>OX940975.1:86017877-87455165 GCA_954871275.1 Leptopterna dolabrata | reverse complement strand
GTTTTGCTTCCTCACTACCGAAGGTAGGGAAGCCTTGGATTCGTGCTTGAGTAAAAAAAAAAAAAAAAATAAACTGCGTGTCCTCCAAAATGAAAATTCTACTACCATTTTGCACTGCAGACACCAAGGAACATTTCTGGTTCCGTGTCTGTCTGTCTGTGGTAGTTCCCATGACTACCCGAAATAATGATCGAAATGGGCTGAAATTCGGAGGGTAGGTGCGGGTTGGGTCATAGATGGTCCCATACCAAAGTAATTGAAAAAGAACTGTAACTTTCGTCTGCGCGTGCGCAAGCGTGAGATACTTTGAAACGAGTTCAAACTTGTGGGGTTGATCAGGAATAATAATTTGATATTTCATTCGAATTTCATTGGAACTGTACTGTAACTACCGTCTGCGCATGCGCGAACATGGAATGTTGACCATTTCCTTGTAACATTGTTAACTACCTACGCGAAAAATAGTCGTAGAGTGCTGAAATTCTGAGGGTATAAGCGGGTTGGATCGCAGATAATCCCTTATCAAAACCATTGAAATTTTACCCTTACTTTTGTCTGCGCATGCTCAAACGTGGAATACTTGAAACGCCCATAACTGCCTTAAGTATCGTTGAAATGAGTTCAAACTTGGAGGGTCGATCAGGAATAGTAGGTACTTTGATAGTTCCATACGAATTTCAACTTTCGTCTGCGCATGCGCAAATATGAAGTGATGAAATGTTTGATCTTAATACGTATATTTATTACTGCTCTATTTATTGCTGTTCATTCGTTTTGACGCATCTTTTTTTGCCAACTGATTATACATGTCCATGTTACAATAAGTGAGGAAGCTATACTGCCCACCCAACTTGGCACACGTTTTTCAATTACTTGCCCAATTTCCATTACCTCCCCTGTCTAAGTGTTGATTTTGCATAAAGCGTTCAAATCTCGAGCGCAACAACAAACATAGGGTACCTATTTCTATAAATGTCGAAATCTAGGGATGGATTCAGAGTGCTCTCAATAACGGATTTTGGACGGAAAGAATTTTGACCCATTGCACAGTCAGGACTAGTGGTGCCTCACGCAATTTTGAAATTAGGCTCAGATTCTACCTACGTACCCACGCTCAATAAAAATAGCTATTTTTCGTGACGTTTTGTGGCTAAATATTTATCAGTCGCTCTAAGTATGGTTGGTAGAGCTTTGAAAGTTATTCCATTCGATTCGGCATGTTGGAAAACATGAAAAACTATACCAAACACACATCTTTCTGACAGATTGGCACCACTGGTGCCAGCGTGGCGTCGTTCCCTGGCACCAACAACTATACAGAAAATTGTGGAGGCCTTAGGATAAGGAGTGTACTGTCAACATTTCAAGTCAAAATACCCAAAATTGCGGCTTGTAGCGGGGTGCTAACTAAATATACAACCAACTAAGACATACAAAATAAATCACTCGCGATGTTATTATTGAGAGGTTGTCTATTCCCACTAATACACGAAAAATACACTGTTATACCGGTTTTGGTAATCAAACCATCGTCGGTAACTTGTGCAATAACTTGTGCAAATGTACGAGTATATATATATATATATATATATATATATATATATATATATATATATATATATATATATATATATATATATCCAGCAATAAGTACACGAGACTACTTGAGTCGGGTTGTGACTTGATTGACTGTTTATTGGTTAAATACATCGCCTTTTTATACCCCTTATTACAGACCCGGAGGGGGGTAGGGGAACCCCGCTCCGGGAAGCCGCCAAGACGCGGCTTATACCTCAAGTGACGCTATTACATGTTAATAGGGAGCAGCGGATCACTACACTGCTCCCCCAGAATTGAAGTTAAATACTGCAATTATAAATTCATTTTCGACGGTGAATCGTGTTGAGGGCGTCGGTGGAGGTAGAAGAGGCTGCGTGTTGTCTTGGTTTGCTGTTGCGGTGTCATCCTGCATTAGCGGCGGCTGCGGTGCGGGATCCGTGAGCGTGCTCGGAGCTGGGAGCGTGCTCGGATGTAGTTCCGCTGATAATGTCGGGGGCCTCGTCTGGGAGACCTCTGGAAGGGGCGGCTGGCGGGAGTGACTCTGCTGGGCGGGCGAGGCAGGAGGTGCCGGAGGAGGTGAAATGGGCCGCACTTGCGGCGTAGCTGCAGCGGTTGGCGGCTCCTCTTGCGTCCTCTTGTTTGTTGCCTGGGTCCCAGTGGTAATTCTGTCGGGGGACACCTGTATCCCGATGCTCTGGAGCTGGGGGCGGCGGCAGCCGTGGTGTGCAGCAGTCGGAGCACTTCCCGGCGAAAGGCGGGAGCATCAGTGTGATGGTTTGCTTGTGAGTGGCCGTGGCATGAAGTGGGGTGATTCCCTGTGGTGGCTTCATCTTGTGATTCATCGGATTGATGAATGGCCGAGGTGGTATAGGGGCGGCGTTGGCCCGTGTGATTGCCCTAGCTTTTCGTACCGTCGTGGTAGGAGGATGATGACTCGGAGGTGAAGGCGTCAATGCGAGGTCCCTCAGCAGTTGCTGCCTCGAAGTGAGTCTCGGAGGTGTGTGAGGTGCCATTGTGAGGGAGAATGACCTTCGTGGGTCGCGGTCCGGGTTGGCCCGCGGAAGAATTCGGTTGGCCAATAGGGAGCGAGATTTCTTGACCAATCGGAGTTGAGGGAGGCGGTTGTGTGAACAGGTTCTCTGGAAGTCGTGGAGTCGCCGAAAAAAGTTGCTGTGAGGGCGAGTAGCCGTCGGGGCCGGGCCTGCTGCGGAGGCTGAGGAGAAGGCCGTTGAGGTCCGATGCCCAGGTTCCTGACGACGAGGTAGCGATGATAGCGTCTTTTAAGGCACAGTGTAGGTGTTCCACGAGGTCATGTTTGGCTAGAGTATCGAGTAATAATTTTACGTGCGTAAAATGTTCTTCGATATCTTTGGAGGTTACTAGAGGATCGTCTTTTTCGCCGATTCCGCAGCGGAAGAAGGTACGGGCGAGTTCGAACGTAGTAAGTGTGGTCGTCCTGAAAGGTGCCGTTATGATGTCGTGGAGGTGCGGCATCGTGTATCGATCGGGGACAGTGAGCCTGCTGAGGGCGTGGTAGTCTCCGACGGGGCGAATATCTCCGTCTGGCTTCGGTACTTTCGTGAAGAGGGCTTGACCAAGGGGCCTCCGATGGTTGCATGATGCCGGCGTTTCGGAGTTCTGCGAAGTGGGCTTTTGTCTTCGTATAGCTGGCCGGGGCTAGTCGTCGGAGTTTCGCTTGACATGGTGGGCCCTTCGTTACTATATGTTGTTCGATTGGTGCTTCGCAGGGGGTTTCTGAAGGAGTGTGTGCGTCTAGTAGTGCCTGGAAGTAGGGTGTGTTCTCTGAGGTTGCACAGCTGAAATTTCCCGGGCGTACGAGGCTAGTGGCTGCGTTGATAAGGCGGTCGTTCGGAAGGTCAACAAGGCTTAGGAAGTCGGGGCCGAGGATCGGTGTTGAGACGTCTGCTACGGTGAATGTCCTTTCATAGGGCGGTAGGTGTACCGAGGCGCAGTGGTTGTCGCATGTGTTGATCTCCGAGCTTTTAGCCCTTCGTAGGGGGCCGAGTTGTGTTTCATTCCGATGAAATGTGTTTGCATTTCCGTCGGTTGGTTTCGCCAGGTGCAGGGTTTGATGCATTTTTTCGCTCGGGAGCCCCATCTTCTATGGTAGAAGCAGAACTTCTTGTTCGTTCGTTGAGGGGATGTTTGCCGCTGCGTAGAAGGCCGCATTCTTTGGCGGTGCTGGATCACTTGAACTTCCTCGTCGACGGTAGCCAACACGAGGATGTGTTACGAAGGGTATAAGGCGGTCGGCGGCCGCCGCGAGCTTCGTGATATCGGGTTCTACGCTGGCTGCGATGTGAAGGTGAAGGCTCTCAGGTAGAGATTGTAAGAAGAGTTGTCGGAGAAGCGAGGTCGGAGTTTCCGCGGGAAGAGCACGTTGAAGGCGTCTGGCGAGGGCCGAAGGTAGCTCGTCTGTCACCGAAGGCTGAAGCAGAGTTGTGAGCTGGGAGCCATCTGAGGGTGCATGAGCTGCGATAAGCCGGTCTTTTAACATCTGGTAGCTTGCGTAGTGTGAGGCGACGATGTCGGTACAGATGTCCGCTTGGCGAGGCTCAAGCGCGAGGAAGGCACGGGTGAAGCGGGCTTCAGAATTTTTCAAGCCTTCCTGGGCGAAAATTAATTCGAGCTGTGCGAACCAGACGTGCGGGAAAGCCGGGTAAAAAGGCCGCAGTTTGAGAGGTGCTGGTGACGTTTCGAGTGTTTTCGTAGCTCTGGTCTCCATTTTCTTCTTAGTAGTTCTCTTGGTTGTAGATCTGAGGAGTGTATGCTCCGTTGGTGGTCGCTCTCGTTATATAGGCAGCGGGAGGGGCGAGATGGTCTCTAATTGGGTCGCTTGAGAGAGGACGCTGATTGGTCGTGACGAGTGGTGGGGGGTTCGCTGTCGATCGCAAGAGGACGATGGTTCTTAAAGAATCGGTGTTAGTCCGAAGATGGCCGGGGCAAGGGTACGTTGCTCTGCCGGCGTTGCGGTCGCGAAAGTCCGAGGTAGCCTAAACTGAAAGGCTGAAACAGACAGTGGTCCTGAAAAGGACCTTTGTAAGTCCGTTGAAGGTCAAAGCGAATGTGCGTTTTAAGCCGTCGCTGGAAGCGAGAATGCGGGGCGCTATTCGCAGAGGGCAGGAAGCCGGCGAAGGTGCGTATCGAGCCGTCGCTAGAGGCGAGAAGGCGGGATGTTGTTCGCAGAAGGCAGGAAGCCAGCGAAGGTGCGCGTTGAGCAGTCGCTAGAGGCGAGAAGGCGAGACGCTGTTCGCAGAAGCGGGTAGCCGGTGAAGGTTGCGTGTTCGTCGTCGGGGTGACCAGTGTGATGATCCAGCGGGAGCAATAAGTACACGAGACTACTTGAGTCGGGTTGTGACTTGATTGACTGTTTATTGGTTAAATACATCGCCTTTTTATACCCCTTATTACAGACCCAGAGGGGGGTAGGGGAACCCCGCTCCGGGAAGCCGCCAAGACGCGGCTTATACCTCAAGTGACGCTATTACATGTTAATAGGGAGCAGCCGATCACTACAATATATAATACATAAAATTTGGTAACAGAGGGTAGAAACAACAAACAATTTCAGCTGAAATTGTAGGTTTTTTGTCTGTTGATCTTTAAATTTCCATCCAAATCTTAAAATATATATATTATATATACACCACAGAAATATATATGTATGTATATATTTATGTAGAAGGTTAAAATGTAACGATAGATCAACTTCTAACTTGAAACTGTTTGTGAATATTCCCAGTAACGTAGTGGTGATTCTGAGTAAAGGTACCTACTATAGCTGCTGACAATGAAGAGCTACATTAACCAATAGAAACAGCGATAAAATGTCAGTAAACTGCCAAAAATACATTCACGAAAATACAAAATAATGTCGAAATATCAGAAATGTCAAAAATCAGTTCTTACTTTTAGGTGGAGGAAGAAATCCGTCGTTTTTCTTTGTTCTTCTGACTTCGTTAGGATTGCAGTTCTCTTGAAAGCCTGTTGAGTTGTGAATTATGATGTTGGAGATCAACGTAACGCATATGTGCGAACAGTGAACGAGTTTCCAAAGACGAAACCTTTCTCATGCTTTTTCTACTAAAAATGAATAGAAAGCGGCAAAAATGAAAGATAAATTCCAGTCATAAGCTTAAGGAGCGAATTTGCACAAAAAGTTCTGGAAATTGAGAATTCAAATAGTTATCTGCCGGGGCACTCATTACGGCCTGACTGGGCACCTGTTAAGACCGGAGTGGCACGTCTTGCTGAAAAAGTATGTAAAAAAATCATTTTTCGGGTTTTTGAACCATAATATTTGTGATTTTGATCACGAGATGCAGACTGACCGGGCCGAAACTACTCGCATTCGATTCAGCTACAAAAAAAAAACAACCTCACGTCTACATTTAAAAAATGCGTTGCCGTAGGAGGCGTCTAGCCGACGCCGCCAGTGGTTTGTGTTCATGATGGTACGTTTATTGTCGAATGAAATCTGGGTGACACATCCAGACCCCCGGATTATAACAGTTTAGATCAAGGATCAAAGCAAGGAAAAATGAAACATGTTTTTCGAATAGGTACATAATAACAGAGGATATGGAGATATGTAGAAAAACGTCTGCCAATTCGAGTAGGCAGTACAGCTTCCTCACTTGAATCACATGAACGTATAGAATAGTTGGGTAGGTTCGTTATGATACGGGACCATCTGCGATCCAACCCGCGTATACCCTCAAAATTTCAGCTCTCTACTATTCATCGCGTAGTTAGAAGCGTTACAAGGAAACTGTCAACATTTCATGTTCGCGCATGCGTAGATCAAAGTTACATTACCATTCCAATGAAATTCATTTGGAACTACCAAAGTATCATTCCTGACCGACCCTCCAAGTTTGAATTGATTTCAACGATATTTAGGGTAGTTATGGGTGTTCCAATTATTTCACGTTTGCGCATGCGCAGACGAAAGTTACGGTAATTTTTCAATGATTTTGGTATGGGACCATTTGTGACTCAACCCGCACCTACCCTCGAAATTTCAGCCCACTTCGACCATTATTTCGTGTAGTTATGGGTGTTGCAAGGAATTACCACAGACAGACAGACACGGAACCAAATATGTTCATCGATGTCTGAAACGGTAAATGGTATCGGAAATTTTCATTTTGGAGGACATGAACTTTTTTTTACTCAATTACGAATCCAAGGCTTCCCTGCCATCGGTAGTGAGGAAGCTAAAAAACGTCGTGGGATTCCCAAGCCTCGGTCCAGCGACCTAACGCATGTCATACACGTCCTCAGCTGCTTTCTGCGTTTTTCGGGTAGGTAGAACACCCTCGGCAGTTTTCGGCGGAGTGAGGTCTGGCCATAATACTCTCCTCGGCGTTGGGTGGCAGGAGTGGGGTAGAGGGAGAACTGTGCGGGCGACGGGGAGGGGAGCGGAGTTCCCCTGGACTGGACGCAGACGTTTTCCAGCCTGGTTTACTCCCGTAAAAAGATGTTCCATGTTAAAAATGTGCAATTTTTTTGGATTTCGGATTACAATTTCGTGAATTTGGTATGCGGGTGAGCCTAAACGGACTGGGACTAGTTTCAGTCGATTCAGCGCCCCAAAGAACATGATTGACCGCATGCCTGTGTTGCTGAAATCCTTCTTGTTTTGATTTTCTTGGACTTTGTAGATTTGGACCAGTGCGTACAATGCGATCGGGCTGGGTTACGAACTCATCACTGAGCAGGGTTCACGTGGAGATGTAATTTCGGACGGCAATCCGGTACAGCAGCGCGTTTGCTGTAATTTTTGCCGCAGAGGCGTTCACATGGCAGCGGAATCATAACCGGAAATCTAACCGGCAAAATCAGACAGGAATGTCGAATTCCAATATGGCTGAACAACCAAACAGGAGAGGTGTGCGAAGTAACCTCTGCGCAGATACAGCAACGGATCCGAAAGCGGAAAATATCTGGAGATTTTGATATAGTATCCATGACATTGCGTTGCAATAATCCTTGCGTTGGCCAATAGCATTGCAGAACGACTTGCCTTACCGGATTGCCGTCCGGAATCGCATCTCCATGTGAACTCCCTTTACTCTTGGAGAGACGGATTTTTCTGCGGAAAAACGAATTTTTTTACCATGGAAATTAAGGGGTTTATTGTGCGGAATTACACACACATACGCGCTCACGGTCAACATTTCATGTTTGCGCATGCGCAGAAGAAAGTTACAGTACGATTCTAATGAAATTCATGAGGAACTATCGAAGTGTTATTCCTGATAGACCGCCTAAGTTTGAACTCATTTCAACGATATAGTTATGGGTAGTTATGCGTAGTTATGTATGGGCGTTTAAAGTATTTCACGTTTGCGCTTGCGCAGACGAAAGTTACAGTACTTTTTTTAATGATTTTGGTATGCGACCATCTGTGACCCAACCCGCACCTACCCTACAAATTTCAGCCCATTTCGATCATTATTTCGGGTAGTTATGGGCGTTACAAAGAATTGACCATAGACAGACACGGAACCAGAAATATTCCTCGATGTCTGAAACGCAAAATTGTAGTGGACATTTTAACTTTGAAGGTAATAATATTTTTTTACTCAGTCACGAATCCAAGGCTTCCCTACCTACCGGTAGTGAGGAAGCAAACGTTAAAATCCATAATTTAGATCTCCGATGTGTGAAACGGATTTTGGAGGAATTTCAGTTTCACAGGGAGGATCTTTGAAATTTTCAAAAGACCCAAATAGCTGCATTTTCTTTGAAAATTCGTTAAAAATTCTTGTACAGAGCTGTTTGCCCTGGAAATGCAAAAGGTCCAAAAAATTCTGTCTTAGAGGTTTTTATTTTAGAGAGTATGTAACCTGTAACGTGGTTCGACTTTATTTTTGCAAATAGCATTTTTTTTAAGGTTTCCTGTAAAGTGAAAGGTGATTTTGAATTTTTTGTGGTCCTTAACAGGTGGAGAACAGCGAGGGGGAGCAGAAGAAGGAGAAAGGAGTGAAAGGAAGGAGAAGAGAGAGGGGGGAGAGCAAGTGCGACAGAGAGGGGAGGCGGAGGAGGAGGGAGGACTGGGGCGAAAATGGAGGACGTCGGCGGAGGACGCGACGGCCGTCCTCCACCGCCTTGTCCTCCTCCTCCGCCGCTCCCACGGCCTACACCATCTCCGCCGAGAGGATGAAGGAGCTGAAGGACATCGTTGAGAAGGCAGCTCAGGTAATTGTGTATTACGTATCAGTCGGGGGGGGGGGGGGGGGGGGTTGAAAATGCACATTAAGTTGAGAAATTAATAATAATAATAATAATCCTAATTAGAAATAAATAACAATAATTCTAATTAGAAATAAATAATAATAATTCTAATTAGAAATCAATAATAATAATTCTAATTAGAAATAAATAATAATAATTCTAATTAGAAATAAATAATAATAATTCGAATTAGAAATAAATAATAATAATTCGAATTAGAAATAAATAATAATAATTCTAATTAGAAATAAAGAATAATAATTCTGTTTAAGAAAACGCTTTTATTTCCTATAAATTACGTATATTTATATATCATTATCAATTATTATACAGGGTGTCCCGTTCCTTCTGGAGAAACTCAGGGAATCGATTTTACTCTTCATTTGGATCAAAAAATGCTCAGTAGACATTTTTCGAAAAGCTCTTCCCGACAATTTGTGGCTTTCCAACTTTTCATTACCTTACCACATAAAAACGCTAATATATTCGAAAATATTGAGACTGCAACAAATCCAATTACACAGTTTGAAAGAGCGTTAAATTTCCTTTAAGATTCTTCTGTTTTCAATGGTCAGATTTACTTAAAATGTTGGTCAATATCAGTTAGAACATTTGAAAATTTCAAAATTTAAAATATTGTACGTTCTACTGAGGTTACAAAAAATTTCACAAACTTGTCAACTTGACAAATTTCACAAAAACTTCTTCATCTAATAGGCTTTACATTTGATATGCTTAGATTTAAAAATAACTTTGTAGTAGAGTTAAAAAATGATAATTGAACGTTTGATAACATGAGCAGAGGTGAATCCGGGGGAGAGTGGGGAATTAATTAGACCTCGTAAAATAAAACTAACGCTTCCTTAACTGGTTGAATAAAAATAATGCTGGAATATGAAGGATGGAGGTTTTATTTTACGAGGTCTAATTAATTCCCCCCCCCCCCCCTCCAAATTCACCTCTGCTCATGTTTTCAAACGTTCAATTATCGTTTTTTAACTCTACTACATCGTTATTTTTAAATCTAAGTATATCAATGTAAAGCCTATTAGATGAAGGAGTTTTTGTGAAATTTGACAACTTGTATTTTTTGTAACCTCAGTAGAACGTACAATATTTTATAAATTTTGAAATTTTCAAATGTTCCTACTGATACTGGTCAACATTTCAAGTGAATCTGACCATTGAAAATAGAAGAATCGTAAAGGAAATTTAACGTTATTTCAAATGGTGTAATTGGATTTGTTGTAGTCTCAATATTTTCGAATTTATTAGCGTTTTTATGTGGTAAGGTAATGAAAAGTTGGACAACCACAAATTGTCGGGTATCTTTAAAACGAAGAACTTTTCGAAACATTTCTACTTAGCATTTTTTGTTCCAAATGAAGAGTAAAATCGATTACCTGAGTTTCTTCAGAAGGAACTGGGACACCCTTTATATGTATTATTTCATTGATAATTTATAGAAGAAATTAAGCTATAATATATAAGAAAATATTTATAAGAAGATTTGCAAGTAGGAATTTATAAGAAAATATCAATACTTTCATAAATTATCAATGAAATAATTTCTTTCTGCTGCCCGGGAAGATAGGAATTGTCTATGAGTAAGAATGAAAGCATTTAGGAGATATTTTACTCTTAAAGATGGTTTTTTAAATTTATTGGAATTTACTATCGAAATACTTATATCGTGTAGATATGGAATGTATTATGGGCGCCTCAGACGTTTATTTTTACTCATAAGACATTCCAATGTTCCCGGGTAGCAGAAAGAAATTATTTCATTCTTCTGAGGTCATTTTTCAACATAAAAGCATGTTTTAAAACAGGTTTTTTTTTAATTTTATTTTATGCTTTTTAGTCTTTAAAAAATCTTGTACCTAATCAATTTGTATGCTACCCAGGAACATTGACATTTTTCATGACTAAAAATAAAATGTGAGGCGCTAAGACATGTTGTACTTTTAATGATGGTTTCTTGGTTAATTAACTTATTATTATTTAATAGCAGCGCAAAGTATAGCACTTCACTTGTTGTCGATTTCATTTTCCTGTTGTTTTCTAGAATCAGAAAACCTTTACTATTTTGGGGCGGTATCCTTCCATCAGGGACGCCCTGAAAAGTCGTGGATGGATCCAAAATTTCGACCTCAACAAACTCACGTCAGGCCGCAGTAGACAATTGGAAGACAATGGTAAGCATCTCAACCCCGCAAATTTCCTTCAAAATATCAATCAACTATATGTTGGTACTCGTGCACATGGTGAGTGAAGGTCGCCCGAAGTTCGTACTGGAGATTAAGCTTCTTTTCTTCCCCCTATCCTATTTAATCGATACTCTGACCGCATCAAGGAAGCCATGGAGAGGTTGGTCCGGAGAATACACAGGTAAACGGTGAAAGAATCTCTGAAATATGCTAACGACTGTACTTGGGGGCTGTAAATTCAGGACCTTGACATGACTGTTGAATAAGCAGGCTTTAACAACGTGACGACAGCTAAGTTCATGAGTTTCAGCAGGGTGCCCCATGAGGATACGCTGACTATTCCGAACAGATAACCTGAAGCATTAGTAACCGTCTACTTAAGCTGAAGGTAGAAGCATCGAGTGCGCATGTGCAGGATCAACAGTCCTCAAAAAATCCAGGACTGTTGGAACTAGTCCCGAATGGTCCTGGGCTGTCTGTCAGAACAGCCAACTCTCGATCTATGACCAATTGTGCGCAGCCCAAACGCACAAAAATGGGCGTGGCTTGGATAGAACGGAGGATCTTGAACCTGCCCGGTATTTCCAGTGACAGTATGGCGCTTAAAATGATAAAGCACTTCTACTTGTTTCTTAATGGTTTTAACGTTTCTTCCTCCTTTCATTATTGGAGTTTTTGTTCATAATTTTATTCGTCCCACGGCCTTTTCAAGAATTAGGAGCTTGGCAAAATTATTCCAGACGACATCTGTCCTTGCAAAATTGGTTCCGTTAGTAACGAGGTCTTATTATGATAAGTTGTCAACATAGACAACAGCACTCCACAGGAGGTTGGAGGAGTAGCGCGAGACATACCGGACTGGGTATAGGTCCTCCTTGGATTGAACGCTCCTGGCAGGACTTTCTGTCCGAAAGAACCTGGTATTTTAACATGGAACATGTTTTTACAGGGGTAAACAGGGCTGGAGGGCGTCCGCGTCCGCGTAACACTCGGCTCCCCTTGTAAACCCGTCCCCCACACAGTTCTCTCTCTACCCCACTCCTGCCACCCAACCCACCTCCTCTCCTACCGCACGAAGTGCCTTCCCCTCACTGCACCTTGTATTCCTTCAAGACTACCTATTTAGCAAATTTATGTGGAATCTTACGAAACTTCCCCAAATCGACTTGAAACCTTTTTTCGTATTTTCCAACGCTGTTCACCTTTTTCGCATCAGCACTGAAAAACCCCACTGTTGCAATCCCTCGTCTCGCGCCACCGGAAAGGGGTAGGATTCCCCCTTCTCCGTCCTTCTCAAGAGTGCGCCACCTCTCTCCTCGGTTATCTCAGAGCGAAGGGGATGCTTCCTTCCGCCATAACGTGCGTTTTTTTCTACATATTTATGTATCATCTGTTATGTACCTATTCGAAAAACATGTTCCATGTTTCCTTGCTTTGATCCTTGATCTAAACTGTTATAATCCGGGGTCTAGGGGTGTCCCCCAGATTTCATTCGACAATAAACGTACCTTCATGAACACAAACCACTGGAGGCTAGACACCACTGGACGCTTTTTTCCTCAGTCAAAGAGGCCTGAGGCTCTCAATGTCATCATTGGATTCAGCGTAGAAAAATGGGGTTTAGAAATCGACACTCCTCGAGGGGCTCCAAAAAAGTGCCCCGGCTATTTTCTTGAGAAGGGACTCAGGAGACATGCAAAAATACTGTACTAGATACGTATTTCAGCTACCGCAGGGAATCAGCTCAAAATACTACGTTTCTGTTGCACATTTTCATTCTTGGTCAGTGGTGATGAATTAATGGAAATTTTAAAACTTGTAAAATGGCGGATTTAATCCCGTTTCAGTGGCGGTGCTGGCTCGACTGCAATCAGCAGACGAGTCTGAGCGGCTTTTCATTTCCCGGCTCCTCCGCCACACGCCCATTAGCTTCTTGTGGGCAACATCCGAGAGCATTGACTGGAACACCCTCTGCAAGAACACCCTCGTCTCACGGTTTCCCCGAGTTTACTTCACCACCAAGGTAGGTTCCAAATCGAAATTGGCGTTGGACCATCGAGGCCGTAACCCAGACGTTTCCCTTGAAATTTCAGCTCACTACGACAACTTTCTTCGACTAGTTAAGGACGTTGCAAGGATTTGCAGATTAGACGCAAACAAATGTCTTCAGCAAGGACTTAAACGCGAAGTCCGAATGGGAATTTCGATTTTGGAGGACCATATTTTTCCCCTCACAAGGCTTCCGATGCACTTGCAGGATCTATGGTTACATAATAGTTAGGGAGGGGAAAAAAGTGGCAATAAAGGACCTACTTAATATGTATAACCATGTATGTAATACCAATAATTAGGTATACATACATAATTATTATAATTCTCAGTATACAATAGGTATGCTAAACACGTCTCTCTTCTGGTAAGTATAATTGCAGTACCTACTCCCACAATCCAACCCCAATTGTGCGATCTAGCGAGCAATGAAGATATCACCATGTCTGCCATAGAGCACGTTAGTGGGTCTTCCGTTCGCCGTCACGACATTGCAGTTAGTTCATTTGCTTACTCAGGCAACTACTGACCTCGGACGTACGCACAATTGTTCCGCCAACCTCGTCATCAATTCGTAACCCACATTGGAGGGCCAGAGGAGCCAGGCACGTCCTCCCACCTCCATCATCTCCTCTGCCGACTCAACTCTATAAATAGAGATAACCCCCCCCCCCCCCCCGTCAAACTCTTTCTGTCGATTTGCGAACATTTACCGCGATAATAATGATAGCCTACAGAGAATTTAAGTCTTTACACTTCCCTTCACCATTTCGAGGTTGGATATTATGGGTGGAATTCACGCGATAGTTTTGTTTGATTCCGACTTCTGACTTGATCCTCTCAAAGTGAAGACCACACAGTCATAATTATGGTGTGCCATGGGCAGTCTTTACTAACTGCGGCCTCTCATTTTCAAAGCGCGATTAATTTTTTTGTTTTGTTTGAAGTTGTCTTGTGACACGTTCCCAAAACCTTTGATTTTATTTTAGGTTTTACAAGGATAAGTGGAATAGATGGAAAATTTCAGGCTTGACGAAATTTGGGGCACTGCCAAATAATTTGGTACTGACAACCACTTTTTACCTAATTTACTATTTTTCGTTTCAATTGCGACTCAACTCATTTTTATATATTTATTAGGTGATGGATATATTTATATATCCACCACCTAAAAGGACGTTAAGGACCTTATTTATGGATATATTTATTATATATCAAGAAAATAACCGAGCTTAACAGGTCCCTTAAGTTAATTTACATTCGTACAGTAATACCTAACTGTTTGTAGAGTTATTAGGTTTCTTCTCAGTGACCATCTGATGGTTATCTGACCGCCAGAAAGGCGTGTGGCCGTTTGCAGTGACTCTCAGACTTTTTTCGGACTGTATAGTATCCACGACCGGCTGTTTGCAGAGTTTTCCTGACTATAGGCCCTATCATTCCTGTACACAGAAGATAGGGCGGGTGAGAAACTGACCATGCACTGCCTTCTCGATTCCCAATCATTATCAAACTCAAACGGTATTGGTAACCGTTATCAAGACGGTATTGGATCATAGATGGTTTCTTAAGGTTTTCTTGAGATTCAGCTCACCCTCAGAAAAAGCCAATGCAAACAAAGCTAATAGTTAAATAACTATACTCTGGGGAGCACCCTATTACTGCACATTGCACATCAAGGATCTACATTTTTGATCAAGGAGCTTGTTTGTTTTGCTATGGATTCAAACCAGTTACCTATACAATAGAGAGATCTAAATTACCCTATCCATACTAATCTATACCTCTCTGAAGAACTGATAGGAGGAAATGTCTTTCTGAGATGCGCCACTACTCATCCACGCAGATAGGTGTTCAAACACACTAAACGTGTATTATCCTCCCTTGATCTCTCGAATTACCTCAAAAATACAGTTAATTTTTTGCAATCTTTTTCTGCAACCTGGAATAATTTCTGTTGGTAATGATTTACCTGTTAGGTTGGTATCTGCACGTATCTTCAACAAAGCCACTGGTTCTGCGAGGAAGGGG
Source organism: Leptopterna dolabrata (assembly GCA_954871275.1). Lineage (NCBI taxonomy): Eukaryota > Metazoa > Arthropoda > Insecta > Hemiptera > Miridae > Leptopterna > Leptopterna dolabrata. The sequence continues at coordinate 87,440,052 of OX940975.1, read as the reverse complement.
TTTCCTTTACCAAGTTTCCCCGCTGTTACAACATCTCCAATGGTGACGATCTCGACATCTTCATCCGCGACTTCCGTATCACCGCCTGCCTCGGACTCCTCAAGAAATTGGTTCAGGAGATCGACGAGGACAAAGACATTTTCTCAGACACTGGAAAGGTAACCTGGTGAATGCAAAACTCCTGAAGAACGTTAAATATAGGACACAAATTCTAAATGCGAACGAACTTGGTATGGTCCAACAGTACAGCGTGGCGGAGAAGATATTCTCCAAATTCATTCATATCAAGTTTCTAATTTTCAAGGTAGAGGGTTGTAAATAATCACAAGTAGAAGTTTATTTCGGTAATTTTTATTTACAAAATAATAATAATAAATGTGGAAAAGAATTTCCGATAGAAGAAGTCATTCTACGGATAGCTCTATGCATTCGAGGTGTTCCTCGAAATTTGCCATCACTCGATCGAGCATTTCCTGTAGAATTGTCTCAATTCCTCTCTGAATTGAGATCTTCAGTTGAGGAAGGGTTCCCGGCTTGTCAACATAAACCTTTGACTTCAGATACCACCCGTAGGAAGAAGTCCCAGGTGGTGAGGTCGGGAGAGCTGGGTGACTAGGGAACGTCGCGATTCCAAAAGATCACACGTCTAGGGAAATTTGACAATATCCAACGAAATTCTTGCCCTGTGCGCAGTGGCACCAGATGTTGTCTGTCCGTTTCGTGAAAATTGAGGTAATGGGGAATTTTTTTTTTTAAGAAAAAATATTTAGAATTCTTGGAAAAGTGGTAGTTGGAAGTCCATTTTCAAAAGTAAGCGTTATTTTTTGAATGAGGTTGATTAAAGTAAAAATGCGGCAAAAAATGACGTATGATGCATTGACATCTGATTGGCTGTTGGCCCAAGGAGATGGAGCGAAGTCTGGGAGGTGAAGGTTCTCAATGCTGCCAACAACCCAACATTAGACATGGCAGACCTTCGTGGCAACTTTCAAGAATCTTTGCCATGACCTTCCCCTCTTTTGAGTTTGAGGACTTTTTTAAATTTATTTATAAATTTCCGGTTCCATCCATCCTTCCATAAGAGTTCTGTAGGTACATCATTTAAAGTGATGCAGTAGTGCAGTAGTGTTCATTATGTGGTCAATAAATGTTAATTTCCAAAACTGAACGGAATTTGGCCAAAAAAGGGAGAATTTATTGCCCATTCCGCAGGACATGTTGGATTGAGTGATGGCAAATTTCGAGGACCACCTTCGCGAATGTATAATTTCAATCAAAGAACGTCATCTATCCCACATTCTTTCCAAAAATTATTTATTTATTTATTATAATTTTTTGTGAATAAAAATTACCGAAATACTCTTTATTTTGGTTTATTATTTTCAATAATGAACCATTGGAATCGAGCATGAAAAACAAATTCTTACCCCCCCTCAAAATTTGATGGTTTACGTTTCAAGGTATGTAGAATCCAAAACTGCAATAAAAACGCTGCAAATCCCTGCACAACGGTTTATTATTTTGTATAGAATACCCTTCTGTTACAGATCACAGCTCTATGTATAGATAACCCGTCTATATAATATGATATGTACTATTCTATACATATTATGTAGATCGCAGACCCTCCTTAGGTTGGTACCTAACCCCGTACTCGTTACTAGGTACCTACCTAAATCACGAGTTAAATGTTGCTAAAATAATTCTGCCGATGACAAACAGTACCTAACAAAAAGAAACACACATAATGAAGTTCTGAAAAGAAATTGTTGATGAGGGGTGAAAAAAGTTGCAAAAGTACCTACCAACAAACTCCAGCCCCTTCTACGTAGATGGTATAATTTACCGTTGTGTAATAATTTACCGTTGAATAATGATTTACCGTAGTAATAATTTACCCATCAATAATACTTCAACGTTTGTTCAAGTTTCACTACCTACCAACAAACTCCAATAGAGCCATCATTTTTCAAATTAAATAATATCACAGAACAACCAACTCGACTTCATACTCCGCCAATATAATCAGGTGATCCCTACCAATGATTGGCCGTATTCACAAATTCCTATTGTGGGCGCGTCTCTGGTTACGAGATTTGGTTTGGATTGTATACATCAATACAATCATTCACACTGGAGTCGAAAATGCCTGTCGGTGCAAACTTCGGGGCCTTTCTGTGAACGAACGGCTGGACGTACGATGCTCCAGATGGTCTTAAAAAACTCGCAAGTTCAAGAACTATTTAAAACCGTAAAAATATTTACGTAAAAAAATGGTATAGGCGTTTTGAAAATCTCAACCCCTATTTTGAACCCCTTAGACGCCGAACGGAACCTATAACCCGAATTTCATCAATTTTTTTTCATGGTAACTAAGAAAAGTGGCCCGTACGGCGTACGGTGTACGGCGTACGGCGTACGGCGGACAGACAGAAATATTTTTATTGCAGTTTTGGATTCTACATATCTTGAAACGTAAACCATCAAATTTTGAGGGGGGGTAAGAATTTTTTTTTTCATGCTCGATTCCAATGGTTCATTATTGAAAATAATAAACCAAAATATTTCTGTCTGTCCGCCGTACGCCGTACGGGCCACTTTTCTTAGTTACCATGAAAGAAAATTGATGAAATTCGGGTTATAGGTTCCGTTCGGGGTCTAGTTGGTCCTCGAAGCTCGACGTTACTGTCAGTCATCTCTAAGGGGTTCAAAATAGGGGTTGAAAATTTCAAAACGCCTATACCATTTTTTTTACGTGAATATTTTTACGGTTTTAAATTGTTCTTGAACTTGCGAGTTTTTTAAGACCGTCCGGAGCATCGTACGTCCAGCCGTTCGTTCACAGTAAGGCCCCGAAGTTTGCACCCACAGGCATTTTCGACTCCAGTGTGAATGAAATTGTATACAATTCAAACCAAATCTCGTAACCAGAGGCGCGCCCACAATAGGAAAATTGGCGGAGATAAAATCATTGCTAGGGGCCACCTGATTATATTGGCGGAGTATGAAGTCGAGTTGGTTGTTCTGTGATATTATTTCATTTGAAAAATGATGGCTCTTTTGGAGTTTGTTGGTAGGTAGTGAAACTTGAACAAACGTTGAAGTATTATTGATGGGTAAATTATTACTACGGTAAATCATTACTCAACGGTAAATTATTACACAACGGTTCATTATACCATCTACGTAGAAGGGGCTGGAGTTTGTTGGTAGGTACTTTTGCAACTTTTGGTTTATTATTTTCAATAATGAACCATTGGAATCGAGCATGAAAAAAAAAAAATGCTTACCCCCCCTCAAAATTTGATGGTTTACGTTTCAAGGTATGTAGAATCCAAAACTGCAATAAAAATATTTCTGTCTGTCCGCCGTACGGGCCACTTTTCTTAGTTACCATGAAAAAAAATTGATGAAATTCGGGTTATAGGTTCCATTCGGGGTCTAGTTGGTCCTCCAAGCTCGACGTTACTGTGAGTCATCTCTAAGGGGTTCAAAATAGGGGTTGAAATTTTCAAAACGCCTATACCATTTTTTTACGTGAATATTTTTACGGTTTTAAATATTTCTTGAACTTGCGAGTTTTTTAAGACCATCCGGAGCATCGTACGTCCAGCCGTTCGTTCACAGTAAGGCCCCGAAGTTTGCACCGACAGGCATTTTCGACTCCAGTGTGAATGAAATTGTATACAATTATTCTAACTTTCTAACCAAATCTCGTAACCAGAGACGCGCCCACAATAGGAAATTTGGCGGAGATAGAATCATTGCTAGGGATCACCTGATTATATTGGCGGAGTATGAAGTCGAGTTGGTTGTTCTGTGATATTATTTCATTTGAAAACGCTGCAAATCCCTGCACAACGGTTTATTATTTTGTATAGAATACCCTTCTGTTACAGATCACAGCTCTATGTATAGATAACCCGTCTATATAATATAATATGTACTATTCTATGCATAATTATGTAGATCGCAGACCCTCCGTAGGTTAGTACCTAACCCCGTACTCGTTACTAGGTACCTACCTAAATCACGAGTTAAATGTTGCTAAAATAATTCTGCCGATGGCAAACAGTACCTAACAAAAAGAAACACACATAATGAAGTTCTGAAAAGAAATTGTTGATGAGGAGTGAAAAAAGTTGCAAAAGTACCTACCAACAAACTCTAGCCCCTTCTACGTAGATGGTATAATGAACCGTTGTGTAATAATTTACCGTTGAGTAATGATTTACCGTAGTAATAATTTACCCATCAATAATACTTCAACGTTTGTTCAAGTTTCACTACCTACCAACAAACTCCAAAAGAGCCATCATTTTTCAAATTAAATAATATCACAGAACAACCAACTCGACTTCATACTCCGCCAATATAATCAGGTGATCCCTACCAATGATTGGCCGTATTCACAAATTCCTATTGTGGGCGCGTCTCTGGTTACGAGATTTGGTTTGAATTGTATACAATTTCATTCAGACTGGAGTCGAAAATGCCTGTCGGTGCAAATTTCGGGGCCTTACTGTGAACGAACGGGTGGACGTACGATGCTCCGGATGGTCTTAAAAAACTCGCAAGTTCAAGAACTATTTAAAACCGTAAAAATATTTACGTAAAAAAATGGTATAGGCGTTTTGAAAATTTCAACCCCTATTTTGAACCCCTTAGAGATGACTCACAGTAACGTCGAGCTTCGAGGACCAACTAGACGCCGAACGGAACCTATAACCCGAATTTCATCAATTTTTTTTCATGGTAACTAAGAAAAGTGGCCCGTACGGCGTACGGCGTACGGCGTACGGCGGACAGACAGAAATATTTTTATTGCAGTTTTGGATTCTACATGCCTTGAAACGTAAACCCCAAATTTTGAGGGGGGGTAAGAATTTTTTTTTTCATGCTCGATTCCAATGGTTCATTATTGAAAATAATAAACCAAAATGATGGCTCTTTTGGAGTTTGTTGGTAGGTAGTGAAACTTGAACAAACGTTGAAGTATTATTGATGGGTAAATTATTACTACGGTAAACCATTACTCAACGGTAAATTATTACACAACGGTTCATTATACCATCTACGTAGAAGGGGCTGGAGTTTTTTGGTAGGTACTTTTGCAACTTTTTTCACTCCTCATCAACAATTTCTTTTCAGAACTTCATTATGTGTGTTTCTTTTTGTTAGGTACTGTTTGTCATCGGCAGAATTATTTTAGCAACATTTAACTCGAGATTTAGGTAGGTACCTAGTAACGAGTACGGGGTTAGGTACCAACCTACGGAGGGTCTGCGATCTACATAATATGCATAGAATAGTACATATCATATTATATAGACGGGTTATCTATACATAGAGCTATGATCTGTAACAGAAGGGTATTCTATACAAAATAATAAACCGTTGTGCAGGGATTTGCAGCGTTTTGATTTTTTTTTTTTGCAAACCTTTATCTTGAAAATTTTTGACGTTAATTTCAAAACCAGGAATCTCCGTTCGCCACCATTTATTAAGTTTGTGCTCTGCGTTTACGCTCTGTGAAGGTTAAGAGGCCTTTGTTCCTGAACGGCTTACCGATGATAGGTACCTATCTCCTTTTCGGGGTCTACCACAAATGCATAAAACTGCGCAAACGCCCCAGCAGTTGAAAAAATAATGTGGACGAACAGTAGTTACATACCTGCGAGTATCTTTTATCTGGACTGGTTAAAACTGGGAAAGACTCATCTGAACTGCTTGGTAGATTCTTCGTGGTACGTGCTGATGTTCAGCTTATAACAAACTAGCCAATGTCGTAAGTTGAGGTAGGTCTTGGAGCTGGAAAGGATCTGATACAATAAATTATTTGAGTGATATTTTTCATCAGTTCAGCAATATTGCTGTTATATAATTGACCACAATTTCTAACTCTGCCGAAGCCGGTCCCAAGCCCGGTTGCAAAAGGAGGAGGGGAACATTGTGACTGATCAGATTCTACCTGACTACAAGTAACATGAACATGGAATGCGAATTGGATTTTATTCGGCTTTGAGCGTGAATACTTGATACATACTGCGCGACATTGACCACGAGTCCTCCAGTTAAAAACCTCGTTTTGCTTTCTCTTAGGTAGGTGGTTAATAAAATATTAGTGAACTGTGACATGTAGCATTTGTGAAATACGCTAAATTGATCACAGTTTTCCATTGCAAACTACAGATCCCACTGAAAGCTGTTGAGTTTGCGGTGAAGAGGTGCTGGGAGGTGGTGGCGAAAGAGGAACACGAAGATATAGACGCTGCGACCGAAGATCAAGTTTGGGACCACCAGTGGGACCAGTTTCTCACTCACTACTACCAGTTCGTACACGATGATATGAAATTCATCGATGCCATACCAACGCAGATACATGTAAGTTGTTTGTCCTAACTTCTATGGAGAAACGGGTAGTGATTTGGACGAGAAAAAGTGTAATCCAATATATCAGCCATTTATATCACCAGGTAGTATCTGCCAGCTTCAAGTAGATCTTTGAAAGTAGCAGGATCTGCTTGTATTAAGTCCTGGCTTGTAAATAAAAAGGCAAATGTTCAAAGTGTAGTGGTTTGGGTATCACAAGGGAATCGGATGCGATGTTGCGAGGAATGTAAAAAACGCATACAAATTCACAAAACTATGTTAATAAGGTTTTTTCTTGTTTGTTTTTGGTTTGATGATTGATATTGGCTGGGGGTTTGGGGGTGATTTCTCTAGTACCTACCAGAGACCAAACCTATACCGAATGCTCACAGAATTTCAATTATTGCGCGTGAAAGAAACAATAAATGAACAGCCAACAATTCTGTAGGTGAGCCCAATGGAATAATAAACCCATGTGACAAGGACTTTGCAGCGTTTTTATTCTTTGAATTGGGTTTTCTCGATTTCATTGCGAGTGATTACATTTAAATTTTAGTTGAGTTCATAAGAAGATGCTTGATTTGAATCAACTCTATCTCAGACGATGTATGTTTTGTATTTACATAGGAAATGTATTCATGCGCCAAGGTGGCGCTGGAGTCGATAACTCCTCATTGGCCTCAGCTTCAGATGGACGGGGCAAACGACCTTTGGATCGTGAAACCAGGAGCCAAATCTCGCGGCAGGGGGATCCTCGTGTTCAACAAGCTCGAAGACATCGTCTCCAGGGTCTCCACCTTCAATAACAACGAGGTCCGTTTCGTCGTACAGAAATACATCGGTGAGGACGTGAATAAATATTAAACCTGTATCATCTGCATGAGAAATACATATTCGCCATTTGGCCGTTTAGTTGGTTCATTGATAAAAAACGCTGCCATTCAGATCATTAAATTGTCCAACCACATTCAAGGCACAATCAGCTCGATTTCATACAGCAGTCCGTGATTATAATCAGCTGTTTCCTAGCAATGATATCTGGGCTGGACGTATGTCTTAATCACCATTATTTTCATTCATACTCATGTTAACGAAGCTAAACTTCTGGGCCTTACTGTGAACGATCGAATGGACATAGGTCTCAGAATAACCTCAAGTTCAGAATCAGTTCAAAAAAACGCTGCAAATCCCTGCACAACGGTTTATTATTTTGTACAGAATACCCTTCTGTTACAGATCACAGTTCTCTGTATAGATAACCCGTCTATATAATATAATACGTAGGTACTACACTATACATATTATGTGGATCGCAGATCCTCCGTAGGTTAGTACCTAACCCCGTACTCGTTACTAGGTACCTACCTAAATCACGAGTTAAATATTGCTAAAATAATTCTGTCGAATACAAACAGTAACTAAAACGGCAAAAAGAAACGCAAATAATGAAGTTCTGAATGAAAATTGTTCATGTGGAGTGAAATAGATGCCCCTTCTGCGTAGATAACTGTTTTCTGTGGTCAATACCGACCCTCGTGGTCAAGTATAATGAACCGTTGTGTAATAACTTGCCCATCAATAATACTTCAACGTTTGGTCAAGTTGCAAAAGTACCAATCAACAAAATCCAGCCCCTTCTAGGTAGATGAACCGTTGTGTAATAATTTACCGTTCTGTAATAATTTGCCGTTGTGTAATAATTTAACATTGTGTGATAATTTATACCCATCAATAATACTTCAAAGTTTGTTCAAGTTTCACAAGTACCTACCAACAAAATCCAATAGTCCATCACTTATCAAATGAAATAATATCGCAGAACCACCTACTCGACTTCATACAGCCTACCTTGATTATAATCAGGTGCTCCCTAGTGATGATATCCGGGCCGGATTTATACCTACCGTTTGATTCACGATCGTGTTGACGAAGCTTTTTGGTGCACACGAACGGCTGGACGTACAATGCTATGGGTGGTCTCAAAAAATTGTTTAGCTCAAGACAAATTTAATAACGTAAAAAAACCATACCCTTCTATCGGAAGTTTTCGAGCTACGGCATTCTGAAAATTTCAACCCCTATTTTGAACCCCTTAGAGATGACTGACAGTAACGCCGAGCTTCGAGGACCAGCTAGACACTGAACGGAACCTATAACCCGAATTTCATATTTTTTTCATGGTAACTAAGAAAAGTGGCCAGTACGGCGGACAGACAGAAATTTTTCATTGCATTTTCGGATTCTACATACCTTGAAATGTAAAACGTCAAAATTTGAGGGGGGGTTAGACTTTTTTTTTCATGCTCGATTCCAATGGTTCATTATTGAAAATAATAAACCAAAACATGAAAAACCCCTACCGTTTAGCTGGGTTCACACTGACACGCAATTGACATAGAGAGGCCGTAAAGGTCCTGATAAAGTATGTAAAATCATCAAACCGTTCACATGGACAACACTAGCTACAGACATAAAGCGCGTAATCGTCGAGACATAACCCGTGCTCCAGCCTCAGCCTGCGCAGAACCCTAAAGAGCGTAAATATCTAGATTTCTAATATCTCGTACTTACACTCTGGTTAAAAAGTCGTTGCGCGTAAAGAGCGTAAATCCGATGAGCCAATCAAATTCAATTATGCGTTTGAGTTGTACGTGCTTTACTTCGATTACGCGTCAGTGTGAACCCCAGCTTTCTACTGAACGTTTTCGAGCTACGGGCTTTCTGAAACGTTCAACCCCTATTTTCCGCCACTTATTCATTTCACATATTTCATTAATTTGGGTTCATGGTTACGAAGTTCTTGATCACAAGTGCGAGGTATGGTGTACAGCTGGGTTCACATTGACACATAATCAATCGAAGTAAAGCACGTAAAGCTCAAACGAATTTAATATTGGCTCGTCAGGTTTACTACACTCTTTACACTCTTTAAACCAGAGTGTCCAAGATTTAAAAAATCTATATATTTACATGCTTTATGGATCTGTGCGTGGGGTTCTGCGCAGCCGGAGGCTGGATCACGGGTTATGTCTCGACGATTATGCGTTTATGTCTGTAACCAGTGTTGTCAATGTGTAAGGTTTGACGTTTTAACGCTCTTTACACTAACCTTTATGGCCTTTGCGTTTTACGTCGATTACGCATCAGTATGAACCCGCTTTAAACGCATAAAACTCAAACGCGTAGTTGAATTTGATTGGCTCATCAGGTTTATGCTCTTTACGTGTGATAACTTTTGAACCAGGGTGTCCAAGATCAAAAAATCTAAATATTTAAGCTCTTTACAGGTCTGCGCGTGGGGTTCTGCACAGCCGGAGGCTGGATCACAGGTTATGTCTCAACTGTTACATGCTTCAAGTCCGTAACCAGTGTTGTCCATATGAACAGTTTGACGTTTTTACACGCTTTACCCGAAACTTTATGGCCTTTGCATTTTACGTCGATTACGCATCAATTTGAACCCGCTTTAAACGTGTAAAACTCAAACGCGTAATTGAATTTGATTGGCTCCGCAGGTCTACGCTCTTTACACGCGACTTTTGAACCAGAGTGTCTAAGTAGAGGAAATACACTGCCAAGGTGATGGCACAAGAGCTTCCTCGTCACAATCAGAGTGACCCATTATAAAATAGAACAGACTCGGAAGCAAAATAACATAACATTACATAACATTACATAACGTTAAATATACATATTACATAACATAACATTACATAACATTACATAACATTACATGAAATATACATATTATACATAACATGACTTCCATAATACATTACGTCCATTATACATAACTAGCCTGACCGCTCGCTTCGCTCGCTATCCGAGATTCGCTGTACGCAGTATCGTGGAACCAACAAACGACGGAAAAATCCCATACCCTACCGGGTATTTGTGCCCAATTTTATCAAAATCCGTCAAGCCATTCAGGAGTTGACCATGGTCGACCATATTTCCGCTATGGTCAGGGAATTAAAAATGCGCCTACGTTCAACTTGGGAGGCTACCGTATATTGGTGCCAAATTTGGTCGATATCCGTTGAGCAATTCGGGATTCGACCATGGAGGGGCCCATGGATGCGCTAAGGTCGACCGCGGGGGTAGTCCGAAGGGTCGATCGTAGATAGAATTTCACGTAGATTACGAATACGCGATAAAAAATAGGGGTTACCATTTCAATTAACGAAGTTGACCATGGTCGACCATAGTTCCGCTATGGTCAGGGAATTAAAAATGCGACGTTGCACAACTTGGGAGCCTACTGGATATTCGTGCCAAATTTGGTCGATATCCATCAAGCCATTCAGGAGTTGACCATGGTCGACCATAGTTCCGCTATGGTCAGGGAATTAAAAATGCGCCTACGTTCAACTTGGGAGGCTACCGGATATTGGTGCCAAATTTGGTCGATATCCGTTGAGCAATTCGGGATTCGACCATGGAGGGGCCCATGGATGCGCTATGGTCGACCGCGGGGGTAGTCCGAAGGGTCGATCGTAGATAGAATTTCACGCAGATTACGAATACGCGATAAAAAATAGGGGTTACCATTTCAATTAACGAAGTTGACCATGGTCGACCATAGTTCCGCTATGGTCAGGGAATTAAAAATGCGACGTTGCACAACTTGGGAGCCTACTGGATATTCGTGCCAAATTTGGTCGATATCCTTCAAGCCATTCAGGAGTTGACCATGGTCGACCATAGTTCCGCTATGGTCAGGGAATTAAAAAATCCCTGCACAACGGTTTATTATTTTGTATAGAATACCCTTCTGTTGCAGATCACAGCTCTATGTATAGATAACCCTTCTATATAATATGATATGTACTATTCAATGCATATTATGTAGATCGCTGACCCTCCGTAGGTTAGTACCTAACCCCGTACTCGTTACTAGGTACCTACCTAAATCACGAGTTAAATGTTGCTAAAATAATTCTGCCGATGACAAACAGTACCTAACAAAAAGAAACACACATAATGAAGTTCTGAAAAGAAATTGTTGATGAGGAGTGAAAAAAGTTGCAAAAGTACCTACCAACAAACTCCAGCCCCTTCTACGTAGATGGTATAATGAACCGTTGTGTAATAATTTACCGTTGAGTAATGATTAACCGTAGTAATAATTTACCCATCAATAATACTTCAACGTTTGTTCAAGTTTCACTACCTACCAACAAACTCCAAAAGAGCCATCATTTTTCAAATTAAATAATATCACAGAACAACCAACTCGACTTCATACTCCGCCAATATAATCAGGTGATCCCTACCAATGATTGGCCGTATTCACAAATTCCTGTTGTGGGCGCGTCTCTGGTTACGAGATTTGGTTTGGATTGTATACAATTTCATTCACACTGGAGTCGAAAATGCCTGTCGGTGCAAACTTCGGGGCCTTACTGTGAACGAACGGCTGGACGTACGATGCTCCGGATGGTCTTAAAAAACTCGCAAGTTCAAGAACTATTTAAAACCGTAAAAATATTTACGTAAAAAAATGGTATAGGCGTTTTGAAAATTTCAACCCCTATTTTGAACCCCTTAGAGATGACTCACAGTAACGTCGAGCTTCGAGGACCAACTAGACGCCGGACCGAACCTATAACCCGAATTTCATCAATTTTTTTTCATGGTAACTAAGAAAAGTGGCCCGTACGGCGTACGGCGTACGGCGTACGGCGGACAGACAGAAATATTTTTATTGCAGTTTTGGATTCTACATACCTTGAAACGTAAACCATCAAATTTTGAGGGGGGGTAAGAATTTTTTTTTTCATGCTCGATTCCAATGGTTCATTATTGAAAATAATAAACCAAAATGCGACGTTGCACAACTTGGGAGCCTACTGGATATTCGTGCCAAATTTGGTCGATATCCGTCGAGCCGTTTGGCCGTGCATAGAAGGACAGACAGACAGACAGAGCGCATGCGCAGGGCGAACCGCTGGCTCTATCATGTTGAAATTTATATGGGACCTCAATGGGCCCTACCCGCTTAATACCTGAGAATTACATTGAAATTGGGTGAAATCTTTGGTTACTACGGCTGTAACAAGGAAATTGAATCTATTTCACGCCAGCGCATGCGCAGAGCGCACCGAGGGTCCGATCATGCTGAAATTCATACTGGAACTCACTAGGCCTTGTCCAAACAACCCTTGAAAATTTGAGCGAAATTGAATCAAAATTGTGAAAGTTATGCGTGTTTGTTGAATTTAACGTTAGCGCATGCGCAGGGCGTACCGCTGGATCAATCATGTTGGAATTTGTATGGGACCTCAAGGGGCCTTATCCGCACCATCGCTCAAAATTTGAGCTGAATCAATTCAAAATCGTGGAAGTTATGGCTGTAACAAGGAAATGCGGACAGACTCACAGACTCACAGACCGACAGACACGGAACCAAATTTGTTCAGTAGGCTTTGAAACGCAAAATGCAAGTGGAAATTTTGATTTCTGAAGAAAAAAATTTTTTGGGTCACGAAAGTGAACACAAGGCTTCCGCTGCTTCGCAGACTCGGAAGCAAAAAGGGGCTTCTGGCGCAGGGGCTAATGAAGATAACCTGACATACCTACCTGAGAAGTGGATGGTAACAGTAGCGATAACCTTTCTTGCGACTCACTCGAAACTACACATCCTAAATCGGGATTGATTAAAGGTCAACAATTAATTACCCTGGCATCGGGAACCGTTCTCGTGAACTCCGTTATATACTTAATCATGTACACCACATTGTTTGATAATTATAGTTTGTGCCTTTCTTAGTCAAAAGCTCCATCACCAACGTCAAGGTGAAGGCACATCGATGGAGTCCTACTTACTTACTAAACATTCGTAATGCTTGGGGATCTTTACGACCACGCTAGAGGCCCATTCATACAAGTCCATCACCAAGGATAGTTATTCAATTTTGAGTATAAGTGGAGATGCCGTGTTTCCGGTAGGTGCGTCTCTAAGGAATAGTTATACCATTTTGGACTAAATTGGGGAAATAAACAATATTGGGATTGCCGTCTTTCCGGTAAGAACAATTCCATAGATTGCCACACCTACCATTTTGGGCGATGATTAAGGGATTGCCGCGTTTCCGGTAGGTGCGTCTCTCTAAGGAGCAGTTATACCATTTTGGGCTAAATTGAAGGACTAGTGGGGAATGCCGTCTTTCTGGTGAGAACAATTCCATAGACAGACACACCCACCATTTTGGGCGTTTGGGTTACTGTCGTGGTTCCGATTGGATAAATTTTTTACAGTGGTAGCCCTCACAGTCTCTTTTTAGTCCAATTTAAATAGTTGTTATTCGTCACTTAGTAGACTGTTTTTGACTGGAGATCACTGTATCCAAATCATTTTGGACAGTGTTTATATCGAAAGAGCATTGGGTCTGTAGGACGTTAGATGATTTACAATGAACTATCCTTAGTTCCATTCATACTGCTTGGGGGTCTTTACGACCACGCTAGAGGCCCATTCATACAAGTCCATCTCCAAGGATAGTTATTCAATTTTGAGTATAAGTGGGGATGCCGTGTTTCCGGTAGGTGCGTCCCTAAGGAATAGTTATACCATTTTGGGCTAAATTGAGGACTTTTAAGGGAAAATACCGTGTTTCCAGTAAGAATAATTCCATAGATTGCCATACCTACCATTTTGGGCGTTATTTTGAGGGATTGCCGTGTTTCCGGTAGGTAGGCACATTTCTAAGGAAAAGTTATACCATTTTGGGTAAAATTTGGGGCTTTTAAGGGAAAATGCCGTGTTTCCGGTAAGAACAATTCCATAGATTACCATACCTACCATTTTGGGCGTTATTTTGAGGGATTGCCGTGTTTCCGGTAGGTGTGTCTCTAAGGAGCAGTTATACCATTTTGGGCTAAATTGAAGGACTAGTGGGGAATGCCGTCTTTCCGGTGAGAACAATTCCATAGACAGACACACCCACCATTTTGGGCGTTTGGGTTACTGTCGTGGTTCCGATTGGATAAATTTTTTTTACAGTGGTAGCCCTCACAGTCTCTTTTTAGTCTAATTTAAATAGTTGTTATTCGTCACTTAGTAGACTGTTTTTGACTGGAGATCGCTATATCCAAATCATTTTTGGACAGTGTTTATATCGAAAGAGCATTGGGTCTGTAGGACGTTAGATGATTTACAATGAACTATCCTTAGTTCCATTCGTACTGCTTGGGGTCTTTACGACCACGCTAGAGGCCCATTCATACATTACACACATTCTAAAACGAGTCGATAATCGGTAAATTTCGCTACCTCGTAACAGGTTAGTTCAATAGGTTTTTTGTTAGTATGTTTGGAATTATTTTAATTGATTTTCATAACGGTGCTATGTGCGATATGGGAAAACAACATAAATTTAATAATAAAATATTCAATTTGAATAAAAACATGTGATATTTTTTAAAAAATAGGAAGTTTTTATCTTCAATCACACCTATTGCTGTGGTCATTTTTTTTTTATAATTTTTTCCCTAAAAAATAATTATTATAATCAATATTCTATTACATTTTTTCTTTTGACGGGTGGTTTTATTTTTTCTTCGAGTTATTCCAAGTAACCATGAGCAACTGTTGACACACCGTCCTCCAATATTTTCCTTTTCGTATCAAATGGGGACAATGCAATTTTGTTAACTCGTGTCGTCGAAACGTTGTGTTGTTTGGCTTGGATAACAACCATTTGTTTTTTAATTATATTTTTGGAAAATAAGGAGTTGTAATAATCTTCGAAATGTATTTCTTTTTCAACGACATTCTTACTTATACCCTTGATTTTCTTTATCTCCCTTCCACCTTCTGTTAGAATCTCATACATCTTTGCTCTCAAAGCTATAAACTCGGAAATTATTTCCCCATTCATTTCATCTTTGAATTTGCCAAGTACTTTTTTGTTTTTGGCAGAGAAGCACGGATGATCTTTAGGATAGTCGGATGTATCCATGTAGTCTAACATAATATTTAGTGTATCGAGGTATAGATCATCTGTTTTCATTACATATATGAAACTATCCGTATCCATATAACATAATTTCAATCTTTCGAGCCCGAATTTCGGCAACATTATGTCATAATGATATTCGTACATAGTTGTTTTCGAAATATCGAGTATACTCATACCAATGTATATTGGCTTGTTGAATACAATAGATTTCTTAGCCATGTGTACGGCGGCTAGATTTTCACTGTATATGGTTCTGTCTAAAAATTCGGGTTTTGCAATGAGCTTTTCCAGTATTTTAGGATCTGACACCAGTTTTATGGATAGTCTGTTCCTAATGTTCTCCATCGTTTTCCCAAAAATAGCATTATTCATTAACTTGAATAAGTCTTTCTCAAAATTGTTTTTAGCGTTTTTTCTTAATTCAGTATTGAAGTCTATATATGGTTTTAGCCATCGTGATTGATTGAATTTCAATATTCGGTGGATTTTGACAACTTTCAACCCATGAGCTATAGCCTGCTTTAACGCCATATAATGCACGACATAGCGTTCACGTTTACCTAGATGAGGCGTAAGTTTTGTGTTCGTATCCCCGGGTGGTATGATATTTTCTGCAAGGAACGGAAGATCATTGTGTAATTTGTGTAAGTGTTGTGGGTACTCGATATCGACCTCCATGATGTACCCATGTTCCTCATCCTCATTGAGCTTCAATATATCAACATCGTCTTTACACCACTTAAATGCACCATAGGGTAGAGGCTTCGACATAGCGAATCCATACAGATTGTTGCAGTCCTGGTATGTAACAAAAGTAGATACCTCGTTCGGGTTATAATCCTTCGTATATTTATTGTTTGCTTTAACGTATCTGTGGGAGGCTTGACATATCCCACCTCTTATCCCTTTTTCGATCATCATAATCTGATCGTAATCAGTTAGAAGTTCCAGTCTGATTCCTGTGTATTTTAACATGGCATCCCATGACAAACCAGGTAATGTAAAGTAGTGAGCTGGGTCTAGCTTATGGCTTTTATGAATTGTATCTCTGAAGTTTTCGAACACATCTGCTAGTAGGAGAACATCTGTCTTGAGGTAGTGATCACTATACTCTCCAAGTGTAGTACAATTAAAGTGTCGCCATACTGTTTTCGCATGTTGATAATCCTCATCCGTGATACCACGCTTATGTAATGTGCTGTAGAAGGCGTCTTTAGGAGGTAGAGAGGTTTCTTCCAAATTTTCCCATGTCGAGACGTGTTCATATGGGAACACTCCTTTCCTTTTCATCAGGGCCACATCTTCTAGAGAGTGAAACTTTGACATCTCTTTAAATTCAGGAACGTTTTTTACCAAGGCGTCTAGACTTGCAGACATGAACCTGAAGGTGTCGATGTATCGTATTTTGAATCCTCCGGCTACTCTTTTTGTGAATGAGATATATTTCTCTTCGGAGTTAGGAATAACCTCGATCTCTCGTTCGTCGTACCCAAGTTCCTTTACAATGAAATGTGAGTCGTACCCAGAGAGGTTGTGTATAAGTACTGGAATGAATTTTGGGTTCCTACACCTCAGATTACAGCTATTGTGTGCTGGACCCCTGTGTTTACCAGTAATGTGGCAATGATCACGTACTTTCCCATCACTTTCGGTGAACTGTAAGTTACATAAGTAACATCTCCTCGCAGAATGAAAGTTCGTTTCTTTTTCTTCAGATAGCGGTATCATTGGTATATTCACCGAATAAGCTATCGAAATTGTCTCTGCTATTTGTTTAATTTGTTGAACAAAGTGAGAGACCACATCCTTCCCTCTGTAGACAACTGGATCTGATGGTATGTCCAACTGCACGTTCTCCACTTCATCTGATTTCTTTATGTAAAGACTAACTCATCGGTACATGTCTTTGAATTGTTGTGGTGCAGGCTTCTGTTGAACTTTCTGCTACCGGTTCCAATATTGCTTCAAAATCAGCATATACAACGTATGGAACTTTCAGCATTCTTTCACAATTTTCGAATTCAATGTATGGTTTTTTTGTAGGCATGTCTACACGAATTGCCTTGTTATCCATGCAGTATTCATGGTGTTCAGCTAATTTTTCCTCTTTTGGTTTACCATACTGATCGTCAAATTTAGTAAAACACCTTTTACAGATAACTATTTGGCACTTATGTTTTGTGAGCTGTCTTGCAACCAATTTTTCAAAATGCTTGATATAAACGTAATGGTGTACACCCAAATCGTCGTTTATGAGAAGGAGATCACGGTGATCGGGTAATTCCTCTTTTGTCACTTTAAGGGGGTATATTTTGTAATCGGCATCCAATCCATACACATTTATAGAAATGTTATTGATCTTCTCAAATTGTTTGATCTGCTTTAGAGGTGTAGGAAAATCGATGCAAGAAAAATCATAGGGGTGATCAAGATTCAAGTATTTACTCACGCGCTGTGCATCCTTGGTAATAAATTTGGCTAGAATTGAATATTGAAAGCATAAATTATCTTTATTTTTCACATTAACACAAGCACGTTTGCTTTCGATTTGCGGAGGGAGTCGGATGTAAGTGCTCCCCTTTAGAGGTAAATTTTTATTAATTCTTAAACGCAACCCTTCAATATGATCCAAAGTCCACCCACTCTTTTTCATTTGACTCTCTTCCATTTCATTTTTCAGTGTTTCAATAAATTTATTAACAACATCATCGAGATTTGTATCAGCTTGTATTGCTTTGTTTCTGGTTTTAAACGCTTTGTCTTGTAACTCACCTACCATATTTTTAAACGTACACTCCACAAGTACATTTACCTTAATTGATGTAAAGTCATTTAAGGCTTCTCTTATTTTAGCTGTTATGACACCTTTCACTTTTAACAGGAATGTTGGTAAATCTGCAGGTGAATCATTTCGAATAAACCAAGATTGCAATCGATTTTTAAAAGCTGTTTTATAGCCATAAGTCATACCTTGTCCAATTCGTTCAAGTATAGCTTGTTTCTTCGGCTCCCAGAGTTTGATTTTCTTTTCCACTGGTGTATTTAAACATGAGTCTTCATGCCTCCTTCCATTGTAAATATTTGTAAATAATTTATCACAATATTTACAGGCAAAAACAATTCCACAACTATGTTCATGCCTCCGAATATTTTTGGTAGTGAAGGATTTTCCGCACTTTACGCAATTATTCATTTTATAAACAGAGTTGTTTACCGTGTGAAGTTCAGGGAACTAGTGACGAATGATAGCTGTTTCTCCTCATATATATAGGTATCCAAGGTCGGCATCACTTGTGTTAACCAATCAAAATCATTGTTATTTTAACCAATCAGAGAAGGTTTTTATTTAAGCCAACAACAAGTTCTCCCACCCTCTCCTCCCACCATATTTTTGTATTTTGTTGGAAAATCATTGCTAGGTACTGCATGTCATAGCCCATCCCACTAGGGTAATTATTAGAGAGCTTTACCAATTTACCCTTAAAAGGCTCAGAAAGGGCTGAAATTTTGGGAGTGAATAGAGAAGGACCTTCTTTACCCAGGTAGAATTAAAATCAGGGCGTTCCGATAATTAGGGAAGGTGTGAGGGGTGTTTGAAATTTGAGGGTGGGGTAACTATGAGAGAGCTGTACCAATTTGCCCTTTAAAGGCTCAGAAAGGGCTAAAATTTTGATGGGTGAATAGAGAAGGACCTTCTTTGCCTAGGTAGAATTAAAATCAGGGCGTTCCGATAATTAGGGAAGGTGTGAGGGGTGTTTGAAAATCGGGGGTGGAATGAATATACTTTTTTTACAAAAAAATGTTTCCCTCAACGTAACAGTGATTTAATTAAAGCTTAGTGCATACTAAACATTGTTTTATAGAAATCCGTTTGGTTTTACTCATTTGGCTCATGACTATTTTGACTCATCATTGCTGCATAATAATTCCCTCTCTAGTTTGACAAGTCCATTCTTATATGAAAATCGTTTACCCCCTCACTACACATAGCAAATTGTAAATCAGGAACACAATAAAATGAACCATGTACGACCAAAGTACACTCGATGAGTCTTAAGCTATGACTGTTTCCACAAAAACTGTGGAGAAGTGGGTACCTACCCCTTTTATCAAAACACGTTGCATGATGATATCTATCCAAATCTATGATCCCATTGTTGCACTGCATTCCCTCCTTGAAGTTGGCAAAGTTATTCAAGGCATCCCCATGGGAGGGGAAAAGGCAAAACGGGTATGATTAGGGAAGTGGAGGAGAGGGGTAAAAACGTTGATTATCATTGTAAACCAAATTGCTCCAAATTAACAAAGCATGCCATTGCATGCCATAGTACAACTCAACTGCCCACAAATTATTTAACAAATACAGAAAGTTATTTATTTCAATTTTTTTTTAATTTATGCTTTTTTCATTTTTTTTTTTCCACTGATTGGCATATATACCCCTCGTTCCTCCCAATGTCAGTAGAGTAGTGTAAACCTGTACCTTTTTTTTCGCCGATGCCATGGTGTGCGAATGTAGAAGTACAGGAGGTTTTGAAGGTCTTACAGTAGGGTATTTTTTTTTTTTTTTTTTTTTTTTTTAAATTGCATTTATTCAAGAATTTTTCACAGCAAACAAAAGAACATATAAGTCTATAATAAAAAGTACATATGCATTCGAAAACATTACAAGCTACCAATGCTCTATGCTAATACCCCAAAAGAGCAAGCTCGCGCAAGGGGTATGAGTCTTTGTATCCAGCACAAAAGAAAAACAACTTATAGTACCTACCTACTATAATTCAGCCTCTAATCTGGAAAAATTATACAGTTAATATCTTAGAAATACATAATTAAAACAACACATATTCAATTATATATAAGATATATATACATTATATATATATACATATATATATATATACACATATATACATACATAAGACATATATAAGATTCAAATATTATATTTATATTTACAAGCTATATTTCAGGTATGAAACCGAATTGAAATGAGTATAAATTTAAATTAAAAATGAACCTATAAATTTTTATTTCCCCAGAAACAAGGCTTTTAATGCTTTTTTGAATTTATTTAGCTCAGGGATGTTCGATATCTCACTAGGAAGTGAATTAAAGAGCTTGATTCCTCTGTACCCCAACGACCGTTGGCCAGATGAAGTGAGCATAAACGGTATTTTGAGGGCTTTGCGGTTGGCAGCTCTAGTCGCACCCACCACAATATCCAAATTATTTGATCTATTTCGAAGCTTGAAGATGTGGACAAGAGAAACTACGTCAATCAATTTATAAATATCCAAGACTTTGAAATCGTGAAAAACCTTATCCGAAGGATATCTCATACTCTTTTTGAGTAAAATTTTTATAATAGCCTTTTGCGTTTTAGCAATAGTTTCCAAAGAAATTTTATATACACCCCCCCAAACCGCCGAACAGTAAACCATGATAGATTGTGCCAATCCATGATATACCATTTTCAAAGACTCAACGGACAGACAATTTCTAATTTCATGACAGATAGGTAGCAGTCTACGGAGTCTGGAATTGACATAATGAACATGTTCCTCCCAATTTAAACACTGGTCAATGATCACTCCCAAATACCGAATTTTGCGAACCTGTTCGATTGCAGGGCATGAGCATCCTGGCAGGCAGTGAGAGTCCTCATGTAGAATCAAACTTTCAATATTAGGCACAGAAGTAGATCGAAGAGAAAAAGCAGTGAAAAACGTTTTACTATAATTTAACTTGAGCCCATGAGAACCAAACCATTTGGTTAACATCATCATGTCGACTATAGCCGATTCCTTGACTTGTTCCCAACTATCGCCAGAAACAATAAGTGCCGTGTCATCAGCAAAACACGTTAATTTCCCATGGAGCTTCAAGTCAAACACGCCATTTAAAAACAGGATAAATAAAATTGGCCCCAAAATTGTTCCCTGCGGAATTGCGTATGTGAAAGTTTGCTCATCACTGAGCGTTCCTAAGATTTTCACCCTCTGTTTCCTTCCATCTAAGTAACTTTCCACCCAATCCAAAAAACTAGTTTCAATTCCCATTTTTCCAAGCACATGAACCAGCTGGACATGTGAAACTGTGTCGAAGGCTTTTGTTAAGTCCATGTAGACTACCACTGACTTTCGACCCTTATCCAGTTCATTTATTACATTTTCCACCAAGTACGCGACAGCGTCCTGAGTAGATTTCCCTGTCCTGAATCCATATTGCTGATCGCTCAACAACTTGTATTCCTCGACATATCTTACTAAATACAATTTTGCTGCTTTCTCAATAATTTTAGAAATGTTGGACATGAGGGATATGGGACGATAATTATCAGCTTTCTTAGGATCCCCCGCCTTGAACAAGGGAACGACAACTGCAGTTTTATAAATGCTCGGGAATTTCCTACAACGAAAACTTAAATTAACCAGGTATGTCAAGGGTTTAACTATAATATTCTTCAATTTTTTCAACGTATAAACTGACACTTCATCAAAACCGGGGCTAGAACCACCCCTTAGGCTATCAATAATTTTTATGACTTCCTCATTTGAAACACTAGTGAAATTTAATCCACTTGGCACTCGAGGATGCGAGGCATTTTGCAATGGAGCTTGGGTTATGCTTTTAGCTATCCTTTCGCCAACTTTCGAGAAATGCCTGTTCAAAATATTACCCACTTCAACCGGATCGACATTTACATCAACGTTGACTCCCGTTTCAGATGAAATAGAGGACATCCTATTATTTCTCTGACTGTCAATTCCTGCAACCTCCGAAACAACTTTCCAAACTAGTTTTGAATCATTACCTGTATCCACCAATTTACTCTTATAATAAGAAAATTTTGCACTTCTGATTAAATCAGTTAATTTGTTCCTATAATTATTGAACTTTTGCCGTAATGATTGATCAAATGGAGCTTTTTTCAGCTTTTTACGTATTTTCTCTTTTTTCCTGATGCACTTCAACAAGCCTTGCGTAATCCATGGTTTTAAAGTGGTGTTCCTGTGAGAAGAAGGATATTTTTTGAAAGAGCAACTGTTTATACAAGACGTCAGTAAGCAATTAAAAGCCTCGCCACACTTGTCCACATCATCAGTACTATAGACAGCCACCCACTGCTCATTTTTCAATTTACTCTCCAATAAATCATAATTTATATCCACTATTTCACGTTCATGTTTCACATTACAGTTATCAGTATAATTTTTCGGTTTAACATGAAGCAACGATGAAAAGTGATCTGTTATAGATGAATGCCAAACAAATCCTCTAAATGAGAAACATGGCAAATTACATGGGTGTACAAATATATGATCAATACACGTCTCACTGTTTTTATCCACCCTTGTTGGCTTGGTGATGAACGGAACTAGACCAACTTCGGCAAGGCTATTTAGAAAGTACCATTTGTTAACACTGTCCTGAGCAGAATCAAGTGTATCAATGTTAGTGTCACCTGCAACTATGGTAGTAGTACAAGCTTCTTTTTCACAGTTAGCAACCAATTCATCTACAAATGTACCTATATTACCACTACTGGGTGAGCGATAAAGTGAGACTATGCGAAACAAGTTATTTTGAAAATCAAACCTAGAAATTAAACAATTTGTACCCTCCATTTTAACCTCCGATGTCACCATATTACGGCAACGATCGTTGAAAAGAATTATTACTCCCGCATTCTGATTGATAAAATTAGTAGTCGAAACGTATTTATACCCAGGTATCATTTGAATTATGGTGTCGGAACAATTCCAAGTTTCAGTTAAACATATAAAGTCAGGTTTTCTATCCATTAGACTCAAATGTAAAATTAACTCATCAAAATTTTTCCGGATACTTCTAATATTAGTATTAAGAATCAATAAACCGTCGCTATCATTATCTAAAGAAATATTCAGTTCATTAATATCACCGCATTCACAATCATTATCCATATCCAAGAACCCGTCTAATTCATTCTGATGTATGATCATTGTTATTTATAAACGTATTTAGATGGAACAAGAATCATTGGTTAATCATAGGTAGGCACATGGCCTACTCATCCGCATCACTACTGTTTGATTCCAAGCTAAAAATTTCTTCTTCTAATTCCTTCACTTTCTTCTCATGATCGATTTTCTTCAGAATGTGAACGTCCAAAATTTGAAGTGGCTTAGATTCTTCATTTTTCTTCAAGAAGATTTTCCCATTTACTGTCCAGACAAATTTATATTCGTAGTTCTTGGCGACAGATTTCGTTAACCAAAACAGCTTAGAATTAGCAGGTGTCAACTTTTCATTAGCGAAGATCTTCATGTCCATTGGGAATGACTCATGGATATCCCTGGCGGTGATATTTTTCTTATTTTTTATAGCCTTCAAAATCAGGTTGCGGCGGCGACTATGTTCCATTCTGACCAAAATTGGTCTAGGTCTAGGCTTACCGGAGGTATTTTTCCCAACAGGTCGGCGAAAAGCGGAAATGACTTCCTGTTCGTTAATCGGAAAATTAGTTTTTGTTCCAATTGTTTTAATAATTTCAACCAGGGCCTCATTTTTTGTTTCCGGTATTCCAAATATTTCAAAAGACGTCTCCAATTTTTGTTGTTCCAACTTATTAATTTGCCTATGCGTGAATTCAATTTCATTTTTCATTTTTTCATTTTGTTTTTCAAGCTGAAGATTGTTTTTTTTAAGAGCTGTTATCTCGTTTTCCAAAACCTTGAGTTTTGACAATATTTCATCTATGTTTCCGCTAGAAAACTCTGCATATTTTTCGATATTCTTCACTTTTTTGTCCACCTTATCAAGTTTTTTCAACAAAAGTTGTACACTATTTTCAATTTTATCACTTGAAACATCTGCTGCACTTCCTTCTTCTTCCTCGTCAGACGCCTCTTCTTTACGGAAGGCAGTTTTATTCATAGAGCATGAAACACATTTCCAAATATCCCTTCCTTTACCCAACTTCTTAAAATTTTCTCTTGTTTTCAAAGAAGTGCATTTTGGGTGAAACAGATTCTTGCATTCACAACACTTAGCACATTTGGAGGGCGACGCTTCCGCCTGACACTCGGGGCAATGCATTATGAAAACACGCGACCGACACAAACCTGAACTAGACGTTGTTATCGGACCGATGCCGGAGAGAGACTGTATACCTGTACCTTTTTTTTCGCCGATGCCATGGTGTGCGAAAGTAGAAGTACAGGAGGTTTTGAAGGTCTTACTGATAACAGGGGAGCTGTACCTAAACTTTTTCACATGAATAAAGGGGCTCACACAACATCCTGATGTGTACTTTTTTACTTTAAGGGGGGGGGGGGGCAAGCCCCCTTTCTGTCGCAAGACTTAAATTTCTGATGACGTCACTGGACCAAGTGGGTTCCAACATGCAGTATTATACAGTTTAGCGGCGAAAAAATTTGGGCGCCCCTTTATTCATGTGAAAAAGTTTAGGTACAGCTCCCCTGTTATCAGTAAGACCTTCAAAACCTCCTGTACTTCTACTTTCGCACACCATGGCATCGGCGAAAAAAAAGGTACAGGTATACCCTACTGTAAGACCTTCAAAACCTCCTGTACTTCTACATTCGCACACCATGGCATCGGCGAAAAAAAAGGTACAGGTTTACACTACTCTACTGACATTGGGAGGAACGAGGGGTATATATGCCAATCAGTGGAAAAAAAAATGAAAAAAAGCATAAATAAAAAAAAAATTGAAATAAATAACTTTCTGTATTTGTTAAATAATTTGTGGGCAGTTGGGTTGTACTATGGCATGCAATGGCATGCTTTGTTAATTTGGAGCAATTTGGTTTACAATGATAATCAACGTTTTTACCCCTCTCCTCCACTTCCCTAATCATACCCGTTTTGCCTTTTCCCCTCCCATGGGGATGCCTTGAATAACTTTGCCAACTTCAAGGAGGGAATGCAGTGCAACAATGGGATCATAGATTTGGATAGATATCATCATGCAACGTGTTTTGATAAAAGGGGTAGGTACCCACTTCTCCACAGTTTTTGTGGAAACAGTCATAGCTTAAGACTCATCGAGTGTACTTTGGTCGTACATGGTTCATTTTATTGTGTTCCTGATTTACAATTTGCTATGTGTAGTGAGGGGGTAAACGATTTTCATATAAGAATGGACTTGTCAAACTAGAGAGGGAATTATTATGCAGCAATGATGAGTCAAAATAGTCATGAGCCAAATGAGTAAAACCAAACGGATTTCTATAAAACAATGTTTAGTATGCACTAAGCTTTAATTAAATCACTGTTACGTTGAGGGAACAATTTTTTTGTAAAAAAAGTATATTCATTCCACCCCCGATTTTCAAACACCCCTCACACCTTCCCTAACTAGCATGACCGCTCGCTTCGCTCGCTATCCGAGATTCGCTGTACGCAGTATCGTACATAATTCCGACGTTGCACAACTTGGGAGCCTACTGGATATTGGTGCCAAATTTGGTCGATATCCGTCGAGCCATTCAGGAGTTGACCATGGTCGACCATATTTCCGCTATGGTGAAGGGGACCGAAAAATTCCGACGTTGCCCAACTTGGGAGCCTACTGGATATTCGTGCCAAATTTGGTCGATATCCGTCGAGCCATTCAGGAGTTGACCATGGTCGACCATATTTCCGCTATGATCAGGGAATTAAAAATGCGCCTACGTTCAACTTAGGAGGCTACCGGATATTGGTGCCAAATTTGGTCGATATCCGTTGAGCAATTCGGGATTCGACCATGGAGGGGCCCATGGATGCGCTATGGTCGACCGCAGGGGGTAGTCCGAAGGGTCGATCGTAGATAGAATTTCACGTAGATTACGAATAAGCGATAAAAAATAGGGGTTACCATTTCAATTAACGAAGTTGACCATGGTCGACCATAGTTCCGCTATGGTGAGGGAATTAAAAATGCGACGTTGCACAACTTGGGAGCCTACTGGATATTCGTGCCAAATTTGGTCGATATCCGTCCAGCCATTCAGGAGTTGACCATGGTCGACCATAGTTCCGCTATGGTGAAGGGGACCGAAAAATTCCGACGTTGCCCAACTTGGGAGCCTACTGGATATTCGTGCCAAATTTGGTCGATATCCGTCGAGCCATTCAGGAGTTGACCATGGTCGACCATAGTTCCGCTATGGTGAGGGAATTAAAAATGCGACGTTGCACAACTTGGGAGCCTACTGGATATTCGTGCCAAATTTGGTCGATATCCGTCCAGCCATTCAGGAGTTGACCATGGTCGACCATAGTTCCGCTATGGTGAAGGGGACCGAAAAATTCCGACGTTGCCCAACTTGGGAGCCTACTGGATATTCGTGCCGAATTTGGTCGATATCCGTTGAGCAATTCGGGATTCGACCATGGAGGGGCCCATGGATGCGCTATGGTCGACCGCGGGGGTAGTCCGAAGGGTCGATCGTAGATAGAATTTCACGTAGATTACGAATACGCGATAAAAAATAGGGGTTACCATTTCAATTAACGAAGTTGACCATGGTCGACCATAGTTCCGCTATGGTCAGGGAATTAAAAATGCGACGTTGCACAACTTGGGAGCCTACTGGATATCCGTGCCAAATTTGGTCGATATCCGTCGAGCCGTTTGGCCGTGCATAGAAGGACAGACACACAGACACAGGGACAGACAGAGATTCGTTTTTATAATATCGTAGGGATTATCGGAACGCCCTGATTTTAATTCTACCTAGGCAAAGAAGGTCCTTCTCTATTCACCCATCAAAATTTTAGCCCTTTCTGAGCCTTTAAAGGGCAAATTGGTACAGCTCTCTCATAGTTACCCCACCCTCAAATTTCAAACACCCCTCACACCTTCCCTAATTATCGGAACGCCCTGATTTTAATTCTACCTGGGTAAAGAAGGTCCTTCTCTATTCACTCCCAAAATTTCAGCCCTTTCTGAGCCTTTTAAGGGTAAATTGGTAAAGCTCTCTAATAATTACCCTAGTGGGATGGGCTATGACATGCAGTACCTAGCAATGATTTTCCAACAAAATACAAAAATATGGTGGGAGGAGAGGGTGGGAGAACTTGTTGTTGGCTTAAATAAAAACCTTCTCTGATTGGTTAAAATAACAATGATTTTGATTGGTTAACACAAGTGATGCCGACCTTGGATACCTATATATATGAGGAGAAACAGCTATCATTCGTCACTAGTTCCCTGAACTTCACACGGTAAACAACTCTGTTTATAAAATGAATAATTGCGTAAAGTGCGGAAAATCCTTCACTACCAAAAATATTCGGAGGCATGAACATAGTTGTGGAATTGTTTTTGCCTGTAAATATTGTGATAAATTATTTACAAATATTTACAATGGAAGGAGGCATGAAGACTCATGTTTAAATACACCAGTGGAAAAGAAAATCAAACTCTGGGAGCCGAAGAAACAAGCTATACTTGAACGAATTGGACAAGGTATGACTTATGGCTATAAAACAGCTTTTAAAAATCGATTGCAATCTTGGTTTATTCGAAATGATTCACCTGCAGATTTACCAACATTCCTGTTAAAAGTGAAAGGTGTCATAACAGCTAAAATAAGAGAAGCCTTAAATGACTTTACATCAATTAAGGTAAATGTACTTGTGGAGTGTACGTTTAAAAATATGGTAGGTGAGTTACAAGACAAAGCGTTTAAAACCAGAAACAAAGCAATACAAGCTGATACAAATCTCGATGATGTTGTTAATAAATTTATTGAAACACTGAAAAATGAAATGGAAGAGAGTCAAATGAAAAAGAGTGGGTGGACTTTGGATCATATTGAAGGGTTGCGTTTAAGAATTAATAAAAATTTACCTCTAAAGGGGAGCACTTACATCCGACTCCCTCCGCAAATCGAAAGCAAACGTGCTTGTGTTAATGTGAAAAATAAAGATAATTTATGCTTTCAATATTCAATTCTAGCCAAATTTATTACCAAGGATGCACAGCGCGTGAGTAAATACTTGAATCTTGATCACCCCTATGATTTTTCTTGCATCGATTTTCCTACACCTCTAAAGCAGATCAAACAATTTGAGAAGATCAATAACATTTCTATAAATGTGTATGGATTGGATGCCGATTACAAAATATACCCCCTTAAAGTGACAAAAGAGGAATTACCCGATCACCGTGATCTCCTTCTCATAAACGACGATTTGGGTGTACACCATTACGTTTATATCAAGCATTTTGAAAAATTGGTTGCAAGACAGCTCACAAAACATAAGTGCCAAATAGTTATCTGTAAAAGGTGTTTTACTAAATTTGACGATCAGTATGGTAAACCAAAAGAGGAAAAATTAGCTGAACACCATGAATACTGCATGGATAACAAGGCAATTCGTGTAGACATGCCTACAAAAAAACCATACATTGAATTCGAAAATTGTGAAAGAATGCTGAAAGTTCCATACGTTGTATATGCTGATTTTGAAGCAATATTGGAACCGGTAGCAGAAAGTTCAACAGAAGCCTGCACCACAACAATTCAAAGACATGTACCGATGAGTTAGTCTTTACATAAAGAAATCAGATGAAGTGGAGAACGTGCAGTTGGACATACCATCAGATCCAGTTGTCTACAGAGGGAAGGATGTGGTCTCTCACTTTGTTCAACAAATTAAACAAATAGCAGAGACAATTTCGATAGCTTATTCGGTGAATATACCAATGATACCGCTATCTGAAGAAAAAGAAACGAACTTTCATTCTGCGAGGAGATGTTACTTATGTAACTTACAGTTCACCGAAAGTGATGGGAAAGTACGTGATCATTGCCACATTACTGGTAAACACAGGGGTCCAGCACACAATAGCTGTAATCTGAGGTGTAGGAACCCAAAATTCATTCCAGTACTTATACACAACCTCTCTGGGTACGACTCACATTTCATTGTAAAGGAACTTGGGTACGACGAACGAGAGATCGAGGTTATTCCTAACTCCGAAGAGAAATATATCTCATTCACAAAAAGAGTAGCCGGAGGATTCAAAATACGATACATCGACACCTTCAGGTTCATGTCTGCAAGTCTAGACGCCTTGGTAAAAAACGTTCCTGAATTTAAAGAGATGTCAAAGTTTCACTCTCTAGAAGAAGTGGCCCTGACGAAAAGGAAAGGAGTGTTCCCATATGAACCCGTCTCGACATGGGAAAATTTGGAGGAAACCTCTCTACCTCCTAAAGACGCCTTCTACAGCACATTACATAAGGGTGGTATCACGGATGAGGATTATCAACATGCGAAAACAGTAAGGCGACACTTTAATTGTACTACACTTGGAGAGTATAGTGATCACTACCTCAAGACAGATGTTCTCCTACTAGCAGATGTGTTCGAAAACTTCAGAGATACAATTCATAAAAGCCATAAGCTAGACCCAGCTCACTACTTTACATTACCTGGTTTGTCATGGGATGCCATGTTAAAATACACAGGAATCAGACTGGAACTTCTAACTGATTACGATCAGATTATGATGATCGAAAAAGGGATAAGAGGTGGGATATGTCAAGCCTCCCACAGATACGTTAAAGCAAACAATAAATATACGAAGGATTATAACCCGAACGAGGTATCTACTTTTGTTACATACCAGGACTGCAACAATCTGTATGGATTCGCTATGTCGAAGCCTCTACTCTATGGTGCATTTAAGTGGTGTAAAGACGATGTTGATATATTGAAGCTCAATGAGGATGAGGAACATGGGTACATCATGGAGGTCGATATCGAGTACCCACAACACTTACACAAATTACACAATGATCTTCCGTTCCTTGCAGAAAATATCATACCACCCGGGGATACGAACACAAAACTTACGCCTCATCTAGGTAAACGTGAACGCTATGTCGTGCATTATATGGCGTTAAAGCAGGCTATAGCTCATGGGTTGAAAGTTGTCAAAATCCACCGAATATTGAAATTCAATCAATCACGATGGCTAAAACCATATATAGACTTCAATACTGAATTAAGAAAAAACGCTAAAAACAATTTTGAGAAAGACTTATTCAAGTTAATGAATAATGCTATTTTTGGGAAAACGATGGAGAACATTAGGAACAGACTATCCATAAAACTGGTGTCAGATCCTAAAATACTGGAAAAGCTCATTGCAAAACCCGAATTTTTAGACAGAACCATATACAGTGAAAATCTAGCCGCCGTACACATGGCTAAGAAATCTATTGTATTCAACAAGCCAATATACATTGGTATGAGTATACTCGATATTTCGAAAACAACTATGTACGAATATCATTATGACATAATGTTGCCGAAATTCGGGCTCGAAAGATTGAAATTATGTTATATGGATACGGATAGTTTCATATATGTAATGAAAACAGATGATCTATACCTCGATACACTAAATATTATGTTAGACTACATGGATACATCCGACTATCCTAAAGATCATCCGTGCTTCTCTGCCAAAAACAAAAAAGTACTTGGCAAATTCAAAGATGAAATGAATGGGGAAATAATTTCCGAGTTTATAGCTTTGAGAGCAAAGATGTATGAGATTCTAACAGAAGGTGGAAGGGAGATAATGAAAATCAAGGGTATAAGTAAGAATGTCGTTGAAAAAGAAATACATTTCGAAGATTATTACAACTCCTTATTTTCCAAAAATATAATTAAAAAACAAATGGTTGTTATCCAAGCCAAACAACACAACGTTTCGACGACACGAGTTAACAAAATTGCATTGTCCCCATTTGATACGAAAAGGAAAATATTGGAGGACGGTGTGTCAACAGTTGTTGCTCATGGTTACTTGGAATAACTCGAAGAAAAAATAAAACCACCCGTCAAAAGAAAAAATGTAATAGAATATTGATTATAATAATTATTTTTTAGGGAAAAAATTATAAAAAAAAAAAATGACCACAGCAATAGGTGTGATTGAAGATAAAAACTTCCTATTTTTTAAAAAATATCACATGTTTTTATTCAAATTGAATATTTTATTATTAAATTTATGTTGTTTTCCCATATCGCACATAGCACCGTTATGAAAATCAATTAAAATAATTCCAAACATACTAACAAAAAACCTATTGAACTATAACCTGTTACGAGGTAGCGAAATTTACCGATTATCGACTCGTTTTAGAATGTGTGTAATGTATGAATGGGCCTCTAGCGTGGTCGTAAAGACCCCAAGCAGTACGAATGGAACTAAGGATAGTTCATTGTAAATCATCTAACGTCCTACAGACCCAATGCTCTTTCGATATAAACACTGTCCAAAAATGATTTGGATATAGCGATCTCCAGTCAAAAACAGTCTACTAAGTGACGAATAACAACTATTTAAATTAGACTAAAAAGAGACTGTGAGGGCTACCACTGTAAAAAAAATTTATCCAATCGGAACCACGACAGTAACCCAAACGCCCAAAATGGTGGGTGTGTCTGTCTATGGAATTGTTCTCACCGGAAAGACGGCATTCCCCACTAGTCCTTCAATTTAGCCCAAAATGGTATAACTGCTCCTTAGAGACACACCTACCGGAAACACGGCAATCCCTCAAAATAACGCCCAAAATGGTAGGTATGGTAATCTATGGAATTGTTCTTACCGGAAACACGGCATTTTCCCTTAAAATCCCCAAATTTTACCCAAAATGGTATAACTTTTCCTTAGAAATGTGCCTACCTACCGGAAACACGGCAATCCCTCAAAATAACGCCCAAAATGGTAGGTATGGCAATCTATGGAATTATTCTTACTGGAAACACGGTATTTTCCCTTAAAAGTCCTCAATTTAGCCCAAAATGGTATAACTATTCCTTAGGGACGCACCTACCGGAAACACGGCATCCCCACTTATACTCAAAATTGAATAACTATCCTTGGAGATGGACTTGTATGAATGGGCCTCTAGCGTGGTCGTAAAGACCCCCAAGCAGTATGAATGGAACTAAGGATAGTTCATTGTAAATCATCTAACGTCCTACAGACCCAATGCTCTTTCGATATAAACACTGTCCAAAATGATTTGGATACAGTGATCTCCAGTCAAAAACAGTCTACTAAGTGACGAATAACAACTATTTAAATTGGACTAAAAAGAGACTGTGAGGGCTACCACTGTAAAAAATTTATCCAATCGGAACCACGACAGTAACCCAAACGCCCAAAATGGTGGGTGTGTCTGTCTATGGAATTGTTCTCACCAGAAAGACGGCATTCCCCACTAGTCCTTCAATTTAGCCCAAAATGGTATAACTGCTCCTTAGAGAGACGCACCTACCGGAAACGCGGCAATCCCTTAATCATCGCCCAAAATGGTAGGTGTGGCAATCTATGGAATTGTTCTTACCGGAAAGACGGCAATCCCAATATTGTTTATTTCCCCAATTTAGTCCAAAATGGTATAACTATTCCTTAGAGACGCACCTACCGGAAACACGGCATCTCCACTTATACTCAAAATTGAATAACTATCCTTGGTGATGGACTTGTATGAATGGGCCTCTAGCGTGGTCGTAAAGACCCCCAAGCATTACGAATGTTTAGTAAGTAAGTAGGACTCCATCGATGTGCCTTCACCTTGACGTTGGTGATGGAGCTTTTGACTAAGAAAGGCACAAACTATAATTATCAAACAATGTGGTGTACATGATTAAGTATATAACGGAGTTCACGAGAACGGTTCCCGATGCCACGGTAATTAATTGTTGACCTTTAATCAATCCCGATTTAGGATGTGTAGTTTCGAGTGAGTCGCGAGAAAGGTTATCGCTACTGTTACCATCCACTTCTCAGGTATGTCAGGTTATCTTCATTAGCCCCTGCGCCAGAAGCCCCTTTTTTCCTCTACTTAGACACTCTGGTTCAAAAGTCGCGTGTAAAGAGCGTAGACCTGCGGAGCCAATCAAATTCAATTACGCGTTTGAGTTTTACACGTTTAAAGCGGGTTCAAATTGATGCGTAATCGACGTAAAATGCAAAGGCCATAAAGTTTCGGGTAAAGCGTGTAAAAACGTCAAACTGTTCATATGGACAACACGGGTTATGTCTCGACCATTACGCCCTTTACGCCTGTAACTAGTGCTGTCCATATGAACGGTTTGACGTTTTTACACGCTCTACGTGAACCTTTGCGTTTTACGTCGATTACCGTCTATGTGAACCCTGCGTACGGCGGACGGACAGAAATTTTTCTAAAATGTATTTTCGAATTCTATGTCTCGTGTCCGATTTTAAAGGCTCATTATTGAAAATAATTAACCGAAAGTTCCTATTCGGAAACACAAATAGTACACGAACTATCTGTGGTGGGTTGAGTGAAACAGAGAAAGGACTAACAGGATTTTGTTTAAAAATGGATGTTGTGTCTTGTGCGTCAACCTACAGTGGTTTCTTTGCCTACTTTCGTTGTAAGGAATCCTTGTCCTCTTGAATAAATTTTTACCTTCAACTTTCCTCAGATATATCATAAAAACACATCCCTGTCTGTCAGTTGCTTAGATTCAAAGTATTACTTTGTTCCAGAGCGGCCTTTGCTGATTTACAATACAAAGTTCGATATCAGACAGTGGTTCCTCGTCACCAGCGTATACCCTCTCACAATATGGATGTACAAGTAGGTTCTTATTACTAACTAAAATCGCGATGAAATCGTGAAATTTCAAAATTAAAAATGGATTTATTGAAAGTTTGTCTAATTCCACTAATAGATATTACGTATTTCAGTGGAATTAGACAACATTTCAAAAAGTCCGTTTTTTATTTTGAAATAGGTTCTTATTAATTTACTTACTTGGTACCT
The DNA here is from genome assembly GCA_954871275.1 of Leptopterna dolabrata. Taxonomy (NCBI): domain Eukaryota; kingdom Metazoa; phylum Arthropoda; class Insecta; order Hemiptera; family Miridae; genus Leptopterna; species Leptopterna dolabrata. The sequence continues at coordinate 87,405,887 of OX940975.1, read as the reverse complement.
ACTTGATTAATTTACACCAAGTACCTACCACCTTATGTTTTGCAATTACTACCTACATTCATTATACATTTGGGGAACTTGCACAGTTATTTGTTACTTTTCAAATGAGGTGAGAACTTTCAAAAAAGGCGCAGTACAAAGGATGTTCGATAAGCGAAAATGTCTGACTGACAATGGATCTTCAAATTTAGTCTTCTAATGACGTTACGGGACAGTTCCCGTCGTGTTCTGTAAATCTTTCAGTTCTGTTTTTTTCCAGTTGTTATGATTTGCCTATTTCATCCCTAGACGTAGTTGGTTTCCGTATGTATATACAGTATGGGTTCACATTTTTGTGTCATTGTGGATCATCATATATGTTGTTGCAGAGAGAGCTACTTGAGGTTTTGCTCGCAGTTGTTCTCCCTGACGAACATGCACGAATCGGTGCACCTGTCAAACAACGCTATTCAGTGTAAATATAAGAATACGCAGAAAAGGGACAGAGCATTACCAGATGAGAACATGTGGGATTGTTACACATTCAAGACATACCTCAGGTAGGTACTTAATTTGTTTTTTTAATATTTGTCAAGCCAAATTTAAATTCTTTTACATTATTATTACAGCAATATACAATAATAAACTATTTATATTGTTACAACGGTTCATGTATACCTGATTGGGGAGGAGGCAATAATTGTCTTGAAGGTGGAGAGGGAGGAGTGAAAAAAATCGAAGTCAGGGGTTGATGGCCAAGAAGAGTTTAGCACTTCGAGGAATTCTGTGTAGGGGCTGGTTTCTCAGTTTGTAGAGGAAAATGGGGCTCTGTGGTACACTCGTACCACAGACAGACATGGATGGGTACGGGAGCCCCTTCGTACCCAAACAGGAGGAGGAAGTTCGTAAGTATCTTGCTAGAAGCCAACAGATAACTGAGAACTGACTGACTCGAGTGGGGGGTGGGTTTATGTACGGGTGAGCTGCCCGGAGCCTCCACCAGGCGGCGCAGGCGTCGAAGCAGGGTTGCCTCCTCCCCGAGGGCGCACTTTTGGAACAGCACTGGCAAATGGGCAGCGATGTGTGGAACTTGAAGTTTGATTTTCGAGAGGAGTAGTCGATAGCGTTATTCATCAGTTTTTGGTGTAAAGTGATTCCACAATAATTCAGCGTTTCTCAAGGGTCTCCAGGTTGCATTTTTGTCGCAAAAAATCGTAATGTTCGTCAGCCATCGGAAGGCCCAACTTGAAGGCCACAAAACGCAGGAACTTGTTCTGGACTTGCTCCAGCCGATACACTGTAATGATTAGGTACTTAGTAATGATTTACTAATGTGTCTCTACCTAAACCCCTCCAGCTTTCTGGAAAAACTGCATACCATCACAACTCTATCTCATCAGTATCGGATGTACGTAATGAAATGCAACAAGTTGGACACTGTTCAATCCAGGACGATCGGTCTCTCAGACAGCTGGGACTCTGTGATCTACTCCGGCATGCGCGAGAGCATCACAGGTGCCTTGCTAGCAGCACAGGAACACATGGAGCACAGGAGAAACTGCTTTGAGCTCTACGGCGCCGATTTCATGCTGACAGAGGATCTCGTACCGTGGCTCATCGAAATCAATTCAAGCCCTTGCATGTCTTCAACGACGTCTGTCACTGCTAGGATGTGCGCTCAGTGTTTGGAAGATGTCATCAAAGGTAGTTTTAATAAGTGGTAAATTAAAATTAACTCTAATGATTGTTTAAGTCTTATTCAAAGTTCTTTAAACCATGGTAGGTGGATTTATGTTCAGTATAGCACTTACCAAATGCCGATCACCCATTTGTGTGGGTCCAAATGGCGCACCCGCCCGAAGGTTTGCGTTTTTAATGCGTGTTCGTCATTTGATATATTGACCCATTCGGTATAAATGAATAAACAAGATTGTTTTCTCTAAGTAACTTCCGGCAACAACTTTTTCAATGGCATAAGCATGCACTTGGGTCTTAAAAAGTACCTGTTGATCAAATTTGTAGGCACTCTCACCCCTATGTATGAATCCGAATAATCTGATATTATTTAACATGATGTGGTGTTCACAATTGATTGTTTGTCCTTTACGCAGTGGTGATAGATAAAAGACAGGACAAGGACGCTGACACAGGAATGTTTGAGCTGGCGTACAGGCAGCAAGTCTCCAATCCGCAGCCTTACATGGGGATGAATCTAACTGTGAAAGGGACCAAGATCGCTAGGGCTCAAGGGACCAAACCCAACAGGCAGACCAAGTCGGATCAGACGGAGAGAGACGTCGTCGACAAAGACAGAGAAACAGTATCGTCACCTGTTGTCCGTGAAGCCATCAAGTAAGTGCCCACAGGGTTATGATTGGGACGTACACTACGAAAAGGTGTATTGTTATGCTAGCTACTTTCTAGGCGACCCAAGACTGGCCCTATAGGACCCCTCGGACTTGTTTCCTTTCTACCAAAAACAGCGCGAAGCTGCATGATATCAGGGCCTCGCGTAGGCTGTCTTGTTCTCTTTACGCATTCTACATTAACTACCTAGTTTAAAAACAAACAAGCCGCCTCACGGTACTGCACAGGGTTGCAGTCTTTGTTAAAAAAAATTCAAGACATTGTTCGTTCTTTCGTTATTTTCTTTCTATCGCTATTTTTTACTCAGACCACAAAAATAGTGTCTGGCTGACAGAGGAGACTTAGGTAAAGCAGCTTGCAAGAACTCATTTTAAAGAACAACAGTTCTAATCAGTTCAGCTGTGATGATCTTAAATGAAGAGCCTAGAGAAAAGAGAGGGAATGTCACTATTCGAAAATGAGTTTGGCGTCAATGTTGCCCTCATAGATGTAGCTTCATAATGTCTAGTCAGTTCAGAAAAAAGGTGGAGGAAAGGCTTGAAATAGCCGCATGAGAACTGAAATTTGCAGGGAAAAAGGAGGAAGGTCAGTGCTAAACAGGAAGAAACTGGGAAACAAGGATGAAAGTGAGGAGATTTTTAGAAGACAACACTGTGAAGAAGTTTCTCCTGTAACCCAAACCTGTTGTAGTTTTCAACGAGTGGCAGAAAAAGAAACAGCAAAAATGAAGGGGAAAACTATAGCTAAAGGGAATGAGTAAAAGTGGCGGATGGAGACGGTTCTCATTTTATCCCTGTTTTAGTGAAATTTTATGGTTTTTTCGTAAATAAATTCATTTTCTCGCATTCCATCAAAACAATAGTTATGTCTCATTCTTATTTCTTTACTAAATAAATAGTTGGGGAATGTCCAAGTTAACTGCAGTGGATTAAATAAAAATTCTCCTTTTTTTGGCCAAATTCTGTTCAGTAACAGAAATTAACACTTATTGACCACACAGTGAGGTGTTTATATCAGAAAGTCTAGGCAGAAATGAAAAATAATGAATTTGAATTCCCGAGTTCTGGCTAGAAATGACGTATCAGATAAATTGCCGAGTAGTTCAACTCAAATCCTGCTTGGAGCACTGGTGTATCACTTTAAACGATATAGGACAGAACCGCAATGGATGGATGGAACCGCAAATTCACAAATAAATTTGAAAAACACGTCCTCGACATCAAACCAAGGGTAAGGTTACGGCAAAGGTTCTTGAAAGTTGCCACAAAGGTTTAGGTACCATTTCTAATGTTGGGTTGTTGGCAGCATTGAGAACCTTCGCCTCCCAGGCTTCGCTTCGCCTGCTTGGGCCAACAGCCAATCAGATGTCAATAGACCTCATTTAAAAACTAACACTTATTTTTGAAAACGGTCTTCAACTACAATTTTTCCAAGAATCCTGAATACTTAGGTACCTATTTTTTTCCCCCATTCAAAATTTCCCATTGACCTGCTAGTATCCCATTGTTGGACTGGCTAGGAACCTTTGGTTTACCGTTGCTCACAATGGCAAAGTTTTCCCCTTCTTTTGTATTTTTCATCCAACAGGAGACTGAGCGACGAGTTAGATGGGCGGCGCAAAAGCGTCAGCGACGATTCCGGGTGTTCCAGTTCTGGGATCGATTCCCGCCTCAACTCGACGTCCTCCAGCATCAGCTCTTCCGGATTCTCGGAGGCTTCTTCAGGGTTCTCTTCAAGAAATTCCTCAACCATTCGCACGCCGGCCACCTATAAGAAGCACAGCTGTATCCGCAGGACCAGCAGTATTTCACAGGCCGTTGCTAGGTATAAGCCCTCTATTATTCTTCGTCACGGAAAGACCTATAATGTTGTTATTCAAATTGAACAAGTCTTAATGGTGTTCTTTCAGTATTGGTATTCTTCAAATTTAGGATTATTGGAGTTTCAGAAATCAGGCAAGACAAACTGATCGACCGTAAGTCCATGATCTTGTTGGGATGTTTCATGAAACATATTACTATTAGGTGGGTACTTCTTCAAAAGAGAGCCAGTCGTTTCTGGTGTAGTTTTCCCACAATAAGTTTCAATTTCTCCAGCTTTCCTATTTCAGTATACTTTGCCGTTGACTGTTTGGGCCACTCTACAACAGTTTTCCTTTTATACGATTCAACGATTTTCTCTACAACTTTCTCCAACACGAGAAATCAACTAATTAATAGCACAGTGAATTTCATTCCAAACTTTCAGAGATTTCAGGTGCCAATCAAGCATTATAGTGACGAAACTGTAGTGTTATTCGCAAACTAGTATCTATCCGAATGTTGTCTTCCGATTTGGTGTGATCTATAGGTACAAATCAAGGAATTACGAGGAGATAAGCCGGCGGCTGAGGCTGCAAAGCACCAACCTCCGCTTCAAAACCGTTCACCTGCCTCAATCCGCCGAATTATTTGATTGGAAAAAAAGGGTAGGCTCTTGGTAGATGCTTAAACTAGCTCAAAATAAGTGCGCTAGTTGGTTTTTATTCGCTTTTTATCTACACTTTCCCGTAAAATTATCTGAATACCTACCTTATGATTCATGTTTGCTTACATTTTCACTTTCCCTGCACCGTTTACCATCGTGATTTATTATAATAATTTAGTAAGATAAGCAGTATCGGTAATTTAATTTTCCAGTCAATTCAATGTGATATTTTATATTTTATTAATAAGAGTATCGAGAGATAGGAGTTCAAGGACAAGTGGCGCATCATGCACCAACGTAGAATCATTATTATTATTTATGATTACAAATAATACTCCAGCATGTTATTATATATGAAACAGGAACATACATAGCAAATGGGGGTTGAGGGTATGATGGTGATGGAGATATTTAAGGAAAACCTTCCCTTTAGTGGAAAAAGAAACTACAAAGAAAATATTCAGATTCGTGCGCTTGAATTGTTATTAGTAACAACTACATACCAGAGATTTTATTTAAAATTCTATAGCAACAAGATTTTTGGTTATTGGAGTGCAAAAGTTCATAATAAAGATATTGCGGACAAGGGACGGTCATAATACAGTGGAAATTCCTGTTAACGGACAGCAGTGGAAAACGATCATTTTTCCAGGGTTCGCTAACGAGTAGTCTGAGGTAGAAAACAAGAAATCGTTGAATGTATTTTTTTTTAAAGTTTGGGTTCAATTTAGGTACATAATTACGTAGGTACGTAATTTACGTGTGTAAATTCTTGCGAGAGGACATCATGAAACTGCACTGTCAGCTATAAAACTGGCTACAAACCTTTTATTGGTAGGTCTAATACCTGGGCGAAATGTGTGGTCGCGGTTATAAATGGAAGAGAGCCCAACGACCTTATCAGGTAGAATAAACCGGTTCCCGTGACTCACCAAAGTAAAGATAGGTACCTACCTCAAACTGTTGGGCAAACCGCTCTCCACTCAAGGGGCAGTGAGTAGTCACGAGCGAAATAATCAGACCGAATTCTGACCCTCTCACTGGAGGACAGCTGATCGCGTTTGCGACACTGGAAGATCAGTCGGACGAAAAGTCCCAGCCTGGAATGGCTGTTACTTTATTTTACTTTGTGATAGAGTGTGAAGAGTGACGGTGGACACCCGAGAATCCCTTTCCTAGACTAGCAATAGTACCACCAGTTAAGAAGGGATAGCGATTAGGTATCAGCCTGATCGCCCCCATCTTCACTGGACATACAAACGAATCAAGAACTGCCCACCGTCACACTCCTCCCCACATGACGTACGTCTGGGTTGTAGAAGAATGAGTGGGAAAAGGAGGGGGGGGATTGAAAGCAGTATGATGTTCTGGTTCAGGAACAAATTCCAGGTGACTAACTTCCATCGTAATGGTACTACCTTAGTAATATTTTACTGGTGGAGAACAAAGCTCCTCCATACGAGTATTGGCGGATATGTTGTCAGAGGTTGTTGTCCAGTGAATTGTGCTTACCTGGGAAACCTATAGGTGATCAACCTCCATCGTTAGGATGGAACAGCTATTGGGACTTGTAAACTGGTACACGGCTCAAATGAGCTTAGTATATTTTAATTATGCTGACACTCTAAAGAGGGGGAAAGGAGGTGGGGAAGCCAATAGATGAATGTATTATCAAAGGGGCAGGTTGTTAGTAAAGGAATCCTTCTGGGAAACCTTTGGGTTTATCCTTCTGGTAAGCCCACAAAAAGTGGATGGAGTATGGTGAAGTGCTCAGCGCATACACCCGAACCACGCTCTGCTACCGTGTGACAGTGGGGGTGGACCTCGAGAGTCCCCCTCCTAGAACAGCGAGATTATCACCGGTTAAGAAGGTGTATTGTTTAGGCTTCCGCTCACCGATCCCGTCTCCCCGGACCAAAAAATATCTCGAGAACAGCCACCGTCACAGCACATACTACCAAACCATGCTCTGCTACCATGTGACAGTTGACAGAGTGAGAAGAGTGACGGTTGACCCTCGAGAATCCCCCTCCTATACTAGCGATATTATCACCGAAGGGATAGCGATTAGGTTTCAGCCTGACCGCCCCCATCTTTACTGGAACCACAGGCGACTCGAGAACTGTCCACCGTCACAACTTATACATGGAAGAGAAGCTCGTAAAAAAAGAGTGGTGAGATTGCTGTCTGTCCGTTACAGTAGACAAATCTAGTGCTAATCTATTTGAAACAGTGCTGATTGCTTGTCCGCGTCCAGTAACAGAGTGTCCGTTTGAGAGAAGTACCTACAAGACACCTAAAACCATTGGAGAACACTCGGGGAATCTGAAAATATCCGCTGTAGAGAGCGGAAAATATCCGCCGTGTCGTTGCACCGTATTACCTACTGACATACAGGAGCCAAGTGATGGTGGTAGGTAGTTACGTACACCAGTACGTCAATCGCTGTGGTTCAGAAAGAACCCCCCCCCCCCCCCCATCATTTCGTGGCCGGAAAGCATATAGTTTTTCTCCATTTTGAATCTATTGTAAATGTTCTCAACTAACATTTCTCAGTTGACTCTGGTCACAAGCAACCCTTCGAGCAGTTGGATTAGATACACGGAGGAGTAAACTCAAGCAGACAAGGTAGACAAAGTGGGGTAGATAAACTGCCATCTTCTGCCATCTCATATCTCACAATTTTCAGATCTCGTAATACCAACTAAGTACCCCTTCGTGCCAGTCCAATCTAATACGTACATTTAATACATTTAGTATGGATATTCACCTTTTCAAGTCAGTGTTTCAAGGGTAGCTTGATGACATACCCCTCTTCGTAACTGCAGAACATCATTAGATGCTATTTTTCTGCAGAAAAGGGTGTAGATTTATTATGTTCTGTGTATAGGTTTCACTGGCATAGGATTTCATAGCTTGAAGAATAGGTAGTGGTAGGTGGGGTAAGGGAACGTGAAAGTAGGCTGTCAACCCAAGTTTACGCGTCTTAACTCTGGGTTCCAGGTTGAACAGACGAGAGCCGACTGCAAGCGCGTGTTCATGAAACTCTCTGAAAAGAAGGAGCCCAAAAAGCGAAAGGAAGCGGCAGACCGGGCGAGCAGGTGCCTCCAGGATGGGAAGCTCACCCTCCCCGAGATCAAGGCCAGCAGCCCCAAAAGAGAAATCAACAACAACAGCATCATCAACAGTAACAGCGACGTTAACAACAATGGCATCGTCACAAAAAGCGACATCGTTCCGCCACTGCTGTCCAAGTTCAACATCATCCCGCCCCGTCATATTCCTTCACTCACTGCCTGACTTGACGTGCCACCTGACGCCTGTTCTCATTGCTAGAGTATTGTAGACAACGTTTTTAAAAATCTACCAGATTTCGAACCTCTAATTTTTTGTTTATTGCAATAATAACTAACCATTGGATACGTTCAAGAATTATCATTCAAGTTCTCTAGAAGTGCTCTACTTCGGCGTTTATGTATGTGATGGCTCTGTTTCTGAATAAATTCTAAATGTGGTAAAATTTGACTTGAATGAAAATGTGGCTTTGAGTTGAATTTTGACTGGTAGGAGTTTTAGAAGAGATAGGAGTGCGAGGGATTGTATCTGCGCGGTTTGCACTTGTTGGATACGCCTCTAGGATTTATGTAAATATACGCCCCGTTTTCACCTCGCTGAATATCTAGGAGAATACTCACCCAGTTTTCATCTCGTTGTGTACTGAAGGATGTTCTCACCCGGTTTTCTCCTCGTTGAGAACTTAGAGGGAAGGAGAAGGCTTAGTTGGTGATGAGGAGGTAAGGTTTGAGAGAGAAGGCACTTGCTGGAGAGAAATCGGATGAATGTCCGAGCTAGGCAAGCTGGGCGCTTTTTATAGGCGCCTCTACCCTCCTCACATCCCATCGGAATGACAGTTGGGAGCCGTTGGAGGGAGAGTTACCTGGGCTGTGTCCCTCGCACTGCATAGCTCGCCTTCTCTGTTGTTTATTGGTAAAAATCAATCTCAAGTATATACAGAATTGGTATATTGTAAGGGTACCCCGACAATGTGCTATTTTAAATTTGGTACCATCTGGCTAGTGACCGCTGACATTTTCAAAAACGCCTCAAATTCTGTAACAGCGGTTTAAAATGTCCTGTGTAAGGTTAGTTGGGGTAAGTGCGTATTAGGTAATTTATTCGAGTTTGCTTCATCTTGTAGTTGTTTCGACTGCTGATTCTGTTTGATAAATAGTTAAATACAGCTGGGAAACGTTTGAGCAAATAGTTCTCTGTATACATCGAGGCAGTTTTGGTTTGGAGAAAGATCGATTTCAATTAAGTGATTTTTAAAATTTTTTTAACCTGTTGTACTCCATCAAAATACTCCAGGAAAAAAGCGAAAACATTTCAATTGAGTTAATCCCCCCACCCCCTCCCGCAGTTTCAACTTCTTAAGGACGCCTTCACGTCTGTACTTCCGTTTTGTCCACGCCATTCACTGGAAGATACCTGCCGAGGCCATTAGTTTCCATAACAGCGGTTAAAAAACCAGCAAGCGGCCCTTGAAAACTTCATCAAAATCTGTCAAACATAACCGGAGATTAAGTATAGGTACCTACCTGTTATTCCACCAGTCGCAGTGGAATTCGTTAGGAACCTAACCTGGATGATCCCCGAAAATCTACTTCGGTTGAATGGATCAGACTTGACCGATACAAAGTTGTTCGTGCATGCTTAGATGCTGCTATCATTCCGGTCGAAATGAAATACATAGGGAGCCGTCAATACACCGATCTGTATTATCCCTGAAAATTTCAGAAAAATCGGTCGAATAGAACCGAAGTTGTGAGGGTGCCAAGAATTTCATTTTTGTACATTTGCAGACGAAAGTGACTGGGATTTTGGTGAAATTCGTATGGGACTGTCTGTGATCCACTTCGCACATACTCGCCAAATTTTAGCTCGTTTGAATTGTTCTTTCGATGAGATATGGTGGCTACAAGGAATTGCGTATTCAGACAGACTCGGAACCAAATTTGTTCCTTGATGACTGAAATGTGAAATGGGAGAGGAAATTCTGATTTTGGAGGACTTGATTTTTTTCGAGTCTTCCGTGAATACCTGTCTCTAGGAATGCAGAAGCAAAAGTAATGAACGACTGTGCTAATTTGCCGCTTACCAAGTTTTGGATATGAAAACGCAAATTGTAGGTTCCTACTATTTTACTGCAAATTACTAGTTTGGTTATCCGTTGCATAAACTGAAGGCTGTTTTCATACTCTGCAACGGTTTACTTCGATATTATTTGACGTCCGTACAGTTCCTAGCATATGGTAAACATATTTAAATTGTTGATGAGTAGGTCCAAACCCTTAACTTCCAATACTGATTCCTTGATGAGTATCAGGCGCGGATCCAAGGGGGGGGGTCACAGGGGTCATGACCCCCCCCCCCCCCCCAGAATCAGCCTGCATTTCAAAAAGCAGAGCTGAACGAATTGTTCACAAACCCGAAAACAAAAAAAACCAAAGGAAACGAACCCAGTTTTTGTGAAATCAAAAACCAGAAACAAACCAAACGACCAAATGGCCACATGGTCTTCTCAATTTTGCTTCATACACAACTGTGTAAATATTTACCATAAAACATCCGTCAAATTGAAATTCCAATGTCCTCGCCACTAATTACTGTAATTTCTAATTACACAAACGGTAGACAGTGTTAAAAAAACTGAAAACAAAAAAGAACTATAAAAAATCTAAAAAGATTCGATCAAAAATGTCAAAATTAGTCGAATATAATCGTACACTTGGTCCTAACAATGTTACTTTATGTCAACAATATACAATTATGTCAACAAATTTACCTTGGTGTATCTGTTAATATGAGCACTATCTGGACTTATTATGTTTTCACAAAATAAACTAGACAGTGTCACGTTAACGACTAACTTTTTTTATTGTCAACTTTTGTGTTTCCCAATAAACACCTGAAATTAAGAACAAATAATAACAATTCTAGGGGCACCTACACTACTCCCCCTCTAGTACCTTCGGTACGTCGTCAAGGGTTAAAAAAAACGCGTTCCAAATAACGTGATGGGAATTTAACGTGCCTTCCGCTCTTCGTGGTCTTTTGTTTCTTTTTGTTTCGTTCTTCTGTTTCTTGTTTCTCATGTTCTGGTTGAAGTCGTAAAGCTGGCTGTTGTTGTTGTAAGGTCATAGATTTTTGAAATGTTGTTTCTTGCTCTTCTTCTTTAAGGTAGTATGCTGCTTTTAACCGATCAATTGAAATTGTTGACGTTCGATTTTTCATTTCCAGTGTGAAATATTTTTCTCTTTTTTCAACAACCTTGTATGGACCTAATATTAATTAATGGAAGATTTTTTTAATTAATAATTAATTAATATTAGGGTGTGTTAAATTTAAATAATTAAAAAATTATTTAAATAAGAGATAAAAATTTAAAAAGTTATGAAATAAAAAAGAATGTTTTATTTGTTTTTAAATTTTTAATTTTTTAATTTAAAAATTTAAAATCCTTTTTTAAATTTTTAATTTCTTAAAAATTTAAGACCTTCTTTAATTTCCATACATTCCAAATAATATTAATTAATATTAATTAATTAATTATGGACCTAATAAACCATTTTTTATTTTTTTACAATTTAGATAAAATTTATCTAACCTTTTAATTTAAATTATAAATTAAAATTAAATAAATATTTATTAAATATTTATTTAACATATTTAAATTATTTAACAGAATAAACATATCCGTCAAATTACACCTTGTTTATTTCTTCTTATTTTTGTTAATAATTATTATCTTGTTTTTGTTTCGTTCTCGTTTTCTTTCCTGCCAAATTTAGTAAAAACGATACTGAATTCACTGAGATCAACAATAGATTGTTGTGGTTTCAATGTTTTGATTTGCAAACTCTGAAGTTAGCTACGCTGCCATAAAATGCGCCAATTTGTTTGAAAACACATTAGGACACTTTTTTGGAAGAAAATTGAAAATAAATACATTTATCAGTTAAATAATTAATAGATATTGAAAAATATTTTTTACATAAACAATGAATTTTATAAATAAATACAATTAATTTTGTAAGTAGACAAATTGGACGAGTTTAGGCATAAGATTGAAAATTCGGTTTGTATTGTTCGTTTGGTTATTTTGTTATTTTTTATATTGTTCTACCCTGTGACCCCCTCCGGAAAAAAATTCTGGATCCGCCCCTGATGAGTATTATGATAAAAAATGAAAAGGTAGGTGCCTAACTCGACTGGATATTTATGGGGAGATGGACATCTTACTTACCTACTGACTTTCTATTTCTGAAAACCCCAGACCTCCTCGAAGTTTAAAGTTATGATTGGTAATTTCCATTTCTCAACCTTGTAAGTTCCATTAAGCTGATACTCTTATCACGTAGTTCTTATAAATATAATACCTACTTAATTTCAATGCATATTTTTATATGAATTCGTGACAGGCAACAAGTGAGCCATGTATTGAACCTACATGTGTTGGTAATATTGTCATCCTCAACATAATGGTGTTGAATGTATGTTTTCTTCAGTTAATTCTATATTAATTCTATCGAATTATAATATTAACACTCGGAGTATAAGTTAGTATGTGATGTTGGTAGTTTACCGTTTATGCCTACCACTAGTTAGTACCTGATCATTTTCGAGAAACGATTATTTTAACTAGGCCTTCCTATGAGCACAGAGTAACCAGACCAATTGCTATTAACCTGGAGTATAGGTACCTGGAGTGATGTGTATAGATTGTTGTTGTAAATTAACGAATTGAATATTATCGTCATGTTTCTGATGTATTGCCATTTCAGTCTGCCTGTTGTCAATGCCGTGTGATCGTAAGAGGGGAAAAGTGGTCGGAGGCGAACCACTTTCGTTCAGCTAACACGTGTAGTAGGGGGATTGGGAGACGCGAAGGACGGAAACAGATGAACAAATAATGAAAACGTAAATTACTGTTTACCCTTCTAATCATTATTGAACCCCCCCCCCCCCCCCCCCCCACCAACCAAATGATCTGTATTGGTGACAATAAAATATATATGAATAGGAATATGAATTGTGCGTTCATGTTTGACTTGAAAAATCCCGAACTGATGAGCTTACAAATAAACTTGATTTTGGTTTATTATTTTCAGTAGGTAATGAACCTTTGGAATCGAGTATGAAAAAAGAATTTTAACCCCAACTCAAAATTTGATGGTTTCCGTTTCAAGGTATGTAGAATCCGGAAATGCAATAAAAAACATTTCTGTCCGTCCGCCGTACACCGTGCTGAGCACGTTTCTTTGTTACCATGAACCAAAATTGACGAAATTCGTTTCATAGGTCCCATTTGGGGTCTAGTTGGTCCTCGAAGCTCGGCGTTACTGTCAGTCATCCCTAAGGGGTGAAAAATAGAGGTTGAAATCTCCAGGACGCCGTTTTCTCGATTTTTTTAACGGTTTTAAATAGTTCTCGAACTTCGGAGTTTTTTAAGACCACCCGGAGCATTTTACGTCCAGCCGTTCGTTCACAGTAAGGCCCAGAAGTTTGCACCGACAGGCTTTTTCAACAGCAGGGTGAATGAAATTGTATACATTTAGCCCAAATATCATCACTAGGGACGCGCTTACAATCGGGAATTGACCCGAGATAAAATCATGGCTAGGGATCACCTGATTATATTCACGGAGTATGAAGTCGAGTTGGTTGTTCTGTGATATCATTTAATTTGAAAAATGATGGCTCTTTCAGAGTTTGTTGATAGGTAGTGAAACTTGAACAAACGTTGAAGTATTATTGATGTAAATTATTACACAATTGTAAATTATTACTCAACGGTAAATTATTAGACACAACGGTTCATTATACCATCTACGTAGAAGGGGCTGGAGTTTGTTGGTAGGTACTTTTGCAATTTTTTTCACTCCACATCAATAATTTACCTTAAGAACTTCATTATTTACGTTTCTTTTTGCCATTTTAGTTACTGTTTGTCATCGACAGAATTATTTCAGCAACATTTAACTCGTGATTTAGGTAGGCACCTAGTAACGAGTACGGGGTTAGGTACTAACCTACGGATGGTCTGCGATCTACATAATATGTATAGAATAGTACATATCTATACATATAATAAAACAGTGTCTGTTTGTCTGTTTGTTTGTTTGTTTGTTTGTCTCGGCATCAATTGAGAACGGCTGAACGTAGAAAGTTGCGGCTGGTACCATTTGACGCAGAATTTATCTGGGAAGGTTTATGAAAAATCCACATTTGAATCTGTCCATCCGTTGAAACGCTATGAATTACATACTACTAAAAAACGTGTTATAATCACTTCTATGAGGACGTTTATGCTTATAATAACTTTGAACGGTTGGTCGTAAATCCGATTGTAATTAGATTCTGGATTCAGCTCGACGAGTACATTCAAGTGGTACTTCAATCAGGATGTTAGTGGGAGGGGGGTACAGGTTATGAGAGGGGGGGGGGGGTCTACAGAAATTTCAAAACTACTTGACCAATTGGAGTGCAACTTTGGGAATTTGTTGTGAACATTGAGGAATGTTTCTAACCAGGTAGGGAGGGTTCATAGGATACGGGGGGGGGGGGGTTAAAGGCAGTTAGGGTTGGCATTGGGGAAGGTTTCTGATCAGTTGAGGAGGGGGGGGATACAGGGGGTGTCTGTTCTACCGTTGCGAAGCGTGGGTACACAGCTAGTTATATTATATAGACGGGTTATCTATACAGAGAGCTGTGATCTGTAACAGAAGGGTATTCTGTACAAAATAATAAACAGTTGTGCAGGGATTTGCAGCGTTTTTTAAAAATAAATAGGTGCGTATGTAAACTTTATTGTCAGTATGGACATTACAGTTGTGAAACAAGAACAATAATATTAATATTATATATATTAATTATTAATGTTACCTCCATTATATATTATTATTAATATTACCTCCATACGCCACGAATTATCATGAATCTGTGTTTAAATATTTGACGAGCTTAACCTACTTACTGTCCACCTGCACGGCTGACTTTTGAGTTCGCGCACAAATAGAAGCCGTTTAATGGTTTAAGAACATCGCCCTTTACCGTCGAGAAACATATATTATCATCTCAAATGGTCGCCTTGATCGGATCTACTACACCTGTGTACGTGCCCTCACAAGGGCTTCCCAAATCGATCGATGGCAACACCGCCGTATTCGTCGCTTACATTGTTACATTCCGTAGGCAGGTTTTCCCATGTCAAATAGGGCATCTTCCAACCGCCAGGTTTCTGTCTATGCCAAACAAATACTACCTGACCGATTCGTTTGCATCAGTCATTTTGCTGTGTACCTATGCCGTTATCTGAACAAAATAATCGCACCGTTCGAGTAAATTTGGATTTCGTAGCTCGGACTTGATAATGAAATCAGAGCCCAAGAAAACTTGTTAGTTAACTTCAAGAGTCATGGAATCTGCAGTCACTTTATTATAATACTGGCAGTTGTAGGTAGGTACATTTACCAGTGACGTTATGAACATCAATATAGTAAATTTATGGGGAATATTATCCAGCCACCAACTATCAACGGGTTCTACAATGGAAATGCGGTGGTCTAAAATTAGAACCTGTGAACCTGTCAGAATACATGTTGGGTGGGAACTTGAATGGCAATGCAATACTTACCTTAGTATTATATCCTTTCTAAATCCTAGTAGCCCAGTCACGGTAGACCGAAAACCGCTGCAAAGTCCTTGTCAGATGGGTTTACTATTCTGTTGGACATGCCTACAGAAATGTTGTTATTGTTTCTCAAAAACACAAATTAGGCTCATATTTTTTTAAACAAAATATCTTTGTTCATTGATAGTGCGATTTAATTGTCTTTATTCACCTGCTGATATTAATTCTAGTGTTATTATACAAATGTATGAAGATTTCAGACAATTTCCCAGGTTTTTGACCCATAAAAAATATATGTTGGGAGCTGACCTTCGTTACAGCCTCAATTCTTCACTCTTTGGTCAAAATCAACTTCATATTCGGTCTTCTCGCCCTAAAAAACATGGAAAACGATACCTCACAAGCTCATATTGACTAAAACCTATTTTTTAAAAAAGCCAACTCGAAAACCCCTATTTTTACACCCATTTTTCCCCATAATACTCCTGGGTGTATTCCGATCGGCCTGCCGAGCTTCGGAGCACAACTAGGATCCAAATGTGTTCCCAAATGAGGACCCAAACTGCGTGCGGAAGATCGTCAATTTTAGACCGAAATTAACGTAAATTTAAGGCTGAAACTTCGTTAGAACCTCAGTTTTCCAATATTAGGTCAAAATCGACTTCATATTCGGTCTCCTGGTCCTAAAAAACATGGAAAACGGTACCTCACAAGCTCATGTTACTGAAACACCAAAAAACCCCATTTTTTCACCCATAACACCCCTGGGTATATTCCGATCGGGCTGCAGTTTCGGGACACAGCTAGGGCCCAAATACTTGCGAAAGAATGAATTTTTTAGACCGAAAATAAAGGAGATATGCATGATACGGCGGTCGGACATTGCATTTTTAGAATCTACGCACCTTGAAACGTAAAAAGAAAAATGTTGAGGGGGTGTTATAAAAAAAATTTCTGAGCGAATACAAAGGTGTATTATTCACAGAATAATAAACCAAAAGTTCCGTGCCTTCCATTAATTCTTAAAACGCTGGAAATTATTTTATTTCACTCAGGGTGTCCCTGAGTTATCGACGGTTTCTGAGGGAAATTTTGGCACTTTTTTCCGTTTTTGGCTTATAACATGTGAAGGGTGCATCGTATAGAAAAGTTTACTAGTTCCGAAATTAAAGATCATGAAATTTATTAGCAATTTTGCTCGCTCATTTTACAAGTTATAACTGCGTTCATTGAATTTCATGATTTACTAGCCTTCCAAAAATCCCCCCACGTAAGGCATTTCCATTTTTAAAAAATTCGGCCTAATTTAAAATTTTATTTTTGTTCAAATTTGATGAATTTTTGTAATCGGTTGACGTAGGGGTATTTCCAAATTAATATAGTGAATTTACAAGTTTTTTCCACAACTGTAAGTAAATCACAGCCTGAGAAAACTTGTTAATAGTTTTCAACACAGGGTCTGCAGGCCTCTTCGTTCAGCACTTTGGACAGAATCGGCAGTCAAAAATAGGCTAAACTTTTTTTAATTACGAGTTAGGTTATGCTCAGTTTCACACGCCTGTAACTAAAAAAACGGTTATTCAGAATGTACCTAGTGCATAAAATTTCGCGTTCAGAGTTTTCCTATTTTTATAGATTTGAAATTAATTTCAGAAACCGTCGCAAACTCATATTACTTTTATTTGGGACGTCCAAAGTCAAATAATTTCCAGCTTTTTACGAATTAATGGAAACCACAAGTCTAATATTTGACTGGGCACCTAGCACTCGAGATGAGCGTGAAAAATTAACGTCCCTAACCGCCGTCTAATCGTATCTGTCTTAGAATCGGTAATCGGCGAATTCAGGACCTAAGTTAATACATATTGATAAAGATGGATTATTTGCAATGTAGTTACCTGTTGTGTAGGTACCTACTTGGTAACCGACTAGTAGATAAAGTCTCGGTTTTATTCCGGCAGTAATTTGGAGTTTTCAAAATCGCAAGGCTGTTCAAAACTGGTTTCTGTCTCCGCGTTTTGATTCACTTTTATCCAAGTACCTATTAACTAAACCAATCGAAGTCTATCACTCTGTTCATCAATATACTTAAACCATCTATAAATAACATGTGTTGAAATACTTGGTAATGAAGGTACCAACGACCTCACTTTCAAAATCCACTTCATCACAACAGAATGTGAGCTACAACACACACAAGGTACAAGTTCAAGTGGTATGGCCAGTTACACTAAACACAATCCCACGAAAACATTTGGCGACCAGGTCAGCGAGAGAGTTACAACGCTGCAGAGAGATTTGATGAACAACATGCAAAAATCGTTGGAATCCAAGGGAAAACCTACCAACAAGAAAACAACCAGAGCCAGAAAAATCGTGTTGCAGAAACGAGAGATAGTGAAACCCTCGATGAACCCGGTGAGTGGATATCGTTTGTGACAAGGTATTTACCGACCTAGGGTAGTATGGCGGAAGAGGTCGCTTCAGAGATAAGGTGGAAACACGTGCATGATGCCGCTGGTAGAGCTACAGGTAGGAGATACACACTGTGTCGAAAAAACGACAGGATAAAAATAAAATAGTCTATTTCCACGTACACTAGCAAACTGTAGACCGGTTTTGGTTGTTACACCATCGTCAGTACACTATAGTTTTTTGCTATGGATTTCCACTATTCCACCGCGAGTGATTTAAGTTACAATGTGTAGAAATGAAAAACAAGGTCTGTACTATGTGCATGACACCAATAGATTTTAAGGTTCCGTTGATGGTATGAATACCTATGTTCTTATTCAGTTGGATCGAAGTTAGGCTCTACATTTATCACTTGGCATAAGTAGGTACAGATAAAATATTGCCGCCTGTGATTTGTTTCAGCATGGTACATGTAGGTATTGTATTATGGCTTCTTCTGGGGGGCACCCCCGGATTATTTCAGTTTAATCAAGGATCAAAGCAAAGAACATGGTACATGTTTTGATAATATGTATATATTTACATTCATGTAGGATACATATATTATATTTTTTAAACAATCAAAGATAAAATCGGTTTATGATAACTGAAGTAAGATATGTAGTGTTTACATTGTATAGTATCCAAGTGTCGTGCGTATACGTGATACATCATTGCTCTGCCACGAGTTGTCGATTCACTGTTAATCAAGTTTAAGCCGGACGTTTCTATCATAAAGTTAGTGAACTCCTGGGGGCCTATTCACTAAGCCAAAGAGACATCTCTTTCAGGTCCGACTCTCTCTTTTTGGCAAAATAGAGTTTTATAGTATCCATGACATGGTTATTCAGTAACTTTTAAAAGAGAGAGTTGGCGGCCATCTTGGCATTCTCGATCTCTTTCAGAGAGACACCTAACTAGGTGTCTTTCCTCGAAAGAGAGTCTATTTCTCGTTTGTTTCACAGTGTTCGTGTAACATCCTCATTCATCCGCAACCACATCGGTAATTTTGATTGTGTATTTTTTTCATTTCATAAAGATTAAATTTTTCATTTCAATTTTAATTAAAAATTTATACATAATTATTGATTCATGAGTAAAAACGTCCAAGTACGGGTTGAGGTAGGTACCTACCTACCTACCTAACAGTGGCCGTTCATTAGGTGTAGATATAATACAAGCATTAAGCCCCCTAATTCGACTTTTTCTGTTTATAATTGAGACTTTTTTCAATTTCATTTAAACTTTTATCCGATTCGTGAGTAAAAACGTCCAAGTATGGATTGAGGTAGGTAGGTACCCATTGAATAGGTATTACTAAGAAATGCGTTCATTATAATGAACCATTCCGTAAGGAATGAATTCCTTAATAATTATTAAGGAATAGAACTCCCGGGGGCACAAACATCTCGCACTTCATGGATACTATAGCATTTTCGTGTATTAGGATCCATATCTCTTTCTCAAGGTCTTGAGCTATTCAGTAAAATAGACGAACCTGGGAGACATTGGAAGAGACTGTCTCCCAGATTTTCAAAATAGATAATCTCTTTCCACTATCTATTTTAGTGAATAGGCCCCTGGTTTGCTGGTCTAAAGCAAGGTTCACATCCATCCGGAGCCGTCTGGAAATACGGATAGGGGAAGCTAGTGAAAAGCAGTGGAAGGGATGGAGGGGAATCACGGAAGTTGGGAAGGCGTTCATAACCATCCGGAATTTTGGCTGACAACTCATTTCCCGCGCTTCCTCCCACAGCTGTTTCGGTTGCCGACGCCATTCTGTATGCGCAGTAGTGAACTGCGCAGATGCGGAGCGGAAAATATCTGAAAAATCAGATGCGTACAGTTCGCTTCAAAAGTGCTTCTCCGGAAAGAATATTCCCCCCTCCCCAGCTGATGTCCAACCAATCAGCTGCTCGTACGCACTTTCCGGATGGATGTGAACCCTGGAACGTTTAAGTTAGTCACCCGATAATACAAAGGGAGAATGACGTTTGGACGCACCTTGCGCCCAAACAACACTGCACGGGGCGCCCGTTTGGCCACACGTATTTCTTTCAGCGAGCGATCACTTTGGACGCACCTGGGTAAACAAGCACTGGTACATACCGTTCGGTTGATATGTAGTTCTCGAACCTATGAAGCAGGGTTCACATCCATCCGGAGCCGTCTGGAAATACGGATAGGGGAAGCTAGTGAAAAGCAGTGGAAGGGATGGAGGGGAATCGCGGAAGTTGGAAAGGCGTTCATAACCATCCGGAATTTTGGCTGACAACTCGTTTCCCGCGCTTCCTCCCACAGCTGTTTCGGTTGCCGACGCCATTCTGTATGCGCAGTAGTGAACTGCGCAGATGCGGAGCGGAAAATATCTGAAAAATCAGATGCGTACAGTTCGCTTCAAAAGTGCTTCTCCGGAAAGAATATTCCCCCCTCCCCAGCTGATGTCCAACCAATCAGCTGCTCGTACGCACTTTCCGGATAGCTTTCCGGATGGATGTGAACCCTGCTTCGCTCTAGTCAGTTTCTCGTGCATTATCAACCCGAGTTCTAGTCATCTTTCGTGATAATTTCATATTCAGTGAATTTCGTTCGTTGTTTCGTGTTTGTTGGTGTTTTCTTGTAAATATGGACATACTAATTGAGTATTAATTCCTGAGCAAGCGGGGGAAGGAGTGTATAGTGGTGAATCTGTTCAAGCTGAGCCTGATGAGAGTAGCCAAGGGGGACCGCAGCAAGACTTTCCGATGCACCAACCGAAAATGCACGGTTTTTATAGTAACTGACCACGAGGTAAATCGTATCATTTCTTTTAAAAACAACCATAACCATGACCCCCTCTCAGAACAAGAAATTGAAAAACAACACATGTGTAGCACACTCAAAAGAAAGGCAGTTGATGAGTTGAGTGTCAAACCAAATAAGTTGATTCGAAGGGAATTGAGCGCACAATCTACCTCAAACCTGGAACACTCAGATGTAGGTACAGTTGATTCGCAGAAGCATGTATACTGCTCGAAGAAAAGTGATCCCAATGATTCCAAAATCCCATGATCAATGCAT
Organism: Leptopterna dolabrata; assembly: GCA_954871275.1. NCBI lineage: Eukaryota > Metazoa > Arthropoda > Insecta > Hemiptera > Miridae > Leptopterna > Leptopterna dolabrata. The sequence continues at coordinate 87,384,868 of OX940975.1, read as the reverse complement.
GCAACAATTGTTTGAAAGCTCAATATATTTTAGACAAAGACGTCATCAGCTACCTGCAAGACGTTGCTAATAGGCGTTCTCCCGAGTGACACCGCAACAATAAACGACAATGCAACTATTAATACTGCAGATAAAGGTGAGCGCTTAATTTTTGTTGCTTCATTTACTTTCACATGTGCGTCCAAACGGTTCTTCCAGTCAATTCTAAAGGTGCTTCCAAACGGACGGTCAATGTGCGGCCAAACGGTCTGCGATTTTGGGGGGCTGCGTCCAAACGACATACTGCCAATACAAATTGGTGTATCGCCGTAACGCTTTCTCGAATCAATTCAAGCATATTCCGTATTCAGAAGTCCCACAGAGACTAAAATACCAACTTTAAGTTTCGTAGGTAGGTATAATAGAAGAGAATTTGATGAATCAGCGGAGGGGGATTAGAGGGGTACGCAATCCGTATTTTTTTTAGAGAGACTTCTAGTGGATTATATCATGGCCTTACGATTTGCAATGATTTATTTCAGCTCGTAGGTATAACTAGTACCTACGTGATAGATGGCAACAAAATATGCACTCAGGTTTGGTAGAAGAAGACGAGGGGGGTTAGCTCGCAAAACCCTATATATATGTGTGTGTGTGTGTGTGTGTTTTGGCGGGGGAAGAAGTGGTGACATTACAGGAGGACGCTCACGCTCCTGAAACCGCGTTTAGTCCCCGTAAAAACGTACAATGTTAAAAAGCTTCATAGAAACTTGAATCAATCTCATTGAGGGAAGGCAGGGCAACCCAAACCAAAGGTGCATCGAAGTTGTCTTCGATAACGTACCTACTCCCCAAACTTCATAGGTAGGTATTAACACGAAATCCGCAACCAAGCTCTTATCACATACACATAATCTGTCAACCAGGTAAGCACGATAATACAATCACTGGCGAACATGTCACATGTCACTGTGGAGGACATTGTAAAGCAACTGGCTCGCGACAAGCATTTGGCCGGCAACAGAGGGGCTATCAAAGTCATCACCAAGAAGAAACCTGCTCCAAAGGGTAACCAGAGTGCTAAGAAGGCGGTCAAATCCGTAAAGAGGAAGACGCCCTCTCCGGACAGGTAAATATATAGGTACATAATGGAGGAAATAAAGGTTCAAAAACAAATATAAATACATTTATATCAACCAAATATACTAATATAATTGTCATATAACTATATTTATCTTATAAAACTTTATATATGCTTATCTTACATGCAGAATAATTTTCTTGACGCCGATTACTTATGTTATATTTACATACATCACATTTTTGTAATAAGGTAAAATTAAGGGTTTAGGATGGCGAAACATGAAATTTTTGAGTAAATAATAAAGTAGGTACTTAACAATAAATTTATTCATTCGCTGAAATTGGCTATGAGAAAGCGACTGAGAAAGTCTGAAGCTGCCTCGAAATCAATGAAAAGCCGGTCGGCATCAGCCTCGGACCAAATATATTGAGCGTCAAACCATTACCTCTGTTAATCGCCTTTTATACCTTCAATAATTCGAAGAGAAACCACTGAAGGTGATGGCTGACAGAATTCACAGGAGTGTGATACCTACTTATAAGTATAATTTGAGAACCGCTCCGTGTTTGAGAATTTGACATACTTGAATATTTGACAGATAATGCCAACATTTCATTCCTGTGCTATTTCTTCATGGTGTTGCCAAAAGTTGCTTATCGGTTTAAGACCCTGCGTCCTCCTATTTTGACCGTTTTTCGTGATCTCAAAATTATGCTATTTTCTATTAGCATGCTTAAGAACCTTCTGCTTATGCAAATTAGGTTTCGAACGACTTCTCCGAAGCTTGAGGGTCTTATTCAAAGGTAGGTACCTCCAACCAACGTCGGATATGAATAAATTAAACCTTCACTTGTGTGCCTGATGATGCCTTAAATCAAGGCGAACAGCTTTGAACTTATCAAGTGCAGTTGTGTGAAAAACTAAAGATTTAATTTATTTATATCTGAAGTTTGAGGGTTTTCCGCGGGAAAAACGGGGAAACCCCAGGAATGCTGATACCTCCAACTCTATGTTTCCTTACATTTATAAATGTTTAATAAAACATTCTCCTATCCTAAGTCGACGGGTTTCCAAATTTGCTTTTGAACGAGGCTCCTTATGAAGAGTCAGGAATGTACCAATATCGTTCCAAGCAATTGATTCATGTCCTTGAACAGCCTATTATATTCGAAGTAGATACTGAGCGTCTACAGCCTCTTGAACCCTTCGAATATTATTAACACAAACCCTGAAACCCGCAATGGAAAAGTAGTTATCATCAATTAATGTTGCTGCGATACAATGTTAAAATACTTATGTACTCTATCTGATACGTGGCAGATCCGTGGTCCCTGCCCAGCAGGATCAGCAGAAGAAACCTGAGAACGAGGACCGTCAGGGGACAGCTGTGGGTAGGTGGATCCTGAAGCAGGACAATAATCCCAACAAAGGAGTTGTCGTTTTGTCGAAAGTAAAAGAGGAGCCTGGAGACCTCAAGTCCAATACGACGAAAATCGAAGGAAAGGTCGACGACAAGAAAGGAAAGCTTTTGGAAGCTAAAGGTATATAACTGGTTGCTCGAACATGTTACAAAAAAAGGTACAAAGTCCTTGTCACATGGGTTTATTATTCTATTGGACATAACTACAGAAATGTTGGCTGTTTATTTATTGTTTCTTTCATATAAAATCATTGAAATAGCTATCTCCGGTGGTTTCCACCAATTTTGGCCCCCAAAACACGAATAAGGTAGGTACGCTCCTTTTTTTTTTTTTTAAATAAATTATCTCTAATCATTGATAGTACCATTTAATCGTCTTGATCCACCTGTTGACACTTTTTCCAGTGTTATTCTACAAATTGATGGTGATTTCAGACGATTTCCCAGGATTTTGACTCATAAAAAATCAATTTTGGGAGCTGAACATCTGGTAGAACCTCAATTTTCTATTCTTTGCTCAAAATCGACTTCATATTCGGTCTTCTCGTCCCCAAAAACATGAAAAACGATACCTTAAAAGCTCATGTTACCAAAATGTTGCTAAAACGCAAAAAGTATCTATTTTTACACACATTTTCACTCATAACACCCCTGGGTATATTCCGATCGGGCTGAAAAGTTTCGGGACACAACTAGGGCCCAAATGGAGCAAGAGTGCGAAAGAACGACTTTCTTAGACCGAAAATGAAGCCTGTACAAGTGATACGGCGTACGGCGGACGGCGGACGGACATTGCATTTTTGGAATCTACGCACCTTGAAACGTAAAAGAAAAAAATTTGAAGGGGTTTTATAAAAATTTTTTGCTGAGCGATTACTAGGTGTATTATTCACAGAATAATAAACCAAAACGTCTGCCAATTCGGGTAGGCAGTATAGCTTCTTCACTTGAATCACATGAACGTATAGTTGGGTATATGAAGAATAGTTGGGTAGCTTCGTTTTGATACGGGACCATGAGTGTAAGGCCTTTCGACAAATGGATTTGAATAGCGGCTGTTTTGGACAAAGGAAAGCGGGTCCGTTGGGCAAGTGAATGAGAGGTCCGTTGGACAAATAAATTGCTATAAATATCGAAATATCGTTTACTTACTATCAAGATGATCATAGTTCAATTATTCTGCTCAGCATTGCTGTTCCGTCGGTCAATAGGTAATACTTCATTGCGAATATCTATTTGCTGCGTCGCGGAGATAGCTCATCACGTCTTTGTCGGCCTGGTACTTGTCCCAGAGGTTAATCAGCAATTCGTTGCTATCCCTGATGTGTCTTCTCGGAGGGTTGAGTGTCCCTTTGTTGATACTTTTAATTTTTAGAGTGGTCTCCGCCTGAACTTCCTTCAGTACGTTAAGAACGATATGAATATTTGGATGAGGATTATAAAATTGGCGGTTGAAGTCCGAATGAAAAGACTCTGCGCCGTTGGTTGTACAGATGTCTTGCAGATTAGGTGATTTAGCCCAAATACGAGGGGGAAAAGCACAGTCATCCTCAATGTAATTTGTAAGAACATGGTAGCTAAACGACATTCCTTCATCCGGTGCTACTGCCATTAAAGAGGTAAACGCGTTGTATACAGTCTCGTGAGGTAAAAAACACAGTCCAAGGAAAAGTTTGATCCATTTCCCTACGTCACTTTTTTTAGTATAGTGCTTGTACAATTGCTTATTTCCTCGCAACCACCGAATCCAAGCTTGATGGAGATGGAAAATGCAACCGGCTAATTGACAATGTGGGAAAACGTCAATAGCTGCACTGTGAGCGGCTCGTTCGAAATCAACGTGTAGCATAGGAATTTCAAGTTCTTCTCCAATTAATGATGAGCATAAGTCCTTAACTGTATTCCAGAACTGTATGTATGTTTCTTTGGTTTTTGATGGTAGGAATGCGAAAATCAGCGCCACGTAAAACCCACTTTTCCAAATGTGTACAGCGTACATTTGGGAAAAAAATTTTGGTGCTTGAGAAAACGTTCCATCCGCAACGACTTGCTCGGCTCGACATAGTAAACGAAGGTTGTCTGTTGTCGTGAAAATAGGCAACGATCCTTCAGTTTTCATGTGACAAAATTGGTTTCCGTTTGCTAGGGTAGTGCTTTGAGAACTGTACAATTGAGATAAACATTCTTCGAAAGACTGAGGAATACAGGGACTGTGTTTTCTTCGCGTTTTATAAATACTTTTCCTCAACCTTGCCATGTCACTATGTTCTAATGTTGATGATGGAGATGCCGCGAACTCCTGCCTTATTAGTTTGTTAGGTTTTGCATTCAGATCTTCGACGGCCTTTCTCTTCAGTGACGAACATATTTTATCTCTCTCGGTTGTTTCCTCGGAAGGAGGTTCGTGAGTATGCTCACCTTTAACAGAAATAATGTACTTCACACTTGCATCGGTATTAATTAACACTTGCACTTACGATTAGAACACCTGAAAGTAATACAACCATCTTGCATAACTCTGATTTGCGTCAGCTTAAAACCGCCCACTATTATTGCACTACCTCCTCTCCTGCTTGGAAATTTATCATCAACACGCAAATCCATTCTGAAATTAATGTTACCGACGTGCACTGAGTGTGATAGCTACAGCGGGACTGAGGAGTCAAGGAAAACCGGATGGTACTTGTAGTGATCGGCTGCTCCCTACCTAACAATGTAACTAGCGTCACATAAGGTATAAGCCGCGTCTTGGCGGCTTCCCCGAGCGGGGTTCCCCTACCCCCCTCCGGGTCTGTAACCAGGGGTATAAAAGGCGTTGTAATTATCTAATAAACATGCATTCATCAAGTCACAAACCGACTACCTAGTCTCGTGTACTTCTTCATAGCTTTAGCTCCCGCTGGATCATCACACTGGTCACCCCGACGACGAACACGCAACCTTCACCGGCTACCGGCTTCTGCGAACAGCGTCTCGCCTTCTCGCTTCTAGCGACTGCTCAACGCGCACCTTCGCTGGCTTCCTGCCCTCCGCGAGCAACATCCCGCCTTCTCGCCTCTAGCGACGGCCCGATACGCACCTTCGCCGGCTTCCTGCCCTCTGCGAGTAGCGCCCTGCATTCTCGCTTCCAGCGACCGCGAAAAACGCACATTCGCCTTAACCTTCAGCGGATTTACAAAGGTCCTTTTCAGGACCACTGTCCGTTTCAGCCTTTTTTTCAATTTCAGCCACATCGGATTTTCGCGACCGCAACATCGTCAGAGCAACATACCCTTGCCCCGACCATCTTCGGACTGAACCGATTCTTTAAGAACCATCGTCCTCTTGCGACCAACAGCGAACCCCCCACCACTCGTCACGACCAATCAGCGTCCTCTCACAAGCGACCAACCAGCGACCAGCTCTACAGCGAACCAATCAGAGAACTTCTCATCGTTCCCGCTGCCTACTTAACGAGAGCGACCACCAACGGAGCACACTCGCCTCAGATCAACCACCAAGAGAACAACCAAGAAGAAAAATGGAAACCAGGGCTACGAAGACACTTGAGACGACACAAGCACCTCTCAAACTGCGGCCTTTCGACCCGGATTTCCCGCACGTCTGGTTCGCGCAGCTCGAACTAATTTTCGCCCAGGAAGGTTTGAAAACATCTGAAGCCCGCTTCACCCGAGCTTTCCTCGCGCTCGAGCCCCGCCAAGCGGACATCTGTACCGACATCGTCGCCTCACACTCCGCAAGCTACCAGACGCTGAAAGACTGGCTTATCGCAGCTCACGCACCCTCGGATGGCTCCCAGCTCTCAACTTTGCTTCAGCCTTCGGTGACAGACGAACTGCCTTCGGCCCTCGCCAGACGCCTTCAACGTGCTCTACCCTCGGAAACTCCGACCTCGCTCCTCCGACAACTCTTCTTACGATCTCTACCTGAGAGCCTTCGCCTTCACATCGCAGCCAGCGTAGAACCTGATATCACGAAGCTCGCGGCGGCCGCCGACCGCCTTGTACCATTCGTAACACCTCCTCGTGTGGCCACAGTCGACGAGGAAGTGCAAGTGATCCAGCAACGCCAACGAATGCGGCCTTCTACGCACAGACAACCATCCCCTCAGCGACCGAACAAGAAGTTCTGTTTCTACCACAGAAGATGGGGATCCCGAGCGAAGAAATGCGTCAAACCATGCGCCTGGCGAAACCAGCCGACGGGAAACGCCGACGCACGGCCCCAACAGCCGTAACGGCCGTGTGAACTCACCTCAACTCTCGGCTTTTCCTCCGATGTAAGAAGACTGCAGTAGAATTTCTCGTAGACACCGGCTCGGATGTTTCAATTGTACCTAACTCGATACTCCGAAGAAAAACGAAGAAACCCGGCTTCCTGCGAGCAGCCAATGGCTCGGAGATCAACACATACGGCAAACACTCCGCCTCGGTACACCTACCCGACCTACCGCCATATGAATGGACATTTGTGGTAGCAGACGTCTCAACACCGATCCTCGGCTCCGACTTCCTGCGGTACCACGGCCTACTAGTTGACCTCCCGAACGCCCGCCTCATCAACGCAGCGACTAGCACCTTCATCAAAGGCACAATCAACCTCGTACATCCGGGAAACTCTATCTGTTCAACCACAGATAATTCGCCACGTTTTCAAACGCTCCTAGACGCATACGCTCCTTCTAAAACGCCCTGCGAAGCACCGATCGAACACCACATAATAACAAAAGGCCCACCATGTCATGCTAAACTCCGACGACTAGCTCCGGCGATCTACACAAAAGCGAAAGCCCACTTTACAGAACTTCTAAACGCCGGCATCATAGAACCATCGGAAGCTCCTTGGTCAAGCCCTCTACACGTAGTACCGAAGCCAGACGGAGACATTCGCCCCGTCGGAGACTACCGTGCCCTCAACAGACTGACCGTCCCCGATAGGTACACGGTACCTCACCTCCACGACTTCACAACCGTACTTTTCAGGACGACTATATACAGTACGTTCGATCTCGCCCACGCCTTCTTCCACTGCAGAATCAGCAAAAACGACGTCCCGAAAACAACGATTCTCACTCCGTTCGGCGCCTATCAATACAAGAGAATGAATTTCGGCTTAAGAAACGCAGCACAGACCTGGCAGAGATACATGGACCACGTTCTCCGAGACCTACCCTTCGTTTTCTGCTATTTAGACGACCTTCTAGTAGCCTCAAGAGATATCGAGGAACATTTTACTCACGTAAAATTACTACTCGAGACTCTAGCGAATTACGGCCTCCAAGTCAACAAGGCGAAGTGTCAACTGGCCCGCACATCTGTCAAATTCCTTGGCCACATCGTATCGCCTAGCGGAGTAGCACCTCTACCCGAGCGAACGGCCCTCATCGCTAAGTTTCCTCGCCCTCCTACGGTACAAGACCTCCGTACGTTCCTCGGCTTGATAAATTTTTATCACCGTGCGATACCTCGTGCTGCCGCCACACTCCGACCACTGATAGACATGATCCCACCCGACGCTCGGAAGAAAGATAAACGTCTACTTCAATGGTCCAGTAACGCCGAAACAGCATTCGAAGAAGCAAAACACGTCCTCGAACGAGCAGTAACATTAGCGCACCCAGGCCCCACACAACCACTAGTCCTACACACGGACTCCTCGGACTTCGCCGTCGGCGCTGCCCTCCACTTCCTAGACGGTGACCATCTTAGACCACTAGGATTTTTCTCAAAATCCCTCAATCAAGCACAAAAGAATTACAGCACGTTCGACCGAGAACTCCTCGCAATATACCTCGCCGTAGTACATTTCCGCCAGCAAATAGAGGGACGTACACTAACCGTGTACACAGATCACAAACCTCTCACCACAGCCCTTACTACACAGTCGAACACCGCTCCTCCGACCAGACTCCGTCACCTACGATTCATATCAGAATTCACCACGGATATAAGATACGCCGAGGGATCTTCAAACGTCATCGCCGATTATTTGTCCCGTCTACCACCCACAGAAAATAACACTGGCCTAGACACACACGCAGTCGACAAATACAGACCTCCCTTCTCAACAAGAGAACTCTTCGAAGCCCAGTCCGCCGATGAACACACCCGCGAGATGAGCCTTCAAAGAAAAATGATCAACGGGTACGAAATCTTCTGCGATTTGTCAGAATCAGCACCACGACCGTATATACCTACATCTCTACAGCTCCCAGTTTTCCGGCACATACACGGACTATCACACCCGGGAATTAAAGCCACCACTGCCCTGATACGCGCCCGATATTATTGGCCAAATTTGACCTCCTCGGTTCGCCTCTTCACACGCGCCTGCCCTAGCTGCAACCGGGCGAAAATTACCCGGCACGTTCGAGCACCCCTAGGTACCTTCCCGGAATCAACGCCGCTCTCACATCTACATGTTGATATCTTCGGACCACTTCCACCCTCTAGATCATATAAATTCGTCCTCTCGATGATCGACCGAGCAACCGGATGGTTCGAATGCGTCCCGCTATCAACAATAACAACAGAGAGCATAATCAACGCCCTTCACGATAACTGGATCACCCGATTCGGGTCCCCGGCACACTTAACCTCCAACCAAGGAACTCAATTCACATCAAAAACTTTCCGCCTATTCTGCGAAAAATGGGGATAGAGCTACATCACACGAACACATATCACCCGCAAGCCAACGGCCTCGTGGAGCGCCTACACCGTGTCCTTAAGGACGCTATCATCGCTACCTCGACGTCAAAAACCTGGGCATCGGACCTCAACGGCCTCCTCCTCGGCCATCCATCAACCAGATGAATCAGAAGATGAAGCCACCACAGGGAATCACCCCACTTCACGCCAGCGACCCGCAGGACGCCGCGGGGATACCCTTAATGACCTACACGGCCACTCACAGGCAGACCATCACGCTGATGCTCCCGCCTTTCGCCGGGAAATGCTCCGACTGCTGCACACACGGCTGCCGCCGCCCTCAGCTCCAGAGCATCGGGATACAGGTGTCCCCCGACACCATTACCACTGGGACCCAGGCGACAAACAACAAGACGGAGCCGCTTCACCGGTTCCAGCACCTCTTGCATCGCCGCCCCGAAGGACCACGCCTGTCTGCCGCACCTCTCAGAGGTCTCCCAGACGCTACCCCCGACATCACCAGTGGAACCACCTCCAAGCACGCTCCCACTTACGAGCACGCTCCCGGATCCCGCACCGCAGCCGCCGCTAATGCAGGATGAAACCGCACCGGCATATCAAGACAACACGCAGCCTCTCCTACCTTCACCGACGCCTCAACACGTTTCACCGTCAAGAAACACATTTATAATTGCAGTATTTAACTTCAATTCTGGGGGGAGCAGTGTAGTGATCGGCTGCTCCCTACCTAACTATGTAACTAGCGTCACATAAGGTATAAGCCGCGTCTTGGCGGCTTCCCGGAGCGGGGTTCCCCTACCCCCCTCCGGGTCTGTAACCAGGGGTATAAAAGGCGTTGTAATTATCTAATAAACATGCATTCATCAAGTCACAAACCGACTACCTAGTCTCGTGTACTTCTTCATAGCTTTAGCTCCCGCTGGATCATCACAGTACTGACAACAGGGTAAACGATAGAAATTATTGTCATGTTGCTTCAGGAATTTGTTTGTCCAACGGAGCTATACCTCACGAAACGGAGTTGTCGAACGGAGTCCACGTAAACAGCCCCCTTCGACAAGCCGTTTGTCGAAAGGTCTTGCTCCGGGGACCATCTGCGAACCGACCCACGTGTACCCTCAAAATGTCAGGTCAAAATCATTTTTAAGATAAGATTGCCTGACAGGAATCAGCGGGTTGATGGTCGATCTGCTCTTTCCAATAGGTAGATAGGTACATCGATTTGAGGTTGTCACAATATTACACGACGGAGATATGTTCCATGTTATTAGAAAAATCATACAGTTCAGCAAAGTCATAAAACCTTTGAGTTTGTTATAAACCTGAAAAATGTGTTCTGAAATACCTGTAGGCAACTGAAACGAAACAACAGTTAGCGGGGAATTTTCGTCAAAAACTTTTTAGGGGAAAACTCTTGGACAGCTCAAAAATAAGCGTTTTTTTAAATGAATGCGATTAAAATTTAAAATGCGGCAAAAAATTACGGAACAGGACTATTTGCATATGACTGGCTGTTGGCCCAAGGAAGTGGAGCGAAGCTTTGGAGGCGAAGGTTCTCAATTCTGCCAGCAACCCAACATTACTAATGACTAACCTCCGTGGCAACTTTCAAGAACCTTTGCCGTCATTTTTCCCTTGGTTTGATTTTGAGGACGTGTTTTTAAATTTATTTATAAACTTCCGGGTCCATCCATCCGTCCAATGCGGTTCTGTACATCTTTCGATGTGGTGCGGTACTGGATTTGAGTTGCACATCCTTTTCTGCCTGGACTTTCTGATATAAACACCTCATTATGTGGTCAAGTGTTAATTTCCGTTATTGAACAAAATTTAGTCAAAAAATGGAGGATTTTCTGACATTATCGCCCAATTTTTTTCAGTGGGGTTCTCGTCATTCACTAAGTTAGTAGCAAGATCGTGATTTCATCGACAGAATCACTATCACTCGCATGGTTGATATGTGGTTGCGCTCATGTTTCTTACCGTCCCGTGTGATTCGTAATAAGATCGTGAAAATGTGTGTCCAATCTTGAGAATGGTTGGGTTGTGTTTTCTTCTTACAAGCGGAGTTGATGGTTTCAAGGCGGGTTCCTGGGGAGCGATGAGATTCATCGTCAGACTAATTGCTCTGAGTATTAGCGGACCCAGTTTTCATAATTTTTCCAATGGACATACGACATAGACATATGAAACAGCTCCGTATCTATGGGAAATTTATGAAACTGCCATTATCAAGCGCGAAATTGTTGTGGCTTCTCTTAGATGCCTGTGGAATGCCCAGAAATTGTTTCAAATACCGATTCCAGTTATCCTACAAGATACAGGTTGGGTCAAAATGAAATCAACCCTAAACCGGCACTAACACCACTAGAAGCTCGCAATATGTTATATATGTTATTCATAGAGCAAATTAGTATTTAGTACTGACATGAAGTCGCGAACCCAGTTCTCTCGAGAAGCATACAAAAAGGAAGTAGTGAAATGAACCAGTATTTGAGAGATGTGAAGAGGTGATTAGAAGTGAGTATTGTAAGTGAACTGGTTAATTTTAGTGAATACTAGAAAGATAGATATTAAGTTATTGTTAATTACCATCATTAATTATATAATAATATAAAAGTTCGATGTAATTTGACGAGCATCAGTCATATTGTTGTACAACGAAGATAACCATTTAATTATTTACAGTAATCGACAATAATGCTTGCTGGATGATTCTGGCCTTGGGCCTTCAGTCCAGCAAAAATTGCTTAAATTGTATTTACTTATAAAAGTATTGTGGTGGCTAGGTTGAGAGGCGAGGTGAGGTGAGTGAGTGTGATGGAGAAGGTTGCTGGATCTAGCGTCTAAAAGGTTAACACCTATAACCGAAGTCAGGGAGGTTACCACCACTAAAGACGATAGAGGGAATATGCCCAGTGGTTACCACTCAAGGCTGGTTACCACCAATGCCAGTTCCACCAATCTGGGATCTTTTGTGAGAGAAGGTAAGGAGGCATGAGAGGAGAGAGAGAGAGAGAGAGAGAGAGAGAGATAAGTCAGCGACTTGAGAGCATAGAATGAGGTGACAGGTGCAGCCGGCGAGTTTTTATACTGCCCAGTCCACTCTCCCCCAGTCCAGGAGGACTGGTGGGGAGCTTGTGGATTTCTGCGCCTGTGGTTACGTACGCCACCTCACCCTTTGCGTTTATTACTTGAACAATCTTAGTACCTATACAAGATGTGATGTTCTGGGAGGATCACGACAAGTATTATTTTTGTTTTTGTAATGGTAAACTAATAAATGAAATGAATGAATGAATGAAGAAAACTGTCCGCTCTAGAGCCCGCAGTACAACGGGTTTTCCTGCTAATATCAGTATAGTTTGCAAATCTCTGGGGTTTTCAGATGTTGCCAACCCCGCAAAAGGTGAAGCAAAGGAGTCAAAATACGTGCCGCCTTCTTTGCCCGACAATGCATCTTTTCAGAAGAAACCCAACGCTGAACTGATGGCGAAGGCACCTGACCCTATCAAAGTTGTCGATCAACTTGGAAGCCTCACTGTCAGCTCGGGGCGTGCCAGTAGCAGCGGAAGGGTTAGCACCAGCAGCACAAACCGGAGCAACGCCAACAACGTGTCAGGGCCTCCAGCGTTAAACGTGGCTCCTGCCGGCATAGATGGACCTCCAGATCCGTCTCCACCAAAAACTATGTACGAACTGAAGATGCAGCTAATAGACAGGTAAAACGCTCCACCTCAGTATGTTCGTTATGACAATCATCTTGTTTTGGGACGGAATCTAACAACAAAACGTATTGGAGGGTGAAATGCAAGCGACCAACTAAACTAGACCCCATTCTAGCTGGTCCGCGAAACTCGGCTGTTAGTCATCTCTAAGGGGTGAAAAATAGGGGTTGAAATATTCAGAACGCCGTAGCTCGAAAAGTATCATTAGAAGGATATAGTTTTTTTAACGTTTTTAAATTCATCTCGAATTAAAGAATTTTTTGAGACCACCCGGAGCATTGTACGATCAGCCGGTCGTTTGCACCAAAAAGCTTCGTCAACATGATCGTGAATGAAACGGTATAAATCCGGCCCAGATATCACCGCTAGGGAGCACCTGATTATAATCACGGGTGGCTGTATGAAGTGGAGTTGGTTGTTCTGTGATATTATTACATTTGAGGAATTCAAATCTCTTCAATTCTCTTTTGGATTTTGTTTATAGGTACTTTTGTAACTTAAACCTAATGCTTCACGAATAACAACTAATAATTTATGATTGAATCCCGCGCGTTTTTATGAAACTGTAATTCCCGGGCCGGTTCCAAAACTGGATTTAGGGCCTTCCTGGGGGGGGAGCTTGAGGGTAGGTATTGACCACAGAAAACAGTGATCTGCGCAGAAGGGGCTTATCTATACAGGTAAATAATAAGCCGTTGTTTAATAATTTGCAGCGTTTTTCTATATAAGCTCCCCGTATCAACACTCTCAAATACCTATCATATCGCAACATTTTATCACAGGTTTAAAAATAATGAGCAGAAATTATATTATGCTTTCTGTGAGAAAAACGTTTTTCATTAGCGAATTTTCAAAGAAAATGAAGCTATTGCAATGGCTTCGAAATTTAAATAATATAAATTTTTGGAAATTTTCTTCATAGAAATCCGTTTCAGACCATTCTAAAACGATTCCTGAAATTTAACACTTTTTTATATGTATATATATATATATATATTTATATATTTATTTATATATGTGTCACTCCAGACGATAACTCTCGATAGAATTGAGATAAACAGCTCAAATTTGCACAAAAAATCTATCTTGGCAATCGAAAGGCTAAGTTCGAAGATGGGCGAAATTGGCCTACTCTAAGGAGGGTTTTGGCGCATTTAAAGTGCGCAAAAATTACCCAAAAATCCCCAAAATGTTATTTTCCAACAAGTGACCCCTCATTTTAAAGGTTTTTGCACGCTGAACACGATGGTGGAATCGGATTTTAGATATCTTGATCCGTTCTCAAATTAGAGCATTTAAAGTGCGCAAAAATTACCTAAAAATCCCCAAAATGTTATTTTCTAACAAGTGACCCCTCATTTTAAAGGTTTTTGCACGCTGAACACGATGGTGGAATCGGATTTTAGATATCTTGATCCGTTCTCAAATTAGAGCATTTAAAGTGCGCAAAAATTACCCAAAAATCCCCAAAATGTTATTTTCCAACAAGTGACCCCTCATTTTAAAGGTTTTTGCACGCTGAACACGATGGTGGAATCGGATTTTAGATATCTTGATCCGTTCTCAAATTAGAGCATTTAAAGTGCGCAAAAATTACCCAAAAATCCCCAAAATGTTATTTTCTAACAAGTGACCCCTCATTTTAAAGGTTTTTGCACGCTGAACACGATAGTGAAATCGGATTTTAGATATCTAAATCCGTTCTTAAATTAGAGCATTTAAAGTGCGCAAAAATTACCCAAAACTAGGATAATCTTTAAACTCTTACCCCCACCCCCTTAGAGTGGTCAGATTGAAAAATGTGAGAAGTATTAATTGAAGACGAGAGTTCGAAGCAAAAAAGGGGGAGGCAAACGATTAGTACAACTCCTTGAATTTACCCACAGCGATCAAATAAATAAGCACTTAGTACAATTACGTAATAAACAAACGGTAGAATCAGGATGGACAAAACGTACAAATTAAAATAAATACGAAGAGAATATACATAGAAAACCAAATTTTAGACCGAAGTTTTCCTTTATTCAAAACCATAGCCATTAATTCGAATATTTCTTTGAAAATTCGCTCATTAAGTCATGCTGCATGACTGATTTTTTTTTTTTTTCTTATTTTTCTTCGTTAGAGTCCAAGTATTTTTTTAATGAACACTCTTTTGTAATTTGCAATACCCCATATATCCGTCACCATCCACATCCATTATCCATAATTACCTTAATTTATATACATTAGTTATTTTATGAATATATTGATTTATAAACTCTAGGTCAAAGTGTACTATTCTGATTACTGAGATCAAAACTAAGCCGTTAAAGGTTTAGAATTAGGATTTAGGTAATGAGAGGTTTAAAATAAAACAAAGCTGAGCTATTTTAGATATTTAAAGATGCCAAAAAAACTGATTGTCCGTGACGTCAGTCGGGCCGATTCCCATTCCCTTTCAGTCGTTATGAATTCCCATTCATAATCTCACATCTCCTGTTTTTTTAAGTTTTTTGTAACTGGAATTTTTTTGGTGAACCTCCTGTAGTGGGTTACAGGTGATCATAGAAGGGTTTGTGAGGAGGGGAGGGGAACATGGCGTCCAGGTAGCTCGTCTACTCGTACTTATTTAGGTAGCTGGGTAATGTATCGTCATACTGTAGGTACATAATTACAATCACGATTTAAAATTATTAAATAATAGAAATGTGTTTGTTAACAATGGACTATAATATTCCTATAATATTCACGCATTTTTTTATTTTTTTAAAGTAGAAATTGTAGGTAGTACCAATTTGTTTTTTACGGTGACTCACACTGCTGCGAGGGGGAGTAAAACCGGGGAAACCTTGGATGAAGCGTATGGATGCTCATTGGCATCAGTGTAGTAGGAGAATAGAGGGGTTTCAGGTAAGCGTGCGAACGTGCAAAGCGTTCCCCTCCAGTGCTGCCATCACAGCGGGTTAATTTTTTTGCTAATTTTGGAAACAAGATAAATAATTTTATGGATACCACTACGAACCCATTCATTTTTTTCTTCTCATCAATGATCAATGCAAATCAGAATTCCAGAAAAATTGGTCACTATCTGACCCATAGTTACTGGCCATTAGTTGGGTTAAATACTGCCAAATTAGCCAATTTAAATTATCTTATTGACCCAGGTTCAACAAGAAGAGGATGGAAGAAAAAGCGAAAGCTCAACTCAATCAGGAGCGTCTCTCACTCGTGTCAACTGTTGAGGTTTGTTTTAAATTTACCTATAGATTGATTTGAACTAAAGTATAATTAGTATAGTATAGTATAGGTCCTTGTAGTTTGTCATTGCAATGGAATTATGTCGCGGTTTTAAAAATGAAGGGGTGATTCTCCAGCACTGCATAGCTACCCATCACTTGTTTCACATTTGTTTACTTCTTTTATTAGAAAAATTGTTTATTTTGCAATAAAGATATACCTTATGTTAAGTAGGGCCAACCACCTTTGAACATGAGATAGTGAGTAAGTTTGGTTATTTAATGTCCTCAGAAAGATGGTAAATGAAATTTGGTCAGAGATGTTGTTAAGGAAAAAAGATCGGAAAATTTGGTTTTGGAGGACAATTCTTTGTTATCCCACCTCAAAACCCCACATTGACTTTCAGACCTGCAATGTTGTTTGGTTGTGGCTTATACTTACATTTCGACTCCAAATAGTTCATAATTTATTGTAAAACTTACACGTGCCGTTATTAGGTATCGCCGAGCAAGACTACGCAAATGCAGACTCCTGGCGAACTGATGAACCTCGGGATCGGCCTGAAACGGTCGGAAATGCTTGAGAAAGAGTACCAGACCGTTGCCAACTTCGTACCCAAGAAGCGGTACCTACAATTGAAACTGAAAGCCGAAGAAGCGCTCAGAGTGAGATCACTATAAATTCAACACCCGATGTGTTCATTTGTTGAGGTTTTCCTGCCAGTAGCAAGTCATAATACTATTAGCTTTCTTCCGTACGAACTTGACGATGCTTACTTGAACGTGCTAACCCCATCAGTCGTAGGTAACCGTAATTAGGTTGGCTCGTAACGAGCGCGCTCCTCCGATTGCAATTTTTCGAGCGATTAAACTCTACTCATCTATTAAAATTAAAAAAAGCCCAAGTTTGGTGGGCAGTATAGCTTCCTCACTTATTGAAACAATTAGTAAAAAAATGATGCGCCAAAATGGTTGAATAACTCCTGAATTGAAATAGAGAATATAAATAGAGTAGTAATAAATTACCTAAAATGCGTAATAGAATCAAAATTTCAACATTTCATCTTCGCGCGTGCGCAGACGAAAGTTGCAGTACGATTCCAATGAAATTCATAGAGAACTATCAAAGTACTATGTCTGATCGACCCTCCAAGTTTGAACTCATTTCAAGGATATTTAAGGTAGCTATAGACGTTACAAGTATTTCACGTTTGCGCATGCGCAGACGGAAGTTACGGTACGATTTCGATGATTTTGATAAGGAATTATCTGCGAGCCAACTCGCGCATACTCCCAGAATTTTAGCTCTCTACGACTATTTTTCGCGTAGTTAACAGCGTTACAAAGAATAGTCAACATTTCACGTTCGCGCATGCGCAGACGAAAGTTACAGTACGATTCCAATGGATTTTTTTTCCAGGAAAACCGTGTTTTTTTCCTTTCAAACTCAAATTTCTCCCCTTTAACTCATTTAATTTTACTTTTTGACCTCATTTTCGGAATCAGCGTTAAATTTTCCATACGCATGGTGTACTTCAAGTCTTGAAAAGTACCATCTAGAGACCACAACAACAGCTCAAACATTAGACGATTTTGAAGAAATAAAATTTCTGAAATTTTAAAAACGTCACTACTCCTCCGAAATAAAGTCCTGGAAACTGGCAAATCTCTTGAAAACTTCTTCATTTAATAAGCTTTCCAATGGTACGGTCAACTTTGCGATTATCTTGTTTCTTTGATGAAAAATTCAAGTTTAAATGCAAGAAAACGTTAGGCACCTCAAAAGGGGGAATTTGATCAGAGGGCTACTGATGTACAAGATGTTGAAGATTTAAAGAGAGGGACAGTGGGACAAATGCGTAAGATTGCTAGAGCATGCATAAGAAATAACGGTGGGCATTTTGAAAACGGGCTTTCCTAATTACCGAAAAACCTGATTTCGAATTGTAAATTGGCATTATTGACTCAATTTTTTCAATTAAAAACATTAAAAACATTTTTTTACATTTTTTCTACCCTCTGATCAAATTCCCCCTTTTGAGGTGCCTAACGTTTTCTTGCATTTAAACTTGAATTTTTCATCAAAGAAACAAGATAATCGCAAAGTTGACCATGCCATTGGAAAGCTTATTAAATGAAGAAGTTTTCAAGAGATTTGCCAGTTCCAGGATTTTTTTTCGGAGGAGTAGTAACGTTTTTAAAATTTCAGATATTTAATTTCTTCAAATTCGTCTAATGTTTGAGCTGTTGTTGTGGTCTCTAGATGGTACTTTTTAAGACTCTAAGTACACCATGCATATAGAAAATTTAACGCTGATTCCGAAAAATTAGGTCAAAAAGTAAAATTAAATGTGGTAAAGCGGAGAAATTTGAGTTTGAAAGGAAAAAAAACACGGTTTTCCTGAAAAAACCTTTAAAAAATCATATCTCGAGAACGGATTGAGATAGAAATATGCGGTTGGCGGCATTTTACTCCATTTTTTATGTAATTCTACGCAAAGTTTTTTGCATCTACGAGTGGATCACCCTGTATATTGGTATGCGGCGCTTCGACGCTAATGAACTGGAATTTATTGGTGTTGTCAAATTTTTCGTTAACAACTGTCAAACTAATACGTACCCTAATGAGTACTTAGTAATAAGTAGGTAAATGGTTTCAACGTGGTTGGAACATTAACTTCTTTTACATTCTCTTCACTTCATGTTCATGCTCACCATATTGTTGTTGTGACCAGGTAGATACAAACAGCGGTAGTAGGTAGGTATAGGAGTTTGTCTGGATATCTACATCAGGTAATACGAATAAATTTAGGTGGTACTCCGGTACTCAAGCGGTTTCTCTGCCTACCAATTGTTCCATATTTGAATTTGGTGTGTTACAGAGGGAAACGACATTCGCTATCTGCGGGAGGTCGAATGGGTGGCCTACAGTTCGTAGATATTTCTTGGCGAGAAACTGGATTCCCACCAATATCCAAACGCCAAACTAAAGCTCCGTAAATAAAGATATGAGTGGGGACAGGCGACAGAACCCAGGGTTACTCAACCTGGGGCCCCACTACCAGCTCCTTGCAAGGAGTTGGAGGGAGAGGCCCCCAAGTCCTATAAAACCCTGGATCCTGGAGCTCAAGCTTCATTCGACACTTCCTCTAACCAGCTCTCTCTTCTCTCTCTTACCTTCCCTCTCAGATGATCGGTTGACTACAGCCGCCTGAGAATTTCACCTCCTCTCCTCCTCCTTGTCTAGATGATCGGTTGAATACAGCCGCCTAGACAAGGGACCTCTCCTTTCCTCTCCTTTACCTAGATGAACGGTTGACTACAGCCGCCTAGGTAAAATTCCCTCATCCACCTCTCCCTCCTCCAAACTCGTAGATGTTCGGTTGATTACAGCCGCCTGCGACTTTTCCTCCTTTCCTCTCCTTTACCTAGATGAACGGTTGACTACAGCCGCCTAGGTAAATTCACTCATTCACCTTCCTTCCACGCCACCGTGATGAGAATTTTAAATTCATCACAGTGGTGAACCCGACGTTCACTCAACCTTCTTCCTTCCCACCTTCCCACCTCATGTGTCGCCCCAGTCTAGTTCGGTGTCCCAAATTTTAAATTCAAATTTCAACAGTCAGTGTAAATTCGCAATTCTTAGCCCAACCTCACCACTCAACTCTCAACTCAACGCACCTCTGCTTCCGCCGATTGCGAATTTCAAAATTCAAAACCACCTCAAATTTTTGAATTTTAGTTACAGACATGGACCCGAACTCACCGACGCCGCCGCTCCTCCGGCCGTCCCTGCTGCAGCCGCCGACCGCTGCGACGACTGACGCCGCCGACAACCCCTTCACCAGCCTCTCACCACCCGGCTCCTCTACATCCGCAACGTCCACCGCAGCCACCACCGCCGCTGCGGCCGCGGCCGCCGCCGACGTCATGACGGCGTCCGCAGCTTTCCCTCTGTCGCTGCCCCCCTTCTACACGCACGACCCCGCACTATGGTTTTTCCAAGTGGACGCTGCATTTTCGGCCGCTAACATACGCAGCCAGAAAACTCGATATTCCCGGATCATTTCGTTACTACCCTACGAGATCCTGCTCCAGACTTCGGATATCTCCCCCGACGCCGCCACTGCGTACGACGACCTCCGCAGCCGCCTCATCAACACCTACCAGCCGTCGAAGATCGCCCGAGTCGCCGCCCTCTCCCAACCTCAACACCTCGGCGACCTCATGCCCTCCCACCTCTACCGACGGCTGCGACACCAGCTGCAGGGTATTATGACCGCTGACATCGCACGTACATTCTGGTTACGTGCCCTCCCCCACCCCATACAGATGGCCCTGGTCAGCCACCTCGACGGTCCCGACGAGCCCCTCCTGCGACTCGCGGATACCGTTCACGACTTGGCCGCAGCGGCCACCGTCGGCGAAGTGCGTACGCCGCGTCACCCCCCGCCTCTACGGGACCGCACCAAGTCCCGAGACCGCAACCGGCCCCCCTCCCTCGACAGACGTCGCCCCGCTTCGTCGGATCGCCGACGCGACCCCTCAGCCGACCGCCGCCGCCAGCGCTCTCCCGAGCGCCGCAACGCATCCCCTCCTCGCCAACGCAGAGGGCGGTCCCCGGCCGCTGCACGCCCCTCCACCTCCACCCGCCCCACCAACACCACCTACCTCCCAGCGGACCCCCCCCACCGATGTTTCTATCATGTCAACTTCGGTGGGGAGGCCCGCAAATGCCAGCCCCCCTGCTCCTTCACCCCTAAGCAGGGAAACGCAGACGCCCGCCGGTAAACCCGGCGGGCCCCCCTCCTCGCCAACACGGGGGGGACCATGACCAACCCCCCCCCCCCCCCCCCGCCCGCATTCATACCACCACCACAAGGCCCCGTTACCCCTCCTACGCCGCCGCCACGGCCGCCAACCTCCCGGCCGCGCCTACCAGCGCCGCGGAACCCCTCACCCCACCATCTACCGTTCCCTCGCCTCGGAACGGCCCCTCCACGCCCGCCTCCAGGGCAGCCACCCTTCCGGCCGCAACTCACGCCGCCGCTACCGTTCCCCCACCACGGAACAGCCCCTCCACACCCGCCCCCAGGGCGAAACCCCCTCCGGCCACCACTCATGCCGCCACTACCGTTCCCCCCCCCCCCCCCGGGGGCGGGACCAACCAACCTCCTACGAAGCAGACCAGCCTCCCCACCAACGCCACCGTTCCCCCCCTCCGGAACGGCAACAAACCGCCCCGCGTCTCATTCGAAGAGGACCGCCCACCGCCGGCACAGATACCCACCTCCGCAATCCTGCAAAACGCCCTGCCTACCCACCAGCGACTTTTCTTTCGATGTAAGAAAACCAACGTACCTTTCCTGGTGGACACGGGGGCGGCGCTATCCATATTCCCCAATAATATCCTCCGTCGTCAGGCGCGCTGCCACCGGCAACTTCTCTACGCCGCCAACGGTACCACCATCCCCTCGTACGGGACGTACCGCTCATCCGTTTACATGAGCGGACTCGCGTACGAGTGGGACTTTACCGTGGGGGATGTGGAGAAGGCGATCCTGGGGGCCGATTTCCTAGCGTATTTCGGTCTCCAGGTCGACGTCCGGAATGCGCGCCTGATAGACCCCGCCACAAATAAACCCATACCTGGGTTTATACATGCCATCAACCACCCCCCCACACAATTTGAACGCCTCCTCCTCAACTACCGCCCCCAGCGCCGCCCCTCTGCCCACATCTCCACCGTCCAACATCACATCGAGACTTCCGGCCCCCCCATCACAGCGAAGGCCCGACGACTCCACCCCCTTCAACTATCAAAAACTCGACAACACTTTAACAAACTAATAGCCGACGGTATCATCCGCCCCTCGAAATCCCCTTGGGCTTCTCCACTCCACATCGTGCAGAAGCCCAATGGGGATATCCGCCCCTGCGGAGACTACCGGCGCCTAAACGCCAAAACCACACCGGATCTCTATAACGTTCCCCACCTACGAGATTTCTCGTCACATCTACATGGTACTACTATCTTCTCTACCCTCGACATTTCAAGAGCGTTCCATCATATTAACATCCACCCCCCCGACGTCCAAAAAACCGCCATCATTACCCCATTCGGTTTATTCGAATACGTGAAAATGGGCTTCGGGTTGAGGAACGCAGCACAAACATGGCAGCGCTATATGGACAGCATCCTGCGAGGCCTACCGTTCGTCTTTTGCTTCCTCGACGACGTCCTAGTAGCCTCCAGAACGCCAGAAGAACACCTCAACCATCTCCAACAGATCCTCGACATCTTCTCCGCCGAGGGCCTCCTCGTTAACACTGAAAAATGCGTTCTCGGCGTAAATACTCATTATTGTAAATACTCATTCATCCATTCTGATCACTTTTATAAATGCCCAATTTTTATAACTGCTGACCACTGCTGTAAATATCATCCTGTAACTCATCACCTCACACTTACCATGTTACCCATCCTACTTACTTACTATATTTACCATGTTACTGCTCCCTATGCTAATACTCTCTACTTACCATATTAATCCTCTCTATACTCTAATACTATATACTTACCATGTTAATCCTCTCTATACTCTACCTTCTTAATGATCTCTACCTACCATGTTACTCCTAGACTTAAGATTCGCCTTCAGCTCAACCACTTGTTTGCATCGGCCCTCAGCTCCTGTCACCTTGCGCCTTCAGCACCACCTTTTGTTTGCCGTAGCCCTCAGCTCCTGTCACCTTGCGCCTTCAGCACCACCTTTTGTTTGCCGTAGCCCTCAGCTCCTGTCACCTTGCGCCTTCAGCTCCACCAATATTGGTTCAAACTGGGGGGACCTCTGTCGTGAGTCCCTCCCGGGAACACTCCTATAATATTAAGTTCTCACCAATATCCAAACGCCAAACTAAAGCTCCGTAAATAAAGATATGAGTGGGGACAGGCGACAGAACCCAGGGTTACTCAACCTGGGGCCCCACTACCAGCTCCTTGCAAGGAGTTGGAGGGAGAGGCCCCCAAGTCCTATAAAACCCTGGATCCTGGAGCTCAAGCTTCATTCGACACTTCCTCTAACCAGCTCTCTCTTCTCTCTCTTACCTTCCCTCTCAGATGATCGGTTGACTACAGCCGCCTGAGAATTTCACCTCCTCTCCTCCTCCTTGTCTAGATGATCGGTTGAATACAGCCGCCTAGACAAGGGACCTCTCCTTTCCTCTCCTTTACCTAGATGAACGGTTGACTACAGCCGCCTAGGTAAAATTCCCTCATCCACCTCTCCCTCCTCCAAAGTCGTAGATGTTCGGTTGATTACAGCCGCCTGCGACTTTTCCTCCTTTCCTCTCCTTTACCTAGATGAACGGTTGACTACAGCCGCCTAGGTAAATTCACTCATTCACCTTCCTTCCACGCCACCGTGATGAGAATTTTAAATTCATCACAAAAAACATTTTTTTACATTTTTTCTACCCTCTGGTCAAATTCCCCCTTTTGAGGTGCCTAACGTTTTCTTGCATTTAAACTTGAATTTTTCATCAAAGAAACAAGATAATCGCAAAGTTGACCATGCCATTGGAAAGCTTATTAAATGAAGAAGTTTTCAAGAGATTTGCCAGTTCCAGGATTTTTTTTCGGAGGAGTAGTAACGTTTTTAAAATTTCAGATATTTCATTTCTTCAAATTCGTCTAATGTTTGAGCTGTTGTTGTGGTCTCTAGATGGTACTTTTTAAGACTCTAAGTACACCATGCATATAGAAAATTTAACGCTGATTCCGAAAAATTAGGTCAAAAAGTAAAATTAAATGTGGTAAAGCGGAGAAATTTGAGTTTGAAAGGAAAAAAAACACGGTTTTCCTGAAAAAACCTTTAAAAAAATCATATCTCGAGAACGGATTGAGATAGAAATATGCGGTTGGCGGCATTTTACTCCATTTTTTATGTAATTCTACGCAAAGTTTTTTGCATCTACGAGTGGATCACCCTGTATATTGGTATGCGGCGCTTCGACGCTAATGAACTGGAATTTATTGGTGTTGTCAAATTTTTCGTTAACAACTGTCAAACTAATACGTACCCTAATGAGTACTTAGTAATAAGTAGGTAAATGGTTTCAACGTGGTTGGAACATTAACTTCTTTTACATTCTCTTCACTTCATGTTCATGCTCACCATATTGTTGTTGTGACCAGGTAGATACAAACAGCGGTAGTAGGTAGGTATAGGAGTTTGTCTGGATATCTACATCAGGTAATACGAATAAATTTAGGTGGTACTCCGGTACTCAAGCGGTTTCTCTGCCTACCAATTGTTCCATATTTGAATTTGGTGTGTTACAGAGGGAAACGACATTCGCTATCTGCGGGAGGTCGAATGGGTGGCCTACAGTTCGTAGATATTTCTTGGCGAGAAACTGGATTGAACGATTTTGTAAGCTATAAGCTGTGCATCTTTCCATTTTCCTAGTGGTCGAGTTGACGTTAGACAAATGCCATATTTTGGAACCTTACCTTATTTTACCCAACTCGTGGCACAGGATTTTAGATTGAATTTATTTAACAATTAAATCCAGCTAATCCCAGTTTTTAGCGACTTTAAAATGTTTACTTAAAGTTTTGTACTACTTTTCTTTCATTCGGAAGCCAGTTTCGACAGTTCCAATTGCACAGAACGTTATGGAGTTTTTTGTTGTTGTCTGTTCCAATGAGCGATTTTAGTTGTAATAATATTGGGTCCTCTTGTACCGTCTGTTCAACTTATAGTTCGGTGGCGCACCTACCACATTAGATGCAATAATTTACTTTGCTTTGTGTGAACAGCATCCGATTTCGACGATAAGCGGCTAGCGCTGCCCAGCCTGCAGCCTCCGCCCGACAACGATTCGCAAGTTCTGTCGCGGCTGACTGCCCGGGTGCCCACCAAATTCGTCTGGACGGAAATCAATCTCAACTGGACCCTCATTCCTGCGAGTACAATCGTCAACAAGTTTCCAGCCAGCATACGACCGGTGTCGACTAAAGTGAGTTTGCAATGTAGGCGACTTGCCTGGTATACTGGGTGGTTCACCCCTTTTTCCGGGCTTATTTCGCACTCTAGAAAAAACACTAATAATACAACGCTGATAATTCTCTATCGATCTAGCCTATCCCTGGCTGTCCAGAAGTGTCCAAACGGGTTCTAACTTCGTTATTTCAAATGGAAAGCCCCATTTTGGTTTATTATTTTCAATAATGAACCTTTGGAATCGAGCATGAAGAAAAACATTTTAACCCCCCCCCCCCCCCTCAAAATTTGATGGTTTCCGTTTCGAGGTATGTAGAATCCGAAAATGCAATAAAAAAAAATTGCTGTCCGTCCGCCGTACGCCGCACTGAGCACTTTTCTCAGTTACCATGAACCAAAATTGACGAAATTCGGTTTATAGGTCCCATTTGGGGTCTAGTTGGTCCTCGAAGCTCGGCGTTAATGTCAGTCATCCTTAAGGGGTGAAAAATAGGGGTTGAAGTCTCCAGGACGCCGTTTTCTCGATTTTTTTTACGGTTTTAAATAGTTCTCGAACGTGGGAGTTTTTTAAGACCACCCGGAGCACTGTACGTACAGCCGTTCGTTCACAGTAAGGCCCAGAAGTTGGCACCTACAGGCATTTTCAACAGCTGGGTGAATGAAATTGTATACATTTAGCCCAAATATCATCACTAGGGACGCGCTTACAATCGGGAATTGGCCCGAGATGAAATCATGGCTAGGGATCACCTGATTATATTCACGGAGTATGAAGTCGAGTTGGTTGTTCTGTGATATTATTTCATTTGAAAAATGATGGCTCTTCTGGAGTTTGTTGATAGGTAGTGAAACTTGAACAAACGTTGAAGTATTATTGATGGGTAAATTACTTCACAATGGTAAATTATTACACAAAGGTAAATTATTACACAACGGTTCATTATACCATCTACGTAGAAGGGGCTGGAGTTTGTTGGTAGGTACTTTTGCAACTTTTTCACTCCACATCAACAATTTTCCTTCAGAACTTCATTATTTGCGTTTCTTTTTGCCATTTTAGTTACTGTTTGTCATTGACAGAATTATTTTAGCAACATTTAACTCGTGATTTAGGTAGGTACCTAGTAACGAGCAAGGGGGTTAGGTACTAACCTAAGGAGGATTTGCGATCTACATAATATATATATAATAGTACATATTATATTATATAGACGGGTTATCTATACCTACAGAGAGCTGTGATCTGTAACAGAAGGGTATTCTTTATAAAATAATAAACCGTTGCAAGGATTTGCAGCGTTTTTATTGCAGATTCGGATTCTACGCAAACTTTCATGAATAATAGACCCCTTACTCGATTTTTTACGCCACTTCCAAAACTGGCAAAATTTGGACACTTAGGCAATTTTCACCAATGTGGCACATAACTTGACTGTTTTTTCACGCTGAATTCAACGGTAACAATTATTTCGAATTCCGAATGCATTTGAAGTTTTAAATTCCAAAATGTTGGTCAAAATTTGCGTTTGGAGCAATTTTAACCATTTTAACGCTACGAATTCTCTCGCTGGAATTTAAAATCTCAAATGCACTCGAAATTCAAAATAATTGTTACCTTGAATTCAGCATGGAAAAAAGTCGATAGGCATGTGTGATGAATTTAAATTGGCGTATTTCATCACGAGCGGTGTGAGGATATGCCCAGGCGGGTTATGAGCGAATCACCACCCTTATTCCTGGGATCTTTTTGGATTGGTTTGGCTGGGGGTTATGGGCATACCACCACCGCACACAGCTTCTTTTGTGGATGTTGCCTAGGAGGTTATGGGCGGACCACCACCATCACTAGGATCTTTTTGGATGTGCTCAGGCGGGTTATGAGCGAATCACCACCCTTATTCCTGAGATCTTTTAGATTGGTTTGGCTGGGGGTTATGGGCGTACCACCACCGCACACAGCATCTTTTAGGAGAGGAGGAGAGGAGAGAGAGTTGAGGTAAGGAGGAGAGAGAGTAGTCAGCGACTAGAGGAGAGTGTAGAATGAGGAAAAAGAGGCAGGCGCCGGGGTTTTATAGACCCCGGTGGCTGTCTCCCTCCATCCCCTAGTTTGTAGGGGATGGTGGGGAACAAGGCTGGGCTTCTACATCCTGCGTCTTTCGTCCCCACTTCTGCGTGTTTATTTGCGCGATCTAAAGTTGGCGAATACAATGGTTGTGGGTCTGGGAGGAACCTCGACAGCATGTATGTGTTATACACTTGAAGTTGGTGAAAACCAGCTAAAAGTGTCCAAATATACATCAAATATAGCTTTGTGGATCTCTTTACTGAGGTCGCAATCGTGCCGTATTCAGTCGAGAATAATAAACTCATGCGAAAATGACTTAGCAGCGTTTAAAAAAAATAAGTATCCGAACATGATTAACGACTCAAGAACACCGATATTTTACACGCTTTGTCTGCTGGAAACAATATTGTTCCTCCTGTACCGCGATTAGTTCTTGCTACGCGCAGTAACATAATAATTCATGGAATTGTCATGAAATCTCCGTTAAACTACACGAGAACAAACTGTAATGCTTTCATGGATAGTCTGGAGAGAAATCGGCAGTAGGTACAAATGATATGATCAATAGCATAAATATACCTGATTTAAGCATTGAGGGAAATTAGTAGTAAGTGTGAAAATTAGTAGGTATAGGTACCATTTTCGTAGGTGAGGTACGTGAGGTGTTCATGAAATCGTAATCATGTAGTGCAAAAAAAATAAAAACTGATGTGGCTCGGAATTATTATTTTTATGTAATTTGACATTACTTGCCATTATTATTTTATGTAATTTGACTGCCTAAAACATGGGCCAAGCCTATTTTTAGGCAGCTTTATTTTATCATAACTTGTACAATAATTGTAAAAATGTATCATCATATTTTAAAACCTTGTAAGCTACTCATAAACCTGAGTATTTGTTCGATTGTAATAGAACCATTTGTTAACAAACTTATTCTTAACTAATTCTATTGACAGGTCGGTCTCCTGCTCCACCTGAACAACCAGGTTTGGACGTATAATCCTTACTACTCGTTCGTCAAACACCCGCGCTCAGCATCTCTCTACGACGAGGACGACATGAAGCAGTTCGCTGCCCAGTTCAGGATGAACGCCTGCGTCTGTCTCCTTAAGCACCTCGTTGAGTGCGCTGACCAAGAGAGGGAAATCGTTGCAGCCAACGGAACGGTACTCAATACCAACCAACATCTGTTACTTGATAGTCTCGTCCATTGAGAGCGATGTATGATTGATGGAAAAATAAAGTAGCATTTATATAATTTTCTATGATAGCTACGACGCAACAATATTTTTGTGAACAAAATTAAACCTTACCATCAACTGAGAACGGCAGATGGTTAACGTGCAAATTTCCAGGCGCTTCACGCTACCGTAGAATAGTTAGTTTCCAAGGGGCGTCTAATCGGTTGAGCAGGAAGGATGTTATGATATTGATGGCCGAGGGAGAGGAGGTACTAGAAATTTCGCTGTTTATAGAAAGAGAGAGGAACATAACATCATTTTCACTACAAGAAATGAAGTGGGAATAGACCATTATTTTATATTATGCCTTGTAATTGGCTGCGCCCATATTTGTATTAACAGCATACAATAAATTAGGAAGATACAACTTCACTGTACCAAACAAGATTTGAGCGTAAGTACAAATTTGGGGAATCCACTTTTTTTTATTGGCATCTTTATAATCAGCGGACTTGCAATCGTACATGTCACTAGCCACTGAAAATGTTGAAGTTTTCTCTTTATTATTAAGAGTAATAATGTAGGGTAAACCATACAATTAACTGAGGACCTCAGACTACGGACAATGGCGAAATGCGAAATGTGAATTACAGCATTTGATGCGCAGGGTTTGGCAGTGATTCACAGTTTTTCTCTGCTGTTGCGGGTTGTGCATTGTGCATTCCTCTGCCGCATACTGCCGTATGCCGGACTGGTAGCTAGAGCAGTCTGTGAGCCACGGCTTGGAATCAGACCCCACCTGAAATACACTGAGGTAGGTAGTAGAACACGGCTCGCCGCGCGCTGCGCTTAGGAATTTTGTACATTAAAAAAAAAAAGTAGGAATTTTCCACAACGAATGGCGAGAAATTTGGTTGAAAATATTAAATCTTACTGCACGAATTTGAAAAAAATTTGGAGGGGGATAAACGTTTTAAAGCTGTCGTTTTGTTCAGCCCAGAGGTTTTTTATTGGTCGAAGCAACTCCGCTGGTTATTTAACTATAATTGCGTGCTCCACACCACTCTCATGCTACGAACGATTCGCCGAAATGCACAATGAATTACAATAATTCTCATTGAATGACAACCTACATCTTTCAGGTGCCGTTGGAGACGGCCGATTTCGCGGTGCAGCGGGTTTGCGAGCTGGTGACGTTTCACGAGAACGCTGACATCGACCTCTGGCACAACTCACTCGTGTCCGACGACGAGTGGACTCTCTTCCTCCTTCGGTTCCACGACGTCGCCCACTTCGCTGCCAAGTTCAAGTACTCAGCCGATTACAATTTCCAGGTGACAGGCTACCCGAGATGCCGTATGTTACTTGAACGTTGCATACGTGAGAAATGTTTACCTACATAGGGTAACCTGGTGTAAAAAGTTGCAGTTCCCTTTTTTTGTTCAATATTGCATGAACTGGTAATACCATTTTCATTGCCTGAGACAGGCAATTAGTACCTACCTCGTGATCTTAGTTATGCTGTACCAACAGCAGCAGTGCTATTCAATAATTATTAATAAGATAATGATTACGATTTTCCTCGACTCTTTGTATGCAGCCTGTCCCTTAAGAAATAAGGCAAAAAGCTGCACTGTTCTTTAAAAAAAAAAAGAAGCTATTGAAATAAATTGTATGTGATGTGTCGAAACCATATTTTCATATTTTTATGCGTGTGATTAGTATAATTACTTACACGGTTTGAAAGTTTATTTAAACATACCTAGTTATAAAACAACAGATAGAAGTATAAGAAATGCACATTTGACATTATGTACCCAATATCTATCACTTGCTGCATGCCTATATTATCCTTAAGGTCAAAGATCCGTCCAGAGACTTGTTGTCGTTTGTCGTCGTTTAAAATTGTATTACACGTTTGTACAAACTATTGTTTCATACATTTTAACATGGAACATGTTTTTACGGGAGTAAACCAGGCTGGAAAGCGTCCGCGTCCTGTCCGGGTAACACTCGGCTCCCCTCCCTGTCGCCCGCACAGTTCTCCCTCTACCCCACTCCTGCCACCCAACTCCGAGGAGAGCATGGCCAGACCTCACTCCGCCGAAAACTGCGAGGGGGTTCTGCCGTTTCCGGCTGTAGCAGCTGACGACGTGTATTATTTTGCTGGTCCGAGGCTTGGAAATCCCAAGAAGTTTTTTTGCTTCCTCACTACCGAAGGTAGGGAAGCCTTGGATTCGTGATTAAGTAAAAAACTCGGCGCTGCGCGCCTCGGCGGGGGCTTCGCCCCCTGCACCCCCGGATGACTTCCGCTTAAAGCCTGACGGCTAAAATGTGGTGTACCTGACCCTTCAGGTTTTTGTCCCCCTCGCTGTATTATAAGCTTTAGCCACGCTTATACACATCGAAACAACCAAGTGACAACCAAACAAGCGTCATTGTTTACTATCGATTTATAACATACATTTATATAGTTATATTATGAAACTAGGAAATAAATACCAAGAACAAATACTAAATAAATGCGTGATAAATCAAGAGCTTTCCAACGAATGGAAATCGATTTTTGTCCGATGAAAATGAAAGAAGTTTCGTTTCCCTAGCAACTACTCGGTTGTACGTGAAAATCATAAGAAAATTTCGCGCTACATTTATCTCACTATTTGGTCTCACTATTTGGTCAAACAAGCGTCATTGTTTACTATCGATTTATAACATCCATTTATATAGTTATATTATGAAACTAGGAAATAAATACCGAGAACAAATACGAAATAAATGCGTGATAAATCAAGAGCTTTCCAACGAATGGAAATCCATTTTTGTCCGATGAAAATGAAAGAAGTTTCATTTCCCTAGCAACTACTCGGTTGTACGTGAAAATCATAAGAAAATTTCGCGCTACTTTTATCTCACTATTTGGTCTCACTATTTGGTCTCACTGTCACTATTTGGTCTCACTTTTTCCTGTCGTTTTTCGGCGGGGGGTCCCATCGCAAAAACCTGAAGGGTCAGGTTAAAAGTTCATGTCCTCCAAAATCAAAATTTCCACTACCATTTTCCGTTTCAGACATCGAGGAACATATTTGGTTCCGTGTCTGTCTGTCTGTGGTAATTCCTTGCAACACCCATAACTACCCGAAATAATGGTCGAAGTGGGCTGAAATTTCGAGGGTAGGTGCAGGTCGAGTCACAGATGGTTCCATACCAAAATCATTGAAAAGGTACCGAAACTTTCGTCTGCGCATGCGCAAACGTGAAATAATTGGAACACCCATAACTACCATAAATATCATTCAAATGAGTTCAAACTTGGAGGATGGGTCAGGAATAATACTTTGATAGTTCCAAATTAATTTCATTGGAATCTTACTGTAATTTCCCTCTGCGCATGCGCAAACATGAAATGTTGACCGTTTCCTTAAACGCTTCTAACTACGCGAAAAATAGTCGTAGAGAGATGAATTTTTGAGGGTACACGCAGGTTGGACCGCAGATGGTCCCGTATCATAACGAACCTACCCAACTGGTCTATACGTTCATGTGATTCAAGTGAGGAAGCTGTACTGCCTACTCGAATTGGCAGACGTTTTTCAACATATCTCCATATCCTCTGTTATTATGTACCTATTCGAAAAACATGTTCCACGTTTCCTTGCTTTGATCCTTGATCTAAACTGTTATAATCCAGGGGTCTGGGGGTGTCCCCCAGATTTCATTCGACAATACCGTCATGAACACAAACCTCTGGCGGCTGGACGCCCCCTACGGCAACGCTTTTTTTTTTAACGAAGAAAACATTATCGTCAGTACAAACATTACAGTTTTGCGCAAACAGAATATGGTAGGATTAGAAAAACCCTAATTGATGTGGCACATGAATTAGTCCACGGTATAGTAGACGGTATAGTCCACTGACTACCCTCCGACCAGTTTCATATTGATTTCTGTTTTCTTCTGTTCTTATAATCTCAACATCGATTATATTTTCCTCATCGGTGGAGATAACTATCTGACTCTTTCGCTAAAGTCAAAAATTGAGATTTACTCAACTATGTTCCAAAAAATTGAGCTGGAAATAAGATCCGATTTCATTAAGGAAGTATTAGAAGTGTGGAGTGTAGCATTTTAGGTATTAGTGCACCTAAGCCTAGATGAGTGTCGCAATTGGCTCTTCAAACACCGTAAAAGAGGAAAGAAAATACCATTGTACAGTACATTACTCGGTACTCAGTCAGCTTTATACAGTTAATGTGATTCTTTGCTTCTCCCTCGTCATTATACGAAGCTCCAGGTATTTATCGTTGTTCTTCTTCGTCCCAGAAACTTGTAAGCTGCGCTAAACTATGCCTGAAGCACGTGAGAGATTTCTGGCCAGACATCGACGTGGAGGGTGTGCGGAACCTCTGGATCATCAAGCCGAGCGCCTCCAGCTGCGGAAAAGGCATCCGCATATTCAAGACGTTGGTCGACATCCAGAACCACTGCCGCCCTGGTTTCTCGTACTTGGCTCAGAAGTACATCGGTAAGAAAAATGCGGACAATGATTGGAGACAATGAATATTGAAATAGAAAACCCTTTACATTTTCAGTAAATCGTTTTATTTACCATAAATCCCTCCTTTTATTTGAATTGTATTACAGAGCGACCGATGTTCGTGTACAAGACCAAATTCGACATCAGGCAGTGGTTCGTCGTGTCAAGCATCAATCCTCTCGTCATTTACCTCTACGAGTGAGACTTGATTATTATAGACTTTATCGATTTGAGCCGCCATCTTTTCGGAAAGCCGAATGAACAACATAAGTAAATGATTTTGCATCCAGAACCAACCATAACATCGGGGAACACCACATCTACAAGAGATGGTGTCACGATATTACTGCCATTATAATATATTATGCGGGGATATTATAAGAGGATAGAAGACGTAGGCGCATGCCAATACGTGTACTAAACTTATACATACTAATGTGGTACTGCACTATTTTATGCGATAAATGCCCCCTACATATAAATGCCCATATATATTGCTGTGGCTTAGTAGAACCCCTTAATAGTTATTGGTGAGTTGGTCAAAATTACGAGTAGGTAGGTAGGTATTATTTGTAGTATTATTTGTGAAAAAAGCAGGTAGATTGCCTGTATTATTTTCCAACTCACTCCCGTTGTAAATAGATTTAGTCGATATATCTACCGCTAATATCCTGTATGTGTATCAATTTATTCTACATAACGTCTACACCTCGGTATCTAATAACCTAACTGTTTCTTTTGCAAACATCTTCAGCATCTGCTACTTGCGGTTCTGCTCGAGAGAGTTCTCGCTGCTGAATCTTCACGAGTCCATCCACTTGTCCAACAACTCGGTCCAGTGCCGATATTCGAACATGACGACGAGGAGCTCCGAGTTGCCCTCAGACAACATGTGGGATAGTGACACATTCGTCAACTATTTAAGGTAATCAACGAAGAGCATTATAGATATATACCAACCTAAATAAACTAGCAAACGGATCGGGCGCAGAAAGCAAGCAAAATTAAATTAGCTGCGCGCCAACAACGTAAACAACTAACAACAAAAAAGAAAACCTGCTTACAAAACTCAACTGCAAAATGAAATTCTGAATGTTGCCAACAATATGAACTGCGTACTAACAATTTAAACACTTCGCAACATAAGCAAATTCGCACTTCGCAACATGGAGACGCAATTCCGGATGGCAGTCCGGCATGGCTACGCGTTCTGCAATTCTATTGGCCAACACAAAATGGATAGTTGCAACGCAGTGCCTTGGATACTATATCAAAATCTCCAGATATTTTCCGCTGTCATCCGTTGCCGTACCTGCGCAGATGTTACTGCGCACACCTCTCTTGTTTGGTTGTTCAGCCATATTGAAACTCGACATGTGGTTG
The DNA here is from genome assembly GCA_954871275.1 of Leptopterna dolabrata. Lineage (NCBI taxonomy): Eukaryota > Metazoa > Arthropoda > Insecta > Hemiptera > Miridae > Leptopterna > Leptopterna dolabrata. The sequence continues at coordinate 87,350,588 of OX940975.1, read as the reverse complement.
ATTTTGCGGTTTCGAGTTCGAGCAACGTGTTTGTTTTTTGCGATTGCGTTTTGTTATGATTCCGCTGCCGTGTGAACTTCTCTGCGGCAAACATTCCGGCAAATGCGTTGCCGTGCCGGATTGCCGTCTGGAATTGCGTCTCCATGTGAACCGCTTAAAGCTAGGTTCAAGGGAGATTTACCAGACGGTGCCTCGCTGCCCAATATCTCTCTACGACAGTCTCCTCCTGGTTCTGCTCATTAATGTCCTGAAGAGCTTGGCATCTCATCAGGTGCCGTGCATCAATTTCCTCACTCAAATTGCACAGTGGGCATACCGCGGAATCCGCAATGCCAACCCGGCACAGATGCTTGCGTAGGTAGTCGTGGCCTGTCATCAATCTGCATAGAGCAACGGAAGCACGGCGTGAAAGCTGTACTGAGATTTGCCCTCCACTGCGTGTGAACACAATTCAAGTGTCAACCACAAAGTGAACAATTTAAGTGCGAACAATAAAGCTTCATTTAAATAACTTTAAAACCGTCAAATAAAGCTAATAAATTTAATAAAGCTTTATTGTTACCATATAGTGAGGATTTAACGAACATCAACAACATTAACAATGTTTTAGCTTAAACATTTTTTGCAAAATAGGAATCCCAAGCAAATAGGTATTTCAAGGTGTCCAGCAAGCATGTCTTACTTCATCGACACTGTATGGGGCCAGATTTATTAGCATTTCTTTAAGCGTACTGCAAAATGGAGGGGTCCTAACGTCTTCACGTTCTGTGGCAGATCGTTCTTTACAAGGAGCTTAGTTCCGCTACAGTGCAGTGCGTTCCACAAATGTCACCACCCCTCCATCCATAAGATATTTACCTCGGTATTTCATTATTTACGCCTGAAACTGAAGAGAAACCGGCAGAAGGGCGTGTGTAGTACGAGTAATAGGTAAATTACTCTGTGAGGGTGTGTGGGTATGTAGCATTATTCCACCAGGCAGAAGGGCGTATGTTCAAACTCCAAAAGCGAGTTGATTTTGTTGTGAGAAGAGAGACGTAAGTGGCACTTTCACTACGCTACTGTCATAATAATTATACGAAAAAGTCATCTTTTGGTTGGAAAATGATCTGGGAATGTTGGTTTTGTAACTTGAGCCCAAATGCATTCTTAACGACGAATCATCGTTGTCAAATATTTTTCGCGTCCTAAACAGATCTCGGAAAGAAGATGACAAGTGGTACGCCATCACTCTTCCGGGGATACGAAAAGGGATCACTGGTGCGTTTTTGGCGTCACAGGACATGCTGACACACCGCAACAACAGCTTCAACCTGTACGGGGCCGACTTCATGTTGACCGAAGACTTCGTGCCCTGGCTCATCGAGATCAACAACGGCCCATGTCTTCGCCCCACAACGTCCGTCACCACGAGGCTCTGTCCAATGGTCATCGAGGACACTATCGCATGTAAATATCCGACGTACTCGTCTAGACAAATACCGAGCACAAAACAGAACATACCTACTAATGGGATACCAATGCCCATTGGGAATATCAAATTTTGAATTCAAAATATGGGTTCAGTCAAAAACCCAAGCAGTGCACGCCACACTCACTTTAGAATCCCCCAAAAATAATTTTGGCGTAAATCCTTATTTCCTCCTTAACCCTTATTTCCTATATCCGTAATCATCGATATTACCCCACGGATATACCACATCAGTCACATATCGTCTGTTGCTCGAGAGGTCTCCCTTCCCACCTTTGTCTACCAATAATTTTTGATACGGACGTCGGATTGGATCTGATTTTTGCCCCCCACCTGTTGTTGAGGGCAGCGAGGCAGCAAACGCTGAAGCCAAACAATCGACCACGCTCCCTCTACCACCCCTATTGCTCTCTTTCCCACCATCAGACCTGAAAAGGCTAATAACATGAATGGAACAACTGGAAACATGAATTTTATACCTACGGAATCGATCACTTACCCTAAAAAACCTTGGTTCCGCCTTGTTTCAGACTGGATCCCTTAGTTCCAAAAAAAGCTGTGGTCGCAAAATCCAAATATTATTTTTAAAAATAAAACGCGGCTACGATGTGGACCTTACCTCAGTGTAGGCCCTTTGTATTATATTATCGAAAATACTGACCAGCTAATCCTAGAAGGTCCCGAACTTGTGTGGGTCTACTGCACATTTACAGTTTGCAGTATTTATTCCAGCCGTCAAGAACCTCATCATAGTCTTATTAGGATATATAATATGTGATGAATTTGAAACTGGCGCATTCATCACGAGCTGTGTGAGGGAGGATGTGCCCGGTTTGGTTATGGGCGGACCACCACCATGCCCGGGATCTTTTCGGGAGTTTGTCCGCTTTGGTTATGGGTGGACCACCACCATGCCCGAGATCTTTTAGGGTAGTTTGCTTGGTTTGGTTATGGGCGAATCACCACCATGCCCAAGATCTTTTAGGTAAAGGAGAGAGACGAGGTAAGGAGGAGAGAGAGTATTCAGGGACTAGAGGAGAGCGTAGAATGGTTAAAAAGGCGAAGGAGACGAGTATATATAGGCTTGGGAGCTGTCTCCCTCCATCCTCTAGCTAGTAGAGGATGGTGGGGACCTCCAGGCTGGCCCTCGGCTCTCCTGCGTCTTCTGTCCCCACTTCTAAGTTTATTTGGCGAGATCTTATTTCTACGTACAGGAGTTGTGGTTCTGGGAGGATACCACGACATAATATGATATTGTTCAACCCTTATATTTTGCTACCATCGTTGGAAGTGGAAATCTGACTCTGTACGACGGTGTTTGTGTCTGTCTAACGAATTCAGGTTAAAAATGACGAATAATCAAAATTTTCATTGATCATTCTGTCATGGCCTGCAAATGATATTAAGTATTTACCTACGTAAAGATCTAGACTTCGTCCATATTATTGTTACTATTTTATATGTAACGGCTGCATGCCTTTACAAAGCTATTAAAATCCAATAAAATTGAAAAACGATTTTGGTGACGCCCTCCCGTGCTTATGAATGTGGAATTAGTGCACGTATTGTTAGGTGTACATCAGAAGATATGAGAGAAGTAGTTACAACGCATCTATACATACACTAACTAGGAACCTAACTATTTTTGAACTGAGAGAAAACTAAAACGAATTCGATCTCGTGATCGAACTGGGACTGTTACAATTTTTCATGCTCACGCATACGCCTAGAATAGCTCTACTTATGAATTTTATAAGTAGGTAGGTGCTTATAATAGTTCAGAGCGAAACATCTATTCAGTTTTCTAATTAGGTACCACTCGAAACATCACCATTTTGAACTGTTCACCATTTCAATGTTCTTATCTCGATGCAGTGCTACAGTTTTCACTGTACCTACCTATTACAGTGATCTTGAAAACGAAACACAGCGGGACGCAGGGAACTCTTCCAACGAGCCCCGGCAATTTGAACGAGGTCGGGCGGTTCAAACTCATTTACTCGCAAAAAGCTCAACAGCTAGTACCCGGCAGAACCAGCGCAGACCTGAGTATCAGCGCCAAGAAAGCGAGAATCCACAACGAGAAATACTACCATGAGAGGAGGAGGCAACCCATGGGGGTCCCCATGTTCAAGGTGAGCGACATTTTACTAATTGGGTTGATTGCTGTTCTGGAGCAGTTTTGCAAAAGAGACATTTTCGCATATCGAGAAATTTTTTTAAATTTTACGTGATGGACAGCCAAGAAGCACCGGAAACTTGCACCATCGGCACATCATGTGCATAAGCAAGATGCAGCTGGCCTACTGTAGATTGTGCCCCCGGGTTCGTCCTAAAATGGCTCTTATCCACCCTGTAGACACAGGTTCGCTCAAAAGGCGCACTGATGGCCGAAATGCTTTGGCAAGGTAAAGGGTAGGCAAAACCTGCAACACACATTACGCATTTTTCAAAATATTACGAAATTTTTGTTACTACTGTTGTGGTTTGATTATAAGTTAAGGCATGGGAAATGCCCAGTGGGTATACCAGTCTGGGTTCTTTTCGGGATGTGCCCAGTGGGTATACCAGTCTGGGTTCTTTTAGGACATGCCTAGTGGATATACCAGTCTAGGATCTTTTAGGAGGTGCCCAGTGGATATACCAGTCTGGGGATCTTTTAGGTGAGGAGGAGTGAGGCAAGGAGAGAGAGAGATAAGTCAGCGACTTAAGGAGAGCGTAGAATGAATTGGAAGGCGAAGGAGGCGAGTTTTTATAGTCTGGGGACTATGCTCCCTCCATCCTCCACTCTCGTGGAGGATGGAGGGGATCCCTTCCCACTCGACCCTTCCAGCTCTCTCGAGCTGCCTGCCCACATCTACCAATGCATTTACGAGTTTATTTGGTAAATCTTTACAACACAAGGAGTGATATCATGACAACTACCTTCGAAAATCACACACAAAATCACATTTTGTTACCTTCAAATATTTTTGAAAAAATTAGCGAAAATGTTTCAAAAATTGTTGAAATTTACACTTTTGAAGGTAATAACACAATTTTTGTAAATTTCGAACAAATTCGTTATGCGTGTTGCGGGTTTTACCTACCTTTGACCTTGGCAGGGACTTTGCTGTGCCAGAAGCCCCCTTTTCTATCTACTATCCTGAATATCTCATTTGTAGACACTAAAATCATATGTGCAATATGAAGTCTATTATCCCTGTATTATCAGGATATTATTGAAGATTCGCCCAACGGAACCTACGACTTCCGGACCCTCAAGTACGAAAAGATCGCAAACTACAAGCAGCACGCTGTGTCCATTGTTAGAACGACGACTACAGAAGACACCAAGCGGCCGCCGATACCTCCGGGAGGGGTATTGTTATCTAGCCTAAGGCACTCGATAGGCCCAGCCCACATAGAGAACAAGATGTCGTAGGGTACCGTACCTACGACTTGTTTATTATTATGTGCTACCTATTATTATTACCTACTTAATGACGTGCGCTATTAAGATTGGATAGAAGGCAATAGGTAGCTTGCTTGATGAACCCGTCTCTCTCCTACCCTCCATTCCACTGTCGGCTATGCGCCCGTTACAATTATTAATATTTTTCTCAACTTACAAAAATCTCTTTACATAGAACCAAAACTATTTGTAATGGGGGCTTAGCGGTTGTAGCAGCAAATGCAGTTTCGAAGGGATTCCTATATTCCAGCTAGGGATAATCCGACAGGATTACGTAAAGATTGCCACCACCCGGTTTGAGAAATTTGGACTTGCATCAAATTCGGACGCCCCAATAAAGTGAATGTCAATTCTTGGAAAGTAGTATAGGAAATTTCAAGCTGATTACGAACGGTTTCCTGGATGGATATTCCCGGTTTTTGCACAGTACACCAACCTTTTTAAAATTTTTATCGTTATTTGACGTAAAACACAAGACGGAACACTCAAAGCATAACATACCTCAGAATAAAACTTGCAGCATAGATCAAATTCTATGTTGAATGAGACCACATTCAGCCCTTAACGAATGTTTCAACTTACAGTGAATTTTCGAAGTTTCTTTTTTGGAAATAAGGAAAAAAACCTGCAAATCATTACACAACGGTTTATTATTTACCTGTACAGATGCCCCTTCTGCATGGATCACAGTTTCCTGTGGCCAATAGCCACCCTCGTGCCCCCCCCCCCCCCCCGAAAACTCTAAATCGAGAACTGAAGCCAGCCGAGCAATTACAATTTCATAAATATGCGGTTCCGAAATTCTATCATGAGTTATTTGTTATTAGTTAGTAGTATTAGTTAGTTATTAGTGTTGTTATTCAAGAATCATGACGTTTGTCAAAGTTTAAAAAGATACCTACCAACAAAATCCAAAAGAGCCATCACTTTTTGTGATGAATTTAAAATTGGTTCATCACGGTGGCGTGAGGAAATGCGCAGGCGGCGGATATCCACCGACATCTACGATCTTTTGGGGAGAGATGGAGGTGAGTGTTAGAATTTGCCCAGGCGGCGGTATTCCACCGACATCTAGGATCTTTTGAGAGAGGAGATGTTGTCTAGGCGGCGGATATCCACCGACATCTAGAATCTTTTAGAGGAGGAGGTTTTGCCCAGGCGGCGGATATCCACCGATCATCTGGGATCTTTTAAGAGAGGAGGAGCAAGGTAGAGGAGAGAAGAGAGAGCTGGTTAGAGGAAGTGTCGAATGAAGCTAAAGCCCCAGGATCCAGGGTTTTATAGGAACTGGAGGTCTCTCCCTCCAACTCCCTGTTGGGAGTTGGTGGTGGGGCCCCAGGTTGTGCACCCTGGGTTCTGTGGCTTGTCTCCCCACTCATTTGTTTATTGACGGAAACTAAGTTTGGCGTTAGAATGTTGGTGAGAACTTAAAGTTTACTAGTGGAGTGTTCCCGGGAGGGACTCACGACAGAGGTCCCCCCAGTTTGAACCAAGATTCGTGGAGCTGAAGGCGCAAGTTGACAGGGGCTGAGGGCCAAGGCAAACATATGTAGGGCTGAAGGCCAAGGTAACAAGTAAATCAAGGTTTGGGTGCTGAGGGCGCAAGATTACAAGAGCTGAGGGCTAGGGCAAACATAAGTGGGGCTGAAGGCCAAAGGTCACAAAGGCTGAGAGCCACGGCAAACATAAGTGGGGCTGAAGGCCTTGGACTTAAAGCTAGGGGATGGAAATGCTTAACACTAAGGGTATGTATTTACAAGGGACTTAACGCTAGGTGATTGAAGTATTTACAATGGTGGGGTCTGGATGAGGTGTTATGTACAATGGATGGGTGTGGATGATGGGGTGGTATGTACAATGGGGGTTGGATGAGTCGTTGTTTACAATGCATGATGGGGTGTTTAACAATATTAACTATTTACTATGTACAATATTATCAATAGTAGCATTATTTACATTATTATTTTATACTAACATTAAAATTTGTACAATGATGGTTATGGGTCGGTGGTACAATATGGGGAGTGCGGAAGTCCGCCGTTCCCTGGGTATGGATAGGATGTGGTGTGTGGGTAGGATGGTGAGGTGATGGGATGAGGGAGGTGATTCCCTCTAACAGTTTTCACTTCGGTGAAGACTGATAGAGGGGCCCCTTCACTGCCAGGGCGGCGGTGAAGGGGGTGAGCTGGTGGGAGCCGGTACCCGGGACGTCGCGGAGGGAGGCGGCGACGTCGGGGTCCGGTGGGTGAGATAGAGGCGATGTGTGCTGTTTGTGGTGTGGCGGTGGGCGGGGGAGTGGTGTGGTGAGATTGGTCGGGGAGGACTGGGGCTGGCTTACATCGGGCGAGGGGTACAGTGTGGGGCTTCCCGTCAATTAACAGGGTAGCCGTGGTGTGTGTGGAGCGGATGACCTGGAAGGGCCCGGCGTAGAGAGGTTGAAATGTTTTGTGGATGCCGGGCTCCTTCAGGTACATGTGAGTGGCGGTGTAAAAACGTTTTGGATAGGTGGTGTCGTTGTGTGGTGTTGTTGTGTGTAGTGGTTCCCTGTTAATTGACGGTGTGTGATGTGGGGTGAAAATATCGGCTGGTAAACGGAGGGGATCTTTAAATGCATTTTGCGCGGGACTTGTGTTGTCTGAAGGACGGGCGGAAGTACGGAGGCTTAATAGGACGTAGGGAAGGGTTTTGGTCCAGGAGGGGGATGTGGCTGATGTGGAAATGGCTTGCTTAAGGACCGAGTGCCACCGCTCTATTTTCCCGTTGGATTGGGGGTGATAGGGAGTGGTGCGGATTTTTTGAATCCCGAGGGAACGGAGCAGGTCGGAAAAGTGGGTTGATTCAAACTGCCTCCCCTGATCGACCGTGAGTGTCCGCGGACAACCGTAGCGGCTGATCCATTGATTTAGGAAGGCCGCGGCGACGGCGTCCGCGGTAATGTGGGCGAGTGGAATACACTCAACCCAATTGGTTGCACGGTCGATCATGGTGAGGCAGTACCTCTTCCCCTCGGAGGGGGGAAGAGGGCCGACCAGATCTAGATGCACGTGTTCCCACGGGAGGGAGTCGGGAATGGGTTGAGGAGGTACATGGGGGTGAGCCGAGACCTTAAATTGCTGGCACTTCTGGCACCCAAGAACCCAGGTACGAATATCTGTATTCATGTGGGGCCAGAAGTACTGCGTCTTGATAAGATCTCGGCTCGCCCGGATGCCGGGATGGTGGAGGGAGTGGTAGTGGAGGAACAACTGCCGCCTCAGCTCCGGTGGGACGTAAGGGCGCGGTGTATCGGCCGTTACGTCGCACCAGAGATCGAGGGGCGGCAGCTGTTCCAATTTGGAGGCGGAAATGAGATTGGAGAGGGCGGGGTCGGAATGCGGATTTTGCTTTGATTTTAGGATTTGTGGGGAGGGGAAGGGCAGTAACTCCTCCACCGGCGCGGGAGTGGGTCGGGATAGCGTGTCCGCCACGCAGTTGTCGGCCCCCGGCAGGCAGCGAATATCGGACGTGAACTGTCCGATAAATTCGAGCTGCCGGAGGCGACGCGGGGAGGCGGATTTGCGGTTTTCGAGGAGGGCGTGTGTTAGGGGTTTGTGATCTGTTATGACAGAGAACTGCCTGCCCTCCACGAAGTCACGAAAGTGTTTAATGGGATCGTGGATGGCGAGGAGTTCTCTGTCGAAGGTTGAGTAATTTTTTTGGGTTGGGGACAGAGTTTTAGAAAAAAATCCGAGGGGTTGGGGGGTGGCGCCGGTGTGCTGGTGGAGCACTGCCCCGATGGCCCAGTCGGACGCATCGGTTGTGATGGAGAGGGGAGCGTGGGGGTCGGGATGGGCTAATAGAGCGGCGTCTACTAGGTCCTGCTTACAAATTTGGAAGGCGGTTGTAAGTTCTGGGGTCCAGGGTATGGGGCGGTTGTCGTTTTTTTTTGGCGGGTTGGGGAATGGCGTGTATGAGTGGTTGTTGGTGTTGTGCTGCGTGTTTGATGTGTCTACGATAAAAGTTCAACATACCCAGGAAACGGCGGAGTTCCGTCACGGTGCGGGGCTGGGGAAAATCTGAGATAGCGTGGACTTTATCCGGTAGGGGCTTGATTCCGTCGGAGGAGACTTGGTGGCCGAGGCAGCGGACGGAGGGTTGGGCGAGGACGCATTTTTCTGTGTTGATTTGCAGTCCTTCGGCAGAGAATATGTCCAGGATCTGTTTGAGGTGGTCTAGGTGTTCCTGGGGGTTTCGGGAGGCGATCAGGATGTCATCTAGAAAACAGAAGACAAACGGGAGGCTGCGTAGGATGTTATCCATATAACGTTGCCATGTCTGGGCAGCGTTTCTGAGGCCGAAACCCATCTTGACATACTCAAACAGGCCGAAGGGTGTGATAATTGCGGTTTTTGGTATATCCGGGGGGTGTATGTTTATATGGTGGAAGGCTCTAGATATGTCGAGGGTGGAAAATATGGTTGTGCCGTGTAGGTGGGAGGAAAAATCTCGGAGGTGGGGGACATTGTATAGGTCGGGTGTAGTTTTAGAATTTAAGCGGCGGTAGTCGCCGCAGGGGCGGATATCCCCATTGGGCTTTTGTACAATGTGAAGCGGGGAAGCCCAAGGGGATTTTGAGGGGCGGATAATTCCGTCCGCGATCAATTTGTCGAAGTGCCGACGGGCCTGGGAGAGTTGCAAGGGGTGGAGGCGTCGGGCTTTGGCGGAAATTGGGGGTCCGGTGGTTTCGATAAAGTGCTGTATCGTGGAAATATGTGCTGAGGGGCGGCGCTGGGGTTGATATTGGCGGAGGAGGGCTTCAAATTTGGTTGGTGGGCGGTCTATTGTGTGTATGAATCCGGGGATTGGTTTGCTGGTGGAGGGGTCGATCAGGCGCGCGTTTTTTTACGTCGACCTGGAGGCCGAAATATGCTAGAAAATCGGCCCCCAGGATCGCCTTCTCTACGTCCGCCACGGTAAAGTCCCACTCGTACGCGAGTCCGCTCATGTATATGGATGAGCGGTACGTCCCGTACGAGGGGATGGTGGTACCGTTGGCGGCGTAGAGGGTTTGGCGGTAACAGCGCGCCTGACGACGTAGAATTGAATTTGGAAAAATGGAGAGCGCCGCCCCTGTGTCTATTAGGAATGGGATGCTGGTCTTGCCGCATTTTAAGAATAGGCGTTGATGGGTGGGTGCGGAGTGAGGCAAAATTGCGGAGGCTGTGGGGGGGGGGGGGGTGTCTGGCCGGGAGCAGGGGTGTCGGAGTTGAGGGGTGGTGGTGGCGGTGGGGGTTTGTCCCCTGCGAAAGAGACGCGGTTTGATATTTTCCCGTTCCGGGGTGGGGGAACGGTGGGGAGGTTTTCTCGAGGTGGGGTAGCGGCGTCGCGAGGTGCGGCCGGAAGGTTGGAGGACCTGGTGGCGGTTGTGGAGGGGTTTTTCCGGGGTGGGGGAACGGTAGTTGGTGGGGAGAGGGTTTTGGCGGCGCCGTGAGGCGCGGCCGGCAGGTTGGTGGCCCTGGTGGCGGATGTGGAGGGGCCGTTCCGGGGTGGGGGAACGGTAGTTGGTAGGGAGAGGGGTTTGGCGGCGCCGTGAGGCGCGGCCGGCAGGTTGGTGGCCCTGGTGGCGGATGTGGAGGGGCCGTTCCGGGGTGGGGGGAACGGTTGGTGGTGGGGTGAGGGGCTTGGCTGCGCAGCTAGGCGCGGTTGGAGGGTTGGCGGCCGTGGCGGCGGCGTAGGAGGGGTAGTGTTTTTTGGTGGTGGTGGTGGTGTGAATTCGGGCCGGGGGGGGGGGGGGGGGGTTGGTGGGGGTCCCCCCCGTGTTGGCGAGGAGGGGGGCCCGCCGGATTTACCGGCGGGCGTCCGCGTTTCCCTGCCCGGAGGGGAAGGAGCAGGGGGGTTGGCATTTGCGGGCCTCCCCACCGAAGTTCACATGGTAGAAACACCGGTGGGGGGGGTCGGCGGGGAGGTACGCCGTCTTGGAGGGGCGAGGTGTGGTGGAGGGGGTCGCAGCGGCCGGCGATCTTCCCCTACGTTGTTCCCGAGGAGGGGTGGGGCGGTGCTCGGGTGAAAGCTGGCGTCGGCGGTCGGTGGAGGGGGTTCGGCGGCGCTCGTTGGAGAGGGGTTGGCGCCTGTCGAGGGAGGGGGGCCGGCTGCGTTCCCGTGACGTCGTGCGGTCTCGTCGAGGGGTTGAGGGGCGTGGTGTGCGGACCTCGCTGATGCTGGCGGCTGCGGCGAGGTCGTGGACCGTGTCGGCGAGGTGAAGCAGGGGTTCGTCGGGGCCGTCGAGGTGGCTGGCGAGCGCCATCTGGATGGGGTGGGGGAGAGCGCGCAGCCAGAAGGTCCGCGCGATGTCGGCCGTCATGATCCCCTGCAGTTGGTGTCGCAGACGGCGGTAGAGGTGGGCTATCCCTGTTGGGAGTTGGTGGTGGGGCCCCAGGTTGTGCACCCTGGGTTCTGTGGCTTGTCTCCCCACTCATTTGTTTATTGACGGAAACTAAGTTTGGCGTTAGAATTTTGGTGAGAACTCAAAGTTTACTAGTGGAGTGTTCCCGGGAGGGACTCACGACACTTTTCAAAAAATAATATCACAGAACAACCAACTCCACTTCATACAGCCACCCGTGATTATAATCAGGTGCTCCCTAGCAATGATACATAACCGGGCCGGATTTATAACGTTTCATTCACGATCATGCTGAAGCTTTTCGGTGGTGCAAATTTCTGTCCGTACTACGCTGAACTTCGTACTTTCCTTATTTACCATGAACCAAAATTGTTTGTAGGTCCCATTTGGGGTCCGGCTGGTCCGCGAAGCTCGGCGTTACTATCATTTTACTCTAAGGGGTGGAAAATAGGGGTTGAAATTTCCCGAACGCTCGAAATTTTTCAATAGAAAGGCATGGTTTTTAATTTTTAGCGAATTTTCAAATAAAATGAAGCTATTACAATGAGTTTATAGGGGTTAAAAATCGGTAAAACTGGCTAAAATCGCGAACAATTTATATAAAACCACTGAAAGTGGTATGGAAGGTGAGTAAAGACAGAAAAACACCATTTCAGTTGTCTGTCACACAGAATGGGGGTCCAATTCGTATTTGTGGGGGTCAAAAGTTTGTATTAAGGGCTAAAATCCGTATTACCTCACCTGACATTATGTGGGATAGTGAACCACGATAAAAATATTTTTCTAAAAAAACTGGGTCACATTCAACTTTACAAGAGTCAAAAATCGGTAAAAATGGCTAAAATCACGAAAAAATTATATTATTTCACATACAGTGGTATGGTACGCTATATCATCTTTTTACAAAATAGCACGAATATTTCTTTGGAAAGTCTCTCTATAGCCATGCTGGAACTTTTAAAAATTGATCTCGACCTAAAGAATTTTTTGAGACCACCCGGAGCGTGCGTCCAGCCATTCGTTTGCACCGAAAAGCTTCGTCAACATAATCGTGAATGAAACGGTATAAATCCGGCCCAGATATCATTGCTAGGGAACACTTTATTATAATCACGGAAGAATCAGAGGAATGATGACTTGTGGATTTTGTTGATGGTAGGTACTTTTGTAACTTAAATCTAATGCTTCACGAATAACAACTAATACTATTAATGATTGAATTATTGAATCCCGAAAATTTGTATGAAACTCCAGTACTCGATTTAGGGCTTTCCTGGGTGTGCTCGAGGGTACTGACCACAGGAAACAGTGATCTACGCAGAAGGGGCATCTATACAAGTAAATAATAAACCGTTTTGTAATAATTTGCAGCGTTTTTTATTCCATTTTTGGATTCTACGTACCTTGAAACGGAAACCATCAAATTTTGAAGGGGTTAAACAAAGTTTTTTATGCTGGATTCCGAAGGTTTATTAAAAGATAAACCGAAATTATATTCATCATTATTCAAAACAAGAAAACGTTGAAGAACGAATAATAGAAAATAATTAATTCAATCGGAAGCCATTCTGTGTGGCTTGGCACAAATCATCATAACGAATTCACCTTATATGGGTCCGTGAATGGAGTTGAAAACACCAGAAGAAAAGCCCGAATCGAAAATCAAATCGACATTTATATATTTGCATTTTTGTTAAATTTACAATTTTATGAGAAATGTGAAATTTTGGAATATACCTACCTATCTATCATTTTTACGGCAAAATCCGAATGATTTCCCGTCTACGGTATAGTTAAATTATCAATGTATGAAATATACACTACCAGAAATCCTCAAACCAGCTAGGTTTGAAAAGAATTGTTTCTCCTAAACATTCCAGTAGTAGGCACGAAGTAGACCTACTTGTCGAATCATTAAATTCCTTAACCGGTAACAGCAACTTTGATATGACTAACAGGTGCTGAGCAACAGTATCTCAGAGTACAGAACAACATTCAAACCGGGAGCACCCTACACCCATGTCAAGAGCTCTGTGTTGCCGGCGAATAGCGCCGTTTCCAAATCCTCTGATTCCCGCATACCCAAGTAAGGCTGTTGTAGGTTAGTAAACCTGTTAAATAGTGTAAGTATTTGCAGATAACTTACATTGGGTGCATCGTACACAGGGTGTAACATGAGTGATGCAAAACCTCTCTCCCACGTGTTCTACATCTAATTTCCGACCAAAAGTGTCCTATAACTTTTTTTTTACTCCGCTTAATACCCCACTTTTTTCACTTTTAAATTTTCATTCGAGTTTCCGACCTCGTCTCACTAAAGCAGCTATAATTTCCTTAATTTAAAAAATAAATTCAAATTTAGAGATACCGCTGGAAAGAGCGTTAAATTTCCTGTCTCTCTAATGCCTAACAAATATTTTTTAGGAGGACTTGAGGCGTGAGAATGGAGTTTGAAAAGTGAATTTGGTCAAAATCTTAAAATCGTCTGTTTTTCAAACGCTTGGTGATCCTATTAATTCTTGTAGCAGAATGGTCAAGGTAAGCGCCTTGGTGGTAAAAAATGCGCCAAAACGTCGGCTTTCCAAGGGACTAGTCAAAACGTTTTTTGGAATTGATTTCAAGAGAGAAAATGAGGTTTGAATACGAGAAAACTTGTTGTTTCCAGCTAAATCGAGGGATTTTCATGAAAAATGTACCTATTGTGAAGTAGTGAGTCAACTATGAGGTGATTTTCAAATCGAATGGTGACACCCTCACATCATCTCCCAGTAAGTATTTCGTCGTTATTTTTATTCTAGACCAAGGGTGTTGGCATTACAAAGAATGGAACTATGGAAGTTAAGCGGGACTCTGTTCAATCCTTTATTTCCTCAAAATGCCTTCCGTTTTGGAATGCAGAGACCGGTTCGTTTGTGAAGGGTCCACAGGTGGCAGCGAAAAAGATAAGAACTCATCCCAATCATTCGTAGAGGAACAGCAGTCGTCTCACGGATCTTTCAATCCTCTTCGCTTAACTTCCATAGTTCCATTCTTTGTAATGCCAACACCCTTGGTCTAGAATGAAAATAACGACGAAATACTTACTGGGATGTGACCATCCCAGGGGGGGTGGGGGGGTGGGGTGTCACCATTCGATTTGAAAATCACCCCATAGTTGACACACTACTTCACGATAGGTACCTACATTTTTCATGAAAACCCCACGATTTAGACGGAAACAACACGTTTTCTCGTATTCAAACCTCACTTTCTCTCTTGAAACCAATTCCAAAAAACGTTTTGATTAGTCCCTTGGAAAGCTGACGCTTTGGCGCATTTTTTAGCTTACCTTCACCACTCTGCTACAAGAAACAGTGTTTTCCTGGAACCTGACGAGCGTGACGTATGCGTCACGCTCGTCCTTGGTGGGTTGGGATCACCAAGCGTTTGAAAAAACAGGCGATTTTAAGATTTTGACCAAATTCACTTTTCAAACTCCATTTTCACTCCTCAAATCCTCCTAAAAAGATTTTGTTAGGCATTAGAGAGACAGGAAATTTAACGCTCTTTCCAGCGGTATCTCTAAATTTGAATTTACTTTTTTAATTAAGGAAATTATAGCTGCTTTAGTGAGACGAGGTCGGAAACTCGAAAAAAATTTTAAAAGTGAAAAAAGTGGGGTATTAAGCGGAGTAAAAAAAAATGTTATAGGACACTTTTGGTCGGAAATTAGATGTAGAACACGTGGGAGTGGGAGAGAGGTTTCGCATCACTCATGTTACACCCTGTATATTATTTTAAACTTGACAGGAGGCTTCCCTGATGCTTTTTACATTAATTGTACAGTGGACAGTATTGTGGAGAGAATCGACACGCATAACATGAACAGACATTCAGAATAAATTATGCTTCTTGAAAGTCGGGACCAAAAGTCACTACTGTCGTCAACTCTTTATTAAAAGTTTAGCTCTGTTTTACCACCGCAATTCCTCCATTGCCGATAAGACGAATGTTCACTCCCATTCCACAAGATTCCAGATTCTCAAGAATGCTGTAAATCCCAAAATAATCATGACCCTTACTACTAGAAGGCTTCGGGACCCAAGTAACGTTAGCCGTTCTGCCTACAAGAGGATTACACTTACTTGGCTAATAAATTTAGGGCCGGATAATGCTGAAACTATTCTGAATAGCATAATATTATGTTTAGTTTTGCTAGGTAAGAAACAATATTTATATTTATGTTATAATTAAGTTCTAGTACCTATAATATAGTGAATGTAACCAGTGTAGGACTCCAATATTCACAATGAGAAGAGTCAAGCTAGGTTCACATGAAGACACAATTCCGGACGGCAATCTGGCACGGCAACCCATTTGCCGCAGAGGCGTTAACATGGCAGTGGAATCATAACAAAACGCAATCGCAAAAAACAAACAATTGCTCGAACTCGAAACCGCAAAATCAACCACATGTCGAATTTCAATATGGCTGAACAACCAAACAAGAGAGGTGTGCGCAGTAACATCTGCTCAGATACGGCAACGGATCCGACAGCGGAAAATATCTGGAGACTTTGATATAGTATCCAAGGCATTGCGTTGCAATAATCCATTTTGCGTTGGCCAATAGACCTGCAGAACGCATAGCCGTGCCGGACTGCCGTCCGGAATTGCGTCTCCGTGTGAACCTAGCTTTATTGTTATTTCCGTTTCTATCTCCTTTTAGATGTGTGTAAAAACTCATTTAAGCGACTCTAGCCCGTATCCACAGGCCTTGCCTAATGACGGGTGACGTTATTCATGTCGAATGAATTTTGTTTGTACTTTTGTATGGGTACTATGAATAAATTTTCTCTCTCCCACTACCATGAAATCCTAATTGAAAACTTGACTTTAAGAGGATTTCCGATTTCATCCAACTTTGATAGGAAACAAAATAACCACCTACTTGATGAAGAGTCTGTAATCGCATGTACTTGTCAAAGTACCTGCCTGTTTGATAATTGTTGAATCATACTTACTAGGTAGTATTTGCGAGTTTTTCAGGGAGTTTTGCACCTAAACGGCTGCTGAAATTGATTAAAATACGTGTGCAGAAATTGATTAATTTAGGCAACTATGCTGAAGAATATTTTCATTTATCACCTATTTATTATTTGGTACAGGGTGTCAGCGAAAGAAGAAGACGTGAAACGCCAGAGAGCTCTGTCGCAGCACTCGCTCGCTTCTCGGCCGTCGATTCAAAAACCTGTCAAAAAGTCACTGGGTGTCCGCCGCGGTGGGATTGCTGGACACCGGATTACGAGCGGAATCAAGAAAATGCGCAGGCGCGGTAGCTGACCTCCTCTCAAGCCGATCATGCTGCGGCGGTATTATCAAGAACATTGCCTTCATTTGCTGCGTTCCACTTGACTGTACCAACTTTTAGCTCATTTCCGCCCAGTAGGTGTCGTAACCAAGGGCGAACGCAGAATCCTCGTTGAGGGGGAAGGGGATAGATAAGTGAATAGAAGTCATCATTATCACGATTTCACTCGATTTTTTTCGTCCTAAATATTTGTAAAAATGTATTCGAAATAAATGTAGTAAAAATGTAGTGTTCGCCTCGAAACCGTATACTTCAGCGACCAACAAAATAATTTCGTGAATAGCTCCTGTCGTGCAACTATGAGCTAATTTTCGAAGTAATGTACTAACTTGAAGAAGTTAGGTAGGTACCTATCGAACATTTTCCATGCTTTTGTTCGTCCCCCCCCCCCCTTTTTAAAATTTTACTGAATTCATATAAATTTTGTGGAACAGTCTATTTGTGTCACCGAATGCTTAGAGTCACCGTTTTCCAACATTCTTCTGAGTTTGAAGTGGTTTTTAAGTTAGTCATTAACATGAATAATAATACGTTATTCTTCTGGGGGCGAGGCCGAATTTTGGGTTTCGCCAGAAAACGTGTGACGCAGATTTCTAATGGTTTTCGCATTACAACGAATCTGTATCTACGTAAATGGTAGGATTTCATATCGAGAAAATCGTTAATCACTAGCAGGATAGCTCTTGATTTACCGTAAAATCTCACGCTGCCAAAATCCCCCCTCCACCAGTCAATCAAGTAGGTAGGTACTACCTCAAATCAAATCAAAATATTTCATTTGTAGAAATCATTCACATGAGAGTCAAGTACTACCTACTCCAAATAACATAATTCAGTGTTACGAATTTGGCGTGTTACGATATTTTGGAAGTAAAATTAAAGGATGGTATACATATAGCTAGTTGTCTGCACCAGTTACGAAGACGGTGCAGGTAAGGCTGCTGGCTCACTATAAAACCTTTTAACTTGAATCACTTCCGGCGGAGTAGTGGAAATCCATAGCAAAAACTACAACATAAAAACAGAATAGCTTATTTCCACGTAAGAAACTAACAAAACTGTGGACCGGTTTCGGTTGTTAAACCATCATCAGTACACAATATTTTACACACAATTTCTACAATTTCTATTGTGCACTGATGATGGTAACAACCGAAACCGGTCTACAGTTTTGCTAGTTTCTTACGTAGAAATAGACTATTCTATTTTTGAATTTTTTTAAAAATAAAACCTTATTCATTTCATTAAAGCCCCTCCAGATTTGTATAAGAATGATGCATATTTAGTAGCTGCACCAACCAAAAACAAATCCACGATTCAACGTTTTTCTGCTTAGCGGAGAAATTTAATTTAGTTTAATCTGAAGCATACTCAGAACACAGCAACAATTAACCTAGGAACAATAAATCCTGGACTATTATTATATTTTTAGCTATTTTTGAGCCTTTGTTGGTTTATTACTTTCAATAGTAAACCTTGGGAATCGAGCAAGAAGTACATTTGTTACCCCCCTCCCTCGGTTCGAGGGGGGAATCCGAAAATCGAATAAAAACGCAGAAAATTCTTTCACAACGGTTTATTATTTTCTATATACCCTTCTGTGTAAATCACTGTGCTACACGCAATACCTTATCTTCGAAATGATTATGAACTTTGTCTTGACAAAAATGAAATAGGGTCGCATAGAATCAACTGAACCGTTCTTCTTATCGACTCAGTTTTGAGTTGGAAAGAAAAATTGCAATAACGCATCAAACCAGGGGCGTTGCGTCCATAAGGCACCCAAAAACACGGGGGTCCGCCTACTCTCACCCGCCCTCGATCGAAAGTGAGGAGGCCTACATACTCGCACCCGCTATTTGTGAGCTATTGGCGTTACCCAGAGGACACCACGAGGAGGTTGCTCACGATGTCCCCCAAAAATTTAGGTTAAGGGCTGTTGGCCAGGAAGCCATGTTTCCAAAGCGCCGTATGCCATCAAATTTTCGTTCAATTTTGAAATGTCTAAGAAGACGTTCTCCTAAGAACTTCTACCTCAGATATTCCAAGACTTAACGAAATTTGACGGCGCAAGGCGCTAAGGAAGTAGGGTTTCGTGGTAAAAAAAACCCTTAAACGTCGTCAATCGTCCTAAATTTAAATAAGTAGTATGAGTAAGTATGTTGTAGTATCTCAAACGTTGTCGTCCAATGCGTCGTCAAAGTGGGGTTGGAGTTTACAAGAGTTTTTTGACGAATTTATATAGTGGAAGTCCTTCGTTTTCTTGTTTTGCATAATCCACTTTTGTCCCAACTCATGGACTTTTGGTCAACACATGGAGCCTCGTAATGAGACTCGTAATCGGTGCAGAGTGATACTCTGTCTCGAGTACCCCTTTTCAATTTTTGACCAATAATGGGTGCGAGTGGGCTTCGGGTGGGAGCGGGCCAACTCAACTTTGATCCACGTATGGGTGCGGGTGGGTCTCCGTTAAATGACTTTCTCTCGGGTGCGACTGGGTAGACCTCCGTTTTGGCCCGACGGGTGCGAGTGGTCATACCTCCAAAAACACTAGGAGTAAAAAAAACTCCAACCACTGTTCAGTTGGCATTTGAATTTCCCTCCGTACACTGTACCTAGCATTTTTCACAATGTTCAACAGCTACCTACTCGCCAGGTTCCTCTGGCTATGGATATTCAATATTCTAGAAGAGCATCCATGGTGGTTCCTTCATGTTAGCTCCGTAGACCAAGCATGTTATCAGAATAAAGGGACAGTAATCGATGTCCTGCTATCGAAATCGAAACCCAGGCTCCTGAAACTGGCAGGTAGGCCTAGTGTTCCCATGGCAACTGAGAAGTGGCCCGTCTATGCATGCCCAGTCGAGTAAAAATGTTGTCCACCACGCCCAGTTTGGGCCTTGTACCCAGAATCTGATTTCCATTCGCTATCTCTGTATCATTTTCCAATTGTTTGCGTCAAATTTTGTGCGTTTTGTGTTCGGTCCAGTTCCGATGACAGATTTGTATTTGTGGTACCTACGTGCGTTTTGTATTGTTTGCGGTCTTTTGGCTTGTGGATTGATCGGCGTTGTAACACACAGATAACTACCTAGCTTCTAGTCAATAGCTTCTCTATTCAAGTAGGTACCAACCGACTGGTCATTGTTTTGCTATATTTTAGTTTACTATATTTTTGTACCACATGAATTCGGTGGCTAATTTGCAGTAGAAATTGTCGACGTTTTCGCAGGATGATAGAGTGTTGATTAAAAGAAAGATTAAATTTTTTAGACAAATCTGACAGTTGTGTGTTCTGGTTTGGTGCCACACTGTTTTCAGAGCCCACACACCGCTACTGCGTCAAACGTAACCTCTGCAACAGAGTTTTATTTTGAAATGGATTTCCTTGATTTCATCGCGAATGATTTAGTTCGTCTTGTAGCGCATTCATTTACGCCTGTATTACACGAATTACTTAACCATTTACTCAATACGAGCATTGTCCTTCATAAATCTGATTCCAAAATCGAAAAAGATCAAAATGTACTTAATGTCATTTTGTTTGTTTTTCAAGTGAACTCATTTCTCGTTTGGCATTCGACTCATATATTTGGCATACGTATTTGAATTCGTTTAATTAATTCTAATCCTTGGTTGAATGAGGAATGGACGTCCATTTTTGTTTCCTTTCAAATTGTAGGTCTTGCAGAGAGCTTTCCAAAAAAGTGCTAAGTATATGAGGGGTCGGAGATCGGTGAAAAAGGGGAAGGAAAAAGGGTGCCATGTCTGGTACGTCGTACGCCCTCTCGCTCCCGCACGTGGGAACCTAATGAGAGGGAGATACATACCAGATGACGTCACGCGTTTTTTCTCTAGCTTATTCCCGCCGAAGAACTCGGATTTCGGAGCTGAAAATTTGGTTATGGGGGTTTTCGAGGGTGCTGAATCCGATTCTGAGGGCAAATCAGCAAATTCCGACCCACGTCCATTCCTCATTCCCTCATCATTACGAGCCACTTCATTTTGCCACGCTACTAAGCTATGAAAAATTATAAAGAGAATATCGTGACGTGTAGGTTAGGTAGCCTGTACAGGTAGGATTAAAAACAAGCACGTAACAAAACACAGATCGAAAATATCTTTATTCTTTTCCGTATATCAAGTATAAAAATACTGATACAAAAAATAATAACAACTGTAGCTAAATGAAAAACGAATTTTATTCAACAATGGGTAACTTGGCGTTGGACGCTTCTAGTGGATTTTAGGTACTAAGTACAACAACTTATCACATAAATGAACATACGCTCAACGTTGTATCTAGCGAGGAAACCAAGAAAGGCTCCCTGGTGGGAATCAAAATCGTGTAGGTACCTACATGGCGAAATATCTAAAGCCCCCCGTACACAGGCCTGTGCTGGCCCAGCTTGATGGCCACCGCCACTGGCCCATTTCAATGGTGACGAAGTCATGGGTCAGCATCGGTCATCCACACACCAGCTGCGGTTGGGACCGTAAATGAGTAATGCAACGATGGCCCCTTGTGAGGACATGGCGACACGAAAACGTGCGCGCGCAGATCCTGGCCCATTTCTCTAATATTCCGTGACGGACTGCCGGCCAGCCTCAGCACACACCAGCCACCGCCAGCTTTACCAATGTCACTGCTCATCCACACATACGGCAGTGGTGTATTGTGGCCGAGGCTGGCCTAGCATGGGCCACTGCGTACAGGGGCCTTAACATGATGCACCTGACGAGTGGAGACCTTGCGGACCTCACTGGAGGGGTGTGCAACACTGCCACCGGACTCAAGTCTGGTAGTGATGGGCTAAAGCGATATTCTGGTAACGCGTTATTTGCTAACAGTTACCAGTCAGCAACCCGTTCCGATAACCCGTTAGGTACCAGTTTATGGATGGGTTAGAGACAAACATGAATGTTCACCGGAGAGCGGATGACGTTATATGATACCTACCTAATGTTACATCTTGTGAATCTGTCACTTACACTAATGGGGCTTTACATCAAATGCTGACCATAAATATAATAGAAATAAATTGTTGACAGAGGAATAAAATACTAGAATTTCATAATCTCAACAAAAAAAATCCGTCGTCTCCTCTGGGATCCCATAAAACTGAGTTTAGTAGGTCGGTAACTATGAGTAGGTACCTGTCTACAATTTAATGTGACAAGCAGATAAAATCTTGAATTAATTATCAGCAATATGTTTTAGAACTTCCTACATCATAACAAACCGGAACGCGAAACATTATGGGACTAGTTTTTAGGCCCTTCAACATGTTTAACGTTATTACTCGATAACTAGAACTGAACTGAGGGGACGAGGAATAACTCTTAATTTTTTGAAGGGCATTAAGCTGAGGGATACCATCCTAAAATATGTAGGTAGCTGTTATGTACGGAGTAAAGGGTAAAGAGTGATCACTACAGGAACACTGTGTCCTATAGCGTACAATACCCCCTCACGTCAAAGGGAAGCGAAAGGTGCTGAGCTGATAGATAACTGCTGTCAGGAAGTAAAGCGTTATCGGCGGCAGGTAGTTACTCAATACCATCCCCACATCAAAGACTGCGAGATCAAGAAGTGACCTATGTATGATCATTCACACAACAGGTATTGGGTAGTGAAGGCAACCATCTCCCTTGCTAGGAGAAGCGAAGTAGTTAGGTATTCCTATAACACAGTTATAATTCCAATAACGTAAGTTTTCTTGTAACCAGTTATCTCAATAACCGGTTCTTGGTCGATAACCGGTTATTCTAAGCGGTTCCGTTATTCAACGCCCATCACTAAAGTGTGGTCCGGTGGAAGTGTCTCCAGCCAAGGCCAAATGCATTCGCAGAGCCAAAGTGGGAATAAAAATCCATCCCATACCTACACCAAACAAATTACTGCCTTTTACAGAGCTTTTCTGAAGGCGAGTTGAATGCGGTAGTTTAGCTTACAGATAGAATCATCGAGCTATCTAGTTAAAGTGCGATATACCTTTAACAAATATAATATATTTAACAAGGCGATGTGCTTCTAGCTAAGTCTACTTACTACATAGGATGTACCAGCTCTCAACCGTAGTTATTTCTCTGAATACAGATTAGAGCTTCTAGTCAAGAGATGGAAGATTATACGTATCAGAGGATTAAAAAATTGAAATATAAACGTTAACTGCAAGAAAAATAATTGCAGAAATGTAGCCGTTTTCGCACTAATTTGATCTGCTTCCTAATAAAAACAGATACCTAAGCATACATTTCCTTCCATAAAAATTATGATCTTTCTCGTGGTTTTAACAGGTAGTAGTGACGACACACCACTCTTTGCTGGATCCTAAGCATACATTTCCTTCCATAAAAATTATGAGCTTTCTCGTGATTTTAACAGGTAGTAGTGACGACACACCACTCTTTGCTGGATCCTAAGCATACATTTCCTTCCATAAAAATTATGATCTTTCTCGTGATTTTAACAGGTAGTAGTGACGACACACCACTCTTTGCTGGATCCTAAGCATACATTTCCTTCCATAAAAATTATGATCTTTCTCGTGATTTTAACAGGTAGTAGTGACGACACACCACTCTTTGCTGGATCCTAGTAAGATACCATAATGACGGCCAATTCAATTTATTGGATGCTAACCCTCTGTAAATCCTTCACAACCAAATGTCGGTATATATAGTAGGCCTACGTACCCAAGCTACTTATCTTTATATGAGCTTCAGAAACTCACTGCGTCACTTGAGCTGTATAGAACTCGTCTGATGACCTTCAGGTCAAACAGAACTCTGACCTACGTCTGCTTACTATTTAAATTATAACCGTTCTAAATTCTTCACCTATGCACTCGTTATTTATTTACTCATTTTATGCATTTATATATTTTCCCGCTAATAAATGAAACTCGACAGCAAAAATGTGCAAGCAATAACTAACTTGGTCCGTGAACGAGTATTTCAGGAACGAGAGATGAATTTCAAATAGCAAAACTTGATCTTCAAGCCCTGACTAGATGTGAAACTGAAGACAATAAAGTACAATACAGTAGGCATACGATATTTTTGGGAACTTCAACCTTCTAAACTGAACTTGAGCAATATCACACAAGCAACCAGCACAGCATAGACGCAAACAAACGTATTATGGGAGTAAATTAACATTTAAAGGAATAAAGTGGTACTCATCCTCGCTATAATAGTAATATTGTATGAAGAAAGTCGGGAAAATGGGGAATAATCGTGGAATATCAACATTTATAACTACTATAATTTAAAACTGCGTAGGCGTAAATATTGTTAAGGATTAACTCCTCAATTCTTTTATAACGCTTTTTCAAATCTGCTTGAATCTCCTTGGATAGGAAAATGGGGCAGAGGTAAAAAAAAAGTAAAATAAACAGCCATTCCAGGCTGTTTAATGGGGCTTTTCGTCCGACTGCCCTGCCAGGGCAGAGGTCAATTATCAAATTTGAACATGTGCTTTTTTTCTTGGATCAAAATCGAAAATCCCTCATTTAGATTAATCAGTAAGTTATCTGAACTAAATGTCTCTAAAAATCATTTGAACTAGGAACATGAAGCTTTAACCACTGTTACATAGCACAGGGCTTCAATTCGATGTGAGAAAGATAGATATATTTTTGAGCGGATTTGCGACGTGAAGGGTTATGATGTTATGATTCGAGCAATCTTACACGAAGACTCGCCGTGCCCACACGATATGGTAGCAGATTCTTAACTAGTAGGAATTTACTTTAAACCTACTTAAGATGAAAAGCCGTAACTGCTTTCCTATAAAACAGTCAAAACAGAAGAAAAAAATGTCGACTTGCAGAGCAACATAAATACCTAAGTATGTCAATATCGCTATGATACACTCATCGCACCAATCCTGATATAGCATACTTACAAGCTGGATAATAAAACTAAGGAAAAGAACTCATGAGAAATGAAATGGAATGAACATATTATGTGACCGTCCACAGGAAAACGTACCTTAGCTTCCGGAAGCAAATTTTTCAGGAGAACGAAAAAACGAAGTCAGGGTAAAAAAAATCGACTTTTCGGGTTATTATCGATTCTTATAGGAAATTTAACGCAGTTTCTGGATCCGTAAGCCGTTTTACGAATCGATTACTAGAAATCATCGATAAATCGCAACCTAAGCGTGGAATAACGTAGCTTAGCTTCCCAGGGCCACCTGTACCTACCTCATCTCCTTGTTCAGATTCTTTTTTCGAGTCTTCCACACCTTCTTTTTTTTGTGCGAAGAAGAAGAAGAAGTTTGCTATCGTGCTATTGTTATCTGTTATCAGACCTGTTGATTGTGTTTTGTTTTGCAAAAAAATGTTTAAATAAAATTTAAATTAGGTATCTATAAAAAAATATTTTGGTGACACCCCCCCCCCCCCCCCTCCCATTCAGGTTTCATTATTATGTTCGCAACGAACTAGAAATGTAATAAATCAAGTCGGAATTAAATAAAAAGAAGTCAAACTGACTGTGGTACCATTCAACAAAAACTCACTTTTTTAGAATTGACCCAATCTCAAAAAAAAATGAAAAAATTAATTGTTGGATGGAAATCTACTCTAATACATTCCCAACAATAGTACTAGTACTAATGAAAAGGGGAAAAAATCAAAAACCAGGCTGAAAAGGTGCAAAAACTATGTCAAAACAGTTTCTAAAACTTTGATTGCGTTTTTCTCGAAAACAGCTTTTTCGCAATTCAGAGGTTCAAAAAAATGATAAATTTTCAACGGATTGAGATATCGAAAATCTGAAAACGGCATCGTGTTCAGAAACTTCTCGTCTATCAGGAAATGCAATAAACCCGATTTCAAAATCTGGAAGCTAAGGTATGTTCTCCTGTGGACGGTCAGGTCACATATCAAGTCCCGGTTTTTTTAAAACGATATATCAGGGCACAAAGTTGGACGTCACTGATACCTAGTGAAACAGGACTGATTCACAGACTGTTTTTCTATATAAGTCAATCTAAGCCTACACCATAATGGGCAATTTCACCGGTTTTATTTTATTTCCTTAAGTAGAAGATCTCTGCGAATGCTTTCCGAAAAGGTGCTATATGAGGGGTATCCAATGATCAAAATTGGGCGATAAACCAGAGGAAAGAAAGCGAAATGACGTCACAGGTAAAGGCCGCCATGTCCGCTTGGGGGGAACCCTCAGGACACCCACTTGTGACGCCATTCGTTTTCTTTCTATCCGTTTGTTGCCCAAGCTATACGGTTTTGAGATGAAAACTGGCAGTGGGGGTTTTTCAAGGGTGCTAAATCCGATTCTGAGATCCAAAATAAAAAATTTGCTACCCGCGAAAATTGCCCACTATTGAGAAAATGTGGTAAATAAGTTTCGACTACTAAAAGCAGCTTACAGATAATCTCGCAGGAATACCTAGGTACTACAGATAATCTCGCAGGAATACCTACTATCTACCAATCTAATTCTAATTCTATGACTAGCAAATAGAACAACTTGTCACAGATGGGAAATTTCAATTTTCACATGGTTCTCCCTCACAGCCCTTCGAACAAAACGCATTCTTTTTCTTTAACCTTGGACTCTTATTTTCTCTCACAAATTATTCCTAAGCATAATTTATAATCAACTGCACAACCTAATTCATTAGTAGCTGGTGAATCGATTAGGTATTTAAGTGTTGGTAAAACGGAAAACGAGTTTTATTACAGTGAATAAAGTTTCCTGTTTCCTGTGTGTGTTTCCTGGCTTCTTAGTTAGGCAAGGAACGCACACACACACATATGAGAAAATTAGCTGAGCTCAATGATATAAATTTAAAAGAATAAACATAGGCGACACCACTTTCTCTGCTGGAATCGGTCATCAAAACTTCAAAATAAGATGGATAAATATTTTTGCGCCAAGAGCGCCACCCTGATCTTTGAATAACTGCGAGTTATACGCGCAACAAGAATATTCCTGGTAAATTCAAAATAGTTAGGTACTATATAAGGTGCTTTAGAGCGGAACAGTAAGTAGGGACATAGAAACTATCAATCTTTGGCTACATCTTTGGATAGCCAAATAATAGTGACCATTTTAAATGGAGATTGTCTTCGATATGAAGAAGTCAAATACAAATAAAAAGTAACTCCCTCTTTCCACCGTGGAATGAGGAGGAAAGAGAAATAGGTTATTGGCCTAACATAGCTGTGCCAACCTCAGAAATAATGTGGATGAGCCAATCTCAGAAATGATGAGATCACAATGGCTGCATCAGAACACGAGGAAGAAATAGGGTAGGTAAGTACTCCTGAAATTCGCACCTATACTGTTCCTATTAAACTAACAATCTTATTCAATGATTCAGAGATAGGAGTTATTATCAAATTGAGAATACACAGAACTTTCAACCAGTTCGAAGTTCATACAGCAGTGCCGACATTGAGGTTGTGAAGGGACGGACTGGGAATTGGACTGCCTCCAGTCCAACAGTCTGAATGAACTGTGTTCAAAGATCCTTGGAGGACTCAGGGGGCCTATTCACTAAAAGAGATGAAAATAGATTGTCTATTTTGAAAATCTCCTGGGAGAGTTACTAATATTACTATTTTGAAAATCTCTTCCAGTGTCTCCCAGGTTCGTCTATTTTACTTAATAACTCTCAACTCATACCTACTTAAGACGTTTTTACTCATGAATCGAAAAAACATCTGCCAATTCGAGTAGTTGGGGAGGCTAGTTTTGATAGGAACCATCTTTGATCTAACCAGTGTGCGCCCTCAAAATTTCAGCTCTCTACGAATATTTTTCACGTAGTTAGGCCCACTTTCACCAGAAAATTATTTAATGGAGTTTAGCCAAACTCCGTTAAAGTTAACGTCGAGGTTTAAACCTGGAAAGGCAGCTGGCGTCTTTCACCAGCCCAAATGTCGGTTAAACCCAGTTTGAAATAATGGAGTTTGCCTGACAGAGTTTAGTTTAAAATGTCCAAGCAAAAGTTGGACAATATGACGCGCCGGGACTATAAACTCGTCAAAACAACAACAACCACCACTCAGCTGATGTCGATTACCGCTTCCATTGTTCCGCTGTCATAATAAACTGTAATTTGCCAATGTGATTACTGATTTACAACGACTCCAGTCACGAGGTAAAGTACCTATAATATCATTGTGGAACACATGGTATAGAGTAAATACCAATACAATGCCTACTCGCGCTAATTCATTTCACAGCTCTATAACAACGGAACCGAAAATCAGCTGTGAGCTAGGCGGCCATATTGGGATCTCATGGATAACGGAGATTAGCGACTTTAACTTGCCGGATTTCGGGCGTTTAAACTTGAGCCCCCTCGGTGGAAGTTTAAGCTCGCACAGAGCTCTGGTGAAAGACAGTGAGCGGTAAACTCCGTTAATTTGCAACCTCTTCCGGGTTAAACTCGTTTCAAATGTTTGGTGAAAGTGGGCCTTAGAAGCGTTACAAGGAAACTGTCAACATTTCAGGTTAGCGCATGCGCAGACGAAAGTTACAGTACAATTCCAATAAAATTCGTGTAAACTGTCGAAGTATTATTCCTGATCGAACCTCCAAACCTGAACTTATTTCAACAATATAATTATAAGGAGTTATAGGCGTTTCAAGTATTTCACGTTTGCGCATGCGCAGACAGAACGATTTCCATGATTTCGGAACGGGACCATCTGCAATACAATCCGCGTGAACCCTCAAAATCTCAGCTCTCTAAGACTATTTTTCGCGTAGTTAGAAGCGTTACAAGGTACCTACTGGTCAACATTTCACGTTTGCGCATACGCAGACGAAAGTTACAGTACTTTTTCAATGATTTTTGCATGGGACCATCTGTGACCCAACCCGCACCTACTCTCCAAATTTCAGCCGATTTCGGCCATTATTTCGGGTGTTATGGGCGTTACACAATAAATTACCACAGACAGACACGGAACCAAAAATTTTTCTTGATGTCTGAAAAGCAAAACTGTAGTGGAAATTTAAATTTTGGAGGGCAAATTTTTTTTACTCAATCACGAATCCAAGGCTTCCCTACCTTCGCAGTACATATAATATATATTTTTAATGAACTTAAGAGATGAAAAAACACATCAAAATGACCGCTATGGTAGCCAATGAATGATGACCGAAAATGCCAAAGATGGCCGCCAACTCTCTCAATAAATAGGTTTAAATAAGATAATGATTGAGTTTGATTAAAAATGGTTAATTTGAATCATTATGGTGGTTTTTCAGGGCAAATAAAATTGTTGGTCATGGTGCAATAAATTGGTGTTTTTTTTTTTTTTTCTTGGAACCTTCCGGGGCCCTCACACCCTCTGTCAAGGTCACTCACTATGCCGAAAAGATTAGACTGTTTTAGAGGGGTGACCTTCCCAAGACGGACACCCCTCTACAACAGTAGATTTTTTTGGTCCCGAGGGTGTCCGAGTCCGCCTTCGAGAAGTTTCACTGTAGGTATATATTTTTAATGAATAATTGACTTAAGAGATGAAAAAACATCAAAATGACCGCTATGGTAGCCAATGAATGAAGAATGATCAAAAATTCCAAAGATGGCCGCCAACTCTCTCATTTAGAAGTTACTGAATAACCCTGTCATGGATACTATAAAAATCTCTTCTACCAAATGAGAGAGTCGGGACCGAAAAGAGATTAGTGAATAGGCCCCCAGCATTCTCATGACTATGGTGGAGTAAGTACCTAACTCTTGGAAATAGATGTATTTCATGGTACCTATCTGAAATGCAGCGTCACCTGTTTCGATCCCTCCAAAGCCAAAAGATTACGTCTGCCTTGCTGGCCATGGAACATCAAATTGGTTGAACAACTATGATCGGTTGAAGCCCCTCACTGATTTGCAAGGCCCTGTGCTGCCAAAATCTCATAACTCCGTTACAAAATGTAGATGGACTAGAATAGCTAGAATATGTATGAATCATGTAATAAAAAACGGGAAACCTATCACACTAGCTTGGAGGAGGGGGGAGGGGGAGTCGGGCACATCTGAGAACAGGTTTTCCAGTGAAAAACCGGTTTAACGCAAGGAAGCACAGAACTATAAAACATTTCCACAAGCAGAGGTGAGCTTTTGAAGCTCCTAATGAACTGGAATTAATATAATAACAAAAATCAACAACAAAAAATTGCTTTTAAAGCTACATTTGTTTCCTAGCGATGGTTTCTATATAGCTGTCCTACTACCAAAACATTTCATCGCAGTCACTCAACCTCACCGGTACTGGTGGAGATGCTTGCTTGAGAGGAACATACATAGGAGTTCGAAACCGCTTCTAATACTGGGATGGTCGCTCAAAGGATGCTATCCCCCTTCAAGATATCGAGAATAATCACATAACAGATAGTAGGTACATACCCCTGGATGTAGCTACGGCAACTAAATTGTGAAATGACATTCTACTACCAAGGTAGCGATCTTCAAGTTCATTCAAGGTTTTCCACAAGGGCGAATCTCTTTTCTTTGGTCCACTCTTTGATGGAGTCCCAGAAGATGAAGACGAGGACTGTATGGGGGCCAGTGCGGAGGTAGAGGGGCACAAACCCTTTGTAGAAACCGTGAATGCCCTCGACTTTATACATTTTGAAGACACAATCGAAATAGCCTTTGTACAGAGTCCCGACGCCTTTTTCATTCACCCCTGAAAACACAAAAACACCATTCACTTTCGATTCTAACGAACAAAGAAGAACAAGATGATGTATGGAAACACCACACGGTCAGAGTAACGTAACTTGACATGGAATGGCAATGCGAACTGCAATCCTATCGGCCGTTATAACGATGGAAAAAAGCATATCCAAGCAGATGAAACCTTTTCCAAATCAAACGAATCCTTTTCCAAATCAAAAGAATCCTTCTGCAAATCAAATGAAAGCCTTTCGAAATCAAACTATACTTTTTCTAAACGCACGTATTGATAGAAAAATGCTGACAAGATGGAAAAAGTGACAATGTCAATTAGGCAGTCAAACCAACCTGAAAGGCAATTATTATAAAAGTTAAAAACGTAAGTAGGTTGTTTATAATTTTAGGAATGTTGGTGTGTAGAAACCACCCGTTCCATCCCACATTTAATCCATAGTAAGGAGCAAGACGCCCGATGTCTACTTTGTGGCTAACTACCTACCTATTCGTATTCGTTCTCTTAGAGTTGCATTCATTTCCTTCTTTGTGACAAGTACCTAGGTGGTAGGAATAACTACCTTAAAATTGTTTATGAGCTATGAGCTGTCAGTAGTTCCAACGTCCATTTGCCAACCTCATCGATGCAACCATCCAAACTGGATTACTCTGAAAACCGACTACAAGTGAAAAATCATGATTCAGACAGCGACAATTCAATAACAGCAACTGACTCAACCGCTGCAGTTGCCTCTAGCCACCACCGGAAATGATTTAAATTAACTTTACTTATTTCTTGAAATACTGAACCAAAATTACTTACTTCAAAATTAATTAATTCTGATTCTTCTAGGTTGAGTTTAAGTGTCACGTTCTTTCCATAGTTGAGTTTTGTATGTCAAGGCATTGCACATTACAAAAAAAGTATTTAAATAAAATAGTGTTCATCAAATTAAAAGGTTTCATTTGATTTGGAAAGTATTCATTTGATTTGGGAAAGGATTCATTTGAGATGGAAAATCTATATTATGTATATTGAATACACCGCGTATCGATCGTGTACATCATGTATTGATACACCGATGCATTAAATTACTTATGTAGAACCTATCCATCAATTGAACTACATCAATTCAAAGTTGACTGATAAGTTCAATAATGAAAAAATTAGATGCGAGGACTACATGTACTTGCCTTGGTTATACAGGCGAGTGGATATCGTATCAAGGGGGTTCATGACTCCTGTTACCACAAAACCAGCGACCATACTCGCAAGGAAAGAGTTGAGTAATCCTTTGGGAATCGGTTTAACCTGTAAATGAGAAAATATACCAAAGGTATTGTAATGCCTACATCAGGTTATGAGGATCAAGCTGTTTGTACTACCAGGTACTAGGAACTGCAGCCTGATTTTGACTGTCTGATGCATCCTTCATGGAAAATGTATGCAATCCTCATAGAGGTATGACCATCAATGAAATGAGCATTGAACTGGGTACTCACGCTATTGGTTGCTATGAAATCTTTGCAGTAAGTAAAAGTCGTGTATTGTGTCGAAGATCCAACTATTCTTCTTGGCAAGGACCCGGTGACTCCTCTGAAAAGTCCTTTCAGACCCTGTGGCAAAACCGTTACGTATCAAATCGACAGGTCACACAATACGAAAAACGAACAAACCTCAGTGATTCTGGTAAATTGACTAATACTGACGTGAGATGGGGGATGCAAACCAACTTGAGCCTTTATTATACACATTTTTTCGGGGCATTTGAGGACATTTAACAGGTAGTAACACCCTGAGCTACCCAAAACATCAGTTTATAGATTCCGCGTTTGAAAAAGGGGGAGCATTGTCCAAAGCCAATATATGGGGCTACAATGGAAGACAACACTGAGCTCGTGCGCCAGGAAGCCGTAACTGGTGAGTTGACTTCATTTTTTTCAAGTTTTATTTCTCTAATTTTCAAGCCATTTTACTTGGAACGTGGTCTTTATTCATTTCATATTTCGCATTTTAGCGATTTCGGCCATAGACCCAAACTTGATGTATTCGATCCAATGTAAGATGACTCTTGTGCGGATCATGGACAGATTTTTGAGAACCTCGCTAAGGCAGCTAAGGCTGACACACATGGCAGTCTTGACTCAAGAGTCAATTCTGGGGGTATCATCAAGCAGCAGGTAACACGCCGCAATCCCTTTTCCCCCACCAAGGGATTCTTCTGATTTTGCAGATTTTACCCAACCTGCGGGAGACAGCGAACCAAATATGTAAAATCCAGACGCCGGTTCGGCGACTTCCGGGACCAGGTTCCAATCCTTCGGAATCACCTTCTTCCCACCTATTCATGACAGTACTGCAAGTAGATGGAACCACCACCTTTTAATTCAGAGATTTTTCATGACTGAGGAACACATATCAAATTAGCTGGCCATGACACCCCCCCACAAATGGCCCTGAAGTCGTCTCTACAACTGGGGATAATTGTCAAACGTCAGTGAGGCTCTTATCTGGAGTTCAGCGACATTTGCAGGTGGATAATATGTATGTCTGTACAAGATATTTTGGGTTGGGTGTACTTTACAAGGTATATTGGGTATTATGACTTGAAATTTTAGGGGTAGACTCGTTGGGCCTTCCAAATTCGCTGTACAGTTTTTGGCCTCGGCAATGTGAGGAGAGGCGCCATGGTGCTGAGTGACGCTGGTAGTCAAAAGAAGAAATACTGGGTCCTAAGGCCTACAGTTTTCAGGGTATACTCACAGGACTGTCGGAAATTACTGTACAGGTTTTGGTACTATGACGGCACCAGTCGCAATGGCACCAAAAAATCCAGAAACAGCTCATTTGGGGTGGGTAAACGTATTCGTTTTACTGGAGATACGTGAGGCTACTGGTCAGCAAAACCACTGGTCTTGAGACAGCTGATGTGTATTGGTGGATGGGTGTCGGGCATTTCCCTGCAGCCTGTGGCTGTGGCGGAGTTTGTGATGGGCCTCTCTTCCATTACAGGGCAGGGGGGGCACGACCTGTCATGAAGCCCGCTGGGACATTTCGGTAACTTTGCAACATGCAGTGCTTGTGAGGGCGACATGTTATGCTTCTTTATGGGCTGTTCGACCACCAGCCACCCCACGCAAGTTGGGCTTCATGTTAACTACATGTTAAATGTCATCAAATTCATTTATAATTCAAAGTCCAACCAACTTACGCCTTTGTTATAGATATTATACAGGGCTGAGAACGTTCCTGAATGGTGGTGTTGAGTTCCAACGGCTATTTTGGCGTCCGACTGGGACTGGAGTTGGATTTTAACCTGTCAAGCAGTTAATATAAATAATATACATATTACATAATATTATAATAAATAAAACGTACATATTATTATAATAGTACCTATTTAAGCAAAGTTTCAAGATAATCAAGTTTCAGCTGAGCCTTAACGTAACGTAGGCAACTAGCGATCGAATTTTGAGTAACAGGCCGAGCTAAGTTTAGAAAAATATGCTTTGACAAGGTATGAAAAATACTGATATAGCCAATGGTGTCACTATATGGTACCTACATTGTTGGGGTAGCTTTTTCCTCCAAGAGTAGTAAAGTAGTAAAGTCAATGAATGCAGCAGTTCTACCTAATGCGTACCATATAGAAAGGACTTCCAGTGAATGCAGTGATAGCTCCTGCAACTCCAGCTAGTGCTGCGGTTTTCGGGACAGACACTTCGCCTTGGTCATTCAGGTTGAAGCCGTGAGCTTCGGCGATTTGAATCATGGAGAGGCGGAACCCGTTCATGAAGACCTGATGCCACAAGGAGGGCACGAGGCCCGCCTGCAACCCGACCAAACCATCAGTCCGGGCAATGACATACATGGCATGGAAGAAGTTCTTGTAGTGTATTTGATGTGCACCTTTTGAAGACAGCTCTCCTTGGAGTTGAAACCTGGAGCATTCATCACAATGGTTTGAAACTGAAACCTCATAAAAGTGTTGAGGAGACTGAACGAGCGAATGTTTTACTCAACTATTATCAACTAGCGATGTCAGATTTATTTATTTATTTGTTTAACAGAACTGGCAAGGCCCAGTTGTACACAGATGCATCTACATTCTCTCATTTCTCAAATGAACAACGCTACCTTGTTTTGACGACTTCCAAAGGGTTGGAAAGGAAGGTCGCACAACAAGCTGAAGTAGCAGCGGTAGCAAATTCTTCCATACTTGTTGCTTTTACTGTGAGCTGAAACCACAAAACCATAATAAGTGCCACACATCCTATAAGGAACAGAAGCGCTGTAATAGGTATGATTTCAGTAGACTACTGGAGGTTCCGGCCCAAACATTCATACCATACCTACTACGGAAATTATAAAAATGAATGAAAGTTCTAAAATAGGTAAAATATTAAGTAGAGAACCATCTAGGAAAATATTATGCTGCACCTAGTCAGCCACGGGTGTTACCCAATCAACAAAGCTTCCCAGCATGACGTCACCACTTTCCCGCCTCTTTAATGAAATATCGACTGTCAAGAGCCTCAACAAATTAAGAGGACTTTTTCACTGATACAATACTTTAATCCTTAACATAAGACAAGACCTTTCAGACCAAAATTGAAACCCAACCCACAATAAGGGTGGTCGTCCACTGGAAGCGTATCTACGCAGCACGGCGCTACACGCGGTGCGGCGCTACACGCGACACAAGCGGCTACGAGCGACAGGGGTCTTCCACTGCAAGCGCCTTCGCGCGTCGGGCTTCAGTTTGTTTTCAAGTGTATTCGATAAAAGTGGGGACTGTTCCTTTTTATTCGTCATGGACCCAGAGGAATTTTATTTCCCTGAAAGCAGCAACCATTTGCGATGTCGGATGTTGGATCAAAGACCATGTTGGGTGGACCCGAACCTTTCCAAAAGGGAATCTTTCGGGGAGTTTTACCACCTTCACCATTAACTTGAGGCTGACCCTAACAAACTTTTCGATTATTATCCGTTTTATTAGTGTTATGATCCCTTTTTTGCCTGGAGGGTTATTTTCACCTACTCAAAGCGGGGCCTGCGCGTTAAGTGACTCGAAATGACCAGGGATACAAGTGAAATGGTAGGTAGGTGTTCCGATGAACCGTCCGTTAGCGATTCCAATGTTTATTGACGTGGAATTCCTACCAAAACCGGTAGGAAAGTGATACTGAAAAAAATGGTGTTGAACGAGGTACGAGCAGCTACGAGCAGCAGATCCATCTTGTTTTGGATCTGCCGCTTGTAGCGCGTAGCCGCTCGTGTACGCCCGTAGCCGCCCGCTCGAACACGCTTCCAGTGGACGATACCACATATAACTCAATGTAGTTGGATCTGTAGCGCGTGACGCTCGTTGCCGCTTGTGCGCTGCTAAAGTACGCTTCCTGTGGACAACCCCACTAGAACTTCCCATTACCCACGTTCGGTAGTTAATAATAATTCAATCAGTTTCTGGCAGTGATTGCAAGACTGCGATCGATTCATGGACTGTGCAAAGCATATCTACATAGAATCAGACAGGGCATCACCCCAAATTGCAACAACTATGATAACGATGCGGAACCTGAAATACTTCCCTTTCCCACGGTACCTGCAGGGCACCATACACGACCCAACCACCGACCTATGTTCGGGGTGGGGGCAGCAAAAAATGCCCCCTTCCACTGGTTGGGACGGACAGCTGGACCATTAGTGGGAAGTCACCGGACTGTTGGAACGGAACAAAATGGTTTGGTCTGGTTAGATGGGAAAACCACCAGACCAACTTGGTTCGGGCGTTCCCCCTCCTTTTTCCCTGACCAAGTTGGGTCGTGTGTGGTGCTGTAGGACCAACTTTTCTCCCAATTTTGTTCGTCTGTGGTGGACACAACGTGAAGTTCTACACATGGAAGTAAAAGGAACAATTCGGAACACAACATTTCATCAATCAGTAGGTAGCTACATAATGAAAGTAGGTTACCTACCTACAAATCATATAATACATTACTGTAGAGGAGTGTAGAGGTTAGAAAAATGAGCAGCACCAATAAATCATTCCAACCGTCTAGTTAAGCTACTAGCTATTTAGTTAAGTACCACCTAACTACCTCTAAATTTAGTTCAGTGGGTACCTATAGGTAAAATGAGCTAATTTTCGAAACACCTATCACTTACATAGGTACTAAAATTTATTTCACTGTAATAACAGATTTATTCAATTTAAAACAGAAAATTAACCCTAACATGAACTGATAGGTAACAACTGCTAACAAATTCATGTTTTATTTCTTTTGGTTTATTATTCTGTGAATAATACACCTATGTAATCGCTCAGCAAAAAATTTTTATAACACCCCCTCAAACTTTTGGTTTATTATTCTGTGAATAATACACCTATGTATTCGCTCAGCAAAAAATTTTTATAACACCCCCTCAAACTTTTGTCTTTTTCGTTTCAAGGTGCGTAGATTACAAAAATGCAATGTCCGTCCGCCGTACGCCGTCCGCCGTCCGCCGTATCACGTGTACAGGCTTCATTTTTGGTCTAAAAAAGTCGTTCTTTCGCACACATGCTCCATTTGGGCCCTAGTTGTGTCCCGAAACTTTTCAGTCCGATCGGAATATACCCACGGGTGTTATGAGTGAAAATGTGTGTAAAAATAGGTACTTTTTGTGTTTTAGCAACATGTTGGTAAGATGAGCTTCTGAGATATCTTTTTCCATGTTTTTCGGGAC
Source organism: Leptopterna dolabrata (assembly GCA_954871275.1). Lineage (NCBI taxonomy): Eukaryota > Metazoa > Arthropoda > Insecta > Hemiptera > Miridae > Leptopterna > Leptopterna dolabrata. The sequence goes on along the minus strand of OX940975.1, from coordinate 87,313,532 downwards.
GAGAAGACCGAATATGAAGTCGATTTTGACCAAAGAGTGGAAAATTCAGTTCTACCAAATGTTCAGCTCCCAAAATTGATTTTTTATGAGTCAAAAACCTGGAAAATCGTCTGAAATCACCATCAGTTTAGATAATAGCACTGGAAAAAGTGTCAACACGTGGATCAAGAGGATTAAATGGCAATACCAATGATCAAAGATAGTTTTAAAAAAAATAAAAAAATAAAATAACACGAGCGTAGGTACCTAATTTGTGTTTTAGGGGCCAAAATTAATGGAAACCATCAGAAATAGCTATTTCGATTATTACGCATGAAAGAAACAATAAATGAAAAGCCAACATTTCTGTAGGTATGTCCAGTAGAATAATAAACCCATGTGACAAGGACTTTGCAGCGTTTTTTCTTTTACGTTTCAAGGTGCGTAGATTCCAAAAATGCAATGTCCGTCCGCCGTCCGCCGTATCACGTGTACAGGCTTCATTTTCGGTCTAAAAAATTCGTTCTTTCGCACACATGCTCCATTTGGGCCCAAGTTGTGTCCCGAAACTTTTCAGCCCGATCGGAATACACCCAGGGGTGTTATGAGTGAAAATGTGTGTAAAAATAGGTACTTTTTGCTTTTTAGCAACATATTGGTAACATGAGCTATTGAGGTATCGGTTTCCATGTTTTTCTGGACGAGAAGACCGAATATGAAGTCGATTTTGACCAAAGAGTGGAAAATTGAGGTTGTACCAGATGTTCAGCCCCCAAAATTGATTTTTTATGAGTCAAAAACCTGCGAAATCGTCTGAAATCACCATCAATTTGTAGAATAACACTAGCAAAAGTTTCAACACGTGGATCAATACGACTAAATGGCACTACCAATGATCAACGATAATTTGAAAAAAAAAAAAAAAAAAAGGATAGTACCTACCTAATTTAAGTTTTGGGGGCCAAAATTGGTGGAAACCATCAGAAATAGCTATTTCAATTGTTGCACATGAAAGAAACAATAAATGAACAGCCAACATTTCTGTAGGTACGTCCAATAGAATAATAAACCCATGTGACAAGGACTTTGCAGCGTTTTTTGGTTTATTATTTTCAATAATGAACCATTGGAATCGAGCATGAAAAAAAAAATTCTTACCCCCCCTCAAAATTTGATGGTTTACGTTTCAAGGTATGTAGAATCCAAAACTGCAATAAAAATATTTCTGTCTGTCCGCCGTACGCCGTACGGGCCACTTTTCTTAGTTACCATGAAAAAAAATTGATGAAATTCGGGTTATAGGTTCCGTTCGGCGTCTAGTTGGTCCTCGAAGCTCGACGTTACTGTCAGTCATCTCTAAGGGGTTCAAAATAGGGGTTGAAATTTTCAAAACGCCTATACCATTTTTTTACGTAAATATTTTTACGGGTTTAAATAGTTCTTGAACTTGCGAGTTTTTTAAGACCATCCGGAGCATCGTACGTCCAGCCGTTCGTTCACAGTAAGGCCCCGAAGTTTGCACCGACAGGCATTTTCGACTCCAGTGTGAATGAAATTGTATACAATTCAAACCAAATCTCGTAACCAGAGACGCGCCCACAATTAGGAATTTGTGAATACGGCCAATCATTGGTAGGGATCACCTGATTATATTGGCGGAGTATGAAGTCGAGTTGGTTGTTCTGTGATATTATTTAATTTGAAAAATGATGGCTCTTTTGGAGTTTGTTGGTAGGTAGTGAAACTTGAACAAACGTTGAAGTATTATTGATGGGTAAATTATTACTACGGTAAATCATTACTCAACGGTAAATTATTACACAACGGTTCATTATACCATCTACGTAGAAGGGGCTGGAGTTTGTTGGTAGGTACTTTTGCAACTTTTTTCACTCCTCATCAACAATTTCTTTTCAGAACTTCATTATGTGTGTTTCTTTTTGTTAGGTACTGTTTGTCATCGGCAGAACTATTTTAGCAACATTTAACTCGTGATTTAGGTAGGTACCTAGTAACGAGTACGGGGTTAGGTACTAACCTACGGAGGGTCTGCGATCTACATAATATGTATAGAATAGTACATATCATATTATATAGACGGGTTATCTATACATAGAGCTGTGATCTGTAACACAAGGGTATTCTATACAAAATAATAAACCGTTGTGCAGGGATTTGCAGCGTTTTTAATACATTTTCATGTCTTTACTTTGGCACACAAACTCGAAAAGCGTTACCAAAAAGCGACAGGAAAACGCGTTATGCACCATTTCTGATTATTTTCGCTTACAACCGATTCGTTTCTACGGAACTTCATGTTTGCCATTTTTCATCGTACAAAAATCGTTCACCACTCGTTGGAATCGTGTGATTTTATTGAATATTTTCTTGTTAACCGTACCACCGTACCTTGCGCGGTAGTTCGGCTGAGCATGATGAAAAAAACGCTGCATGGGTTTATTATTCTATTGGAGTTCTAGAGATTTTTGTTGGCTGTTAAATGTATTGTGTCTTTCATGTGGAATGATTGAAATAGCTATTTCTGATGATTTCCACCAATTTTGGCCCCCAAAACATGAAATAGGTACGCTTTTTTTTTTTTTTTAAGATCATCTTTGATCATTGGTAGTGGCATTTAATGGTCTTGATTCACCTGTTTACACTTTTTCCAATGTTATTATACACATTGATGGTAATTTCAGACAGTTTTCCAGGTTTTTGACTCATAAAAAACCAATTTTGGGAGCTGAACCTTTGGTAAAACCTCAATTTCCGCGTCTTTGGTCAAAATCGACTTCATATTCGGTCTTCTCGTCCTCAAAAACATGGAAAAAGATACACTGCCAAGGTGATGGCACAGGAGCTTCCTCGTCACAATCAGAGTGACCCATTATAAAATAGAACAGACTCGGAAGCAAAATAACATTACATTACATTACATAACGTTAAATATACATATTACATAACATTACATTACATAACATAACATTACATGAAATATACATATTATACATAACATGACTTCCATAATACATTACGTCCATTATACATAACTAGCCTGACCGCTCGCTTCGCTCGCTATCCGAGATTCGCTGTACGCAGTATCGTGGAACCAACAAACGACGGAAAAATCCCATACCCTACCGGGTATTTGTGCCCAATTTTATCAAAATCCGTCAAGCCATTCAGGACTTGACCATGGTCGACCATATTTCCGCTATGGTCAGGGAATTAAAAATGCGCCTACGTTCAACTTGGGAGGCTACCGGATATTGGTGCCAAATTTGGTCGATATCCGTTGAGCAATTCGGGATTTGACCATGGAGGGGCCCATGGATGCGCTAAGGTCGACCGCGGGGGTAGTCCGGTCGATCGTAGATAGAATTTCACGTAGATTACGAATACGCGATAAAAAATAGGGGTTACCATTTCAATTAACGAAGTTGACCATGGTCGACCATAGTTCCGCTATGGTCAGGGAATTAAAAATGCGACGTTGCACAACTTGGGAGCCTACTGGATACTCGTGCCAAATTTGGTCGATATCCGTCAAGCCATTCAGGAGTTGACCATGGTCGACCATAGTTCCGCTATGGTCAGGGAATTAAAAATGCGACGTTGCACAACTTGGGAGCCTACTGGATATTCGTGCCAAATTTGGTCGATATCCGTTGAGCAATTCGGGATTCGACCATGGAGGGGCCCATGGATGCGCTATGGTCGACCGCGGGGGTAGTCCGAAGGGTCGATCGTAGATAGAATTTCACGTAGATTACGAATACGCGATAAAAAATAGGGGTTACCATTTCAATTAACGAAGTTGACCATGGTCGACCATAGTTCCGCTATGGTCAGGGAATTAAAAATGCGACGTTGCACAACTTGGGAGCCTACTGGATATTCGTGCCAAATTTGGTCGATATCCATCAAGCCATTCAGGAGTTGACCATGGTCGACCATAGTTCCGCTATGGTCAGGGAATTAAAAATGCGACGTTGCACAACTTGGGAGCCTACTGGATATTCGCGCCGAATTTGGTCGATATCCGTCAAGCCATTCAGGAGTTGACCATGGTCGACCATAGTTCCGCTATGGTCAGGGAATTGAAAATGCGACGTTGCACAACTTGGGAGCCTACTGGATATTCGTGCCAAATTTGGTCGATATCCGTCGAGCCGTTTGGCGGTGCATAGAAGGACAGACAGACAGAGCGCATGCGCAGGGCGAACCGCTGGCTCTATCATGTTGAAATTTATAAGGGACCTCAATGGGCCCTACCCGCTTAATCCCTGAGAATTACATTGAAATTGGGTGAAATCTTTGGTTACTACGGCTGTAGCAAGGAAATTGAATCTATTTCACGCCAGCGCATGCGCAGAGCGCAAAGAGGGTCCGATCATGCTGAAATTCATACTGGAACTCACTAGGCCTTGTCCAAACAACCCTTGAAAATTTGAGCGAAATTGAATCAAAATTGTGAAAGTTATGCGTGTTTGTTGAATTTAACGTTAGCGCATGCGCAGGGCGTACCGCTGGATCAATCATGTTGAAATTTGTATGGGACCTCAAGGGGCCTTATCCGCACCATCCCTCAAAATTTGAGCTGAATCAATTCAAAATCGTGGAAGTTATTGCTGTAACAAGGAAATGCGGACAGACTCACAGACTCACAGATTCACAGACTCACAGACTCACAGATTCACAGACTCACAGACTCACAGACCGACAGACACGGAACCAAATTTGTTCAGTAGGCTTTGAAACGCAAAATGCAAGTGGAAATTTTGATTTCTGAAGACAAAAATTTTTTGGCTCACGAAAGTGAACACAAGGCTTCCGCTGCTTCGCAGACTCGGAAGCAATACCTCAAAAGCTCATGTTACTAACATGTTGTTAAAACGCAAGAAGTACCTATTTTTATACACATTTTCACTCATAACACCCCCGGGTATATTCCGATCGGGCTGAAAAGTTTCGGGACACAACTAGGGCCCAAATGGAGCATGTGTGCGAAAGAACGACTTTTTTAGACCGAAAATGAAGCCTGTACACGTGATACGGCGTACGGCGGACGGACATTGCATTTTTGGAATCTACGCACCTTGAAACGGAAAAGAAAAAATTTTGAGGGGGTGTTATAAAAATTTTTTGCTGAGCGAATACATAGGTGTATTATTCACAGAATAATAAACCAAAAGGTGGGTAAACAAGGTAGTCAGTAACATAAGTAATGAAGAAAGCCATTGTTTACTAATCGAATGTGGTAACCTTGCAACATTTACCTAAATGAACCCTATTGTTGTATTTCCTTTCAAGTCGCTAAATGTAACGACAAGTTAGTGAGATTCTCAGATAAGAGATGGCATCACTATCGGGGGCAAATTTCCTTGACTCCTCACAGGAGAACGAATCAAGATATTTTGAATCTGAAAACGGATTTGATAAGATATCAACCCATAGTTTGGACGAAATCGGTTTAAAAAATTTGCACAATTTTTTTGCGCACTGTTCAATAAATTTTTTGATTAAATTGAGACTTTTTCAAAAATGTCGCCTTATACAGCAGTGTGCCCATGCATACAGTGTACAAATCCGTTTTCAGAATTGAGATTGGTCAAAAATTACGATCGTAATCCTTAAGATTGGCGAAACAATAGTAGGGCTGACGGGGTGGAGGAGTGCGCTCGAGCGAGGGGGGCAGTTTGGTGAGGTGGTGCCGGCCGCCTGGACCCCTCGTATGAACGTTCTCCGAATTCTCCTACTCAAGGTCGGCATCAAAATCGAGTCTTCCTGATGGTGGTTGGAAAAGAAGTTTTGTCTGTGAACAGGATTGGGTCAAGCCTTGTCTCACGTTTGTGGACTACGAGAAAAGGGGGGCCTAAGTTGGGGGTAGTAGATTTCGTTTTAGCGAATTTTCGAAGAAAAGGAAGCTATTGTTCTCGGTCCAAAATTTTTAAAACTCGAATTTCCGAAAGATTTTTATACCAAAATCCGTTTCAGACCATCCTGAATTCCCTGCCGAAAGACACCAAAAATTATATGTATATATATATATATATATATATTTATATATTTATATATTTATATATTTATATATTTATATATATATTTATATATTTATATATGTATGTGTCATTCCAGACGATAACTCTCGAAAGAATTGAGATAAAAAGTTCAAATTTGCACGAAAAATCTGTCTTGGCAATCGACAGGCTAAGTTCGAAGATGGGCAGAATCGGGTCACCCTAAGGGGGAGTTTTGGGGAGTTTTAGGGGGGGAAAATTACCCATAAATTCCCAAAATGAAAAAGTCTGACAAGTGACACCTCATTTTAAAGGTTTTTGTACGCTGAACACGATGGTGAAATCAGAATTGCGATATCTCATTCCATTCTCAAACTGGAGCACTTTGAAGATGAAGGAACGTGGTTATTTCTTGAGATGTTCTTCCTGGTTCGTCTGCTCTAATCTGATAACGGAATGGGATATCGCAATTCTGACTTCACGATCGTGTTCAGCGTTGGAAAATCTACAAACCGAGGTGTTACTCGGCAAAAAATGGAACAAAAAATTTGTTACGTACCCAATACCTACTCTTCTGGTATTCAAAACATTTTTGATTTCCCCCTCCCCCTCCTTCCACCCCAAATTTTACTTTGCGTAAAACTACTCCTGTTTTAATTTTGTATGGTATCAAGTTGGGAAAACATTGGCCGAAAATTAATTTTCAGAAAATTTTAGGCGGAGGAGGAAGATGCCGAAAACTTCGAAAATTCGCTCTTATAGCCATGCTGCATGACTGTGGTTTTTTTTCTTGTAGGGGATGTGACTGATACGCAAAATCCATGTTTTTGACAACGGTGGCCCCCAAAACTTTGGTCAAAATGCGAGAAACCTCAAAATTTTCGCACTTTTTTTGTTTTTCCCCCATTTTGGCCATGATAGAGCGCGTTTTTGACAAAAAGTGTACATTTTGAAACTGAATTAGATTTGCTAGAATACTAGAATAGGCTCGGTAGACTCAATAGTTTCCGAGATACAGCTAAAATACCATACATACCACCACTCTCAAAACCGCGTTGTGAAATCCAATTTTCTTTCTCGTATTTTTCGCTATATCTCCAAAACGTATTGTCACATCCGGAATTTAGTAGTGAAGTATTTCAAAACTCAAATAATTTTAGATTGTATTGCAAGTTGTGTCCCTAAATACATACATACAGACTACATACACACTTTCAAAATAATTTTGTTACTTTTGCGCACTGCAACAATTTTTTATTGTTCACAAAGATTGGCAGGTACCTACAACAGCGTGCCTACATGCATATAGATGTTTCAAAAAATACAAGTCGATAAATCTTTCATATAGGTACCTACGCGAATTTTATGGGACAGCGTGTAAAATCATAGTCCATGAATCTAGTCTTGAAAAATTAAACTGGGTATTTCAAATCTGAGCAGTATCGAAATTAGGGGACATATAGGTACAGATCATCAAACACTTGAAACATTTCTGCTGTTGAATATACTATATTTGCTTTCAAAATAAAGTATTATACTTTGAGGAATTTTCATCCCAAGTCCTGGGTAGGCTCCCGTATTTCCAGCGAACGTGGTATCCTTGGATCAATAATTTCTGGGAGCAGAACATTTTCATAACAATATTTCAACTTTGTTATCATTTTGTCCTCCCAGAATGAGCGATCCCTTTGTATTATCTCGTAATGTAGATCCCTAGGGGTCCACACTACGAAAAAACAACGCTCTCTCATCGTTATTTCCAATTGTCCTTGAATTTGGAAGAAGTAGTCGCTAGTTTTTTTAAGTTTTTTATCTTTACCCAAACAAAAATTTTTAAATTTGTGTCCAGAGTTTTCGCTCTGGAAACACTAAAGTTTTGCACCATAGTAATGCACCAAACAGACTCATGAAACCTACTAAACACTATGATCGCAACATTTTCCATGGAAATTGGGTAACGGAGTTACGAAATATGGACGCACGCGTTGTTGTAGAAGTCCATTTTTGTGAAGCCAATTTTTGTTGGAGCAGTGCAATAAAGTTTTGGCACATCAAAAACATCAGGTAGGTACATACTGTTGGCAAAGTAAATACCATTCAGATTCATCGACTATAATAGTTATGTAAACACAGTTGCATAAACGTCACCTGATTTCGAAAAAATCAAATCCAAATCAAATCGAAGTGTCGGCTTCTTGGAATTTGGGCAACCTTTTTGGCGAGTTCATAAGAGGAACTATCTAGGTACTCTGTAAGCAGATACCTCGTGACATGGATATATGTGTAGGGGTTATTATTATCTCTATCTCTATCCTTATTATCCTTATTATATTATAAATTCGAATCTTTGTCTGTCTGTGAAACTGTGATTCTTTTCACGGCAAAAAGCATATTATACCTATTTATGTTATCACAATATATGTACAAAAGTAAATAAAAAACGCTGCAAAGTACTTGTCACATGGGTTTATTATTCTTGCGGACATATAGAACTGTACTCCATCAATATCAAAATGTCAAACAATTTTTTCACCATTTATAAACAATGTGCCAGTAATTCGTTTTTCCCGTGTTTTTTCCGATACTTTTAGGTAACAAACATCCCTAATATAGATACCATCTTTGGACCAACCCCCACCTACCCTCCAAATTTGAATCAATTCGACCATTTTTACAGTAATTATGGGCGTTCAACGGTTTTCACTTCAAAACTCCTAAAAAACGCCTCATTTTTGCCAGTTTTTTGTCCATAAAATCCAAACCGTTGGTCCGATCGAGCTGAAAAGCTTGCGGGCACCATGTCTGCCCTAGATGAGTATTTGGTGCAAATTTCGACTCAATTGGACCAATTTTGAGGCAGTTATGCGTGACACGGCGGACGGCGACGGACATTGCATGAATCTAGACACCTTGAAACGTGTAAGAAAAAATTTTGAGGGGGTGTTCCAAAAAATTTTTGCTGAACGACTACATAGGTGTATTATTCACAGAATAATAAACCAAAACGATTTATTCATCTTCTAATAGACAATCACACTCTAGGATACCGCACCAAGCCAGTTTCCGAAAATACCAATTTTGGAAAAAAGTGTCTAAAAATGTGAAATTTGAGCCTATTTTGAAAAATATGTGCTTTTAGGAATCACGTATCAAAATTTTAGGGACGTATCGACAAATTTGGGAAAAATCGAAAAAAGACTTATTTTTGGCGATTTTAGCTAAATGGCTGAAGCGATTTTGACGTACTAAACTCCAATCGACGCGCAATTTTATGCTCCTTATTCTAGCATAATTGTGATGAATTTAAAATTATCATCACGGTGGCGTGAAGGAGTGAATAGATGAGAGCGAGGGGGATTTCACCTAGGCGGCGGTAATCCACCGATGTAGGTGAGAGGAAGGAAATTCACCCAGGCGGCGGTAATCCACCGATGTGAGTGAAGGGAGGAATCTCGTCTAGGCGGCGGTAATCCACCGATGTAGGCGAGAGGAAGGAAATTCACCCAGGCGGCGCACAGTGTTTCAAAACGCCAATCTAGCTGTTCAAAATCCCTGACGCTCAACTCCAACCATATATAAGTGTTAAATATGTTTATCCCTATAGGATTTTTAACGTAGAACACGATGGTGAAGTCAGATTTTTCCTAGGATCAACCAGAAGGCAGGTATCACAAGGAACAGGTAACAATAAAAATACACACGCAAAAAACGGCTACATGATCACTGGTTTAATGTCATTCAGACGGTATAGAATACGAGAACAGTGTCAGGATAATAATATACTATTTACACGAAAACACTTCCTTGAATTTTTAAGAAAATTCGCCAAAAAATGGGATAGAATCACCCGTTACAATGGAATTTGTGGAAATGAAAACTGAAAAAATCGGTACCTAATAAAATGATTTTCAACTACTTAAAAATTAAAGAACCTTCAATTAAACTTTTTTTTAGACAGACTAGAAAAATTATACATATAAAAATTATAGATACAAAAAACTAGCAAAAAAATTAGCGAAAAACGAGTAATATTATATTTTTAGGGCACTTACACCTATGTCATCACTATCACTGTCACTGGAAGAGGGATCTTGGTCCAGAATCAGGAGATCTTTGACAGCTGCATCCAATTTATTTTTATCCTTGGGTGGAGGTAGGTCACTCATGCCAGTAATCACAGGATCAGTTGAGATGAGGAAGTGGTGGATAATGTCGGTGTTGGTGTCAATCCTCGATTTTTTCCTCGAGTAATTCTCTCTGACCCTTTTAAAATATTTGTGTTGCATTTCTACAACATCCTCTGACAGTTGTCCTATCGGAATGAGGTGTTTTCTTACTATAGTAGGTCCATGTAGAAGGATTTTATGTACCGAAACTGGCATTGGGTACCAGTTATACAGTTCTACGTAGAGCTCGGCCGTTTCCGTGGTGTATCTTTCAAAAGATGATATGTTGATTGGTTGTCCACTCGCCAGAGTTTTAAGGATGACACGAAACCTCTCAATCAACGTTTTTTCGACGCCAGTTATACGGGAGCAGGTTTCAGGGTCGTCAAAAAACCTCCTTGCTGTATTTCCGTCATTGGTGTTTCCACCTCCTTGTGTAGGCACGTCAATCAGAAGACCGGTCTCTCTTCGAAAATTGTCGATCACAGATTTCTTCTTGCTTTGCACCATCTCCTTTTCCTCAAGACTCAATCGGGCCATCCACTTACGAAGTTCCAACTTATATGAAATGTGCAAAATGCACTCCATAAATCTAATATGGGCATGGAGAGGAGAAAGCCCCCATTCCAAGGTGTCCTGGTTTACCTGTCTCACCTCTAATTGATTCATTGTTTTCGGTGTTGCACCACAAATATAACATTTTTGAGTGGAATTGTTCGACGCCAAGGCGTTACACACCTTCCCGTCGATCATGGTTAGGAAAAATTTGGGAATGACGTTGATCTTCCTTCCGCAGACCTCGACTTGTGTAGGAACTAGTTCTGCTATCTGGCTTTCAATGTGCGATATTTCAGCCACGATTTCGTTATTCGTTTCTTTAACGAAACGAATTCGTATGGGCCGGCAAAATCTGGGCGAAGAGGCGCGAGGATTTTGCCATAGTATCTTGGTATCTTTATCGTCCTCAGTTATTGTACCTAACCGAAGTGGATCAAAAGATGACGCTAAAATACTTGAGTCGTCCAGTATTGGATTTTCGGGGTCACTTCCCTTTTGCTTGTACCTCGAAAGGCCTCCACAGCCGTCACAACCCCATTTAATAATATACTGAAGCTCGGTCACATCATTATTTTCAGCCAGAAATGCGAACAGCTCTTGATTCGGGATCATGAAAAACCGACTTATAGTTTTATCTACGAGAGATTGGAGTCCAACTTCGGCTGAGTGGTCAGAAACACGAAGGTCTGAGGGGTAGCATAGCTTTTTTGCTCTCAGTACCTCATGGTATGAAGGGTATATTTTAATTTTTTTCTCAGCTGCCCCTTTGCGAATTAGGTGGTACTGAAATGTGGTTAGCTGTGTAGAAATAATTAAAGAAAGAGCCTCCTCTGGTGAATACGATTTCGGGGATACTTCTTGGCTCTTTTTGTACATTTTTTTAACTTTAGTGGCTCTACCTGGCGACACGAGTAGCTCTTTTAGCATGTTGGCAGCGTCCCTATTCCCAAACTTTCTGAGCTTATGCTCAGCGGCAAACACTAGCTCCTCAGCGCTGTGTTGATCGATAGTCTGTTTGAGGCTCCTTTTCCGAGTTAGTCGGCTTGCCTGAGAAAAAGGCTTTATAGGCCTTCCACTACTTCTTGAAGGATGCTCTTCTTGACGAATCACGAATGGCTGTTCCAGCCATTCCTTGCGTTTATGTGTGAAATTGGAGTAACAGTACTTACTTTGTCTCCAATACTTCCTTAGGGTCTTCAAAAAAATATCAATATTGGAACGCAAATCAGCCTGTTCTTCAATTGGGAATTCCAAATTAGGATTTCGAATCCTCATAAAGTGGAAAACTTCGTCGGCTCCACCATCCAAAACTTTATTTTTGGATCGAAGCTCCATGAAAATTTCGCTGTTCGTGATAACATTTTGGGTTCCTGTGAACAAAGAGATGAGGTACGGTGTTCTATGGGTCGTTATGGGTAGGAAATTTATTGGAACGTACTCCAGGATGGTGGTGGAATATAATCTAGTAGGTTTCATGAATATCCGTTAGGTTCCCTTCAAGATACAGTCTTCCAAATTTGAAATTTCTCTTAATTCTGACGCATTTGAGAATTATTTTATATGTAGTTACAAGTCTTTAAAAAAAATTGTTTCAGGTGATAAAATGTTCACTTACCACTGGTAGAAGGCTCCATGATTTAATAAGCGGATGAGGAGAACCGAAACAACTCATAGCACAACAGTGAATGCATGAGAAAAATATAACAAGCTCTCTCAGATTCAAACACCTCATGTCTTAACTTGCGTCTGGACTTTCGGTCAACTAATCAAACGATCACTCCTTTCAATCTGTTCTAGTTGACTCATATCCTGGCTTGTACAACCATTTCCAATCAAATATATACGATCAATTTTTTCCCTTTTTGAACAGCTAGATTGGCGTTTTGAAACACTGTGCGGCGGTAATCCACCGATGTGGGTGAAGGAAGGAAGGTGCTTGTCTAGGCGGCGGTAATCCACCGATGTAGACAAGAGGAGAAGGTAGGAGGTGAATTCCCAGAGCGGCGGATACCACCAGGCATCTGGGAGGAGGAAGGTAGAGAGAGAAGAGAGAGCTGGTTAGAGGAAGTGTCGAATGAAGCTAAAGCCCCAGGATCCAGGGTTATATAGGAACTGGAGGCCTCTCCCTCCAACTCCCCTGTTGGGAGTTTTGGGGGGGGCCCAGGTTGTGTCCCCTGGATTCTGTTGCCTGTCTCCCCACTCAGATGTTTATTAGCGGAAGGTAATTTTTACATAGGAATATTGGTGAGAGCTTTAAGGTTGTAGTGGAGTGTTCCCGGGAGGGACTCACGACAGAGGTCCCCCCAGTTCGAACCAATGTTTGAGGTAGCTGAAGGCTCAAGTTGACAGTGGCTGAGGGCTGCGGAAACAAAAAGGGGAAGCTGAAGGCGCAAGGATACAGGAGCTGAAGGCTGAAACAAACAATTGCAGTGCTGAAGGCAGAAGAGTGACCGGAGGTGTCTTAAATCTAGGGTGATATACAAGTAGTAGAATAAGGAGGCATAAGTTGACATAAGTAGACATAAGTAGGGCTAAGTAGACAAAAGTAGACATAAGGTGACATAAGTAGATAAGTAGATGTAAGTAGATGTAAGTAGATGTAAGTAGATGTAAGTAGATGTAAGACATAAGTAGAAGTAAGACATAGGTAGATGTAAGTAGATGTAAGTAGACGAAATTTGATGATGGGAAACATATGTACAAGGAGGGTGTGATGAAAAATTTGATGAAGTGGCAATATTTACAAAGGTGATGAGTTCGATGATGATGATAAGAGGGGTGATAGTCAGATAGATAGCTAGATATTTACAGGTGCAAGGTATTTACAAGTAGTATTTACAGGTATGTATAGGTATTTACAGGTATGTACAATTTTTTGGTACGGTTTCAGGGGAGGCAGATCGGAGCGGGGTTGTGAAATCCGCCGTTCCCTGGGTGTGGACAGTGTGCAGTGTAATGTGGTGAATGTGTAATGATGGTGAGGTGATGGGGTGAGGGAGGCGACTCCCTCTAACAGTCTTCACGTTAGTGAAGACTGACAGAGGGGCCCCTTCACTGCCGGGGCGGTGGTGAAGGGGAAGAGCCGGTGGGAGCCGGTACCCGGGACGTCGCGGAGGTGGGTGGCGACGTTGGGGTCCGGCGGGCGAAATGGAGGTGATGTGTGGCGTGTGTGGTGTAGGGGTGGTCGGGTGAGTGGTGTGGGGCGAAGTGTCTGGGAGGACGGGGGCTGGTTTACATCGGGCGAGGGGTACAGTGTGGGGCTTCCCGTCAATTAACAGGGTAGCCGTGGTGTTTGTGGAGCGGATGACGTGGAAGGGCCCGGCGTAGAGAGGTGAAAATGTTTTGTGGATGCCGGGCTCCTTCAAGTACATGTGAGTGGCTGTGTAAAAACGTGTGGGATAGGTGGTGTCGTTGTGTGGTGTTGTTGTGCGGAGTGGTTCCCTGTTAATTGACGGGGTGGGGTGTGGGGTGAAGATGTCGGCTGGCAAACGTAAAGGGTCACGAAAAGCGTGTTGTGCGGGACTTGTGTTGTCTGAAGGACGGGCGGAAGTGCGGAGGCTAAGTAGAACGTAGGGGAGGGTTTTGGTCCATGAAGGGGAAGTGGCTGATGTGGAGATGGCTTGCTTGAGGACCGAGTGCCACCGCTCTATTTTCCCGTTGGATTGGGGGTGATAAGGAGTGGTGCGGATTTTCTGAATCCCGAGGGAACGGAGCAGGTCGGCAAAGTGGGCTGATTCAAATTGCCTCCCCTGATCGACCGTGAGTGTCCGCGGACAACCGTAGCGGCTGATCCATTGAGTGAGGAAGGCCGCGGCGACGGCGTCCGCGGTAATGTGGGCGAGTGGGATACACTCTACCCAATTTGTCGCACGGTCGATCATGGTGAGGCAATACCTCTTCCCCTCGGAGGGGGGAAGAGGGCCGACCAGATCCATGTGGACGTGTTCCCACGGGAGAGAATCGGGGATAGGTTGAGGAGGTACATGGGGGTGAGCCGAGACCTTGAATTGCTGGCACTTCTGGCACCCCAGAACCCAGGTACGTATATCCGTGTTCATATGGGGCCAGAAGTACCGCGTTTTGATGAGGTCCCGGCTCGCCCGAATGCCGGGATGATGGAGGGAGTGGTAGTGTAGGAACAACTGCCTCCTCAGCTCCGGTGGGACGTACGGGCGCGGTGTGTCGGCCGATACGTCGCACCAGAGGTCTAGGGGAGGCAGCTGTTCCAATTTTGAGGCGGAGATGAGATGGGAAAGAGCGGGATCGGAGGTAGGAGTTTGATGGTTTTTGAGGGTTTGCGGGGAAGGGAAGGGCAGTAGCTCCGCCACCGGCGCAGGGGTGGGGCGGGAGAGGGCGTCGGCAACGCAGTTGTCGGCCCCCGGCAAATAACGAATATCGGACGTGAATTGTCCGATAAATTCGAGTTGCCGGAGGCGACGGGGGGAGGCTGATTTTCGATTTTGGAGGAGGGCGTGGGTGAGGGGCTTGTGGTCGGTTATGACAGAGAACTGCCTGCCCTCCACGAAGTCACGAAAGTGTTTGATGGCTTCGTGGATGGCGAGGAGTTCTCTGTCAAAGGTGGAGTAATTTTTTTGTGTGGGGGACAGAGTTTTGGAGAAAAAGCCGAGAGGTTGGGGGGTGGCGCCGGTGTGTTGGTGGAGTACTGCCCCGATGGCCCAGTCGGACGCATCTGTGGTGATGGAGAGGGGGGCATGGGGATCGGGATGGGCCAATAGAGCGGCGTCAACTAGGTCCTGTTTGCATTGTTGGAAGGCGGTAGTGAGGGCGGGGGTCCATGAAATGGGGCGTTTATCGTTTTTTTTAGCCGGTTGTGGGATAGCGTGTATGAGTGGTTGTTGGTGTTGTGCCGCGTGTTTGATGTGTCTACGGTAAAAGTTCAGCATACCCAGGAAACGGCGGAGTTCTGAGACAGTGTTGGGACGTGGGAAATCGGTGAGGGTGTGAACCTTGTCTGGTAGGGGTTTTATTCCTTCGGACGAAACCTGGTGGCCGAGGCAGCGGACGGAGGGCTGGGCGAGGACGCACTTTGGAGTGTTAATGGTGAGGCCCTCGGCCGCGAAGATGTCAAGTACTTGTGTCAGGTGTGCGAGGTGTTCGGTTGGGTCTCGGGAAGCGATCAGTACGTCGTCCAAAAAACAGAAGACGAAGGGTAGGCCTCGTAGTATGTTGTCCATGTAACGCTGCCATGTTTGGGCAGCGTTACGGAGGCCGAAACCCATTTTGATATACTCGAACAGGCCGAAAGGGGTGATGATAGCTGTTTTAGGAACGTCAGGGGGGTAGATGTGAATGTGATGGAAGGCACGGGAGATGTCGAGTGTAGAAAAGATGGTGGTGTTGTGCAGGTGGGAAGAGAAATCCCTGAGGTGCGGGACGTTGTAAAGGTCTGGGGTTGTACGGGCATTGAGGCGGCGGTAGTCGCCGCATGGGCGGATATCCCCGTTAGGCTTCTGCACAATATGTAGTGGAGAAGCCCACGGGGATTTGGAGGGACGGATAATGCCGTCTTTGATGAGGAGATCAAAATGTTTGCGGGCCTGTGAGAGTTGGAGGGGGTGGAGGCGTCGGGCTTTCGCGGATATTGGGGGGCCAGAGGTTTCTATGAAGTGTTGGGTCTGTGAGATGTGGGCTGAGGGGCGGCGCTGGGGTTTGTAGTTGAGGAGGAGTTGTTCAAACTTGGAGGGGGGTTGATCCACCGCATGTATGAACCCGGGGATGGGTTTCTGGGTGGAGGGGTCGAGCAGGCGCGCGTTACGGACGTCTACCTGGAGGCCGAAATATGCGAGGAAATCGGCCCCCAGGATAGCTTTCTCTACGTCCGCCACGGTGAATTCCCACTCGTACGCGAGCCCGCTCATATGAATTGATGAGCGGTACGTCCCGTACGAGGGGATGGTAGTACCGTTGGCGGCGTAGAGGAGTTGCCGGTAACAACGCGCCTGTCGCCGGAGTATGTTATTGGGGAAGATAGAGAGCGCCGCCCCTGTGTCAACGAGGAAGGGGACGTGCGTCTTTGAACACTTCAGGAACAGGCGTTGATGAGCTGGGGCGGAGTGAGGTAAAATTGGCGAGGTGTTGGAGTCCGTCGGAGGGGGGGGGCTTGGTTCGTCCGAGGTGATGGGCGGGTGCGATGGTGGTGGTTGGTCCCCTGCGAAGGAGACGCGGGGTGATTTTTTGCCGTTCCGGGGAGGGGGAACGGTAGTGGCGGCGCGAGTGGCGGCCGGAGGGGTGGTTGTCTTGGGGGCGGGGTTGGAGGGGCCGTTCCGTGGTGGGGGAACGGTAGCGGCGGCGCTAGTGGCGGCCGGAGGGTTGGCTGCCCTGGAGGCGGGCTTGGAGGGGCCGTTCCGGGGTGGGGGAACGGTAGCGGCGGCGCTGGTGGCGGCCGGAGGGTTGGCTGCCCTGGAGGCGGGCTTGGAGGGGCCGTTCCGGGGTGGTGGAACGGGAGCGGCGGCGCTAGTGGCGGCCGGAAGGTTGGCAGCCCTGGAGGCGGGCTTGGGGGGGCTGACTCGGGGTGGGGGAGCAGTTGATGGAGAGGTGGGGTGTTTAGCGGCGCCGTCAGATGCGGTCGGGAGGTTGGCAGCCGTGGCGGCGGCGTAGGAGGGGTAGCGAGGCGAGGTGGAGGTGGTGTGAATGCGGGCGGGGGGGGGTTGGTGGTGGTCCCCCCCGTGTTGGCGAGGAGGGGGGCCCGCCGGATTTACCGGCGGGCGTCCGCGTTTCCCTGCTTGGAGGAGTAGGAGCAGGGGGGCTGGCATTTGCGGGCCTCCCCACCGAAGTTCACATGGTAGAAACATCGGTGGGGGGGGTCCGCCGGGAGGTAGGTCCTGGTGGGGCGCGTGGAGTTGGAGTGGGGCGCCGTTTTTGGGGACCTCCCTCTCTGTTGCTGGGAGGGGGAGACGGTGCGGCGGTCGGCCGAGCGCTGGCGTCGGTGGTCGGAGGAGGGGGTCGGCCGGCGATCGACGGAGAGGGAGCGGCGCCGGTGGAGGGAGGGGGGCCGGCGGCGCTCTTCGGACGGCGATCGGTCCCTGCGGGGGGTGGGGAAGCGGGGTGCGGCGACCTCCGTGACGCTGGCGGCCGCGGCGAGGTCGTAGACTGTGTCGGCCAGACGGAGAAGCGGCTCGTCCGGTCCGTCGAGGTGGCTGGCGAGCGCCATCTGGATGGGGTGGGGGAGGGCTCGCAGCCAGAACGTCCGAGCGATGTCGGCCGTCACGACGTCGTGTAGTTGATGACGTAGGCGACGGTACAGGTGGGAAGGTTTCAAATCGCCGAGATGTTGGGGCTGGGACAGCGCTGCGACACGTGCGATCTTGGAGGGCTGGTATAAGTTGATGAGGCGGCTGCGGAGGTCGTCGTAGGCGGCCGTGGCGTCGGGGGAGATGTCAGATGTCTGCAGGAGGACCTCATATGGTAACAGGGAGATGATGCGTGAGTAGCGGGTACGCTGGCTGCGGATGTTGGCGGCAGAAAACGCAGCGTCGACCTGGAAGAACCAGAGTGCGGGGTCGTGCGTGTAGAAGGGGGGTAGCGACAGCGGGAACGACGCAGAGGCCGTCGTGACGTCGGCGGCGGCGTGTGCGGCAGCTGCAGCGGCGGCGGCAGCGGCGGCGGCGGATGCGGTGGAGCCGGGTGGTGAGAGGCTGGTGAAGGGGTTGTCGGTTGCGTCAGATGTCGCAGCGGTCGGCGGCTGCAGCAGGGACGGCCGGAGGAGCGGCGGTGACGGCGAGTTCGGGTCCATAGTTGAGGTGTCTGGAAACAAAATTCAAATTTGTTGAGGTTTTGAATTTTTCAAAATTCGCAATTTGCGGCGGCGGAGGTGGTTGCAGCGGAGCGTTGAGAGTTGTGTGAGCGGATGCGGGTGGGCCAAAAATTGCGAATTTAAACTGACTATTTTAAATGTGAATTTAAAATGCGGGACACCGAACTAGACTGGGGGCGACACATGAGGTGGTAAGAAGGGAGGAAGGGTAGAAGGTTGGATGAACGTCGGGTTCACCACTGTGATGAATTTAAAATTATCATCACGGTGGCGTGAAGGAGTGAATAGATGAGAGCGAGGGGGATTTCACCTAGGCGGCGGTAATCCACCGATGTAGGTGAGAGGAAGGAAATTCACCCAGGCGGCGGTAATCCACCGATGTGAGTGAAGGGAGGAATCTCGTCTAGGCGGCGGTAATCCACCGATGTAGGCGAGAGGAAGGAAATTCACCCAGGCGGCGGTAATCCACCGATGTGGGTGAAGGAAGGAAGGTGCTTGTCTAGGCGGCGGTAATCCACCGATGTAGACAAGAGGAGAAGGTAGGAGGTGAATTCCCAGAGCGGCGGATACCACCAGGCATCTGGGAGGAGGAAGGTAGAGAGAGAAGAGAGAGCTGGTTAGAGGAAGTGTCGAATGAAGCTAAAGCCCCAGGATCCAGGGTTATATAGGAACTGGAGGCCTCTCCCTCCAACTCCCCTGTTGGGAGTTTTGGGGGGGGCCCAGGTTGTGTCCCCTGGATTCTGTTGCCTGTCTCCCCACTCAGATGTTTATTAGCGGAAGGTAATTTTTACATAGGAATATTGGTGAGAGCTTTAAGGTTGTAGTGGAGTGTTCCCGGGAGGGACTCACGACAATAATTATAGTGAAAAAAATAGTTTTCGAGAAGCGAAAAAGCTGAAAAAGGTCCGAAAATTTCGCAGTTTTTTGGCTCTCAAAAGTTTAGCACAAGCCAGAGTCCGTCGCAAACTCACATTACTCGTATTATGCCCAAATTCGATTAAAATAATTTCCAGCTAGTGCACATTTATTAGGCAGCAAGCACAAGTCCAATTTGACTTGGCTATGACCCAATCCTGCTCACACACAAAACTTCTTTTCCAACCAACATCAGGAAGACTCGATTCCGAGAACGTTCATACGAGGGGTCGAGGCGGCGGGCCCCACCTCACTAAAATGCCCCCCTCTCCGCGCGCACTCCTCCACCCCGTCAGCCCTACTATTGTTTCCAATCTATTGTTTCACCAATCTTAAGGATTACGATCGTAATTTTTGACCGATCGAAATTCTGAAAACGGATTTGTACACTGTATGCATGGGCACACTGCTGTATAAGGCCACATTTTTGAAAAAGTTTCAATTTAATCAAAAAAATTTTTGAACAGTGCGCAAAAAAATTGTGCAAATTTTTTAAGCCAATTTCGTCCAAACTATCGGTTGATATCTTATCAAATCCGTTTTCAGATTCAAAATATCTTGATTCGTTCTCCTGTGAGGAGTCAAGGAAATTTCCTTCATTTTGGTGCTGCCACGTGGTGGCAGGTTTTGCAACTAAAAGCGTTACATTTAGCCTTAAGAAGAGGTTCCTTTTCCTTTGTTTATTGCGATTACCCGTTTTGTGTGTGAACAGGTTCCTAGTGTACGACGGATTCGGCCACTAAGTAATCATAGTGAATCATAATAATTTTGAAGTAAACTATGTTGACTAAAACACTGTTTAACGTAAAACAATGTTTATTAACTTAAATAAACCACGTTTATTAAATAACTGAGTCTAATGGTTTGAAAACATTTTTGTGTGAAAGACCGCAAAATTAAGAAATCACACCAAACAGCGTTACTTAAAGTACAATTCTTTTTTGATGAAGAAAGAACAAGCGGGAATGATTCTTAGTTACCTACCTACTGTCCTGTCAACATAAAGCTTGTCATACAACATGAAAATGTCCCACTGTGTTGAAGCGTTTGGTGTACAATGTCTAGCATTAATCATAATGGGTCGTATACATCAAATTTCGGCCGAAATCGGGGAATTATAAATCATTATTGACATGAGTGAGACCAGCTCATGGTTAGTTTGGTGACGCATAGAAACATTTGAAAAAAGTGAACTTCAGGATTTGTGTTACAGTACTAGATTTCTTGGTGAAAATTTTCAAAATTATGCTCACGCGGTCGTCGGGCAACCCACACCGTGAGCAAATCACTTTTTTTTCTGGTTAAATAAGGGGATGATTACAAAATGGCGCAGGAAAAATTGGTCGTGGCAGACCAAATTGGTCTTAGGGTGTGTGTGTGGTGCGCCCTGTGGTCCGACCAAGCAAGGAGAGCGGCGCGTTTTCGACTCTCCTACCCCATAGTGATGGGCTAAAGCGTTATTTTATGATAACGCGTTATTCTCTAACAGTTATCGGTCAGTAACCGGTTCCAATAACCGGTTATCCTGATAACCGGTTACCAGTTTAGGGATGGGGTAGACAAACATGAATGTTCACATGAGAGGGATGACGAAAAGTTCGTCCTATGATACCTAACTATTGCTTCATTTTGTGAATCTTACATACAAATGCTTACCATAAATGTAACAGAAACAAATTTACTGTTGATAGAGGAATAAAAATATTAGAATTTCCTAATCTCAAAAAAAAAATCCGTATGTCCTCCCTGGGATCCCATAAAGTTGAGTTTAGTAGGTCGGTAACTATGGGTAGGCACCCATCTACAGTTTAATGTGATAGGTATATAAAATCTTGAATTAATTATCGGCAATACGTTTTTGAACTTCCTACACCACAAAAACTGGAATGCGAAACATTATGGGACTAGTTTTTAACGCTTCAACTTTTTTAACGTTATTACTCGACAACTTGAACTGAGGGAATGAGGAATAACCCTTAATTGTTTGAAGGGCACTAAGCTGAAGGATACCATCCTAAAATAGGTAGGTAACTGTTACGTAGGAGTAATGGGTAAAGAGTGATCGCTACAGGTACACTGTGTCCTATAGCGCGCAATACCATCTCACGTCAAAGGGAAGCGAAAGGTGCTAAGCTGGTGCATAACTGTCAGGAAGTTGGTAACCGGTTGCGAGGTAAAGCGTTATTGGCGGCAGGTAGTTTTTTTTATTTATTTTTTTATTTAACTTTTATGCTTCAGACTAGGTAGTCTATAGTGCATACAAGAACAACTTGAAAACATGTTAACATCAGTATAAAATGGCATGTCAGTAATTCACATATTTTGTAATTATCTATTAGGAAGAGATGGGGAAAAAAATGAGGAAATGAATAATATTATCAAATATGCAGGTATGAAAGAAAAGTAAAAGAAAAGAAAAACTCCTAAGAGTCACTAAGGTGCTTCCTTATTGCCGTCAAGAATCGCCCCAGAGTGGATGGGGATCGAGTTGCAACTGTTAGTGTGTTCCAGAGTCTTGCCCCAGATACCCCAAATGATCTCGAGAATATTCGGGTACTATGAGTGGGGATCATTAGAGCATGGGATCTAGAAGAAGATGGAAGGGTGAGGAGAGAGTTGAGGTAGGTTGGTTGAGAACCTTTGAGAATTTGGAAGATGAGCTTTAGGTGTCTGAATTGATACTGCTTATCTAGGGGTAGACCTAGCAAGGTATTGTCTCCCACAGGGTGGCGAGCCTTGATGTTGAAGGCATATCTAATGCAGGCGTTGAAGGCGACATGTAGTTTGCGAAATAGGGCTGATGACAGGGCATAGGAGAACAACGATGAGCCATAAAAAAAAATGAGGAAGCACAAGAGCTGTAACGAGTTTTTTCTTTATATCTCTCGGAGTAAAATTGGTCATCCTCCTCAATGTATGTAGTGAGCCATACACTCGCTGGCATATTTGAACAATTTGGTGTCCCATGACAAACTACTATCCAAATAGATCCCAAGGTTCTTCGCCTTGGAGGAGTATGGAATAACAGTTCCATTCAATAATATTGGTGGGAGGGGGTCAGTGGAAATGCCTGTTCTAGAGATGATCAATGCCTGAGATTTAGAAGGGTTAATCTCAATGCCATTTTTAGAAGCCCAGTTAACTATTGAAGTTAGCTCCCGATTCAAAGAAAATATAGATGAGATTAAGGTTTCATCAAGGGCGCATGGCAGATATACTTGGAAGTCATCCGCATACAGAGGTTCCGGCATGATGTTAGGACCTGAGGCAAGTCATTGATGAAGGCCGAAAACAGTAGGGGCCCTAAAACGGCACCTTGGGGGACACCAGCAGAAACAGGGAGGAATTTTGAATGGTTACCATTGGAGAAAACAGCTTGTTCACGACCGGAAAGATAGGATGAGATTAGGGAGCAAGCAGATGTAGAAAATCGGAATTGAGAAGTATAGGGTAGTTACTCAATACCATCCCCACATCAAAGAGTGCGAGAGCGACAGCTACCTGTGTGCGGATAGTGAAGGCAACCACCTCCCTTGCTAGGAGAAGCGAAGTAGTTATTCTAATAACGTAGGTTTTCGCGATAACCGGTTCTTGGTCGATAACCGGTTATTCTAAGCAGTTCCGCTATTCAACGCCCATCACTACTACCCCAAACGTAGGTAGGTGGTCGGGTCGTGTATGAGGCCCTTATGCCGCAGTATAATAGTGCAAGGAAAAAGATGTTGGCTACAGCTACCCAACACCTCGAGAACATTCTCCAATACATGTCATCAGATCACTGTAAATTACTGCCCGTTTATAAAGCTGTATATTTACAGTTCACTGTGACGTTTACATACAACATGCGTACCTATATGTAACTGTTTTCCTCTTATTCCAAGTTCAATTTTTCTTTAAACATGCATGATTATTGAATAAATTACTTCATGGCTTTGGCTACTAGTGCCAACTGAAAGCCGGTGGCAGGGGAGGGGGGGTTTTCTGGCGTTGAAGGCTCCAGCTTGGAATCACTCATGTTTTCTGACAGGAGTTCATTACCTACCAAAAATAGAACGGCTGACGTAATCCCGCCATGAAATTATCCAGCCCACCCACCCGGCCAAACACCCGAATTGATCATTATTGTGAAAATGATGGCCTATCAGCGGTTGACTGACTTTTCATACCTAATAAATTGCTTGCCAATTCCTTGAAACTAGGCACTTTATTGACGCAACATGGTGTTACTTACAGTAGCAGCAGTGAAACTGTGCAGTGTGTGCACAACAGTAATTATACTTCACTAGGTAACTAATTCAGATTAACTAACTTACCAACGTCAACTACGAACGAAACGACACGAGGTCGCAATTCCACATGGATCCTGGTACAGGGGCACCACAGAGGTCTGCGATACGCCCTTTAGCCTTGACTTGTGCACATCGCAATGTTACGTCAAACTAATACTTCAACTATATTATCCACCAACTAAGTGATATAACAAGCTTTAGTTCTTTAGTAGACACTGAATTTTAAACAACTAAACAATAGGATAATAAACAGGTAAAAGATTTGTTTTCTGACACCGGACCAACAATCTAGATAAGCTGCTGAAATACAAGACTCGGGGGGGGGGGGGGGGGGGTCAAGTAATTTACATAGCCATTGGCCACTATGTCATGGAATCTCCTCTCAAAAAATTAAATTAATCGTTAAACATCCGAGGACCTTTTTAGTGAAAAATCGGCCTTCTCGTCCACAAAAAAACCTCCAAGGATTCTTATCAGTAGATCACCTCTATCGTTATCATTTCTTCTTCTTCTTCTTCATTTCAATTCAGCCTGGGGCACTGGTACATTGGTAATGGGCGTACTAGGCTTCTTTTCTTGCGATTTTCTTGAACGCGGTTCTTCCCTCACTGCGTTCACATGGATGCGGAAAGTGCGGAAAAGTAGTGGGGAAACGGCGGATTGTGTTCACATGGGATGCGGAAAGGAGGTTCGGAAACTTCCTCAGCCTTGACAACAATGATAAAAAATCGGCTTTGTCCCGCCCAGCTTTGCTAAGCCAAGCCTTCCAACGACCATGAACCCCATATTTCGGTTGATTTTTTTTCCCCAGTTTCATATTCCATATAAAATAGTTTTTGTTCAAAACGTTTGTTTTTGCGTTATGACAAGAGCCCTAAAGGAAGGATCAAATGAGAACATTGAAACCTCAACCAAGTCTTCTGTAAGGTCACAGACAAGCTACATCCCTGTACTGTTCACTAGTAGGTAAACTCGATATAATACAACAAACACTCAGTATAATAATATTATAATTAAAAAAACATTCTGTAGGTATGCAAAAACTGGAAGACCTCACGTCGTGCCTGCAATCGAAAAAAAAAAATAATATTATAGGATTAATGGCCGCTGCCTGCGAGTAGTGAATGTGTTGCTCCGTGGTTGTCATTGTTTTTTGATGTAATTCTCCGGTATTTCCACCCAATTTAAGTTGACAAAGGTCTGTTGAGGCAGTGATAACGATATTTCATTATCTAGACATTCGTTTTACCGTTCGTTTCTTTGGAAAGTGTACTGTTCCGTCACCATGGTTCTGAGCCGTTCGCCCGAAAGCTTCGTCAACAAAACAAGGGGATCCGGCAATAAGAGTAAGGCATCTCTTTCGTCTAACGTCGCCCTAAACCGTCCTGATACAGATTCTCTTGCTTCTAAAATCGATATTGTACCAGTCCTCTCAGATCTGATGGGCAACTTATCTTCCGTTCTCAAAGGGCCCGAACACGAAAACCTTCTAACCTCTTTCGAAGAGCTCCTTAAAGCCCGCTTATCAAACCTCGTTGACAAGACTATCGAGTTGTGTTGTGAGGATCTCAGCGAACGTTTCATGCTCGCCCTAGACACCGACCGTCAGAACCAGCGTTCCTTGAATTTCTGTTTGCGCGGTCTTCCTGAATCAGTTTCGAAGGATCTAAATCCGCACGTTCGTGAACTTGAACTCGAACAGTCTGTCCTGTCAATTATCAATGATCAAGTCCGTCCTTCGACTCCAATCGATTCCTCTCAACTCGTCCGTGTGAGGAGGGTCGGGAAATTCGACGTCCCCAAGGGCTCCAAAACACCCCACCCTCGTCCCATCGTTGTGACTCTCGTGAAACACTCGGTCAAGATGGATATCTTCCGACAGAAGAGGAACTTGAAGGGCTCAGGCCTGATCATTACTGAGGATTTGACCCCTACACGCCGTAAAATTCTCCAAGCCGCCATGGACAAATTTTCCCCGAAACAAGTTTGGTCTGCCAATGGTACAATCAAATTCCAACACAAAGGTAAAATTTACTCTGCTACTACTGTGAAACAATTCGAAGACATTGCTTCCTCCCTCGACTGAAACCTATTTTTGGACTGGTATAATGCGTCCCAAGGATTGTACATAATATATCTCTTGACTTTCCTCACTCCTGCTCTTGTAGTCACTACCTACTTGCTTATAGAGCTCCCTCTGCGTTAAAGGTTTTCACCTTACGTTGTAAATTTGAATCTTCCCCAGTTTCTCTTACGATTCGTTTCTTGTGTAGCTAAATTAGTTGCCTCGTAATTAGCTACTCTTTACTTACCCTTTGATTTACTGTAGGCCAACTTAGTTGTTCTGCAATTAGTTACTCTTTGGGTACTTACGTTTTGATCGCCAATTTCTCCACATATGTGAGCTGTTTCCACATTCCTTATTAATTTCATCTTTTACCTATGTTCGCATTTTATTCATGTTTTTTCCACACTTCCATTCAATTATTCATTCAATTATCTTCCTATATTCTCATTTTATTCATGTTATTTCCATTCTATTATTCTCATTTTTTAGTTTTTATAAGTCTTTACGCCGCCTATCTCACTATGTCAACACTTGTTCTCTATAGTACTTTTAGTAAACCCCCTCCCCTTTTTCACTATTCTACTACTGTGTTGATTCTGACCGATCGTGGATGCTGCCCTGATGGCGGCTGACGGTGGCGCTTTCGCGGCCTCCCCAGACACCTCGTTTGAATGTATTGACTCCTCTGCTCATTCTGGTTCTCTTAACCTTTTACCTCTAATTTCAGACGCTGTAAAACCTGCTAAGAACACTCTCACCGTATGCTGTATTAACATTCAGTCTTTAACTAGTAAAATTGAAGAGTTGCGCTACTACCTCCAACCTTCAAAACCTCATTTCATTGCCATCACGGAATCCTGGCTGAAGTCTTCTATTCCCAATAAAGCTGTTTCTCTAGAATCATATTCGCTTATTAGAAATGACCGATTTAGAGTCCGTGGTGGTGGTGTTGCCCTCTACTACCTCTCCCACTTTCAAACCAAACTCATTCTCTCCAGCCCTCCTGGTTCGTTTTTCGAATATCTCTTTGTAGAAATGAAAACCCCTCATGATACTCTTCTAATCGGAGTAATTTATGTTCCTAGAACTCCTACAGATTTCACTGAACTCGAGGAGGCGTTATCTAGTTTGGTTGGCTGTTACTCCCACTCAATTTTTCTGGGCGACCTGAACACTAATTTGCTTCGAGACACAAGCTCGTCCTCCAAGCTCATGGATATGCTCAGTAACTTCAATCTCTCCATTCTCCCTTCAGCTCCAACTCACATAACCTCTACCCAAACCTGGATTGATGTTTGCTTTGTGCAAAATCCCTCCCGTGTTATCAATTTCAATCAGTTATTGGTTCCCGCATTTGGCCATCACAAACTTTTGGTTTGCAGCTACAAATACCCCATATTCAGATTTAGAAAAGAACCAATTACTTGTAGAAGCCTGAATAAGATCAACAAGGATGCCCTCGCTGCTGATGCCAGCGCTCGTGATTGGTCCCCACTCTATTCTTTCTGTAATGCGGATGCCATGACTGATTTTTTCAATTCTCTGGTTTTGGATTTGCTCGACTCCCATGCTCCTTTGCATTCTTTTACTCCCAAGAAATTTTCTTATCCTTGGTTTTCTCAAGAAATTAAATTCGCAATATCAATGAAAGATGCTGCTTTTTTCGAGTGGAAGGCATCTGGCGATCCAGCTGATCGGAGTAGGTACAATAGGCTGCACGATTGGGTTAAAAAAATGATACGAAGGGCTAAGAAATCTCATCACTTCTCTAAACTTGATGTTAAGCTTCCTTCTCGTAATCTTTGGGCTAATGTGAGGAGCTTGGGTCTGTCCAGATCAGTGGACCAACCATGTATACCAACTGTTGTTCCCGACGTCCTGAACTCTTTTTTCGTAGGTGGTCCCACTACCGAAGCCCCGTCCGCTGTACCTTTACCTGACGCACCCCCAGTGTCTACAACTATCCCTGAATTCTCATTTCGGTGTGTTGAGCCTGGAGACGTGCTGGAGGCCTTCGAGAAAGTCTCCTCTAACGCAGTTGGCCCCGACCAAATATCGCGTCGATTTTTACTGTTATTGCTGCCAATTCTTCTTCATCACATCACCTACTTGTTCAACTTCATTCTAACTTCCTCTTCTTTCCCAACAGCTTGGAAATCTGCCTTCATCCAACCACTACCTAAAATTAACAATCCATCTATTCCTTCTGACTTCCGGCCCATTAGTAAAGTATTTGAACATTTAATTCTCTCCCAAATCAATTCAAACATTTTGCCCCATAACCTGCTGTGTAAATATCAGTCAGGTTTTCGCAACTTTCACAGTTGCGAAACTGCTCTCTTACGCATAATTGAAGACATAAGACTCTCCATAGACTCATCATTTTGCACAGTTCTGGTTCTTCTTGACTTCCGTAATGCTTTTGGTTCGGTCTCTCACTCCCTCTTAATCAATAAACTAAAACGCTTCTTCAACTTCTCCTCCTCCTCCTGCCAAATGATCGCTTCCTATTTATCCTCCCGCATCCAAAAAGTAGTCTTTGGTCAATCCGAATCCAGTTTCCTCCCTGTTCATACCGGTGTGCCCCAGGGTGCTGTCCTTGGGCCTATTCTCTTCTCTTTGTTCATCAACGACCTTCCCGCTGTCCTCCTTCACTGCTCATATCACCTCTTTGCCGACGACTTCCAGGTGTATCTTTCTGGCAGCATCGATGATATTGTCAACACCATCCACCTCTTAAATGTTGATCTCTCTGCCGTTTCGGTGTGGGCTCAGAGGAATGGAATCAACATCAATCCAGCTAAGTCTAAAGCAATTATTATCTCCAAAAATTCCGTACCCTCTGATTCTGTTCCACCCATACTTGTGAGTGGTTCTGTCATCCCATATGCTAAGTCAGTTGTCAGCCTTGGGTTAGTCATTGACGATACCCTCTCCTGGAACCAGCACATTGGGCAAATCTGTAGGAGAATTTATAGCTCTCTCCACCCACTTCGCAAACTTAGCAAATTCATCCCCCCCAACCTTAAACGACAATTGGTTGTTGCGTTAGTTACACCCCATTTTCTCTACTGTGATTCTATTTTCTCCCATTCCCTCTCTTCTTCGTGTGCCAGAAAATTGCGAGTCGCCCATAACGCCTGCATTCGTTTCATTCATAATATCAAACCTCGTAATTCAGTTGGTAATCTAAACCTTTTTTCCCTCCCTCTACATAAATACTTCGACCTCCCCACCTCATTCTTGTCTTCAAAATTTTGAATAACTATTCCGTCCCATCCTATCTGCACAATATTATTTCAAAATCATCATCCTCCCGCTCTAATGCCCTCCTGATAATTCGCCACACCACAAAAATCTTCGCCCACTCGTTTGGTGTTGTAGGGGCTAGGCTGTGGAACGCTCTTCCTCTGCGCCTCAGGTCTCTACCTACGGTCGGTCGGTTCAGGACAGTCGTTACTGAATTGTTTGCCAATAGTGAATAGTGTCCCCCCCCCCCCCCCTTCTTCATTATTTTTTTTTTTCTTAAATTCGTCAAGTGTGATCTTGTTCTTAGTTTTTAATTCTTTACTTTTCTTCGCAAAGCGGCCTCTAGTTATGTAACTTTCTCCTGCGCTGTATATTAGCTTTTCTACTTAATTTTAGGTAATTCACTATTCGGTGTAATTCTTGTGTACCTAATGGGCCATTCGGCCTTTGTACAATAAATGGTTTATTATTATTATTATTTTTTTTTTTTTTTATAAGCATAATGCGATGAATTTGAAATTGCTGCGTTCATCACGAGCGGTGTGAGGATATGCCCAGGCGGGTTATCACCACCCTTCTTCCTGGGATCTTTTTGGAGGTGTCCGTTGGTTATGGGCGTACCACCACCATGCACAGAATCTTTTGAGGGATGCTGCCGGGTAAGGTTATGGGCGGACCACCACCAACACCCGGATCTTTTTGGATATGCCCAGGCGGGTTATGAGCGAATCACCACCCTTTCTTGGGATCTTTTAGGTTGTTTGGCTGTTGGCTATGGGCGGACCACCACCATGCACAGCATCTTTTGAGGATGGGAGAGAGAGGCGAGGTTAGGAAGAGAGAGAGAGAGTAGTCAGCGACTAGAGGAAGCGTAGAATGAGGAAAAAGAGGCAGGCGCTGGGTATTTATAGACCCTGTAGTCGTCTCCCTCCATCCCCTAGTTGGCAGGGGATGGTGGGGACCCAGGTTAGGCTTCTACCTCCTGCGTCTTTCGTCCCCACTTCTGCGTGTTTATTTGCGAGATCTAAAGTTGGTGAATACAATGGTTGTGGGTCTGGGAGGATCCACGACACATAACATACGCAAAAGGGCCTGAGGACCATTTTTTCGAACACGCTTTTTCTAACAACGTGCCATATCGGACACAAAGCCGTAAAAAACGAAATCCATGAAAAAGACACTGAGGCCCTTTTCGCATATTTCATGCTTAATGAGAAGGAATGATAACATGGATGATGGTAGCTTAAAATATTTCACCATCATGACACGGAAATCCTAGCCCAACTTATAAATGGAAATTCCACCTGCACCACGAACACTCATACACCAAATACCTACTAATTATTGAAGAAATCATTCAAGAAACACAACAATGTCGTGCTCGGGTGGGGGGGGGGGGGGGGGACGGCGCAGAAGGTAATTGCGCACTCATGCGGTGCGGAAAATATTAAAATCTCCAGTACGTGAACAGTCCGCTCCAAAAGTCTACCTGCGGAAGGAGTCCCCCACTCGATCCTTTGCTCCAGCCAATCAGGTGGCGTTCCGCACTTTCCGCTCCACACTTTCTGCATCCATGTGAACCTAGCTTTAAGGCCGGGACACACATATCCGCACCGAGGCCGCACTGCATCACGGCCGTGTGTTGGACAACACACGAATGGAGGGTTACACAAAGGAAGTTTACCAGTAGTCCCCACATTTCCACACCGACACCTCCTTTCCATGCCCCTGTACCGATGGGTGTTTATTATGAGTAAAACGCAGGGCTAATTTATAATGGTAGGCTTTAATTAAAGATACGACAAGGAATGACGAGAGCGATAAAGTATTTTACAACGTGTTGGTCACAAGAATAATAGAAGGTTTCTTTGTCCGACGGGTTATCATCCATGCACTGAAGTTGGTGTGTTGCTCCTGCTTCATCGTCATGGAGGCCAGCCACAGCACTCCCCTCCCAGTGTCAACGGTAACGTGCAGGGAATCGCACATGTCGACCACTACGTGTGGCTTTTGGCAGTGTGGGCGTCCGAGCTGAGTCCGGGCAAGGAAGTGGGCTGGGAGGTGTGGCAGAAGTGGCGTTGGAGTCCTGTGGTACGTTGGTGGGCGCTGGAGGCAAGAGAGGAGCAGTATCCTGATCTGAAGTCTAATCCAGCAGGAATGCCGGCTTCAGCCTGTCGATGGAGACAGTCTGCTCGCCACGGGGAGTTTGTATTTTATACACTTTATCTGTGCGGGAGGTAACCAGGAAAGGGCCATCGTAAGTTGGCTGAAGCGGGCGTCTGATGACATCCTGTCTGACAAATACGTGTGAAGAGGCTGGCAGTGCTGGGTGCACGTAGGCTGTGCGATTGGTGTGGTGAAGGAATGGTACGGGTTGAAGGCTTCTCAAATGGTCTTGCAAATTGGCAACTAGAGTTGGAACGTCCGAAGCACGTGCTGGGTGGTCGAAAAAATCTAGCGGAAGGCGGATGGCTTCACCGTAGAGAATCGCTGCGGGTGACACTCCAAACTCTGGTATAAGGTATGATCGCAACCCAAGCAGAACTGCAGGCAAGGTTGGAACCCAGTCCTCAGACAGTTGGGCTTTCAGCGCTGATTTCAAGCTGCGATGCCACCGTTCAACAGCACCATTGGCACTGGGATGGTAGGCTGTTGTCAGTATATGATCAGCACCGAGCATTGATGTGAGGCTTCTGAAAAGTTGGCAGTCGAACTGCTTGCCTCTATCAGTGGTAATGCGGCGAGGAACCCCATACCGGGAGATCCATGTGGAGAGGAGGGCGGAAGCAACAGTTTCAGCCGTTATATCATTGAGTGGCGTTGCCTCTGGCCATCTGGAGAAACGGTCCACTATAGTCAGTAGATACCGTGCACCCTGAGAAATTGGCAGTGGCCCCACTATGTCCACGTTGATGTGTGCAAATCTGGTCTCTGCCGGTTGGTACGTACCAATTGCACTAGAAGTGTGGCGCCAGGTTTTTGCTCGTTGACACGGTATACAGGTTTTGGACCAGAGTGTGACATCCCTTGTGAGAGAAGGCCAGCAATAACGAGTCTGAACTAATTTGACAGAGGCAGAAATTCCAGGATGTGCTAATGAGTGAAGAGAGTCGAAGATTTTCCGGCGGAATTGTTCTGGGATGAATGGTCGCAGCGATCCTGTAGAAGTGTCGCAAGCTAGTACCAGGCCGTCATCAAGAGTCATGTCCTGGATTTTCAGTTTGGTGGTAGCTGAGTTTTTCAGGTGTTGGAGTTCACTGCATGAGGCCTGAGCCGCAGCAACGTCCTGAAGTAGGACAGACGCAGAGAGGTCAATGGCTGTAACACGCGAACAAGTATTGGCAGGAATGTTGGAGACGCCCGGAACGTGTCGAAGATCAGTTGTGAACTGCCCAATGAAATCTAGGTGACGGAGTTGCCGTGGCGAGGCCTTTTCTGGACGTTGGACAAATGCATATATGAGCGGCTTGTGGTCGGTATATATGGAGAACTGCCGACCCTCTAGCATGAAGCGAAAATACTTGACGCCGAGGTAAGCTGCCAGGAGTTCACGGTCGTATGTGCTGTAAACGCGTTGAGCTGGAGACATTTTTTTAGAGAAAAATCCAAGTGGCTCAAAGGTGTCACCACGGAGTTGTTGTAACGACGCACCCACGGCAAAATCGGATGCGTCCACCATCAATACCATTGGAAGATCACAAGACGGGTGAGCAAGTAGTGTAGCGTTTGCTAACTCGAGTTTCAGCTGCTCAAAAATGTGTCTTGTGTCGTCAGTCCAATCAACTTTACGACGATCGCGTTTCTTGGGGCTCTGGCACAAGTCAAATAGTGGTTGCTGCAGAACAGCAGCACGTGGCAATGAGCGCCGATAAAAATTAATCAAGCCTAGAAAGCGGCGTAAGACTTCAACCGTGTCAGGAAGCGGGAAGGCTGTGATAGCATCAACACGTTCTGGTAATGGCTTGATACCAAGGGGGTTGATGAGGAAACCAAGAAAGGAGATTTCCGCTACTCCAAAAATGCATTTGGCTATATTGATGCAAATGCCGTGGGCATTCAAACGTTCAAATAAGAGGCGCAATTGGTTTTGGTGTTCCTCAGCTGATGACGATGCAACCAGGATGTCGTCAAGGTAAACGTAGATGAAGGGTAAATCTCGAAGTATGGCGTGTATGTATCGTTGGAATGATTGAGCGGCATTTTTTAACCCAAAGGGAAGGCGCAAAAATTCAAACAGGCCAAAAGGTGTTGCCACCGCCGGTTTCGGAATGTCTTCATCGGCTACCCTAATGTGGTGATAGGCTCTAACGAGGTCTATTTTGGAAAACATGGTTTTGTTTGCAAGTTGGGCGTTGAAATCCTGCAGGTGGGGAATCGGGTACTTATCAGGTACTGTTACCGCATTTAGGGACCTGTAATCTCCGCATGGCCTCCATGTCCCGTCTTTTTTACGGACCATGTGGAGGGGGCTGGACCATGCACTCTTTGAGGGTCGACAAATACCTAAGTCCATCATGTGTTGGAACTCCTGTATAGCTTGGGCCAACTTGTCAGGAGGAAGTCGACGTGGTTTGGCTGAAACAGGGGGGCCTTTTGTCTCAATAACGTGGGAGAAGTCACAGCTTGGGTCGCAGAAAGTCGGATTTTCCTGGAGCAGGTTAGGAAAAGCGAGAAGAAGTTCGGCATATTCATGGGAAGGGTCGATGACGTGTACTGATGAATGGTCAGCAACTTCCGCTTCAGTAGCTGGTCTCCATAGTAGAGTAGTAGTGTCAATTAGGCGCTTATTTTTAATATCGATAAGTAGGCCAAATTCGCCTAAGAGATCAGCACCAATAATGGGGTACTTGACGTCTGCAATCGTGAATGGCCATTTGATGTGACGGCGTAAGCCTAAGTCGAGGGTGTGAAGACGTTCACCAAATGTGGGGATTTGCGTTCCGTTTGCCGCGAATAGAGATCGTTTGGAAGGGTAATGGCGATCAGCTGGCGTCGGTGGGACGACGGAAATGTCTGCGCCTGAGTCAACGAGGTATCTGGTTTGGTTGAGGCGGTTAAACACGAAAAGGCGACTAGAGTGTTTAGGGCCCGCCCTCCCAGCTGTCGCGTCCAAGGAGGGGGGCGTCAGTTTTCCGCCTGCGAGCTAC
The DNA here is from genome assembly GCA_954871275.1 of Leptopterna dolabrata. NCBI lineage: Eukaryota > Metazoa > Arthropoda > Insecta > Hemiptera > Miridae > Leptopterna > Leptopterna dolabrata. Next base: position 87,279,364 of record OX940975.1, on the reverse strand, counting down.
CAGCACCTACTGGGGCCTTAAAGGCGCACGGCCGCAAGCATTTACGTGCATTGATACCATAACGCCTGTGGAATTTACAAATCGAGGGATCCCCAGCGTCTGGTCGAGGCGTGGCAGAACGGGCACGGTTTGACTGAGAACGCTGAAGCGACGCCATTGATGCACAGAGAGAAGCAATTTGCGCTTCCAACCGGGCAAGACGGTCAGTAGACGGTTCGTGAGCGCTCACAGCCTGGACAGCGTATTGGGTAGGGGATAACTCTATAATTTTATCTGCCATTATCGCCAAACTGTCAAGAGGGTCTGAGGACGAGGCTAGGATCGACCGAACGTTGATAGGTAAACGTTGCAAAAACATGGTTTTGAGGAAATCATCCTGTACCTGGGTACCCGCCAACGACCGCATCTCCCGGAGCAGCTGTGAGGGTTTCCGGTCACCAAGGTCGAGTTCTGTCATGAATCTACTGACTTTACGACCTTCGGAAATCTCAAATTCGGTCTGCAACCTATTCATGAGATCCGTGTACGGTGAGGCAGTGAGCGGTTTCAGTAAGAAGTCTGAAATCATCTCCGCAACGTCGCTATCACGGGAGGCGAGCACGTAATTGTATTTTGTTATCTCCGACGTTACCGGAGAGTTGGCGAATTGAGCATTTACTTGCCAATCAGGTGGCGTTCCGCACTTTCCGCTCCACACTTTCTGCATCCATGTGAACCTAGCTTTAAGGCCGGGACACACATATCCGCACCGAGGCCGCACTGCATCACGGCCGTGTGTTGGACAACACACGAATGGAGGGTTACACAAAGGAAGTTTACCAGTAGTCCCCACATTTCCACACCGACACCTCCTTTCCATGCCCCTGTACCGATGGGTGTTTATTATGAGTAAAACGCAGGGCTAATTTATAATGGTAGGCTTTAATTAAAGATACGACAAGGAATGACGAGAGCGATAAAGTATTTTACAACGTGTTGGTCACAAGAATAATAGAAGGTTTCTTTGTCCGACGGGTTATCATCCATGCACTGAAGTTGGTGTGTTGCTCCTGCTTCATCGTCATGGAGGCCAGCCACACCCCCACCGCATCCGACTAGTTCAGTTTAGTTTTCTGGGGACACGGTGCGGATCAAGATTTCCTTTCCTCGTTTTCTCCAGTAGTTTCAGTTCCAGGTGGTTGAATGTGTACATCGTCATTCTAAAATATTCGTAAAACTTTATCTGATTTGTGCATCAGATGAGGCAGCAGTGAGACAAATTCCCCTTCAACCCATCTTTTCTTCCAAGCATTCTTCTTTGGGGACGAGTTTGCCTCCAGCCCTCGTCTTCTTCCTCTATGTGAGTGCCAAAATACCCAAATCACTGAAAAATTCCTGAACATATCTGTGTCTTGGAGGGCAAATGAGTACTGAGCCGAAACCATATGCGCGGCCAACACTCGGAAATGTGGCCTCCCACCTCCGTCACCGACACTCGGCCGTGATGCGGAGAGGGCTCGGTACAGGCGTGGTGCGGATATGTGTGTCCCGGCCTTTACTACCCTCCCTTTACCTACCGACACCCTTCTTCCTCACACCCCAATGTTTTTTGCTTCTATATACTGTACTGTACATAGCTCACTTTACAAACTGCCTGTCTTATATCGGGTCTCAGACTATCTTCCTTACCGTTGTTCACACCTGTTGTGTTTCAGGAATGGGGAGCATTCACAGGGGAAGTGTTGTAACTCCATAGAGCAATCTGTGTCCCACCTGTTGCTCGTATCCATACGTGATGATATGATCCATATATTCATTCCATATATTCATTCTCTTGATGGCTCTCCCCTTGTGCGCGCGCTAGCCTATAATTTTCTATAGCTCTCTTATAATAAAACAAGTATAAAACCAAGTACCTAGCTCTTTATCAACAATTCCCCGGCCACCACAACAGTTGTCGACGAGGTGAAGAACAGAAATCGCCAAATCGTAAGTACAATGTCGATTGACGAAAACTTTCTGACGACTCTCGTTACTCAGTTGACCGACACGATCGTGAAAACTCAACACGATTTCATTACACAACTTCGCGCCCAGCAGGTTTTCACAACCGAACCGCCAAGCGTTGTACATGTCTCACCATTTGAAAATTTTGATGCACGCAAGGAAAAATTTTCATGTTACCTTGAACGATTCGAAAATTATGCCGCCGTGAAAAACGTCATCGCACCTGCGAAAAAAGCGCAATTGTTGTCAGCCTCGATCGGTTCTGAACACTATAATAATCTTTCAGCTCTCTCGGGACCTAGCAAAGCCCTAAAAGATTATCCCTATGACGAGCTAGTTGCCGCATTTAAATCTATGCTATCTCCTGTAAAGAATGTAGTTGTCTCACAACATTATTTTCTTTCTACCTACCAGGGAGAGAAACAAACAATCCCCGAATACGTTGCAACCCTTCAACGCAACCTAACCGATTGTGAATTTCTAGTCACATGCTCTTGCAGGGAACAAGTTTCCGTCGCTAATATATTTCTTCGAGCTCAGTTTATCCGTGGGCTCCGTGATAACTGGATTCGTGAGCAGTTGTTACAATCTGATTCACCTAAATTCGAAGACATTCTAGCGAAAGCCGTAGCTCTTGAAGCCTCCCGCGTTCAAAGTCGAGAACTACAACAACAAAACCCCGGTTGTTCCAGTTCGGGAACAGAGCCACAAGATTGCCACAAAATGTCACAGTTCAAGGAACAACGTTCCGGCAAAAGTCACAGCGGTAACCGTTCACACAAGAAAAAATCGCGCAGTCGCTCCTTTTCAACAGATCGTAACAGTTCTCAGTCACAATCTCACAACCGCTCAAATTCAAAGTCTCGACCCCGTCGTTCTGGATTGGATTATCATGCTCTTGGTATCGAAAATCTTTGTTTTTATTGTGCAAAATCGAACCACCTTTCCAACGAATGTAGAACTGATAGAAACAGCCTTAAATGTGAATCATGTGGAAAAACGGGCCACGTTAAAAAAGTCTGTATTTTTACTTTGACAAAGAAACAGGCAAATACGAATCAACTACGTTTTGACACTGATGACTCTACCTCTTATCACACTTATGGACTCCATCATTTGGAAATTGCTCAACAAAAGTCAAATAATATTGTTGACTTATTCGAATTTCATTCTAGCTCTGACAAATACATGGTGAACATCTCAGTTAACGACAAAATGGTTCAAATGGAAGTAGATTCAGGGGCAAAATTTTCTATTATGCCTAAAAACAAATTTGAGTCGCTAAAGATTGGCATACCCCTCCAACCTTCTACCATAAACTTCCGTGCCTATTCCAATAATGTTGTACCATGTATGGGAAAAGTGCAAGTCACCGCCAAATATAATGGAAGAGAGATTTTTGCTCAGCTGTATATCGTACCTACTGGACACGATTCTCTTCTAGGTCGTGATTGGATCAGAGGTCTTGGTCTCGAATTAAAGCAAATTGACGCAGAAATGACTCAAAAGTCTTCCGGCTCTATCGGCCGCTGTATTGCTGCTGATCCTCATATCTTTCAGCTAAATGATCTCTTCCAAGAATTTTCCAATATATTTGAACAGCAAATCGGATGCGTTCCAAACATAAAAATTTCCCTTACTCTTCGGAAAGATGCTAGACCTGTCTTCACACGGGAACGCGATGTCCCATATGCCCTTCGTGAGCGTGTGGATAGGGAACTTGACTCACTGGAAAAATCAGGTATCATTACTCCCGTGCCTCTGAGTGATTGGGGATCACCTCTCGTAGTTATCCCAAAACCTGACAATGGTGTTAGACTTTGCGTCGATTACAAGTGTGGCGTTAATGATTGCCTGGTCTCTGCTAATTTTCCTATTCGACGAATCGACGAAGTCCTTAGTAGCCTGAGAAATTCAAAATATTTCTGCAAGCTAGATTTGTTTAAAGCTTATTTGCATGTTCCTGTTGATGAACAAAGTAGTATGGTTCAAACAATTACGACTCACCGTGGAACCTATCGGATGAATAGGTTGTCATTTGGCATCAAAACGGCTCCATCCGAATTTAATAGAATCATCTCCCAAATTATCCGTCCTGTACCTAAAACCGAAGCCTACTTCGATGATTTGATCGTCCATGGCTCCACTTATGAAGAATGTGCTCACAACCTACGATGTTGTTTGAAGACTCTCTCTGATCATGATCTTCATCTAAACAAATCGAAATGCTCTTTCTTCCAAACGAACATCGAATATTTGGGTCACATCATAGGTCATAATAAAATAATGAAGTCTCCAGAGAAGATACGCGCTGTCACTGATATGCCCCGTCCATGCTCTGCGGATGAAGTGCGACGTTTCTTAGGCCTTGTGACGTATTATTCTCGCTTCATTCCAGATTTTTCAACTATTTCATTTCCACTCCGTAAGTTGCTTCGAAAAAACTGTCGTTTTCAATGGGACTCGTCTTGTGAATCGTCCTTTTCAAAGCTCAAAAATGAGATCTGCAGTGACCGTATCCTTGTCCCATATGACCCGTCGCTTCCAATTGTGCTCACAACAGATGCAAGCCCTGTAGGAATTGCAGCAGTCCTAAGCCATGTTGTCGATGGCAAGGAAAAGCCCATTGCCTACACATCGAGATCTCTAACTTCCTCCGAGCAAAACTATAGTCAGTTGGATCGAGAAGCACTAGGAATTGTATTTGGAGTTAGTAGATTCTACAATTACATCTATGGTCTCAATTTTACCCTTACGACCGATAACGAGCCTCTGTCACGTATTTTTGGTCACAATCGCTCGTTGCCTCAAATGACATCTGCCAGATTGTTGCGCTATGCCTCTTTCCTGTCTGGTTTTACCTACACTGTGAAATTCAAACGAGGTATAGACAACGAGAACGTCGATTGCTTGTCCAGGGCCCCTGTCTCTCAACGTTTTCTGTCCAGTGATGTAGCAATCAATGAAGAAGTGAATCAAATCTGCCATGAATCACTCTTCAAAATCACTGGTATGGCCATTACAGCTGATATTATTGCCCAGGAAACAGGAAAGGATCCTGTTCTGCAACAGCTGATTCAGACTCTCAAAACAACGTCTGATGACAAACCATATACTATTGAAGATGGAATTGTTTTCCGCCTCGACAGGATAGTCATACCTGAAAGCCTCAAAACAGCTATCCTGGCTGAACTTCATGTCACCCATATCGGAATATCGAAGATGAAACAGTTAGCCCGCCGGTATGTTTACTGGGAAGGTATCGATAGAGATATCGAACACCTAGTAAAGGGCTGCACTGAATGCGCCGCTTTGCGTAAAAACCCTCCTCCAGTCACTGTGCATCCCTGGGACGACCCCTCTTCTAATTGGGAACGTCTTCATATCGATTATGCTGGACCATTAGAAGGACACCACTTTCTAGTCTGTATAGATGCCAAATCAAAGTGGGCAGAGATTCGAATCCTTCGAGAAGTTCCAACTACTGATTCGACCATAAAGTTGCTGAACAACATATTCAGTTTCCATGGCTATCCCAGCACTATAGTCTCTGATAATGCCTCGATTTTTACCAGCGATATTTTCAAACAATATTGCGTGTCTCGAGGTATTTTTCAAAAGCTCATAGCCCCAGGACACCCTGCCACTAACGGTTTAGCTGAACGTTACGTTCAGACCTTGAAACAACGACTCAAATCACTTGCAAATGAACCTGGAACCATGGCTGAAAAGATTCAACAAATCATTTTCCGATACAGAGCCACACCTCTCGCCTGCGGAAAATCACCGGCAGAACTTTATCTAAATAGGAAATTCAGGATTCAGCTGGATGCTCTACTTCCTAATCCTCTCCGCAAAAACAAACCCTCCAATGATACAAAACCTTTTACATACAGAACACGCCATTATTATGTCAAGCTGGATTCTGGAAGATGTCTCAAACGGCACATCAATCAGCTGATTTCAACGCGAGTGCCACAGCCAGATCCTCTTGGAGAACCTGCTGCTACACAGGGTTCACCAACCAGACATGCTCACTCTGTCACCTTCAGCATCCCGATTGTGCCTCCGCCACGCCCTGAACCTGCCTCAACTGAGACAGTACCTGATCTGCCTCAGCCAATTCAGACGCATACGAATGACACTACTATCCCTGAAAACAATTATTGCCAACCCCAACTTCGATGATCATCTCGCGAAAAGAGACCACCAGCCCGTATGAAAGATTATGTTGTGAATAATTAACCTGTATGTCTTTAATTCAAGAACTATTTCTAAAATTTCTATTCATTCATTTTCGAATTATGTTTATTGCTCACGTTCAGTATAATGCTCGCACTTATCTATATTGTCTCATTTAGTTACTGTCCATGTATGCTATTTTGTTTTTATAATGACTCCTATGCTTGTGTCAAGTCAAAGTTCAAATTTATATTGTTTCTATCTAAGTGGGGGAGACTGTTGTAACTCCATAGAGCAATCTGTGTCCCACCTGTTGCTCGTATCCATACGTGATGATATGATCCATATATTCATTCTCTTGATGGCTCTCCCCTTGTGCGCGCGCTAGCCTATAATTTTCTATAGCTCTCTTATAATAAAACAAGTATAAAACCAAGTAGCTCTTTATCTACAATTCCCCGGCCACCACAACAGGAAGAAACCTAGGGGCTAGGGCGTAAGATATTGCAGTCAATGGGGTCAACAATTAGGTGGCCTAATTGATACAGGAAGCTTTCTCCCATTCATCAACTACTCTTGTCAATAAAATCGGAGCAAAAGTTCTACCATACACGACGTATGTCTATGGCAAATTCATCACTGTTTTCTGAAGTGTTGGGGCAATGCACAGTTACCCTTGACAGCTGACGACTCTTGAAAACACGTTCGTTCCTATGTCTTCATGAGAGATCGCTTTGCCGATTCTATCATCTGGCATGATGTTTTGAAAACTGATTCATCAAAAATTTGGTGGTTTGGTCTCATCCAAATTGCAAACCAAGACACCGAATAGGCCGGTTCAAAGGCACGCAGTGCGCATGCCCTAGCATATCACTGTTATCAGAGAGTATCCATGGTGTTATCAGTTTCGTACCAAGCCTGTTTACCTAAATATCTAGTGTGTAATACGTTTTCCAACCTAAGTCCTGTCGCCTAGACTGTTGTATTATTAATAAAAATGGAGAAATGCAGAAATGCAGAAATACAAAAACTCTTGGAGGAAGGAGCGATTGAACCAAGCAACTTGCCTTGGGCGCACAAGTTTTTGTCGTGAGAGGTATAAACAGCACAAAGCTAGGATGGTGGTTGACTGCTTGCAAACAATAAGCCGTTTCACACTTCACACTACTCGATGCTTATCCCCTACCTAGAGTCGAAGAAATAATATCCAAAGTGTCAGCTAACCTGGTTTTCGCCTGAATAAAGCCCCGTTTACACGAGCGGACCGGGCCGGATAAATCCGAGGAGTACAGTAAGTGCGTACTTCCGCCCTGCCGTGTAAACGCTCCTCCGGACCGGTTATGGGCGTTCCCACTTGCTAGGGAGGCCCGATGGAAATTCCTTCGGATCTAGGGTCCCCCCACCCGACGATCCTACTCTACCCACCCGTTTGCCCTGTCACCCTGTGATGTAAACGCACATCCGCTCAGGATCTTCTCCAGGACTAGGTACCTACATCCCTATAAACATGCATATAGTTTAAAAAACGCTGCGAAGCCCTTGTTACATGGGGTTATTATTCTATTGGACAACCTACAGAAATTTTGGCTGTTCATTTATTGTTTCTTTCATGTGAAATAATAATCCACCAATTTTGGTCCCCAAAACACGAATTAGGTACGCTCCTTTTTTATCAAATTATCTTTGATCATTGGTAGTGCCATTTAATCCACGTGTTGACACTTTTTCTAGTGTTGTTATACAAATTGATGGTGATTTCAGACAATTTCCCAGGTTTTTGACTCATTAAAAATCAATTTTCGGAAATGAACCTTTGGTAAAAACTCAATTTTCGCCTTTTTGATGAAAATCGACTTCATATTCGGTCTTCTCGTTCCAAAAACATGGAAACCGATACCTCAAAAGCTCATGTTACTAATACGTTACTAAAACACAAAAAGTACCTATTTTTATACACATTTTCACTTATAACACCCCTGGGTATATTCCGATCGGGCTGCAAAGTTTCGGGACACAACTAGGGCCCAAATGGAGCATGTGTGCGAAAGAACGACTTTTTAGACAGAAATTGAAGCCGGTATGCATGATACGGCGTACGGCAGACAGGCATTGCATTTTCTGAATCTAGGCACCTTGAAACGCAAAACAAAAAATTTTGAGGGGGGTGTTATACAAATTTATTGCTGAAGATAATAAACCAAAACGGTGGAAATTGTTATACAACTGTTTATTACGTTCTTGTCTTCGGTCCGGTCGTGTAAACGGCTGCCCGAGGGGAAGGAAGCCCCGCCCCCTCGGAGCGAGTCAGGAGGCTCCTAGCTAGGAGCATCGGAGTATCCGGCCCGGTCCGCTCGTGTAAATGGGGCTTATCGAAAACGGGTTCTGGTGGACGTAAGATCGCCTACCATCAACTACCCATTCTGGACTCAGAAAGAATTTGTAAGGCTTCTGAAGCATCGGGAAAACTTTAAAAATTCATTAGTTCGATATCAGTTCAAAACCTTAAGAAACCCGTATCCTTCTATTGAAGGTTTTGAAGCTATGGCATTCTAAAAAGCTCAACCCCTGTTTTTCGACCCTGACATGAGTGACAGTAACGCAAAGCTTCGTGGTCCTACTAGACCCCAAATAGGACACCAAAATTTGATTAATTTTGGTTCATGGTAACTAAGAAAAGCGCGAGGTACAGTGTACAGCTGGTTTCACATTGACGCATAATCAACCTAAAGCTGGGTTCACATTTACGCGTAATCGACGTAAAACGCGCAAAACTTTAGGTCATTTCTAAAAACCCCAGCACACGAACATAATATCAATATTCATCTCAGAAAACGACATTACGATATAATCCCATTTATCTAACAAAATTTGTGACTACCATGGCTGCGGCCCAGTCAGATAAGCGAAAAAGAAGAAGTTACTGGATGAACTAAGTTAGCGTGTCACTGGTCACTGGTCATCAGTCACTGATCTGGTCATCTACTCCCCTCACCTGGCAAATAACACAAATCTTCAGGTGTTAAATGAAACCCTGGGAAGTGACCATTACGTAATGCTCCTTAGCATACAACAGCTCAATCTGTCCACCATCATCCCTACTTCCAAGTGGAACTTACGAAAAGCCAACTGGACAGACTTAACAAAGACAATGTAGAATCTGTCTACGATAAGTTCGAAGCTGCCATCCAATCTTCCGCAAAAGCCACCATTCCAACTAAGATAATTAGCCGTTTCACCAAGGCCAACAGATACTGGAACGATCGATGTCGTGATGCTGTTAACATCAGGAGAGCAGCGCTCAAAAATTATCGACGAAATAAATCGGTGGCTAACCTAAAAACCCTAAGTGAAGTTATACAACAGTCAGATAACGATATCCTGCTTGAAAAAAGAACTGGATGGAATGATCTCTGTCAGTCGGTCACAGCCAACCCAAATATCCACAACCGCCCTTCAGCGTGGCATCTTTTAGGTAGCCTCAATGGTTCTCATGACAAAGGTCGCAACTTTGTATCTCCTGAGGTAAATTCAGATGTTTGTAAGGAAGCACTGCAACAAATCACCAAACCTCCCTCACAGTTACCTCAAATCATTCTAGATCAGGTGACACCTCCTCCTCCATTCTATATCGATGAGTTAGAAAACACTCTATCAAAACGTAGAGATACTTGCCCAGGATATGACACCATCACCTACTCTATGCTTTCTCACCTTCCTCCTGTGGGAAAGTCACTACTGCTCCAAATTTATAATGTATGTTTTTCTCTCAACATTATACCAACTCAGTGGAAGAACATCAAAATCATATATATAAAAAAAACCTCTTCTGATCCAATTAAATTAACCGCTCGTCCCCTGTCCCTGATACCGTGTCCTGTGAAAATTTTAAACAGCATGATCAACACCAGGTTGGATATATTTGTGGAAACGCATAAGCTATTATCACCCAGTCAACATGGATTCCGCAAAAACCACTCCACGTTGGATTGCCTCACTGATCTCCAGATCAGGGCCCTTGATGCCAGAGACAGAGGAATGTCAACATTATGCTGCTTTCTGGATATCAAAGGAGCATTCAATGAGGTTATTGTCCCACACCTTATTAGCATCCTCATGCATTCCGGTATATCCTCTCATATTGCAGCTTGGGTTGGTAACTTCTTCAATTTAAAAACATACAGAGATGGAGTAAATACAGTCACCGGCACACATGGACTGGACCAAGGAAGCATCCTGAGCCCCCTCTTATTCAATTTATATGTCAGTGAACTGCACTCTACTAATCAGAATCCTTCCTCAGTCACGCTGTCTTATGCTGATGACTTCGTGTTCATCATACATGGACATGACCCATTTCTAAATAGGGAGCAAATGAAATCCCTCCTCCTATCAACATCGCAAGTACTAAACAGAATTGGGCTTCGAATCAATACAAACAAAACCATTCTGCTATCAATCTTCGACTCCCTTCCAACCCATCAAAAAAGTGACCTCAATATAACTCTCTCAGACAGTAGTGTAATCAAGACAATGGCCTCACACAAATACTTGGGCATATTGTTGGATGATAAACTCGTCGGAGACCTTCACGTCCGATCTGTTATCAACAGATGCGTAAAAGATATTAACGCAATGAAGCTTATGAAAGGCACAACTTGGGGCTGCCACCCAGAAATCCTAGAGAAGCTTGTAAAGCATGTTATGACCCCAAAAATCGACTATGGCCTGCACATCTATGCATGGGGAACATCCCGCAATACAAAAAAACTTCAAGTCCTACAGAATCAGGCACTCCGTTTAATATTGTCTGCTGTCAGAACATCCCCCATCCCCTCACTTCACTCTCTGACCTCCTCAATTTATATAAACACCAGAATAGAATTCGAAACCTCCCGCACACTAACAAGATTATTGAGCAACAGTCCCCCATTTATATGATGCAGCTCAAGGTTATACCTCCGCTCACAATATAAAACACTCCATCCCTTGGAACAAATACAGAGAAGTAATTAGAAACATCCTTGCTCAAATGGAGTTAGGTGATGTCCACAGATATACACATGTTGAAAAGTGTGCTAGAATAAAGCTTCACCACTCAGTCTCTGTTGACACAACTATCCCTGGCATAACAAAAAAGATCGATCTGAGCGAACTACAATGTAAGACCCTCACTCTGGAACACCTTCAAAACAAATACTCTGCATACCTCAATCGCATTTATACAGATGGCTCCAAGCTAGTGGATGGGAAGACAGCTGCCGCCTTCTACTGTGAGTCACATAAGGTACTCTATGGGGTTGGATTAGATAGAAATTGCAGCATATTCCATGCCGAACTCACCGCTATCCACATTGCTCTTGAGCATGCTGCTGCTAATCCCTCAACCTCAAACACCCTCGTGCTAAGTGATTCTCAATCAGCCCTCTCATACATAAAAAAATTCAAACCTGGCGACCACCCCCCTTTCCTTATCCAACAAATATTTGAACTTATTCAACAAATAAAGGAATCCACAGCGTCGTCTGTTGCATTCCAATGGGTGCCCAGCCACGTTCACCTCACGCCCAACACAATTGCGGATTCTGCTGCCCGAAGGGCTGCCTCACTGGGCGGTGTTGGTATCCACAATAACATCACCACTAATGATCACGTCAAATTCCTAAAAAAAGAAAGGACCACCAAATTAATAGCTGAACACCATTCACAAACGGCTCAACGAGGTCACTGGACCAATAGCATTGTGCCAAACCCCCTCAGTCCCCCATGATACTCAGGAAATACAGGCTCTCCCTTATTTTACACCACTATCAATCGCATTCTGCTGGGTCATGGCAATACCCCCTTCTTCAAATTCTTAATGCGCCTCTTAGATTCCCCGTACTGCCCAGACTGCTTAAACAGTAACGAACCTGCTGATCTTGACCACATACTTAATAACTGCTCCAAATTCTCCCTTGCCCGCATCCAATTCAAAACAACTCATAATATCACCGGCTCCATCCAAAATCATCTGATACAAAACCATAAATTACCATTCCTTCAAGAGCTTTTTACATTTATTAGTGATAATAACATTACCTTCTAATCCTAGCTCATTCATATAGGTATATCTTCCCCACCATCAATTCCATATTTAATTTGTTCCCCCACAATCCCTGTCATCCGTCAACACTCACTCCCCTAACCATCGATAAAAATGCATCGCTACACCAGCATCATCACTCATCATCCACAACCGTCTACAACAGAAGACCACTTATGTCCGACATCTAAAGAGGACAATAAAGCTGAGAACTTCCACTCCATTCCGTGTCACTGGTTAGTGGTTACTTTTTTGTTTTTATATTAATTTGTTGTTACTCTTGGTAAGAGGACGTACCTATTCACATTTTGCAATTTAAAAAAGAAAAGCAACGATGCTTGGCACTTGACATTATTTTGATACCACTTATATGCGAGTTAGTTACGCGCGTTTTCTATGTTTATGAAGTAGACATTCGAATATGGACAAGCACAGGCATAAATCGTGAGTACTTAGTTTTAATTTTTACTTGAATGCTTTGCTACAATTGAATTGATTTCGAACAACAAGTGGCAGTAGAGTTGTAGAAAAGTTGTTCACATTATCCATCCAGTCTTATAAGTACCTACCTACGCAATCAAATGTCACCTACGTGCTGTTCCCCGTACCATTACTACAGTTTTGTACCTCAGTACTAACCTTTATTACTGATGCATTTCATCATGTTTCAGGTCTAAAACGAGACGTGACGCTGACAGAACCAGCCAAAAATCGAGTAAGAAAGGAAGGGAAGATAAACATAAGAAAAGCAAGAAATATAGAAAACGGTTGGTAAATTATTAGTAATACCCTAGGGTGGGGTAGTTAATAGGTATGACTAGTTTATCTGGGTAGCGACCTGCCTTACCCCGTTATTAGATCTTTTTAGAATGAGAATATGGTCTAAGTTTACAAGAAATTTACCTTCAACGTACCTATCCTCTGATTTGCTTTAGAGATTCTGACTCCAGTAGCAGTCAGAGTTACTCTTCTGACTCTGCATCTTCCGTTGATTCAACCAAGCTTCTCAAACGGCTACAGGAAAAGCAAGAACAAATGGTTCTGGAGAAGAAAAAACATAAGGAACTGATGAAGGCGACAGAGACGGCTGAAGAGAAAAGAATCAGGAGGCTTTTGAAAAAAGTGAGTTGCGTAGTAACTTCGTATTTTATTTATTTTTTTTTAAACTTCAAACAGCTGTTCTTCGCGTGAATCCTCACTAGTGGTTTCGCTAACTGGGATCTTCAGGAATGACATGTGCCTAGTAAAAATTATACCAAACTCATTATCAACAGAGACCTTCAAAATGTGGCACTTTTTTTACGAAATGCGGCACCATAAAATCTGGCAATGTGGCACTTAGTTTGGCCGAATGTGGCATTTTTTTTCAGCCTATGTGGCATTTATTTTGTCAACTTTCCACCCCTCCCAACCGTAAAAAGGGATGAAACCATTAAATCATGCAATTTAAAGCTTATAAACGACTGTATTATGTAGGTAAACTAATTAAAATATATTTATTTACATGTATTTACAAAGTTTAAATTCAATTATAAAACAGCTTTAAAAAAAATTAGAATAATTAGATAAATTTTTTATAAATTCAAATAGGTACCAATAATTAGAAATATCAAAATTAAACGTTGGTTACCTTTTCACACAGCTGAGGTACGATTCGTCGTAGAGTGCTCATGCTTGGCAATTTGACACTGCAATATTTGTCGAAAACGTCACGCAGGGAGCCGTTCTCCAGTTTGTGTAAGGGAATTCCTTCGTTAAGAAAAGCCAGGATGACATCTTTCGAAAATTCCTGGACCTCAGGCTTTTCCATTGACACCACGTCTTTAAGGAGCTGCTGCTGTTTCCGATCAGTACTCGGAGCCCTCGCTCTTGCCTGGTGCACCTCGCTTTTCTTGTGAACGTCGAATTGGCACTTCTTCTTAAAATCATACTGTAAAATAAATACAAGAAAAACGTTCAGTCAGTAGCAGTACTTCGGAATGGAGAGGAAAGAAAATTGCGAAATTATGTCGGTTTACAGTGGGGAAGAAATGGGGGAGAAATGACTTTGAAACAGCTTCAGTTCAGTACAGCTTTAGCTTCAGTGCAATGCATTTGAGAAAAGTTAAGTGTATACAGTTACCTATAGATAAACTTCATAGAAGAAGAGTTTCTTAAGGGAAACTTGATAGAAAACTTACAATTTTCGTGCACAGCTTGCAGAATATCTTCCCATCTTCAACGGAAAAATTGCTGTCACCAAGAATCCACTTCCTATACAGGGTCACGTTTGAACTAGAATCTCTAGGCATATTGTAGATTGAAGAAAATCGAAAACGAGCGCGGTGTTTACAGTAACAAACTTCAGGTTGGTATGAAGGACGTGGGGAAGGGAAATGGTATATATACGAGGTAGAGAATGATGATTACACATGCACTCCCGAATAAAATCCTGCACTGGACTTTCTAATCCGGATCATCAGGAACAATGGGCTGTGGGGAGCTCGAGCTAAGTGTTCTTCACCCTCCTGTCCCACTAATCCTAATCCCTTACCTGGTTTCAGTTAACAACCGTACGTCATATTTTTCATGGCATTCTCGGGCGTTGCAAAACAAAATCTCAAAATTCCTTAAAACTTGGCTCAGAAGAGGCAAAATGTGGCATTTTCCCAGAAATCAACGAACTATGGCATTTTACCGAAAAATGGCCCGAATGTGGCATTTCAATGTGGCGCCGTGGCATTTGAAGGTCTCTGGTTATCAATATTAAAAAAACAATTGGCAGTTATCGTGGTTCGGATAATGCGTAGTATATTTTTTCTGAAGGATTTTGTTATGTAAAGGACGAAATTAGATTTGAATTAGGGGAAAAGGTTTATATTTTTTGAGAGGCTTTTAAAAAATTGATATTTCATACAAGGAGGGACTTCAGAGCAACAACAGCTTTGACGCATCCTGGGGAGCCTTGCTGACATCGGTTCCTTAGCTGGGCGTGGCGACCGACGGTTCTTTGGCTTCTGGGACGATGTCATGTTATCTAACTATATTCTTTCAAAGTTGTATACCTACTTTCACGCTTTTCGTTGGGGTTTTTTAATCCCAAAAAGCAATCTTCAAGCGTACATAATTATATAGTATTTTTTGTAATGTGTAAGTTCTCGTGATAAGTTTATATTCAACAAATTACAGTTTTTTCTATGTAAAAGTTTGGAATATTCAAGGTACTAATCTCTCAAAGTCAATTCACATAGGTTTAAATGGCGTCTTAATAATTCACAATGAATCTCAATATTTGAACTCACCCCAGGCCCAGTGCTGCCAACCCAGGCCTGAGATTGCCCCTCGTTCATTCCTATATTTCTAGCTCTTCAAGTTCAGTTCATGTTGCACATCCTATCAGCTTGATAATCCTTGAACAATGTCGATCGATTGAATAATGATCATAAAAGAATAATCAGCTCTACTGAGCTACTGAGCTTGGATCAGGAGTTCCGTTCATGTCTGAATCATGGCCTTATTTGATGGTATCCTTATACAGCGGTCAAACATAATGTATAGAGAAATTATTGTGTGACACTATAAACCAAACCTCCACGTTTTGATGGTGTAGCAAGCAATCAATCACACAAGACCCATTCGGAGGGTCGTCTTACACAGAACTGACACACAGAACTACTGCAAGTATTAGCTTCTCTAACGGTCGGCAATTAGGTATTGTGTAATAAGTATATTAATGGGTTATGTAGCATTTTGTTAAATATTTATAGTATTATAATAACCACCTACATTTGATTTGTATTTTAAGGAAGCAAAAGAAAGGAAAAGGAAACAAAGAATGGGGTGGGACAAAGACTATTTGCACTACACTAATGCAGACAATCCTTTTGGGGACGGGAATCTCCTTTCGACATTTGTGTGGACCAAGAAGCTAGCAAAGGAAGGTCTGACAGAGGCCACCAATGAAGAGTTGGAGCGACTTAATAGAAGGAAGCAAGAAGAAAATAAACTTGAGCTTGAAAAGGTGAGTAACTCTCTTCTTCTTTTCTGTGGTTCGTTGTCACAGCTGGTGCATACCTGTGAGCTTTGAATATAAATAAGGTGGAGGGATGTTCGTGTTGGTTCCGTCAAAACATTTCCCAGTTGCATGTAAGTCGATCATTGGGTTTTTATCGTTGATCGTCGTTGTGATTGATCTACTTACTCCCTGTGGATCTTGATTGGATTAAAGGGGATTGGGGATCAGTAAAGGAACTCAAGCGAACTCTTTTTTGAGCCGGCCTGTAGGTGACCAGAGGACTTCCCTGGCATTAGTGCCTTCCCCTCCACACTTGTTCGTCATGTCATGGGTGTGACTCTCAACTGCACTTTGGTCTTTCCAGACCAAACCTTTCCAACCCTGTTTTCTCTTTTTGGTTTGGGCTTCGATAGGGGCTTCGTTGGCTCTACTCCACAGGTCCTCATTGGAGATTACGTTAGGCCAGAAGATGCAGAAGATCCTTCTGAGATACAGATTTATGATTAGATACTTGGAGTTTTCTCATTTCTGTATTTGTCACCCTACAAGTTTTGTAACCATACAGAAGGAATGCCTTCACTTTGGATTTGAAGATCCTCAGTTTGGTTTTGGTACTTGGGCAACACTTGGGAGTTGGACAAAATCAGCATTGGCCTTGCAGATGCGTGCTGCTACGTCCTCTGTTGTTCCATCTCCCTTGGTGATTTCTTCAATTTTCATTCCAATGATACGGAGAGGGTGGTCAGTAGCTGCGTTTATTCGTGCGACCTCAAAAATCGGTGCACATAAAAAATCCTATCGAACGAAGTCCTACCTTTTCATTTTGACAACGAAGGCGACATCGTTCCCAGGCATGTGCGCTAAGTCAACACTACGCCCCACCACGGCAGGGCTATTGAACTGTTTGAAAAAGAAAATCGAGGCTGTCTTCCCCGGTTACTCGACGAGTACCGAAGTCTCGGTGATGAGCCCAGCGCGAGTTTTATAAACTATTGGTGCCATCCGAAGAATGGGAAAGCCGGTCGTGGCGGATTGATGCCCTCTCGCCCTAGAACGTCGAACGTCCGGAGGTAGCGGCTATTCCGGATGCCCCCTTCCAAACATCCAAACACTGCTGCCGCCGTCTCCCCCGCCGATACGGAAAAATCTCCGGGCACGAGTGCACTGGTGTGAGTGGGAAACGGGACTGTAGAGCCTAGGAAAGACCAGGGTATAAGGAAGACATAATAGTCAACTAGAATAAATTAATCATAGCTTAAACAATATAATACATACATACACAATAGATGTACAGTGCTTTCCTTTTGCTAACTCCTTTTGATAAGGCACTGTATTTGCTGCATATAACATTACAAGAAAACATGCATATTCTACAAGCTGCAACTCATCCTAGGTTCAAGGCTTTGAGTGTAAATATGGTGGATAGGCTATTTCTCTCTTATTTAGTTTTGGCCAAGTCTAGCTTTGACTCCACTCAGACAAGCCATGGTTTCATGACTCGTCAATCCACTATATTTATTGTTAACGTTCAGGTAAAAAAACGGAGGCAAGAAAGGGAGCAGGAGAGGCAAGAAAGAGAAGAAGCTATGATGCGGCAACAGCGGGAGAAAGAAGCTGCGCAGTTTGAATCCTGGGCTACTCAGGAAGATGAGTTCCACTTGGAGCAGGCGAGACTCCGCTCTAAAATCCGAATAGCCGATGGAAGAGGTAAACATGGAAATGACCATACACTACTATAGTCCGTGCACTATAATAATGCCTTCCGACCCTGCCATCTGACGGAGAACGTGGAAATAATTTTTAACACGGAATTCCCCGGTTTTTTTTGTTTTTCCCCTGTACAGTGGCAGCACTTTCCCCCTGTAATCCTTTTTCTAGCTGAGTGTGAACCGTCATAAAAACTTAATTTTTTCGTTATAAAAAATGATACTGTCATAAAAGCCATAGTGAATGAACGTAGCATTTTCCCGATTTTTGTAAAATCAGACCCCTGAGCGTGACTCCTTTGAGCTGACAGACAAACTCGTGTGTAATAGGATTTTTCTATGAAATGTTTTCTTGAAAATTAGGATTACTTTTTTGAAAAGGTACAATGAGGTATATAAGGAAATTTTTTTGAAGGTAGGTAGTTATAAAAGGAAAGATTGGAAACAAATGTTATTTTATTATTTATTTAGTACATATTATTATTAATTTATTTAGTACTTTCGTAATTTAAGTGTGGTACGTAAAACTTCTAATCAGAAAAATCCGAATCCTCATCAGAACTGCTATCAGTATCAGAAGCCCCCCCAACATTAATGATGAAACTATCGATCTCCGATTCGACTAAGTGATCTTTTTGACGGTAGTCGTCCTCAATTTTTTCGGTTGAACTGACATTTCTTCCACCTGAAACCGCTACTAACCAGTCGTTTCCGAAGGTAACTTCTACCACACTCGAGAACTCCGTCACTCGCCAATTCCGCACAGTGTTTTCAATGAAGGGCACTCTTTCCGAACAATGTAGAATTCACGTATCTTGTTTCTGAGCATCGGAGAATTCATCAGCATCCCTTCTTGTGCGCCCTTCTTGTGCGGTGTGGACTTGGTTGTGGTTGGCGTAACAAACAAAGGTCTCGCCCGATCTGATGTTGTTCGGTTTCCAGCTTCCTTCATAATGTTGCCGACTGTTCTCGCCGGGATGCCCGTCGCTGCAGTAGTCACATCGCGAACGTTGTATTTCGCGTCATCCTTTCTTCTTCCTCGTAAAATACTGGCACACATTGTACACAATTTCTCGTGCCTGACTCCTTAGAGCCCTGTCTCCTGCGATAGTAGGTTTCCGATTTCTTACTGTCGATGAATGTTGATGTTCCATCGCGAGATCTGTGTAGGCGACACACGGAAACTGACGGGTACGGGGGATTGTGATGATACTCAGTTCAAAAATAGGATGACGGGGATTGTGATGATACTCACAGTTAAAATAAGAAGGGTTAATACGACGATATAGGTAGGATGGTGAAACGAAAAGCAAGATGCAAACAAGGAAAACACGATATGGGAACGGAATGAGCTGTTGAGCTGGCTTGGAATGGCAGCACGGCTGCCAACATAACAGAGTAAAAGTCCCAACATTGCATCCCACTCAGGCTGCCGAGCCCTCAGCTTCTCCCATCCTCCTATAGAGTGCAGGGTCGGAGGGCATTATTCTCGTGCACGACCTATAATTCATTCTTATTCGTAATATTTACGAAATACGTGTGTTCTTGTGATCTTCCTGTAATCCTCACGATATGATTTCAGCCAAGCCTATTGATCTTCTTGCAAAGTACATCAATTCTGATGAAGAGGTCGATGCTGTTGAAATGACAGAGCCTTACACTTACCTCAACGGTCTTACAGTCAAAGATTTGGAAGATCTGGTCGAGGACATAAAGGTTTTTATAATCACCTTTCTTATATTGAAACATGCTATTGAAACTCAACCAATTTATGGGTGCTTACCCAGTTTCAGACAAAAATGTGTGTATGTGTTTATGTAACTCATATATTATTATGTTACATGAGTACATTATACGGTTCTGGCCTTTACGAACATTGTCATTATTGTCAAGCATTCCTGGTATCGACATTTTCTATGATATTGATCAAATTCCATTAGTTACTCTTATTTCTTGAATTTCATCAAACTTCGTTGAGCCTAAAGGCGTGTCCACACTATGCCGCTGAGTGCCGTTGGCAATGCCAACTGGCAAAGCTAGACGTCCACATCTCTGTTGGGATGCAGCGTAGCAAGTTCACCGAGGAGGATTTTCTACTTGCTTCTGCTGCTTTTATAATTACTCATTGACAGTGAAGAAAAACGTTGCGAACGGCGCAACTACAGTTTTGGGTTCGTCTTAGTCTTCAAAGCAAAACACATAATGGAACAATTGATATAACTTAAATCCCTCGCGGCGGAATAGTAGAAATCCGTAGAAAAATTTCAAGGTAAAAATAAAATAGTCTATTTCCATGTACACTCCAGTACCAGAAATTTCCACGTCCAATGTACGTAGAAATAACTATCTTGTTTTTACCTTGAATTTTTTTTTATTTTTTATTTTTGAACAAGTGATTTGACAACGATTTGCTGTTTTGGACGATTTGGATGAACTTAAATCACGAGTAAAGATCAGGATGTGGGTTTTAATATATGTTTCATACCTGTAAAAAGTTCTGATTGCACCAAAAATATTGTAACAAACAACGCTGATAAAGGTGATAACGAGTGGCACTGTGTATTTTCTATCGCAGTTCAACAATCACTGCATTTTCAACCTAACAACATAACAATCAACCATCTACTCAACAACACATGTGGGGTTGGAAGCCCCCACACTACCCCCCTCCTTCTCCTTCTTCTTCTTTGGGCCTCACATCGGCTCTGGCCAAACGGTTAGCGTGCAGTCGCCGTCTCGTCCTCCCCAGTTTCACGTCAAAGAGCACGTCGTTAATCCGTCGCTCGACCACCCATGGCCCAGTCCACAGTGGTTGGAGCTTTGGACAGAGCCCCTTTTAGCGAATTTTCAAAGAAAATGAAGCTATTGCAATGGCTTCGAAATTTAAATAATATAAATTTTTGGAAATTTTCTTCATAGAAATCCGTTTCAGACCATTCTAAAACGATTCCTGAAATTTAACACTTTTTTATATGTATATATATATATATGTGTCACTCCAGACGATAACTCTCGATAGAATTGAGATAAACAGCTCAAATTTGCACAAAAAATCTATCTTGGCAATCGAAAGGCTAAGTTCGAAGATGGGCGAAATTGGCCTACTCTAAGGAGGGTTTTGGCGCATTTAAAGTGCGCAAAAATTACCCAAAAATCCCCAAAATGTTATTTTCCAACAAGTGACCCCTCATTTTAAAGGTTTTTGCACGCTGAACACGATGGTGGAATCGGATTTTAGATATCTTGATCCGTTCTCAAATTAGAGCATTTAAAGTGCGCAAAAATTACCCAAAAATCCCCAAAATGTTATTTTCTAACAAGTGACCCCTCATTTTAAAGGTTTTTGCACGCTGAACACGATGGTGAAATCGGATTTTAGATATCTAAATCCGTTCTTAAATTAGAGCATTTAAAGTGCGCAAAAATTACCCAAAACTAGGATAATCTTTAAACTCTTACCCCCCCCCCCCCCACCCCCTTAGAGTGGTCAGATTGAAAAATGTGAGAAGTATTAATTGAAGACGAGAGTTCGAAGCAAAAAAGGGGGAGGCAAACGATTAGTACAACTCCTTGAATTTCCCATTTGACATATAATTTATTGTTATGATACCTTCATAGATAGACAAGTACCGGCCCACGTATTACTAGAAGGAAGACGAAAGAAAAAATCTATTTCAAATTATTCAATTTAGGTACTAACAGTAGGAGGAAGAAGGTTAGGTAGGTATCTTATCAATTTATTATCAGTATCATACGAATATTTGATATTCAAAGGTAGGTAGGTACTTAACATGATAAAAATAATATCAATGAAGAAGGAAGGATCTACCTACCTAGTAGAGCAAATCTTGAACTGGTTTTAGATACCAGGCCTGAAATCGTAGTCAAGAGGAAAGGCCATTCAGAAGGAACAAGGAATCTACTCATAACAAACGGTAGAATCAGGATGGACAAAACGTACAAATTAAAATAAATACGAAGAGAATATACATAGAAAACCAAATTTTAGACCGAAGTTTTCCTTTATTCAAAACCATAGCCATTAATTCGAATATTTCTTTGAAAATTCGCTCATTAAGTCATGCTGCATGACTGTTTTTTTTCATCTTTGGGTCTTAGACCCATACCCAATCGCCTTCCTGGAAGGGTGGTTTCCGCGCTCGCCGATCGTGGATCTCCTTCTGTGTGCGCATTTTCCAGTGAGTTTCGTCCCGCGCAAACTGACGTAGCCCCTCCAGGTTCTGGCGGAGGTCAATGACGTAGGAGGCCACACAGGGTTTAACAGGTGGTCGCACCAACGATTCTGGGAGGCGTAGATCACGTCCATAAATAAGCTGAGCTGGAGAAAAGGCAGTAGTGTGATGGGGCGTGGCTCTGTACGCCAACAGAAACAGAGGCACCTTAGTGTCCCAATCGTCCTGGCTCTTGCTAACAAAGATGGCCAAATGCTTGGTAAGGGATCGGTTCATCCTTTCCACCAGACCTGCAGACTGGGGGTGGAGAGATGTCGTTCGAGTGCGGTGGGTGCCTAAAAGAGTCAGTACTTCAGCAAATAATTTTGACTCAAAGTTGCGGCCCTGGTCAGTGTGGATCTCTAACGGAGCTCCCACTCGACAGAAGATGTTCTCCACCAGGGCTGCCGCATCAGTGTGAGCCTCCTGGTTTGGAACGGGTATTGCTTCTGGCCACTTTGAAAAATAATCAACCGCCACCACGATGAACCTGTTCCCTTGTGTGGTGACTGGAAATGGCCCCAAAATGTCAACGCCTACTCTGTCAAAAGGCTCTCCAACAGCCATCTGTTGTAGTGGTGCAGGTCGAATTTTCCCAGGACCCTTGAACTGCCGGCACTCACTGCACGTTCGGCACCATGACTTGATGTCTGAGGTCATTCCTGGCCAGAAATACCTTTGACGAACCTGAGCCAGGGTCTTCCAAAACCCAAAGTGGCCAGCCGTTGGAGCATCATGGCACCCTTGCAGGACTTCCTTGACCATTCCCTGGGGGACGACCCATTGAAGTCTCTCCTGTCCTCTCTTACCTAGCCACCGATGGTAAAGTGTTCCATTTTGAACTTCCAGAAGTTCCCAGCGGCTTACCAACTGTCGCAAGCGGAGGTCACCCGATGCCAACGTTTCTGGTCCTGGCCTGGTTCCTTCGTTCCTCCACTTCACTACTTGCTGGATGATCTTGTCCTCATCTTGGCGTCCTTCGTTGCTGATGGTCGTCAAAGCGTTGCTGCGCGCTTCTTGATCTTCTCGGCGCTGGCAGTGGTTGCACCCTTCCCCACATGGCCGCCGTGACAACCCATCCGCATTCCCATGGAGCTTACCCTTCCGATGCACAATAGTGAAATCATATGACTGAAGTGTTTCCATCCATCGGGCTAGCTGTCCCTCAGGTTTCTTGAACGATGTTAGCCAGGTCAGGGCAGAATGATCGGTTCTGAGAAGAAAATGCCTGCCATACAGGTATTGGTGGAAGTAGTCAATTGCCCGGACAACTGCAAGTAGTTCCCTGCGCGTGGCGCAGTAGTTCCTCTCGGGGCGTTTCAGCGTGTGACTGAAATAAGCTACCACCCTCTCTTCACCCTCTTGCACCTGTGACAGGACTGCTCCTACTGCATGTGCACTTGCATCGCAGTCTAACGTGAAGGGCTGTCAGACGTCAGAGTAGGCCAAGACGGGGGCAGTGGTCATGGCCGCTTTCAGATACTCAAAGCTCTTCTTGCAGTCGTCGTCCCACTCAAATGTCCTTCGTGCTTCTGTTAATCGTGTGAGTGGCTTGGCAAGATCAGCATAGTCCTTCACAAACCTGCGGTAGTATGAGCAAAATCCGAGAAAACTGTCCACCTCCTGCGTGTTCTTGGGAGTGGGCCACTTCTGGACAGCCATTGTCTTCTTTGGGTCCGTATGGATGCCATTCGCCGAAATGACATGTCCCAGGTAATGGGCCTCCTTCCTGAAAAACGTGCACTTCTTCAGGTTGACTTGGAGATTGGCCTTCTGGAGACAGATCAACACTTTCCTCAGCTTCTCCAGGACAGTCCAAAAGTCAGGACCGTATATAATCAAGTCATCCAAGTAGATCAACGCCAATCCCTGAGTGATTACCTTCTCCATCAGTCGCTGAAAAGTTGCAGGGGCGTTGCAAAGTCCGAATGGCATGACCTTGAACTGCCACAACCCCTTGCGGTATATGGCGAACGCAGTTTTTTCTTTGTCCTCTGGTCGGAGCTCAATTTGCCAGTATCAACCAGCAAACAGCATGCTTTGTTCCCCACTACCGCGTCTACAAACAAGGCTTCCCCCCCGGACCTGGCTGCCCTGATGAACCCACAGGGGCCTCTCCTGACCTGAGCCTGAGGTTGGCCCACCTCCCAGGCTCTTTCTAGTTTTCCGCTG
Organism: Leptopterna dolabrata; assembly: GCA_954871275.1. NCBI lineage: Eukaryota > Metazoa > Arthropoda > Insecta > Hemiptera > Miridae > Leptopterna > Leptopterna dolabrata. The sequence continues at coordinate 87,255,010 of OX940975.1, read as the reverse complement.
CGTCTAGCCCTTTCCCTTGTTGCCCCTTTGCTATCTTTGGGCACCGAGCTCGATGATGTCCCAATTCCCCACAACCCCAGCAACCGTTGGTCTCTTGTTGTTGGGTTTGAGTCTGACATTCCATGAGTTGTGCTCGGTTAATTGCCTCCTGCCAGGATAAGGGGAATGTTGCGGCCAGTATCTTGCTAGTCTCCCTATCTCTCAGACCTCGCAAGAAAGCTTGTAGGATCATCTGCTCCCTACACGCCTCCGGCCAGTTGGGAGTGGCAAAACGAGCTAATCGCTCTATGTCTGTAGCAAATTGCACCACCGACTCGTTAGCCTGCTGCTTCCTCATCTCAAGCTCCACCTGCCACCGCATCGACAAACATTGCTGTCCAAATCTAGCCTTGAGAGCCATAACCAGGCTATCGTAGTCATTCCGCTTATCCGGTGGCACTGTGGCCAAAACCACTTTCAAAGCCGTTCCTCTCAAGGCACTCGCCAGCTTGTGTCCTTTTCGACACTGGGACCACCCACTAGCTCGAGCGACCATGTCCATATGCCCCTCATAGTCCTCCCATGCTGAGTCTCCCGAGTAGGTCATCAGGGTCCCCTCTGGACGTGTGGGAGATGCAGTTGGGGGTGTGGGTTCAAGGGGAGCCTCACAAGGTGTAAGATGCTTTGAACTCTGAAGGGTCACTACTTGTGGCGTATTTGCTTCAAGCCGTAGGACCCGCTCTTCATATGCCACCTGCTGCTGCCGCATCAATGAGAGCTGCCCCTGGATGGCTTGCAGTTCGTCGAAGAGGCCTTCAATACTTCGGCTACCTCCATCCACCACCAAGCTTTCATTGTCCGTAGCAGGGGCTTGGAACGGAGGAGCGGTTATTGAATCTTCACTGGCTAGCGGCTGCTGTGACATATTCGCCCGCGTCACACTCCTCGTTACACGCCTCGGCATGTCGACAGTCTGATTGTTAAAACGATCCCGGACGGGCCCCCAATGTAACAAACAATGCTGATAAAGGTGATAACGAGTGGCACTGTGTATTTTCTATCGCAGTTCAACAATCACTGCATTTTCAACCTAACAACATAACAATCAACCATCTACTCAACAACACATGTGGGGTTGGAAGCCCCCACAATATACTAGGAAAATGCGTCATTCAGGTACCTAAGCGCAACTGAAGCCAGCTGGCATGTCCATACTACGTTTTTGTGCGTGGCTTTCTTTGAAGTAGACAAACACTCGAGCAGTTCGGGTTGGCACGCGCGTGGGGCGATTTTGCTAGTTGGCCGGTGCCATATGTACTTAGCCACCGTATCGCCTTAATGTGGACAATAAACGTAGTGTGATGCCTCGTGCCTGATGCTTTTGGCAATATATTGATACTATAATATTATTCTTCCCAAAAAAGGGAAGAATATCTTGCAAGCCAGGGAATGAAATAAAACACAAGCCTTCCCTTCAGACCGTCAGAGGTTGAAATTTATGGTCGTTAGTATTATTCTGTGGTATTTACCTGTTTTGGCTTGTTGCTTTGCAATATTGAACCTTTAGAATCGACCAAGGCTTATTTAATCTCCTTAAAATTCGCTTGAATTTGTTTATTTTTAGCATGTAACCTCGAATCTTGCTTTGAGGGTTTTGGCTAGACTTATGATCGTCCAAGAAACTTGTAGCCCTAGTTTAATTCGGAGAGCGGAAAAATAAGGGTACCGGTCCAGTATGCTATCTACCGACACTCTGTTGGTGTAGAATGTTATCTACTGACTTTCGGGTAGTCCAGTATGCTATCTGCCAAGTAGTAGTGTTATCTACTTCATTAAAATTGCTTACGTGTAAAATTCCACTCCAACTCAAAGTTCTTCCATGTTTTCAAATTCACTGTGTGAGTATCGTGTTCTTCATGTCATCAAAGAATGCGTCGATTAAGTTTTCTTGTGGATGGATAGAGCGCCACCACTTTTAATGGTCTTCCCACCACCGCTTCCCACCACTTTAAGAGGACTCCCGGAGTTTCCATACAAGAGACAGAGGCTACCCACAACGTTAATTTTTACGCCATGCCTAACTTTTATTAACTGTAACAATCTCGGATATTGATAGTTGTTATGGGAGGGGTGAAGGTCACGAACACAACCACTGTTTAGTTTACGAATGATAAGATACTTCAACGATGTGGGTAGATAGCATATTGAGCCAGCGCGAAGTAGTGGTAGGCATCGGATTCGGTAGGGAGACAGCGGCCTGGTGGTAGATAGCATATTGACCGGCACTAAAAAAGATTTCACAAAATGTCATACATTGATAGAGGAGTAGGTCCACCTCGCTGCGTCAAATCCGAATAGATTCCGATAGCATTGTAGGGCCAGCCTTTAATTATTTAGGTACCATGAATCAGATAAACAGTATATTATGTAATGGCTGACCACTTGCAATAGTTAATAACAGCTGATTCAAATGATGAAATTTGTGAGAAAACCGTTCCCCTTGTAACAGGTTTACATCAAGTTGGAGCATGGTAAAAATCACGATTACTGGAGTGATATCACAGTTATAGTGGAAGATGAACTCTACAAGTTGAGAAAACAAGAGAAAAAGAATGAGCTTGAAGCAGGTAAGACAAACTTTCCGGGCTTTTTTGGTTTATTATTCTGTGAATAATACACCTATGTAATCGCTCAGCAAAAAATTTTTATAACACCCCCTCAAAATTTTTTCTTTTCCGTTTCAAGGTACGTAGATTCCAAAAATGCAATGTCCGTCCGCCGTACGCCGTCCGCCGTCCGCCGTATCACGTGTACAGGCTTCATTTTCGGTCTAAAAAATTCGTTCTTTCGCACACATGCTCCATTTGGGCCCTAGTTGTGTCCCGAAACTTTTCAGCCCGATCGGAATATACCCAGGGGTGTTATGAGTGAAAATGTGTATAAAAATAGGTACTTTTTGCGTTTTAGCAACATGTTGGTAACATGAGCTTTTAAGGTATCGTTTTTCATGTTTTTGGGGACGAGAAGACCGAATATGAAGTCGATTTTGACCAAAGAATAGAAAATTGAGGTTCTACCAGATGTTCAGCTCCCGAAATTGATTTTTTATGAGTCAAAAACCTGGGAAATTGTTTGAAATCACCATCAATTTGTATAATAACACTGGAAAAAGTGTCAACAGGTGGATCAAGACGATTAAATGGTACTATCAATGATCAGAGAAAATTTATTTTTAAAAAAAGGAGCGTAGTTTATTCGAGTTTTGGGGGCCAAAATTGGTGGAAACCACCAGAGATAGCTATTTCAATTATTTTATATGAAAGAAACAATAAATGAACAGCCAATATTTCTGTAGGTATGTCCAATGGAATAATAAACACATGTGACAAGGACTTTGCAGCGTTTTTGGTTTATTATTCTGTGAATAATACACCTATGTATTCACTCAGCAAAAAATTTTTATAACACCCCCTCAAACTTTTTTCTTTTACGTTTCAAGGTGCATAGATTCCAAAAATGCAATGTCCGTCCGCCGTACGCCGTCCGCCGTATCACGTGTACAGGCTTCATTTTCGGTCTAAAAAAATCGTTCTTTCGCACACATGCTCCATTTGGGCCCTAGTTGTGTCCCGAAACTTTTCAGCCCGATCGGAATATACCCAGGGGTGTTATGAGTGAAAATGTGTGTAAAAATAGGTACTTTTTACGTTTTAGCAACATATTGGTAACATGAGCTTCTGAGATATCGTTTTCTATGTTTTTGGGGACGAGAAGACCGAATATGAAGTCGATTTTGACCAAAGAGTGGAAAATTGAGTTCTACCAAGTGTTCAGCTCCCAGAATTGATTTTTTATGAGTGAAAAACCTGGGAAATCGTCTGAAATCACCATCAGTTTGTATAATAACACTGGAAAAAGTGTCAAGACGTGGTTCAGGACGATTAAATGGCACTACCAATGATCAAAGATAGTTAAAAAAAAAGAAAAAAAAGAGCGTACCTAATTTGTGTTTTGGGGGCCAAAATTAATGGAAACCATCAGAAGTAGCTATTTCGATTATTACGCATGAAAGAAACAATTAATGAACAGCCAACCTTTCTATAGGTATGTCCAATAGAATAATTAACCCATGTGACAAGGACTTTGCAGCGTTTTTTAAGTAATTAGTTGATTGAAAACTCTTTGTGTACAATGCTTTCCATTTTAAGCTAAAACATTAGTGTATACCAATAATCTTGATAGAACAAGGGTTCAGATTTATAATTTTTACATTATTGATGCAGTAGACTGTGTAGTGTATAACAAAACTGTGTGTCAAAATAATATCATCTATATATCTATAATATTCTACCTCTGTCAGATCAAATCTACTCAGTACAATCTAATATATATCAAGGAAAACAAAGCTTTGATGAATGTATTGACTGTTTACATTTTTCTGCAGCAGTGGGAAGGAGAGAAGGGATTCACGAGTCAGTGGCCAGTGACGTTGCATCTGTTTTCAAAGCGAAGACTGCCCACCAGTTGGCAGCCATGCAAAAGCAAATTGAGAAAAAGATCCATGAAAAGGAAGGAGTTGATATTGGCTACTGGGAATCCCTCTTGTCTCAACTCAAAGGTATTTTTCTTATTTCTTCACTTGTATAATTTTAATTAAATCTGGACAACAGTTTGAGGTTACCTTTGGTTTAGTGGTGGGTAACAGGAGTTCATTTGAGGGGCTCAAGTTCAGTTAGGAACTTGAAAGTTACAGTGGGATTACTTGAAAGTAGTTCTTTTGAGTTTGTTCAATAGTTCATTCCAGTTCCTTTTCCCTTCCAATCACACGCAGTAGTGAACTATTAGACTGGCTTCTGGTATGGATACAGGAACGACTGGGCGAAGGAACGGCTAAACGACTTCAACTTAGTTCCTAATTCCTTTGAGCTGTCATTCCTTGATACTGCAAACTCCTTGTAGTATCCACCCCATCTGAACATCGTTCGGTGGATACTATACACTCCCCAAGTAGCATTTTCCCCATCTGAATGACTCCTGATGAACCAAAGGAACCATCGTTTGGATACTATCAACTCCTCATGTACTATCATATCAAATGTTCCTATGAACTACAAGAACTAAAGCCTAACTCAGTCACCTTGAGTTACTAGTTGTTCAGTTCTTAGTTTATAATGCACAGAGCGATAGTTCTTTAGTTCCTTTGGAAGTAAAGAACTCTAGCCGCTGGGTCCTTGATTTGCTTACTGTGTGGTCGTAATGAACGACCGTTCAGTAGTGAAATATGTCGAGGAGTGGTTCACGAGTAGTTCAGTCAGGGACTACCCACCTCAACTTTGGTCTCGGATTTCACATTCGCTTAATTAAAATCATACCTTGAAATACGATCAACGAACCTTAGGACTGATATGATACCAGTTAGTGTACCTTTTCTTATGGATATACCGTGATTGGGCATCTAAATACAACCCGTGAAAAAGTGCTAATCCAGATCAACGTTTTCCTTACACTTGCTGAAGGGGTTTTATCAGCTTACTATTGTTTGTTTGTTTCATGTTGGTAAACTTTTGAGTTCATACTCAAGTCTTGTTCTCTTTTATTAGCACACATGGCCAGAGCAAGGTTGAGGGACAAGCATCAAGAAAACTTGAGGAAGAAGCTTGAACTGCTGAAAGCAGCTCAGAATGTGAGCGAGGAAATGGATATTGTCGATATTAAACCTGAACTTGAAGATGAGGAATCTCGGGGGATCTCGAGATCGTCAGCTGAACCTGGAGAAGAAGAGAAGCAAGAGACTTCAAGTAGTGAAGAGGAAGCTGAGTATGTTCTCAAAAAGTTCCATGATTCCATTATCGCCTGTTATTGGTCTCATTACTTTGTATTAGCTGGGCTCTGGTTCCTTTGAAAATCACTGTGCGATGCTTTTCCAACTATTGCCATCTAAAGAAGACTAGACTAAAAAAAAAAATTAATATTTTGATGTGGAATGGATGTAATAATGTTGCCGTCCATAGTATCCCACCACCACGGTTGGGTGTGTCTGAATCCAAATTATTATCACCTTCCTTGGAACTAGTATACTTACATTATTCGGTTAATGTGGTTGGTATTACCTTTGGATGTATTTGCAGAAGTGACACTGAAGATGCAGGAGAGTCAATGTTGAAGCAGAGCTTTGAGGATTATCGGTCTGGCAACTACAGCCCGAAGTACATAGACCCTGCTGCTCTAGAGCTTGGCACCATTGTCATTGACGAGGGTGCCGACGAACAGAGGCTCATGTACGCGAGGTTGCAGCTCACTGCCGGTGCTGCCCCCGTAAGTAAACTACCTCAACATGTCAGTATTTATTGTGAGAATGAAATGGGATCGTTCCTGCCACGCCCAATAGTTTGTAGAAGATCTAGGGTGATTTGCAGCAGCTAATCTGAATAATTCGAATGATATCACAGAGCGAAAGAACAGAAGAGGAGCAACGGATGCAGCAAGAAGCCAGGAAAGGGATGTCCAACGACGAAGCCGTGTTCTCCGTTGAGTCATCACTGGATTCCCAGGTCTACTTGTGGTCGGACAAGTACCGGCCAAGAAAGCCCAGATATTTCAACAGGTAATTATGAGTGGTTGGGCCATGGAACATACATGTGATGGGGTTCTTCTTCCAGCAGCATCTTTAGTGTCCCTGTAGCGATCGCAACTCAGTGGATATAAAAGAAATTTTACGAGAGTTTAAGGGAATGTAAATCGAAACATCAATAATTGAAATGCAGTGCCAAAGATGTGAAATCAATTTCCACACACTGACAGAAATCAAACCAAGTTCCTATACCTAAAATACCTTATCATTATCCCATATTATTATCATAGAATTATCCCAAAAATTATCGAACATTGATATTTTATCCCATTGGGACCAACCAAACTGGCTTTTGTATAAGAGCAAATTTGAAGAGAATCATTTTCGAATGAATCTATATCGAGCTATGTAACCATGATTTTTGGCGACTTTTTTTGGTTTGTGGCTCTTAAACTTTGTAGCATCGAAAAAACGTTGAAAAGTTGCGTAAAATCATAGTTACATAGCTTGAGAGCTCAATTTGGCGTCATGACGCTGAATTAGGTTGTTTTATTTTGCGAAAACTGGTTGGTTAGTATAGTGCCAGCGGGCGAAAATGTGGATTATAAGGTTTTTGCGGATACATGCCACTGATAATATACAATTCAAGTATAGGAACATGAGGTACATTTAGAATTAGCGTAATTTCCTATTAGCCTGCAGCTGAGCAACAAAAACAAATGACGTGCCAGAAAATTATTATATGAGCAATTTTATCTTTATAAAGCTGGGTTCACATTGACGCGTAATCGACGTAAAGCACGCTATTGGCTCATCAGGTTTATGCTCTTTACGTGCGACGACTTTTTAACCGGCGTTTCCAAGATAAAAAAATCGAGATATTTACGTGCTTTACGGATCTGCGCAGGTGGAGGCTGGAGCACGGGCAACATTTCGATGATTACGTGGTTTACCCGAACTTCTACGGCCTTTGCGTTTTACGTGCTTTATGTCGATTACCCATAAATGTGAACCGTTGATTACGCGTAAATGTGAACCCAATAAATTGCGATACCATAAAATGAATAGTGATAAAACTGGAGTGTGACATAACATAATACTTTGGTGATAGATCTGTTTCAAAGGATGCTCCGTGATAAATTAACTTCATATTGCATTCCATCGTGTCCATTGATATAAAAAGCGGAGGGGTAACAAATCATGAATACGATATTAGCTACTTCTATTTTTGTTGTGATTCTTGATTGGATGAATGTTTCAGGGTGCATACTGGTTTCGAGTGGAACAAGTACAATCAGACCCACTACGATATGGATAACCCTCCTCCCAAAATCGTGCAGGGTTATAAATTCAACATATTCTACCCGGATCTCATCGACAAGGGTACAACTCCTGAATATTTCCTGGTGAGACTCCCTTGGATTTACTATGCGTGCTAACTACATAATTAGAAGTAGAGCATAAAATCTGGGAATCGGATATTGGTTCTACACTAGAGGTACACTAGGTATGAATAGCAGCTGGCCGTTGACAACCGGTTTTCTTTCTACAGGCCACGAGGTAATCAGGGAATTTTGAGAAAGCCCCCAGATCTAGCCTAGTGGTGAGATAGAGAAGGTTCTCTATCTAAGTGTGATAGATAAGAGAAGGTTCTTAATCCTGATTGTGCAGGTACCAAGGCACGTGGGCCCTTCTTGCACCATAAACCTGAGGTTGTTGTCAGCGGTTTATTCGCAGTAGTTTCGGTGCTGAAGGTAGTGAACCACTGTCCAATGTGTTTTGCTGTGTTCAGGTTCCCCTTCCTGAATCAGACCCTCTAGCTTGCTCGTTTCCTTTTGGAGATCCATTTTTTTCTCTTACGTGGTGTAGCTAAGTGAGCAGGTTGACGACGAAGGAGTTGAAAAGAGAAGAACTTTCATTTACATACGCACTAAAGACTTAGCTATACCAAATGACACCTAATCAGTTGCCCTACGGGGCTATAAGTACAAAGTGAGGGTAGATAGATATTTTCATAGCTAAAGTGTTGTCCAGTGGTCGCTTGGGCCGTTCACCGTTGATTGGTATGAGTCATATAGGGCTTCTTTCCATAACTGTGTGTTTTTTCTCTCTCATTTAAGATTCCAAATATAGGTACCTAATGTCGTAATTTTTTTTCTCTCTCTCTTCTTACCCTTTTTTTAGTTAAAAGGAAACTTAATTATTTCTGCAATATTGGATAGTTCACCCAAGGTGTAGAGTTGCAAACGAATCAGGGATTTTAACTGACATCATGATTTTCCACTTTTCTGTCTCTGCCAAACCCTGGTTGTTAGTATTTTGATTAATAACGTTTGTAGTGAATAAGGTAAATAGTAGTAAAGTAAATAGCCATTACGGGCTTATCGTCCAACTGAGTTACAAAATTTGATCCAGTAATTTCGCCCTAGGCTACTGTCGTGGTACCCCTCAAGTTCTACACTCCTACGTAGTATTTCTCTGTGGTCGCAACGGCCATTGACAGAGTGAGGTGGAGGCACCTATATATACCACCCGGCCAGGAGCGTAGCGTGCCTCTGGTGACGGGGGTACCGCAATGAATTCCACCCCCCCCCCCCCCCCACCAACATTCACACTTCCTCACACACTCTAAAAATGTAAATGTGAAGCAGTTCTTAGCAAGCTGTTTGTCAAAGGAATTTTATGATATTATTGATCTTCCAAATTCATTAGAAATAATTCATAACATTCCCTTGCAAACAAAATAAAAGGTTTTTCGAACTACAGCCTGATAACCATTGGTACCTATTGTATGTTTCAACAGTGAAATGCCGAGTGTAATCGCGGTTACGTTCCTTCACAACTCTCTTGAAATCAGGCAACGCTGAGGTTGACCGGCCGGCTCTGATGTGTCGTTCTTTTCGCTAAAACTACGAGAACTAAACAAACGCCGAACCACGGAACAATTAACGCAACAACTATCCATTTTAGGAGGAGACTAGGACACTAGGAAAGATTCGAATTCAAACAACTAAATCTGAAATTAGGAACAATTATTGTGAAAACTACAAGTTATAAAATTATGAGAAAACAGGGCGTCGTAAGAATAATTTCCGAAAAGCAAAATGGATGACAGTGACAAGTTGTCAAAGTTTTTTTCTCGAGTTTTTAATTGATAGCTACAATCGATCCATACGCCAGTATCCCTCCTCACCAAGATTGGATACGCTGGATATTTGCGCTCCCAACTTACTAACACAGTCTCCTGAAGATGTGTAAGACACTCACTCACACACGCAAACACACTCACACAGACGATGTAGAGACACACACACATCGGATTCTGGGCCTCCGCAGACTGGTAGCGGTACCCCAGCGACCTTGAGATTTCAAATATTCGAAACCTGCCGAAAACCATATGATTCTAATCGACTAATCGATACTTGGCTGTTTTTCGTCCATGACTGGCAGACATGGAGGTTGGAGGATAGTTCATGGAGGGAGAGTCATGGAGGATGGAGTTATCAGTGGACAATTCAAATTGCCACCTACCTACGGAATGTAATTTTTTTCATTTTTCGCGTAGGGTAGCGCCGGTACCCCCGGTACCCCTGACGCTACGCGCCTGCACCCGGCTCGCCCAGCTCTTCATTCGACCGACCGCACTTCGACTTGCGACCTCTCTCTCTCTCCTACCCTTCCTCGCACCTGCTATGGTGGTAACCGTGGGGTGCTCCCTCTTCTAATACTCGCTGTGGTGATAACTTTGGGGTATTAGCCTTCTTCTTCATGATGTCTGCTGTGGTGATAACTGCGAGATGCCTCCCTCTCCTCTAGCATTCACGGTGGTGATAACCGCTAGCCTCCTTCTTCCCGGTATCTGCTGTGGTGATAACCGTGGGGTGCTCCTTTCTCTAATACTCTCTGTGGTGATAACCACGGAGTGCTAGCCTCGTTCTTCCCGTTATCTGCTGTGGTGATAACCTCGGGGTGCTCCCTCTTCTAATACTCGCTGTATATAATATGTTTTAACATAAATGTATAATGTATGTATATTTATTTTTTATTTATGTGCCACTCCAGACGATATCTGTCCTTGGATACATGACAAAAATTCCAAATTTCGCCAAAACGTTTGCACTGCCAAACATAAAGATAAGTTCGAAGATGAGCAATTTTCAAAAATTGTAAGGGGGTCAGATTCGAGTTGTTAGGGGTCAACAATCGGTAAAAACGGCTAAAGTCGCGAACAATTGACATAAAAACACTGAAAGTTGTACGGAAGGGTGAGTGACGACAGAAAAATACCATTTCAGTTGTTTTTCGCACAGAATAGTGGTCAGATTTGGGTTTTTGGGAGTAAAAATTGGTATTAAGGGCTAAAATCAATATCAATTCACCTGACGTTCTGTAGAATGGTGAATCACGACAGAGGGATAAAATGTTTTTTCTCAAAAAAAAAAAAAAAAAAAATGGGCCAAATTTGATTTTATAAGGGTCGAAAATCTATAAAAATTGCTAAAATCACGAGAAAAATGGTATAATTTTACGAAAAGTGGTATGGTTTCTCTATATCATTTTTTTACACAATAGCGCGAATATTTCTTTGAAAATTCGCTCTTGTATCCGTGCCACATGACTGGAACTTTTTAATTTTTTAACTATCTACATGAACAACCCTTTGAAGTCCAATTCCTATCGGGTGCCTGCTAGGTAACTTATTTGAAGAGAGGAGCTAACTTCCTTGGAATGTGCCTTCTTTATCTATATCACTGAAATGTTTGAAGTTTTCTATTGGTACGAGGCTAGTCTTAATCTATACACTGAACTCACTGTTCCCAGACCGTCTGCCAGGAAAACCCAGATTTTGCCATATTGCGATTCCACGCTGGTCCTCCCTACGAAGACATCGCCTTCAAGATCGTGAACAGGGAGTGGGAATACTCATACAAACGTGGCTTCCGCTGTCAGTTCCACAACAATATCTTTCAACTCTGGTTCCACTTCAAGAGATACAGATACCGACGATAATCCACTCTTGCGTAGAGGATTTATTTTTGCCTGTTCCGGGTATGCAACACCTCGGCAATATCACATTTGATGATGGTGTCCAGTATACCGACGGTAATTTGGGGGAACAATAGAGTTACTGCTCAGGACGAAACAATGAGCCAAGTTGACAAATTATCTATACCTACCTATACAAATTCTGTGCTAGCTGGGATGTGTCAGACTGCAAAAACTATGGGAGCAAAATAAAATGTTGATCTGTTCAACAATCTGAACTCATTCCGAGTTATATTAGTGCTTACGGAATTTTTGAATTCGGTCGGTATCTGCTTGATTTGTTCGAAGATGATTATTATAAAGAATAAATTGTATTAATCAATCAGCCAATGTTTTTTTTCTGATCTTATTACCTCTTCATCACGTACCGATGTTTAATACCATCCCCCCTTGGCAAACTACCCCTTGCCTCGAAATTTCTGTACTTGATGGATTATCGCTGTGTTAAAAAGACAAACAGCAAGATTATACAAACTTTTCAGAACAAGGAACTGAGGAGTATTGTCAACACCCCTTGGTACATCAGGAATGATGACCTCCATCGAGACCTCAAGATGGAATCCGTCAGTGGCCAAGCAACCTTTCAACCTTGTGATGTGACATGTGTAGTGATTGAGTGTTCTTTTGAGTTACAGCCACTGAGCTAAAAACTCTACAAACAGTTGAATAATATTATACGACGGTGGATAAAATATAAACGGGACTTTTTTTAAATTTTATTCGTTAGAAAATAAAAACCAGGTATATGTCACTTTTCTACATAGTGTCCTGCTTTCGTGATTTTCCCCAGCGAGTAGGAAGTTTTTTAATCCCAGCATCAAAAAACGATGAAGGTTGCGTCTGAAGCCAATTGTTCACGAACCCCTCGACCCCCACATCATCCTCGAATCTTTGCCCGCCTAGCGCTTCTTTAAGTGGCCCAAACAAGTGAAAATCACAGGGTGATAGGTCAGGGCTGCAGGGAGGATGATCAAGTGGAGTCCAATGCATTTCTTCCAATTTTTGAACAGTTAGAGCTGCAGTATGGGGCCTTGCATTGTCGTGGAGGAGGATGACGTCACAAATTGGTTGATTCTGTCTTTTGTTGTGATATGCAGCCCTCACCTGAGTCAGCTGCTCACAGTACGAGTAGTCGGAGTAGTAGGCAGCATTGATCGTTCTTCGCTCATGCAGAAAATCAATGAGCAAAACGCCTCGATAGTCAAAAATAACAGTTGCAAGGACCTTGCCAGCTTGAATGTTCTCATCCGTAATGCTGCTCCGGGGACGACGATCTTGCTCCCTCCTGAAACTCTTTGTGCCAGGCAAACACACGGGTCCTACAGAGGGTTTGATCCCTGAACTGGTTGGTCAACCTTTGAAAAATTTCCGAAGGTTTGCCTCTTTCAAGGGCAAGAAATTTTATGATAATTCGTTGCTCAATGGAAACGGGCACCTTTTGTTCAGACATCAAGATCACTACTCATGAGAGGTCGTAAAGGGGGAGACGCCCCCTCATCCACCTTCTAATGAACCTGTCCAAACAATCTCGAAGTGATCTGTCAACCGTCAGCGCTCAGAGGTCAAAGTCCTGTTTATATTTGATCCACCCTCCTAGCAAACTAACTTGATGGGCTAAGCTCAGTTGTTGTTACTGACAACAAATAAATCGACTACTATTTAAAAAAATAAATAAAAAACCGGGAACAAACCTCATACTCATTTAATCTCAACAGGGATTTTTTGTTTAATATTTCAAAACTCGGACAAAAAAAAATGGTAGAAGCCCGTTTTCAAAAAAAGCGTTATTTTTTAAATGAGGGTGATTAAAAGTAAAAATGTGGCAAAAACTTAGGTAGCAGGACTATTGACATCTGATTGGCTGTTGGCCCGAAGGAGGAGCACAGCCTTGGAGGGAAAGGTTCTCATTGCTGCCAACAACCCAAAATCGGAAATGGCAACCTCCAATAACCAGGGATTTGTTGAACTACTCAGCCATTTTCCTGCTGATAAGTAATTTCTAGCAAGAACTCAGAAATTCAAATTTCACATTCGTTTTCTGCCTAGACTTCCCGATATAAACATATTATTAGTGATCATTTCCGTTATTGATCAGAATTTGACCAAAAAAGAATTTCTAACCCACGAAAATAGCCCATTCCACTTTTGGGTTATTATTTATAATAACAGCAATGAATACAACCACTGTCGGCTCGGCACCTTTTTTCAATGACACCAACCACAGAAGAAGAAGAAGAAGAAGGAGCTGAGCAAAACTTGGTTGTTCCCCTTCGACTTAACTGGACTGAACTATCCTTGACATAATTCAAGTTTTTCTTGTGATTTCATTGATTTTCCAAGTATGTAAAGTAGTTTTCCGACTCTCCTTACTTCAGAGGATTAACAAAATGTACCGGGTCCCGTATTTTTAACCTCGATTATGAAAATGTGAGAATACAACCGTGACAACAACTGTATTTCATCATTTACAATTCTTCGTTATCCTGAACCATGAATGGTGCTCACTGCATTCGTAAGTACTTACGTTACATATTTATTTGGTTGATTATTGATTGCAAACTGTGGTTAATGGGTGCAATAATGTTTAATCACCACTCCGGCCCACCCACGTACACTCCTGCCCCCACACCGATATCTCACCTAACCAAAGCTGGATGGCCTCCTATTTCATGAAGTTTCTCTGGTGGTTGAGTCAGTTAAGCGTACGAATGACTGTTCAATGAAAACTGACTCGGGGTTGTACGTGCCTGTCGTCACGATTGTGTACAAAGCATGATTTTTTTATCAAATTGGAAAAGCTTCGTAGTAGGTTCACTGGAAAATGTATAGACGGCGACAAGATATATAACTCGACATTCTTAGTAGGTAGAACGTAAACACTGCTCATACCTCATAGCTCACAGTGTCTAGAAAGTTTGATGTGTACCTACTACTACGTACAGTACTAAGGTGTTGGGTGTTTTCCTTGAGATCGTATCATAGGCGGAAGGTCGAGACAACGCGGCGAACTAAATTTAATCGTGATCAACTTGCCCCACTATTCTGTAGGCATTATAATATTTATTCCTAAAAAGTTGAATATAATATCTGTTACTTGAAGCGTTATTTTAAAATTGCAAGCATCCAGACTACAACTTTGTGTCCAAATATTGCCCATTTCGTCCTGGATAATATATATTATGTACAGGGTGTCCGGTTTAAGAACGACGAAACTTCAGGGATCTATTCTACAACTAATTTGCAACAAAAAGTGATCTATAACATTTTTCTTTTGTTCCGCTGAAAATCCTACTTCTTTCGCTTTAAAGGTTTTTTTCATGCTTTCGACCTTATCCAACCAAAATTACCACAACTTGCTCTCTTAAACTACACGGTAAATCAAAATTTGAGGATACCGTTGGGAAGAGCGTTAAATTTTATTTCACATTAGTTCGTCAACTTTTCTCTAAAGTCAAGGGAAACAAGCGTTTTTTGAGCCCAAACTACAATTTTTGTCAGCTTTCTCCTGGGCGGTTTTCAACAGTATTTTCCAACAATATCGCTACCTTTTGTTAGCTTTCCAACGGTTCATTAAATTTTATTTTTACCGCCGTTGTTGGAAGAAATCAATGTTTGAATGTGAAAAAACGTGGAGAGGGAGGGCATTCCCACACATTTCGGTGGATTTTAAGGGGTTAAGGCTGATCAGATAACAAATCAAAAGTGAAATTTGAAAAATAATATATTTTTTCCTTCACATGAAAATCAGTGTGTACCTTCTTTCTACAGTATTTTACAATTATTTATAACTTCCTTGTACGGGATTCTGAATTCTTACAGAAACTGTTCAAAATGTTTTCCGTCTTGTTATAAACGGATTCTGCGCCTCTTGGGAACACAGTCAAGTTTGGGCTCCTCGCAGGCAATTTTACTGTGCATACCGTCCGATCCATCTGTTTCCAAAATGCTCGTTTAACCACTGGGTAGGGTTAGCAGATTCCCCCTTCTAAAAAATAGTATATCCTTGGTTAAAAAAAATATATATATACATAAATAGGTCATGTTATGTCGTTTTATGAATTTGGTACATGAAATCATCAAACTGAATTTATTGTTATAAAAAAATAAGATTTTATTAGGTCAGTCAACGTTTTTCAAACTCAGTTTTGTTGGTGACACTGTGGAATTTTATGTAACTACATTTCTACTGAACTGATCAGTGGAACGAGCGTTTTATTAATAGTTCAAATGGAGTCGAGTAGGAGCTCCAGTCTTTCGGAAATATCACAGAAATAAAGAACACTAGATAGGTATGTTGTTCAAGGCAACGACTAGAAGAAAAAATCTTTTTCCAATTCCATTTGTCAAACACAGTTCACAGCGAGTAGGTACCTACGTTTTGCATAAAGGTAACAAGTTTTTTTCGAATTACAATTTGAAGTAACTTGTGGAACAAGCGTTTTAAATATACTCCTAACCAGAATAAAACGGTGCACCTCAAATCAGTCTCGGAAATATCACCAAAAAGTAACTAGAACATTCCCTTATAGTCATTCCTAGCTAACCTCATAGGCAATGAAAAACGAGTATATTTGCCTATACCTACAATGAAAAAAGAATACTATACGAAATTATGGGGCCAGAAAGAGTGCAGATACTATAAAAAGAGAATGTCTGGTAACCCTACCAATGGGAAACGTTGCGTCCATTGTGGGTTCGCGAAGGTACACTAAAGTTGAGCTCGATCAGTTAGGGACCAAAGCCACTTGGAAGAGGCTTGGTGAGTAAAAATATTGTTTTCGAGACGTCTGAATTCATCATTCGATTCAGCGTGGAAAAAATACGCGAAATCCGAACAGTAACTGCACCCAACTAAAAAACGCTGCAAATCCCTGCACAACGGTATATCATTTTGTACAGAATACGCTTCTGTTACAGATCACAGCTCTCTGTATAAACCCGTCTAAATAATTGTCTATTGTCTACATATTATGTAGATCGCAGACCCTTCGTAGGTTAGTACCTAACCCCGTACTCGTTACTAGGTACGTACCTAAATCACGGGTTCAATGTTGCTAAAATAAACAGTAACTAAAATGGCAAAAAGAACCGCAAATAATGAAGTTCTGAATGAAAACTGTTGAGGTGGAGTGAAATGCCCCCTTCTGCGTAGATCACTGTTTTCTGTGGTCAATACCTACCCTCGTGGTCAAGTATAATGAACCTTTTGTGTAATAACTTGCCCATCAATAATACTTCAACGGTTGTTCAAGTTGCAAAAGTATCGATCGACAAAATCCAGCTCCTTCTTGGTAGATGAACCGTTGTGTAATAATTTACCATTGTATAGGTAATAATTTATCCATCAATAATACTTCAAAGTTTCTTCAAGTTTCAGAAGTACCTACCAACAAAATCCTATAGTCCATCACTTATTAAATGAAATAATATCGCAGAACAGCCAACTCGACTTTATACAGCCATCCTTGATTATAATCAAGTGCTCCCTAGTGATGATATCTGGGCCGGATTTATACCGTTTGATTCACGATCGTGTTGACGAAGCTTTTTGTTGCACACGAACGGTTCGACGTACAATGCTCCGGGTGGTCTCAAAAAATTATTTAGCTCAAGACAAATTTAATAACGTAAAAAAAACCATACCCTGCTATCAAACGTTTTCGAGCTACGGCGTTCTGAAAATTTCAACTCCTATTCTGAACTCCTTAGAGATGACTGACAGTAACGCCGAGCTTCGAGGACCAACTAGACCCCGAACGGATATCACATACGACATTGAAGAGATTGCCCCATTCACTTAAGGACAGAAGCACAATGGGCAATTTTCATGCATAGGAATTTCTTATTTTTGATCTGGGAATCGGATTTAGCGCCCTTGAAAACCCACCCACTGCAGTTTTCATCTCAAAACTCCGTATAGCTTGGGCCACGGATGGAAATGTAACGAAATGACGTCATAAGTGGATAGCGCTGTTCGTTCCCCCCAGGCGGACGCGAACTATGACGTCATTTCACTGTCTTTCCACTGGTTTGCCGCCCGGTTTCGATCATCGGATACCTCTCATACAGCACCTTTTCGGAAAACACTCGCCGAGATCTTTTACTTAAGAAAACAGTCGAAATTGCCCATTGTCTTTTGTTGTTAGCGGGTGTGAGGATGGGAAACAACCATTCAGTAGAGATTATTAAACACAGGCCGTCAAAAAACTTTTCACCTCGGAATATTGAAATGTTGAATTCAATTTGGAAAGTGTTGGAATCAATTTGGAAAATGTTGAATTCATATTGGAAAAGCTGTATAGACAAGGATATTGTCCGGAAGGACGCACACACGCAGGTAAGTGCTATAAATATTAGGGATGGATTAGCGTGTTCTAAAACCGATTTGTATCGACAACGTATCCTGTTTGAAATTGGTTCACAAATGTAAAAATATGGCAAAGGTAGGTAATGGTAGATATTAGGTTTGCAGTGATAGTCTGCTGGGGATTTTATAAGCAGATTGAATTGGCTAGGTACTCTCAGCTCATCCAATGTCTCAGGTATCTACCAGGTACACCACTTGGCTGGTACTCAACTATCAGGAGGAAGATATTTAGGGTGTAGTAGGGGCACTCAGCCCAAGGAGGGACTGTTACCAGAAGGTTTGTTGGTAGGTACCTACTACAGCCTATACCTACTTGCAAGGGCAAGAGGTTATAGGGGAAAAAAAAGATGGAGTGCAAGAAAATGTGCAACAACACTCTAATAGTATATTATAATGAGTACCTGTTGATCCTGTAGTGGTGATGAAGTGCCTGGCCAGGACTTCCACTGCTGGTACCTATCCAGTGACTTGATGATGTTGTTGAAGGTGAATAAATTTGGTGATGCCTTCGCGTATCACGGTTAATTCGCGAAGTACGGCACTAGTACTCGCGTGATGTACCGAAATACTAGTGGAATTCGGGTGGATGGCACTGAATAAAACGGATTTCTCGGGACTTGAAAAAATGTGCTTAAAAATGGCTGCTCGCACGTCCGACACAGTTGGAGAAGTGAGAAAACCTCCCACCAGAGTTCAGTAGCGGATGTGATAGGATATCAACAGTATAAGGATACTGCTGACTTAACGTCCTCTGATCCAGCCATGCGAAGTTTTCCCATTAAATATACCTGATTAGAGACGCCAATTACACAAATCCGCAACTCCATAATTATGAGAAAAATGAATTTAATGTAGACCACCCAAGATGAAGCATTTAAATGGGATTCAGTTAATTAAATTGTTTGTAAGTTTGGTGGCATTGGAAAGATGATTGTAAGGAACAGGGATCTCGCAGGCGTGTGCAGTAAAGATGGCGACGTCCTACTTGGTTGTTGAGGTTATTGTAAAACTAAGAAAATTCATTAACAGATGTTGAGATACCGGTATTGGTTAACTTTCGGGAACATTAGTGAGCTGAGTTTGAAATAAAGAATAAACAGTGATGAAATTCAAACTGTTGGGACTTCGTTGTCAACTTAGCAGGAAGAATGAAAGGTAAAATTTCTAAATGTAAACAGCAGACAGTGGCACTAGATTAAGGAAATAAGGACAAATAGGTATGGTTGTAAATTGGTGGAAGCTCAAACATACTCCCCCCAAATTTACAACAAGCTACAAGACGAGTGGCACAAGCTTGGTAGCAGACCGCTTGAAGATACCCTTGGTGGTCTTCAGTGTTACAACACGCACCACATTGTCAGCTCCGGGGTGGACCTCAAGGACTCGGCCCAATGGCCAACGAGCGGGAGGTGTTTGAAACTCACTGACCAAAACCAGATTGCCAACTTTTAGGTTTGGTGGGCTGTTGAACCATTTGTCCCTGGCCTGGAGGTTTCGGATATACTCCTCCTGCCAGCGGTTCCAAAAGAACTGCACTCTTTCTCTGATGAGTTCCCAGGTATTGAGGCGGTTTGCAGGGATATCTGAGTAATCAACCTCAGGGAGTGCGGTAATTGGCTGACCAATGATGAAATGCCCTGGTGTTAGAGCGTCAAGATCTTCAGGGCAATCAGACACTGGTTGGAGAGGACGTGAATTCAGGATTCCCTCCACCTTGGTAAACATGGTGGCGAGCTCCCATGAGGTATAGGAACGGTTGCCAAAAGACTTGTGTATCAGAGCCTTGGCGGACTTGATACCCGCTTCCCAGGCTCCCCCCATGTGAGGGCTATGTGGTGGATTAAACTTCCATTCGATGGCGAAATGCGAAGTATGGTTGGTGAGAGCATCTTGTGTTTGCTTCTGATTATACCACTCATATATGTCACGCAGGTAGCCAGCTGCACCCACAAAGTTGGTTCCATTGTCCGAATACATTGATGCGGGGACTCCTCTTCGAGCCACAAAGCGATCAAAGGTGTCGAGAAAATCTTCTATGGACAGTCCGAGAGCCAGCTCCAGGTGGATGGCGCGTGTAGAGAGGCATACATACAAGCACAAATAAGCTTTGGTGGTTGGGGCTCTCCTCAGGTGGGATACCCTACAGAGGAAGGGCCCCCCAAAGTCGACTCCTGTGTGCATGAAGGGTCGCACTGAGCTGAAGCGGCTGACAGGGAGATTACCCATGAGTGGAGACAAGGTCTGTTTGGAAAACCGGATGCAGATGACACATTGCCGCCTGATTAGCTTTGCCAGATTCCTTACTGAAGGAATCCAATATTCTTGGCGGATGCTAGCTATAAGAGCATTAGGACCAATATGATGGTTGAGGCGATGATAATAGTCGACAACAAGGGATGTAAAGTGGGAACGAGATGGGAGTAGAATAGGATGCTTCTGAGTTGTTGGCAGTGGAGCGTTATGGAGCCGTCCCCCAACTCTCAGAATTCCCTGCTTATCCACAAAGACAGCTAGACGTTTCAGCTCATGTGGTAGAAGGTCATGGTGAGTTGCAGTGAAAGCTTGTGGATAGAAGGAATGCTGGACTATGGAAATACAATGGAACTTTGCATTGGTAAACTCGGTAGCTGAAAGTGGACCGTAGCGGCGACTGAATTCCTTCTGCTTGGGGATCTTGCAGTTGAAGAGGAAGCGCTTGACAAATGCAATGACTCTCACAAGTCGTAGGAACGATGAATGACGTTCTGTGTAGGCAATGAAGAATGTGGTGGGTCGTACTACAACAAGTGATAGCATGGTTTGCTTCAACTCTGGAACGTCGACAGTGGAGGTGTCCTTGGAGATCGGCCATTGATCAATAGGTCGGGAGCACCAATCTGGTCCTGTCCACCATACACTGCAGTCTCGAAGACCTGACGGCAAGACACCTCGAGAACCGAGGTCTGCGGGATTTTCTGCACCCTTCACGTGGTGCCAGGAGTTGAGCGCAGTGGTGTCAAGAATCTGCTGGACCCTGTTACCAACAAATGTTTGCAGGAGGTATGTTGGAGTTTTCAACCAGGCCAAAACCACCATGGAATCGGAGAAACAATAAACATCTGATATATTGAGAGTCTGCTTCAATCGGTCTAGAGAAGTGAGAAGCCTGGACAGCAAAAGAGCTCCACAGAGCTCGAGTCGTGGTATGGTGATGGATTTGAGCGGCGAAAGTTTTGTCTTTGATTTAAGCAATTTCATATGGATCTCATCACCTTGAGTTGCACGGAGGTAGACAGCGGCACAGTAACCCTTCTCTGACGCGTCAGAGAAGCACAAGAACTGGTAGGTACTGTCGGTCTTGGGAAAGGGGCGTGGAATATTAATTGACATGATGGCTGGTAATTGTTGGGTAAAATCACGCCAGGCGGTTGCAATGGCTTCTGGTACAAGGTCATCCCAATCGATCTTCGCCTTCCAAGCTTCTTGAAGAAGACACTTCGCATAGAAGATTACAGGTGACAGATAACCTAGCGGGTCGAAGAGGCGTGCAATGACAGACAGAATATTCCTCTTAGTGCACTGAGACTCAGGTGGTATTACCAAGTACGAGAAGGTATCACTTGCAGGGTTCCATTGCATTCCCAAGATCTTGGTGACTGCTGGTTCGTGTGATTGGATCTGCACAGGTGCTTGGGAGTTGGCAGTGTTGGTATCAGTTAGTGGTGAATAGTTGGAGTTCCATTTATCCAATGAAAACCCTCCTTTGGCCAAAAGGGCGATGAGCTGGTTTTTCAAGTGGAAGAGCCCTTCAATGGTGTCACTCCCATATGCAATATCATCCACATAAGTGTGGTGTAGAATAGCGGTTGCAGCCTCAGGATATTCAGCGCCATCATCCTGTACAAGCTGGTGCAGAACACGTTGAGCAAGGTAGGGTGATGAACTCAGACCATACGTCACTGTGTTCAGCTCAAAATGCTGGACTGGCAGATCAGCGCTGGGTCTCCAGATAACTTGTTGATAGCATCGATCTTCCGGTGCAATTAAGATCTGGCGGAACATCTTCACTATGTCGCATGTTAAGACGTAAGTGAACTGTTGAAAATGGAGCACAATATCACAGATATCTGCCTGAAGCTTCGGGCCTGGCAACAGGTGGTCATTCAAAGAGCCCGAGGGGGTACGGTAACTTGCATCAAAGACCACGCGAAGCTTGCCATTATCCTTACGAATGATAGGGTGATGTGGTATAAGGTACGCAGGAGGACGAGTAGCAGGCGACATATGTCCTAACTCCAAGTACTCCCTCATAAAAGCTTGATACTTGTCACCAAGCACGGGATCACGCTCCGTCCTGGTCTCCAAGGAACGAAACTGTCCAAAGACCTTTTGAGTGTTCAGCTGGAACAGAGGTGGCAGTGATCTGAAAGGATAACGTAGAACAAAGCGGCCAGTTTCATCCCGTGTGTGTGTTTTCACAAAGTGCTCTTCACACTGTCGCTCCTCTGGGGACCACGGACTGCAGGTATTGACGGGTTCTTCAAGTTCCCAAAAGCGCTCCACAAGGGCGCTAACATCAGTATGTGATAGCAATGCAACACCATGTTGAGTTGTTGAACTGCAGACAAACCTACCAAGGACAGTGAAGCCAAATATGGTGCCAATGAGTTTTGGACCCTGAGCATGGATTGTGATAGGTGCACCAATCACTACATCCGGATACAGATCAGCACCAATAAGGAATGATATGGGCCCTGGTGTTGTAAACTCTGGGTCACTGAGCTTATAGACTGTGTAGTCAAACCACATATCAGACTTAAGGTCCTCCTGAGGTAGAGGCGGAGTGATAGCTGGTACTACAACAGCCTCAGTTGATAGAGAAGGTGCAGAGGTTGACAAAGGATTGTGAATGTTGATATTAACTTGACCAACAATGCTCGTAAGCGTTGAGTCATTTACCCCTGAGATCCTGTGTTTGAAAGGTCTTGTACTTTGTCCCAACTGGCGAGCACACTTCTCAGTTATGAAAGAGTACTGACTACCAGGGTCAAGTACTCCACGGAATTTGTGCAATTTGCCCGTGGGATCTAACAGATGGGCAACCACTGTACCCAAAAGAACGCCACAGTGTTGCATAGTGGTATTGCTTCCAGAGAATCCTGGACCCTTACTCAAAGGGGGTGAGCTAGAAGCTAGTGAACTGTTGGGAACGGTGTCACTAGACTCCTCAGTTGAAGAATTAGGAAGACCAAGATGGAGGTCTGTGTGGTGTTTCTGGCCACACTTTCTGCAGGAGTGGGCAGAAGAGCATGCTTTTGTCTTATGGAAAATATGTAAACAGTTTCTGCAACCTGGAAACTGTCTCAGCAGATCCAAGCGTTGTTGAGGAGTCGATGACTGGAAGGTTGGGCAGCTAGAGATGGTGTGAGCTTGGCTGCAAATGAAACACGATTTGTTGTTTGAGGGTTGTTTCCGTTGCGACGAGGATTGCTGTTGACCGCTATCATCTTTAGAGTGAGCCATTAGTGCATGTTGCTGTTGCTTGGTGGTGTAGTTATTGGGAGACTTTACGGGCTTTAGCTGCGACGGTGATCGGGGTTTCGTTGTATCACCAGCTTCTGTGACTACATCTTGAGTGATGCGAAGAACCTGACACCGATTCTGCACAAATGTTTGAAGGGAAGATACCTTAGGATACTTGGTACCAACAATCTCTCGCTCAAAATCCTCTCTGGTTTGCAAGTCAAGAGAGCGCAGTGCTAGTTCGCAAAGGAGATAATCTGCGAAATCTGGAATTTCCAGATTTTTCAAAGAGTTGATACTCTCCATCACTCGAGAGATGTATTGCTGAAGGGAATTGGCAGTGGGTTTCCCTGATTGGGCCTTAAACTGCAGGAAGGAGTTCAGGTAGGTACAAGCGAGCTTACGCTCATTGTCATAGACCTTACACAAGGCCTCCCATGCCTGCACAAAGTTTTCTCCAACACCCTTGATATGCTTGATAGCGTCCAAGGCAGGACCACTTAGGTAACTACGCAAGTAGTGGAAGCGCTCAGCATTATTTAAAGAGGTCTCATCGATGATGAGAGAGGTGAAAAGTTGTTTAAAAGTGGACCACTCGGTTAGATCCCCTTGGAAATTGCGAATAACGATGCGTGGAAGGATTGTGCGAGAAGAAGGTGGTGCATTTGTTGTGTTAACAGACGATCTGTCTACCGCAGTTGATGATGCAGTCTCCTGGACTGTCAGAATCTTCTGGTGAAACCCAAGTGCTTCATAGTAGGAGTTCTTAACCTCACCCACAAAGGCCATATCCTCCAAAGAGGGAAAAGAGGGGGTCGCCTCCGAAGTCTCACTAATTTCAGTGGCAGACTCTAGAAGTTCAAGAAACTCCTTATAGCGCTGCTCTAAACTACTGATCATACCACGGAAAATTATGCGCTCACTCATAGTGGTCATAGCAGATAAACCTTTATTGCGGATGTCCTTGATGTCATTGCCCGCACCTTTGAAAAGGCGTTTAGCTTTCACCAAAGCTCTATTTACAGTAGGTTCAACCGGTGCCATTTTGACTAGCAGCAATAATTAACAATATAAATGAATATTATGCACAAGAAATAGAGTTTATCAGTAGATATAACGAGCGGTAACTTTGATTTAAAGCTTGATGAAATTTTCAATAAATAGGGATGTTTATATAGATAACAATAATAAATAAGTTATGAATAAATAGTGATGATAAATAAGTTAAGTTGGTGAATAAATAGTGAGGATAAATAAGTTAAGTTGGTGAATAAATAGTGTTGATCGATAAAGTTAGTAAAGAGTGGACTGTATTATATTTTTCCTATTCTCCAAAGGTGGTACCTCAAATCCGGTTCGACTGGGCCACAAATTTGTTTGAAATTGGTTCACAAATGTAAAAATATGGCAAAGGTAGGTAATGGTAGATATTAGGTTTGCAGTGATAGTCTGCTGGGGATTTTATAAGCTGATTGAATTGGGTAGGTACTCTCAGCTCATCCAATGTCTCAGGTATCTACCAGGTACACCACTTGGCTGGTACTCAACTATCAGGAGGAAGATATTTAGGGTGTAGTAGGGGCACTCAGCCCAAGGAGGGACTGTTACCAGAAGGTTTGTTGGTAGGTACCTACTACAGCCTATACCTACTTGCAAGGGCAAGAGGTTATAGGGGAAAAAAAAGATGGAGTGCAAGAAAATGTGCAACAACACTCTAATAGTATATTATAATGAGTACCTGTTGATCCTGTAGTGGTGATGAAGTGCCTGGCCAGGACTTCCACTGCTGGTACCTATCCAGTGACTTGATGATGTTGTTGAAGGTGAATAAATTTGGTGATGCCTTCGCGTATCACGGTTAATTCGCGAAGTACGGCACTAGTACTCGCGTGATGTACCGAAATACTAGTGGAATTCGGGTGGATGGCACTGAATAAAACGGATTTCTCGGGACTTGAAAAAATGTGCTTAAAAATGGCTGCTCGCACGTCCGACACAGTTGGAGAAGTGAGAAAACCTCCCACCAGAGTTCAGTAGCGGATGTGATAGGATATCAACAGTATAAGGATACTGCTGACTTAACGTCCTCTGATCCAGCCATGCGAAGTTTTCCCATTAAATATACCTGATTAGAGACGCCAATTACACAAATCCGCAACTCCATAATTATGAGAAAAATGAATTTAATGTAGACCACCCAAGATGAAGCATTTAAATGGGATTCAGTTAATTAAATTGTTTGTAAGTTTGGTGGCATTGGAAAGATGATTGTAAGGGTCTGTTCGGAGAACCGTCCGGGACTGCCCAGGATTGCCCCCTCCCCACTTTTGGCCGTTCGGAGAAGACAAGGGACGATCCCGGACGAGTTGCCCGCTGTTCGGAGAGAGCGGGGATTGTGAATTCGGGCAGCCCGGGATCGTCCGGGGCTACTCCAGCTCTGGCGTGGAGTAGAAAGTCCGGAGCATGCGCATCGGTCTATTTTTACCCCTCCCCTCTAACTTGCTCACTTTCCCGCGATCCGCGAAGCACAACTCAAACCCACACACGCCAAACCCGTATTTTTTTTTAACGTAGGTATGCTTTACAGTTGTTTACAGTGTAAGCGTTACAGTTTTTTGTTGTGTGTAATAATTTCCAGTTACGGATTAAGTTAGATAATAATTATGCTGTCTGATACGGATTATTCCGACGATGATAATGGGGGTGACATCAATTTTTCGGACGGCGATGAAGAAGAAATGATATTAAGGGAGGTTTTTTCCCGAATTTGAGACCAAAAAATCAAAATTAAGTATATTGAGCAAGTGGTGTCTGATTTGTGTCAAGTGATGTTGTCTGAGTGGTGGTGATTTGGATTCTAGGTGCCTTCTGAATAAATAAAGTTCTTATAACAATGACAGCCTTTTATTTTATTACTAACCACATAACTGAGAATGACTTTATAAAGGTCATCAGGTTGAGACAGGTAAGAACATCAGTCTCAAGAAAAAAACCTATGCGACACTTAGAGGCGCTAATTGGAAGGACAAAGTGACTTTAGGACAAAGAAGTTACTTTTTTTTCTCCATTGTTGAAAAAGTTGAAAACGTTTTAGTTTTTAATGATGTAGTAGTAAATGTAGTTTTAGTTTAAATCGATGAGAACGCACGAAAGCTTGTAAACAAAATGGTGGGAGGTTCTAATACGGCTTCCAGTCCTGGACAAAGAAAAAGCGTTCGGACACGGCACGAAACCGGGACGATCCGGAATTACTCTGGTGACGTCACGAGTCCAGGATTGTTAGAGCTCTGGATAGTCCAGGACTGCTTCTCCGAACGAACCTTAAGGAACAGGGATCTCGCAGGCGTGTGCAGTAAAGATGGCGACGTCCTACTTGGTTGTTGAGGTTATTGTAAAACTAAGAAAATTCATTAACAGATGTTGAGATACCGGTATTGGTTAACTTTCGGGAACATTAGTGAGCTGAGTTTGAAATAAAGAATAAACAGTGATGAAATTCAAACTGTTGGGACTTCGTTGTCAACTTAGCAGGAAGAATGAAAGGTAAAATTTCTAAATGTAAACAGCAGACAGTGGCACTAGATTAAGGAAATAAGGACAAATAGGTATGGTTGTAAATTGGTGGAAGCTCAAACATATCCATATATTCACGTGGGTAGGTACAGTCCCCATTAAATGGCTCGTGTCACTACAGGCCGAAGGGCAAATGTAGCAAAATGAAAATTGTGGAAAACTGTAATTTTCTCTTGCGAATTCAAGAGTTGTGCCACCCAGCTTGGCATGATTAGTCCTTTCATTCTAATTTACTTAGTCGTTCCGTATTTCTGGAACATAAATCACTAATGCAGGTAGAGTTATGCTTGAAAAACTTGATATCATTGGAACATTAGCCCTTTTGCAGTGTCTGTAATGACTTGTGATCGTAACATTTGCCCTCATTTTTTTCTCATATATTTCTGGAACATAAATCACTAATGCAGGTAGAAATGAACTAAATCACTCGCGACGAAATCGTGGAAACCCATTTCAAAGAAAAACGGAGTTATTGAAAAATAGTCTATTTCCACTAATACACGAAAAACGCAAAATACACTGTTATACCGGTTTCGGTGATCAAACCATCGTCAGTAACACACAATAACTGAAGGCATATTGGAGAGGAGACCTTATATATAGTCACAAAGTGAAATGTGGTCGATTGGGATTGGTTGTGAAAAAGAATGGTGAAGGGAACAAAGGGAGGGTGGTCGAATCTGATTGGTTGTGAAGAAGAATGGTGAAGGGAACAAAGGAAGGGGGTCGATTCTGATTGGCCCAGGAAGAGAATGCCGTAAAAGTGAAAGGAACATGAGGTGATCGGGAGGTGAAGAGGGGGGGGGGGGAGAGGGGTGGAACCAACCTGTTACAGAAATGAATGCAATAATGGAGAAAAACTTAAAGGAACTACATCATTCAAAGATTTACCCAACCTATCACTCTTAATAATTTCGAATTTTTCAAGTACATCCAACATGCTCCCTTTTGGGCAAAAATGAAGATATTCAATGAACTGTCTGTCTGCAAGATCAAGATCAAATAGCTTCAATTTTGATCTTGCAGACAGACAGTTCATTGAATATCTTCATTTTTGCCCAAAAGGGAGCATGTTGGATGTACTTGAAAAATTCGAAATTATCAAGAGTGATAGGTTGGGTAAATCTTTGAATGATGTAGTTCCTTTAAGTTTTTCTCCATTATTGCATTCATTTCTGTAACAGGTTGGTTCCACCCCTCTCCCCCCCCCCCCTCTTCACCTCCCGATCACCTCATGTTCCTTTCACTTTTACGGCATTCTCTTCCTGGGCCAATCAGAATCGACCCCCTTCCTTTGTTCCCTTCACCATTCTTCTTCACAACCAATCAGATTCGACCACCCTCCCTTTGTTCCCTTCACCATTCTTTTTCACAACCAATCCCAATCGACCACATTTCACTTTGTGACTATATATATAAGGTCTCCTCTCCAATATGCCTTCAGTTATTGTGTGTTACTGACGATGGTTTGATCACCGAAACCGGTATAACAGTGTTTTTTGCGTTTTTCGTGTATTAGTGGAAATAGACTATTTTTCAATAACTCCGTTTTTCTTTTTGATGCAGGTGGAGTTATGCTTGAAAAACTTGAGTTCATTGTAACATTCGCCCTTTTGCAGTGTCTGCGCTGACTTGTGAGCGTAGCATTTGCCCTCATTTTTGGTTTATTATTCTGTGAATAATACACCTATGTATTCGCTCAGCAAAAAATTTTTATAACACCCCCTCAAACTTTTTTCTTTTCCGTTTCAAGGTTCGTAGATTCCAAAAATGCAATGTCCGTCCGCCGTACGCCGTATCACGTGTACAGGGTTCATTTTC
Organism: Leptopterna dolabrata; assembly: GCA_954871275.1. Classification (NCBI taxonomy): domain Eukaryota; kingdom Metazoa; phylum Arthropoda; class Insecta; order Hemiptera; family Miridae; genus Leptopterna; species Leptopterna dolabrata. The sequence goes on along the minus strand of OX940975.1, from coordinate 87,226,151 downwards.
GGTCTAAAAAATTCGCACACATGCTCCATTTGGGCCCTAGTTGTGTCCCGAAACTTTTCAGCCCGATCAGAATATACCCAGGGGTGTTATGAGTGAAAATGTGTGTAAAAATAGGTACTTTTTGCGTTTTATCAACATGTTGCTAACATGAGCTTCTGAGATATCGTTTTCCATGTTTTTAGGGACGAGAAGATCGAATATGAAGTCGATTTTGACCAAAGAGTGGAAAATTGAGTTCTACCAAATGTTCAGCTCCCAAAATTGATTTTTTATGGGTGTAAAACCTGGGAAATCGTCTGAAATCACCATCAGTTTGTATAATAACACTGGAAAAAGTGTCAACACGTGGATCAAGACGATTAAATGACGCTACCAATGATCAAAGGTAGTTGAAAAAAAGAGCCTACTACCTAATTTGTGTTTCAGGGGCCAAAATTAAGGGAAACCATCAGAAATGGCTATTTCGATTATTACGCATGAAAGAAACTTTAAATGAACACCCAAAATTTCTGTAGGTAAGTGCAGTAGAATAATAAACCCATGTGACAAGGACTTTGCAGCGTTTTTTCCCATAATATTTCTGGAACATAAATCATTAATACAGGTAGAGTTATGCTTGAAAAACTTGAGTTCATTATAACATTCGCCCTTTTGCAGTGTCTGCGCTGACTCGTGAGTGTAGCATTTGCCCTCATTTTTCTGCCGTTGAGTGGCAAATAATAGTCATGGGCAGACGATTTCCTTTAAAATCTACCGGTACTACTACTACAATATTCTAAATAATGCTCAATAACCTGAAGAGAAAAAACGCTGCAAAGTCCTTGTCACATGGGTTTATTATTTTACTGGACATACCTACAGAGACGTTGGCTGTTTATTTATTGTTTCTTTCATACAAAATAATTGAAATAGCTATTTCTTGTGGTTTCCACAAATTTTGGCCCCCAAAACACGAATAAGGTACGCTCCTTTTTTTTATATTTATTTTTTTAAATAAATTATCTCTGATCATTGATAGTACCATTTAATCGTCTTGATCCACCTGTTGAAACTTTTTCCAGTGTTATTCTACAAATTGATGGTGATTTCAGACGATTTCCCAGGTTTTTGGCTCATAAAAAATCAATTTCGGGAGCTGAACATCTGGTAGAACCTCAATTTTCTACTCTTTGGTCAAAATCGACTTTATATTCGGTCTTCTCGTCCCCAAAAACATGAAAAACGATACCTTAAAAGCTCATGTTACCAACATGTTGCTAAAACGCAAAAAGTACCTGTTTTTATACACATTTTCAGTCGTAACACCACTGGTTATATTCCGATCGGGCTGAAAAGTTTCGGGACACAACTAGGGCCCAAATGGAGCATGTGTGCGAAAGAACGATTTTTTTAGACCGAAAATAAAACCTATACACGTGATACGGCGGACGGACATTGCATTTTGGTTTATTATTCTGTGAATAATACACCTATGTAATCGCTCAGGAAAAAATTTTTATAACACCCCCTCAAAATTTTTTCTTTTCCGTTTCAAGGTACGTAGATTCCAAAAATGCAATGTCCGTCCGCCGTACGCCGTCCGCCGTATCACGTGTACAGGCTTCATTTTCGGTCTAAAAAAATCGTTCTTTCGCACACATGCTCCATTTGGGCCCTAGTTGTGTCCCGAAACTTTTCAGCCCGATCGGAATATACCCAGGGGTGTTATGAGTGAAAATGTGTACAAAAATAGGTACTTTTTGCGTTTAAGGTATCGTTTTTCATGTTTTTGGGGACGAGAAGACCGAATGTGAAGTCGATTTTGACCAAAGAATAGAAAATTGAGGTTCTACCAGATGTTCAGCTCCCGAAATTGATTTTTTATGAGTCAAAAACCTGGGAAATCGTTTGAAATCACCATCAATTTGTATAATAACACTGGAAAAAGTGTCAACAGGTGGATCAAGACGATTAAATGGTACTATCAATGATCAGAGATAATTTATTTAAAAAAAAAGGAGCGTACTTTATTCGAGTTTTGGGGGCCAAAATTGGTGGAAACCACCAGAGATAGCTATTTCAATTATTTTATATGAAAGAAACAATAAATAAACAGCCAACATCTCTGTAGGTAGATATGTCCAATGGAATAATAAACCCATGTGACAAGGACTTTGCAGCGTTTTTTGTTTTTGTTTTTCCCCTGTCCAGTGGCAGCACTTTCCCCCTGTAATCCTTTTTCTAGCTGAGTGTGAACCGTCATAAATATACGGAAACTGTTAGCAAACGCTGGCATACGAGTCTGCAACACATTGAGACATTTTCATGTCATCCCCCCCCCCCCCCATCCCAGGAAAATGTCGCCGTTTGTCAATCGAAGACGACCACAAAGCACTCGTAACGCAATTGCGTATATGCACCCAGGCGACACACCGCTCATTTGGGACACCTAACGACCATAATGTTGTGTGCAAACAAACTTCGTATCAAGTCATGCGCTTATCTCAGCTTTTCGAGGGGCGGCAACCGAGTGAGAGGAATGTATTCTATTTCTATAAATCGAGAGGTTTCCAACGAATGGTGAACGGTTTTTGTCCGATGACAAATGACGAAGTACTATTCCCCTAGCAACGAATCGGTTGTACGCGGAAATCGTCAGAAACTCATTTGGGACAATTTTCGTAACGGTTTTTGAGTTATGTGCCATATTTATGAAAGACATGAAAACGCTGCAAATCCCTGCACAACGGTTTATTATTTTGTATAGAATACCCTCCTGTTACAGATCACAGCTCTATGTATAGATAACCCTTCTATATAATATGATATGTACTATTCTATTATATACATATTATGTAGATCGCAAACCCTCCGTAGGTTAGTACCTAACCCCGTACTCGTTACTAGGTACCTACCTAAATCGCGAGTTAAATGTTGCTAAAATAATTCTGCCGATGACAAATAGTACCTAACAAAAAGAAACACACATAATGAAGTTCTGAAAAGAAATTGTTGATGAGGAGTGAAAAAAGTTGCGAAAGTACCTACCAACAAACTCCAGCCCCTTCTACGTAGATGGTATAATGAACCGTTGTGTAATAATTTACCGTTGAGTAATGATTTACCATAGTAATAATTTACCCATCAATAATACTTCAACGTTTGTTCAAGTTTCACTACCTACCAACAAACTCCAAAAGAGCCATCATTTTTCAAGCGAAATAATATCACAGAACAACCAACTCGACTTCATACTCCGCCAATATAATCAGGTGATCCCTACCAATGATTGGCCGTATTCACAAATTCCTATTGTGGGCGCGTCTCTGGTTACGAGATTTGGTTTGAATTGTATACAATTTCATTCACACTGGAGTCGAAAATGCCTGTCGGTGCAAACTTCGGGGCCTTATTGTGAACGAACGGCTGGACGTACGATGCTCCGGATGGTCTTAAAAAACTCGCAAGTTCAAGAACTATTTAAAACCGTAAAAATATTTACGTAAAAAAATGGTATAGGCGTTTTGAAAATTTCAACCCCTATTTTGAACCCCTTAGAGATGACTCACAGTAACGTCGAGCTTCGAGGACCAACTAGACGACGAACGGAACCTATAACCCGAATTTCATCAATTTTTTTTCATGGTAACTAAGAAAAGTGGCCCGTACGGCGTACGGCGTACGGCGGACAGACAGAAATATTTTTATTGCAATTTTGGATTCTACATACCTTGAAACGTAAACCATCAAATTTTGAGGGGGGGTAAGAATTTTTTTTTTCATGCTCGATTCCAATGGTTCATTATTGAAAATAATAAACCGAAATGACAATAATAAACTGGAACAAATAATAAAAATACTGAACTGTCTGGTGATAGGTACCTGTTTGACTATTTTGGTTTATTATTCTGTGAATAATACACCTATGTAATCGCTCAGCAAAAAATTGTTATAACACCCCCTCAAATTTTTTCTTTACGTTTCAAGGTGCGTAGATTCAAAATATGCAATGTCCGTCCGCCGTATCACGCGTATCTACTCTAATTTAGAATAATTTGTTTCTAAAAAAATCGTTCTTTTGGCACACAGGCTCCATTTGGGCCCTAGTTGCCTCCCGAAACTTTACAGCCCGATCGGAATATACCCAGGGGTGTTATGGGTGAAAAATGGGTATAAAGTAGGTATTTTTTGTGTTTGAGTAATATGAGCTTTTGAGGAATCGTTTTCCATAAGTTTTAGGACGAGAAGACCGAATCTGAATTTGATATTGACCAAAGAGTGGAAAATAGTGGTACTAACGAAGTTTCAGCCTTAAATTTACGTTAAATTTTGGTCTAAAATCGTTATTCTTCCGCCCACTGTTTGGGTCCCCATTTGAGAGCACATTTGGGTCCTAGCTGTGCCCCAAAGCTCGGTAGCCCGATCGGAAAACACCCAGGGCTGTTATGGGAAAAAAAGTGGGTGTGAAAATAGGGGCTCTCGAGGTTTTTTTGAGGTTTTGGTGAACACGAGCTTGTTATGTATCGTTTTTCCATTTTTTGTGGGGCGAGAAGACCGAATATGAAGTTGGTTTTTACCAACGAGTGAAGAATGGAGGTTGTACCAAAGATTAAGCTCCCGAGATTCATTTTTTATGAGTCAAAAACCTCGGAAATTGTCTGAAATCACCATAAATATGTATAATAACACTAGAAGTAGTATTAGCAGGTGAATCAAGACAATTACATGGGCATCTAAAAAATAACTATTTCAATTAATGCGCATGAATGAAACAATAAATGAATAGCAACATTTCTGTAGGCATGTCCAGTAGAATAATAAACCCAAGTGACAAGGACTTTGCAGCGTTTTTGGAATCTACGCACCTTGAAACGGAAAAGAAAAAATTTTGAGGGGGTGTTATAAAAATTTTTGGTACTTCTTCATTATCTGGTATACACCAAAAAAATTCTCAAATTTTGATTAAATTATTTAATAACGTTTCTCAACAACAAAACAACTATTGCATATTTGTACCATCTATTCAGAAGTCCCAAACAACCTGCTCATTCACGGGATAGTTTCTGGGATTGTTTATCTTTTTTGAGATGCGAGCGCTAGCGAGCATCCAGATCGCTTGACAATGCGAGCGGCGGAATGGGAACTAAACTTCTTGTACACCCACCGTCTTGTCTGACTGAACAATCGATGTGTTTGAGATAATGGTAATTGTTGTTGAGAAACGTTATTAAATAATTTAATCAAAATTTGAGAATTTTTTTTTGGTGTATACCAGATAATGAAGAAGTACCAAATTTTTTGCTGAGCGAATACATAGGTGTATTATTCACAGAATAATAAACCAAAAGAAAAACGCTGCAAAGTCCTTGTCACATGGGTTTATTATTCTAATGGACATACCTACAAAAATATTGGCTGTTCATTTATTGTTTATTTCATGTGAAATAATTGAAATAGCTATTTCTGATGGTTTCCACCATTTTTGGCCCCCAAAACACGAATTAGGTACGCTCCTTTTTTTTTTTCAAATTATCTTTGATCATTGGTAGTGCCATTTAATCGTCTTGATCCACGTGTTGACACTTTTTCCAGTGTTATTATACAAACTGATGGTGATTTCAGACGATTTCCTAGGTTTTTCACTCATAAAAAATCAATTTTGGGAGCTGAACATTTGGTAGAACTCAATTTTCCACTCTTTGGCCAAAATCGACCTCATATTTTTTCTCGTCCCCAAAAACATGGAAAACGATATCTCAGAAGCTCATGTTACCAACATGTTGCTAAAACGCAAAAAGTACCTATTTTTACACACCTTTTCACTCATAACACCTCTGGGTATATTCCGATCGGGCTGAAAAGTTTCGGGACACAACTAGGGCCCAAATGGAGCATGTGCGCGAAAGAGCGAATTTTTTAGACCAAAAATGAAGCCTGTACACGTGATACGGCGGACGGCGTACGGCGGACGGACATAGCATTTTTTGAATCTACGCACCTTGAAACGGAAAAGAAAAAATTTTGAGGGGGTGTTATAAAAATTTTTTGCTGAGCGAATACATAGGTGTATTATTCACAGAATAATAAACCAAAACGGAGTTATTGAAACAAATTCTATTTCCACTAATACACGAAAAACGCAAAAAACACTGTTATACCGGTTTCGGTGATCAAACCATCGTCAGTAACAAACAATAACTTGAGTTATTGTTAGTGTGTTTCTTTGCGTTTTTCGTGTATTAGTGGAAATAGACTATTTTTTCAATAACTCCGTTTTTCTTTGAAATGGGTTTTAGTTTAGTTTAATTTAGTTCGAACCTGTAGAGTTTAGATCTCTCAAGCCTTTTTCTCCTTTTGCCACTTGTTCAGATGTGATGACTTAGTTTTTGATCATGAAGCCACTGGTTTGTTTGAAAAAATTCGTTTTTCACGTTACGTCATAATATCGCCAGAACTCCTGATTTCAGTTACATTCGCCCCTTTGGCGGTCTGCTTGCCACATTTGCCCAGGCTTTCTACCCCTTGAAGGTAGGTTCCCGTTTCGGCGAATAGCTTCAAAAGTGGCAGTCCGTTTCGGCGAAAAGAACGCCCATTTCGGCAACGGATAATTCCGGAGACAGAGCCCGTTTCGGCAATGGAAAATATGTAGTAGTTGTGAAAGGGAAATGTGATGAATTTAAAATTGGCATCACGGTGGTGTGAGGGAAATTGCCCAGGCGGTTATGAGCGAATCACCACCGACGTCTGGGATCTTTTTGGAAGAGGTTTTAGGTGAATTTGCCTAGGCGTTTATGAGCGGATCACCACCGACATCTGAGATCTTTTTGGAGAGGTTTTGCCTAGGCGGTTATGAGCGGATCACCACCGACATCTAGGATCTTTTTGGAAGAGGTTTTAGGTGAATTTGCCTAGGCGGTTATGAGCGGATCACCACCGACATCTAGGATCTTTTAGAGAGGAGGTGTCCAGGCGGTTATGAGCGAATCACCACCGACATCTGGAATCTTTTGAGAGGAGGTTTGCCTAGGCGGTTATGAGCGGATCACCACCGACATCTAGGATCTTTTGGAGAGGAGGTGTCCAGGCGGTTATGAGCGAATCACCACCGACATCTGGAATCTTTTCAGAGGAGAGAGAGAGAGCAAGGTAGGAGGAGAGAAGAGAGAGCTGGTTAGAGGAAGTGTCGAATGAAGCTAAAGTCGCAGGATCCGGGGTTTTATAGGAAAGTGAGTCCTCTCCCTCCAACCCCCTGTTGGGGGTTGATGGTGGGGCTCCAGGTTGTGTACCCTGGGTCCTGTGGCTTGTCTCCCCACTCGTACCGTTTATTAACAGAGCCTAACTTTCGTGGTTGAATATTGGCGAGAACTTAAGTTTGCTAGGGGAGTGATTCCTGGAGGGACTCACGACAGAGGTCCCCCCAGTTTGAGCCAAAATTTGAGGAGAGCTGATGGCTATGATACAGATGGGGCTGAAGGCGCAAGGTGACAGGGGCTGAGGGCCAAGGCAAACATAAATGGCGCTGAAGGTGGGGTGAGGTATATGAGGGGCGGAAGGCAAAAGGTGACAACGGCTGAGGGCCACGGCAACAGGTTGAGTGCTGAGGGCGTCATCCTTAACTCTAGGTGAAAGTGCACGTAAGATTAAGGGTATTTACATTCAAGTAGTTACATAAGTTGGTGAGTTATACATAGTAGGTACATGAGCAGTTACATAGATAGGTGGGTGAGAGACAATGAGTCGGAAGAAGATGTGTACAATTGTTAGCGAGTAGTATTAGGTAGCGAGTGATATTAGGTATAGGATTTACAATTGGTGGTGGTATGTACAATAGTGAGTAAGATTAGCGTAGATATAGGATTTAGGATATGTATAATAGTTGATGGTTAGTTTAGATATAGGATTAGAATATGTACAGTGGTTAATGGTTGATATTTACAATATTTACACCGTCGATATGGTATTTACAATGGTTCGTGGTAGGTGGGTTGGGGTCACATTATGGGGGTGCGTGGAAATCCGCCGTTCTTTGGGTATGGATAGGGTGTGGGGTGTGGATGGGTGTAGGTTGTAGGTGTAATGGATGTGAAGTGTGGAGGCGCCTCGTCGATGCGGAAGGACCCCCGATAGGAGGACCAATGGACCTATCGGGAGGCTCTTCCGCTACGCCGGTGTGCCTGTGCTGTCTCCGGAGGTTGTGGTGACGTTGGGGGTGGCCGCGGCAGGGCTGTGAGGGGCGGGATTCTGCTTGTGGATTATTTGGACACCAGCAGAATTCCGCCGTCTCAAGGCCCCGCCGTGATTTCTCGGGGCAGGGCGGGGTTACTGGGCCGTCGGGACGTGTGGGGGAATGCGGCGCTTTCTCCGCCCGTGACGTCGCCCAGGCCGTTTTGTCCCGACGGGAACTATGGGGGATATCCCCGGCAGTGGGTGAGGTGTTGGGGGTAGTTGGGGTTTGATGATGTTGGGGGTTGGCTGGGGAGGTTCGATGGTGGGGGGCTTGAAATTTATGGGTGGTTTGGGGGGGTCGATTTTTGGGGGATTGAAATGTAGGGGTGGTTTGGGGGGTTCTAAATTCAGGGGTGTGGGCCGAATTGTGGGTGGGGGGGGCATGAGTTCCGCGAGGCGGAACTCGTGGAGGATGGAGGACATGAGGGGGTCTGTGGGGACATATGGGGGGTGTACCCCAGTGGCTTGAGCTGTGCGAAATTCGCGCAGAATTTGCCACTGGGGTAACTTCCACTGCCGGGGCCGGGGAGGTAGTCCGGTGATCCTCTGTGGCGGAAAATATAGAAGCGGTGAGGTTGGCCCGGGCGAGGGGGGTAGGGGGGAAAGGGGGTCCGGGACGAAAACGTCCCGGAGAATTGCCGCCATTTCCGGATCCGTGTCGAAATCCGGAAACGGCGACGGAGGTGATGGGCAGTGGCGTACCGGGTGGTGCATGTTGAGCGGACGGAGAGAGACTGATAGGGGGTTGTGGTTGCGGGATTACAGGGGCGGGCTTACAGCGGGCTAACGGGACGGTGTGGGGTTTCCCGTCAATTAACAGGGTTGCGGTGGTTGGTGTGGAGCGGATGACTTGAAAGGGCCCGGCATAAAGGGGTTGAAATGTTTTATGCATGCCGGGCTCTTTCAGGTATATGTGAGTGGCGGTGTAGAATCATTTCGGATAAGCTGTGTCGTTAACTGGTGTTGAAGTGTTTAGCGGCTCCCTGTTAATTGACGGGTTGTGATGTGTTGGGAAAATATCGGCTGGTAAGCAGAGGGGGTCTCTGAAAGCGTGTTGGGCCGGACTAGTGTTGTCTGAAGGACGTGCGGAGGTTCTAAGGCTGAGTAATACGTAGGGTACCTAGTGTTTTTGTCCATGAGGGGGATGTAGCTGAAGTAGAGATGGCTTGTTTCAGGACCGAGTGCCACCGCTCTATTTTCCCGTTGGATTGAGGATGATAGGGAGTGGTGCGGATTTTTTGGATCCCGAGGGAACGGAGGAGATCGGAAAAGTGGGCGGACTCAAACTGCCTCCCCTGATCGACCGTGATTGTCCGCGGACAACCGTAGCGGCTGTGGCGACGGCGTCCGCGGTAATATGGGCGAGCGGAATACACTCTACCCAATTTGTTGCACGGTCGATCATGGTGAGGCAGTATTTCTTCCCCTCGGAGGGGGGAAGGGGGCCGACCAGATCGAGATGGACGTGTTCCCACGGGAGGGAGTCGTGAATGGGTTGAGGAGGTACGTGGGGGTGAGCTGAGACTTTGTAAGTTTGGCACTTCTGGCACCCGAGAACCCAGTTACGTATATCTGTGTTCATATGGGGCCAGAAGTACCGTGTTTTTACGAGGTCCCGGCTCGCCCGGACGCCGGGATGGTGGAGGGAGTGGTAATGTTGAAACAGCTGCCGCCTGAGGTCGGGTAGGACGTAAGGGCGCGGTGAGTCGGCCGTTACGTCACACCAGGCGGCAGCTGTTGGAGTTTGGAGGCGGAGATGAGGTTGGAGAGGGTTGGGTCGGAGTCGGGTTGTTGGTGATTTTTGATAGTTTGTGGGGAAGGGAAGGGCAGTAGCTCTGCCACCGGCGCGGGGGTGGGTCGGGAGAGCGCGTCCGCCATGCAATTGTCGGCCCCCGGCAAGTAACGAATATCGGACGTGAATTGTCCGATGAATTCGAGTTGCTGGAGGCGACGAGGCGAGGCGGATTTGCGACTTTGGAGGAGGGCGTGGGTGAGGGGTTTGTGATCTGTTACGACAGAGAACTGCCTGCCCTCCACGAAGTCACGAAAATGTTTGATGGCTTCGTGAATGGCGAGGAGTTCTCTGTCGAACGTGGAGTAGTTTTTTTGGGTGGGGGAAAGGGTTTTCGAGAAAAACCCAAGGGGTTGGGGGGTGGCGCCGGTGTGCTGGTGGAGCACTGCCCCGATAATCGGAGGCATCGGTTGTGATGGAAAGGGGAGCGTGGGGATGGGCCAATAGAGCGGCGTCCACTAGGTCCTGTTTACAAGTGTGAAAGGCGGTTGTGAGTTCGGGGGACCAAGAGATGGGGCGGTTGTCATTCTTTTTGGCGGGTTGGGGAATGGCGTGTATGAGGGGCTGTTGGTGTTGGGCTGAGTGTTTTATATGACGGCGGTAAAAATTTTAACATACCCAAAAAACGGCGGAGTTCCGTGACGGTACGGGGCTGGGGGAAATCGTTGATGGCTTGAACCTTGTCCGGGAGAGGTGTGATTCCGTCGGCGGAGACGAGGTGGCCGAGGCAGCGTACGGAAGGTTGGGCTAGGACGCATTTATCGGTGTTGATTTGTAGTCCTTCGGCGGAAAAAATGTCCAGGATCTGGCGCAGGTGGTCTAGGTGCTCTTCCGGGGTTCGAGAGGCGACCAGTACGTCATCCAGGAAGCAGAAAACAAACGGGAGGCCGCGTAAAATATTATCCATATAACGCTCCCATGTTTGGGCAGCGTTCCTGAGGCCGAAACCCATTTTGATATATTCAAAGAGGCCGAACGGGGTAATGATGGCCGTCTTTGGTATGTCGGGGGGGTGGATGTTTATGTGGTGAAAAGCCCGTGCGATGTCGAGGGTGGAGAAAACCTTTGTGTTGTGGAGGTGGGATGAATAGTCCCGTAGGTGGGGGACGTTGTAGAGGTCGGGTTTGGTCTTGGTATTGAGGCGGCGATAGTCACCACAGGGGCGGATGTCCCCATTGGGCTTCTGCACTATGTGCAGGGGCGAAGCCCAAGGGGATTTGGAGGGGCGGATGATGCCGTCGGCTATTAGGCGGTCAAAATGTTTTCGGGCCTGGGTCAGTTGTAAGGGGTGGAGGCGGCGGGCTTTGGCGGTAATCGGGGGGCCAGAGGTCTCGATAAAGTGTTGTATCGTGGATATGTGGGCTGAGGGGCGGCGCTGGGGGCGGTATTGTTGGAGTAGGTTCTTGAATTGATTGGGGGGCTGGTTTATGGAGTGTATGTAGCCCGGGATTGGTGTGTTGGAGGAGGGGTCGATCAGGCGCGCGTTTTTGACGTCAACCTGGAGGCCGAAATATGCCAAAAAATCGGCCCCCAGGATCGCCTTCTCTACGTCCACCACGGTAAACTCCCACTCGTACATGAGTCCGTTGAGGTGGACGGACGATCGGTACGCCCCGTAGGAGGGGATGGTGGTACCCTTGGCGGCGTAGAGAGTTTGACGATGACAGCGTGCCTGATGACGGAGGATGGAGTTGGGGAATATCGAGAGCGCCGCCCCTGTGTCAATTAGGAAGGGGACGTTGGATTTTCGGCATCTGAGGAAGAGGCGTTGGTGGGAGGGTGTTGAGTGGGGTAGAATTGCAGCAGTGGGGGCCGGGGGTGGTGTAGTTGTCGTTGGGTTGGTAGCAGGGGTGGTGTGGTTGAGTGTTGGTGGTGGTGGTGGGGGTTTGTCTCCCGCAAAGGAGACTCGGTTGGTGGGGCGCCCGTTCCGTGGGAGGGGAACGGTGGGTGGGGGGTCGGCATGTGGCCGGGATGGGGAAGTGGCGGCGCAGCGAGGCGCGGCCGTGAGGTTGGCGGCCGTGGAGGGGCCGTTCCGTGTTGGGGGAACGGTGGTTGGCGGGGAGGGGGGGGGGGGGATGGGGCGGCGCAGCGAGGCGCGGCCGTGAGGTTGGCGGCAGTGGCGGCGTCGTAGGAGGGGCTGTTCTGCGGTGGGGGAGCGGTGTTTGGCTTGGAGGGGGAGGCGGCGGCGCAGCGAGGCGCGGCCATGAGGTTGGCGGCCGTGGCGGCACCGTGGAGGGGCCGTTCCGTGGTGGGGGAACGGTGCTTGGCGGGGGGGGGGGGGGGTATGCGGCGGCGCAGCGAGGCGCGGCCGTGAGGTTGGCGGCAGTGGCGGCGGCGTAGGAGGGGTAGGAGTTCTTGGTGGTGGTGGTGGCGTAGATGCGGGCCGGGGGGGGGGGGATGGTGGGGGTCCCCCCCGTGTTGGCGAGGAGGGGGGCCCGCCGGGTTTACTGGCGGGCGTCGGCGTTTCCCTGCCCGGAGGGGAAGGAGCAGGGGGGTTGACATTTGCGGGCCTCCCCACCGAAGTTTACATGGTAAAAACTTCGGTGGGTGGGGGGGGGGTCGGCGGGGAGGTAGGCCGTCTTGTTGCGGCGGGGTGTGTCGGTGGGGGTTGTTCGGGCTGGTGTGTTCCCCCTCCACTTGTCCTGGGGAGGGGTTGGGCGGCGTTCGGAGGAGGCCGGGCGCCGGCGGTCCGTGGAGGGGGGTCGGCGGCGCTCCGAGGAGTGGGGTCGATTGCGGTCAATGGAGGGGAGCCGGCGGCGTTCGGCGGGCTCGTCGTTTCGTCGGTGGGAAGGTGTGGTGAGGGGGGGTGCGAATCTCGCTGACGTTGGCGGATGCGGCGAGGTCATGTACCGTGTCTGCGAGGCGGAGGAGCGGTTCGTCCGGGCCGTCGAGATGGCTGGCGAGCGCCATCTGGATGGGGTGGGGGAGTGCGCGTAACCAGAAGGTCCGGGCGATGTCGGCCGTCATGATGCCTTGCAGCTGATGTCGCAGGCGTCGGAAGAGGTGGGAGGGCTTCATATCGCCGAGTTGTTGCGGCTGCGACAGGGCGGTGACTCATGCGATTTTGGACGGTTGGTACAGTGAGATGAGGCGGCCACGGAGGTCGTCGTATGCGGCGGCGGCGTCGGGGGAGATGTCCGACGTCTGTGGTAGGATGTCGTACGGCAGCAGGGAGATGATGCGGGAGTAGCGAGTTTTTTGGTTGCGGATACCGGCGGCCGAGAACGCTGCGTCTACCTGGAAAAACCACAATGCGGGGTCATGTGAGTAAAAGGGTGGTAATGAGAGAGGGAAAGACGCAGAGGCGGTCATGACGTCGGCGGCGGCGTCTCACCAACGGCGCCGGGCGGTGAGATGGTGGAGAAGGGGTTGTCGACAGCGGCTGTTGCGTCGGTTGTCGTGGCGGCGGGCGGCTGCAGCGTGGCCGGTCGGAGGAGCGGGGGCGATTGAATGTTCGGGTCCATGGTTCAGGTATGTTGCAGCTGAAACTTGAAAATTCAAATTTTCAATATTAAATATCAAATTTAAAATTCGCAGAAGTCGGGAGTGGCGGAGCGGAGATGTGAGAGGGTTGCGATCTCCGGGCGGGTGTGAGTGGTGAGCGAGAAATGCGAATTTAAACTGACTGACTGAATTAGAACTTTGACTGGTTGTATTTGAAATTGGACTGCACGGACCGAACTTAACTTGTGACTGGGGTTTGACACATGAGAAGGGAAAAGGAGGAAGGTTGTGTGAACGTCGGGTTCACCACTGTGATGAATTTAAAATTGGCATCAGGGTGGTGTGAGGGAAATTGCCCAGGCGGTTATGAGCGAATCACCACCGACGTCTGGAATCTTTTTGGAAGAGGTTTTAGGTGAATTTGCCTAGGCGGTTATGAGCGGATCACCACCAACATCTAGGATATTTTAGAGAGGAGGTGTCCAGGCGGTTATGAGCGAATCACCACCGACATCTGGAATCTTTTGAGAGGAGGTTTGCCTAGGCGGTTATGAGCGGATCACCACCGACATCTAGGATCTTTTGGAGAGGAGGTGTCCAGGCGGTTATGAGCGAATCACCACCGACATCTGGAATCTTTTCAGAGGAGAGAGAGAGAGCAAGGTAGGAGGAGAGAAGAGAGAGCTGGTTAGAGGAAGTGTCGAATGAAGCTAAAGTCGCAGGATCCGGGGTTTTATAGGAAAGTGAGTCCTCTCCCTCCAACCCCCTGTTGGGGGTTGATGGTGGGGCTCCAGGTTGTATACCCTGGGTCCTGTGGCTTGTCTCCCCACTCGTACCGTTTATTAACAGAGCCTAACTTTCGTGGTTGAATATTGGCGAGAACTTAAGTTTGCTAGGGGAGTGATTCCTGGAGGGACTCACGACAGGAAACATTCAGTCTAGAGTAATCCATGGGCGTTTGAAGGATTTCACGTTTGCGCATGCACATACACATACCGGTGCTAAAGTAAAGGAGGCATATTATACTTTTCCGAACTAATCTAAGGTCCGAGTGTTCGAGGTTGGATGTACTGGCAGTCCCCAACTCCTGACTCATCATTTTGTTCGATTTCTTACACGGATCGAGCTGGGCTTTTCTTTTTAGTAAAATACTCAACTTCTCCCTCGCAGTAACTTCAAATGGCAGTGGATCGTGATTGTAAACATTGTCCATTGATATTATCCGAGAAACACACGCGTCTATACTATGGAAGCAGGTCTATACATTGATTTTATTTTTTATATTTTTTTTAACACCGGAAAGTTACTAGCCCATCCTGATGCACGTAACTACGCGTGAATTTGAATTAATTTATTATTGTTATTGCAGGAACACCTTTCATATTTTTCGTCAATCGCCACCTCCATTATCTCATAGAACCGTCTCGACCCACACAACATAATAGTGTTACACGACGATACTAAATACGAACAATGAACGAGGAACCAGGTGAAACCAAACAAAATGTTGCGGCAGGAATTGTACACTGACTTGTTGTCATTCGCCGAAAGAGGATGTCTTTCTCCCAAACTCATTTTTTTGCCGAACGGTGTCCCCGTTTCAGGCTCGACTCCCGGGGCATTCGCCGAAACGGGTTACGCCTCCCTTGAACATCCTTCCTGATCAGCTAGGTTTTTGCGGTATTTTTAAATTCACATAGAGGTGGAGGAACATACGAAAACATAGACCTGCATAACTTCATGTCACCAAAATTGGTGTATATTAATTAGCCCTTCTGCCTGCGAGAGCACGGCCTGTTTCCCCCCCCCCCCCCCCCGTAATTTCGAATTAACATCAAAACTCCGCATTATGAGACCTAAAACCATCTTAAAATGAATTGCGGGTAGTTTCTGACTTAGACATTTTGAAAATGAGTGGAATAAATTTTACAAAAGGTCGGTGACAGTTTCGCGGAGGTACTTTAGTTGCATTTTATTAGTAATTCTTCGAAGTCTCGTAACAATATTGGCAACCGTTAAAATCCTTTGGAAACAGCTTTGGCATTTTTCCCCTGTTGATTTCAGTGATTGGTTACTCATTGTGAAGTACTTGGAGTTGATGGTGCTGTTCTGCTCATTGACCCGGTTGAACTTGGAATCAGAGACATTGGTACCTTAATCGTGATCGTTATCGTCTTCCTAAGGGACATGTTCAGACTTTTCGCGTGGTTCTCATTGGGTTACCTCAGTTGTTTTTCTCTTCAACTTGCTTCCTCTTGGCCCCGTTGCGTTGTTTCAGTTCTTATTCAAACGCCGTCGGGCTCGGTCAAGCCGCGATGGAAATTGATTTTGTTATTTATCGACGGAGGAAGGTCATTACCCTCAGAAGTGATAGAAATGAGGACCATGTAAAGAAAGGTCAGTCATGCGGCCATCACCTGGATTATATTTGTGTACTGCCATACTTGTCATCTTAGTTCTCTAGTCCCTAATGTACCTACTGTCAAGTTATCATCTAGGTATTTGTATCCCCCCCCCCCCCCAAATAATACCTAAAACGTATTAGGTACCACATGATGAATACTTCAACTTTGTCTCCGTAGGTACTTCTCTTCTAAACTGAGATGAAAAGGAGCCGGAAATTCTGTAGTTATCAGTTTCTTGTCGACTCCTTATTTATTTCAGCTTGGAGTGATAAGGTTCTCCTGTCTGCACTAAGAACCTTAATAATTCTGGATTACAAAAATTTTGACTTGTGGGCTTCGTTTCTAGACACAATACGTATTCATATGTTGTTTGGGTAATGGATATAACAAACTCCTCAGGCTAGCAAGTTTTGGTTTTTCAGAGTGTGTGAGGCTACACCAAACACATGCGCGAGGCCTGGTTGTATTCCTGTGTTGATTATATCCATCATGAGGCACATGGGTGCTCCAGCTAACTGTCTAACGGAGAATGGGTATTTTTTTGTATTTCCGATTGTTCCATTGAGGCATACGTACGCTAGTATTGAAATTTAAAAACGCTGCAAATTATTGGAATTAGTTAAAATTATTAAAATGAGTAAATAACGGTTTTTTATTTACCTGCGTAGATCACTGTTTTCTGTGGTCAGTACCCTCGAGCTCCCCAAGGAAAGCCCTAAATCGAGTGCTGGAGCCGGCCCGGGAATTAAAGTTTCATACAAATGTGCGGGATTCGATAATTCAATCATTCATCGTTCATCATTTTTTGTAGTTATTCATGAAGCATAAGGTAAATAATAAACCGTTGTGTAATAATTTACCTGTATAAATGCCCCTTCTGCGTATATAGTATAATACACCGTTACAACTGAAATCACTTGCGGCGGAATAGTGGAAATCCATAGCAAAAAACTACAGGATAAAAATAAAAATAAAATAGTCTATTTCCACGTACACTAGCAAACTGTAGACCGGTTTGCTACTGTACGTGGAAATAGACTATTTTATTTTTATTTTTATCCTGTAGTTTTTTAATAAACCGTTGTTTAATAATTTACCGTTGTGTAGTAATTTGCCGTTGTGTAATAATTTACCGTTCCGTCGTAATTTACACAATAATAAACCGTTGCGTAATAATTTACAAATAATAACCGTTGGTAATAATTTACCAGTATAGATGCCCTAAATCGAATGTGGAATTACATTTTGTAATATTGTTGTTATTCATGAAACAACGTTTCGTCGGGTTGGTGGTAAAAGTGATCAAGTGCATTTTTCAACATTTTACAGGAGAGCCTGCCAAAGTTTTCGATCAGCTTGACTAGTAGGAAAGTGTGGATTGCTAACCTAATATTTGTTCAAACCCAAATGTTTGTCATGTATTGAACTCTGAAATACCTTACCTGAATAAAACGTGGAGGATACAGTGGATAAAATGCCACTTAACTGATATTTTTTCAGGTATTTAATGAAGATGCTTATTTGACTACTTTTACCTGAATGGAAATGGTGATGATTCGAACATGACCATTATATATAAACTCATTTTTTTATTAAATTAGAGCCAATAAATAATAATTTTTAGGTCTAAAACCATTTTATGGTGTTCCCCAAGGAACAATAACCAAAATATCAATAAACATCTATTGGATAGTTCCACAATCTCCGCTGAAACATTTGATCATGTTTACCGGAAACAACTTATTCAAAACCCTGCAGTTAATGAATACACAAATTTGATGGAATTGCATTAAAAAAACTTTATTAAACACATTTAGGCCGTTGAAGCACATCAATTGCGATAGAGATTAAACTCTTTTAAAACATTCATAAAAATCTTTATACATCAAAACTCTTCCTCGTCTTCATCAGACACACTTGGTTCCGGGACCCGATGTTTCCTGTTCTTGGAATTGTTCGCAGGGAGATTCTCATACCAGTGGTGATATTCTTCCGGAATTATATTTGATTCACAAAGTTTCAGAAGATCCTTCTTCTTCTCGTAACTTATGCTTAGCTGCCTGTTATATAATTTCTCGAGTGATCCTGGAAAATTTCTTTGTTTGTTTCCGAACACATTAATTCTTTTGTATTCACTATCATAGTCATAACTATACGAAATCGTATCCAGAAACCCTTTTTTGAACTGGAACCTCTTAATCTTCAGCCAGTTGACTTTTTCACCCTCGGTGTTGGTATTCCTGTTGATCATTATAGTGCTTGATAATTTTTTCAAATCCAGAAAATCGTTGAATTTCATCTCTTGGACCACGTAGGGCTGAGCCGATTTCTTTTTACGATTCGACCGAGCCACTCTCATAATCGTTACCCAGTCTTGAAGAGTGAAAACTGGCACATTGTCCTTTGCGGATTCGATCGCACTATGCATGGAATCGACCTCCATGTGCGAATGCCCAGATTCAAGAAATTTATGCTGGATAGTGTGTATATTAGGAAGAGTGTTTACCAGAAAAATAAACAAGCTTGTGATCTGTTGATTGCGGTTTTGGCCACCACAAGTATCTGAGAATAAGGAATATCACGTTTTCTGGTAAGTTTTCTAGCCATTTAACCAAGGCACTCCCTATGTCACAACTTCCTCTGGCACCATTCACCTCTGTCCAACAGAAACAGAACCCCCTATTTGGTTCGACACCTTCGTACACAGTAAGATTATAAGCATTCAACTTTCTCGAGTAATACATTTGGGACACGTCAGAGGATGGGATCTGTAGAACCTTTTGCAGATCAAACGTCGCCGTTAAAAATGATGTATCAACATTCGAACGTTTTTTGTCTTCATTCTTCGCTTCGTTTGCAGCTTCTTTCCTCTTCAGATGAGATGTGTATTCAGGTTCAAGCTCACATTTTTTGTCTCTCGAGGCTTTTTCATAATTGGTACAAATCAGACATTGGTCTTTCTTTGGTTTGAAAAATGATAAATTATAATCGTCGCAGAATACTCTTCTGTACGTTATTTCAGAAAGTTTCCTTGCCTTCTTTTAGCGAATTTTCAAAGAAAATGAAGCTATTGCAATGGCTTCGAAATTTAAATAATATAAATTTTTGGAAATTTTCTTCATAGAAATCCGTTTCAGACTATTCTAAAACGATTCCTGAAATTTAACACTTTTTTTATATGTATATATATATATATGTGTCACTCCAGACGATAACTCTCGATAGAATTGAGATAAACAGCTCAAATTTGCACAAAAAATCTATCTTGGCAATCGAAAAGCTAAGTTCGAAGATGGGCGAAATTGGCCTACTCTAAGGAGGGTTTTGGCGCATTTAAAGTGCGCAAAAATTACCCAAAAATCCCCAAAATGTTATTTTCCAACAAGTGACCCCTCATTTTAAAGGTTTTTGCACGCTGAACACGATGGTGGAATCGGATTTTAGATATCTTGATCCGTTCTCAAATTAGAGCATTTAAAGTGCGCAAAAATTACCCAAAAATCCCCAAAATGTTATTTTCTAACAAGTGACCCCTCATTTTAAAGGTTTTTGCACGCTGAACACGATGGTGAAATCGGATTTTAGATATCTAAATCCGTTCTTAAATTAGAGCATTTAAAGTGCGCAAAAATTACCCAAAACTAGGATAATCTTTAAACTCTTACCCCCCCCCCCCCCCCACCCCCTTAGAGTGGTCAGATTGAAAAATGTGAGAAGTATTAATTGAAGACGAGAGTTCGAAGCAAAAAAGGGGGAGGCAAACGATTAGTACAACTCCTTGAATTTCCCATTTGACATATAATTGTTATGATACCTTCATAGATAGACAAGTACCAGCCCACGTATTACTAGAAGGAAGACGAAAGAAAAAATCTATTTCAAATTATTCAATTTAGGTACTAACAGTAGGAGGAAGAAGTTTTCCTTTATTCAAAACCATAGCCATTAATTCGAATATTTCATTGAAAATTCGCTCATTAAGTCATCCTGCATGACTGGTTATTTTTTTAAATCTTTTTTCGTATAATTCGTACATCTTCTTGATAGAAAGCTTTGCGTCGAGATAGGCTCGTTTGGAATTTTTTCGACAATAGTGGCTTTCCATGGTAAGGAAACTTTCGATGTGTTCTTTGACAATCCTTATCACTTCTGGTTTGGTCTTGTTGGGCGGGGTCTTTCTTCCTCGTTGATCTAGACCTTCGTATGTGCCGGTTAAATTAATTCTCTGGAAGGCTTTCTCTATAGGCCCTTGACTTATGCAAAGGGTTTTCAAAAAGAATTGTTTGCAAACCCTAAATTTGGTTCCGTTTTTAAGAAAAGAATACCTTCTTCCTACATTCTTCCCCTTTTTACTATCGGGAAGATCGGACTTCCTTACTATTTTTTGGTTTTCCACTCGCGAAAGTAAATAATCCTCCTGTCGCTCATAACTCATAGCATGAAACTGTTGACAGGATTGTACTCTATCTTGTTCCGGAAATATGGTGGTGCATTTGAAATAACATTTTTCACACGATACAGGTTTTGGATGTTTTGCCTCTCTAGCTATGCCATTTTTAGTTTCATAAGGTAAGCATTCTTTTCGCAAACGTTTATTGATATTAATTTTCCACGTAGAGGGGTCTGCAATTGGTTTTCTGGTTCGCTTTCTTGTAATAGGCTGCCTCTCTACTGCTACAGGGATGGCCGAAACTTGTTTTTCCGGACTGGTTTTCCCCAGCATCCTCGTCATCAGAACTGTCAGATGAGGAGGGAATATAATCTGGATCGCCATCGTTTTGTGGAAAATCATCTATTTCTACAGGCTCGTTCGACGGATGCTGGAGAGTGGACGTTTTTGAATTGTTCATGGAAGTGGAAGGCTGGGATTCTGAATTTTCTGCTACTGGGCAATTCGAACTGTGGGGCAATGGGTTTTCAATTACTTCATGACCATCATTTTCTATTACTGAAACGGGTGGAACTCGGTAATTCTCCAGTGGAGATGGAGGAATTATTGACTTGTCCCCTATTTCGGAAATATCAAAAATCCTAACCATTTCTTGTAAACCCTCTTGTGCAGACATGGCAGAATCTGTCTCATTGACGTGAACAAAGTCCAATACTGCACCATTCAGCTGATGTGAATCGTCTTGAGTTAGGTCACAAATGGATGATAGATTTTTAAATGGTATACCTTCCGGAAGTTCTAGAATTACATCATGGTTGGTGTTGATCCCGAATTGATTCTGGTCTGGATTAGAAACGCTATAACTCACCAGGTGGATAGAAGTCTCATTTGGAACGATTTCTTCATCAATTACTTGTCCACGCCGAAGGAGAGAAGACCTATTCTCATTACCTTGAAAAACATGGATGAATAAAATATTATGTAATAATAATCAGAATATTTATATACCTACAAATTATTGTCAAATTTTTTTTTAGGAAGGCATAGCATGCTCACATTAAGAGATGGACTTTTAAACTGATGCACTATATACGGAGTTTTACGTAGCGAAGTCAATGAAAATTTCAGTTCGATTGAAAGAGTAGTTATGATAATAAATTGGCAAAAATTTATAAAGCGCTGGTGAGTCAAGAAAAAATTAAATATGAAAACAACTCTCTGAAGCAAAATTAAATATTCAGCACTAGAGCATGAATGGTAGAAAATACATTAAATGAATAATAGAAAAACACGAATGAAATGAAAAACAAAAATATCTGTTCCTAAAATAGATAGTACTTAGACGTTATAATTGTAATAAAATGCATCATGAACTTGGGTACTTACTGTTCTTTGCCCGTTCCTTACACATCTCCACCAGCTTCCTCCCGCGATTCATCCTGACGCTCTTCGTATCTCAAATAATGTACAATGTAATAGTAGGTTTAATTAAAAAATATATAAACATTTGGGAATCAAAAGGTATGAAATTGGAATCTGTGGAGACACGCTACATAAATGATTGAAAAATCTTGTTTTGAGTGGGGAAATAATCTCTTTGATGTTCAGATCAAGCGCGAAATGGCGATGGCGAATGAATGAATGATAGCTTTTACCTGTATGAAACATCACGCAGTTGGCTGATCCTGAGTAAACAAATGACAAATGACCAGCTGTTCCAGGAAGACAACAGTAGGTTTAGCCTCCAGTTGTTTCAACTGCAAACGATCATCTGGCATATGAACATTTTTACCTGAACTGAACAACTGTTCTAAGCTTAAGTTTTTCAGGTGGAGTTGATCAAATGTCATTTGAATGATTTTACCTGTGCACAAATATCATTATAACTTAAGTAATGGAGTGGTAATGGTGAACAAATGGCAGTAGTCAACTTTTACTTGTTGGATGAGGAACTCTGTTAGTTATCTATGGTAGACGTAAATATAGTTAAATGCCATTTGATCACTCGTTTTTCACATATCCATTCAGGTAAAAATTTATTTTGTTGTTTTTTCCCGCATTTTTGTCATTGATGTAAATTTTATTATTTCCAGCTGTAGATAATATACTGTAGTGTATAAGCAAAAACCTCATTTTGTGAAAAAAGTGCACTTGATCACTTTTACCACTAACCCGACGCGTTTATTCATGTTACAAAAGTACCTATCAGCAAAATCCAAAAGAGCCATCATGTTTCAAATGAAATAATGTCACACAACAACCAACTCGACTTCATATTCCGTAAATATAGGCAGTTGCTCCCTAGCATTGATTATCTCGGCCAGTTCCCAATTGTTGCCGCGTCCCTTGCAATGATATCTGGGCTGAATGTATATACAATTTCATTCACCCTCCTGTTGAAGAAGCCTGTCGGTGCAAACGTCTGGCCCTTACTGTGAACGAACGGTTGGACGTGCAATGCTCGGGGTGGTCTCAAAAAACTCCCAAGTTCGAGAACTATTTAAAAAAATTGATATAACGGCGTCCTGGAGATTTCAACCCCTATTTTTCATCCCTTAGGGATGACTGACATTAACGCCGAGCTTCGAGGACCAACTAGACCCCCAAATGGGACCTATACACCGAATTTCGTCAATTTTGGTTCATGGTAACTAAGAGAAGTGCGAAGTACGGCGGACGGACAGAAATTTTTATATTGCATTTTCGGATTCTACATTACCTTGAAACGGAAACCATCAAATTTTGAGGGGGGATTAAAACAATTTTTTTTCATGCTCGATTCCAAAGGTTCCTTATTGAAAATAATAAACCAAAAAATGCCTCCTATGAAACCTTGGTTGAAGTGTATGGATGCTTTGATAGTGTCCAATTAGCGAAAGGGGAATGAGCGTTTGGCAGAGGCCCCACCATGCTGCCATTGCTGGAGTCCATATTTTTCGCCTGTTTGAAGTGGGTAATTTGTCAGTGCATCATAGGGATCTAGAAAGGGTAGGTTGTTGGTCGCATCTGAAAATGGCTTGCAGTCGACTCTTTCCAAATCGCAATGTATTATATTTTACAATAGAACTATTGAAATTATGAAGTTGCCGCATGTCACTTTGAATGCTACTTCAGTACCTATCTTATACCTGTTTAATAGGATTTGGGTGGTGCGTTGGGTTGGAATCAACCCTTAGCTGGCATTGCATTGCGGCTTCTGTTACACAGAATGTGTACCACTCTGTACTACTTCTACTTACTCTTAGTCGATTGAGGCATTGCATTCCTGAATAAATTCTCACTTAGGTTTGTTCTTCCCTTGGTGCTTCGAGCTGCTACTTCCCATGCTACTTTCGAGAGACGTAGTAACGATTTTATCATAAATTTTCGCTGACTTCTTCCTTCTTCCATTTCCATTCTTCTCTCTTTTCCATAAGGTTACCAAGTTTTGTAGTATCGAGTTAGTTGGATTGTGGTAATTCTAAAATAGGAACCAATTCAATTGAATATATTTATGATAAATATGTTAGTTCTAAATTAATTGCTTCCTTTTTCTAATAGTAAGAGCATTCGAGTTTTCCTTATTGATATTGCTTATTTTAATACAGTTTATGTTACCGTGTACCACTTGAAGGCTACTGACCTGTGTACTTCGATTTTTCAATAAAATAATTATCATTAACTTTCCAACATTATCGTGATGTCGTCCTAGATTCAAGTGGTATTATATTCACGGATTTATACGCATTAGATACGCGATCAACTCCAGCTTCTTCATACGTAGATAACAATTTTAAAGAAGTGATATTGGATTAATACGTGCTTCGAAACTGGCGTTCTTTCGAGGCTATTGCCATCTTTGGACACTGAGGTTGTGCATCTCTTGACAAGGACAGCACGACCACATGGCAGATTGATATACGTCACTCCGTTACTTTTTCTGTCTGCGAATTCTCCCGTAGATATTTAAATAGGTCTCAAAAGTTATAATTTTTGTTTTATCGCGTTATTAGGTAATACGTGAGCATCTGTGATGCATAAGCCATGATTAATTTTACAATTTTCATCCACACCCGTAATACGAGTTTGATAATAATTACAACCGACATTTCAACTCATAGGTAAAAATGAGTTCCTACTTAGGTACTGTGTGAGGAGCATAGGAATTTCATTAAAATACCACGCTGTTTACTGTTAAAGCCTCTATCTTGGCGAGAACAAATTAGTGACAACTCGTTTTGCTGAGCCAATCGTAACCCCAAAGTTGAGCCTTGAACCTATTTTGACTAATATTTCAGGGGTCATGCGGGTGTAGGTTGGGTCCCCTGCTGTTAACAAGCATTATGAATTTCGTACATTCCAAATGATGGTAGAATCAGTGTTCGCGCAGATATGATATCCTCGGGTCTCCGATTTTTTTTCATTTGATTTTGATGGTTTTGAGGAGTAGGTACGTGAGTTAAGGGTCAGGCGGCCCACTACTGCGCAAACTCAAAATCCTGATTGATAGTCACTACCTTCTTGTGAATACTCCGTGAGATTCCGCACAAGTGTGGTGCATGAGCGTGTCGATTCAGGCATAATACGCACTGTTTGAATAATATTTGTATGCTTGGACTGAATGCGCGTGTTTTCTGTGCCTACCGATGTGAGGAGGCTGGATATACAGCGTGTCTACAGTTATTATAGGACAAACTCAGGCAATCGATTTTACAGGTAATTTGCAATAAGTTTTGTCTCTTCGCAATTTTTTTTACTCCATGGAAAATCCGAGTTTTTTGCTTTTAATTTTTTTCACGTTTTCGACTCTGCCTCATAAAAACTGCCATAACTCCCTTATTTATCAATGTAATCTCAAATCTGAGGAGTCCGTTGGAAAGAAGTGAAATTTCCTACCTCTCTGATCATAAATCCGATTGTTTTAATCAGTTCTGATTGGTGAAAAAATAGCCAAAGTTCAAAATTGGTTTCCTAAAATTCACCGTTTTTTCTTTCGTTTTTTGCGCTATTAGTACGGAGGTTTTTCGGCGTACACTACTCGGGAAAAATTTGCCCAGAATCTCAGCTTTCCAGTGAAACAAGAAAAAAATTTCACAGTGAAATTTGATGGAGAAAATGACGTTTGAGTCCTGAAAAACGTGGGTTTTTGGGTGAAAATCAACGTTTTCCACCAAAAGCCGACTTGCTTCATGAAAATACTCGTGTTTTTGGCATCTCATTTATTAAATTGATTCAGTTAAAGAAATATCATCGCGAATAGGGAATTCTACAGTAGGTTCTCGAAATGCTGAACCCAAAGGCCGCATCTTTTAAGCACGCTCCTCGTGACGTCCCGTAGTTGGCGAGCATTTTGCAACACCCCGCCGCATTCCTGCACTCTGGAAAAAGAGGATGTATTAGTTTGAGTAATCGTTTAGGTAGTAGCGGAGTCAGGTCATTGTATCCACAGAAATTTTGGTAACTACCGTTTTTTTGTAATTTTAAGAACTTTTTTTGGTTTATTATTTTCAATAATGAACCATTGGAATCGAGCATGAAAAAAAAAAATTCTTACCCCCCCTCAAAATTTGATGGTTTACGTTTCAAGATATGTAGAATCCAAAACTGCAATAAAAATATTTCTGTCTGTCCGCCGTACGCCGTACGCCGTACGGGCCACTTTTCTTAGTTACCATGAAAAAAAATTGATGAAATTCGGGTTATAGGTTCCGTTCGGCGTCTAGTTGGTCCTCGAAGCTCGACGTTACTGTCAGTCATCTCTAAGGGGTTCAAAATAGGGGTTGAAATTTTCAAAACGCCTATACCATTTTTTTACGTAAATATTTTTACGGTTTTAAATAGTTCTTGAACTTGCGAGTTTTTTAAGACCATCCGGAGCATCGTACGTCCAGCCGTTCGTTCACAGTAAGGCCCCGAAGTTTGCACCGACAGGCATTTTCGACTCCAGTGTGAATGAAATTGTATACAATCCAAACCAAATCTGGTAACCAGAGACGCGCCCACAATAGGAATTTGTGAATACGGCCAATCATTGGTAGGGATCACCTGATTATATTGGCGGAGTATGAAGTCGAGTTGGTTGTTCTGTGATATTATTTAATTTGAAAAATGATGGCTCTATTGGAGTTTGTTGGTAGGTAGTGAAACTTGAACAAACGTTGAAGTATTATTGATGGGTAAATTATTACTACGGTAAATCATTACTCAACGGTAAATTATTACACAACGGTTCATTATACCATCTACGTAGAAGGGGCTGGAGTTTGTTGGTAGGTACTTTTGCAACTTTTTTCACTCCTAATCAACAATTTCTTTTCAGAACTTCATTATGTGTGTTTCTTTTTGTTAGGTACTGTTTGTCATCAGCAGAATTATTTTAGCACCATTTAACTCGTGATTTAGGTAGGTACCTAGTAACGAGTACGGGGTTAGGTACTAACCTACGGAGTGTCTGCGATCTACATAATATGCATATAATAGAATAGTACATATCATATTATATAGACGGGTTATCTATACATAGAGCTGTGATCTGTAACAGAAGGGTATTCTATACAAAATAATAAACCGTTGTGCAGGGATTTGCAGCGTTTTTATTGCTTGGTATCTACTTACCTCCTGATGAGGATTTCCCTAGTGTCCTCAGCTTCTGCGTGGTCTAAGGACTTCAGCGTACCCCATACGCAGAAGTCCACAGGGGTCAGATCGGGGCTCCTGGGTGGCCAGGGTACCGGCCCATAACGACCGATCCACCGACCGGGAAAATGGACGTTCATCCAATCACGGATGATTCGGGCGATTTATCGAAGATTAGGTTGCTACCTACATATTGTGCCCGTGTCGTAAGGCAGCTTCAAAAGTTGAGAGTACGAGCAGCAGACACAAGGTTTGCAGAAAATCCTGTGGACACAAGATTTGCAGGACACGGGCAGCGGACACAATATTTGCAGAATACGGGTAGCGGACACAAGATTTGCAGAATACGGGCAGCGGATTCAAGACTTGCAGAATATGTGCAGCAGACACAAGATTTGCAGAATACGGGTAGCGGACTCAAGATTTGCAGAATACGGGCAGTGGATGGAAGATTTGCAGAATATGGGCAGCAGACACAAGATTTGCAGAATATGTGCAGCAGACACAAGATTTGCAGAATACGGGTAGTGGACACAAGATTTGCAGAATACGGGCAGTTGACGCATGATTTGCAGAAAATCCCGCGGGCACAAGATTTGCAAAATACGGGTTGAGGACTCAAGGTTTGTAGAAAATCCCGCGGACACAAGATTTGTAGAATACGGGCAGCAGATACAAGATCTGTAGAAAATCCCGTGGACACAAGATTTGCAGAATACGGGCAGCGGACACAAGATTTGCAGAAAACCCTGCTGTCACTAGATTTGCAGAAAATAGTGCGGAAAAAAATGAACACATAAATCGGTTGACAATTGAGCTCTGAGCAGCGCACGTTAGTTTTTGTCGGCATTGACTCCCATCCCTCCCTCTAAAAGTAAATTCCGAAATTACGGCGACGTAGGGCACAACTAGACAGTTTTCTGCATTGAACAAAAAAAGAACCACGCAAACCTGTTGATAATTATTGTGGCCTGGGCAGCGCACACGAAATTCTGTCACACACACCTAGGGTTTTTTTCACGGATTTGGATTCAGGATGGCGTGAAACGGTTCTTTTCGTTCTCGGCTCAGTGTTGTCATCTTCTGTCCAGATCAAATACATAGGTAGGTAAGTACATTTCTGACTACTGAGGGACGTCCTAAAAAGTCATGTAAAATGTCAAGACCCGAGTCATCATCGTTTCCCACAAACGGTACCTCATATTATCCTTAATTTCTCTGACTAATTATTCTTATTGTGTTGGTCGGGTCGTTCTCTGCTAGCTAATGATGACTGTCCTCTGATGTCTGTTACAGAAGAGTTCATCGCCCATGGAGCCAACGTCACCTGTCTCGCCCTCGGGCACAAATCTGGCCACGTCCTCGTCACCGGTGGCGATGATAAGAAGGTTAATTTGTGGGCGGTCGGCAAGCCGAGCTGCATCATTGTGAGTTATCTACCTTATTTCCTGCTGTTCTACTTCATAGCACATTAAACGCACGAAATGAGGTGTTTTGCTTCCTAGTACCTGTGGAAGACGCAGGGTCAATTCTGATGGAGGAAAAAATTCAGTCAGCGAAATTCAAAATCACCTCCATGTGGATTTGATTGCAGTGAGGGATTGTAGCTTCTGTCCAGTTGTTTACATAAAATGCTATTGAACTTCAACAAACTTCTCCTGAATTTTAGTTGTAGTTCGATACTTCCTGGATTATCGAAACCAGGCCCTGGACGGGTTGTCAAGACCTTAGGGGCCCATTCATGAACTTGGTTTTCTCATGTTTCTGTACTTATATTCTTCATTATGTACTAAATATGTTTTTGAATAAAGAATTGAATTGAATTGAAATTGGCTGCAAACACATAATTATGCATTGCAGTGAATTACACGGTGTTTTGTTAATTTATATTCCTTCGTTCTTACAGAGTCTTAGCGGTCACATGACACCTATTGAGTGTGTCCGGTTTGGTCACACCGAGAACACAGTTTGCGCTGGGTCAGTAGCTGGTGCACTCAAAGTCTGGGATCTGGAGGCTTGCAGACTCATGCGCACACTGACTGGCCACAAAAGCTCCGTCCGCTGCGTCGAGTTTCACCCCTACGGTGACTTCCTCACCTCTGGTTCCAAGGACACCTCAATTAAGGTTAGTGTTTATCCACATAAATATTCAAAAACTTAGCTGCACCATTGGTGAATTGGTTTGTAACAACACTCTGAACAAGTTTTATCAGTTGGATGTAGTTATGTAAATGCATTCTTTGGGAGTTCATTAGTAGGTACATCATGTTGTCGCGTGAAGAAGGTAATTAACAACAGGCAAACTGTGCGGTTCTCATGCTTGCCATTCGTGTGCAATTCAGAAAAAACGAAAGTCAAGCATAATTTGAACCTCGAAGGTGAACCAAATCAACTTGGGAACCATAGCTAAGGTGCATGTGGATCGCATTTGAAGAGCACAGGGAAGAAAGGCGAAATGTCAATCATTCCAGAAGTTGAGAAAATCGAATCTGAAAGTTAAAAACCCGCACTTTCGCTACTTCGGTTCAAACTCATTAATTTTGTTATTATTTTTTTGGTGCACTTCCCTTGAGTATTGTTTGATAAAGGAAGCGTGAACAAGTATCACCGAATCGGCAAAAACGTGATTTATTCAAGCAAGGGTAC
This sequence comes from Leptopterna dolabrata, assembly GCA_954871275.1. Lineage (NCBI taxonomy): Eukaryota > Metazoa > Arthropoda > Insecta > Hemiptera > Miridae > Leptopterna > Leptopterna dolabrata. The sequence continues at coordinate 87,196,654 of OX940975.1, read as the reverse complement.
ATTTGTACAATGAAGAAAAGCGAAACGTTACGCAAAGCTGTGGACGAACGAAGTTTCATTCTGGTTTATTATTCCGTGAATAATACTACCTATGATTCACTCAGAAAAAAATTGCCATAACACCCCCTGAAATTTTTTTTTTTTGACGTTTCAAGATGCCTAGATTCCAAAAATGCTATGTCCGTCCACCATACCATCCATATTTACTTCATTTTCTGTCTAAAAAATTCTTTATTTCGCACACAAGCTCCATTTGGGCCCTAGTTATGCCCCGAAACTTTGCAGCCCGATCGGAATATACCCAAGGGTGTTACGGGATGAAAATGGATGTGCAAATAGGGTTTTCTGGTGTTTTAGTAACATCAGCTTGTGAGGTACCTATCGTTTTCCATGTTTTTAGGACGAGGAGACCGGATTTTGACCAGAGAGTGAAGAATTGTGGTTGTAACGAAGGTTCAGCTCCCAAAATTCATTTTTTATGAGTCAAAAACCACGGAAATGGTCTGAAATCACAATACATTACATTGATTTGGTTTGTTAAATTGAATTATAATTATAATTAATTATAAGGCTTTGGTTTGAAACAGCGGAATTTCCTGCCTCCCATTACCATGACATTCCCCTTTTCTTCACTTTACGCGTGGACCTTTCGCCTTTCTTCATTGCACAGTAAACTTCGGGATGATTTTTAGCCCTGATCCTTCGTCTTTCTTTCCTCTTAGCTTGTGCAACGGATTCTACTCTACAAACACTCAGTGTTGCCATCCTGAACTCAGTTCCGACAAAAAACTGACATTTCGCCTTTCTTCCCTGTGCTCTTCATTTAGAAGAATACATGGATTTTTAAACTCGTTTTGCATAAATGTTGGTTGTGTCATTGATAAAATGTGTTGAGTCCTGGAAAACTTCAGTGAATAATTACCGAGCACTATTAGAGCACGTATGTAAAGAGGTTAGAATTGGAGAATATAGAAGGTAGAAGGTGACACTGATGGCAGTGAACCAGGCGAAGTCCCCTATACAGCCCATTGTCCAGTGAAACATGATTGTACGTATTTGGTTTGTTGTAGCTGTGGGACATACGTAGAAAAGGATGCATCTTTACTTATAAGGGCCATACAGAGGCTGTCAACAGTCTGAAATTCAGTCCAGACGGCCAGTGGATCGCATCTGCTGGGCAAGAAGGAATTGTGAAAGTAAGTTGAACATCACTTTATAGAGCTGATTTCTGAAAACATGTTTCTGAAATTCAATCACACTCTTGGAGGAAAACTTCGGAAAACTTTTCTCATCTGAGGAACTCGAGAAAAAAAATTGTTGGATGGTCCAAGATCGCCAGACAAAATACCAAAATTGATATTTTCAAAGAGTTTTTATGCAAAAATGTTGGTGGTGGAAGGATTGATACCCCTCCCCCTGTTGTAGAAATCTGAAATGTAGTAAAACGTAAATTTTCCCAGCTCCAAGGAACTAGCGGTAGACATTATTATAATATACTTACATAAATTATATAAATAATAATAATAATAGAAACCATTTATTGTGTCGAGACACGTCAATTACAACAACACTGAATGTAGGCAGTAAAACAAAAGCAAAATCGTAATATACAAAATAAATTGAGTAGGTAATAATGATCGATTCAAAATACAGAGCTCATCTCAGGATAAGACCCAAATTTTGGACCGAAAGGGAATAAGGGATTACTACACCCTTCATGATAGTATGAGGTATTATTGTATGATTTGGATACAAGATAAAACTGTAACTTGAGATTTTGATAGACCCATGCGAATGCCATGCATGGATCAGTACTTAGTTACAATTACAGAAAAGGTAAGAATTAAGTAGGTGCATGGTTCCTACAATATCATGTTTTTGGGGAGATACTTGAAAATCCTCTGCGAACAAATAGATGGTAGAGCAACATTTTAAAACTGAAGTCTTTCATAAGAGGAGAATAAAGTGATTCTAGCGCAACTCCTTGCGGAACGCCAGGGCTAAAAGTTGGAAGATTGTTTATTAATGGTTAATGGTAGGTTGGTTTATTATTCTTTGAATGGTTGGTTGGTTTATTATTCTTTGAATAACACACCTATGTATTCGCTCATCAAAAAAATGTATAACACCCCCTCAAAATTTTTTCTTTTACGTTTCAAGGGTGCGCAGATTCCAAAAATGCAATGTCCACCCGCCGTATAATGCATTATCTACTTCAGATTTGGTTCAAAAATTCGTTCTTTCGCACACAGGCTCTATTTAGGCCGTAGTTGTGTCCCCAAACGTTGCAGCCCGGTCGGAATATATCCAAGGGTGTTATGGGTGAAAAGGGGGTAAAAATGGGGTTTTTTGGTGTTTTAGTAACATGAGCTTGTGAGGTATCGTTTTCCATGTTTTTTAGGACGAGGAGACTGAATATGAAGTCGATTTTGACCGAAGAGTGGAAAGTTGAGGTTCTAACGAAGTTTCAGCCTTAAATTTGTGTTAAAATTTGGTCTAAAGTCGTCATTCTTCCGCACACAGTTTGGATCCTCATTTGGGGACACATTTGGGCCCTAGTTGTGTCCCGAAACTCGGCAGCCCGATCGGCATACACCCAGGGGTGTCATGGCAGAAAATTGGGTGTAAAAATAGGGTTTTTTTCGAGGTTATTTTTTGAGGTTTAAAGGTAAGCGCACACTAGTGCCGCAGCGGGTCGGGTCGCATCGCAGCGGATAAATGTAGCTAAGCACATAGGCGGTGGGCCGGGCCGCAGCTCATCGGAAAAAGCGCTCATTTGTTTGTTTCATTGTTCGTTGTTTCGTTCGTCATGGATTCTTCCCATGAAGATGTTTTATTTTTGGTTCACTATTTCCAATAACGAACCTTTGAAATCGTGCATGAAAAGAAAAACAATTTAACCTCCTCTCAAAATTTGATGATTTCCGTTTTAAGGTACCTACCACGTAGAATCCGAAATAATAGAATTAAAAAACGTTATTCGTCTGCCGTTTTTTTTTCTTAGTTACCATGAACCAAAACGAATGAAATCTGGTGTGCAAGTAACAGCTCATTATAATCACGTGAAATAGAGTTGGTTGTACCGTGATATTATTTAATTTTATGAAAAAAGAGTGTTATTTTGGATTTTGTTGAGGGGCATTTATACTTATGTAACTTGAACAAAATGAAGAACAGAATAATAATAATAATAGGTAGACTACTTGATTTATGAATCTATAAAATTGCCGGGCCAGCTCCAGTACTTACTTGATTACAGGCTTCTCTGGGAAGGGGGGGGGGGGGGCACGAGGGTAGGGTCTCATGTACTTATGTACCCTGTGGGGCTCAAGAAGTTTAACATTTTTGTATAGAAACGCATTTCATTTTCAACAAATGATTTTGTACCAACTTGAAGATGGCAAATAAACTTTATTGTTGTTATTATTATTGCTATTAGGTACTGATGACAGAAAACCGTGATCTACGCAGAAGGGGCATCGAGACTCCAAATAATAATCCGTTGTGTAATAATTCGCAGCGTTTTGACCAATAAAAACACTAGAGCTCATGAACAATCCGCGGCGGGCTGACGGAAAAATCCGCCTAGCGAGCGATGTTTCCATGCGCTCCGCCCCGCCGCGCACCGCCCCGGCTGTGGTGTGCGCGTCTCCATAAGAAAAACACTAAACCGAACCAGGCGCATTTTTCCGCCGCGGTGCGACCTGTCCCGCCCCGGCACTAGTGTGCGCTTACCTTTAGTGAACATGAGCTTGTGAGGTATCGTTTTCCATGTTTTTTTTGGGGGGCGAGAAGACCGAATATGAAGTTGATTTTGAACAGAGTGATGAATTGAGGTTGTAACGAAAGTTCAGCTCCCAAAATTCATTTTTTATGAGTCAAAAACCTCGGAAATTGTCTGAAATCACCATAAACGTGTATAATAACACGAGAAATAGTTTCAACAGGTGAATCAAGACAAAATGGCACTATCAATGATCAAAGATAATTTGTCAAAAATAGGAGCTTATTATCTTGTTTTTGGGGGCCAGAATTGGTGGAAACCATAAAAAATAGCTGTTTCAATAATTGCACATGAAAGAAACAGTAAATTTATTTCCAGCATTTCTGTAGGTATGTCCAGTAGAATAATAAACCCTCCTTTCAAGGACTTTGCATCATTCTTTGTAAACATGATGATAATGAGAGAACTAAATTACAAGCAGAAATATTATTTATAGTTATTAGTAGTAGTAGTATTCGTTGTTAGTATGTTTATAGTTATTGTTGTGATATTAAGTAGTTGTTACCTTCCTGATCTGCAGCTATGGGACCTTAGGATGGGCCGAATGCTGAGAGAGTTCACAGAGCATACAGGTCCTGTTAATTCCGTAGAGTTCCATCCTCACGAATTCCTGCTCGCGTCTTCCAGCCAAGACCACGCCATCAACTTCTGGGACCTCGAACACTTCAGTTTAGTGTCCACAACTGGTAGAGAGTCGTCTTCTTCGCGGTTTGACAATTCGAGTATTTTGTCGCTTATAAATTCAGTATTTTATCGCTTTTGTGGTTTGTGCGTATGGCAACAAACAACAACCCGATCGATTCAATAATCGAAGGTACTTATCGGTTAACGGGAGGCCACTCATCTATTCAGAAGTCCCAAACAACCTGCTCATTCACGGGATAGTTTCTGGGATTGTTTATCTTTTTTGAGATGCGAGCACTAGCGAGCATCCAGATCGCTTGACAATGCATTCCACTAATCTATTCAGAAGTCCCAAACAACCTTCAGCTTTTTTTGTAAAACAAATTTGAAAGAATTGTAAAAAATCGCGTCTTTACCCAACTTGGTACCGCCTGCCACACGTTCCACATTTGCCATCATTCGACACTGACTGAAAACACATCCAGACAACGAACGAAAGCGATAAATAATAATTCAGAAAATAATAATTCAAATAATTTTAAATCGTTAAATGAGTGGCCTCCCGTTAACCGATAAGTACCTAATCGAATCTTTTATCTGTGCTTCGTAGGTGTCTTCTCTTTAGTAACAGTGGAGACGTGTTGTTTTCTGGGGCGAATGACATGCTGCGGGTGTATGGTTGGGAGCCTGCCAGAACAATCAAGATCAAGCCAATACCCTGGGGCAAGGTGCGGGACATGGCTATATCACTCGCTGACGATAAAGTGGTAAGTGTAAGGATTTTTTTTATTCAGTTACGTAGGTAACTTTTTATAAATAAATATTGTTGTGTGATATTATTGTTGTTAGCTACCAATATTTTCAACAATGCAAAATATCCATGACCTGCTTTTCATTAGTTAGATTTCTTCACAATCGGTTCTACTTTTAACAATGCGTTGTTAGTTTATTATTTTAAATGGTGTTCTGATTAGGCATACATCGTATCTAATAATTTTAACCGTAGGGTGCTGTTTCGATGTGCGCTCTACCGAAGCGGGCACGCGCTCTACCGATCAGTAACGTTTCGGTATGCGTTCTACCGACCACTCGCTTTTCGTCATGCGGTCTACTGACCGAATCCCACCAGAAACCAACAGAAATGAATAAAAAATTTAACTTATGCTGTATACATGTCTTCGTTGTCCCTTAGAAAACAGATGAATAGGTCTGGAACGTCCTCCCGGTGCTGCCTCCAACAATATTCGTCGAGGTGTGACTGGAAGTGGTGGAATGTGACGCCTCTGTTTCTCTTCAAAATATTCACTTTTGCATCGAGCCAAGATCGTTCGATCGCCTGTATATGGGCGCCAGACTCACGGTCAACATAGTTTCTCTGGTGGTTAACTGTCGAATGAAGAACACCCCGTCGGGATAGTTGACGATAAGCCGCGTCGTAGTGAATGACAGAAAACACCTTGAACGATTGATCTTCAGCGAAAGTCAACAATACGTCAACAATAGCAATATGATCTGCATGAACAAACCTAAATTAACGACGCTATAACAGTGAACGGGATCAGATGTTCAAATCATCAGCTTAAGCCATGTAGAGCACGGTAGAGCACAATTGGGCTTACTGTAGAGTGCGGATTTCGGTAGAGCGCATATCGAAACAGCACCAACCGTAGCTCATAATAATATGTTGATTGAATGAAACGCAATGCATGAGAGTCCGTGATCAGTATTGTCTTATCTAAAGGTCCACTTTCCACTTTGCCAGTAATAAAAAGGCTAATTAGTATTGAGAGGCACAAGAGCAAACATTCTGTTTTTTGACGTGTCTGGAAATGTTTCCTTTTCAGATAGCGGCGTCCTTCCAATCGACAAATGTGTCTATTTGGGTAATCGAAACATCGGAGCTGACAGGAAGCGGTTACCTGGGTTATGATGTAGCGGAAGATCGCTCATCGCCCCAATCCAACCCCTTCTCCCACAGCAACTCCCTGAGAAAGAGCTTCAGCAAGCAGAAGCCGTCCCCAGAAGCTAAAAAAGCGTGAGTTCATAAGAACAAACTGAGCTCACAGCTGTGAATTTGGCTCATCAATACAAAACGAACGAAGCACCTGAAGGAAGGTCTTCTACCACATCGCGTTCATTTTGGCCAAATTTTTCAGTCTTTTATAAATTGTCATGCGGTGATGCAGAACTTGGTGTGATGGATTATAAAAATTCGGTGCAGTAGAGATTTTCTAAGGCGTCTTTACAGTCACCGCAGTAGGGTATCTATAGGAAATACAGTATATGACGAGTATGGGGTGGACGCTATCCCCTGCTCACAGAGATACTGATGTTTTTCTAGGGGTTTTTAGAGATAAGGTAGTGGCTCACCACATCGAAATGCCACTCAATGTGGTGGATACTTAGATACTTTGGTATCTAAGAAATGCTGCAACAGAATTTGGTGCAAACGAATTTGCGTTGTATGACACAATATGGTTGCCATACTTAAATCTCCAAGCATGTCTGCTTGGAACGCTCGACGTTCATTGCACACTCGTTTGCACTATGCACTCTTTCGGGGAATCCACCTGTAACCTCAGCACCTGGCTCTTGTTATCAAAAATATCAATCGTTCTTGTTTTCTAGCGCCATTGCGTTTCTGTTATTCCTTAATTACAGTAATTCTAGGGTCTTCAACCTATAATATAAGAATAATGTTAACTAGCGGGCTTATCAAGCTTCACTCTTACAAACCCATCAGCCGAACTTTAGCACCTCGAAGGGGTCCATGAAACGTGTCATATCTGCCGCGACACTGCAACCAGTAAACAGCGATTATCATAAGCTTTGAAAAAGCGTAGTTAAGTATGTTTTCCTCAATAAAGTCGGAATGGCTTATCCCACCAAAATCGTTTTGGATTTGGTCAAAACAGGGCAAAAAGTCCGTCGAGCTACATCCCATCAGCGACGGACGCAGAAATGTGTACCACTTTCGAGACCTTCCTTGATTAGGGCGAGATGTAAACAGGGTTTGGCGGTAAGGATCACCTGGAACACCCTGAAGACGAATTTTCACGAAGACAACACTGATCTAGCTCGTAATTTTCGCCCCAAAGAATGAAAGAAAGAGTATACGAAATTTCATAAAAATCGTTAGAGCTGTTCTCGAGATGCTTGCTACACGGCCCTTTGGCGATCCAGAGTAGAGGATAACAATAATCCGCGCAATGCTCTCGGCCTTTAAGTACTTACTGTATTATGCCTTCCATTATTTTCTACTGCGAAGTTCGGTCATTATTTTATTATGTTAGGGTACTGTAGTGATTGAGGAGTTCAATAGACGAGTCGATCGCTTGATTGAGAATGGTTATATATTTGGTGGCCCCTGGCTCTTTTATAATCCCCTGTCATGATCAGAGGGGGGTCGGGGGTCCCCACTCTGAGGTACATCATGTTGGAACAAAGACATGAGTTGTGGAGGAGCAGCCGATCACAACACTGCTCCCCCCAGAATTTAAGTAACGCATTTAATTAAATTTTCGTTGTTTCGCTGTGGCGGGTGCCGGGCGTGGGAGGTGCGTGTGCTGGTTCCGTGTGGGTTGTCCGTGTGGTTGCGGTGGTCGGTGTCGTGGGGTGGCGGTGGGGCGGGGCCGATTAGTGGCGGTGGCGCCGGTGCTGGCGTGAAATGTCGCGCCGGTGGCGGATGGTTGCCGAACGGTAGCTGGGCTTCTGTTGGTGGGGGCGTTGCGGCGTTGGCGGTGGTGCCGTCTTGGGCGACGTCGGCCATGCCGGAGGCGTGGCGGAGGTTGACGTGCCGAGGGGCGTGGTTTGCGTTCCCCTTTCCATTGTGGCAAGGAGGGCCTTTGTGAGGCTGCGTGCGTAGATCGCTTTGGTGGCGACGTCTGGCGAGGCTTGGACTCCTGCAGTGTGCTGCTGGGGTCGCCGTACCCCGTGGAGGCAGCAGTCGCTGCAGTTGCCAGCGTAGGGTGGGAGCTGCAGCGTGACCGTGGTGTTTGGTGGGGTCGTGACGGTCAGTACTGGTGTTCCGGGCGTCGAGGTTGATGGCTGCGGTGTTAGCGGGCGGATACCCGGCGGTGGCTGCCGTTTGGGTGGCGGGCGCTGCTGCGCTGTGCTGTCCCGGGGCCGCGCGTGGAGGGGTGTCGCGCCGGCTTTCGAGATGGCCATGGCCTGGCGGATTGGTATTGGGCCATACCTGCCGGGTGGCTGTGGCCGGGTTGGCTTCCTCTTTGCCGGGGCCGGAGGCGACGGCGTGACGGTGAGGTCGCGTAGGAGCTGTGAGGCGGTTGGGGGCTTTGGCGACATGGCTCGAGTGTGGTTGACTGCGAGTGCGGGTGCGCAGTTTTATAGCTGCGACCGTGGGGCGGGGGGCGTCGTTCGGCATGTTGGGGGTGTTCACTGTGTGCATTGGTGGGGGTGCCGGCTTACATCTGTCGATAGACACCGAGGGCGTTCGGTGGTCGTCCGTTAGGTATGTTATCGTTTTCCCGTCGTTCGTTAGTACTTGATGGGGGCCGGTGTAGGGTGGGTCTAGTTTTCCCCTTGGTGTGTCGACGCGGACGTACACGTGTGTCGCTGTGCGCATGGTTGTAGGCATATAAGACTGTGTGTAGTGGCGGTAAGACTCGTTCGTGCGGAGGGGCACGGTTGTCGGTGGCGGCTGAGTGAACAGATCCCCTGGGAGGCGTGGTGTTGCCGAAAAGAGGCGTTGGGCCGGTGAGTAGCCATCGGGGCCTGGGTGGTTTCGTAGGCCGAGTAGGAGGCCGCTGAGTTGTGCGGCCCAAGTGCGGGACGTGGCTGTTGCGATAATTGCGTCCTTTAGGACGTGGTGCAGTCGCTCTACTAGGCCGTTCGCTTGAGGGTGGTAGGTGTTCGTGTGATGAACCTCTGTGCCCATGGATGTGCAATACTTGTGGAAGTCGGCGGAGGTGAACTGGGTGCCCTGGTCGGTGGTTACGTGTGCCGGGGAGCCGTAGCGGGCAATCCAGTGTGTGTGTAGGGCCGTGATTACTGCGTCGGCGGAAATGGTCGAGAGGGGTGCGCATTCGAACCAGCCAGTGGCGCGGTCGATCATCGATAATATGTATTTTTTTGTTGCCGACGGTGGTAGCGGGCCGAAGAGGTCGATATGTAGGTGCTCGAGTGGCGCTGCATCGGGGAATTCGCCGAGGGGGGCCCTGATGTGCCGTGTTATTTTGGCTCGGTTGCAGCTCGGGCATGCGCGGGTGAATAGCCGTATCGATGAGGTCATGTTTGGCCAATAGTATCGAGCGCGGATGAGGGCTGTGGTGGCCTTAATCCCCGGGTGTGTCATCCCGTGTATGTGTCTGAAAACTGCGAGGCGTAGCGACGTGGGGATGTAGGGGCGAGGCGAGGCGTCGGTGTTTTCGCACATGATTTCGTGGCCTTGTATTCGGTGGGCTGTGAGAGTCATGGTGGCGATGTGATCATCGGCGGCCTGTGCGTCGGCTAGTTGTTGTAGCGTGAAGGGGGTGCCGTGATCCGTGACTGCGTGGGCCGTGTTGGCTGTTGGTGGGAGTCGCGAGAAGTAGTCGGCGACGATGTTCTTTGGGCCCTCGGCGTACCTGATGTCCGTTGTGAATTCGGATATAAATCGAAGGTGCCGGAGCCTCGTCGGCGGGGCCGTGTTTGACTGTGTCGCTAGGGAGGTCGTTAGGGGCTTGTGGTCCGTGTATACGGTAAGTGGGCGCCCTTCGATTTGTTGGCGAAAATGTACGATGGCGAGGTATATAGCCAGTAGTTCGCGGTCAAATGCACTGTAGTTAAGTCGAGCCGGGTTGAAGGTGCGTGAGAAGAAACCTAGCGGGCGTAAGTGCGTATTGTCGATGAAATGCAGTGCTGCGCCGACGGCGAAATCCGATGAGTCCGTGTGTAGGACGAGCGGTTGGGTCGGGGCCGGATGGGCGAGTGTGACGGAGTTTTCGAGTAAGCGTTTTGCGCGGTCGAATGCGTCAGCTGCGTCGGTGGTCCACGTGAGCGTGCGGTTGTCCTTTTTCTTCGCGTTGGGTGGTATCATTTCCACTAGGGGGCGGAGAGTAGGTCCGGCTCGTGGTATCGCTCGGTGATAGAAATTGATGAGGCCGAGGAATGTTCGAAGCTCGTGCACGGTAGTGGGTGGTGGGAATTTCTTAATGAGGTCCGTGCGTTCCGGTAGGGGTGTTATCCCGTCGGCTGAAACGTTGTGGCCGAGAAATTTGACTGAGGGCCGTGCGAGCTGGCATTTTGCTGTGTTGATTTGGAGGCCGTATTTAGCGAGGGTCTCGAGGAGCGTGCGTACGTGGGTGTAGTGTTCTGACGGGGTGGCCGAGGCGACCAGTATGTCATCTAGGTAACAATACACGAAGGGCAAGTTTCGTAGGACGTGCTCCATGTAGCGCTGCCACGTCTGCGCTGCGTTTCGTAAGCCGAAATTCATTCGCTTGAATTGATAGGCGCCGAAAGGTGTGAGGATCGTTGTCTTTGGTACGTCGCGTTCGCTGATCTTGCAGTGGAAGAATGCGCGTGCGAGGTCGAATGTGCTGTACACTGTAGTCCCGTACAGGGCCGTTGTGAAGTCGTGTAGGTGTGGGACGGTGTAGCGATCCGGTATAGTGAGTTTGTTCAGCGCTCTGTAGTCACCGACGGGGCGAATGTCACCGTCGGGTTTCGGGACGATGTGGAGCGGGCTGGACCACGGCGCTTCCGAAGGTTCGATGACCCCCGCCGCTAGTAATTCGCCAAAATGGGCCTTCGCTTTCGCGTATAGGTCCGGGGATAATTGGCGAAGTTTCGCGTGACACGGGGGTCCCTTTGTGACGATGTGATGTTCGACAGGAGCATCGCATGGTGTCTGTGAAGGTTTGTAGGCGTCGAGGAGGGCTTGAAATCGAGGCTCGTTCGCTGTCGTCGTGCAGATGGACTGGCTCGGAGGTACGAGGTCTACTGTCCCGGTGATGTACCGCTGCGTGGCCGCGTTGATGAGTCGGGCGTTGGGTAGGTCAACGAGTAGGCCGTGGTACGTCAAGAAGTCGGAGCCGAGGATCGGAGTTGATACGTCGGCGACTGTGAAGGTCCACTCGTACCGAGGGAGATCTGGTAGGTGTACTGATGCGGAGTGTGTGCCGTACATCTTGATCTCGGTGCCGTTTGCGGCACGTAGAGCGCTTGGACGTGTTGTTTTTCGGTTGAGCAGGGTGTTCGGGACGATCGAGACGTCAGAGCCGGTGTCCACGAGGAAGTGTAGGGCGGTTCGTTTGCAGCGGATGAAGAGCCGAGATGTTGGTGGGTTGCGCACGGCCGTTACGGCTGGTCGGGCCGTGCGTTGTCGTTTCCCGATGGTTTCGGGCGCCAGGTGCAGGGGCTGCGGCATTTCTGTGCTCGGTGGCCCCATGTGCGGTGGTAGAAACATAGGGTGGTCGGCGGGCGGCGTGTGTTCGTTGTCGGCTGCGTCGGCGAGCGCCGTTGTCGTCTATTGTTGATCACTTCTACCTCTTCGGAGACGGTAGCCACCCGAGGAGGCGGGGCGAATGGTAGGAGGCGATCGGTGAGCGCAGCGAGTTTCACTATGTTGGTTTCGTCCTGTGCCGCTATGTGTAGACGTATGCTCTCGGGTAGGGCGCGGAGGAAGAGCTGTCGGACGAGCGGCGCGGGTGTGTCAGCCGGGAGTGCTCGGGTGAGTCGGCGAGCGAGGATCGACGGTAGTTCGTCGTCGGATGTCGGCTGGAGGAGGGCGGTGAGCCGTGAACCATCTGAAGGTGCGTGTGTCGCTAGAAGGCGTGTTTTGAGCGTCTGGTAACTACTGGTGTTCGAGGGGTTGATGTCGGCGCATAGATCCGCTTGTCGAGGTTCGAGGGCGAGGAAGGCTCGGGCGAATTTCGCATGTGGCGTCGTGAGGCCTTCGTGTGCGAGGATGATCTCGAGTTGGGCGAACCAGACGTGCGGAAATGCGGGGTCAAACGGCTGAAGCTTGAGAATTGAAGGAGCGCTCGCTTCGGGTGTCTTTTGCGGTTTCTGCTCGGTCATCTTCGTTTTCTTCGTAGGTGCCAGTCCGTTGAGGTGTCAGCAGGAAGTGTGCTCGGCGCCGGCGTCCGTTTCCTTATATAAGGATCGGAGATGGTGGGGTGAAGTAGCGGGAGGCGCTGCGATAGCCGTCGAGGCGGGCGTCGGAGTGGGGCGCCGCTGTGGCGTCGGTGGGGGCCGCGCGTGTTGGGGCTCGTTGAAGCGGAGGCGGTGCTGCGACGCTGTCAAACGGCGGGCGCTGGCGGTGTAGTTCACACGTCGGATGGTCACCAGTGTAGTGATTGAGGAGTTCAATAGACGAGTCGATCGCTTGATTGAGAATGGTTATATATTTGGTGGCCCCTGGCTCTTTTATAATCCCCTAACATGATCAGAGGGGGGTCGGGGGTCCCCACTCTGAGGTACATCTTGTTGGAACAAAGACATGAGTTGTGGAGGAGCAGCCGATCACAACAGGTACCTACAGCCTACTTTAGCTCACTGGCTGCTGTTTGATTGAAATCGTAAATAGTCTAATCATCAAGGATCTTTCCACGATCGTACTGCTTTCCACATTCATAGGAAATAGGTGGGAGTAGCGGTTTGAGATACAGAGTAGTAGTAGTAGCTGTATTCGCCACTAGAGGGCTCAGTGAAGGCGATGAATGTCGAGTGCTTGGAACTACCTAAAGAATCAGTACAAAATGGTAGGAATCTGGTGACGACACGTTGTACAATACTGGAACACTTTGTGCAATGTTATTTGTGATTAATTTGCATGATGACTGAATTATTATTGTAGTTACCTGTGTCCTTTTTTACAGATTGAGCGTCAAAACTATAGAGGAATCCGAGAGATCAGAGACTGACCCCGAAGACGATGTACAACCAGAGATCCACAACGTTCTTGACTACCAACAAGTTTTTCAGCCTAGTCGTTCTCGTAAGTTGCATGGAAAAATTGTAATTCTGTTATTGTTATGCTATTGAATAAGATGAGGGAATCCAGTAGAAAACGTGTGTGCTGGATAGATTTAAAGAAATAATTTTGCTGGGCCATACGTTTTGTTTAGAACAACCACCTTCATCCATTGTCGTAATTTCTGTATCAATTCTATCTTCCCAAGTTTGTGTTAACTGAGTTCGTGTAGAGGCGGCAAGGAGTTAGGCAAGGTGTCAGTTGTGAAAGTGTAGTAGGAGACAGACTGAAGAAAGTGGTACTTCGTCACTGGTCCCACCCATGCCCACTCTTAATAGTAGCAGAATTTGGGGAACTAGGGGTAATGCGGGGGTGTTATGACAGGGGGAATGAGGAACCGAACGATTCTACTTGGGCGGGTGGAGGAGGGTCACAGGTACAAAGTGCTGCCCAGGCACACTTCATTTCATTAAGGCCAACGCATTTTCCACCATCTCTACTTACCTATATATTGTTTGAAACATCAACACATGTCATCCAGATAATTCATTTTAGAGATAACAGCGATAAGGGCGATGGGAGGTCATGACCTTGAAAGCTGGTTGCTGAGAAACTGTTGGCCTATGGGCTCCTGCAATGTGTTCCAAAAATTCATCATATGAAACCTGTTGCATATTCAGGCACCAAAATTTGAGAAGTACCCCCCCCCCCCCCCTCCAGTGAAACATAATTTCGAATGAAAGGCGCTTTCTGCTGCATAGCCTCCAAAGAGCGCGCATCTGCGTCACTGAAGCGTTGGCTTATAGGTACTTTGACGGTGTGGCAGTTCTTGAGTTGTTTATTCTTTTCCGTTTGAGACAGGGTCACTTGGTGGAAGCCTAATCCATATCCCTTCTTAACCGTTGATAATTCGCTGGTATAGAGGGGGGGAGGAGGGACTCTCGAGGGTCCACCGTCACTCTCCTCACTCTGTCACATGGTAGCAGAGCGTGGCTGGGTAGTATGCCCTGAGTAATTCACCATACTCCATCCACATTTTGTGGGCTTGCCAGAAGGATAAGCCCAAAGGTTTCCAGAAGGATTCCTTCACAAACATCCTGTCCCTTTGATAATACCTACATCTATTGGCTTCCCCACCCCCGTTCCCCCTTTAGAGTGTCAATATAATTAAAATATATTGAGCTCATTTGAAGGCGATTAATGCCGTGTCCCAATAGTTGTTCCATAATAACGATGGAGGTTGATCACCTAGAGCTAGAGGTTTCCTAGATGAGCACAATTCACTGGACAACAACCTCTGACAACATTTTTTCTCCGTCAATACTCGTATGTAGGAGCTTTGTTCTCCACCAGTAAATATTATTGAGGTAATACCATTACGATAGAGGTTAGTCACCTTGAAGTTGTTCAGATGTCCTTTCCTGAGCCAGAACTTCATACTACTTTTCAACCCCCCTTTTCCGTCTCATACTTCTGCTGCCCAGAAGTATGTCATGTAGGGAGGAGTGTGACGGTTTGGCAGTTCTCGAGTGGTTTTTTTCTTCCGGTGGAGACGGGGTTGCTTGGTGGAAGCCTAATCCATATCCCTTCTTAACCGGTGATAATTCGCTGGCATAGAAGAGGGGGGGGGGGGGGGGACTTTCGAGGGTCCATCGTCACTCTCCTCACTCTGTCACAGTACTCTTATTACAACAGTAGGAACGATGGTAATAAAGCAGCTGCACCATATGGTTATGCATTTCCACCGAGAACAACTCTGTTGAACCAATAATGAGTTTCAGATACCAATAAGGTCTTCAGATTCCGTTATTCTCCAAATTCATCTACAGATTTCTTTAATCTCTCTCTGTCTCATCCTCCTCCTCCCATTGTCATCTGCACAATTCATCTCTTGCTACTCCACCAAACCACTGTTAAGTCCAAGTATGTAGTTATGTACCTACCGCACTATTATCCTTCACTCAAGTGTGTTCCGTTTTGTTTTACATTTTCAGTCAACCGAAGTCCTACTATTAGTATTTACGAATCCCCTCGCCCAGTAGCAGGTAAAACACTAATCCAGTAAACACCTACATTTTTCCTTTTTTTTTGTTGAATTGTTCTCCATTTTATTTCTTTATCTACCGGTGTTTTTTGCTTGTGTCCAGCACTTTTGTCACTTGCTTGTGTATCGTTTACAGTCGCACCCTCTGCTTCTTTGTACCGAAGCACTATACCCCAAAGTTACCAAGAACCTGTCAGCAAATTGCATGAAGATGACAAAGCAGTCGATGAAGACGATGATACACCAAGTAAGCACTGTTTGCAACTAACTGGTGGTTTGTGTAGACGTAGTTGTTGAGCTGTGTTATTCATTTTGAAAGATTATTTCAAGGTTCCCCTCATCCTATGCTCGGAAAGCAAATTAATTCAAGATTCCTTTTTCTACCACCTCAAATATCCAAGTAACATACATTAGATACATATTATAATGGAGTATTCCAGTGAGTCTAAAAATACAGTACTCACTCAGTAATCCGGCAGATATCGGACCAGAGCACTGCCGGATTACTGAAAATGCCGGATTATTGGAAAATATCGAGAAAAACGCAGTTATCATTGAAAAAGCAGTTTTAATTACATACATTGTACTGTCAAAATACATTACATATATGTACTTGTGTACGCGGAACAGATTGAGCACTAAACGCAGCGCGATCGTGACTAAGGCTGACGGAGTGAGTGAGTGGGGCGTGAGTCATCGCTTTGTTTACTCAGACATCAGTCCAGAGTCAAATCAATTGTTGAGCTCATACTCGAATACAAAACGCCGGATTACTGGGAGTGCCGGAGAGCTGAGATGCCGGATTACAGAGGGAGTACTGTAATATGATTTTCGGAATATTTTAGTTCAGGTAACTGTGAAAAGGACTTTGAGTGTGAGAGAAGGTGATAATGGGGTGTACGCGCGTGGGTCGCAAAAGCTGTTTATACTATTTAAAAAAAATGAAACTAGATTCTATTCTGACAACTTCGACACCAACCGCACTGTCCTACGTAGGTATTAGTTCAGTGTAGTCAGAATAGTAGTTCTTTTTCTATGATTTTTCAAAGCTTCCAGAAGTTCCTACGCCAAAATAGGGGGGGGGGGGGGGGGGATTTGTGTAGGAACCTCTGGAATCTTTGAAAAATCATAGAAAAAGATGTGCTTATCATAGGGCAGTGCAGTTAGTGTCAAAATTCTCAGGGTTGAATCTACATTCATTTAAAAATAAAATAAAATAAATACGTGTGCCGACCCCATTGTGTAATATAAGGAAGGAAATGCGAAATAAAGGTAGCGGATGTTGAAAAAGCACGGGTCCTGCATCTACGTCATGGCCAGGCTGTGTGTGAGTGTGTGTGTACGCGTGTGCGTACGTGCAATTGGTAAGGCATTATAGTATCCATAGAGATCTTGGCAGTCAAGGTCTCCGCTCATCGTTCAAAAATAGTCAAGTTACAATAGAGGGAATTTAAGCGTTGTATTATTTCTATCTCTATCTTGTTTATTCGATTTTAATCTGTCCCCGACACTGCGTTTTTGTGAAGCTTGAGGAAGCAGTAAATTACCTCTACGTCATGCCCACCTTTTTTGAAATCCCTGTTTCTGTTTCTTCTGTAATTTTATGTTGACGTTTTCTCGACGAACAGACCGATTTTCGTTAACCCCAAATAATAAACTTTGGACAAAATTTGTTTTTAAACATAACTGAAATACCCCATTTATATAAGAGATTCTGAAAGGAGGAGATATATATATTGTATCGTCGTATTCGATGCCTGATATCGAGTCACCAGTAAGCAAGGAACGAAATTCCGATTCATGTTGGTGGTTACTGCTGTTGCATTTTTGTTCAGCCTGCTTTATGGTTTGTTTGCCTTGTTTGCTTCAATTTTTCCCCATACATATTAGTTAAACTGTGGAATGTTTAGCGCAACGTCCTTGCTTATCATCCTAGACCCTTTGAAAGGAGGAGATATATATATGTATTGTGTCACTACATATATATTGTGAAAGATCTTTATTTAAGATGCAAATCGTGGTAGGTCCAATTTCGATTTCGCTACTACCGCACAGGAATGAGTGTTACCCACGCGATCAGGTTATTTTTTTAAATGACGTGATGAGAATTTTGACACCAAACACACTCTCCTACAATAAGTAGTTTTTATTCTACGATTTTTCAAAGTTTCGTACCACATTGACATCACTACTGCAGGAAACTTCTAAAAATCATAGAACCACTACCACCGAACTACTTATTGTAGGAGAGTGCCGTTGGTCCCAAAATTCTCAGGATGGAATATACATTTTTTTTAAATAAATAAAACAATAAAATAAATAAAAGTAGACTTTTCAGGCCCATGGGTGACCCTCATTCGTTGTATGGTTCGTTACCTAATTCTTTAAAGTTCTTCACATTCTGTGTATTATATAGTACATCAGTCCGCTAAACATCTGGCGCGATTTTTTGCCAGATAAGAATTGATCATCTTTGTTTTTCAGCTAATCGAACCTTCACATTGAGTGAGCCGAGCGTTCTGTCGTATTCGATGCCTGATATTGAGTCACCAGTAAGCAAGGAACGAAATTCCGATTCAGGTTGGTTACTGCTGTGCAATTTTTGTTCAGCCTGCTTTATGGTTTGCCTTGTTTGCTTCAATTTTTCCCCATACATATTAGTTAAACTGTGGAATGTTTAGCGCAACGTCCTTGCTTATCCTCCTAGAAATAGTTGTTTCCTAGATTATAGTTGCTGATGAGTTAATTATGCCTGGCACTATGCTCTGTATAATGAAATGATTTTGAGTCACGTAAATCGTGAAATTATTTTGCCCAGCGTTTGCTAGGTACAGTTCAGTGTCATGACTAAGTAGTTGACTGTGCTCGATCTCTATTTCATTTCTGGCAGTCTATTTGTAGGGTGGCTTGTTGTGTTTGGAACTTACGGTGGATCCGATGTGGTGTTGTTGAGCTTACTATGTCTTTCATTTTGCTGTTTCAGGTTTCGGATTGTCCAAACCTGGGAGCACTAGTTCGCCTATACTTTACAATAACCCTCCCAATATGTCGAATGTCCTGATGGATAGGCGGCAGTCGTTATCGCCCCCCAATGTACATTTCGCAAGCACTGTGCAAGCTCATCCTTCTGTCACGTTACCTGGCTCTCCTGTCGCAACCAGGTAATTTATTTATACGCTTTACTTGTCATTCTACTTACCTACTGGTAATTCGAATCTTGTCGTCGTAATACATTATATATATATAACTCCGTGTAATATGCCATGCAACTGCCAGTGATTATTCTCACCGTCGCTGTAATAGAATTGTCTAACGTTCAGCATGATTTCCGATTCCACAAGCAAACCTTTGGAATCGACTATGAAAAAAAGTTGATGGTTTACGTTTCAAGGGACGTAGAATATGAATATCGAATAACAAGTTTCCGTCTATCCGCCGTCCCCCTTTCGCGGGTTATTACTTAGTTCCCATGAACCAAATTTCACGAAATTTGGTGTAAGGATCCTGTTTGGGCTCTAGTTGGTCCTGGAAGCTCGGCGTTACTGTCACTCAACTCTAAGGGGTGAAAAATAGGGGTTGAAGTGTCCAGAATATCCCTACTCGGAAAATTGTATTTTGAGATGTGGGTTTTCTCACATTTTTAAATAGTCTGATTTTTTAAATGAATTTTTGAGACCACCCGGAGCATTCTACGATGTTGCCATAAAATTTGCTATACAATTTGCCGTAAAGAGCAGGGTTTATGCAGGCATCAAGCTATATTGAGAGCGCACATCACTGGTCTCCCGGCTAGCTAGGCGATATTATAGCGCAGAGTTCTAACTGACGGACTGATATGCCAAAGTTCTGGAGATCGAAACCCTAGTGGGACTCGGTATTTTTTAACTTCACATCAACAATTTCCCTTCAGAACTTCATTATTTGTGTTTCTTTTTGCCATCATATGTTGCCCCCCCCCCCCCACCCCCTTAACACAACTACTGTGAAATGGAAATTGAGTATTTAGAAGGAGCTTTTCCAGCTAACTGCCGTGGCTTTTAGCTGCAGGGAGTTAGTCAACTTTAGTTTAAAGAATCATCCAACTACCCTGTTAAGTTCCAATCAATGATAGTGTGTTGTTTTATCCAAAATATTTGTCTATTGATGGATAGTTCTCCGATTTCCATGTACAGGTACCACCAAAGGAGGCACAGCGTGTCCAGGGACCCTGGCCCTCCCGAGTTCCCTTCCCACGAACCGAACACACACCTGGACAACGAATTCCCCGTGAAGCTCAGTTCTATCCACCACAGCAGCTCGGAGTCCAGTGTCCCCAAAGCCGCTACCGTTCAACACCAACGTGTTTCCTCAAAGCACAGCCGTTCTATTTCCCAGTCAAGTAGGCGTCCTCTATTGAGCATTTCGTTGTTTGTAGCATACAATGCTTTGTACCTTACTTCAAGCGTTACTACCCTGCATTTGAATTCAAATTCAGCTACATACAAAGAAAATAGTTAACATTATTTTTAATCAGCATACCTAGTTGACATATTATTTTTTAGGTGCAGTTCCCAAGGCGTTGTTGCGAGAAACCAAAAGCGACCGTGGGGGCCAGTTGTCATCATCCCCTAGCATCAGTCCTCCACGAACACCAGAAGACGAGTTCATCCCCATGACTGCTCAACACCCGACCGGTCTCAATTATGAAGATTTCCTTCCAGTGAGTCCTGATGAATCTTCCGATATAAATTGCTACAATTGTCACAAGCTTTCACTGTCAGAATCGAAGTGGTATTAGGTACCATACAACTGTGCATGCATGGGAATAGACCTTATCGTGTCAGGCTGTATAAATACCCTATCTCGATCCATTTGAAAATTATCTTATAATCGCTTCCCAAGGTAACCTGCCATACCGATGATATTTTATCCGAAAGGCAACAAGACAATTAGTGACTTTGTGAAACATTAATTTCTTCCAAGTTTTCCACAACCCATTGTAATTTCTTGTTCAATAAAGTTCAAATTGTTATTTTGAAACTGGTTCGTCAAAAATATGTTTGTTGAGTCGACTTCAGTTTCTTGCTTTCAGCCATCACCTATTCCTTTTGAAATGAAATCGTTTTGAATTCATTTGAAACGAGTTATTTGAGTCTATGTCTGCTTCATTGTTTACGATGCAAAGAACGATTGTTAGTTGAGCTTCGTTTTTTCATATCTAAATCAAGTAGCATCTGCACAGTTGTATTATACATACCAAAGCGCCACTCCTTGATACGTACTACATTACTTCAAGATGTAAACATACATTGGATTTTGAACATTTGTGGTTAGCATCCACTCAGCTCGCCCTAGCGTCCATATTTTTCTGTGATGCGATGCAGATGATTGTATGTACCCTTTTATTTTTTTGCTCAGAACTTTGTATCTATACTATATTAATATACTAGGTGCTTACAGTAAGTAGAAGTTCCTCAAGCATTGGTGTTTGGTGGATGGTATCTTCCTGAGCTCACTTCTTCTTTTCCCAAACTCCCTCATTTCTATGTGGGTCATCTTTGTCTCTCCTTCTTGCAGAAATCCTACAAACAGAGATTGTCATATACTCAATCTATACCTCACAAATCCGAAGCCGAAGTTTTCACAACAATATTTGGAGCCCACGACCACATCATGGGCATTTTAGATGAAAGAGTTAAAAGACTTCACCATCTACACATGCTTTGGAAAACAAAGGATTTGAAGGTTGGTTATCATAATCTTCTATCTACAGTTTCCCCCTCCAGTAAATTATTGTGAAAGTGCCAGTACTTGCCATTACTGCAAGCTCTGCTACTGAAAATATAAGACAAAATGGTTTTGTTTTTCTGTTAGTTTGGAATTATCTGTGAGCATTTGAAATAATTGTTGGCAGCAACTAATGTGAACTAATAACTCAGAAATTAAAAATGCATTAAAAGTTTGTGTGAAAAATAAACTGTGGTAACCTGGGGATTCTTCTGATTACATCATTACCGCTTTTGGAGTATTTATCGGACTATCCTGATACTGAGGAATGGACGTGGGTCGGAATTTTCTGCTTTTAACCTTAAAATCGGATTCAGCACCCTCAAAACCCCTGTATCCCAATTTTTAGCTCCTTCTGAGTATTTTGGCGGGAATAAGCTGAAGGAAAATCACGTGAGGTCATCCCTCTGACTTGGTTCCCACGTGCGGGAGCAAAAGGGCAATACATTCAGTAGACGTCAGACGACCAATCACCTTTTTGGAAAGCTCTTCATTAGATTGCAATTTGAAACAATTAAAAAAACACACGTCCATCCTTCATTCTTCATTGATTACCTATGGAACTAAATTATTACAAAACTTGCTTAAAATCATTGTAAAACTTTCGTTGGTTATACAGGCAGCTGTGGAGACTGCTGTCAGCATGGATGATAACAGCGGCGTCATAGTGGACTTTTTGAGTGCCATCACGTCTCGACCGTGAGTTACTATTAACTGGCTAATAGCACAAGTACAGAGTATACGGATTAGCGCCTCACTAGTGAAGCCGCACTCCCCACTGACTATGGTCTTGTTCTTCGTCTCGAAGGCTTCACTGAGGACATGGTTGCAGAACGTTCACATTAGGTATATTAAGCAGGTGAAAATAGCCGTAGCTCCCAGGAGCATCTGGCGGGAGCAAGGTAGTCTCTCCCATTCGAGAACTCAAACATTCCCGACGTCTACTCCATTCCCCGAAGGCCATCAACCTTTAATTATCTTATTCATGACAGTATTTCGGTATTCCATTTAGGGATGAACACCAATCGTTAAAAATGCGGGGATAATATCGACCCGAACATCGATGTATTTTGATGGAAAACATCGCGATGTATATATAAATTTTTTTTAAAGTCATTTGTATCTATTTGTTTGGACTGATTTCCACCTGGTCAAAACTAAACGTGATGTGCAAAAATTAATATTTCCTCAAGAACTCTGATAGTAATTTCTCACTCTTCTTAGTAAGCATGGACTGATTTCTTTTGCCCTTACCTCTCAGTCATTTGATGGTGCAGTTACATTTCCTTCCTTTAATCATATTATTCCTCAATAAAATTACACGTTTTTGTAGGGGTTCAAACTTTTTTTAAATCTCATTCATTGGCAGTCGCCTTGGAGTTTGAGCCAAACTCGTAGGGGATCGTCCAGGGGCTAATCCACACAATCCCTGAAAATTTCATCAAAATCGGACTGTAATTTAATATAGATTGGCTGGGACAAGGAACAGAGATACTGAACAAAAATTGTTCAGAAAGCTTTGAAATGCAAAAAGCAAGTAAACATTTTGATTTTGGAGGACCTTTTGTTTAAATTGTTTGACTTCCTGCATTTAACATGTTATATTTCGGTGATAATTTTCAACATTTCAACAATGGTAGGTATTGTAATAAAAATAATATTTCACCAAAAGTCACTTTATCACCTTTGAGGATCGTGTTGCTGAATCCATCCAGCAGCACTGGCAACCGTGGTTCGAGATCCGTCAATAAGGAGTGGTCTTCACTCGACTTGCCACCCAGTTGATGGTGGGAGATTTGGGCCTCTTCTGGCTGTGCCATCAGGCAGCTTCTGTCGTCCCCATTAGAGGTTTGAGTTCAGCACCGGGCCTCGTAGCACTTCCATGGTCGGCCAGCCACATGCTGAGCAGCCGTTCTCCTGAATGCAGACTGGATTAGCTCTCTATTTGATGGCTAGTTGCGCAATCTCTAGAATCAAACTGCTACTCATCAGTTGGCTGAATCGCCCCTAGTAGTTTGGATTCGCAACCCTCTCACCCTCTGTCGCCACCTGCACTCTACCAGCGCTGGTTTTAACTACCCCCCCTCTCCCAGGCTTCGCTCATCGCTTCCAGTCGCATTCAAGACGCCATCCTTGAAACCAGTTTTTTTTGTTGTATATTCGCTACTGTGCTGTACAATTTCTTTTGTGAATAAAAGTTAGTTTTTGTTTCAAAGTTGTTCGAGTCAAATATACAGTCCACACATTCCTAGGCCTCAACATATGGTCCGTCGAGCCGGATTCGTAATAAAACTTCGTCGCTCAACATTGCATCACCATTGGTAGCCGAATCCCGGAGCATCGCCATTGAGCCGTTTCCTATTTAATCCTTTCGTCCTTCAAGGTATCTTTTGTATCGTAATCACTCCATTCGTAAAACCTAGAATATAAATCATTTCTTTTTTTGTGTCGTACATCACATTGTACGAATCGTTTGAGTCAGCACAGTATTAAATCAGGTCGATTGTTTCACATATTGCAGCCATAGTTTTTGTTTTTGTTTTTTGGTTTATTATTCTGTGAATAATACACCTATGTATTCGCTCAGCAAAAAATTTTTATAACACCCCCTCGAACTTTTTTCTTTTACGTTTCAAGGTGCATAGATTCCAAAAATGCAATGTCCGTCCGCTGTACGCCGTCCGCCGTACGCCGTCCGCCGTATCACGTGTACAGGCTTCATTTTCGGTCTAAAAAAATCGTTCTTTCGCACACATGCTCCATTTGGGCCCTAGTTGTGTCCCGAAACTTTTCAGCCCGATCGGAATATACCCAGGGGTGTTATGAGTGAAAATGTGTGTAAAAATAGGTACTTTTTACGTTTTAGCAACATATTGGTAACATGAGCTTCTGAGATATCGTTTTCTATGTTTTTGGGGACGAGAAGACCGAATATGAAGTCGATTTTGACCAAAGAGTGGAAAATTGAGTTCTACCAAATGTTCAGCTCCCAGAATTGATTTTTTATGAGCGAAATACCTGGGAAATCGTCTGAAATCACCATCAGTTTGTATAATAACACTGGAAAAAGTGTCAAGACGTGGTTCAGGACGATTAAATGGCACTACCAATGATCAAAGATAGTTAAAAAAAAAAAAAAAAAGCGTACCTAATTTGTGTTTTGGGGGCCAAAATTAATGGAAACCATCAGAAGTAGCTATTTCGATTATTACGCATGAAAGAAACAATTAATGAACAGCCAACGTTTCTGTAGGTATGTCCAATAGAATAATAAACCCATGTGACAAGGACTTTGCAGCGTTTTTTTTTTTGCCACAACCTACGTATTCTACAATCGATGATTGCTACCTTTTCACTTATTTGATACGTTGTCGTTATTATTCGCATTTGTTCGATTCAGTAATTATACTTACTGATTATTCTCGTTTTTTGTGTATATCGTTCATTCATGTTGTGTGCGTAAGGAAATATTTTACCAAGTTGCTCGTTCAGGCGAGATCCTCGTTGCTTATCATAACAAATCGAATATTTGATATCGATTATCATGTCACCTAAAGGGAGGAAAGCGCTTATCTCTGGATTGTACAAACGTAGAAACAGCATTATTTCCCGATTGGACAAATTTGAATTATTTTTGCAAAACGTAAACCTTGATAATGTCCCGATTGGTGAATTACGTGCTAGACTTGACAAAGTTAAAGAGACTTGGGACGATTTTGAGTCCGTACAATCCGAAATCGATGAAAAAATCGATGATCCTGATTCGATCGAATTGGTGGATGATTTACGCGATGAGTTTGAGTCCAAATATTACTCCCTCGTTGGTAGGGGTGATGAACTTCTTGAAGCAGCTGTCGGCCGCCCTCCCCTCTCGAACCCTCACACCTCTCCGCCAGTGCACTCCCTTGCACACTCGGATATTCGCTTGCCGCCGATGAGCCTACCGACATTTTCTGGCGAATTCGATCAATGGTCAAGTTTTTACTCGATGTTCAAAGAACTCGTACACGACAATAGGCTCTACCAAGACCCGATCAAGTTAAAATACCTGAAGAATTCCTTGCGAGGGGAAGCTTATTCAGTCGTGGAATCCATCGAATTGACATCGGATAATTACGCAGTTGCGATTCAATTGTTGAAAGATCGCTATGAAAATCCAACTCGCGCTGTCCTGAAACATGTTCGTGAATTATTCGACATACCTAAAATTGACAAACAATCTGCATCTGGTATTCGTTCGCTTCTTGACTCGTCACAAAAGCACATTCGTTTGTTGAAAGCCCTTGGTCAACCTGCTGATACTTGGGATACACTTTTAGTTCATTTGATTGCAAGCAAGCTTGATTCATCGACTTATAAAGAATGGCAAAAGGAACTCCCGCCCAAGGAGTTACCTGACATCAAATTGATGTTTGGATTTTTGGAACACCAATGTCAAATTTTGGATGCCATAAATTCACAATCAAATTGTAATTCTTCGCGTTCTAAAACTTCGAACAACTCGAACTTTAACTACAAATCTGATTATTCCAAGCAGTCTGCCCGTTGTTTGGTTGTTGAAAACACATCAAAACCTTGTATACTTTGCAGTGAATCACATCCGTTGAATAAATGTACCAAATTCGAGAAGATGTCAGTTGAGGAACGATTTTCTTTTGTCAAGTCTAACCAGTTATGCATCAACTGTTTGAAAAAATCGCACAGGGTCTCGGATTGCAAGTCATCTTTTCGCTGCCTCACTTGCAATAAAAACCATAATTCGCTCTTGCACCGAACTCAATCATATCTTTCGTCCCCCAACATGCCTGTTGATTCATCTGGCGATACTTCGCATATTTTGTCATTTAATGGCAATCAAAATCAACCTCATTCGAATTCTCATTCCTCCAATCCAGTAACTTACACATCCGTCGTCAGTCAGCCGTCCGTCGTCTTGCTTTCCACCGCCAATGTTTTGGTACATAATTTAAATGGAAAACAAATCAGCTGTCGTGCGCTGCTTGATTGTGGCTCTCAATCCAGCTTCATGACATCTACTATTTGCGATCGCTTGGGATTGAAGAAGAATCAGATCAATATGTCGGTTAGTGGATTCGTAAATTCTTCGCACCCCATCTGCAGTCATACTCATGCTAGAATTTCGTCGAAGGTTTCTAATTTTTCTCGCACTGTGGATTTTTTGCTCGTTCCTAGAATCACTGACTATATCCCACAAATCAATTTTGATATCAAAAACCTCTTTTTGCCATCGAACATCGTGCTCGCAGACTCCAATTTCCATGATCAAACAGAAATCGAAATTCTCATCGGCGCTGATGTCTTTTGGGAACTGATTGGTCATGGAGAGTTTCGCCTACCGCACTTTTCATTGAGCCTCCGAGAAACCAAACTCGGATGGATATTTGCTGGTAAATCAACTGTTGCATTGACTACTTATTGTCATCTTTCGAATGCCACTTTGGAATCCCTCGATAAATCTATTCGTAGGTTTTGGGAAGTTGAACAGATCGAAACTTCTCATTTAACCTCTAAATTCACTCCTGAAGAACAGCAGTGTGAGGACAATTACATATCAACTGTATCTCGAAATCAAACAGGCAGATACATTGTGAAGATTCCTTTAAAAAATGATGCCAAACTGTTGGGTAATAGCAGAGAAATAGCTATGCGAAGATTTCATGGGTTGGAGAAGCGGTTCGCACAAAACCCACAGTTGAAAGCTCAGTATCAAAATTTCATTGAAGAGTACATTGCACTCGGTCACATGACTGAAATCCATCCCTCTCAGATTCTGGATTCGTCCCAAGTTTATTTTGTACCCCACCACCCTGTATTTAAGGAAACTTCAACGACTACGAAAATTCGCGTCGTCTTCGATTTTTCTTGCAAGACCTCATCTGGCTATTCGTTGAACGACATCTCATCTGTTGGACCCACAATTCAACCTTCTTTGTACTCTCATCTAATTAGAGCACGAACCTATCCGATTCTGATTTGTGGTGACATCGAGAAGATGTATAGACAAGTGTTAATTAATCCGAATCAGACTCAACTGCAATTGATTGTGTGGAGAAATTCACCTGATGAGACCTTGAAAATATATAGATTGCTTACCGTCAGCTACGGCAACAGCAGTGCTTCATGGCTCTCTACTCGCACATTACAGCAACTTGCATTGGACCACCCACATCCTCGTTCGTCGGAAATAATTCAGAATCACTTCTATGTTGATGACCTCATTACTGGCTGTAGCTCTGTTGAGGAAGCTAAGCAAGTTCACAATGACATTTCACAGCATCTTTTGCTAGGTGGATTCAACATACGCAAATGGTGTTCGAATTCCACCGATTTTGTAGACACTGTCCCTATAAGTGATCGCGAAAAACAGTCCTCGATTTCCTTTGACGATGATTGCGTTCGTACTCTTGGTTTGATCTGGCTACCCTCTGAAGATTGTTTCGCATTCTCGTTCGATCAAGTAAAATTCGAAGGTTCTGAAGAAGAACTAACCAAACGTCGATTGTTTTCGTCAATTGCAAAGCTGTTTGATCCTATTGGTCTCATTGGTCCAGTCATTGCCAAGGCAAAGATCTTGATGCAGGATTTGTGGCGCCAAGAATATGATTGGGACGATCCATTGTCTACGTCACTCACCAAGAAATGGAAAATATTTGGTCGTAGTATGCTTAAATTAAAAGAACTTCGCATTCCTCGCAGTCTGACTATAGAGGAGTACGCCCGATTAGAAATCCACGGATTTGCTGACGCCTCAACCATCGCATATGGCGCTTGTGTATACCTTCGATCAGTTGACGCCAATGGAAAGGCCTTGGTTCGACTGATTACTTCGAAATCTCGTATTGCACCACTAAAAGCCCAAACATTACCTCGTTTGGAATTGCTTGCTGCAGCGCTTCTGGTCGATTTAGTGGAACAAATGACCCCCTCACTTGTCAGCCTTAACACAAACGAAGTATTTTACTGGACGGATTCCCGCATAGTGCTGTCATGGATTCATGGTTGCCCATCCAAGTGGACAACGTTTGTTGCGAATCGAATATCGAAAATTCAAGAGGTCTCACAGCCCAACCAATGGAGACATGTCGCATCGCAGTTCAACCCAGCTGATCACATCTCTCGTGGTCTGTATGCTGATCAGCTTGTGAACAATGATCTCTGGTGGTGTGGCCCTTACTGGCTGTCTCATGATCCTTCCTATCATAATCTTGTTCATTTTGATAAACTTCCTGATGAGGAATTGCCGGAATTTCGTACGCCTAGGATTAACGCACTCATTCGTATAAATCCAATTGTTGACAAGCCTCATATGGTTAATGTCCTGACTAATTGTTCCTCTTTTGATAAACTCATTAGAAAAATTGCGTATTGTTATAGATTTTTAAGAATTCATCGTTGTCCTAAAGGTTTCAGACCTGTTGGTCCTATTACCTCAGTTGAGTTTTCAGAAAGCAAATTCACGATTCTTCGACTTGCTCAAAGCTTCATGTTTCCACAAGAGTTTGCAGACCTAAAATCCGGTAAAGGTGTAAAACACTCCAGTATCCTAGCACCACTCAATCCTTTTGTTGATGGAAAAAACCTCATCAGAGTTGGAGGCAGACTGACTGAATCATCTCTAACGCCTGACAAGAAACATCCCATCGTTCTCCTACATGGTGGTTCTGAGCCAATTAACAAATTGACCTTTATCATAGCTCGTCAGATCCACATCCAAAACTCGCATGTTGGACCCCAATCACTGCTTGCCATAATTCGAGAACAATACTGGCCTATCAATGGCAGAAACCTGGCACGCAAGGTATTCCACAAATGTGTCAGCTGCTACAAGGCTCACCCAAAACCTCTCACGCAGGGAATGGGAAATCTTCCAAAGCCACGTGTGGAACCGTCAAGACCCTTCTATCACTGTGGTGTGGATTTCGCAGGTCCCATTATGATTCGCAGTTCGCCATTGAGAAATGCATCTCGCTATAAATCTTACATCAGCCTTTTCATTTGTCTATCTACTAAGGCTGTTCATGTCCAGTTGGTCGAAGATTTGAGTACCAACTCCTTTTTGGCTGCATTAAGATGTTTTATTGCTAGGCGTGGAAAACCACATACCATGTATTGGGACAATGCTACTAACTTCGTAGGAGCTCGAAAACAATTAGACGAACTACAAAACTTGTGGTTATCTGAAACTCACAAAAACACTATTGTAAATTTTCTCACAACCAATTGTATCCAGTGGAAATTTATCCCACCTAGGTCACCAAATTTTGGTGGATTATGGGAGTCAGGAATAAAAATGGTTAAAACTCACTTGAAGCGTATTGTAGGCTCTAGGATCCTTACTTTTAACGAACTGTACACTGTGCTTACTCAAATTGAATCTTGTTTAAACTCGCGGCCACTGTTCCCTATGTCATCTGATCCTAATGACCTGACCTCCCTATCCCCTGCTCACTTCTTGATCGGCAGTAGCTTGACTGCGCCTCCAGAACCTTGCTTGTTGAAAGAACCATCTAATCGCCTCACAAGGTGGCAACTTGTCCAGCAAACCGTTCAGCACTTTTGGAACCGCTGGTCTGCTGAGTACTTGCATGAGCTTCAGCGTCGCAACAAGTGGAAAACTACCTCAACCAATATTGCTTGTGGAACCTTGGTTCTTATAAAAAATTACCAGGCACCGCCTTCTTCGTGGACTCTTGGCCGAGTTGAAGCCCTCCATCCTGGACCTGACGGAGTAGTTCGTGTCGTGACGCTCCGGACCACTTCTGGACTGTACAAACGCAATGTTCGTTTGCTGTGCCCTCTTCCAAGCACTGAGGACAGCAGCCTTGACTCATCTTTGAAGATACCTCTTCAAGGCGGGGAGGATATGGATGAGCTCTCTATTTGATGGCTAGTTGCGCCATCTCTAGAATCAAACTGCTACTCATCAGTTGGCTGAATCGCCCCTAGTAGTTTGGATTCGCAACCCTCTCACCCTCTGTCGCCACCTGCACTCTACCAGCGCTGGTTTTAACTACCCCCCCTCTCCCAGGCTTCGCTCATCGCTTCCAGTCGCATTCAAGACGCCATCCTTGAAACCAGTTTTTTTTTGTATATTCGCTACTGTGCTGTACAATTTCTTTTGTGAATAAAAGTTAGTTTTTGTTTCAAAGTTGTTCGAGTCAAATATACAGTCCACACATTCCTAGGCCTCAACATATAAACGCTCTTCTTTTAGGACTCGCGTTGCCATCCAATCAAGTATGAATTGTGGGTAGCCCATCGTTTTGAAACCAGCTGCTGACCCACTGTGCCACACACCGTGCCAGGTGATGTTTGCGCCAATCACCTTATTGTCTTCCACTCCTGCTGCTGCTTGTACCAGCTCATCCACCTGGTACTTCAGATCTTGGCAGTATTGATGCCAGCGAGGGATCCAGATCCAGAGACATCAATGATGAAGGCTACTCTCAGTGTCACCACCAAGAGATCTGATCGATAACTCCTCTTCACCAGATTGAAATGGGGCTCAAGCCACACCGGCCATCCTTTGTGTCGTGCATAACCATAGCAGGTCCAGGGCAGCATTATGACAGGCGCACTTAGGTCGCACCACGGAGGGGCAGAACTGGAGGACATGAGCAGCCGTTTCGTTCATGTTGCGACCCATTCGGCAGTGATGGGTTGTTCTGCTATGCTGGCCCCTTGAATGCCTGAGAATTTAGTCTGTAATATAATAATTTGATTGCTACCTACAATATTCCCGAAAAGGCTTCGATTATTCGAATGTTCTTGAATATTGAAAAATATAAAATTGAGGAAACCCCTGCTAACACATTCTCACTCACAGCCAAAACAGCTGGTGGGCTCCCAACACGCAGTATGCAGTAAAGCGATAAAATTGATGTTACAATAATTGTCCCCTTTAATGCGTTACCAACAATATTCTCTATATTTATTATTACAACTCGACGTTTTTTCTTTTTGTCGTAGGGCCATCTGGAATTTGGATATTTGCGTTGCAGTGTTACCCAAGATAAGTGAACTTTTGCAGAGTAAATACGAAACGTGAGTATATATTTATTTCTGTTCAAAACACCTAATCGTTAAGTAACATTACCCCGGTGGTGATGCTTACCATGTGGGTTAGGGATTGGAGCGATTATGGACTGGAAGGCGGAAGCTTGCATTAGGTAGGTTCCGACCGGATGCCTGAGAAAATATGAACACCAATCCCGTTCAAAGCACACTACCCGGGATATTTAAGAGGTCAAATCCAGGGTTATAAAAGAAAAACGCTGCTAGTCATATGGGTTTATTATTCTATGGGACATACCTACAGAAATGTTGGCTGTTCACTTATTGTTTCTTTCATCTGCAATGATTGAAATAGCCATTTCTGATGGTTTCCACAATTTTGGCCCCAAAAACCACGAATTGCGGTCCTATTTTTTTAAACAAATTATCTTTGATCATTGATAGTGCCATTTAATTGTGTTGGATCACCTGTTGATACCATTTCTAGTGTTATTATACAAGTTTTTGGTGATTTCAGACAATTTCCCAGGTTTTTGACTCATAAAAAATGAATTTTGGGAGCTGAACCTTCGTTGAACCTCAGTTCTTCACTCGTTGGTCAAAATCAACCTAATATTCGGTCTTCTCCTTAAAAACATGGAAAACGATACCTTACAAGCTCATGTTCACTAAAACCTTTTAAAATAACCCTCGAAAACCCCTATTTTCACACTCATTTTTCACCCGTAACACCCCTGGGTGTATTCCATTCGGACTGCCGAGCTTCGGAGCACAAATGGGATCCAAATTTGTTCCCAAATGGGGACCCTAACTATGTGCGGAAGAACGACGATTTTAGACCAAATTTTAACGTACATTTTAGGCTGAAATTTCGTTGGAACCTCAGTTTTCCACTCGTTGGCCAAAATCGACTTCATATTCAGTCTCCTCGTCTTAAAAAACATAGAAAACGGTGCCTCGCAAGCTCATGTTACTGAAGCACCAAAAACCCCCATTTTTACCCCCATTTTTCACCCGTAACACCCTTGGGTATATTCCGATGGGGCTGCGAAGTTTCGGGACCCAAATGGAGCCTGTGTGCGAAAGAACGAATTTTTGTAGACCAAAATTAAAGTAGATTTGGATGATACGGCGGACGGTGGACGAACATCGCATTTTTGGAATCTACGCACCTTGAAACGTAAATGAAAAAATTTTGAGGGGGTTTTATAAAAATCTTCTGTTTAGCGAATACATAGGTGTATCATTCACAGAATAATAAACCAAAAGGAATTGTACATTCTCTCACATTTTCGCATGATGTGACGTCAAACTAAAATATTGCTCGGTCAAACAGTTCTTCAGTTAGGACGTAGTGTAACGGCCAAATCTCACTCAGTTGGACGGACGGGGTAGCCAAAATGCCCCTTTTTTTCACTTCCGTTGCGAATTTGTCTTTTTCGACGATTACATTACACCGAATGAACTGATAGGTTTCGATAATCGCAATTTATTACTCGTCGAACCCACTCTTAAAAGAAGAAGATAGAACGGTGCGTTTGCCTTGTGACACGGCTCATCGGTCGTCAACCGGTTCCGATTCGAACCCTTTTGTCTGGTGCGGGGGGCATGCGCGTAATGGAACATGCAAGTTCCATACAAGTCCGCGGAACCGTGAGGATTTTATTGGTGATAAATCGTATGTTCGGTGTTTCGAAAGGGGTAAGGATTTCACGGTGTGTCGAGGGAAAGGGTTGGCGAGGGGAAGAAGCGCGACGAATCTTTCGACCCCTCAAAAGACCCAGTGGATCGGGGTGGTTTGAGTGAAGGCTACAGTCGATTGGGGTGGCCCAAATAGAGGGATCGGATATTTTCAGGATTTCAGGAAATTGCCATATCCGCTAAAGAAGAGCAAGCGTCGAGCTGGTAATTAGTTTCACGTAGTGGCATAACCAGGATTGTTGGTGGTGGGGGGTATCAGAAATAGAAAATGTAAGATTTGACTTTACGAAGCTGAATGTAAATTTATCAAATCACTGCGTGTTACAGATAACGTCAGGTAAGATAAATTGATAAAGTAAAACATATTTATTTGGCAATATTAGCGAATTTTCAAAGAAAAGAAGGTATCTCGCCATATGTCCAACATTTTCAGAACATGAATTTTTGAAATTGTTTTATAGAAAATCCTTTTCAGAGCATCTTGATTTCATCCCGATTCTAACAACAATTTATGTATATTATTATTGTAAATATTTATTAATTTATGTGTCACTCAAGACGATATCTGACCTTAGGTACATGATAAAAATTCTAAATTTCGCCAAAATGTTCTTATTGCCAAATAAAAGGATGAATTCGAAGATGCGCAATTTTCAAAAATTCTAAAGGGGTCAAATTTGAGTTATTGTGGGTCAAAAATCGGTAAAGACGGCTAAAATTGCGAATGTTTCGTTAATAAATATATTTGTCACAAAAAAGAGTGGGTCAAATTTGACTTTATAAGGGCCAAAAGTCGGTAAAAATGGGTCAACGTTGAGGCGCCCACAGATCGCTCGCCGTCACCGGGCCGTCATCGCGAAGTTTCTTGGCGACAGATATCCTGCTGGATTTGGCGGCCGTCATTTTTAATTTCCGCGAGGATTCTCAGTTTTAAGATCGTTGTACTCTTCAAATTGTGTAACGAAAAACTGATTGAGGAAGTGCGGACATATCCCCCGCTCTACCACCGCTCCAATCCAAAATACATGGACAGTGATTTCAAGAAACAAATGGAGTAAAATAAATTGGAGAGGTAAAATTAATTGGTAAAATATATTGGAACAATTGATAAGGAATAGGAGTATATTTTTATATTAGACGTTAATTATTATTTGCTCAGTTCTTACTTCCCAAACGATTGATGCTTTGCACTGTTCTACGATGGATTCATGACGGATGAAACTCGGTCCGATGTGAACATGAATCACGGACGGTCACCGACCGATCTCGGCCGCTGGAATCTCGTGACGGTGACGGACCGGTCTCGTGACGGTCTATTGTGAAGCGACCTAAAGCGAAGTCGGGAAATCTATATAACACATCCCACCCCAGAACCCTTCTCTGCTTGCTCGGAAAAGTCACAAAGGCCATGACATTGATAGTTTGTAAACAAATAAACGTAATATCATTTAACTGTTTATTCCAGTTTGATTTACCGTTTAATCTGGTACTGTTGTATTTGTTTCTGTTACTATGTGATTGTTACCTTGAAATTTATGTTGCGCGATCCTGGCTTCTCAGCGGCGGGCTCCCTGCGACAGTGGATTCGTGGAGAAACAAAAACGCTCTTATTTTTTTTTCTCCACGAATCCACTGCGCGCAACATAATATTATACACCTGCGTAACCTTCTTACTATATTTCTCGAAATTTGATTTTGTGATAAAGTTTTCGAGCCAAGGGGGTCTGGACACCCTCCCATCCCCACCCTCCCGACTACGCCACTGGTTCCCGACTTTGCTTTACATTCGAACGGTTTTTGTTGTCACTGTGCAAAATTTGGCATGTGGGCAGTGGGGATGTGGCACACTGTGTGTTTTTTTTTTGCGAAAAACCAAACGGATCTTACGAATATAATTGCGAGGTACTTTAGTTTATTATTATCATTAATGATCCTTTGGAATCAAACAAGAAATAAAAATTTAAATTTAACCCCCTCAAAATTTGATGGTTTGCGTTTCTTCAAGGCACGTAGAATCCGAAAATGGAATTAAAAAAAAAAAATCTGTCCGCCAGCCGTACTTCGCAATTTTCCTAGTTACCGTGAGCCAAAATTAATTCAATTTGGTTTGTAGGTCCCATTTGGGGTGGTGGTCAGCGAAGTTCTGCGTTACTGTCAATCTAAGGGGTGCAAAAAAGGGAATTACATTTTTAATTTTAAAACGCTCGGATCATTGGGTTAACCGCTGCGCCTGCGCAAGCGCGAAATCTGAGGTACTTACTAAACCGCTCATGAAACTATGGCCCGATTTTGATGAAAGTTTCAGGAACTTTTCTTCAAACTACGCGGAGGAATTTTCTTTCAACTTTTTAAAACTTCTCGTCATGGTTCATGAATAACAGCAAACGATTAATTATACAATTATTCTTATATCCACCGCATATTTATGGAACTGTAATTTCCCGGTCGGCTCCAGTACTCGATTTAGGGCTTTCCTGGGAGGAGCACAAGGGTAGGTATTGATCACAGAAAACAGTGATCTACGCAGAAGGGGCATCAATTCAGGTAAATAATAAACCGTTGTGTAATCATTTGCAGCATTTTAACAAGGATCTGTTTTTCTCCTGGTTACCGATTTTTGTGTCTTGATGGTTATTTTCAAAACATCTGGGGAGGGGGGATGATCGAGACGGCTCTCCTCGTTGAATCCTTTCATGTACATCTAGCAAGGCCTCTTCAGGGACATGTACTTATGGCTTTTATGGTAATCCTACATAAAATAGTCTGTTTTTTCACTTTTTCCTCTCGCCGTTTTATTTTACCTTATCACAGGCCTTCAGGTGATAATTTTTATTCGTAAAAGGTGTGAGCAAAAAATTATGAATTATTACAAAACTTTTTAAAATAAAAAATGATAACCTATTTCAACAATTATGACCTGACGACCCAGTGAAAGGTAAATTAAAACGACGAGAGAGAGCACAAAGTGATGATCGACAATTTTATGCATTACCATAAAATGCATAATATGTCATGTCCCTGAAGAGGCCTAGCTAGGCGAAACTAGTTGGACATGAAAATATTCAAACGATGAGAGCCAGCCGTCTTAATTCTCCGCCCTTACCCCCCAATTCATTCCTATTACTAAATGTCTGACACCAACATCACAATTTAAATTCGTTTTCACGTAGGCCATAAATTAATGTAGGTATAGGACGTGCAGCTTTCATAATACATCGTTTAAATAATAATCGTGCTTCAGAGGCCCTTCTTTCATCCGGTGTTTACGGTTCTTATCGACATTCCGTTTTTGGATTCTCAAAAGAAGTATGTTCGAATTGGTGGTTTTTGACTTGACGGTTTGTTCGTGGATTCCTGTGACGGTTTGTTCGTGGATTTATGTATGCCTATCCCTTTTAAGATAAGAAACAACCTTGTTTTGAGAACTTGCAAGGTCGGCATTTTGCGAGTTTGGCCACAAAATCGGATTTTGCAACATCGCAACTCACGGACCAATTTTAAAATTCCAGTTATTTTAAAATCCCATCTGGGAAATCGTGAAACGGTAGGGAAAAAAGCGAGTGACGCGTTGTAAAGGCGTTGAGGGCCTCTCCTGTTTTGTAGCAGCAGGTCTCTAATTTCAATTACTTTTTCGATCATTTTCGCTTATCGGATACTCTTCATGTCGCACCATTTTGAACATTTCTCACCAAGATCTTTCTGTCGATAAAATAATCGTCCAAGTTCCCAATTAAAGACGAAAACCTGTGAAATTTTTCGAATTGTATAATTATTTTTTAGGTGTTATGAAGTTTATCGTTCGGTAATGTGAATAAATTTGAGTTGTCGCTTTGTTCAAGGCACATGAGGGCAGGTTGTGATGCACTGCGGCTCATCGTCAGGAACTTCTCCCCCCTTATCAAGTCCAACGTGCTCTCAGGCTCCGCAGGCTTTGGAGTGGACATACCCCGCGAAGAACGGTAAGTCGATGATGGTGGAATTCCACGAGTTATCATATCAGTTATGTACCTACCTACTTTTTGCTATTTATTTTATCTTTTCACGCAGCCCTTCAGCCTGCACCCTCGTTATTACAGGGCTTCCTGTCCTACCAAAATTTCCCTAACAGCTAGGAATTTTAAAATTTTTTTTTCATTTTTGTTTGTTATTCTGTGAATAATACACCTAAGTATTCGCTCAGCAAACAAATTTTATAACACCCCCTCATAATTTTTTCTTTTAGGTACGTTTCAAAGTGTGTAGATTCTAAAACGCTGCAAAGTCCTTGTCACGTGGGTTTATTATTATATTGGACATACCTGCAGAAATGTTGGCTGTTCATTTATTGTTTCTTTCACGTGCAATAATTGAAATAGCTATTTCCTATGGTTTCCACCAATTTTGGCCCCCTAAACCACGAATTAGGCTCTTATTTTGGACAAATTATCTTTGATCATTGATAGTACCATTTAATTGTGTTGATTCACCTGTTGATACTAATTCCTAGTGTTATACAAGTTTATGGTGATTCAGACAATTTCCCAGGTTTTTGACTCATAATTTTGGGAGATGAACCTTCGTTACAACCTCAATTCTTCACTAAAAATCGACTTCATTAGGGTGAGTTTCCCTAAAAAACGTGGAAAACGATACCTCACAAGCTGATGTTCACTAAAACCTCGAAAACCCAAATTTTTACACCCATTTTTCACCCATAATACCCCTTGGTGTAATCCGATCGGGCTGCCGAGCTTTGCAGCACAACTAGGACCTAAATGTATACCCAATTGGGGACCCAAACTGTGTGCGGAAGAACGACAATACGCTATAAATATTAGAAATCGAGATTTGATTGGTTATGGTTCCGCTCACGGATTCCAGCTCCCTACTGCCATGTGAACGAATAACAACACGTTTATTGAACAAACATAACATTTGTTCAAGTTACAAAAGTACCTGTCAGTAAAATCCAAAATAACCGTGGACATCACTGAACAGCCAAATTGATTTCATACAGCCATGCATGATTATAATCAGCTCTTCCCTAGCTATGATATCTGGGCGTGATGTATACGTCTACCATATCATCATCATTCACACTCATGTGAACGAAGCCAAACCTCAGGGCCTTACTGTGAACGAACGGCTGGACGTAAGTGCTCCGGGTGGTCTAAAAAAATCTTCAAGTTCGGAATCAATTTAAAAGCGTCAAAAAATACCCTTCTTTTGAAAGTTCTCGAACTATGGCGGTATTCTGGAAATCGCACTCCCTATTCTTCACTCCTTCGAGGACCAAGTAGACCCCAAACGGGACCTACATACCCAATTTAATTCATTTTGGTTCATCTAAGGCAGTGGTTCCCAACGTGAGGGGCGGTTTGGCTCCTCGGGGGAGGTGGGGGGGAATTCGTGGTGGGCAATAGGGGGGCAACGAGTATTCAAAATATAAAAAAATTAAAATTAAAATTAAAAAAGCCAGCGAATGTCAAAGTTGAAAACTGAATATAGGAACCTGACTTGGAATCAGGATTTGAAGACTTGACCAAGTTAGAAATTCCGGATTGGATTTTAGATCCATTTTCATTTGAACTGTGGGCAAGCTTGATTCCTCTCTACAGACGGAGTTTCTAGATCTGAAGTCTACTGTGAGTCAAAAATCACTTTCGAACAGTACGGTGATGGGTGAAACTTATGGACACTTATCCACAACTGTGGGAAAAAATGAACTGCTCCTCATCTCGTTCCCGTCAACATATTTAGTTGAAAGAGTTCTGACGTCCAGCTCCTCACAAAACAAAGAAGTAGGTTGGGCATTTGCTTCAGAGGAGACTTGCGCTTGAATCTGACGAACATAAAGCCTGACATACAAGCTTTAACTGAAATTCACCAAGCACA
Organism: Leptopterna dolabrata; assembly: GCA_954871275.1. Lineage (NCBI taxonomy): Eukaryota > Metazoa > Arthropoda > Insecta > Hemiptera > Miridae > Leptopterna > Leptopterna dolabrata. Next base: position 87,157,909 of record OX940975.1, on the reverse strand, counting down.
AGGCAGCCACTGAAAATGTAAAAATGGACAGAGTTTTCCAACTTACTTTTTCCAAATTTTAATTTATTGTCAACGTTCTAAATTCTTCCACGTTAATAAAAATTAATAAAAGAAAATAAATTGGTAAAAAATGTAGTTCTGTTTTTGAAATGCTCCTCAATGATCTTAGTTAATTATTTCCCTTCAAATATCAGTTCTTTCTGAAAAACAAAAGTACACTTTTATTCTTTGTCTAACGGGAACAAACAACAGACAAAACTGCTTTATTATTTACATTTCGCTTCAAATTATATTTGTATTTTCAGTAATAAAAATATAATTTGAATGGATGAATGAAATATATAAATGAATGAAAATATTCATTCATTGAATGAATGAAATATATAAATAAATTAATGAAAATATTCATTTATATTTTAAGTAATATACACGCTCACCAGCGCCGACGTAAGGTTTTTTCAAGCAAAAAGAAAAGGGGAGAAAGGGGGGGTGTCAGTCATCCTCTAGAGGGCGGCGATGGGCCAAAAAATGTTGGGAACCACTGATCTAAGGAAAGTGCGAAGTAAAGCGTACGGACAGAAATTTTTTCAATTCCATTTTCGGATTCTACGTAGGTACCTTGAAACCTAAACCATCAAATTTTGAGAGGAGTTAAATTTGTTTTCATGTTTGATTCCAAAGGCTTATTTTTCAAAATAATAGACAAAAACGCTGCAAAGTCCTTGTCACATGGGTTTATTATTATATTGGACATACCTACAGAAATGTTGGCTGTTCATTTATTGTTTCTTTCACGTGAAATAATTCGAATAGCCATTTCTGATTGTTTCCACCAATTTTGGCCCCCAAATCACGAATTAGGTAGGCTCCTTTTTTTTCAAATTATCTTTGACCATTGGTAGTGCCATTTAATCGTCTTGATCCACATGTTGAAACTTTTTCTAGTGTTATTATACAAACTGATTGTGATTTCAGACGATTTCCCAGGTTTTTGACTCACGAAAAATCGATTTTGGGAGCTGAACATTTGGTAGAACCTCAATTTTCCGCTCTTTAGTCAAAATCGACTTCATATTCGGTCTTGTCGTCCCAAAAACATGGAAAACGATACCTCAAAAGCTCATGTTACTAACATGTTGCTAATACGCAAAAAGTACCTATTTTGTTGGAGTTTAAATCTGGAGGCAATCCTCCTTGTGAATTGTACCTGTAGGAGCGCTTGTGTCGCAACCACGAGTTGGGGTGATTTTCCCACTCCTATCTTCATTCTAGTTTCGGATTGTGTCGTGTACGTTTTATACCAAATATATTAGCAGAGTTTTTGAAGTAAATCCGTCCCCGTTTGTGCTCTTTCCTGTCGCCTGTTGAACTCGCTAAAAGGTTATGGGCTACAGTAGTCGTAATTAACGCGAAGAGTGGAAATTTGCTCGGAAATATTCGCGGAAAAGTCGTTCGGAAGTTCCGGTCGCAGCGAGTTTCGGAAACATGGCGTCAGGTTCGGCGAGTGTAGGGACGGCAATAAAACCATTCGATGGTCAGGGATTTTCGCGTTGGTCTTACCGAATTCGCCTAACTCTAGAACAAAATGGGTGTCTGGAATCGCTCAAGGAATCCCCATACGTTACTTCGAAAGAAGGAATTCTCGTGCTCGACAAGGAAAAGGCGACAAGGGATCTAAAGGCAAGAGAGCTGATAGTGCGGTACCTTGACGATCGTGTTCTCGATATTGTGTCGGAAAAGAGTACTGCAATGGAGATGTTCTCCATTCTAGAGGAAACGTACGTGCCTAAGGGACTCCAAGCTCAAGTAACCCTGCGAAATCAGCTCACGGCCATGAAATTTAGTGAAGGATCGTTGCAAAATTTTATCGAAGAATTTGAGTCCAAGCTTCTTGAGCTCAAAGCAAGTGGAGCGGCCATTTCTGAATACGAAACCGTCGCCATCTTGCTAGGTGCAATGCCATCCCGATTCCAGAGTCTTTTAACTGCAATCGATGTTTCCCTGCAGGACAAGGTGGCGGACGATACCGGAAACAAGAATTTAACACTCCAGTACGTGAAAAATAAATTAATTCAGGAAGATAAACGAGTTTCTGAAGGAACTTCGGGTTCAGGAGAGAGTGACGTGGCATTCTTCGGTCGAGGCAGAGCGCGTGGCGGTCGTGGTGGAAGGTCGGATCGGTCTTTCGGAAACTCCCGCGGAAATACGAACGCCCGAGGAAATCATTACCAAAGTCGAGGTACTGATTTAAATAATCGAAATTCAAGACCGTTCCCGTTTAAATGCCACAACTGTGGGCGAGTCGGTCATATCCGTCGAAATTGTCCCCAGGGATACGGATTAATCGCTGGAAATAATGATGACGATGGAAACCCGCAATCATCTGACCAGGAGATAGCTTTCTTTAGCTCTCCGCAGATCCATGTAAGCAATGTGGAGGATGAAGACTCGAACAGGAAGAAGGCGTTGTTTTCGACTTCAGCCACTGTTGTGATCTCATTTTTCCTGGATTCGGGTTCGTCGTGTCATCTGTTATGCAAATCGTTCGGAAAGTTTTTGGAAAATACGAAATCGGTCGACGTCGAAATCTGTGTCGCGAAGCGCGGTGAAAAAATCAAGGCTTCAAAAAGCGGAACTCTACCGTTGTTGTTCGACGGAAAAACGGTCAGATTGACGGATGTGTTGATGTCAGAGGACCTACCATACAACCTCCTATCTGTTTCTAAAATTGAAAAGGCCGGATTCGATGTATTATTTTCGAGCGATTCGGTGCAAATAATGAGGAACGGAAAGACCATGCTAGTTGGTGAACGGAAAGGGAATTTGTATGTTTTGAATTTTCAGTTGAGGAAAGAAGTGGTGTGTGCTGCTTCGTCGAGGATTCCTCGTCAGCTCGAACATCGTCGTTTTGGTCATTCCTCGACTCATCCCAGCGATGGAATCTGTAAGATATGCATTTTGGGTAAGCAACATAGAAACCCATATGTCTCTCTGCCTGCTGATAGGAAAGCCCAAAGATTGGGAGCCGTAGTATCTCTTGATGTGGTCGGACCAATCACTCCTGCTACCTATGATGGGTATAAATGGTACGTTAACTTTGTGGACCATTACTCTCACTTCTCGTTTGTATTTCTCATGAAGGAAAAGGGAGAAGTTTTCGAAAAATTCAGGGAGTATGAGGCTCTTCTGCGTGCTCACGTTGGGCAGGGTATTTCCAGGCTCAGAGCCGATAACGGTCGGGAGATTAAAAATAAAAAGCTGATTGATTTCTGCAAGAAGAACGGAATTCAGACAGAATGGACAGTCCCAAGAAATGCAGCTCAAAATGGAGTCGCAGAACGTTTTCACCAATCAGCACTGAATCTAGCCCGCTGCTTAATTCTAGATTCTGAACTTCCTCGAAATATGTGGGGTCTTGCGCTGCAATGCGCCGTCTACATCATGAACCGAGTACCTACCAAGGCTCTGAATCCTCCAAGGATTCCTGCCGAAGTGTGGTATGGACATAAAATCGATCTCTCAAAGCTTAGGGTATTTGGCTCAGTGGCTTACGCCCATATACCACCAGAGGATCGAAATGGAAAGCTGGCAGCCCGAAGTCAGCAGCTTATTATGGTGGGTTACGCTCCTAACGGCTATCGCCTGTGGTGTCCACAGAGGAAGCGAGTCGTCCTGGCCAGGAGCGTAATTTTTGATGAGAGCCCCAAAAAGAAATGCGTATGCGGCAACGTCGAAGCTGATACAGAACTGGGAAGCTTCGAGGAGGAAGGAGATCTGAAGAGGGAGGATGACGACGGTGAGAAGGAAGAAGGGGACAGCCGTGAATCAACCAGTGAAGATGAGGGGACAGCAAGTGGAGACAACCATCAGCAGCCTGTGGAAACCCCAAGAAGAAGCGGTCGTACCCGGAAACCCCCCAATCGTCTTTGTGACTGTGATGACGTGGCTAAATTAGCTGCGGCCTTTTCTGTGGGATGTCTTCCTGGGGAAATACCGTTGTCCTACGAGGAGGCGATTAGAGACGATGGCTGGATTAAAGCTATGAACTCAGAACTCGGGAATATGGATAAAAACGACACATGGGACATCGTAAATACACCAAAGGACGTCAAGCTCATAGACACCAAGTGGGTGTTTCGTCAAAAGGAATGTGACGGGAAGACAGTGAAGCGTGCCAGGTTGGTGGCGAGAGGGTTTCAGCAGGACTGCTCGGACTTGGAGCTGTACGCACCTGTGGCTCGAATGAGCACTCTACGTCTGCTGCTGGCTGTCGGTGTTGAAAAGAAGATGAAACATCATCAGATGGATGTTAAATCTGCATTCCTAAAAGCCCCCTTACCTAAACCAGTTTACATCAAGCCACCAAAAGGTCTGAAAGTGAGTGATAGTGAAAAGTGTCTAAAACTCAAAAAGTCACTCTACGGTTTGAAAAATGCTCCTAAGTGCTGGAACGAGTGTATGAACGAAGAACTGGTAAAGCTTGGCTTTACAAGGAGCAAGATCGATCCATGTCTGTACACGAAGAAAGGTATTTATCTTCTTGTATGGGTCGACGATTTTTATGTTTTATGTGATAATGATGAGTTATATGAATCACTTCAAGCTAAGCTACTAAATATTTTTGAAATGAATACCTTCAGTGCTTCGAATAAAATGCTTTTTCTAGGGCTTGAAATCTTAAATTTGGAAGATGGTTCACTCTTCATAAGTCAAACAAAGTTAATTGAAAAAGTTCTGGATCAATTTGGCATGACTGATTGCAAACCCGCTAAGGTACCTATGCAACCAAGGTTGTCTCTACCAAAAACCGATGAAGTGCCTTATGCTGCACCCTATAAGAAACTTTTAGGTAGTCTCATGTATATCATGCTGGGATCCAGACCTGATCTCTGTTATGCTGTTTCTTACTTTGGTCAGTTCCAAAATTGTTTTGATCAGGAACATTTCACTCATTTGAAAAACATTTTAAGATATCTAAATTGTACGAAACATTTCGGTTTATTTTATAAGGCTTGTGACTCGGAACATCTAAACTTGAAGGCATATTGTGATGCCGATTTCGCTTCCGATCCAAACGATAGAAAAAGTATCAGTGGTTATGTTCTCTTGCTGAACAGCAAAGTAGTTGCATGGAAAAGCAAGAAACAAAATTTAGTTTCAGTCTCGAGCTGTGAAAGCGAATACATAGCATTGTCTCATTGCATTTCAGAATGTATTTTTACCAAACAGCTCATGAACATCTCGTTGAATTTTAATATTGAAAATGTGATAATTTATGAGGACAATAAGTCCTGCATTCAGATGGCAAAAACCCATCAAACAAAAAGGACAAAACATATTGATGTCAAGTACCATTTTGTTAAGGATTATGTTGAGAAAGGTGATATAAAACTTGTATATGTACCTACTGAAGATCAAATTGGCGATGTCATGACTAAAGCTTTGTCATATGTCAAATTCTCCTACTTTAGAGATAAGTTGATGGTGAAGCCAAATCCTGAGACTATGTGACTGAAAACTATGTGATACTAACTTTGTATTGACTTCTTCTCTTGTTTAGATATTGTAATTCTTTTGATTGATGTATTGTTGTTCTCTTGTACCTGTTCTCGTGATTGATTGTAATGTATTCTTTTTTTATGCCTTTAAGGCAGGATTGGAAGGGGGTGTTGGAGTTTAAATCTGGAGGCAATCCTCCTTGTGAATTGTACCTGTAGGAGCGCTTGTGTCGCAACCACGAGTTGGGGTGATTTTCCCACTCCTATCTTCATTCTAGTTTCGGATTGTGTCGTGTACGTTTTATACCAAATATATTAGCAGAGTTTTTGAAGTAAATCCGTCCCCGTTTGTGCTCTTTCCTGTCGCCTGTTGAACTCGCTAAAATATTTTTATACACATTTTCACTCATAACTCCCCTGGATATATTCCGATCGGGCTGCAATGTTTCGGGACACAACTAGGGCCCAAATGGAGCATGTGTGCGAAAGAACGAATTTTTTAGACCGAAAATGAAGCCGGTACACGTTATTCGGCGTACGGCGGACGGACATTGCATTTTGTTTTATTATTCTGTGAATAACACACCTATGTATTCGCTCAGCAAAAAATTTTTATAACACCCCCTCAAAATTTTTTTCTTTTCCGTTTCAAGGTGCGTAGATTCCAAAAATGCGATGTCCGTACGCCGTATCACGTGTACCGGCTTCATTTTCGGTCTAAAAAATTCGTTCTTTCGCACACATGCTCCATTTGGGCCCTAGTTGTGTCCCGAAACTTTGCAGCCCGATCGGAATATACCCAGGGGTGTTATGAGTGAAAATGTGTGTAAAAATAGGTGCTTTTTGCGTTTTAGCAACATGTTAGTAATATGAGCCTTTGTTGAGGTATGAGTGGGCAGTTATCGTGGTTTGGCACCCTTTGTTGACCTGAATAGATTGTGAATAAAATGAACATCACTTTATTATTTTTCAGGTATCAGAAATGCGTCAAGTGCTACAACACCCTCGTGACCATCCGGGCCTTCCTCCTCAAGCGGCAGACCCTCCAGGGGCCGATGGGCCAAGCCTTCCGTGAGCTCCAAGTCTCCCTTCAGGAAATCGACGTCAAATGATCGTCACACGCACGTCGTCGACGCCACGTCAGACGTCATTTTTGAGACTCGTCGTCGTCAATCGCGTCACCCGCGCTCCTCCGGGGTTCTAAAGAGATCCTCTTCGAACACGGCGAACTACTTCATCCGAGGTCCGTACGCGAACATAACGCCCTGAGTGAATGGATTCAAGGTACCACCTATCCACAACTTTGTACTGAAACTCTCGGAGAAACTTCTGGTACGTTCCCCTTCCTTGATCTACTGAATTCAACTCTGTACTACCAAAAAAATCTCTAGGGCTTTTTTAAATCACAACAAACTTATCAGGACTGCTCATTCTAAAAGGTTGTATTGAAGGCTTCTTCTGTTGATGGCGGAAGTGGATGGAGTAAAAGGTTTTTTAGTTAATTAATACCCTGTGCAAGTGTTGCTCTTATCGTATTCTTGACTGGATGATACTGGATTATAATGCAATAACGGAGGTTTGAGTATTTTTAACCCTGACATCGTTATCTAGTTATAGAAAAAATCATTTGTACTTCGACTCACTTTGGACACCCTAAACAGATTTTTTTTTTCAATCTTGAATCTTCCCGATCATATCTGCAATTTTAATGACAAATTTTAAATGTTATTAAACACTGACTTTAAGCTGTCCGTATACCTACCCTATCTGAATGGGATGTTTCAAATTGTACTGTTACTATTATTTTTTTTTTTTTCATCAAACTTGTTAATTTGTCGACTTCAAAAAGTCTGGGAAAAGTGCATCTCAGATGGGAGTTGTTGGAATCCACCAATAAATAATAAGACGAAAATAAAACTACGGATTTGTAAAGTTTTCAGAATCATTAAATCACGTACATTTTTACTGATGATACTCTTTTTTGTTATTGCATTTTGAACCCGTTCTTTATTTTTGTAATTATCTCGTTGTCTGACAGTTTTCCAGGCTGAATCCCATCTACCTCACTGACCTTTGAACGATTCATTGTCACTTGTTTATTATTCCTGTTCCTGTGCTCATTATCAGTTCACTTAACACATTATCAGTACTTGAGGATATCTCACCGATGGGCGGGTATTTGTGAATCTTCGCCATGCATTATGATACCTGTACTTAAACTTACTAATCAATTTTAGTTTATCTAAAAAATGAAAATAAAAAACAAAAAAACTGTATTTTCGGCAGGTTGGTAGAGGAAATTGTCTGCATTAATCCTATTTTATAATATCGTTTGAAAGTTCTCAGGCTTACGAAAAATCGCCTGATGGAAGTTTATCTGTTCAGTCGGTGTTTATTCACATAGTGACAATTACAACGGGTTCTGCAGGTTGAATGAGCGGGGTACCCATGGGTCTGAAGAATTTACTTTTATTTTTTGCTTCCGAGTCTGCAAGGCAGCGGAAGCTTTGTTTTCACTTTCGAAATGAAAACTTTTTTATGCTCCAAAATCAAAATTTTCACTCGCATTTTGCGTTTCAGGGCCTCCTGAACAAATTTGGTTTCGTGTCCGTCTGTCCACATTTCCTTGCCACAGCTATAACTTCCACAATTTTGATCCGATTTCAATCAAATTTATGGCTACGGAATTCCATAATAAAATTTAAATCTTTTTTGCCCCCGTGCTTTGTATTGCCCAAAAATAACGATTTTTTAAGTTTTGTTGCCCAGCATTCTATCGTCATGAGCATGGCGAACTGGTCATTTCTAGTTTTCTGAAAATTTAATGGTGACACTGTGAAGGCCACGAGGAAGCTTCTGTGCCATGTCCTTGGCAGTGTATTTAAATTTATTTATTTTTTAATGAAATTTTATTCCATCCTGAGAATCTGTCCACCAACGATAAGTTAACGAGTGAAAATCTGTCTCCTAACGAGTGAAAATCTGTCTCCTACGATAAGTAGTTTTAATTCTATAATTTTTTGTAATTTCCTATGCTAGCCACGTCTCACTGGGCAAGGGGGTCCCGTCCAGGTGGGAGGGGTGCAATGACATCACTGGTTTACGAAACTTTGGAAAACCATAGAATAAAAACTACTTATCGTAGGACAGTACGGTTGGTGTCAAAATTCTCAGGATGAAATCTGTTTTCATTAAAATAAATAAATAAATAAATCGAACGCGTGGGTAACGCTCATTACTACTAGTGGGCTGTAAATTTCTTCGTTTTTAAAACTTTCTTGAAGACACAACCTTCTCAAGGATCCTTTTAAAAAACTTAAGTTTCGTCTTTTCTCATTAACAAAATCACCTACCTGCTTACTTCGTTCCAATTTAGTATTATTTATTTTTGTTATCCTCTAATTGTGGTTGCTGGGTGAACGAGTATGTTCAATCATAAGTATCTAATTTAAAAGAGCGAATTCGAATTACTCCAACACTTTCTTCCCCTCGATTTTTCTCATTAGGAAGAGAGCCTACCACTGCTTTTTGTAATATTGGTAATAATTATTAGTGTTGGTAGTAAGCACCTTCCGTAGTGCAGTGAGTTGTTTGTGATCTGTAGGCGAGTACCGGGGTAATTATCGAGTTTTGGGCTTATATTCATTTCTGAAAGGCCTGGATATGTGCAGGACTATATTGGGGTTGGAGAAAAATGCTCTCTTCATTTTTTGGGAGGCTTTTGAAAATTGAGATTCCATAAAGGAGCGAGAAAAAACCCAAAAAGAATGGTGTGACGTCATGCTGGGTAGCCTTGCTGATTGGGCACATCTGGCTCTTAGCTGAGCGCAGCCATTTGCGTTTTCTCAGCTGCAATAGCTCATTGGTGGTTCCTCGTATGACGTCACTTAACCTGAGTCTTTGAAAACCATGAACTTCCACACGTTTTTTTCCCGCCCTGAAAGCACAGTAACACCCTGTAGTAATGGGAATCGGCTTCCTTAGAGTTCCATATGTAAGGGATACAGAATCATCATACAGGCAGTAGTGATGAATTCAGTGTGCTGTTCATGCAGTCGATTGATTGGTGATGCATTTGGTGAATGCCAATACCATATTATGGGAGAACCCATGTAGGTAGATATTTATATTCATGTTGCTAACTAACAACAATGTATTTTCTCATAGCACAACTTAGGAAAACTGCTCGGTAAGGAGTATCAAATGAAATGCAGACATAGTTTTACACCACTGCAGTCAGTGCGTAGTATACATTTCAACAGTAAAAAATCGTTAAAATAATATTGACCTGATCAAATAATTACTATGTAGTACAATTATTAATACATTCATACGAACGAAAAAAATTTCCTACCTACCTACAAACTTTATGTACATATATATATATATTTTTTTTCTTTCTAAATTCTGATTGATTTGTGTATAAATAGTTTATAAAGATTTTGATAAATGTATGCTTATTTTTACAAATTTCGCTCATGGCGAGAGACTGCTAACAGTTGTTGGAACATGGTAGGTATTGAAATAGAACATTTTCTTATCGCATCCTAATTCCTTTGATCAAATTATAGTAATAACATTTTAATCACAAATTGCATATCATTTCTTTGCCTGTATTATATTTATGGTTCCAACTTGTAAATGTTTCCAAGAAAATGATTTTAAGAAACGGTATTAAGAAACTTTAAAGTATTATTCATTTCCTTGTAATACACGTCTGTAGGTTTGTTCAGTCCGCAACGTGTTGTGAATCGTCTCATTTTTATGGTGAGCATTTCAAAATTTAAGTTTCGTCCAACGTAGTTACTAATTATATTAATCAATCTCACTGAACTTCCTGTAGCGTTTTTCTTATATTCAAATGTGCTGTGGTTGAATTTACAAATTCTTCCACCATTGCCAAAAGAAATTCCGTCCTGGATCGTGTCTTGGTGTTTTTGTATGTTTGCAACTCCGAAAAATGGAACCTGTTTGGAATGTGTGCCGAGTTGATGAAAATTTAGAGCTAGCGTAGTGTGCCTTTCTAATTCGTAGAGGTTGTCTCCTAATCGGACGATAAAATTTGTATCTTTGCAAGAAATCTTTATCAGTACCTAACTTTTGCACTTATTTTCTCAATTGTAAAACGTGGTATAAAGCCAGATGTACATGGTCGGTTTCTATTCACAAAAGGCAACTTCTTTTAATAAATAATAAAAAAATAAAAATTTAAGGCTTATTATTGGCTCTTTCTTCTCCATTTTCTCGCGTTCATAACAAGATGGTGCTCGAGATGAATTTTTAAAATTCTAGTGAAGGTGCTAATGATTGCCCTACTCAAGTCAAAGTGAAATTTCCTCGGGTTACAGTTAGTTCAAAAATGCTGTGAAGCCACCCTTCTAACTTTCGATTGTCTCAAATTTCCATTTTATTTCACAAACTTCCGAATATGAGTATTTCGAGTCTGCTTTGTGGTTATTCTATTCGCAGCAGTAGGTTATGCATACAAAATGCACTTATAAATGTATTCTTGTACTGTGCCATTCATTAATTTTCTTCGATGAATCCTTAAATTATTTTCCAACAATATTTGTAAATGTTTATAATATATCATCATAATTAAATCGATTTTTGTATTAAAAGCTGTGATTTTATTGTGATTTTCGAAGGAGTCCCTGCGACCGATAGTCAAATGGCTAGTTAAATTGGTGTCCAATCAGCCGTAATCGTATGAGCTCCTCTGATGGGCACAACCACGTAATTTGTATAGGTAACGTCATTATGATGATGGCGTTAGGTAACCTGCCTCGCTGCTTTCCATCTCACTCTGATAATAGTAGGTACCTTCATTACTTACTGATATTTTCCTGTGTACTTGTCTACACGATTTATGGTTGAGGAGCTTCTTATCTGCTTCAATAAAATTCGTCCTCAGCAGTTTGATTTCAAAATATCGATTGAAGTATCTACCACTGCGTGATTACAAACGAAAGCGTGCTTCTGTAAAGTATTAGTCCTGGTAATAGAATTTGTCACCCAACAAGATTTTTTTTTTTTTTTTAAACAACGCCGAGACGTTTGGCTCTGGTGCCAAGTCGCCACCAGTCAGACACAATCATGATAAGAAGAAATGAAAAGAACATAAACATTTCTTACTTAGTAGGCACAATTTGATTACACAAACAAAATAATCGTAATACTATTATCATTACTTTCGTTTCATATTAGTTTTTCTTAATTGTTAATCATTGTTGGTGCTTTCTGGTCGAATAGTTTTGAAACCAATCCGCATAGCAAAAGCTAGTTCGCTGATAGTGCTTGATTGTCCAAGAAATAAGCCAGCACACTGAAAGTTACAAAAATAAGCAGTGAAATATTATTATTACTACGGGTTAGGATTCTAGAGCGTGTCGAGGCAGAAGAAAGAGAAGAGGGAAAAAAAAGAGAAATTACGGACTTCTTCACGAAAGGTATAAAACACACAGTGTGTAAATCAACTCAAATATAAAGGTTCAGTCAGTTTTTTATATAATATGTCAACGGTTATATAATTTTACATAACTCTGTGATTTAGGTCTTCTATTTTAGATACCAAGTGAAAATAGGCCTAGTAATATCCAAGAAAATCGCTTAGTTTTTGGTGCAGGTGATTAAACCAACCATCCAAGAAATTTTCTTTGATATCAAATTTGATCATTTAACGGTGTCCGTCTACCAAATTCATTCAACTCGGGTTTTTCTTCCGATTCCTGGCAGAAAAGAGTCAAAGCCCAGGGGTATCTCGACTCAATTTTTACGCGAAAAGTGAACTTTTCTCGTAGCTATGTGCACGTATTTATTGTAGATGAGAGCGTCCTAAAATAATCTATAGAGTAAAGAGGTATGTACTCATTATTATAGGCTACCATCCTATATGCTCATATGTAGTCTGATCGGGTGCTTTCCAAACATTTTAAGGAAAACCACATCGAAATCTGTAGCAGTTCGGGCGTAATTCCATCAGAGCTCTGAGTAATGGCGAGAGGAAAAGTGAGTAACGGTGAGAGTATTTGTGGTGAGCGGGTAGGTTTGCTTACCACTTGTCGTGAACGATGGGTTTTCACGACAGTAAGGTCGGAGAGAGAAGGGGTCACCAGAAAGTCGTGAGTCGGTTCACGAAATAGGAGAGGAGTGTTGAAGAGAGTGAAGGATGAGGAGAGAAGAATGGTAGGATGGGCTCCTGTGGTATTTGTTGACTAACTCCCCGTAGTTTTACAGCAGGAGTCTTTTCGGAATGTGCTCCCCGCAGTTTTCACCAACAGCAGGAGACCTTTTACGGACGTGCTCCCCACAGTTTTCACCAACAGCAGGAGATCTTTTAAGGTGTGCTTCCCGCGGTTTTCACCAACAGCAGGAGATGTTTTAAGGTGTTGGGAGAGGTCGAGAGAGAGAGAAGTCGCAAGTCCAGGGTCGAGTAGTCGAATGCTGAGCTGGGCCAAAAGGGCGAGTATTTATAGGGACTTTTCCACCCCTCCCCCGGTCCATATTCGACCGTTGATGTCGGTTGAGGCGGATGGCGGTTGGGGAAACCCCACCTCGGCGTTCTCCGCGTTTATTTGGTAAAATCGTATGATATTACAGGAGTGGATTCTGAGAGGGAATCACGACAGTATTATTATGTAATTATTTGGTACCTGTATACCTGTATTTGGTATCAGTCTGCATGCTTCATCGTAACCCAAGTACCTACCTCACAATTTAGCATTGTTTCAACATCACAATAGAGCTCCACTCCCATAAATGAAATAGTTCTATAGAGGCAGGTAGGTACACGAATGAGCCACGATAACGTCAAGTATTCACATTTTACAAGGAGTTTCAGAACAAACATGTTTTCCCGTTATATGATAATTTTGTAAGTGCCTATTTATTCGAATAATACCGAGGTGATTGCTCAGGGAATTGCTCCCAGATTTCATGTAAGACCATGGGCGTAGGCAGGATTTAGCCAAGGGGGGGGGGGGGGGGGGTACAACGAAAGGTACAAAGTCTGAATTCCGAGAAATAATTTTCATGACATATCTTTATTTATATAATATTTTACATTATTTCAGTATACAACTACTAATTTTTAATTTTTAAGACAGCATCAGTCTTCTGGGGTTGCTGGCAAATTGATCAACAACCTCTTCTACAATGGTTGCCTTCTTTGATTTCACCAAATCTCGGTGGAGGCTGAGCATACACAGACCATTCAGCCTATCCTCCCCCATTGTAGACCGTGTCCATGTTTTTACGCGCCTCAGGGTGCTGAAAGTTCTTTCCACCGAGCAGGTCGTGCACGGTAACGTTACCGCAATCATCAGGGCCTTTTTGATGGAAGGATAGAAGGGGTCCGCTTCCTTGATCGAGTCGATCATTTCCACATTCTGAAGTGTTGACAGTTTTTCAGTCTCATTCCAGTCTTCACCTTTGTCGTTCTTATCCATTTTTTCCGCCCACTTATTGTGCCATAATTGGAGTTCTGCGTACAGCAGATCCTCTTCAAAATCATAAAACTTGGCAATTTTTTCGGCTTGGAGTTTCAGATGGTCTAATTTTGAAGCCAACTTGACGTGGGTGGGGGTGAAGAGAAAGAAGGGAAAACGCCGGTTCATTATTATGAGAAAATCTGTCAGTCAGCGCTGAAGAAAACGAGTCTAGGTAAGGAATGAAGACTGATCGTTTCCAATATTCCTCAGGAGAGTCACTTGGGATATTCGAACGGTCGTGCTGACGTCCAACCACTCTTGGCGTCAAAAGCTCTACCCCCGATTCGTCTGACATTTTTTTGGCCGATGCATATATTATATATCTCCCATCACAGAATCAGCAGACTCACGGTGATTCCTCACAGTCGACAACACAGTTTCAATATGATTGTTGCATTGAAGCAAATTCAGCTGTTTTCCCTGCAAAATATTTACCACTGGTTGCAACAGAGCCGAGTCTTTGGATATAATGAAGGCACAAATGATGAATTTTGTCGTGTTACGGCACTGAAAAGCAGAAACGCATTGTTTATTGTATTACTATTTCCCTCTGTAGTGAGCTTTTCCAATGCGTGAACTATTTCCACAAAATGCTTCATGAAAACAGAAATGCATCGATATTTTTCGGACCATCTGGTCTCACAAAATCCAGGTATGTTAGGAATGTGCTTCCTCCGCAGCACTGACTGACGAAAAAAGTTGACAATCTCTTTTATTGTGGAGATAGTATTGCGGATTTCAACGACTGAATTCAAATCATTAACACTTCAGCTCAGCCAACAGGCTGCTTCCACCATATTGTTCTCGGTTTGAATACATCTTCGTTATCCACCAACGCGGTTTTCTCTTCTTTTTTTCAAAATAGCATCTATTACAATGTGCGCAGCTCCGGCCACTTGCTGTTGAGATGCAATGACTGAGGAGCGCTCGATTCTCCCGATCGCCCTCCCGTGGTACGGAGCGAGGTTCGGAGCGCTGCGATGTTAGTTGAATTGTTCGGAACGGAGGAGCGGAGCGGAGCAGCCGAATGTTGCAAGTGCGTAGCCGGCTTTAGACCGTCAGAGACCGGTCCGTCACCGTCACGAACTTCGGCCGGCGTGGCGTGAAATATATTATTCTTCTCATTATTTGAAGGGAGGTGTTTCCACTAACCTGGCGCGTCAACGTGCAGGCGACCACAGGATGCCGAGCCGTCTTCTCGAAGTTTCTTGGCGACAATATCCTGCTGGTTTTGACGGCAGTCATTTTCATATCCGTGAGGTTTTGAGATTATTATTACCTTATTACTCTTCAACATGGGCAACGAAAAACTGATTGAGGTAGTGGGGTCTCTCCTGTCCAAAATACGTGGACACTGATTTCAAGAACATCATCGGAGTAGGTAAAACTGGAGAAGAATGTCGAACAACTGGTAAGAAATAGGTGCAGATTTTTATATTAGATGCTACATTATTATTTGCTTATCATTATTATGATGCTTTTGCACAGTTCTTCGACGGATTCATGACGAATGAAACTCGGTCCGATGTGAACAGAAATAGCGGACCGTCACCAACCGATTTCGGCGCTGGAATCTCGTGACGGTGACGGGCCCGGTCTCGTGACGGGCTAATGTGTAGCGACCTTTATATCAGGAAGTCGGGGAAATCTTCTACACACCATATCCCACCCCACCAAACCCACCTCCTCTACTCTATTCACCGTTTGTTCAAGTTGCAAAAGTACCAACAAAATCCAAAACACCCTTCATTTTTCAAATGGAATAATATCGTGGAACTACCAACTCGACTTCGCACAACCATCCGTGATTATAATCAGGTGCTCCCTAGTAATGATCTTTGAGCTGAACGTATACAATTTCATTCACCCTCCTGTTGACCAAGCCTGTCGGTGGATACTTGTGGGGGGGGGGGGGGGGGGGCTTACTGTGAAGGAAACGGCGGGACGTACAATGCTCCGGGTGGTCTTAAAAATCTCCCAAGTTCGAGAACTGTTTAAAACCGTAAAAAGATTCGCGTAAAAAAAAGTGTGATGAATTTAAAATTGGCTTATATTCATCACGGTGGTGTGAGGGAGTTGCCCAGGCGGTTATGAGCGAATCACCACCGACATCTGAGATCTTTTTGGAGAGGTTTTGCCTAGGCGGTTATGAGCGGATCACCACCGACATCTAGGATCTTTTTGGTTTGTGTCCAGGCGGTTATGAGCGAATCACCACCGACATCTGGAATCTTTTGAGGAGGTTTGCCTAGGCGGTTATGGGCTGACCACCACCGTCATCTAGGATCTTTTAAGGAGAGAGAGAGAGAGAGCAAGGTAGGAGGAGAGAGGAGAGAGAGCTGGCTAGAGGAAGTGTCGAATGAAGGAAAAGGCGCAGGATCCGGGGTTTTATAGGAAAATGAGCCCTCCCCTTCCAACCCCCTGTTAGGGGTTGATGGTGGGGCTACAGGTTGTGTACCCTGGATCCTGTGGCTTGTCTCCCCACTCGTACCGTTTATTGAGAGCACTTAATATTTGCGGACAATGTTTGGCGAGAACTTAAGTTGTAAGGTGGAGTGGTTCCTGGAGGGACGCACGACAGAGGTTCCCCCAGTTCGAGCAAAAATTTGACACGCTGAGGGCTACGGTACAGATGGGGGCTGAAGGCAGAAAGTTACAGGGGGGCTGAAGGCCAAGGCAAACAGGGGTGGTGCTGAAGGCAAAGGGTTACAATGGGGCTGAGGGCGTGGTGCTTAAGACTAGTAACATGGCGTGCTTACAGGCTAGGCAACCAGGAGCTTAAAACTAGTCAAGGTGTACAAGGGCTAGGGGTGGTGAAGCTATTTACAATGAGGGTGAGAAGTTTTACAATGAAGTGAGAAGAATACATGAAGGTGAGTATTTATATAGCGAGATAACACGTGTAGTTAGATGTTAGTTATTTACAATTGGTTATTTACAATTAGTTATTTACAGGAGATGAAGGAGGTAGGTAAGTATTAGGGCTTATGTAGAATTGAGGTAAGTAGTTACATGGTGGTGGGTAGCATATGACGTAGAGGTAGTGGAGGTATGTACAATGATGAGTGATGATATGGTAGTATAGTAAGCATTAGTTAGTAAATATAGTAAAAAGTAGTTATAAGCGTTACATAGTAAGAATTAGTTATTAATTAGTTATAGGCGATAGTTGATATGTATAGTTATTTACAGCAGGTATGTACAAATAGTGCCATATAAAATGGTTGCAGGGCTTGGATGGGTGGGGCGGGATTACAATGTGGGGGGTACACGGAAATCCGCCGTTCTTTAGGTATGGTGACGGAGTGACAGTGGTTAGGGTGCGGAGATGTGGATGGTGGGTGGTGTGATGGTAGTGAAGGGTGGCGACACCCTCCAACAGTCTTCACGTTGGTGAAGACTGGTGGAGGGGCCCCGTCACCGCCAGGGTGGCGGTGAAGGGGTTGAGCTGTGGGGAGCCAGTACCCGGGACGTCGCGGAGAGCGGCGGCGACGTCGGGGTCCGGTGAGGGAGATGGAGGAGATGGGAGGTGTTGCAGGTGCGTGGGTGAGAGGGGTATTTGTGTGGTGAGGTTGTTCGGGGAGTACTGGGGCTGGTTTGCATCGGGCGAGGGGTACGGTGTGGGGCTTCCCGTCAATTAACAGGGTAGCCGTGGTGTGTTTGGAGCGGACGACCGGGAAGGGCCCGGCATAGAGGGGTTGAAATGTTTTGTGGATGCCGGGCTCCTTCAGGTACATGTGAGTGGCGGTGTGGAATCGTTTTGGGTACAAGGTGTCATTGATGGGTGTGGTGTTGTGAAGTGGTTCCCTGTTAATTGACGGGGTGTTACATGTGAGGAAGATGTCGGCGGGCAAGCGAAGGGGGTCTTTAAATGCCCGTTGAGCGGGGCTGGTGTTGTCTGAAGGGCGGGCGGAGGTGCGGAGGCTTAAAAGAACGTATGGGAGTGTTTTGGTCCAGGAGGGGGATGTTGATGAAGTGGAGATGGCCTGTTTAAGAACAGAGTGCCACCGCTCTACTTTCCCATTGGATTGAGGATGATAGGGAGTGGTGCGGATTTTTTGGATCCCGAGGGAACGGAGGAGATCGGAAAAGTGGGCGGACTCAAACTGCCTCCCCTGATCGACCGTGATTGTCCGCGGACAGCCGTAGCGGCTGATCCAATTGTTGAGGAAGGCCGCGGCGACGGCGTCCGCGGTAATGTGGAGTGGGATACATTCTACCCAATTTGTTGCACAGTCGATCATGGTGAGGCAGTATTTCTTCCTCTCGGAGGGGTGCAGGGGGCCGATAAGATCTAGGTGGATATGTTCCCACGGGAGAGAGTCGGGTAAGGGTTGAGGAGGAACATGGGGGTGAGCCGAGACCTTATACTGTTGGCACTTCTGGCACCCTAGAACCCAGTTACGGATATCTGTGTTCATGTGGGGCCAGAAGTACCGTGTTTTGATGAGGTCCCGGCTCGCCCGAATGCCGGGATGATGGAGGGAGTGGTAGTGTAGGAACAACTGCCGCCTGAGGTCTGGTGGGACGTAAGGGCGCGGTGAGTCGGCCGTTACGTCACACCAGAGGTCGAGGGGCGGCAGCTGTTCCAATTTGGAGGCGGCAATGAGGTTGGCGAGGGCGGGATCGGATTGGGGAGTTTGGTGGGATTTGAGGATTTGGGGAGAAGGGAAGGGCAGTAATTCCGCCACCGGCGGGGGGGGGGGGGGAACAGCGCGTCCGCCACGCAGTTGTCGGCCCCCGGCAGGTATCGAATATCGGTTGTAAATTGACCGATAAATTCGAGCTGCCGGAGGCGACGAGGCGAGGCGGATTTGCGGCTTTGTAGTAAAGCATGTGTTAGGGGCTTATGGTCAGTAATGACAGAGAACTGCCGGCCCTCCAAGAAGTCACGAAAGTGTTTGATGGCTTCATGGATGGCGAGAAGTTCTCTGTCGAATGTTGAGTAATTTTTTTGAGTGGGGGAGAGCGTTTTAGAAAAGAAGCCGATGGGTTGGGGGGGGTGGCGCCGGTGTGCTGGTGTAAAACTGCCCCTACGGCCCAATCAGAGGCGTCTGTGGTGATGGAGAGGGGTGCGTGGGGATCGGGGTGGGCAAGTAGAGCAGCGTCAGACAAGTCCTTTTTACAGGCATTAAAAGCGGAAGTTAATTCGGGGGACCAGGTTATGGGGCGATTATCATTTTTTTTTGGCTGGTTGGGGTATTGCATTTATGAGGGGTTGTTGGTGTTGGGCTGAGTGTTTCATGTGGCGGCGGTAAAAATTTAACATACCTAAAAAACGGTGGAGTTCCGTGACGGTATGGGGTTGGGGGAATTCCGTTATTGCCTTCACCTTGTCGGGTAGTGGCATGATCCCGGCGGCTGAGACGACGTGTCCGAGGCAGTTGACCGCGGGTTGGGCGAGGACGCATTTTTCCGTGTTGATTTGGAGTCCTTCGGAGGAGAAGATGTGCAGAATTTGACGGAGATGTTCGAAATGTTCGTCCGGTGTACGGGAGGCTACCAATACATCATCCAAAAAACAAAACACAAATGGGAGGCCGCGTAAAATATTGTCCATATAGCGCTGCCATGTTTGGGCAGCGTTTCCCAGGCCAAATCCCATTTTCACATACTCGAAAAGGCCGAACGGTGTGATGATAGCCGTTTTCGGTATGTCGGGGGGATAAATGTTTATGTGGTGGAAAGCGCGTGAAATGTCGAGGGTGGAGAAAATTTTGGTACCGTGGAGGTGGGACGAAAAGTCGCGGAGGTGGGGGACGTTGTAGAGGTCGGGGGTTGTTTTTGAGTTGAGGCGGCGGTAGTCGCCGCAGGGGCGGATGTCTCCGTTGGGTTTCTATACAATATGGAGGGGGGAGGCCCACGGGGAACTGGAAGGGCGGACGATGCCACCCGCGATGAGCCGGTCGAAATGTTTTCGCGCTTGTTGCAGTTGGAGGGGGTGAAGCCTTTGCGGAGAGGGGGGGGGGGGGCGTGGTTTCAATGTGGTGTTTGACGGACACCAGGTGGGAGGAGGGGGGGCGCTGGGGGCGGTAGTTGAGGAGGAGGGTTTCAAAACGGTTGGGGGGGTTCTGTATGGCGTTGATGTATCCGGGAATGGGCGTGTTGGAGGAGGGGTCTATCAGGCGCGCGTGTTTGACGTCGACCTGGAGGCCGAAGTATGCCAAGAAATCGGCCCCCAGGATCGCCTTCTCTACGTCCGCCACGGTAAAAATCCACTCGTATTTCGACCCGTTAAGGTGGACGGACGAGTGGTAGTTCCCGTAGGAGGGAATGGTGGTACCGTTGGCGACGTAGAGGGTCTGACGGTGGCAGCATGCCTGACGACGGAGTAGGGAGTTGGGGAAGATAGAGAGCGCCGCCCCTGTGTCCACCAGGAAGGGCACGTTGGTCCGCCGGCATTTTATGAATAGCCGTTGGTGGGCAGGGGTGGCGTGCGGCAGAACGGCGTCGGTTGGAGCAGAGGAGGGGGGTTGGCGGGCGGCCTCTGCGTAGGTTCGTGGGGTGGTGTTGGTAGCCGTGGCGTCGGGGCGGGATTGCTGCGGTGATGGTGGGGAGGCGTCTCCTGCGAAAGAGATACGGGGGGTTTTTGCGTTCCGTGGAGGGGGAACGGGCGTGGCGGTGTCGCAGCGAGGTGGGGTAGGGTGGTTGGCGGCCGTGGCGGCGGCGTCGGAGAGGGGTTTTGGTTTGACGTTCCGCGGCGGGGGAACGGGCGTTGTCGGGGAGGGGGTTGCGGCGGCGCAGCGAGGCGCAGCAGAGTGGTTGGCGGCAGTGGCGGCGGCGTAGGAGAGGTGGGGGTTGAGTTGCGCTCCGGTCCGTGGTGGGGGAGCGGTTGTAGTGGTGGCGGAGATGCAGGCTGGGGGGGGGGATGAGGTGGGTCCCCCCCGTGGGAGCGAGGAGGGGGGCCCGCCGGGTTTACCGGCGGGCGTCGGCGTTTCCCTGCCCGGGGGTGAGGGAGCAGGGGGGTTGGCACTTGCGCGCCTCCCCACCGAAGTTGACGTGGTAGAAACATCGGTGGGGAGGGTCGGCGGGAAGGTAGGCGGGACGGGTCCGGCGCGTCGGGCGTGTGTCGGAGGGCCGGCGATCAGGAGAGGTGTCGCGCCGTTCGTCCGGAGGTGGGGTGGTCCGGCGGTCGGTAGAGTTCGGGCGCCGGCGATCCGTGGAGGGGGGTCGGCGGCGCTCCGTGGAGGGTGAACGGCGGAGCTCAGTGGAGGGGGGTCGCCGTCGGTCCGAGGAGAGGGGGCGCCGACGGTCGGGGAAATCTTCTCGCTGGCGATGGGTGGGTGCGGTGCGGGGGGTGCGAATTTCGCCGACGCATGCGGACGCGGCGAGATCGTGGACCGTGTCCGCGAGGCATAGGAGGGCTTCGTCCAGGCCGTCGAGGTGGCTGGCGAGGGCCATCTGGATAGGGTGGGGGAGCGCACGTAGCCAGAAGGTCCGGGCGATGTCGGCGGTCATGATATCCTGCAGCTGGTGCGGCAGGCGTCGGTAGAGGTGGGAGGGCTTCATGTCGCCTAGGTGCTGTGGCTGCGGCAGGGCGGCGACTCTTGCGATTTTCGACGGCTGGTAGAGTGAAATGAGGCGGCCGCGGAGGTCGTCGTACGCAGCGGCGGCGTCGGGGGAGATGTCCGACGTTTGTAGGAGGATGTCGTACGGCAGTAGGGAGATGATACGAGAGTAGCGGGTTATCTGGCTGAGGATGCCGGCGGCCGAGAACGCTGTGTCAACCTGGAAAAACCACAGAGCAGGGTCGTGAGAATAGAAAGGTGGTAATGAGAGAGGGAACGACGCAGAGGCGGTCATGACGTCGGTGGCGGCGGTCGAAGAGGATCCGGGCGGTGAGAGGGAGGAAAATGGGTTGGCGACAGTGGTTGCCGCGTCCGACGCCGGGGCGGTGGGGGGCTGCAGTGTGGCAGGCCGGAGGAGCGGGGGTGATTGAGCGTCCGGGTCCATGGTCCAGGTATGTCAAACTGAAACTTGAAATTCGAAATTTTCAATTTAAAATATCAAATTCGAAATTCGCAAAATCGGAAGAGGCGGTGCGGCTGAGCAGAGATGCGAGAGGGTTGTGGTCTCCGGGCGAGTGGCACTTGAAACTGCGAATTTAAACTGAACTGAATTTGAAATTTGAACGGGCTGAATTTGACATTTGACTTGACTTGACTTGAATTGACTTGACTGGACGGGAAAAAAGGAGGAAGGTTGGTTGAACGTCGGGTTCACCACTGTGATGAATTTAAAATTGGCTTATATTCATCACGGTGGTGTGAGGGAGTTGCCCAGGCGGTTATGAGCGAATCACCACCGACATCTGAGATCTTTTTGTAGAGGTTTTGCCTAGGCGGTTATGAGCGGATCACCATCGACATCTAGGATCTTTTTGGTTTGTGTCCAGGCGGTTATGAGCGAATCACCACCGACATCTGGAATCTTTTGAGGAGGTTTGCCTAGGCGGTTATGGGCTGACCACCACCGTCATCTAGGATCTTTTAAGGAGAGAGAGAGAGAGAGCAAGGTAGGAGGAGAGAGGAGAGAGAGCTGGCTAGAGGAAGTGTCGAATGAAGGAAAAGGCGCAGGATCCGGGGTTTTATAGGAAAATGAGCCCTCCCCTTCCAACCCCCTGTTAGGGGTTGATGGTGGGGCTACAGGTTGTGTACCCTGGATCCTGTGGCTTGTCTCCCCACTCGTACCGTTTATTGAGAGCACTTAATATTTGCGGACAATGTTTGGCGAGAACTTAAGTTGTAAGGTGGAGTGGTTCCTGGAGGGACGCACGACAAAAAGGTATAGGCGTTCTGAAAATGTCAACCCCTATTTTTCATCCCTTAGAGATGACTGACAGTAAAGCCGAGCTTCGAGGACCAACTAGACCCCGAACGGGACCTACGAGTACAAACCGAATTTCGTCAATTTTGGCTCATGGTAACTAAAAAAAGTGCTAAGTACGGCGGACGGACAGACTTTTTTTATTGCATTTTCGGAAGCTACATACCTAGAAACGTAAACCATCAAATTTTGAGGGGGGGGTTAGCATTTTTTTTCATGCTCGATTCCAAAGGTTCATTATTGATAATAATCAACCAAAATTTCTGTCCGTCCGCCGTACTTTGCACTTTTCTTAGTTACCATGAACCAAAATTGATGGAATTCGGTTTATAGGTCTCATTTGGGGTCTAGTTGGTCCTCGGAATTCGGCGTTAATGTCAGTCATCCCTAAGAGGTGAAAAATAGGGGTTGAAATCTCCAGGACGCCGTTATCTCGAATTTTTTTACGGTTTTAAACAGTTCTCGAAGTTTTTCATTCATTTTTCTCATTATGTTTGAGATGCTCAATAAACTTACCTTTTGTTTTATTATTTTCAATAATGAACCATTGGAATCGAGAAAGAAAAAAAAATTCTTACCCCCTCTCAAAATTTGATGGTTTACGTTTCTAGGTATGTAGAATCCGAAACTGCAATAAACTCAATTTGACGCAAAAAATTGAAAACTGACAACTGACAACAGAGAAAGCGAACATAATTCACAACAAAAACAAATCAGAAGACGAAGAAGCATCTCGTATTGAGATGACAAATTGAATCGAATGCACAAGAAGAATGAAAAGAAATTAGTGATGAGGAGTGAAAAAGCAAAACACAAACGGTGGGTACAGCTTCCGTACAAGTACGCAACCACGAGGGACATTTTATGTCTTAGCGCCCCCTCCCGCACCCACACCAAGTACTTCGTACCTAACTGTTTTGGTCAAGATTTCCAACGAATGGTACCTAGTCCGAACAGCCTTCAGTCCCAATTAGTTCGGATTAGCCGGACTCCACTGTATTATGTACGTAAACATTCAAACCCTTATCCTGGCAAGGTGAACTACAGTTCACCGGTCCTTTTCCTCCTAATTACAAAATCCAAGTTGGCTGGGTGACCTTGATGTTGGCGTTGACATCCATGGGAATTCATCTTCTATCATGTTGGTAGGACTAACGAGGCTAACTATGGAATTCTCAGCTGTTTTATGAGTTTCAAGGTGATAGTGCAAGATGGAGGGACACTCGACGTCTGGCCCTTCGAGGAAGGTAAGTTGACGTCATGTTTTCATCAACTTTTAGTGGTTTTTGAGGGCAGTAATCCCCAGAGTTGGATAGATCAGGTGTTTTTCTAGAGGGAATGACAAAAAAACAGCTGAAATTAGCATGCAGAGATTCGGCATTGTGAAAATGAAAAGGTGAACTGAGGTTCACCATGCCAGGTTCCCAGTTGAGTCAAGTGGTGAATCTTAGTTCACCTTGCCAGGATAGGTATCAGCAAACTCCAGTAGGGATTTCTGAGCATGATTTTCCATTGAATTTCTCTTTCTTTGCCACAAACTTTATAAAATTTATCTATTTATTTATTTTTTATTAGGTACTTATAAGATTTGCACCTCTAGTGGTTCATCATAACTAACACCTGATGTCTCCTTTATTTTCAGGCCTTTCTCACATCTAGAGGTGAAAAAAATGTTATCTTTGATTCCCAAGCCTGGATGTGAGTCCTCAGATGAATTGACTGATAATGACGAGGGTGCGATGAGGAGCAGTTGGAAGCAGGGGTTCGACAGCTATTCGAGGAGATTGGCGTTCTTGATTTTCAAGGTGAAAATGAACCTATTCTCAACACTCCTTGGGTTAGTTCTGGCGCACCAAATCCCGAGCCCAGGATGACTGAGGTATTGGTCAACGTACCTGAACAACCTGTCCCAATGCCACCCATGATCTCTCCATCTGAATCCAACCCACCTACTACTACTCATTCAGCTACCACCAGAGCAAAGAAGAGAGCTCAATCCAGTGCTCCCCAGAAACGGAAGGCATCAGCCTTGAAAAAAAAATCAAGGCAAAACCATTGAAGATGGAGTGGAGGAAAACGAAGTTTGAGGGTTGTGTCACAATTCCGCCTCGCTGTGTGGACAAAGTTCACCAAGGTGGAGCACACATACAGACGGCCCTATCGTATTTCTACAATTTCTTCTCACTGACATGCGTCGATGTTGCAGTGGAACAGACCACCCTTTACAGTTTCCAACAAACTGGCGAGTCTATTGAAGTTGATAGGAACGCTGTCAAAGGTTTTCTTGGCATTGAATTGTTGATGGGAATTATTCAGTTACAGTGGGAATTTTTCATTTCCACATCCCAAAAACTAAGACTGACCTATTACTGTATCCTGGCATGGTGAACTGAGGTTCACCACTAGAGCGTACTGGGAACCTGGCTAGAGCTCACTGGGAACCTGGCATGGTGAACTGTGGTTCAGTTTTATTACAATCGCCTATAAAAGTGAGAAAAACCACTCGAGTAACTTTTGGAACGTTGTTTCATCCTTAGGGAACACAAACCTAAAACGCTGCAAATCCCTGCACAACGGTTTATTATTTTGTATAGAATACCCTTCCGTTACAGATCACAGCTCTATGTATAGATAACCCGTCTATATAATATGATATGTACTATTCTATACATATTATGTAGATCGCAGACCCTCCTTAGGTTAGTACCTAACCCCGTACTCGTTACTAGGTACCTACCTAAATCACGAGTTAAATGGTGCTAAAATAATTCTGCCGATGACAAACAGTACCTAACAAAAAGAAACACACACATAATGAAGTTCTGAAAAGAAATTGTTGATGAGGAGTGAAAAAAGTTGCGAAAGTACCTACCAACAAACTCCAGCCCCTTCTACGTAGATGGTATAATGAACCGTTGTGTAATAATTTACCGTTGAGTAATGATTTACCGTAGTAATAATTTACCCATCAATAATACTTCAACGTTTGTTCAAGTTTCACTACCTACCAACAAACTCCAAAAGAGCCATCATTTTTCAAATTAAATAATATCACAGAACAACCAACTCGACTTCATACTCCGCCAATATAATCAGGTGATCCCTAGCAATGATTTCATCTCCGCCAAATTTCCTATTGTGGGCGCGTCTCTGGTTACGAGATTTGGTTTGAATTGTATACAATTTCATTCACACTGGAGTCGAAAATGCCTGTCAGTGCAAACTTCGGGGCCTTACTGTGAACGAACGGCTGGACGTACGACGCTCCGGATGGTCTTAAAAAACTCGCAAGTTCAAGAACTATTTGAAACCGTAAAAATATTCACATAAAAAAATGGTATAGGCGTTTTGAAAATTTCAATCCCTATTTTGACCCCTTAGAGATGACTCACAGTAACGTCGAGCTTCGAGGACCAACTAGACAACGAACGGAACCTATAACCCGAATTTCATCAATTTTCTTTCATGGTAACTAAGAAAAGTGGCCCGTACGGCGTACGGTGTACGGCGTACGGCGGACAGACAGAAATATTTTTATTGCAGTTTTGGATTCTACATACCTTGAAACGTAAACCATCAAATTTTGAGGGGGGGTAAGAATTTTTTTTTTCATGCTCGATTCCAATGGTTCATTATTGAAAATAACAAACCAAAAAACGCTGCAAATCCCTGCACAACGGTTTATTATTTTGTATAGAATACCCTTCTGTTACAGATCACAGCTCAATGTATAGATAACCCTTCTATATAATATGATATGTACTATTCTATACATATTATGTAGATCGCAGACCCTCCGTAGGTTAGTACCTAACCCCGTACTCGTTACTAGGTACCTATCTAAATCACGAGTTAAATGTTGCTAAAATAATTCTGCCGATGACAAACAGTACCTAACAAAAAGAAACACACATAATGAAGTTCTGAAAAGAAATTGTTGATGAGGAGTGAAAAAAGTTGTGAAAGTACCTACCAACAAACTCCAGCCCCTTCTACGTAGATGGTACAATGAACCGTTGTGTAATAATTTACTGTTGAGTAATGATTTACCGTAGTAATAATTTACCCATCAAAATACTTCAACGTTTGTTCAAGTTTCACTACCTACCAACAAACTCAAAAAGAGCCGTCATTTTTCAAATGAAATAATATCACAGAACAACCAACTCGACTTCATACTCCGCCAATATAATCAGGTGATCCCTAGCAATGATTTCATCTCCGCCAAATTTCCTATTGTGGGCGCGTCTCTGGTTACGAGATTTGGTTTGAATTGTATACAATTTCATTCACACTGGAGTCGGAAATGCCTGTAGGTGCAAACTTCGGGGCCTTACTGTGAACGAACGGCTGGACGTACGACGCTCCGGATGGTCTTAAAAAACTCGCAAGTTCATGAACTATTTAAAACCGTAAAAATATTCACGTAAAAAATGGTATAGGCGTTTTGAAAATTTCAACCCCTATTTTGAACCCCTTAGAGATGACTCACAGTAACGTCGAGCTTCGAGGACCAACTAGACAGCGAACGGAACCTATAACCCCAATTTCATCAATTTTCTTTCATGGTAACTAAGAAAAGTGGCCCGTACGGCGTACGGCGGACAGACAGAAATATTTTAATTGCAGTTTTGGATTCTACATACCTTGAAACGTAAACCATCAAATTTTGAGGGGTGGGTAAGAATTTTTTTTTTCATGCTCGATTCCAATGGTTCATTATTGAAATTCTGAATTGACTGTCTGTCCGCCGTACGCCGTACGGGCCACTTTTCTTAGTTACCATAAAAGAAAATTGATGAAATTCGGGTTATAGGTTCCGTTCGGGGTCTAGTTGGTCCTCGAAGCTCGACGTTACTGTCAGTCATCTCTAAGGGGTTCAAAATAGGGGTTGAAATTTTCAGAACGTCGTATCTAGAAAACTTTCGATTGAAGGGTATTGTTTTTTTTACGTTATTAAATTTGTCTTGAGCTTAACAATTTCTTGAGGCCACCCGGAGCACTGTACGTCCAGCCGTTCGTGTGCACCAAAGCTTCGTCAACACGATCCTGAATCAAACGGTATAAATCCGGCCCGGATATCATAACTACGGAGCATCTGATTATAATCAAGAATGGCTGTATGAAGTCGAGTTGGTTGTTCTGCAATATTATTTCATTTGATGAAGTCGAGTTGGTTGTTCTGCGATATTATTTCATTTGATAAGTGATGGACTATTGGATTTTGTTGGTAGGTACTTCTGAAATTTGAACAAACGTTGAAGTATTATTGATTGGTAAATTATTAAGCAATGGCAAATTATTACACAACGGTAAATTATGGCACCACGGTAAATTATTATACGCAACGGCTCATCTACCCAGAAGGGGCTGGATTTTGTTGATAGGTACTTTTGCAACTTGAACAACCGTTGAGGTATTATTGATGGGCAAGTTATCACACAACGACAAATTATTACACAACGGTAAATCATTACACAACGGCTCATCTACCCAGAAGGGGCTGGATTTTGTTGATAGGTACTTTTGCAACTTGAGCAACCGTTGAAGTATTATTGATGGGCAAATTATTACACAACGACAAATTATTACACAACGGTAAATCATTACACAACGGCTCATCTACCCAGAAGGGGCTGGATTTTGTTGATAGGTACTTTTGCAACTTGAGCAACCGTTGAAGTATTATTGATGGGCAAATTATTACACAACGGTTCGTTATACTATCTCCATAGAACGGGAACCTATACAGGTAACACACAACGGTTTAGGTAGGTACCTAGTAACGAGTACGGGGTTAGGTACTAACCTACGGAGGGTGTAGAATAGTACATAAATGTTATATAGAAGGGTTATCTGTACAGAGAGCTGTGATCTGTAACAGGAGGGTATTCTGTACAAAATAATAAACCGTGGTGCAGTGATTTTTTAGCGTTTTTTCCCAAAGAATCGACGTATGTCCATCTTGTAGTGGGATTGGTCGTGTCTCGTGTCCGTGTGGATGTCAACATAAAACTAGTGATCTTGTGTATCCACCAAGTTCTTTTTATACTGGGCGAATGAGGTTCTCGAACTTTCCAGTACGACCTCCGAGCGGTTCCTGGAAGAATTATTTCTACCAGGAACCAGGCTGTATGAGAAGCTTCTCAGAATTACTTCCCCTTTCGCGCTCTTCCCTGTCTTATGTTCAATCTTTCAATCCCAAAAGTGTTTTCAATACCTACCTAGAACCTTCTCTTACTATGAAGGTAGGTACTCTTGCTCACAAAAGACATGTTTCCAAATACCAATAATACCTACCTTCCCATGCCCCTAACTACGCATTCGATATTCTAGTGTTTCTTTTAAATAAGTTCAGCACAATTTATTTTTGTGCTGTCTACGCCCTTGTGTAAGACTAAAGTCTTACATGAAATCTGGGACCGTTAGTGTGTCAAACATTGAAACTGGAGAGGTTCGTATCCATTTTATCCAACCGGTAGGTAAACACGATTCTCATTCTCACAGTTGGCTCACTGTATTTACTAGTAGTTTCCATTATACCGGGTATAACAGTACTGCCCGCTAAAACTTCAGGGTTGGATTCTACAACTAATTCTCAACAAAAACTTCCACCTGGACATTTTTTCGAAAAACGCTTCGTTTTCTATTTTAAGGTTTTTTTTCTGTTCTCGACCTTCGATCACAAAAATGGCCATAACACCCTTCATTTACTGTGCAGGATTGAAATGGATTATACCGTTGGATATATCGTTAAATTCCAATCAGAATGTGGACCTAACATCAATTTTTGAGTACAATCAGGGGGCGAAATTTGACCGAAAAGAAAATGTTCAAAATGACTACCTATTTTCCCAAATGGCTCTACGTCTCAAAAGTATTGGGTGCTTGGACGTGCACCTGACGGGAAAAACTTCCTCAGAATCTCAGCTTTCCAATGTGTGGTTATTTTTTCATTTTATAATCATGGGAGAAAATGACGTTTGAATGTAAAAAAAGAGTGTCGAAAAAAATCGAGTTTTAGGGTAGGTATCGACGTAATTTTTCGAAAAATGTCCAAGTGGAACATTTTGTTGCAAGTTAGTTGTATAAATGATCCCTGTTTCAGCGGACTGTTACAACCTGTATTTTGTCTTCCTCATTTCATTCTATGCATTTTCATGAAAACAGCAAAAAATTTACGCTTCATTGTTAGGTTTGCACCTTCTTTTTTTGTGACAAAAGTTAACGAGATTGTATCCACTGAGCCCCGAGTGGCGTTGAAGTATAACAAAAAGGGCGTTCAGAAGAGGTCACGATTAACAAAGAACTCCCTCGGGGAGGACAGGAGTGTGCGTTGTGGAGGGGGGTCGTGCCCCCGCTGTGCTTCCATATGTTGACATCTCTTTTAGGGGTCTCAGCGCACTCAACGAGCTTCTGCTAGAAGGCTGGAGGGAGCTGCGAGCTGTAGTAATAGTTTGATAGTATAAGGGGCCGGTTGGGGGGCAGGCAGCATCCAACCCAGCCACCTCACCCTTTTCATCTGCCATTCAACATGGTTTATGTCATTTTAAATTTATTCCTTTCGAGGGTGCGCAGGGGCCTCGTTTTCTTTTGGAGGGGCTGGTGCTGAAAGTGTAGTCCGGCCGACTTGATTTAAGGCTGCAGCATCGAGTTAGGCAGGTACCAACAATCCTCTACCTACTGTGTTCTCCATACGTTTCCAAAATTAAACAAAATGTGGGTAGCGGTCCAATATGCTGCTGTCTTACCCTCTATCGGTATAGTATGCTCTCTGCCGCCGAACTGATGCCTACCCAACCAAATTAAGAGAGAATACTCTCTTGACGGCCTATTCACTAAGCAAAAGCGACATCTCTTTTCGGCCTGACTCTCTTTTGGCAAAATATATGTTTATAGTATCCATTACAGGGTTTTCAATAGCTTCTAAAAGAGAGTTGGCGGCCATCTTGGCATTTTCGATCTCTATCAGAGAGAAACCTGATAGGTGTCTTTTCTGGAAAGTCTCCTTCAAGTCTCATTCTCGTTTCTCGTTTGCTTTATAGTGATATCGTGTATCATCCTTTGTTCATTTTCATCATCCTTTGTTCGGTCATTTTGATGTCTGTTTTTTAATCTCTTGAAGGTAAGTTGATTGTTCATTAATAATATGTACATATTAGAGAGTTTTCACAAAAGTTTGGCCACTAGGTCGTTGATAGGGGTTACCCGTGAGCTGAACGCGGCATCTGAAAACAACAAAAGTTCCATGAAATGAATTATTTATATTAGAATTATTCACCAAAATAATTATAACAGTTTGGCGCGTGTACCATGGGACACTGTATTATGCGTGTCCCATAAGTGTTCCACGGTACAAGCACCAAACTGTCCCGAGGTACAAGAAAGATAACTTTTCACCAAAATCATTTCCATGGCATGAAAAGTGACACAATCATCCTGGAAACGTTATCAACGCTAGGGCCAACCTCAAGGAACAATATGCAATCAAAAGTAATGAAATATTCAACTTACTGTGACTGTGAACAGCGATTGATTACAGTGTGACCGGGTACCGCCATTGAAGGTTCGGATTCCCTCCGCTGCAGTTGGTCCAGCGCCTTCGTCGCATCCACCGCGCGAGTTAAGCCTTCGGAAGGGAGGCAACCCTGCTCGACGCCGGAAGGGAGGCAACCCTGCACGGATCACTGCACTGCCTGGCGGCACCCAAGGGAACCGCGCCCGTATATAAGCGCCCGTTTCACCCTCCAGCGGCATTCACTCAATCTTGTTGCTACGAGCCGATTAGTGCCTCACCTTTTTCTCTTTTAACTTCTTGGGTATGCGTACCCGTGTAGACTCAAAGTCGTGGTACTTTTCTGTACGTGTTGGTACAACTCGGCAAGGGCAATCCGTCGAGCTACCGAGTGGTGTAGTACTCACCGTGTTTGTTTGGTACAACTCGGCAAGGGCAATCCGTCGAACTACAAGCTCCGTGAGCTTCAAGACTGCAGTCCCGGACTGGTGCTAGTGAGACCCTGGACATTTCAACTGATTTACCTGGTACGACCTACTCTTTGTATTAGTCATCTCTGGAAATTACTTTACTTAACTATTTTAAATTCAATCCTTATTGCGCCTTCAGCACCATCCTTAACTTCTTCTCAAATAGATTCACTTGTATGCATTTCTCTAGTCTTAACTGCCTTCAGCAACAACGTTATTTGTTCACTTACGTAGTAAACGCCCTTCAGGCTATCAAGGATTGCTTGAGACTCCTTCCTCATATTACAAGATTAAATCCTACGATACTCCGTATCAACTTTTACCTATAAAGAACCTCAGTCTCGTAGATTGCCTTCGCGCTACCGCTGTATAGAACACTTATTCGTAAATACTTTATTGTAAATAATAACAACTTGTTTTCTTCATTATAATTGTTAACTTCAAAGTTGTTTTTCCTTTCACCTAACTACTGAAAGGTGTCCTACGTTATCGTAGGTGGTGGCAGCAACCTCATTTCATTTAACAGTAAATTCGTAACCTCTACTGAGGGTTTGCTCGGGCTTCACCCACAACGACTCTCAAAAGAGGGTTACATAATTGTTGGCAAGCGGTGGGATAGGAGTAGGATTTTTGTAAATCGCAGAAAGGCAGTCTTCCCATATTATTATTATTCTCTTTCAATTATTATTATATGTGTTTTTTTGTTAGTTATAAAAATTGATTTATTACCTGTAACTCAAGGAATATCTGACTTGCACACCGTTAGGCGTATTTTACGAGTTCCGCCTGGAACAAAGTACCAACGCGAAAATCCGAACCGTACCGTACCGAGCGGAGTAGCTTCTGCGGGTAGGATCGTCCCTAACCTTGTCCCTTGTTTGTAATTATTCATTTCATAAAATAGAGTTTCAGTGGTACGATCTCCCATTTCGTACCAGGACACCTTCAGTGTACCGGTACGCATTGAGACTCCGACCTCGTGCTAGTAACAAAGTGCGGCTTTTAGTCGAACCTTTTGCCACACTTCGACCCCGATATCTCTTATCATAGTAAACAATAACTAGTAAACATCCCCCCCCCCTGTCCATACCTACTTGTGTACCGCCTTTACTCCGGTACGACCGTACCAAATCAACAACCGTGTACCAGTGAACTGTGTTATAATTTTTCTATCTTGTTATATTACTTCCGACTTTAATTATTTTATGTGACTTGTGTAACCTGCCATCGGTATACGTACCCCAACGTGGTACACCACTACTACTTCAACCCCTTCAATCCGGTACAATCCGGTACGATCCGGTACGACTGTACCAACCTGCGACGCCACCCCTAAACTACTCTCCACGCCGATTTTTTCGTGATCCGGTACGCGTACCACCAACCAGAAATACGCAACAATAATGGACGCGAAAGTGGAAGCGCTCAATGCCGTTGCTGCTGCGATGAAACAGATGCAAGAGGCTATGCAAACTCGACCCCCTGTACCCGCCGACCAGATCCCGCGTTCCATTTTAGTGGAATTGGATACTTGGGACCCAGAAGACCATGATATCACCCCGATCGAAGACTTCTTAGACAACTTTGATGGAGTCACACAGGAACTACCACAGGAGGTCCGCCTCAAGATTTTGCGAATGAAACTAAAGGGGACGGCCAAATCATTCGTCCAAGATCATTTACATCTCACCGAAAGGGGAAATCCCTACAATGTCATTCGAGAGGCCCTTCTGAGGTGGTGTGGCCGAGAAGACCCGGAAAAGGCCGCCGCCCGCCTGTGGACAATGACGATAGGGGAAGGCGAATCCCTACGTCACTTTGCTGATCGAGTCCGACACACCGCGCTCCGAGCCGCTAAGGTCGAGGGCGTAGAACTCACTCCTGAACAAACTCGCACATGGGTGGGCACCCGATCGGTAAAAGCCTTTATGAAGGGGATACCTACAAGATACTCGAGCTTGTTTATCAATTACCCACCCACTACGTTACAAGAAGCTCTCCTCAAAGTGGAAGAGGCCGAGGAGGCCTTAGATTCCGACAGCTCCACGAGTGACCCCTGGGGTGTGGCGCACATTAGGGCAGATGACGCGCCGAGGAAGTGCTTTGCGTGCGGAGACATGAACCACCTCGTTGCCACTTGTCCGCGTCGAGCAAATGGAGGGTTTCGAGCCCTTCCGGTAGCGCCGACAAATCGACCTGCGCGTGCCCTCAGCCCTGCGTTTTTTGTGGGAGTAGGACACACTTTCCGGTGAGCTGCCCGCAAGAAAGCGAGCCGGATATGTGTGACTTTTGTGGGTTTTACGGACACACGGAGCCTGGTTGTCAAAAGAAGCAACAGTTCCAAAGGAGAGATCGCCGCGAGTTGGCCACCGCCGTGCGCCAGGAGCCACCCGCGGATGGACTAAGCGATCTACCCATGCAATCACATGCGGATATGTACGAACGACCCCAAGTGACTGATGCCGCCTGTGTGCCGGCTGTAGACTCC
The DNA here is from genome assembly GCA_954871275.1 of Leptopterna dolabrata. NCBI lineage: Eukaryota > Metazoa > Arthropoda > Insecta > Hemiptera > Miridae > Leptopterna > Leptopterna dolabrata. The sequence goes on along the minus strand of OX940975.1, from coordinate 87,123,623 downwards.
CCCTTCAGACAATCCATCCACGTCAAAGTCAAACTGCAGGGCATAGAACGCAACTTACTGCTGGATACGGGCGCACAGATTTCCGTATTGACGAACCACGTTCCCGGCGTCCCGATTACCCCGACCAAGACCTTGGCTCACGGTGCCGACGGACAACTGCTCCCGTTCTTGGGGCAGCAGTCGGTGGCGATGGAAATCGGGCCGATTAAGTTGCGCCACGCCTTCCGCATCTTCACGCGTGACCACTCCGGATTGGACCTGCTGGGTCTGGATTTGTTGCGCCGATTGCCCGTCACCATTCACCTTGACAGGTGCGAGGTCCGCTTAACTGACCCTAACAGCGGGAAGGAGATCATGATCAGCGAAATCCATGACTGACTGTTCGCCCCGGTACGACCCGTGGCCCACCCGATTATGCCAGTCCGGAGGAGCGCCGCCGACCTGTGGAACCCTAATTTGGACCCATCTATCACCCCCCTTGACATGACGGACGAGTGCCCGCTCTACGACGAGGCCGCGGAGTTTCCAACTGAGGACTGGGACTCACCGCCACCGGATTTGACAGCCACTATCCGTGAGCAGATCCAGCACCTGCCAGCGCCGGATGTGGCCCGCCTACTAGATATCACCCGCACATATCACGATTTATCCCAACGACCTGACCCGGAGGGCTGTGCGCTAACCATCGAACACAAAATTGACACCGGCCCCCATGCACCGGTCTATAAAAAGTCGTATGTTGTCCCATACGCGCTGCGCCCTATCGTGGACCAACAGCTGCAGGAAATGCTAGACGAACGGGTCATCGAACCATCCATCAGCCCCTGGGGAGCCCCGGTGGTAATGGGTAGGAAGAAGACCCCTGTGGGACGACCACCCGAGTGGGAGCCCGGCGGAGAAGGTTGCCGGCCCCCACGGTTTGTCCACCCTCGTCGCGCCCGTGCCAGTTGGGAGAGCGACCTCGCCTGGACTGCCGTCGGCTCGCAACGGGACGAGCCTCGTAAACCAGTTCCGTTGTTAAAAAAAAAAAAAAATAAATAAATTAAGTGTTTTAAAATGTGTTATTTCCACCTATATCTATATTATGTTGTTTACTTGTAGGAATGTGTTCATTTCTTGTAAATTTGTGTTTTGTACCAATTCAAAAAAAAAATTAATAACCCTGTTTAATTTTGCGTTCCTAAATGTCGATTCTATACATTTTAAGCCGGTACCGCGTCCTAGCCGCAGGAGTCACCCCCTCGGTGTACGGTTTCTTTTGTTACGGGTTTACTTTACCCAACCTTACCTCCCGGTTTGTGCAGTCAGGTATCCTTGTGCTAGGCAACTGCTAGGGTTGTTGGTCTCAATGTCTCTAAATTCTTTTCACTTCACTTGTTTATAACTTAGGACTTCTCACTCGCACCATGTCCGCACCCCGACGCCCCGGAAAGGACCTTCGCCAGCTTGCCAGACTGACTGGGCAGGACTGGGGTTCTGATGAGGACTCGCCCGGATACTCCCCTCTCACGACTGCTGGGTCCACCCCTCGCGGGGAGATGTTCTCGCCCCCTGTCGCCTTTCGTGCTCCGACCCCAGTCGACTCTGGACTGGAGGAGACCTTGTGGGAGTACCTGCAACGTGGTGTCCACACCCTCTACCACGCAGCCAATCCCCGCAGTCGCGAGATTGGTTATCACGAGACCAGCGCCGCCATCCTCCGTCTTCGGGCTTTCTACGAGGACCGTCATCCCTCAGTTCGGCCCCGCCTCACTAGGTCTGTGCAGACCACCCTTCGGCCAAAGAGACCACCAGTCCGCCCTCTGCTCACGAGACGCTCCCCAGAACCCCAGCCGGCAGCTTCGGACGGCGTAGAGGAAGCCAGGACCCAGTCAACCCTCCCGGCGACCAACGCCACCGATGCCATCCCTGTTACTGGACTCCCTTGCCCCATCTGCGGCGAACCACGGCGCTCCCGCTCCAGCAAGTGGTGCGAGGCTTGCCGCGCCTTCAGTCTCCGGTTGCAGCGTGAGGCGCGCCGCAGAGCACCCGCGCCAGTCTGTCCCGCGCCTGACCACACAGCAACGCCCCAACAGGCTGCTCACTGCCGCGGATGCCGAGCTACACGGGTCAACCTCGTCCTGACATCAGCTCCTCCAGCCGCCCCCGTCGTTCGGAGGATTGCCGATAAGGACATCGGCCTCCGGAGAGGAGAGGGATGTGACCAGGTACCGTCATTGAAGGTTCGGATTCCCTCCGCTGTAGTTGGTCCAGCGCCTTCGTCGCATCCACCGCACGAGTTAAGCCTTCGGAAGGGAGGCAACCCTGCTCGACGCCGGAAGGGAGGCAACCCTGCACGGATCACTGCACTGCCTGGCGGCACCCAAGGGAACCGCGCCCGTATATAAGCGCCCGTTTCCCCCTCCAGCGGCATTCACTCAATCTTGTTGCTACGAGCCGATTAGTGCCTCACCTTTTTCTCTTTTAACTTCTTGGGTATGCGTACCCGTGTAGACTCAAAGTCGTGGTACTTTTCTGTACGTGTTGGTACAACTCGGCAAGGGCAATCCGTCGAGCTACCGAGTGGTGTAGTACTCACCGTGTTTGTTTGGTACAGCTCGGCAAGGGCAATCCGTCGAACTACAAGCTCCGTGAGCTTCAAGACTGCAGTCCCGGACTGGTGCTAGTGAGACCCTGGACATTTCAACTGATTTACCTGGTACGACCTACTCTTTGTATTAGTCATCTCTGGAAATTACTTTACTTAACTATTTTAAATTCAATCCTTATTGCGCCTTCAGCACCAACCTTAACTTCTTCTCAAATAGATTCACTTGTATGCATTTCTCTAGTCTTAACTGCCTTCAGCAACAACGTTATTTGTTCACTTACGTAGTAAACGCCCTTCAGGCTATCAAGGATTGCTTGAGACTCCTTCCTCATATTACAAGATTAAATCCTACGATACTCCGTATCAACTTTTACCTATAAAGAACCTTAGTCTCGAAGATTGCCTTCGCGCTACCGCTGTATAAAACACTTATTCGTAAATACTTTATTGTAAATAATAACAACTTGTTTTCTTCATTATAATTGTTAACTTCAAAGTTGTTTTTCCTTTCACCTAACTACTGAAAGGTGTCCTACGTTATCGTAGGTGGTGGCAGCAACCTCATTTCATTTAACAGTAAATTCGTAACCTCTACTGAGGGTTTGCTCGGGCTTCACCCACAACGACTCTCAAAAGAGGGTTACAACAGCTTCATAATTTTTTCTGAAACGAAAAACTGAAAAAGAAATGAAGAGAGGAAGGAAGAAATGAACATGAAAGGAAGAAGTAAAAAGTTCAAGAAAGGCGGGAGATGAGTTAAGAAACTCTCTCACTCAGCTCTCAAAGTTAGCAATCGACGCAGCAGCTAGCTGGTATTCAGGGGCAAATCCCACCACAACCTCCAGCCATAGCCTTGCAGGTGTGCTGCAAAGACTGAAACCCACACGCCCTTGCTGATGAGGTCTCAGGAAATAAGTTCAATATGTACTGAGGATACTTCTTAGATTTAACCTTGTACATAAATAATAGAGTTTGAAGTTTAAAATAATCCTGAAATGGTAAGCCTGTAATTATTTTTGAATGTGCTGATAATGTGAGCGAGGTTTCAAGTTTTTAATGAATCTTATTGCAAAGTTGTAGAGTACCTGAAGACTCTGGAGAGATTTGGAATCAAGACTATTGGCAAAAATTACGTTACAATACGTGAACAAAGCTAAAATAAGCGATTTGAGCAGTCTGGTAATCTGAGGGATGAAATAGCGTACACGATTCATGGTATGCAATGAGTAGTATACCTTGCGACATATCATTGAAGTGTGATCCTCCGATGACAGGGAACTGTTCAGTAGAACTCCTAAGTTCTTCACACAATCCAAGTAAGGAAGGTACACTCCATTACACTCCGAACTACGTCTCAACCAGGATCGAAGTAGCTTCCTCCTGCAAATCTCAAGCATTTTACCTACTCAGTAGATGCATTTTGGTTTATTATTCTGTGAATAATACACCTATGTATTCGCTCAGCAAAAAATTTTTATAACACCCCCTCAAACTTTTTTCTTTTCCGTTTCAAGGTGCGTAGATTCCAAAAATGCAATGTCCGTCCGCCGTACGCCGTCCGCCGTACGCCGTCCGCCGTATCACGTGTACAGGCTTCATTTTCGGTCTAAAAAATCCGTTCTTTTGAACACATGCTCCATTTGGGCCCTAGTTGTGTCCCGAAACTTTTCAGCCCGATCGGAATATACCCAGGGGTGTTATGAGTGAAAATGTGTATAAAAATAGGTACTTTTAACGTTTTAGCAACATATTGGTAACACGAGCTTCTGAGATATCGTTTTCTATGTTTTTGGGGTCGAGAAGACTGAATATGAAGTCGATTTTGATCAAAGAGAGGAAAATTGAGTTCTACCAAATGTTCAGCTCCCAAAATAGATTTTTTATGAGTGAAAAACCTGGGAAATCGTCTGAAATCACCATCAGTTTGTATAATAACACTTTAAAAAGTGTCAAGACGTGGTTCAGGACGATTAAATGGCACTACCAATGATAAAAAAAAAGAGAGAGAGCGTACCTACCTAATTTGTGTTTTAGGGGCCAAAATTAATGGAAACCATCAGAAGTTATCGATTATTTCACATGAAGGAAACAACAAATGAACAGCCAACCTTTCTGTAGGTATGTCCAATAGAATAATATACCCATGTGACAAGGACTTTGCAGCGTTTTTCACACTGCTTTGATGCATGCCAAAATTGGACTTGATTCTGTCATAATCTGCTTGACAGTGCAATCTCTATAATCTCTATCTCTATATACGAGTATTATAAAAACGAATCTCTGTGAGTCTGTCTGTCTGTCTTCCCACGGCCTAACGGCTCGACGGATATCGACCAAATTTGGCACGAATATCCAGTAGGCTCCCAAGTTGTGCAACGTCGCATTTTTAATTCCCTGACCATAGCGGAACTATGGTCGACCATGGTCAACTCCTGAATGGCTTGACGGATATCGACCAAATTTGGCACGAATATCCAGTAGGCTCCCAAGTTGTGCAACGTCGCATTTTTAATTCCCTGACCATAGCGGAACTATGGTCGACCATGGTCAACTTCGTTAATTGAAATGGTAACCCCTATTTTTTATCGCGTATTCGTAATGTACGTGAAATTCTATCTACGATCGACCCTTCGGACTACCCCCGCGGTCGACCATAGAGCATCCATGGGCCCCTCCATGGTCGAATCCCGAATTGCTCAACGGATATCGACCAAATTTGGCACGAATATCCAGTAGGCTCCCAAGTTGTGCAACGTCGCATTTTTAATGCCCTCACCATAGCGGAACTATGGTCGACCATGGTCAACTTCATTAATTGAAATGGTAACCCCTATTTTTTATCGCGTATTCGTAATCTACGTGAAATTCTATCTACGATCGACCCTTCGGACTACCCCCGCGGTCGACCATAGAGCATCCATGGGCCCCTCCATGGTCGAATCCCGAATTGCTCAACGGATATCGACCAAATTTGGCACGAATATCCAGTAGGCTCCCAAGTTGTGCAACATCGCATTTTTAATTCCCTCACCATAGCGGAACTATGGTCGACCATGGTCAACTTCATTAATTGAAATGGTAACCCCTATTTTTTATCGCGTATTCGTAATCTACGTGAAATTCTATCTACGATCGACCCTTCGGACTACCCCCGCGGTCGACCATAGCGCATCCATGGGCCCCTCCATGGTCGAATCCCGAATTGCTCAACGGATATCGACCATTTGGCACCAATATCCGGTAGCCTCCCAAGTTGAACGTAGGCGCATTTTTAATTCCCTGACCATAGCGGAAATATGGTCGACCATGGTCAACTCCTGAATGGCTTGACGGATTTTGATAAAATTGGGCACAAATACCCGGTAGGCTATGGGATTTTTCCGTCGTTTGTTGGTTCCACGATACTGCGTACAGCGAATCTCGGATAGCGAGCGAAGCGAGCGGTCAGGCTAGTAATACATATTTACGTAACTAACTCGATGACTTACCCAGGTGATTTAAACGTTACAACTCTTATACTGGAGCCCCCAGTAGAGGGAGGGGATGGGCGAAGGCTGGAGAATCGAATGAATTTTGGATAAAACTACTTTTGGGTGAATGCAGTGAAAGACGGATGCATGTACCGTCTTGATCGTACACTATAGGAAGGTGCCTAATAGACATACTGGTAATTCCAGTGTCTATACTACCAATCAAGCAGGTGTACCTTACTGCATCTTGGGGGATGCTTATCTTAATGGCATCTCTTGTATGGTTATAGAATAGAATAGCGTTCTTCACTTTACGGTTGAAAACAACTCCATAATGAGAAATTAATAAGGTTAAGTAATTTTGGCCACTTTCACCTATGCCGGATACCTTGTCATAGCATTTATATATTTTTCAAATTTGATATACCTACACTAAGGATCTCTAGCGCTGTCAGTGCTTAGATTACCCAGCACACGTATCTACGATGGTTAAATCCTGATGAAGAACTAGCAGCGTCACTGGAAAAACGCTGCAAAGTCCTTGTCACATGGGTTTATTATTCTATTGGAGTTCTAGAGATTTTTGTTGGCTGTTAAATGTATTGTTTCTTTCATGTGGAATGATTGAAATAGCTATTTCTGATGATTTCCACCAATTTTGGCCCCCAAAACATGAAATAGGTTACGCTTTTTTCTTTTTTTTTTAAGATCATCTTTGATCATTGGTAGTGGCATTTAATGGACTTGATTCACCTGTTTACACTTTTTTCAATGTTATTGTACACATTGATGGTGATTTCAGACAGTTTTCCAGGTTTTTGACTCATAAAAAACCAATTTTGGGAGCTGAACCTTTGGTAAAACCTCAATTTCCGCGTCTTTGGTCAAAATCGACTTCATATTCGGTCTTCTCGTCCTCAAAAACATGGAAAAAGATACCTCAGAAGCTCATGTTACTAACATGTTGTTAAAACGCAAAAAGTACCTATTTTTATACACATTTTCACTCATAACACCCCTGGGTATATTCCGATCGGGCTGAAAAGTTTCGGGACACAACTAGGGCCCAAATGGAGCATGTGTTCAAAAGAACGAATTTTTTAGACCGAAAATGAAGCCTGTACACGTGATACGGCGGACGGCGGACGGACATTGCATTTTTGGAATCTACGCACCTTGAAACGGAAAAGAAAAAATTTTGAGGGGGTGTTATAAAAATTTTTTGCTGAGCGAATACATAGGTGTAGGTATTATTCACAGAATAATAAACCAAAAACCATGGGGTCTGCGCACGTATTTATTAAGTTTTTTAAATTTATTTTTATTTTTATTTTTTTTTTGCTCCCTCACTACCGCTGGTACCGCCTTGGATTCGTGACTGAGAAGAAAAAAATTTATTTCCTCCAAAATGAAAATTTCTACTACCATTTTGCGTTTCAGACATCAAGGAACATTTTTGGTTCCGTGTCTGTCTGTCTGTCTGTGGTAATTCCTTGTAACGCCCATAACTACCCGAAATAATGGTCGAAATCGGCTGAAATTTGGAGGGTAGGTGCGGGTTAGGTCACAAATGGTTCCATACAAAAACCATTGAAAAAGTACTGTAACATGTTAGACACTGTTACAACCTCGGCGAGAACATGCAAGATCAGCAACAGAATTCACGCCAAACAGGTACATCACCCATCTACCTTGCCCCCCTGGTACCTGTCTGCCAACTACCTGTCTGTTATTTCTGTATGATTCCGTCGTTGTCGAACAATAATTCTGCTTCACTAGGTTGAGGTGCAGACTCAGCCTCTATCAGGAGTCGAGAGAAAGACTGTGGGAACTGGTGGTTGAGGATGGTCTTCCTCCTGCTGCGGCTCACCGCAAGCTATCGGCCCGAGAAACCGCAGCGGCCTCGCAGCTTTGTCGTATCTCCTATCTCGCATCCCGGACTCACAAAAATCACCGTCAGCTGCATCCCGTCGTGGGCAGGGTTGCCAAACATCCTGGATTTTCCGGGACATTCCCGTTTTTTATTTATCTGTGTCGCGGTACCGGCAATCTGCTCCCTAGGACGCGATTTGTCAATGTTCTATGGTAGGTACATAGAACAGGTAGGTCCTAGCTGTCAAAAAATAAATGTTTTACTCATGATACGAATATAGGTACTTTAGGATATACATTTTTACAACAAAATTGGTAGTTACTTATGTACCAATCATTATTACCATCATTATCATTAAGATTAGGTACATACGTAACAATCATTAGTAGCATTTGCATACACCTGAAAAGCTCCGCAGAAGACGCAGACAAGAATCATCATTATACCAGGAAAACTTGAAGGTATTGTCCAACCTCGACGACACTGGCTAGGACAGCATGCGAAAGGAACGTGGAGACTCTACTTTCCCTAAGTTGTATTTCCCTACTCTTGTACATGTAAATATTCTGAATAAAAATGTTCTATTTCAATCTATTATTCTAGAGCATTTCCAGATCAGATTTAAGGTTTCATACTACAGCACAAATTCAACGTTTTTTTTTCAATTTGAAGTTCAAAAACGCTGCAAATCCCTGCACAACGGTTTATTCTTTTGTACAGAATACCCTTCTGTTACAGATCACAGCTCTCTGTATAGATAACCCGTCTATATAATATAATATATGTACTATTCTATACATATTATGTAGATCGCAGACCCTCCGTAGGTTAGTACCTAACCCCGTACTCGTTACTAGGTACCTACCTAAATCACGAGTTAAATGTTGCTAAAATGTTCTGGCGATGACAAGCAGTAACTAAAATGGCAGAAAGAAACGCAAATAATGAAGTTCTAAAGGAAAATGGTTGATGTGGAGTGAAATAGATGCCCCTTCTGCGTAGAGCACTGTTTTCTGTGGTCAATACCTATAATGAACCGTTGTGTAATAACTTGCCCCTTCTTGGTAGATGAACCGTTGTGTAATAATTTACCGTTATGTAATAATTTACCGTTTTGTAATAATTTGCCATTGTGTTCAACGTTTGTGCCCAAGTACCTACCAACGAAATCCAATAGTCCATCACTTATCAGATGAAATAATATCGCAGAACAACCAACTCGACTTCATACAGCCATCCTTGACTATAATCAGGTGCTCCCTAGCGATGATATCCGGGCCGGATATATACCGTTTGATTCACGATCGTGTTGACGAAGCTTTTTGGTGCAGACGAACGGCTGGACGTACAATGCTCCGGGTGGTCTCAAAAAATTGTTTAGCTCTAGAAAAATTTAATATCGTAAAAAAAACCATACCCTTCAATCGAAAGTTTTGGAGCTACGGCGTTCTGAAAATTTCAACCCCTATTTTGAACCCCTTAGAGATGACTGACAGTAACGTCGAGCTTCGAGGACCAACTAGACCCCGAACGGAACCTATAACCCGAATTTCATCAATTTTGTTTCATGGTAACTAAGAAAAGTGGCCAGTACGGCGTACGACGGACATGATAGAAATATTTTTATTGCATTTTCGGATTCTACATCCCTTGAAACGTAAACCTTCACATTTTGAGGGGGGGGGGGGGGGGGGGGGTTAGCATTTTTTTCATGTTTATTGAAAATAATAAACCAAAAAACGCATAATTTGTTTGGAAAACTTGAATTTGACATGGACAACTTGGAAATTGTATACCTATCGTCGACACGCCAAAACCCATTTGAGGTTTTTTCCTACTCCACAGTATACTAAAAGCAAAACCATATATTCGGGCCCAAACAGGTGACTGCAATTTAGCCCAAGTGGAAATATTGCAATTTTCACTTTGCCCAAGTCAGCGAGTTTGGTATGGTGATATTTCACACTCGCCAATAAGGTAATTTCTTCGGTATTCAATATCCCCAAAAATTGGACCCACCCTCGGTCTCCAGCTCATTGTAATACTTTTAACCATTTAATACCTTTGGAACTCGAACAAATTTGGTTCGGTATCTCGCTGGGCATCCGCAAGTCCTTGCAACACGCATAACTTGCTCAGTTTGAATCAGAATTTGCTGAAATTTTCAGGGATCATGCGGGTTCGGCGCCATGGTTCATTAGCATCTGAAATTTGATCGATTACATTTGGGCTTACTTAAAACAGTGACTGTCGCAGTAGAGATTTCCTCAGTATTGCACTCTTCAGGAGATCTTTTCCGCCACAGGATAATCTAATTTTGATTCTATGGATTCGTTCGAAATTTTATTGTCGAAATTTCCCCCCGGAGTAGTGCCACAGTGATTTTTATCGGCTTTAGTTCCAAAATCCCATTCTGTCCCTTGTTGTGTCTGTGTGGATGTATGTGCGCTTACCTTTGTTGGTCTCTTATAACTCTAATGGGCATTTGAGCTATTGTTTGAAAATTTATCACAATATTGTCAAATTCATGTAGATCACTCGGGCATTTTAGTGTTGATTGAGTAAAGCCATTCGTCACATACATGCAAGATTTGAAAAACCTACCTGCTATCAAAATGGTGGTTTTGCAGTTTTCTGCCGTTTCTGACTCAGCCTACTTCCCTCTCGCCGAATAATTTGGATTTGCACCTACCTTGAGATGATTATGAATTGAGACAGTTTTATAACTGAAACTGCTTTCGTTGAACTGAAAATTTTCTGCTGTTACCAGTACAGATATATTTTACAGAATATCATCAGAATGTAATTTTCAGTAAAATTTAATATTTATGAAGGTACACTAATTTAAAGTAATGTAATTTATTAATTTTAAGCAAAGTAATGTAAGCCCCCGCCCGCAAGGGCCAGCGCCACCTCCCGGGTCCGGGCTTGCGAGGGGCTCTTTCCCCTCAGCCGGTCATCCCCTCTAGCGCCGTCGGACAGATAGCCACTGCGCAGCTCTGAGTGGAGGGGAGTCCAGCCACCTCAGGACTCCCGGCTCCCCACTCTTGGCCAGTCGTCTTTCTGCCATTGAAGTGAACTGTTTGTGACCGAAGTATTTTTGTCAAGCGGATGTTTGTGGGCTTCTATGCCAAGTCTGAACGAAGAAGTAACGTGTTACGAGTTCGGAAGTATAATCGGAGTGTTTGAGTTCTTCCCGAAAACTGACGCCAAACCAGTTTTCCATCCCCCCCCCTGAGACAGAGACTCATTAATAACCTAATAGCAAGTCCTACCTTCCGGCGACCTCTGCAAAAACCCCCCTTCGTAATTTCATCGAGACGCGCAGTAACGCCATGGAGACGCCATCGTGGTAAACAGGTCAAACCTCTCAATAATTGTATATTTTCTCCTTGTTGTACATCTTCCGTACCTAGCATTAGCATTTCTTCATTTAATAATTCATGTATAATTATTCTCTTGTGTTTGTTACCCAAATGGTAACGGAGTCGTAATTTCGTAGTAACTAAGCTGACGCATTTTCATATTATTATTTTTATCATTACTATCACTTACCTCTTGTATTCTGTCGTGTATATTTCATCGTAACGTTCCCGCCAGGCCTTCAGCACCTCTTTGCCGTGTTTTGCGAACAGTTTGTAGAGTAACGCCTTTTGCCTTCAGCAACTATCTCAGTAATTATTAACTTAACGTAACGTCACTTGGCCCTCAGCACCACAAATTCGAGCACCTTCAGTGATCCCCATATTATCTTGTAGTAACGTTTCCCTTGTGTTATTTCTCAATATATTCATTTCGTAATTAACTTGTAACTCTGTGTACTTTTCGTTACCCCGATCTCATTCAACAAAGTGTGGTATCAGCGAATTTTGAAAGACCCCCGAAACGACCCTTCTGGTGCCTCCGTAACGTCAGGCCATCAGCCTTATCAAAGCCAGAAACGGTTATTTTCACCCAGAGGGGGCTTACAAAATTGGTGGCAGCGGGGTGGGATTATCGTGCGGTTTGCCCCACACGAACCCACAGTAACGGTAACGCAGAACCACAGTTGAAAGGGATCGGAGCGAGAAAGGTAGAACGATAAAAAATAGGCCGAGTAACTAGGGAAAAGCTCCGAGTGCACGAAAAAAGTAAGGGTCTTCAACCCAAAAAAGCAACGAATTTCGAAACCCGTAATGGTCACTATGGCTGAGAAACCGGAGGGCGTTCTCGGAATGTTGGGACAACTAGAGGTACTATTGAGATCGTTCAATGATCTCAATATGGAACGGGATCGTAACAGGGGCACGGAACCGGACGTTCCGCGTTCAATGTTTTTAGAGATAGAATCATGGGATCCCGACGAACCTGGGGCGATAACGGTGTCCGCGTTCTTCCACTTTTTTGAGGACGTAGCAAGAACGTTGACGCAACAGAAGAGAATGAGACTGTTACGCGCCAAAGTAAGGGGAACGGCGAAACAATTCCTCATTGATAACGCACAGCTAAGCGAAAGCGACACACCCTATGATGACGTAAAAAGAGCCATGCTAACATGGTTCGAAAGAGAGAACCCATCGAAAGCCGCGGCACTCTTGTGGTCGGTAAAAAAGAACACAAGCGAAACGCTTCGACAGTTTGCGGAACGAATACACCGACTAGCGCAATCTGCCGCGCACGAGGAGGGCACGGAGTTAACACGGGAACAAAAACGAAACTGGGTGAAACGGAGGGTGCTCAAGGCCTTTGTAGGCGGAGTACCCAAAGAGTTACGGTCGCACCTAATTAATAACATACCCGACACGATCGAGGAAGCACTGAAACGAGCTGAGGAGTTAGAAGAAACGATCGAAACGACTGAAGACACGGAGGCAAAATGGGAGCTGGCCGCAGTAACGGCGACAGAGGGAAGATGCTATGAGTGCGGGGTAACTGGACACTACGCAGCAAAGTGTCCACGTCGAAACGGCCGTAACACCCCCGTAACGACTAAGGTGTTTGCGCGCCCCACCCCTCGCTACCCCTGCATGTTTTGTGCAGCAGCAACGCACTTCCCCGTAGACTGTCCACAAAACCCACAAAAAACCATCTTTTGTGATTACTGCGGAGTAAGGGAACACCTAGAAACGGACTGTCATAAAAAGAAGTTGTTGACACCAGTTTCCCATCCGCTCGGGAACAACCGAGTAACGCCATCAACGGAAATTGAACTGCGATCCCCGATGGGTCATTTACCCATCGTCGATTACCGTCTGCAGAAACCAATGAAAATCCCAGCCAGGCTGAACGGCGTAACGCGCGACTTGGTGCTGGACACGGGAGCAGCGGTATCGGTATTGACAACACCCATCCCCGGCACGCCTCTAAGGACAACCACTGCTGAGGCATGGGGCGCGGACGGCTATCCGTTGCGATTCCGCGGCGAACAGGAAGTGGTAGTGGAAATACCAGGAGCCACGGTACGACACACCTTCTTGGTGTTTGAGCGAGAAGGGACCGGGCTGGATTTATTTGGCCTGAACATGAAGGCACATTTATTTGAACATGAAGGCACCAACCAATTTATTGTTGTCAATAGAATCACGACCGAAACTCACGAGAATGCAGCTGAAACACCCAACGAAAGCATGGCAACGCCCGACGTAACGCCAGGAAACCACGAAAGTGTAGTGGACAGTGCATTCTGTATTCTGAAAAGTGATCGCGGTAACAGTACCAACGAACGAACGAACGAAATAGTAACTTCTCCCAGTAATGCCATAGTAACTCCCCACAGTAATACCACAGTAACTCCTCCCAGTAATTCAATAGTAACTCTCCCCAGTAAGACACCAGTAACTCCCCACAGTAATGCCATAGTAACTCCTCCCAGTAACGCAATAGTAACTCCCCATAGTAATTCAATAGTATCTCTCCCCAGTAAGACCCAAGTAACTCCTCCCAGTAATTCAATAGTAACTCTCCCCAGTAAGACACAAGTAACTCCCCACAGTAATTCAATAGTAACTCTCCCCAGTAAGACACAAGTAACTCCCCACAGTAATTCAATAGTAACTCTCCCCAGTAAGACACAAGTAACTCCCCACAGTAATTCAATAGTAACTCCCCCCAGTAACGCAAACTCCCCACAGTAATGCAATAGTAACTCCTCCCAGTAACGCAATAGTAACTCCCCATAGTAATGCAATAGTAACTCCCCCCAGTAACGAAGTAGTAACGCCACCCAAAATTGAACCAGAAATGGCCCCCCTAACCTTCACCACCTCTGACTTGACGCCACCGCCGGAAGTACTGACCACACCCGGAAACGGGCACGTCGCAGTGACCATCAATCTCGACGCACCGGAGCACGATGCGGCAAAGACACCCCCACCAAATGAGTCCGTTCCATCGCCATGCGCATCGCCCACATGGACGGACGACGATACCGATGACCGTGAGCTCACCCCTTCTGAAGGATGGCCACGGGTGCCACCCGATATCGCCATGGCCTTGGAAGAGAAGACGGCTCACCTTCCCGATCCGGAACGCCGCCGACTTCACGAGCTGCTGGAGCGATACCCGGACGTCTTCAGCCAGCCTGACAAGCAAGGGTGCAATTTGGAGGTTGCCCATGAAATTGAGACCGGCGATGCCGAGCCCATCCACCAGCGACCGTACCCAATTCCACACGCTCTAAGAGGGGAGGTGGAAACCCAGCTGTTGAACATGCTGGAGGACGGTATCATCGAGCCGTCTGAGAGCCCGTGGAGCGCCCCAGTAGTGATGGTGAAAAAGAAGACTCCCGAAGGTGAAGCCCAGAAATGGAGGTTCTGTACAGACTTCAGGGGGCTGAACAAGATTAGTAAAGCCGACGCATACCCCCTGCCGAATTTAACAGACACCCTGGCCATGCTGGGTCAATGCCGGTACTTCACCAAAATAGATCTGGTAGCTGGGTACCACCAGATACCCATCCATCCCCAGTCCATCGAAAAGACAGCCTTCTCCGTGATGGGACGGCACTTCCAATACGTGCGAATGGCGTTTGGGCTAAAAAACGCCCCAGCCACGTTTCAGAGAACCATGAACGACGCTCTGGACGGGCTGATCAACAAACACTGCCTCGTCTACTTGGACGATATTATCGTATTTTCCCCAACCATAGACCAACATCTTGACAGTCTGAAGAGGGTACTCGACCGACTAAAAGAGGTTAGACTGAGAGCAAACTTGGCGAAATGCGATTTTGTCCGTACGGAAACTAGATACCTAGGACATCGCATCTCCCCACAAGGAATCAGCACCGAACCCGAGAAGACGCAAGCCGTGAGAGACTTTCCCCGACCAACGACCGTGAAGCAGATCCAATCCTTCATTGGGCTGGCCGGATTTTACCGACGCTTCGTGCCTAGGTTCTCCGAAATCGCGGCCCCCCTGACTGCCCTTTTACGAAAAGGAGTAGAATTTGAATGGACTGCCACGCAAGAGGAGGCCTTCAACACCCTCAAACAAGCCCTCCTAACTGAGCCCGTACTGGCATACCCAGACATGACGAAAATATTTGTCCTAGCCACAGACGCCTCGCAATTGGCACTGGGTGCGGTGCTCTCTCAGGAAATCGAAGGACAACAACGGCCCCTCGCCTATGCCAGCCGGAAATTAAATCCCGCTGAAACCCGATATTCAACCACCGAGCCCAGGGCAGATGACCCACCACCGACGCGACCCCCTAAGTCCGTCCCCTCAGCACAAGACGAGGAGGACGCCTGGAGTACCGATGATGACGAAGAGCCGCTGGTGACTCGGCATGTCGAGACGCCCGCGCCTCCTGAACCAGATCCCCCCGACGAAAGCGAACCCTCGGTTCCCTACAGCCTCCGCCCACGCCCTCCCCGCGATTATAGAAAAATGCATCGGAGGGGTTTCGTTGCGAGGGTTAGATCGTGCACGGGGGTTAGCCATAGAAGATAATGGAAAAAAAAAAAAAAAAATCTATGTTGAAAAATAAATGTTTACTCTCTTCGAAATTTAATATTATGAAACACCTTGTATGTACCGACTAAGATTTCCGAAGCCTAGGTACGGAAGATTAGGTAGTTAGTGTCGCATGTTCATTTCACTAAAAGTAGGCCCCTAGTTCAGACCTGAATAATCACGACAAACCTTTAAACCAACAGATGGCGCTGCGTAGGTCGCCCCACCAAGAGAACCGGGTAACGGAGGAAGAGCACATCTGCCCCTATGTATTGCGGATCAGGTGCCGATACACCGAGGCCACCGCTGCACTGTTGCAGCAGGCAGCCACGCCTGGGAGTGCGGGACCTCGGCGACCAGAACAAAAAGCGGTAGTCCTGCTCGAGGGGATGGCGGAACTGTTGTATGGTGCCGAGCGGGCATCCACCCTGCCCTTCCGCCGGATAATCTGCGACGGAGCCATGCAACTAGCCGAACAATTGGCAGACGTTTTGCCCGAGCTGCTACGGCTACGCCTGACAAATGAGAGCCTGGTCCAGCAGCGCGATCAGTTCCGCCAGTTGACAACCAAATTGGAAATCGAGTGCGACCAGATGAGGGAGCAACTGGACCAGCTGCAGGCGTCCCGAATGGAAGAACAATTGAGATCCAGGGTGCGGGTCCGGCTGAGCGAGTCCGTTAGTCCTGAAAAGACTCAGCGAAAGGCCCCGACTCCGCCTTGCTCCGCCAGCGGTCCGTCCGCCATCAACCTTTCCAGTGACTCCGAATCCGATTTGGAAATGGAGTCGGACGTGCAGCCCCCGCACTTACCTGCCGCTCCAGTGGTCTCGCCCATTCGAATCATCTCCGACCATTCAACAACTCGGACCCGCAGGATTACCCAAGCACGAACCACTGTTGAAATCCAGACGGCGCAGACCACCGAAAACCCCGACGTCGCATCAACCCCTTCGAAACCCGCACGGACCTGCCCAGTCTGCCGGCACCCCACCAGAAAGATCTTGCACTTTAGATGCTCATCCTGTAAGGAATTCTGGGCCAGACTCATAAAAAAGCACCGGGCCGGACAACTCCGCACGTCGTGCAACGGCCAACACCCGGAAGACGACCCCGGTTGTATTCATTGCCGCCGACGTCGATATGAACTTAACTTAACCATGACGTACCCTCACAAGAGTCTGCCCATTCCGAGTCTCTTCGGGTGGACCCCCGCCGCCGAGGACGACGGCTTCCAGGAGGGGGAGGGGTGTAAGCCCCCGCCGGCAAGGGCCAGCGCCACCTCCCGGGTCCGGGCTTGCGAGGGGCTCTTTCCCCTCAGCCGGTCATCCCCTCTAGCGCCGTCGGACAGATAGCCACTGCGCAGCTCTGAGTGGAGGGGAGTCCAGCCACCTCAGGACTCCCGGCTCCCCACTCTTGGCCAGTCGTCTTTCTGCCATTGAAGTGAACTGTTTGTGACCGAAGTATTTTTGTCAAGCGGATGTTTGTGGGCTTCTATGCCAAGTCGGAACGAAGAAGTAACGTGTTACGAGTTCGGAAGTATAATCGGAGTGTTTGAGTTCTTCCCGAAAACTGACGCCAAACCAGTTTTCCATCCCCCCCCCTGAGACAGAGACTCATTAATAACCTAATAGCAAGTCCTACCTTCGGGCGACCTCTGCAAAAACCCCCCTTCGTAATTTCATCGAGACGCGCAGTAACGCCATCGAGACGCCATCGTGGTAAACAGGTCAAACCTCTCAATAATTGTATATTTTCTCCTTGTTGTACATCTTCCGTACCTAGCATTAGCATTTCTTCATTTAATAATTCATGTATAATTCTCTTGTGTTTGTTACCCAAATGGTAACGGAGTCATAATTTCGTAGTAACTAAGCTGACGCATTTTCATATTATTATTTTTATCATTACTATCACTTACCTCTTGTATTCTGTCGTGTATATTTCATCGTAACGTTCCCGCCAGGCCTTCAGCACCTCTTTGCCGTGTTTTGCGAACAGTTTGTAGAGTAACGCCTTTTGCCTTCAGCAACTATCTCAGTAATTATTAACTTAACGTAACGTCACTTGGCCCTCAGCACCACAAATTCGAGCACCTTCAGTGATCCCCATATTATCTTGTAGTAACGTTTCCCTTGTGTTATTTCTCAATATATTCATTTCGTAATTAACTTGTAACTCTGTGTACTTTTCGTTACCCCGATCTCATTCAACAAAGTGTGGTATCAGCGTATTTTGAAAGACCCCCGAAACGACCCTTCTGGTGCCTCCGTAACGTCAGGCCATTAGCCTTATCAAAGCCAGAAACGGTTATTTTCACCCAGAGGGGGCTTACAGTAATTTGAAGAAAAAACGATAAAATAAAACCGTTTAAATCAACTTTCGATGCTACAAGTTTTGGTTTGGAACAATTTTTGTAAAAACATACAAACGCAATTTAGGTTTAATTTTTTCCGAAAATTCACGAGTTTTTAAGAGTTAATTTTATTAGTAAATTCACAAAAACTCCATATTTATGAGTTCTTTAAGTGGGCACGAATGATGTCCGATACCTCCCATCCCCTTCATTATAATGCGACGGCCCCGGATTCCCCATTATTTCGTTTAAAACGGTCATTTTCTTGTTTTTTTTTGACTAACGTAAATTCAACAATTTTTCTAAAATTTGTAAGGGTTAGGTATGTATCTAAATCTTCACGTAGTGAAAAATGATATAGGTATCTGATACCCTACCTCGCCTCTAAAACTACTCAACACACAATTTTCATGGTTTTCTTTGCCATTTCTCTCAAACGACTCCAACAGTTATGAAATAATTCACATGAGTTAAGCACTTACCTACTCTTTAGGTGGGTAAAAAATTTAATGAAATCCAATCCTTTCTTTACTACTCTACCCTATTCGAATCTATGGAACTGACGAGTCGATAACATATTTATCTAGCATCCATCCATGAATGCTACAAAGAAGATATCGGCCCCTTGTTACATGTAGGTACCCAACTTCGAGTCTAGTTTCGTTCTACCAACGAACGACGGGTGGTTGGTAGGTCTGTGGTCTGTGCTATGTTGCGGTTATCGTTCAAAAATCGAAATTCATCATGGAAGAATAATACCTACCTACCTGGACTAAATTGTGTGTTCTTGTGCGTTTTATACTCGAATCGCCTCGGTATGGTCCGCCGATTTAACCGCGTCAAGTGAAATGGGCAATCGATACCTTGCGGGTGTTCATCGTTTGGCCCGGTGCCATCGATGATTGTGTTTAGTGCTGCACTGCTACTGCTGCGATTTGGCTTCTTCCTCTGATCATCCCCTACTAAAGGTAGGTACATCCTACCTACTACTTTGTAATTTTGATTTATTGTATTATTTATAATTGTAGGAATTAGGAAACAATCCATAGCAGACTGACTTGCCGGGTGCGCTTCTTCCTTCTTATCACTAGGTGTAACTAACCACAAAACGCTTTTCTGCTGTAGGAAAATCGAGCTCGCGAAAACGATTCGTTTCCATGATCCTGCATCAATATCCTGCTCTGTTCTTCTGAATTCTGAAACAACATAGTTTTTGAAGCATCATTTTGACATAGGTAGGTATTCCCTTGAAACAGTTTCTTTTGATTAACGATCTGTTTGATAACGCCCATCCCTAGCAGGTTCTATAACTTCTGGTGTTGGATCGAACATCGAATTCCTATAATACCTACACTTTGTATCGTGAAGTATTATTACTTCATATTCGAATTCGAACTATCGAACTGTTTGCGAAACTACAAGACGAAAGAGATTGTCTTCGCATTCCCTTATCAAATCTTGAGATGAACTTGATGCTCAGCCGACAGCCATGGATACTGTAGAAGTATCCATCATACAGTCGGACCTACCTGTAATCGATCAGGTTTTTGGTTTATTATTCTGTGAATAATACACCTCAAGTGATCGCTCAGGAAAAAATTTGGAACACCCCCTCAAAATTTTTTGCTTTTGGTTTATTATTTTCAATAATGAACCATTGGAATCGAGCATGAAAAAAAAAATTCTTACCCCCCCTCAAAATTTGATGGTTTACGTTTCAAGGTATGTAGAATCCAAAACTGCAATAAAAATATTTCTGTCTGTCCGCCGTACGCCGTACGCCGTACGGGCCACTTTTCTTAGTTACCATGAAACAAAATTGATGAAATTCGGGTTATAGGTTCCGTTCGGCGTCTAGTTGGTCCTCGAAGCTCGACGTTACTGTGAGTCATCTCTAAGGGGTTCAAAATAGGGGTTGAAATTTTCAAAACGCCTATACCATTTTTTAACGTAAATATTTTTACGGTTTTAAATAGTTCTTGAACTTGCGAGTTTTTTAAGACCATCCGGAGCATCGTACGTCCAGCCGTTCGTTCACAGTAAGGCCCCGAAGTTTGCACCGGCAGGCATTTTCGACTCCAGTGTGAATGAAATTGTATACAATTCAAACCAAATCTCGTAACCAGAGACGCGCCCACAATAGGAATTTGTGAATACGGCCAATCATTGGTAGGGATCACCTGATTATATTGGCGGAGTATGAAGTCGAGTTGGTTGTTCTGTGATATTATTTCGCTTGAAAAATGATGGCTCTTTTGGAGTTTGTTGGTAGGTAGTGAAACTTGAACAAACGTTGAAGTATTATTGATGGGTAAATTATTACTACGGTAAATCATTACTCAACGGTAAATTATTACACAACGGTTCATTATACCATCTACGTAGAAGGGGCTGGAGTTTACATCTACATAATATGTATCTGGGATCTACATAATATGTATAGAATAACACATATCATATTATATAGACGGGTTATCTATACATAGAGCTGTGATCTGTAACAGAAGGGTATTCTATACAAAATAATAAACCGTTGTGCAGGGATTTGCAGCGTTTTACGTTTCAAGTTGCGTAGATTCCAAAAATGCAATGTCCGTCCGCCTTCCTTTCTGTAGCTGTATGTCCGATAGCATAATATAAACCCATGTGACGAGGGGACTGCAGGGTATTGGTTCATTATTCTGTGAATAATACACCTAATAGTATGTAATCGCTCAGCAAAAAATTTTTATAACACCCCCTCAGAATTGTTTCTTTTCCGTTTCAAGGTGCGTAGATTCCAAAAATGCAATGTCCGTCCGCCGTACGCCGTATCACGTGTACCGGCTTCATTTTTGGTCTAAAAAATTCGTTCTTTCCACACAGGCTCCGCTTGGGCCCTAGTTGTGTCCCGAAACATTGCAGCCCGATCGGAATATACCCAGGGGTGTTATGAGTAAAAATGTGTATAAAAATAGGTAAGTACTTTTTGTGTTTTAGCAACATGTTAGTAACATGAGCGTTTGAGGTATCATTTTCCATGTTTTTTGGGTCAAGAAGACCGAGTATGAAGTCAATTTTGACCAAAGAGTGGAAAATTGAGGTTCTACCAATGGTTCTCCCAAAATCGATTTTTTATGAGTCAAAAACCTGGGAAATTGTCTGAAATCACCATCAATTCGTATAATAACACTAGAAAAAGTGTCATCAGGTGAATCAAGGCGATTAAATGGCACGCACTACCAATGATCAAAGATAATTTTAGAAAAAACAGAGCGTAGGTACCTAATTCGCGTTTTGGAGGCCAAAATTGGTGGAAACAATCAGAAATATCTATTTAAATGATTTCACATGTTGGACCCATTGATATATATCTTTTGCTGTCAGTTAGCCAAATCGAATGTGCTCGAGTTCAAAATGAATAGGCGTGATCTAGACATCCTGACGGATATTTTGGTACCAACCGCACCAATTTTTATCCATTTCACGGCAATTATTGTTGAAAAATCGAAAAATCATAAAACCCGTCATAACTCCCTTACTTTTCCACCCAGAATGCTCGTTCTCATCTCAAATTGAAGAGTTCGACGAGCTGAACAGCACCCAAAAAGAAAAATTTGAAAAAGACCGTAATTTGAGGGAGTTATGACCATTTGAGATTGACCAACACCCATACGTGGGTCATTTCAGAATTTTGGTCACATTTATGTCACTGGGCAATAATTTTGTCAGATCTCATCTGAATGCAGTCCTGTAAATTTGTATAATGATTCACACCAATTTCGAGCTTTGAGTTTTCTGAAGAACAGACTGTGTGAAGATTAATTACTAATACACATCGATTTCAGTGAAAATTATTCGTTCAGTTACGCTTCAGAGGTTCAAGCTTTCCACTATGGTGGCAGTCGGAAACAAATTACGCTCCACACATGTGAAATTTACTTCAAAAAGGATGCTTACTCCAAATTCGCTTCAAAATCTGTGTACTTTATCGGAAAACTTGGAACACGGTCCACATGCAGTCTGGGCTCATCTGCAGCCTGTTTTTCAGTTCATTAAGACCATTGTGCCTAAGATTAAGACAGACCATTTTATTTCTGACAGCCCGGCAACTCAGTACCATAATCGCACGATATTTTACCTGCTTGACAGCGCCATAACTGCGTCATTTGATGACATAGTTGTAGCAAAATGGAACTACTCAGCGCCTGGTCATGGGAAGGGAGCTCTGGATGGAGTTGGTGGTTGTCGGGGGTTTCTAATTTGCAGGTCAGCCTTATCACATAATAAAATGGTGCGGTCACGGAAACTGCTCATGCGGTCAGGACGAAACTCGGCAGGTATTGTTTTCTCATTTGACCGCACAACCCCTGAAAATTTCATCGCAATCGGTTAATCCCTACTGGTACTTTACCTTGTACCTAAAATTTGAAAAGTTGCGGACACAGAAACTAATAATGCGGTCACGCTGAAACTCAGGAAATAATCTTTTCTACTAATAACCAACCATCCCTGAAAGTTTCGTCGAAGTTGGTTAACTCCTACTGGTACTTTACTCAGTACCTAAAATTAAAAAAGTTTCGGTCACAGAAACTAATCATGCGGTCACGCTGAAACTCGGGAAATATTCATTTCCACTGATAACAAAACATCCCTGAAAGTTTGATCGAAATTGGTCAACTCCTTCTGGTACTTTACCTACTCATTACCTAACATTTAAAAAAGTTGCGGTCACAGAAACTAATCATGCGGTCACGCTGAAACTCAGGAAATAATCTTTTCTACTAATAACCAAACATCCCTAAAAATTTCGTCGAAATTGGTTTACTCCTACTGGCACTTTACTCAGTAGGTACCTAAAATTTAAAAAAGTTGCGATCACAGAAACTAATAATGCGGTCACGCTGAAACTCGGGAAATATTCATTTCTACTAATAATCAACCATCCCTGAAAGTTTCATCGAAATTGGTTAACTCCTACTGGTACTTTACTCAGTACCTAAAATTTAAAAAAGTTGCGGTCACAGAAACTAATCATGCGGTCACGCTGAAACCCAGGAAATAATCTTTTCTACTAATAACAAAACATCCCCGAAAATATCATCGAAATTGGTCAACTCCTACTGGTACTTTACTCAGTACCTACCTAAAATTTAAAAAAGTTGCGGTCACAGAAACTAATAATGCGGTCACGCTGAAACTCAGGAAATATTCATTTCTACTAATAACCAACCATCCCTGAAAGTTTCGTCGAAATTGGTTAACTCCTACTGGTACCTTACTGAGTACCTAAAATTTAAAAAAGTTGCGGTCACAGAAACTAATAATGCGGTCACGCTGAAACTCAGGAAATATTCATTTCTACTAATAACCAACCATCCCTGAAAGTTTCGTCGAAATTGGTTAACTCCTACTGGTACTTTACTCAGTACCTAAAATTTAAAAAAGTTGCGGTCACAGAAACGAATAATGCGGTCACGCTGAAACTCAGGAAATATTCATTTCTACTAATAACCAACCATCCCCGAAAATTTCATCGAAGTTGGTTAACTCCTACTGGTACTTTACTCAGTACCTAAAATTTAAAAAAGTTGCGATCACAGAAACTAATAATGCGGTCACGCTGAAACTCAGGAAATATTCATTTCTACTAATAACCAACCATCCCTGAAAGTTTCGTCGAAATTGGTTAACTCCTACTGGTACTTTACTCAGTACCTAAAATTTAAAAAAGTTGCGTTCACAGAAACGAATAATGCGGTCACGCTGAAACTCAGGAAATATTCATTTCTACTAATAACCAACCATCCCCGAAAATTTCATCGAAGTTGGTTAACTCCTACTGGTACTTTACTCAGTACCTAAAATTTAAAAAAGTTGCGGTTACAGAAACTAATAATGCGGTCACGCTGAAACTCAGGAAATAATCTTTTCTACTAATAAAAAAACATCCCTGAAGGTTTCGTCGAAATTGGTTAACTCCTACTGGTACTTTACTCACTACCTAAAATTTAAAAAAGTTGCGGTCACAGAAACTAATAATGCGGTCACGCTGAAACTCAGGAAATATTCATTTTCACTAATGACCAACCATCCCTGAAAGTTTCGTCGAAATTGGTTAACTCCTACTGGTACTTTACTCATTACCTAAAATTTAAAAAAGTTGCGGTCACAGAAACTAATTTATTTTATTTATTTATTTATTTATTACGGGCAAGCCCAATTACAATACATACATTAAAACCATTCTAACAGAGTGGTGGTGGAGAGGGGACAACGGAATGACAATCAATCATGGGGGGGGGGGGGGGAACAGTGGAAATACTCAATTGAATATAAGGGGGGAACTAGCGATGGTGGATTTAAGATTTGAGAGGGAGGAGTGAAAAAAGTCGAAGTCGGGGTTGAGGGACAGAAATAGGTTGGCGCAGCGAGGTATTCTTCGGAAGGGACGGTGTCGTTGGTAGTTCGTCGGCATGAAGGGGATGTAGAACGGCGGCGGTGAGCGAGAGGTAAGGCGAGGGACGAGAAGATACATTTTCGAGATGAGAGCCGGGCAGTCGATGTCGTTGTTTAGGAGTTTGTGGAGTAAGGTGAGATCAGCGGCGCTACGACGGTTTTCGAGGGTGGTCAGGTGGCAATTCCGCAGCAATGGGTCGTACACGACATCAGCCGAAGAAATGCCCAGCTTGAAAGCGACGTACCGCAAGAATTTGTTTTGGACTCGCTCCAGGCGGTATTTGTGGATGGAGTAGGCAGGAGACCAGACGGTAGACGCATACTCCAGGATCGGCAGGACTAGAGCTTTGTAGAGGGCTACGATGGTTGGGATGCTCGTGAATTCCCTAGTGCTGCGCTTCAGGAAGCCCAGGGCGCGCATGGCACGGTTTGACAGCTCCTCGATATGGGCTGTAAAGTTCAGCTGCTCGTCGCACAAGACTCCCAAGTCCCTATACTCGCTCACACGCTGCAAAGGAGCGCCACTCAGAACGTAATCATGGAAGACGGGCTGGGAAGAACGATGGAAGGTCATGATCGAGCACTTTGATGGGTTCAGGTACAAGTGATTCGATACACACCACGCCTCCAACCTCCCGATGGCCGACTGCAGGGCAACTAAGTCCGAACGGGCAGCGACATGGGCAAAGATCTTCAGGTCGTCCGCAAACAATAAACACCTAACCCCAGGTGCGAGTGCCCCAACCACGCTGTTTATCATCAGGAGGAAGCAGAGAGGCCCAAGATGGCTACCCTGTGGGATACCGGATGACGCCGAGAAAGGCAGTGAGAGTTGGCCCCTCACCCGAACAACCAGCCGACGATCGGTCAGATACGACTCCATCCAGTCAAGGAGAGAGCCATGGATCCCCAGGGAATGCAAGAGAGCGAGAAGATGGTTATGGGATAGTTTGTCGAAGGCTTTGGCGAAGTCTGTCGAGATGACGTCGGTTTGAAGGCCGTACTGGAAACCATCGGTGACGAAGTCCTAGAATTCCAACAAGTTGGTCGTGGTTGAGCGTCCCCGAAGAAAGCCATGTTGCTCGCCACAGATGAAGGGGGAGAATGCAGGGGTGAGCTGCTCAACAACGAGCTTTTCCAGAGCCTTGGGAATGGTCGACCGGGAGCACACCAGGCGGTAGTGGTTCACTAGGCTCCTGTCTCCATTCTTATGGATTGGCGTGACGAATGACGTCTTCCACTCATCAGGGAAGTGACCCGAACCAAGAGACCTGTTAAAGAGGGTGGAGAGTGGGAAGGAGAGGTGAGCCGAGCACTGCTTCAAGAGGATAGGGGGGACTCCAGCTGGGCCCATACCCTTCTTTACATTCAATCCGGCCAAGTGACGAGAGACCATCTCCTCCGAAACACGAAGTGAACCCAGGGAAACAATATCAAGGGCAGGGTAGATGGGCACCTCCTGGACAGGGGGCTCAAAAACAGAAGCAAAGTGGGCTGCAAACAGGGCCGCGATCCCCTCAGGCTCCGACTCCCGGGTTCCATCGAGCGACATGCAACCGGGAAGGTTGTTCCCACCCTCTCGCTAGTTGAAAAAGTTCCAGAATGCTTTCAGGTCACTAATAATGCGGTCACGCTGAAACTCAGGAAATATTCATTTCTACTAATAACCAACCATCCCCAAAAATTTCATCGAAGTTGGTTAACTCCTACTGGTACTTTACTCAGTACCTACCTAAAATTTAAAAAAGTTGCGGTCACAGAAACGAATAATGCGGTCGCGCTGAAACTCAGGAAATATTCATTTCTACTAATAACCAACCATCCCCGAAAATTTCATCGAAGTTGGTTAACTCCTACTGGTACTTTACTCAGTACCTAAAATTTAAAAAAGTTGCGGTCACAGAAACTAATAATGCGGTCACGCTGAAACTCAGGAAATAATCTTTTCTACTAATAACAAAACATCCCTGAAGGTTTCGTCGAAATTGGTTGACTCCTACTGGTACTTTACTCAGTACCTAAAATTTAAAAAAGTTGCGGTCACAGAAACTAATAATGCGGTCACGCTGAAACTCAGGAAATAATCTTTTCTACTAATAACAAAACATCCCTGAAGGTTTCGTCGAAATTGGTTCACTCCTACTGGTACTTTACTCAGTACCTAAAATTTAAAAAAGTTCGGGCACAGAAACTAATAATGCGGTCACGCTGAAACTCAGGAAATATTCATTTCTACTAATAACCAACCATCCCTGAAAGTTTCGTCGAAATTGGTTAACTCCTACTGGTACTTTACTCAGTACCTAAAATTTAAAAAACTTGCGGTCACAGAAACTAATAATGCGGTCACGCTGAAACTCAGGAAATAATCTTTTCTACTAATAACAAAACATCTCTGAAAGTTTCGTCGAAATTGGTTAACCCCTACTGGTACTTTACTCAGTACCTAAAATTTTAAAAAGTTGCGGTCACAGAAACTAATAATGCGGTCACGCTGAAACTCAGGAAATATTCATTTCTACTAATAACCAACCATCCCTGAAAGTTTCGTCGAAATTGGTTAACTCCTACTGGTACTTTACTCACTACCTCTAATTTAAAAAAGTTGCGGTCACAGAAACTAATAATGCGGTCACGCTGAAACTCAGGAAATAATCTTTTCTACTAATAACAAAACATCCCTGAAGGTTTCGTCGAAATTGGTTAACTCCTACAGGTACTTTACTCAGTACCTAAAATGTAAAAAAGTTGCGGTCACAGAAACTAATAATGCGGTCACGCTGAAACTCAGGAAATAATATTTTCTACTAATAACAAACCATCCCTGAAAATTTCATCGAAATTGGTTAACTCCTACTGGTACTTTACTCAGTACCTACCTAAAATTTAAAAAACTTGCGGTCACAGAAACTAATAATGCGGTCACGCTGAAACTCAGGAAATAATCTTTTCTACTAATAAAAAAACATCTCTGAAAGTGTCGTCGAAATTGGTTAACTCCTACTGGTACTTTACTCAGTACCTAAAATTTAAAAAAGTTGCGATCACAGAAACTAATAATGCGGTCACGCTGAAACTCAGGAAATGTTCATTTCTACTAATAACCAACCATCCCTGAAAGTTTCGTCGAAATTGGTTAACTCCTACTGGTACTTTACTCAGTAAGTACCTAAAATTTAGAAAAGTTGCGGTCACAGAAACTAATAATGCGATCACGCTGAAACTCAGGAAAGATTCATTTCTACTAATAACCAACAATCCCTGAAAGTTTCGTCGAAATTGGTTAACTCCTACTGGTACTTTACTCATTACCTAAAATTTTAAAAAGTTGCGGTCACAGAAACGAATAATGCGGTCACGCTGAAACTCAGGAAATATTCATTTCTACTAATAACCAACCATCCCCGAAAATTTCATCGAAATTGGTTAACTCCTACTGGTACTTTACTCAGTACCTAAAATTTAAAAAAGTTGCGATCACAGAAACTAATAATGCGGTCACGCTGAAACTCAGGAAATGTTCATTTCTACTAATAACCAACCATCCCTGAAGGTTACGTCGAAATTGGTTAACTCCTACTGGTACTTTACTCAGTAAGTACCTAAAATTTAGAAAAGTTGCGGTCACAGAAACTAATAATGCGATCACGCTGAAACTCAGGAAAGATTCATTTCTACTAATAACCAACAATCCCTGAAAGTTTCGTCGAAATTGGTTAACTCCTACTGGTACTTTACTCAATACCTAAAATTTTAAAAAGTTGCGGTCACAGAAACGAATAATGCGGTCACGCTGAAACTCAGGAAATATTCATTTCTACTAATAACCAACCATCCCCGAAAATTTCATCGAAGTTGGTTAACTCCTACTGGTACTTTACTCAGTACCTAAAATATAAAAAAGTTGCGGTCACAGAAACGAATGATGCGGTCTCGCTGAAACTCAGGAAATATTCATTTCTACTAATAACCGACCATCCCCGAAAATTTCATCGAAGTTGGTTAACTCCTACTGGTACTTTACTCAGTACCTAAAATTTAAAAAAGTTTCGGTCACAGAAACTAATAATGCGGTCACGCTGAAACTCAGGAAATAATCTTTTCTACTAATAACAAAACATCTCTGAAAGTTTCGTCGAAATTGGTTAACTCCTACTGGTACTTTACTCAGTACCTAAAATTTAAAAAAACCACAGTCATGCAGCATGGCTATAAGAGCGAATTTTCGAAGTTTTCGGCATCTTCCTCCTCCGCCTAAAATTTTCTGAAAATTAATTTTCGGTCAATGTTTTCCCAACTTGATACCATACAAAATTAAAAGAGGAGTAGTTTTACGCAAAGTAAAATTTGGGGTGGAAGGAGGGGGAGGGGGAAATCAAAAATGTTTTGAATACCAGAAGAATAGGTATTGGGTACGTAGGTAACAAATTTTTTGTTCCATTTTTTGCCGAGTAACACCTCGGTTTGTAGATTTTCCAACGCTGAACACGATGGTGAAGTCAGAATTGCGATATCCCATTCCGTTATCAGATTAGAGCAGACGAACCAGGAAGAACATCTCAAGAAATAACCACGTTCCTTCATCTTCAAAGTGCTCCAGTTTGAGAACGGAATGAGATATCGCAATTCTGATTTCACCATCGTGTTCAGCGTACAAAAACCTTTAAAATGAGGTGTCACTTGTCAGACTTTTTCATTTTGGGAATTTATGGGTAATTTTCCCCCCCTAAAACTCCCCAAAACTCCCCCTTAGGGTGACCCGATTCTGCCCATCTTCGAACTTAGCCTGTCGATTGCCAAGACAGATTTTTCGTGCAAATTTGAACTTTTTATCTCAATTCTTTCGAGAGTTATCGTCTGGAATGACACATACATATATAAATATATAAATATATAAATATATATATAAATATATAAATATATAAATATATATATATATACATATAATTGTTGGTGTCTTTCGGCAGGGAATTCAGGATGGTCTGAAACGGATTTTGGTATAAAAATCTTTCGGAAATTCGAGTTTTAAAAATTTAGGACCGAGAACAATAGCTTCTTTTTCTTCGAAAATTCGCTAAAAGTTGCGGTCACAGAAACTAATAATGCGGTCTCGCTGAAACTCAGGAAATATTCATTTCTACTAATAATCAACCATCCCTGAAAGTTTCGTCGAAATTGGTTAACTCCTAGTGGTACTTTACTCAGTACCTAAAATTTTAAAAACTTGCGGTCACAGAAACTAATAATGCGGTCACGCTGAAACTCTGGAAATAATCTTTTCTACTAATAACAAACCATCTCTGAAAGTTTCGTCGAAATTGGTTAACTCCTACTGGTACTTTACTCAGTACCTAAAATTTAAAAAAGTGGCGGTCACAGAAACCAATAATGCGGTCACGCTGAAACTCAGGAAATATTCATTTCTACTAATAACCAACCATCCCTGAAAGTTTCGTCGAAATTGGTTAACTCCTACTGGTACTTTACTCAGTACCTAAAATTTAAAAAAGTTGCGGTCACAGAAACTAATAATGCGGTCACGCTGAAACTCAGGAAATAATCTTTTCTACTAATAAAAAAACATCCCTGAAAGTTTCGTCGAAATTGGTTAACTCCTACTGGTACTTTACTCAGTACCTAAAATTTAAAAAAGTTGCGGTCACAGAAACTAATAATGCGGTCTCGCTGAAACTCAGGAAATATTCATTTCTACTAATAACCAACCATCCCTGAAAGTTTCGTCGAAATTGGTTAACTCCTACTGGTACTTTACTCAGTACCTAAAATTTTAAAAACTTGCGGTCACAGAAACTAATAATGCGGTCACGCTGAAACTCAGGAAATAATCTTTTCTACTAATAACAAAACATCTCTGAAAGTTTCGTCGAAATTGGTTAACTCCTACTGGTACTTTACTCAGTACGTAAAATTTAAAAAAGTTGCGGTCACAGAACCTAATAATGCGGTCACGCTGAAACTCAGGAAATATTCATTTCTACTAATAACCAACCATCCCTGAAAGTTTCGTCGAAATTGGTTAACTCCTACTGGTACTTTACTCATTACCTCTAATTTAAAAAAGTTGCGGTCACAGAAACTAATAATGCGGTCACGCTGAAACTCAGGAAATATTCATTTCTACTAATAACCAACCATCCCTGAAAGTTTCGTCGAAATTGGTTAACTCCTACTGGTACTTTACTCATTACCTAAAATTTTAAAAAGTTGCGGTCACAGAAACGAATAATGCGGTCACGCTGAAACTCAGGAAATAATCTTTTCTACTAATAACAAAACATCCCTGAAAGTTTCGTCGAAATTGGTTAACTCCTACTGGTACTTTACTCAGTACCTAAAATTTAAAAAAGTTGCGGTCACAGAAACTAATAATGCGGTCACGCTGAAACTCAGGAAATAATCTTTTCTACTAATAACAAACCATCCCTGAAAATTTCATCGAAATTGGTTAACTCCTACTGGTACATTACTCAGTACCTACCTAAAATTTAAAAAGAAACCAGTCATGCAGCATGACTTAATGAGCGAATTTTCAAAGAAATATTCGAATTAATGGCTATGGTTTTGAATAAAGGAAAACTTCGGTCTAAAATTTGGTTTTCTATGTATATTCTCTTCGTATTTATTTTAATTTGTACGTTTTGTCCATCCTGATTCTACCGTTTGTTATGAGTAGATTCCTTGTTCCTTTTGAATGGCCTTTCCTCTTGACTACGATTTCAGGCCTGGTATCTAAAACCAGTTCAAGATTTGCTCTACTAGGTAGGTAGATCCTTCCTTCTTCATTGATATTATTTTTATCATGTTAAGTACCTACCTACCTTTGAATATCAAATATTCGTATGATACTGATAATAAATTGATAAGATACCTACCTAACCTTCTTCCTCCTACTGTTAGTACCTAAATTGAATAATTTGAAATAGATTTTTTCTTTCGTCTTCCTTCTAGTAATACGTGGGCCGGTACTTGTCTATCTATGAAGGTATCATAACAATTATATGTCAAATGGGAAATTCAAGGAGTTGTACTAATCGTTTGCCTCCCCCTTTTTTGCTTCGAACTCTCGTCTTCAATTAATACTTCTCACATTTTTCAATCTGACCACTCTAAGGGGGTTGGGGGGGGGGGGGGGGGTAAGAGTTTAAAGATTATCCTAGTTTTGGGTAATTTTTGCGCACTTTAAATGCTCTAATTTAAGAACGGATTTAGATATCTAAAATCCGATTTCACCATCGTGTTCAGCGTGCAAAAACCTTTAAAATGAGGGGTCACTTGTTAGAAAATAACATTTTGGGGATTTTTGGGTAATTTTTGCGCACTTTAAATGCTCTAATTTGAGAACGGATCAAGATATCTAAAATCCGATTCCACCATCGTGTTCAGCGTGCAAAAACCTTTAAAATGAGGGGTCACTTGTTGGAAAATAACATTTTGGGGATTTTTGGGTAATTTTTGCGCACTTTAAATGCGCCAAAACCCTCCTTAGAGTAGGCCAATTTCGCCCATCTTCGAACTTAGCCTTTCGATTGCCAAGATAGATTTTTTGTGCAAATTTGAGCTGTTTATCTCAATTCTATCGAGAGTTATCGTCTGGAGTGACACATATATAAATATATATATACATATTAAAAAAAACCACAGTCATGCAGCATGGCTATAAGAGCGAATTTTCGAAGAAATAACTGATTTTATGTAAAATGTGATGTTTGGAATATCCCATTCAAATATGGGCAATCTTAAACTTATTGGGTAATTATAGGTATTCATGTATGTACGTATATTGTAGTATTGGTACTACAATATACGTACAGTTACTTATCAAACATACGTACAGTACGTATGTTACGTATCCATTACCTACTCTGTATTGTATTGGATATTGGTAAATTTTTTGTTCCATTTTTTGCCGAGTAACACCTCGGTTTGTAGATTTTCCAACGCTGAACACGATGGTGAAGTCAGAATTGCGATATCCCATTCCGTTATCAGATTAGAGCAGACGAACCAGGAAGAACATCTTAAGAAATAACCACGTTCCGTCATCTTCAAAGTGCTCCAGTTTGAGAACGGAATGAGATATCGCAATTCTGATTTCACCATCGTGTTCAGCGTACAAAAACCTTTAAAATGAGGTGTCACTTGTCAGACTGCTTCATTTTGGGAATTTATGGGTAATTTCCCCCCCTAAAACTCCCCAAAATTCCCCCTTAGAGTGACCCGATTCTGCCCATCTACGAACTTAGCCTGTCGATTGCCAAGACAGATTTTTCGTGCAAATTTGAACTTTTTATCTCAATTCTTTCGAGAGTTATCGTCTGGAATGACACATACATATATAAATATATAAATATATATATAAATATATAAATATATATATATATACATATAATTTTTGGTGTCTTTCGGCAGTGAATTCAGGATGGTCTGAAACGGATTTTGGTATAAAAATCTTTCGGAAATTCGAGTTTTAAAAATTTTGGACCGAGAACAATAGCTTCCTTTTCTTCGAAAATTCGCTAAAAACTTGCGGTCACAGAAACTAATAATGCGGTCACGCTGAAACTCAGGAAATAATCTTTTCTACTAATAAAAAAACATCTCTGAAAGTGTCGTCGAAATTGGTTAACTCCTACTGGTACTTTACTCAGTACCTAAAATTTAAAAAAGTTGCTGTCACAGAAACTAATAATGCGGTCACGCTGAAACTCTGGAAATATTCATTTCTACTAATAACCAACCATCCCTGAAAGTTTCGTCGAAATTGGTTAACTCCTACTGGTACTTTACCCAGTACCTAAAATTTAAAAAAGTTGCGGTCACAGAAACTAATAATGCGGTCACGCTGAAACTCAGGAAATATTCATTTCTACTAATAACCAACCATCCCTGAAGGTTTCGTCGACATTGGTTAACTCCTACTGGTACTTTACTCAGTACCTAAAATTTAAAGAAGTTGCGGTCACAGAAACTAATAATGCGGTCACGCTGAAACTCATGAAATATTCATTTCTACTAATAACCAACCATCCCTGAAAGTTTCGTCGAAATTGGTTAACTCCTACTGGTACTTTACTCATTACCGAAAATTTTAAAAAGTTGCGGTCACAGAAACTAATAATGCGGTCACGCTGGAACTCAGGAAATATTCATTTCTACTAATAACCAACCATCCCTGAAAGTTTCGTCGAAATTGGTTAACTCCTACTGGTACTTTACTCAGTACCTCTAATTTAAAAAAGTTGAGGTCACAGAAACTAATGATGCGGTCACAGAAACTAATAATGCGGTCACGCTGAAACTCTGGAAATAATCTTTTCTACTAATAACAAAACATCTCTGAAAGTTTCGTCGAAATTGGTTAACTCCTACTGGTACTTTACTCAGTACCTAAAATTTAAAAAAGTGGCGGTCACAGAAACTAATAATGCGGTCACGCTGAAACTCAGGAAATATTCATTTCTACTAATAACCAACCATCCCTGAAAGTTTCGTCGAAATTGGTTAACTCCTACTGGTACTTTACTCAGTACCTCTAATTTAAAAAAGTTGCGGTCACAGAAACTAATAATGCGGTCACGCTGAAACTCAGGAAATATTCATTTCTACTAATAACCGACCATCCGCGAAAATTTCATCGAAGTTGGTTAACTCCTACTGGTACTTTACTCATTACCTAAAATTTAAAAAAGTTGCGGTCACAGAAACTAATAATGCGGTCACGCTGAAACTCAGGAAATAATCTTTTCTACTAATAAAAAAACATCCCTGAAATTTTCGTCGAAATTGGTTAACTCCTACTGGTACTTTACTCAGTACCTAAAATTTAAAAACCACAGTCATGCAGCATGGCTATAAGAGCGAATTTTCGAAGTTTTCGGCATCTTCCTCCTCCGCCTAAAATTTTCTGAAAATTAATTTTCGGCCAATGTTTTCCCAACTTGATACCATACAAAATTAAAACAGGAGTAGTTTTACGCAAAGTAAAATTTGGGGTGGAAGGAGGGGGAGGGGGAAATCAAAAATGTTTTGAATACCAGAAGAGTAGGTATTGGGTACCTACTTAACAAATTTTTTGTTCCATTTTTTGCCGGGTAACACCTCGGTTTGTAGATTTTCCAACGCTGAACACGATGGTGAAGTCAGAATTGCGATATCCCATTCCGTTATCAGATTAGAGCAGACGAACCAGGAAGAACATCTCAAGAAATAACCACGTTCCTTCATCTTCAAAGTGCTCCAGTTTGAGAATGGAATGAGATATCGCAATTCTGATTTCACCATCGTGTTCAGCGTACAAAAACCTTTAAAATGAGGTGTCACTTGTCAGACTTTTTCATTTTGGGAATTTATGGGTAATTTTCCCCCCCTAAAACTCCCCAAAACTCCCCCTTAGGGTGACCCGATTCTGCCCATCTTCGAACTTAGCCTGTCGATTGCCAAGACAGATTTTTCGTGCAAATTTGAACTTTTTATCTCAATTCTTTCGAGAGTTATCGTCTGGAATGACACATACATATATAAATATATATATAAATATATAAATATATAAATATATAAATATATATATATATATACATATAATTTTTGGTGTCTTTCGGCAGGGAATTCAGGATGGTCTGAAACGGATTTTGGTATAAAAATCTTTCGGAAATTCGAGTTTTAAAAATTTTGGACCGAGAACAATAGCTTCCTTTTCTTCGAAAATTCGCTAAAAAGTTGCGGTCACAGAAACTAATAATGCGGTCTCGCTGAAACTCAGGAAATATTCATTTCTACTAATAACCAACCATCCCTGAAAGTTTCGTCGAAATTGGTTAACTCCTACTGGTACTTTACTCAGTACCTAAAATTTTAAAAACTTGCGGTCACAGAAACTAATAATGCGGTCACGCTGAAACTCAGGAAATAATCTTTTCTACTAATAACAAAACATCTCTGAAAGTTTCGTCGAAATTGGTTAACTCCTACTGGTACTTTACTCAGTACGTAAAATTTAAAAAAGTTGCGGTCACAGAACCTAATAATGCGGTCACGCTGAAACTCAGGAAATATTCATTTCTACTAATAACCAACCATCCCTGAAAGTTTCGTCGAAATTGGTTAACTCCTACTGGTACTTTACTCAGTACCTCTAATTTAAAAAAAAAATCAGTCATGCAGCATGACTTAATGAGCGAATTTTCAAAGAAATATTCGAATTAATGGCTATGGTTTTGAATAAAGGAAAACTTCGGTCTAAAATTTGGTTTTCTATGTATATTCTCTTCGTATTTATTTTAATTTGTACGTTTTGTCCATCCTGATTCTACCGTTTGTTTATTACGTAATTGTACTAAGTGCTTATTTATTTGATCGCTGTGGGTAAATTCAAGGAGTTGTACTAATCGTTTGCCTCCCCCTTTTTTGCTTCGAACTCTCGTCTTCAATTAATACTTCTCACATTTTTCAATCTGACCACTCTAAGGGGGTGGGGGTAAGAGTTTAAAGATTATCCTAGTTTTGGGTAATTTTTGCGCACTTTAAATGCTCTAATTTAAGAACGGATTTAGATATCTAAAATCCGATTTCACTATCGTGTTCAGCGTGCAAAAACCTTTAAAATGAGGGGTCACTTGTTAGAAAATAACATTTTGGGGATTTTTGGGTAATTTTTGCGCACTTTAAATGCTCTAATTTGAGAACGGATCAAGATATCTAAAATCCGATTCCACCATCGTGTTCAGCGTGCAAAAACCTTTAAAATGAGGGGTCACTTGTTGGAAAATAACATTTTGGGGATTTTTGTGTAATTTTTGCGCACTTTAAATGCTCTAATTTGAGAACGGATCAAGATATCTAAAATCCGATTCCACCATCGTGTTCAGCGTGCAAAAACCTTTAAAATGAGGGGTCACTTGTTAGAAAATAACATTTTGGGGATTTTTAGGTAATTTTTGCGCACTTTAAATGCTCTAATTTGAGAACGGATCAAGATATCTAAAATCCGATTCCACCATCGTGTTCAGCGTGCAAAAACCTTTAAAATGAGGGGTCACTTGTTGGAAAATAACATTTTGGGGATTTTTGGGTAATTTTTGCGCACTTTAAATGCGCCAAAACCCTCCTTAGAGTAGGCCAATTTCGCCCATCTTCGAACTTAGCCTTTCGATTGCCAAGATAGATTTTTTGTGCAAATTTGAGCTGTTTATCTCAATTCTATCGAGAGTTATCGTCTGGAGTGACACATATATAAATAAATATATATATAAATATATATATATATATATATACATATAAAAAAGTGTTAAATTTCAGGAATCGTTTTAGAATGGTCTGAAACGGATTTCTATGAAGAAAATTTCCAAAAATTTATATTATTTAAATTTCGAAGCCATTGCAATAGCTTCATTTTCTTTGAAAATTCGCTAAAAGTTGCGGTCACAGAAACTAATAATGCGGTCACGCTGAAACTCAGGAAATATTCATTTCTACTAATAACCAACCATCCCTGAAAGTTTCGTCGAAATTGGTTAACTCCTACTGGTACTTTACTCATTACCTAAAATTTTAAAAAGTTGCGGTCACAGAAACGAATAATGCGGTCACGCTGAAACTCAGGAAATAATCTTTTCTACTAATAACAAAACATCCCTGAAGGTTTCGTCGAAATTGGTTAACTCCTACTGGTACTTTACTCAGTACCTAAAATTTAAAAAAGTTGCGGTCACAGAAACTAATAATGCGGTCACGCTGAAACTCAGGAAATAATCTTTTCTACTAATAACAAACCATCCCTGAAAATTTCATCGAAATTGGTTAACTCCTACTGGTACTTTACTCAGTACCTACCTAAAATTTAAAAAACTTGCGGTCACAGAAACTAATAATGCGGTCACGCTGAAACTCAGGAAATAATCTTTTCTACTAATAAAAAAACATCTCTGAAAGTGTCGTTGAAATTGGTTAACTCCTACTGGTACTTTACTCAGTACCTAAAATTTAAAAAAGTTGCTGTCACAGAAACTAATAATGCGGTCACGCTGAAACTCTGGAAATATTCATTTCTACTAATAACCAACCATCCCTGAAGGTTTCGTCGAAATTGGTTAACTCCTACTGGTACTTTACTCAGTACCTAAAATTTAAAAAAGTTGCGGTCACAGAAACTAATAATGCGGTCACGCTGAAACTCAGGAAATATTCATTTCTACTAATAACCAACCATCCCTGAAGGTTTCGTCGAAATTGGTTAACTCCTACTGGTACTTTACTCAGTACCTAAAATTTAAAGAAGTTGCGGTCACAGAAACTAATAATGCGGTCACGCTGAAACTCAGGAAATATTCATTTCTACTAATAACCAACCATCCCTGAAAGTTTCGTCGAAATTGGTTAACTCCTACTGGTACTTTACTCAGTACCTAAAATTTTAAAAACTTGCGGTCACAGAAACTAATAATGCGGTCACGCTGAAACTCAGGAAATAATCTTTTCTACTAATAACAAAACATCTCTGAAAGTTTCGTCGAAATTGGTTAACTCCTACTGGTACTTTACTCATTACCGAAAATTTTAAAAAGTTGCGGTCACAGAAACTAATAATGCGGTCACGCTGAAACTCAGGAAATATTCATTTCTACTAATAACCAACCATCCCTGAAAGTTTCGTCGAAATTGGTTAACTCCTACTGGTACTTTACTCAGTACCTCTAATTTAAAAAAGTTGAGGTCACAGAAACTAATGATGCGGTCACAGAAACTAATAATGCGGTCACGCTGAAACTCTGGAAATAATCTTTTCTACTAATAGCAAAACATCTCTGAAAGTTTCGTCGAAATTGGTTAACTCCTACTGGTACTTTACTCAGTACCTACCTAAAATTTAAAAAAGTTGCGGTCACGGAAACTAATAATGCGGTCACGCTGAAACTCAGGAAATATTCATTTCTACTAGTAACCAACCATCCACGAAAATTTCATCGAAATTGGTTAACTCCTACTGGTACTTTAGTCAGTACCTACCTAAAATTTAAAAAAAAATCCAAGGTCGTATCTTTACTGCTAAATTTTTAAAATAGCGCAATTTCACGAGCTGCTGAAGTGGCTGTTTTTTTTTCAAATTTCAGTAACGCACAAAAATTACAAAAATTCCGCAAGTCACCGTCGTGTTTCGATTTAAAATAATAACTAAAGTAAAGCTTTTAACAGTCGAGTGGTAATAAACAAGGTTGGAGAATGCTCTAAACGGATTATCAATTAACAGCAAACATTAAAGAGGTTTAAAATAATTACAGTCCTTTGAAATATTGAACGTGACAAACGGTCACTTGTTTTATACATCCTATTAGATCTATTAGTACCTGTGATGATCCAGCGGGAGCTATATTTAGGAATGAGTACACGAGACTGCTTGAGTCGGTTTGTGACTTGGAATGCATGTTTATTGGTTAATTACATCGCCTTTTATACCCCTTATTACAGACCCGGAGGGTGGTAGGGGAACCCCGCTCCGGGAAGCCGCCAAGACGCGGCCTATACCTTAAGTGACGCTATTACATTGTTTATAGGGAGCAGCCGATCACTACAGTACCTTCTCGATAAATTATATTTTACAGGGTCACGTTATTCTATTCTAATTATCTCAAGTCAAAAGACCGCCATTTCTCAGACAAACACATGCAACCTATACAAGAGAAGAAAACGCCTGTTGCCTACCCACGAATTCTTTATTTAATTTAGCTAGCTGCTTTCAACCCATTTGGGTCATCATCAGGCCGAAATATGGAAATCAAAAAACTTAAAAATTGTCCTCTGAAATGTTAGTTTTGGTTTATTATTTTCAATAATGAACCTTTGGAATCGAGCACGAAAATTTTTTTTTTAACCCCCCCTCAAAATTTGATGTTTTACGTTTCAAGATACGTAGAATCCAAAAATCGAATTTAAAAAAATCCCTGCACAACGGTTTATTATTTTGTACAGAGTACCCTCCTGTTACAGATCACAGGTCTCCGTATAGATAACCCTTCTATATAACATATATTATGTACTATTCTACACATATTATGTAGATCGCGGACCTCCGTAGGTTAGTACCTAACCCCGTACTCGTTACTAGGTACCTCCCTAAACCGTTGTGTAATAATTTACCTGTATAGGTTCCACTTCTACGGAGATAGAATAATGAACCGCTGTGTAATAATTTGCCCATCAATAATACTTCAACGGTTGTTCAAGTTGCAAAAGTACCTATCAACAAAATCCA
This sequence comes from Leptopterna dolabrata, assembly GCA_954871275.1. Lineage (NCBI taxonomy): Eukaryota > Metazoa > Arthropoda > Insecta > Hemiptera > Miridae > Leptopterna > Leptopterna dolabrata. The sequence goes on along the minus strand of OX940975.1, from coordinate 87,083,699 downwards.
GCCCCTTCTTGGTAGATTAGCCGTTGTGTAATAATTTACCGTTGTGTAATAATTTACCGTTGTGTAATAATTTGTCGTTGTGTAATAATTTGCCATTGTGTAATAATTTGCTATTGTGTAATAATTTAGCCATCCATAATACTTCATCGGTTGTTCAAGTTGCATAAGTACCTATCAACAAAATCCAGCCCCTTCTTGGTAGATTAGCCGTTGTGTAATAATTTACCGTGGTTTAATAATTTACCGTTGTGTAATAATTTACCGTTGTGTAATAATTTGTCGTTGTGTAATAATTTGCCATTATGTAATAATTTACCCATCAATAATACTTCAACTGCCGCAATAATGCTTCATAGGTACCCCACCAATAAAATCGGTTTCACTACCTATCAACAAACTCCAAAAGAGCCATCATTTTTCAAATGAAATAATATCACAGAACAACCAACTCGACCTCTTAGGTACCCCACTAATAAAATCGACGCGTCCCTGGTGACGAGATTTCGTCTGTTGTATACAATTTCATTCACACTGGAGTCGAAAATGCCTGTCGGTGCAAACTTCGGGGCCTTACTGTGAACGAACGGCTGGACGTACGGTGCTTCGGGTGGTCTTAAAAAACTCGCAAGTTCAAGAACTATTTAAAACCGTAAAAAGATTCACGTAAAAAAAAAGGCATAAGCGTTTTGAAAATTTCAACCCCTATTTTGAACCCCTTAGAGATGACTGACAGTAGCGTCGAGCTTCGAGGACCAACTAGACCCCGAACGGAACCTATAACCCGAATTTCATCAATTTTTTTCATGGTAACTAAGAAAAGTGGCCAGTACGGCGTACGGCGGACAGACAGAAATATTTTTATTGCAGTTTTGGATTCTACATACCTTGAAACGTAAACCATCAAATTTTGAGGGGGGTAAGAATTTTTTTTTTCATGCTCGATTCCAATGGTTCATTATTGATAATAATAAACCAAAATTCGTCCGTCCGCCGTACGCCGTCCGCCGTACGCGGCACTTTCCTTAGTTACCATGGACCAAAATTAATGGAATTTAGTATAATATATCCATTTGGGGTCTAGTTGTGCCCCGCAGCTTGGCGTTACCGTCAGTCTACTCTAAGGGGTTGGAAATAGGGGATGCAATTTTCAAAACGCCCTGGCTCGAAAACTTCAAATGGGAAGGTATATTTTTTCCATCGATTTCGAATAGATCGCAATTTTTTGCGTCAAATGAGACCTCGCGGAGCATTTTAGGACCAACCGTTCGCGAAAAAAAGAGCAGAAACACGAGTGTGAATCGCAAATTCAAGGCCGAATACCCGTTCAAACTTTTTAGCATGGAACATGCTTTAGCCTTGGACTAACTAGCCAAAAAAGTTACGCGGAATGGGTGACGCGGGTGGGTGACGAAATTTTCTTATAATTTTCACGTACAACCGAGTAGTTGCTAGGGAAATGAAACTTCTTTCATTTTCATCGGACAAAAATCGATTTCCATTCGTTGGAAAGCTCTTGATTTATCACGCATTTATTTCGTATTTGTTCTTGGTATTTATTTCCTAGTTTCATAATATAACTATATAAATGGATGTTATAAATCGATAGTAAACAATGACGCTTGTTTGGTTGTCACTTGGTTGTTTCGATGTGTATAAGCGTGGCTAAAGCATGTTCCATGTTTCTTGAATTGTAGCCGTAGGCTCTAAGCAGTAAGCATCCGGGGGTCCAGGGGGCTTGCCCCCTGGCGAGGTGCGGAGCGCCGAGTTTTATTTTATTTTTGGTTTATTATTTTCAATAATGAACCATTGGAATCGAGCATGAAAAAAAAAAATTCTTACCCCCCCTCAAAATTTGATGGTTTACGTTTCAAGGTATGTAGAATCCAAAACTGCAATAAAAATATTTCTGTCTGTCCGCCGTACGCCGTACGGGCCACTTTTCTTAGTTACCATGAAAAAAAATTGATGAAATTCGGGTTATAGGTTCCGTTCGGCGTCTAGTTGGTCCTCGAAGCTCGACGTTACTGTGAGTCATCTCTAAGGGGTTCAAAATAGGGGTTGAAATTTTCAAAACGCCTATACCATTTTTTTACGTAAATATTTTTACGGTTTTAAATAGTTCATGAACTTGCGAGTTTTTTAAGACCATCCGGAGCATCGTACGTCCAGCCGTTCGTTCACAGTAAGGCCCCGAAGTTTGCACCGACAGGCATTTTCGACTCCAGTGTGAATGAAATTGTATACAATTCAAACCAAATCTCGTAACCAGAGACGCGCCCACAATAGGAATTTGTGAATACGGCCAATCATTGGTAGGGATCACCTGATTATATTGGCGGAGTATGAAGTCGAGTTGGTTGTTATGTGATATTATTTAATTTGAAAAATGATGGCTCTTTTGGAGTTTGTTGGTAGGTAGTGAAACTTGAACAAACGTTGAAGTATTATTGATGGGTAAATTATTACTACGGTAAATCATTACTCAACGGTAAATTATTACACAACGGTTCATTATACCATCTACGTAGAAGGGACTGGAGTTTGTTGGTAGGTACGTTTGCAACTTTTTGGTTTATTATTTTCAATAATGAACCATTGGAATCGAGCATGAAAAAAAAAATTCTTACCCCCCCTCAAAATTTGATGGTTTACGTTTCAAGGTATGTAGAATCCAAAACTGCAATAAAAATATTTCTGTCTGTCCGCCGTACGCCGTACGGGCCACTTTTCTTAGTTACCATGAAAAAAATTGATGAAATTCGGGTTATAGGTTCCGTTCGGCGTCTAGTTGGTCCTCGAAGCTCGACGTTACTGTGAGTCATCTCTAAGGGGTTCAAAATAGGGGTTGAAATTTTCAAAACGCCTATACCATTTTTTTACGTAAATATTTTTACGGTTTTAAATAGTTCTTGAACTTGCGAGTTTTTTAAGACCATCCGGAGCATCGTACGTCCAGCCGTTCGTTCACAGTAAGGCCCCAAAGTTTGCACCGACAGGCATTTTCGACTCCAGTGTGAATGAAATTGTATACAATTCAAACCAAATCTCGTAACCAGAGACGCGCCCACAATAGGAATTTGTGAATACGGCCAATCATTGGTAGGGATCACCTGATTATATTGGCGGAGTATGAAGTCGAGTTGGTTGTTCTGTGATATTATTTCGCTTGAAAAATGATGGCTCTTTTGGAGTTTGTTGGTAGGTAGTGAAACTTGAACAAACGTTGAAGTATTATTGATGGGTAAATTAGGTATTACTACGGTAAATCATTACTCAACGGTAAATTATTACACAACGGTTCATTATACCATCTACGTAGAAGGGGCTGGAGTTTGTTGGTAGGTACTTTTGCAACTTTTTTCACTCCTCATCAACAATTTCTTTTCAGAACTTCATTATGTGTGTTTCTTTTTGTTAGGTACTGTTTGTCATCGGCAGAATTATTTTAGCAACATTTAACTCGTGATTTAGGTAGGTACCTAGTAACGAGTACGGGGTTAGGTACTAACCTACGGAGGGTCTGCGATCTACATAAATATGCATAGAATAGTACATATTATAAATTATATAGACGGGTTATCTATACATAGAGCTGTGATCTGTAACAGAAGGGTATTCTATACAAAATAATAAACCGTTGTGCAGGGATTTGCAGCGTTTTCACTCCTCATCAACAATTTCTTTTCAGAACTTCATTATGTGTGTTTCTTTTTGTTAGGTACTGTTTGTCATCGGCAGAATTATTTTAGCAACATTTAACTCGTGATTTAGGTAGGTACCTAGTAACGAGTACGGGGTTAGGTACTAACCTACGGAGGGTCTGCGATCTACATAATATGCATAGAATAGTACATATTATATTATATAGACGGGTTATCTATACATAGAGCTGTGATCTGTAACAGAAGGGTATTCTATACAAAATAATAAACCGTTGTGCAGGGATTTGCAGCGTTTTGGTTTATTATTCTGTGAATAATACACCTATGTAATCGCTCAGCAAAAAATTTTTATAACCCCCCTCAAACTTTTTTCTTTTCCGTTTCAAGGTGTGTAGATTCAAAAAACGCTGCAAAGTCCTTGTCGCATGGGTTTATTATTCCATTGGACATACCTACAGAGATGTTGGCTGTTCATTTATTGTTTCTCTCATATAAAATAATTGAAATAGCTATCTCTGGTGGTTTCCACCGATTTTGGCCCCCAAAACTCGAATAAAGTACGCTCCTTTTTTTTAAACACAGAATGTGTTTTAGCCATGGACTAACTAGCCAAAAAAGGTAACGAAATTTCGTAACGAAATTTCGTAACGAAATCTGGGACGCTGTTATGAAAAATTTCTAATGATTTTCACGTACAACCGATTTTTTCTTAAATAAATTATCTCTGATCATTGATAGTACCATTTAATCGTCTTGATCCACCTGTTGACACTTTTTCCAGTGTTATTATACAAATTGATGGTGATTTCAAACGATTTCCCAGGTTTTTGACTCATAAAAAATCAATTTCGGGAGCTGAACATCTGGTAGAACCTCAATTTTCTATTCTTTGGTCAAAATCGACTTCATATTCGGTCTTCTCGTCCCCAAAAACATGAAAAACGATACCTTAAAAGCTCATGTTACCAACATGTTGCTAAAACGCAAAAAGTACCTATTTTTATACACATTTTCACTCATAACACCCCTGGGTATATTCCGATCGGGCTGAAAAGTTTCGGGACACAACTAGGGCCCAAATGGAGCATCTGTGCGAAAGAACGATTTTTTTAGACCGAAAATGAAGCCTGTACACGTGATACGGCGTACGGCGGACGGCGTACGGCGGACGGACATTGCATTTTTGGAATCTACGTACCTTGAAACGGAAAAGAAAAAAGTTTGAGGGGGTGTTATAAAAATTTTTTGCTGAGCGATTACATAGGTGTATTATTCACAGAATAATAAACCAAAATGCAATGTCCGCCCGCCGTCCGCCGTACGCCGTCCGCCGTATCACGTGTACAGGCTTCATTTTCGATCTAAAAAAGTCGTTCTTTCGTACACATGCTCCATTTGGGCCCTAGTTGTGTCCCGAAACTTTTCAGCCCGATCGGAATATACCCAGGGGTGTTATGAGTGAAAATGTGTGTGAAAATAGGTACTTTTTGCGTTTTAGCACATGTTGGTAACATGAGCTTTTGAGGTATCGTTTTCCATGTTTTTGGGGACGAGAAGATCGAATATGAAGTCGATTTTGGCCAAGGAGTGGAAAATTGAGGTTGTACCAGATGTTCAGCTCCCAAAATTGATTTTTTATGAGTCAAATACCAGCGAAATCACCATCAATTTGTAGAATAACTCTAGAAAAAGTGTCAACACGTGGATCAAGACGATTAAATGGCACTACCAATGATCAAAGATAATTTGAAAAAAAAAAAGATCGTACCTACCTAATTTGTGTTTTGGGGGCCAAAATTGGTGGAAACCATCAGAAATAGCTATTTCAATTATTTCACATGATACAAACAATAAATGTACAGCCAACATTTCTGTAGAATAATAAACCCCATGTGACAAGGACTTTGCAGCGTTTTTTCAAACTAATAACCTTTTCTAATAACCTTCTAATAACTTTTCAAACATCACCTGATCAAATGCGACTTTTTCTGTTTTTTCTTTTAGCGAATTTTCGAAGAAAAGGAAGCTATTGTTCTCGGTCCAAAATTTTTAAAACTCGAATTTCCGAAAGATTTTTATACCAAAATCCGTTTCAGACCATCCTGAATTCACTGCCGAAAGACACCAAAAATTATATGTATATATATATATATATATATATATATATATATATATATATATATATATATATATATATATATATATATATATATATATATATATATATATATATATATATATATATTTATATATTTATATATTTATATATGTATGTGTCATTCCAGACGATAACTCTCGAAAGAATTGAGATAAAAAGTTCAAATTTGCACGAAAAATCTGTCTTGGCAATCGACAGGCTGAGTTCGAAGATGGGCTGAATCGGGTCACTCTAAGGGGGAGTTTTGGGGAGTTTTAGGGGGGGAAAATTACCCATCAATTCCCAAAATGAAAAAGTCTGACATGTGACACCTCATTTTAAAGTTTTTTGTACGCTAAACACGATGGTGAAATCAGAATTGCGATATCTCATTCTATTCTCAAACTGGAGCACTTTGAAGATGAAGGAACGTGGTTATTTCTTGAGATGTTCTTCCTGGTTCGTCTGCTCTATTCTGATAACGGAATGGGATATCGCAATTCTGACTTCACCATCGTGTTCAGCGTTGGAAAATCTACAAACCGAGGTGTTACTCGGCAAAAAATGGAACAAAAAATTTGTTACGTATCCAATACCTACTCTTCTGGGAATCCAAACATTTTTGATTTCTCCCTCCCCCTCCTTCCACCCCAAATTTTACTTTGCGTAAAACTACTCCTGTTTTAATTTTGTATGGTATCAAGTTGGGAAAACATTGGCCGAAAATTAATTTTCAGAAAATTTTAGGCGGAGGAGGAAGATGCCGAAAACTTCGAAAATTCGCTCTTATAGCCATACTGCATGACTGTGGTTTTTTTCGATTTCACCGATTGTTTACTTTGAGAAGCTTCCTTAGTTACTGAATTTTGTTATGAATGAAGGTTATTATAATTCGGATAATAATAATTACAGGTAGGTAGGTACTCATTGTACTCGTCGAAATGTGAACCTTACGATATAATTACGGTAGGTACTATAAAAGGAACAGCATCTTTACAGATGGGTGATCTATATATAGAAAATAAAAAACCGTTGTGTAATAATTTGCAGTGTTTTTCTTTGTTTTATGTCTGGGCCAACATAGGAAATAATAACTTTTCAGAAGAAAATTTTTAAGTTTTTTGACCAGTAGGGATCTACCAATTTTGTTGAGATTTTCAGGAATGGTTGGTTATTAGTAGAAATGAATATTTCCTTAGTTTCAGCGTGACCGCATTATTAGTTTCTGTGGCCGCAACTTTTTTTAAATTTTAGTTACTAAGTAAAGTACCAGTAGGAGTTAACCAATTTTGATGAAATTTTCGGGGTTGTTTTGTTATTCGTAGAAAAGATTATTTCCTGGGTTTCAGCGTGACCGCATGATTAGTTTCTGTGACCGCAATTTTTTAAAATGTTAGGTACTGAGTAAAGTACCAGTAGGAGTTAACCAATTTCGATGAAATTTTCAGGGATGGTTGGCTATTAGTAGAAAAGATTATTTCCTAAGTTTCAGCGTGACCGCATTATTAGTTTCTGTGACCGCAACTTTTAGCGAATTTTCGAAGAAAAGGAAGCTATTGTTCTCGGTCCAAAATTTTTAAAACTCGAATTTCCGAAAGATTTTTATACCAAAATCCGTTTCAGACCATCCTGAATTCCCTGCCGAAAGACACCAAAAATTATATGTATATATAAGTAGTATAGGAATACCGATCCTGGACCACCGACTTCAATCTCTGTTAAAAATGTTTCTGACTTCAATCTCTGTTAAAACTGCTTTTGTGCTAAACCCTGTTAAAATGCTTTTCTGTTAAACCCCTGATAAAACTTTTCAACACAAAACATCAGAACACATTTTTTAACACAAAACATCAGAACCAGTGACTTTTTCATTTAGCGACTTGAATCCCTGGTAAAACTTTTCTAACACAAAACATCAGAACCAGTGACCTTTTTTCATTTGGGGGGTAAGTTAAAAGAATAACTTTTATAATAAAATGAGTAAAAGCGCATTATTACAAAAACTTAATTTTGAACAAACATACAATAAACTCTTGGATTTGGATGAGGGAAAGTCTTACCAGATTCTCGGTGGAGAATTTAAGAAAACAAAAAACGGTGGAGCTATTCTCCTCAACTTGGAGAACGATTTTAATGTTTATTTACCATCTCGATACAACGATATTTTAACTAAAAACGATTTAATTAAAATGGTTAAGGACCAAGTTAAAATCGTTTATAATGGTATGAAAAAATATAACGGAAAAGATATGCATGCTTTAAAATTCGTAGAATGACATGCATAACATCAAGTTTGTTTAATTATTAATTTTAATAAAAAAATGTTTTATTGGAATTTTTCCACTAAAACAATAATATTATACTAAGTTGTTAAAATATTTTAATTTAAGGCGTTCATTTTTTTTTTTTTCTAGTGAAAACATCAGAGGGAGCTAAATTTCGAAAATATCGACCCCTAAATAGTCCTAAATTTCGAAAATATCGAACCCTAGTCCAGACCATTAAAGGTGGACCCCAGGGGGTCCACCTTTAAGAATTCAATTCAGACAGGAAAAGTGTACAACGAGACTCTACAAAAAACCTGCTAGTTAAAAGAAATAGAACTGCAAACGCTATCTACCGGCTGCTTGGCGAAGAGAGGCGAGCGAGAATGGACTGACCTCATTCGGCCTTGAAATACACTATCCAAGATTGTGGAACGTGTTTCTCCTCTCAACTGGAGTCTTGGTGCAGTGGTTATCGTATGCGCTTCTCATACAAGAGGTCGGGAGATCGCTGCACGGACAAAACCCGAGAATTTTTTTTCCCTATATAATGAGGATGCACTTCCCTCGAGGTTTTAGAGGCGTTATTAGCTGATGGGCCCTTAAGCTAATAATTAATCTAATCCCACCTCGATGGAAGTGAGAGTCGACCTTATCATCAAAATCTCCTTTCTTAACTGTTCTGCTCTCAACATCTACTTAAATGCAGCAAAAACCGAAACTTCAACGAAACTGAAAAGCCAAGTTGAAATGACTCACGGAATTGAAACTCCGTCGTAGTCGTGAAGGTTGCGTCATTCAAAGATCCCCTCCTATAAACGGAGGTAGAGATCGTTCAGGAATGAATGCTGTGTAGAAGTTGAGAAGCCAGAGAATGTGCGGTTAAGTTGGGACATTTTGCTGAAATTTCCTTTGATTTTTTTTATGGGAATTGTACCGACCATATCTATAAGTGTAATCCATTTAAAATTTCGTGAGTTGTAATTCCTCGGGATAAAAAGTTCCTTGGATTTCCTCTCCGCTTAAATCTTTTATTTTATAAGTAATTGGATTTGTTTCTAAAATTTCGGTTATTTCAAAAATCTCTTTCGTCCAATTTGCTTCGTATTTGTTTGCAAAAGTTTTCTTTGATTTCGTAATTCTTACACGATTTCCAATTTTAAATTTCTTTTTTCCATTTTTTCCACTCTTTTTGAATAAATATCTCAGAATTTCATTTTCATTTCTCGCATCGACTTGAGCAGGTGTCATTCCAATGGAACGATGAACGTCTTGTTTGTTGTACTCATTAACTAATTCCTGTAAAATATTTATCCAATTTTTATTTCTATTTATCTCGAAACGAATTTTCATTTTCTGATTTAAAGTTCTGTTAAATCTTTCGATGATTGCGGATTTTTCTAAACTTTCCGTGTGATACATTTTAATTTTATACTTGTCTAAAAGTTCTTTGAAAAGTCTATTTTCAAATTCTAAACCTTTGTCCGTGTGAAGGAGTTTAGGAGTAGAATGATTATGAGATTTTACATTTTCCAAAACGTCTTTGAAAGCTTTTGAAACTACTATTCCGTTTTTCTTTTTCAATGGAACTGACCAAACGTACTTTGAAAAAGTATCGATAATATTCAACATGTAACCGAATCCGTTGTTTTCATTCTCGTATTGTTTCATTATAATCAAGTCTGCAGCCCAAAGATCATCTTTTCCATGAGTAACAATTTTCCTTTTCTGAAATTTCTTTCTAACGGGTTTATGTAATTCTTTCGCAAATTCTAACTTTTCGTTTTCAGGTAAATTTATAACTTCAGTTTCAGGAATTACGTTAGTTTCCTCATTCGGATTTTTTATGAATTTACTTTTATTAGTTTTACATTTCACACATTTAGCAGCAATTCTCCACCTTCCGTTCGCAGTTTGTACAATTTCCGCGTTTATATTTTTCGTTCGTTTTTTACATTTATGACAATAAATTTCATCCTCCATGTTTTATTTAAGTATACCGAAAGATTTTTTAATGGAGTGAACTCCATTAAAAATAAACCTTAGTATCTAATATTTAAGCTACTTCTTGTCTGATCATATTTTTAGTTGGATCGTAAATTAAATTTGTCTTACTTACAATGATGACGTAACAAGTAGTACCTTCTGAGCTACCTGATGCTGCTGCTACAGTTTTATTGAATTCTACGTGAAGTATCAAATTACTTTTACTTTGAGATACGTTTTGAGGTTGATCCGACAAATCGATGCTATAAATTGGATAATCCCTTTTGTAAAATTCTGGTTCGATGTACGGAATTGATGGCTTGGAACTCATTGATTTTTTGAAGTCTAAAAACGCGTTGTACGCCAGAGAATAATCATTTTCATCGAAATCCAAATCTTGATTTTCCTCTGGGTATCTTCTACCTCCTAATTCGATCCAATAATTTCTTACATCTTTATGATCGAATTTAGAATTGTTCTTTTTCTGGTCGTTTGACGCGTCAGTTTGAAAAACTACGAAGCACCATAACGGATTATGCACGTTTCTGTAAATATTCGTAATATCGAACATTAAGGTTTTTCCTGTAACGTTTTTATGTTCTATACACTGCCAACTTTTGAATTGAAATTGGTACGGCACGCTTCTAAGTTCTGCGATCAAATTAACTTTAGATTCGTTTTTATATTCAATCACTGGAACTCTCAAAACAAAAGATTTTATCTCCACAACTCCATCACTAGGCATAATCGAGGATTTATCCTTATCCTTTAACCAAACGTGAATAATGTTATTATCGCTGTTTCGAATAAAAATTATTTCAAAACCTCCCTTGAATATTGGAACGGTTAAATCTTTGAAAAAACCCAAACCTAAATCACCGAGATAACCAACTGCACTGAAATGACCACCCCCTATTGCATTCGTATTAAAACCTGAATTCTTAACTTCCCCATTATAATTCTTAGGGCCTGCAAAAGTGACAAAACCCTGTACCAAGCCAGAAATGCCCGGATTCTCAATTTCATCTACTACAACATTGTGTTTTTTCACTTCTACGCTCGAAAACATTTGACCCATGAAATTATCTACCAACATGACTGAATCTGAACCTGAATATGCCTTGGTTGGATCTTTCGACTTTAAAACTCCCTTTACGTAATACTGAATGTTTTTAGACAGAAATTCGTCTTCTAGATCAATTTTGAAAGTTGTCCTTTTGTTTTCAGCATTCAAATTTAAAGTTGAAGTTGGATTTATTGTACGAAACTGCTTTCGCACAATATCGTCTTGATATTTATCAAAAATCTTTTTAGTTTGATACATACTTTATTATAGTAAAACATAATTTTTTTTGATTTTTTTATTTAGGTACTATGAAAAAATCTTTAAATACGGGTCACTTATTGCCTTTAATGGAACCCGTCTAGTAGACGGGTCCGATGTATTTAAAGATTTTTTTATTTAGGTACTATTTAAAAATTTTTTTTATGAGATTTTCTCATAAAAAAACACAACTCACTGTAATAACTAAATTTAAACATTTTTTCTAATCGCGTTTATAATTTCCGCTTTTCCCAGTTCTTTTCCCTTTTCTAAAAGTTTCGCTTTTTCCGTATCATTATTTTTATAACCGTTCAAAATGTTGGTTTTCATCTCGTCGTAATTTTTAATTTCTTGTTCAATATTGTTGAATTCCTCATCCGAAATTTTACCATCTTTCAAAGCATTCGTGAATTTTTCCTCTATGGAATTTAATTTTGTTCTCGCCAAAAGTTCGATGTCCGAATGTTTATTAATTTTGTTTCCCACATAACTGCCCGAAGTTCTCAGGATTGCGGAACATGTTGTTAATACAGCTGAAAGTGGAACTCCAAAAGGAATTGCCACAGGGAGAGTGATACAAACACCAATCATCCCCAGTTCGGTTAACATAGTGAAACACTCTATTCCGAAAAATGTTTTCGATAATTTGCAGTATTTTTTTCTCAAATTTCCCCTCATTTTCATTTCGTTTTCTAAAAATTCATATTGTTTCATAATGCGATTTATTCTATAATCGTTGGAATTAAATTCCGGAACTGGAATCTGAGGGTAAATGTTTTTGTAAAACGGAGTAAATTGTATATCATTTTCAACTGCAGGAGCAGACGGTTTTTGGTTTTCATCAATGTTGTTCATCTTATTTATTATACAAATTATTTACTTTTCAGCAACAAGTAAGCTTTAATATCGTTGAATTGAATCTGTTCGTTATTTCCCGTGGTTGTTGACAATTTTATCATTTTTATTTCTTTCAGTCCTTTTCTTAGTGGAATGAAAACTACTTTCTTTGGTTTTTCCGTGTAAACAGTATTAGGTGGCATTAGTTTCTCTATGAAAGAAACGTGTAATAACTCGTGTTCAACGTGCAAATGGGGATGTTCATCATGATTTGTAAAGCTATATTCCGTAATGTTACAATGCCATTCGACTATATTATCAGAAAAAACGAGTTGTTTCGGATTATTCTCTGATACGTAGTTGGTATTCTTTTTAAACAAATTATTGGAACCTAAACAATGTTTCAACTGAAATATATCGCAAAAATTCCCCTCATCCACAATCTTCATGTCCATGGGAAAGTATGCAGCAATTCTGTAAGAATCGTCTTTTAAATACTCGAGATCGAATTTCAAACTATTCGGATTAACTTGTTGTATTTCTTTCACTTGAGCTTCAGAATACTTTTTCATAGTTTCTTTTTTCGCTAACAAACTACTTTGAAAATTGGATAAAAAACTAATCAACTTGGCTTTGAATGAACTCACATTGAACGTTCCATCGATTTTATATTTTAGATCATATTTTCCATCATATTTTCCATCATAATTTCCACCAGTAAAAGTATATCTGTAAGCGAACTCGAAGTTTTTTATTTCAAACGTTTTCCTAGTTGTAAACAACAAAGCTGACATACCCAACTGATACTCTTTATTCGGATCGAGTGGAATCGGACTCTCAAACCTTAGTGTATCTCCTGAAATTTTTATAAACATTATTTATTTATTATATAATAAATAATGAATCATGAATACGATATCGATCCTCATCCATTTGAATCAATCAAAGTTCATAATGGATTACTACCGCTTCCTCTTCGGTGTTTAATAGTTGGAACAAGCGGATGTGGAAAAACCACTCTATTGTACAACCTGATTACTAAACCATGGGGAATTCCGTTTGAAAATCTCTACATATTTTCCACAACTTTAGAACAAAAATTTTATAAAGGCTTGAGAAAAACTTACGAAAAAATAGAGGATAAAGTTGGAATGAAAATAGCGCATTTTTACGATAATTGCGACGAACTAATAAGTGTAGATGAATGTCAGCCAAACAGTCTTGTAGTTTTCGATGATTGCGTTAATGTTGAACAGCAACGAGTTATAAAAGATTATTACTCGGGAGGGCGTCATAGGAATATTTCTTGCATTTATCTAACTCAATCATACACTAAAGTTGATACACAGTTGATTAGGGAAAATCTGAATTTTCTGTGTATTTTCAAGCAACGTCCAGTTTACATGAGAGTGATTTACGATGAGTATGTCGGATCGGATTTTACTTTTGATCGATTCAAAGAAATATGCAACGAATGGTGGAACGATAAGTATGGATTTCTGACGATAAACCTCGAGAAACAATTAAAAAATGATCGATACATGAAAAAGTTCAAGAAAACGTTTCTTGAATAAACGATCAAAAACACCGTTAGACGATCAAAAACACCGTTAGACGATCAAAAACACCGTTAAATCACCGTTGAAACGTTTCTTGAATAAACGATCAAAAACAGCGTTAGACGATAAAATAACCGTTAAATCACCGTTGAAACGTTTTAAAAATATACGATCAAAAAAAAAAAAAAAAATTTTTTTGTTTACTATAATAAATAACTATGTCTACTGTTAAACATTTAGAAAAAATTTTGTTGAAAAAATATAACGAACATAAAAAAAAGATTGAAACTGATGATTCAGAAACTCGTGATCAAACTGATGATTCAGAATTAGAACCAGAATTAGAACCAGAAAATCGAATTTTAATGAGAAAACCCAAAAAAGAAATGACTGTCAAGGAAGCGAACAAAATTCGAAAACTAGAACAAGAGTTGAGACGTGATTTCCGAGATGCTAGAGTAGATAAGTTGAATGAAAGAGAAACTCAAGAAAAGATGTTTGCACCCATCACAGAAAAATTAGTTGACATAAAAAATACCGTGAAACAAGCTGACGAAGACATCAAGAAATTGGAAATTGTTCCTTACATGCAAGCTCCTATGGTGAGTAGTTCTCCTGTCAAGAAAAGAAAACTGGTAACTTTCGAGCCTACTAATACTCTTGAAATTAAACCAACGGAAGGAGCTTCTGCACTAGTTGATACTGCTGAAACTTATGATACGACGTCAGATGAGACCGTAGTAAACACAAGAAATAGTTTATCAAACATCGTGGATATGGTAGATCGGAATGAAACCCCATCGAATAGTGTTGGTCCGAAAGGAATTGGTCCGATTGCTAGACTTTACATCAGACAGGATGATAAACAATTTGGTATATGGGGAAAAGAGGACAGAATTTACATTGGAGACCAACAAATTCAAGTAAATGGAGATACAATCGTTATTCAAAAAGAAACGTACAAAGGAACGCACGGATTATGGCGTTTGTTAACTGATCCTCTAGGACCTGATCCTGATAAATACACTCAAGAGGATTTGAAAGTTTACAAGAAAATTCTCATTCAAACTAATTCTTTATACCAAAAGAATGATCCAACTACTAATAAAGTAAAGTCCAGTACAGGGAAAAAATGGAAAGATTTGATCGCACCTATCTGGAAAGAAATCAAAGCAAGTAAAGTTGGTTCGGGTTTGATAGAATATTCTGAAAATCCTGTAGAATTTAAATACATTGACAACCTCCAACAGCTGCAACAGCGTTTGTACTATTTGAACGCACAAGAACGAGCTGGTAATAACAATTTTCACAATGAAAAATTAGGAATTGTAAAGTTTATATACGACCAATTGGAAAAAAACATAGATAATCCCAAAGGAATAGAATATCTGTTGAAAGTTGTAAACAGTTTACCGAAAGGTATAATTAAAAATGGTTCCGGAGTTTTAAATACTTTGTTGAACAAACTTGATGGTTTCGTACCTGAAATGCATTTGTCGGGTGGATACAACTATTGTGGTCCATTTACAAAACTAGATAAACGATTGAAAAGAGGAGATCTGGGAATTAATAAATTGGACGAAGGTTGTAAAAAACATGATGAATTTTACAAGGATCACACAGACACGAAAGAAAGACATGTAGCGGATAAAGCACTGGAGGAAGTAGCAAAAGAAAGAATGTACGCGAGTGATGCAAGTTGGAAAGAAAAAACTGATGCAGCTAAAGTGGGAGCTTTAATGAAAAGTAAACAATTTTTCGGTATGAAAATTTTTTATTAAAAAAATTTACTATAATAAATAACACTATGATTACGAAAAATATAGATTTAACCGAAAATCAATTAACCAAATTGCGAACCGCTTACAAAAAGCGTAGATCTGTTACAGTTCGTTTGGCAACGAAACAAATTTCAGGAAATGGAAAACATAAAATCAGTCTGTGGGAAACTCAATCAAAAGCATTTGAAAAAGCGAGAGGAGAAAAGAAAGGAATTACGTTAACTTTGGATTATGAACAACTACATTTGAATCACACGGGTGGATTCCTACCACTGTTATTTGCAGGATTAGGAGCACTTGGAGCGTTATTAGGTGGGGGTGCTGCAGTAGCAAATTCAGTAATAGACTCGAAACATAAAGCTGCTGAAGAAGCGGAAATAAAACGTCATAATCTCGAGATGGAAAAACTAGCTCAAAATGCAAAAAGTTTAAGTATTGGGGCTGGTTTAAAAAAACGAAAAAAACGGAAAACTACCAACCTCTGAGTAATTTAGATTTAAATCGTTATGCAAAAAATTTTAAAATAAAACATTTCCGAGGTGTTTTCATGAAAGATGAACTTCCTAATCGGTCTAAACCCGTTGAATGCGGAATTATTAATTTGGAAAATTCTAATCAAAATGGTAGTCACTGGACTTGTTATTTTAAAAAATCCGAAAAAGAAAAGTATTATTTCGATTCCTATGGAAACGCACCACCTCCTAAAGAGTTGGTAAAATACTTGGAAAATAAAAATATTTTTTACAATTCCGAACAAATTCAAAAATATAACGATCCTCCAATTTGTGGTCATCTGTCTTTGATAGTGTTAAAAGAACTTTCAAACGGAAAAGATTATGAAACTGTTTTAAAAACATGCAGAGGGAAATTGAATTCTGAAAAAATCTTAGTATAATATTGTTGTTTTAATGGAAATTTTCCATTAAAAACGTTTTTATTAAAATCTAAAAAATGAGGAGTAAGTTAAAAGGATCTCTCCAATAATAGACAAAAGAAAAAGGTGGGTGTGTACCATACACCCACCTTTAAGAATTTAAAAAATCTACTTGCTTGTGTTTGCCTTAATAGGGAGGCGATTCGCCTCCCTCTTTAAGAATTTAAAAAATGAGGGGTTAGTTAAAAGAATCTCTTTTCAAATAAAAATGAATGATTCGAAAAAAAATTATATATCCTATAATAAAATGTATGATACGAGAAGACATTGTGAAAAGTGCAATGTTAGCACTACTTATAAAAATTGGGCTAGACACCTAAAGTCTAAGCGCCATGGAAAAAACGACCCGGACCGGACAATGACTATCAGAAAACCTAGAAAAGCAAAACCTGTATTTGTAAATCCGAGGAAATTGCACAAAGTATTTAATTTTAATGAAAAAGTATTTGAAAAAATCAAAGAACCTAGAAAAACAAAACCTGTATTTGTAATACCGAGGAAATTGCACAAAGTATTTAATTTTAGTGAAAAAGTATTTGAAAAAAACAGAGAACCGAAAACGGAAGTTGTTAAAAAGGAAACTGCATTTAAATCTAGATTAGTGACTTACGACATTAAAAATACGAAAGGATTTAAAGATGCTTCCAAATTTCTGAACAGTATTGAAAGAACCGCAACAGGTTTAATCAAATGGAAACTTAGAGAAAAGGAACTAAAAGTTAATGTCTGCAGAATTTAAAAAAGGGACAAACGAAAATAACATGGAGTATCAGGAACTCAATTTCAAAACTAAAAACGTAATAATATTGCAGTCAGCAGAAGTTGCAAACTGTTATGATGAAATGAAACAGAAAATTCTAAATGAAATGGAAACGTTCGAAATTAAAGGATCTAATTGGCGACTTCATACGATCAAGCATTTGGAACTTAACGTTAACAAGTACACTCCTTTGAGAGGATCATCTTTCATCTCACTCCCAGCTTTTCTACAAAGTAGGAAAGCAATTATAAATGTGAAAAATACGGATAATAAATGTTTCCTCTGGTCTGTTCTTTCAGCTTTACATCCTGCAGACCACCATTCTAATAGAATAGGAAAATATATCAAATGGGAACATGAGTTTGACGAAGCGTTGAAAGATATCAGTTTTCCTATGAAACTTACAGACGTAAAAAAGTTTGAGAAAAGAACTGGGATTTCCATAAATGTTTACTGTCTGAATGAAAAAAATACTATAGTTCCCTTGGAAATAACGAAAGATGAAAAGGAAAGGCACATTGACTTGTTGTACTTGAAAAACGAGGAAACTGAACATTATTGCTGGATCAAAGATCTATGGAAACTGGTAGGTCATAGTCAAATATCAAAAGACAGTCACAAAAGATTTTTATGTAAAATGTGTTTAAATAGCTTTGGAACTCAGGTCAAATTAAACGACCATAAAGAATATTGTGGAGATCATAAAGCTGTTAAAGTAGAATTACCAGAACCTTATGATAATGTTTTACAATTTGAAAATTATAAACGCTCCATGAAAGTTCCATTCGTTATCTACTCGGACTTTGAAAGTTTGCTTAGAAAACTTCAAACTGTTATAGCTGAAGAGAAATGCAAAACACCCGTTAAAAACTCTAGAAAATTTATCATAAAATCAATCAGAACTAGATTAAGAAGGGTTACTAATAAAATACACAAACACGAAGCTAGCAGTTTTTCATATTACATAAAGTATTCCAACGGATATTATAAGCCCCCAGTCGAATATTCTGGTTCGGATTCTCCAAAAGTATTTTATCAGAAACTGAAAGAGGAAGTTTTACACATTGCTAAGGAATATTACGATAAAAATGTACCCATGAAACCATTGACTGACCAACAGGAACAGGAATTCAAAAATGTAAAAACTTGTCACATTTGCGAGAGAGGTTTTAACGAATTGCCTCCAATGTTAGAAAAGGAACTCGAGGTGAAGGAAAAAGCTTTGGTCTACTTTCACATGCAAGGAGATGAAAGTAATGCAAAACAAATACAAACGGAATTGAAGGATCTGAAACAAAATATCAATATGAACAAAAGGCGTGTGGCTGACCATGACCATTTGTCAGGAGAATTTAGAGGTGCTGCCCATTCTCTGTGTAATTTGGAGTACCAATGCCCGAGATTCGTACCAGTATTTTTCCACAACCTAGCTGGTTACGATGCCCACCTATTCGCGAAACAACTCGGAGAGGATGAAGGGGAAATACGATTGATTCCAAACACCGAGGAAAAGTACATTTCATTTTCAAAGATTCTCAGGTACGACTCTGGAAATTTGGATAAGAAAGGAAACCCAGTAATGAATAAAATTGAAATAAGATTCTTAGATTCGTACAAATTTCTAGCAAGCTCTTTGGAAAAACTAGTAGGAAATTTAACGAAAGATCAATTTAAGGAATTAGAGAAACATTTTGGAACAGAGAACTTGGAACTGATGACAAGGAAACTAGCTTACCCATATGAGTACATGGATAGACCGGAAAGGTACGATGAAACCTGTTTACCACCTATAGAGAAATTTTACAGCAGCTTAAACAAACAAGGAGTAA
The DNA here is from genome assembly GCA_954871275.1 of Leptopterna dolabrata. Taxonomy (NCBI): domain Eukaryota; kingdom Metazoa; phylum Arthropoda; class Insecta; order Hemiptera; family Miridae; genus Leptopterna; species Leptopterna dolabrata. Next base: position 87,064,626 of record OX940975.1, on the reverse strand, counting down.
AAAAGTCTGAGTACAGAAATGCGCAGGAGATTTGGGATAGATTTGGAATAAAAAACATGAGAGAATTCACTATGCATTACAACAAATGCGATGTCTCACAGCTTGCAGATGTAATGGAAAACTTTAGAGATATTTCCCTGACAACTTACAAACTGGATCCAGCATTTTATTACACGACACCTGGATTTGCATGGGATTGTATGTTGAAAATGACAAAAGTGAAATTGGAATTGTTGACTGATTACGATAAAATTCTAATGACAGAAAAAGGAATTCGAGGAGGTATATCGCAATGTAGTAACAGACACGCGAAAGCAAACAACAAGTACATGGCTGATAAATACGACCCAACTAAACCTTCCAACTATATAATGTATCTTGACGCAAACAACTTGTACGGCTGGGCAATGTCAAAATACCTACCATATGGTGGTTTTAAATGGGTAGATAACTTGGAAACTTTAGATATTGAAAATATAAGTGATGCGTCTCCTAAAGGTTATTTTCTGGAAGTTGACTTGGAATATCCTAAGAAACTGCACGATTTACACTCAGATCTACCACTTGCACCGGAAAACAGGATTGGAAATACAAAATTACCTAAATTAATGACAACTTTGTACGACAAAGATAAATACGTTTTACACTACAGGAATTTGAAACAGTGTCTGAGCATGGGAATGAAACTAAAGAAAGTACACAGAGCACTGAAGTTTGATCAATCGGATTGGTTGAAAGTGTACATTGACTTCAACACGGAACTGAGAACGAAAGCGAAAAATGATTTTGAAAAGGACTTTTTTAAATTGATGAACAACAGTGTATTCGGAAAAACGATGGAAAATATCAGGGGAAGAGTCGATATTAAATTATGTTCAAATGGAAAGAAACTGGAATCGTTGATAGCAAAACCCACTTTTGATCGTAGAACGATATTCACGGAAAACTTAGCAGCAGTTCACATGAAAAAGACCAAAATTCTTTTCAATAAACCCATTTACATCGGCATGAGCATTTTGGAAATTTCAAAAACTCTAATGTACGACTTTTATTACAACACGATAAAGAAACAATACGGAGAAAATGTTAAATTAATGTACTGTGACACGGACAGTCTGATCATGGACATAAAGATTGAGGATGTTTACACAGACATTAAAAACATCATGCTCGATCAGTTTGATACATCCGATTATCCGAAAGAAAATGCGTATGGAATTCCACAGGTGAACAAGAAAGTACTTGGAAAATTCAAAGATGAAATGAGCGGAAAAGTAATGGAGGAATTTGTCGGACTAAGATCGAAACTTTACGCACACAAAACGTTCGAGAATCAAAAAGAAACAAAGAAAGCGAAAGGGATAAAGAAAAACGTAGTTAAACAGGACATTAAATTCAATGATTTCAAAGAATGTCTGTTAACTAAGAAACCGATCTACAAAACGCAAATGATGTTCAGATCAAACAAGCATGATATCTACACCATTGAACAGAACAAGAAAGCGCTTAGTGCCTACGATGATAAAAGACATATTCTAGAAAATGGAATAGATACTCTTGCTTGGGGACATCATACAATTGGAATAGAAAAAGAAAATTTCGTAGATCATTTGAAGGAACTTACGAAAACACAAAACGAGAAAGAAAATGGAAAATGAAATAGACGACCAGGTAGGACTAAATTATAATTTTTATAGGAGATCCCCTATAAAAACGATTTTTTTCTTAAAATTATAGGTGTAACTCTAATAAATATATATATATGTATCTCTCCCATTGTACACTAAACGAACATCATGTTCGAGTAGATATAAGAAATCGGATTTTTCAAAAGTGAGTGCATATCTTTCAGGTAAAAATACTCTGAATTCTCCCAAGTTGGCAATTACACTCTCTGAATTTTCCTGGGAGTATTTCGTTTTAACGAACTCAAAACTTAGAACCTTGTACGGTTTTCCACGTTCCAACTCAGAGAGTTTATTTGTGGAGCTTTCAAAATTAAATTTTTTCAATAGCTGTGCCTTATTCATTTTTATTATAAAAGTTATTCTTTTAACTTACCCCCCAAATGAAAAAAGGTCACTGGTTCTGATGTTTTGTGTTAGAAATGTTTTACCAGGGATTTAAGTCGCTAAATGAAAAAGTCACTGGTTCTGATGTTTTGTGTTAAAAAATGTGTTCTGATGTTTTGTGTTGAAAAGTTTTATCAGGGGTTTAACAGAAAAGCATTTTAACAGGGTTTAGCACAAAAGCAGTTTTAACAGAGATTGAAGTCAGAAACATTTTTAACAGAGATTGAAGTCGGTGGTCCAGGATCGGTATTCCTATATATATATATATATATATATATATATATATATATATATATATATATATATATATATATATATATATATATATATATATAAGTAGTATATATGTACGTTCTGGACCATCGACTTAAATCCCTGATAAAAAGTTTTACCACAAAACATCAGAACACATTTTTTAACACAAAACATCAGAACCAGTGACTTTTTCATTTAGCGACTTAGATCCCTGATAAAAAGTTTTACCACAAAACATCACAACACATTTTTTATCACAAAACATCAGAACACATTTTTTATCACAAAACATCAGCACACATTTTTTAACACAAAACATCAGAACACATTTTTTAACACAAAACATCAGAACACATTTTTTATCACAAAACATCAGAACACATTTTTTTAACACAAAACATCAGAACCAGCGACTTTTTCATTTAGCGACTTAGATCCCTGATAAAAAAGTTTTATCACAAAACATCAGAACCAGTGACTTTTCATTTAGTCAGTGACTTTTTTTTAAAATATTTTTTTTATCAGAAACTCTAGTGAAACTCTAAAAATTTTTCAATCGTAAATAAAAATGCAAATTTAGGACTATTTAGGGGTCGATATTTTCGAAATTTAGCTCCCTCTGATGTTTTCACTAGAAAAAAATAAATTGAACGCCTTAAATTAAAATAATGAGACGCTAAAAATATTTTTGAATCGTCTTAAATTAAAATGACGAGACGCCAGATCTCTTCTGAATTTGTGAATCTAGTCCAAGCCATTAGAATTCAATTCAGATAGGGAAAAATCTAAAAAGATGAGGGGTAAGTTGAAAGGTTAATATGGGGGACAGGATAAATAGTATCCATACAAGAATAGACAAAAGAAAAAAGTGGGTGGATAAAAAAAATGAGGGGTAAGTTAAAAGAAAGAAAATAATAATAAAATAAAAGATGAATAACAAAATCGTATTACCAACTGAAATTTACATGGAAATCCGAGATAGAATAACCCATCCGGTTGATCATATCAACTTTTGTCAAGCAACGAACATTTCAGTAAATATAGATTTTCTTTCTGATACTATTTCGAGTTGCGCAGAAGTAACTGAAGATATATTAAGAGAGTATGTGAATCTTATTGATTGGGAAATGATATCCAGGCATCAAAATCTTACGGAAAACTTCATCAGAGATTTTCGAGATAAGGTAAATTGGAGATGGATTTCATGTAAGCAAAAACTATCTGAGAATTTCATCAGAGAAATGCAAGATAAGGTAAACTGGAGATGGATTTCAATCAGACAAAAACTATCTGAGAAATTCATTCGGGAGTTCAAAGATAAGGTAGACTGGGATTTTATTTCATGGAAACAACAACTATCTAAAGAATTCGTTAGAGAGTTCCAATTGGGATCTCATTTCATCTAAGCAAAAACGATCTGAAGATTTCATCAGAGAGTTTCAAGATAAAGTTAATTGGCGGCTCATTTCAATCAGACAAAAACTATCTGAAGAATTCATTCGAGAGTTCCAGAATGAAGTTTACTGGTATGCAATTTCATGGTATCAAAACTTGAGCGAAGATTTCATCAGAGAGTTTCAAGATAAAGTGGGTTGGGAATGTATTGCATGTAAACAAAACTTGAGCGAAGAATTCATCCGAGAGGTTCAAGATAAAGTAGATTGGGAAATGATATCCTGGCATCAAAATCTTACGGAAAACTTCATCCGAGAGTTTCAAGATAAAGTAGATTGGGAAATGATATCCGGGCATCAAAATTTAAGTGAAGAATTCATCCAAGAGTTTCAAGATAAAGTAGTTTTGTATCAGTAAAAAATAATAGTTTAAAATTGTTCGTTTTAATGGGGAATCCCCATTAAAACATATTGAACAAGATACAAGGTCGTTCTGTAGACCAGCGAGAGCGTCCGTCTGAGAGAATGGGCTGACCTCATTCGGCCTTGAAATTCACAGTATAAGATTGCGGAACGTGTTTCTCCTCTTATCTGGTCGCTTGGAGTAGTGGATAGCAATCCCGCTTCATAAGAGAGAGTTCGCAGGATCGCTGCTCGTCTCAAACCGAGAAAATTTTTTTTCTAATAGTGAGGATACACTTCCCTCGAGGTTTTAGAGGCGTTATTAGCTGATGGGCCCTTAAGCTAATAATTAATCTAATCCCACCTCGACGGAAGTGAGAGTCGACCTTATCGTCAAAATCTCCTTTCTTAACTGTTCTGCTCTCAACATCTACTTAAATGCAGCAAAAACCGAAACTTCAACGAAACTGAAAAGCCAAGTTGAAATGACTCACGGAATTGAAACTCCGTCGTAGTCGTGAAGGTTGCTTCATTCAAAGATCCCCTCCTATAAACGGAGGTAGAGATCGTTCAGGAATGGATGCTGTGTAGAAGCTAGCTGTGGAGAAGTTGAGAAGCTAGAATATGTACAGTTAAGTTGGGACATTTTGCTGAAATTTCCTTTGATTTTTTTATGGGAATTGTACCGGCCATATCTATAAGTGTAATCCATTTATTATTAGAAAAATATTTTAAAATTTCGTGAGTTGTAATTCCTCGGGATAAAAAGTTCCTTGGATTTCCTCTCCGCTTAAATCTTTTATTTTATAAGTAACTGGATTCGTTTCTAAAATCTCAGTTATTTCAAAAATCTCTTTCGTCCAATTTGCTTCGTATTTGTTTGCAAAAGTTTTCTTTGATTTCGTAATTCTTACACGATTTCCAATTTTAAATTTCTTTTTTCCATTTCCATTTTTTCCGCTCTTTTTGAATAAATATCTCAGGATTTCATTTTCATTTCTCGCGTCAACTTGAGCAGGTGTTATTCCAATGGAACGATGAACGTCTTGTTTGTTGTACTCATTAACTAATTCCTGTAAAATATTTATCCAATTTTTATTTCCATTTATCTCGAAACGAATTTTCATTTTCTGATTCAAAGTTCTGTTAAATCTTTCGATAATTGCGGATTTTTCTGAACTTTCCGTGTGATACATTTTAATTTTATACTCGTCTAAAAGTTCTTTGAAAAGTCTATTTTCAAATTCTAAACCTTTGTCCGTGTGAAGGAGTTTAGGAGTAGAATGATTATGAGATTTTACATTTACCAAAACGTCTTTGAAAGCTTTTGAAACTACTATTCCGTTTTTCTTTTTCAATGGAACTGACCAAACGTACTTTGAAAACGTATCGATAATATTCAACATGTAACCGAATCCGTTGTTTTCATTCTCGTATTGTTTCATTATAATCAAGTCTGCAGCCCAAAGATCATCTTTTCCCAAAGTTAAAATCTTTCTTTTCTGAAATTTCTTTCTAACGGGTTTATGTAATTCTTTTGCAAATTCTAACTTTTCGTTTTCAGGTAAATTTATAACTTCAGTTTCAGGAATTACGTTAGTTTCCTCATTCGGATTTTTTATGAATTTACTTTTATTAGTTTTACATTTCACGCATTTAGCAGCAATTCTCCACCTTCCGTTCGCAGTTTGTACAATTTCCGCGTTTATATTTTTTGTTCGTTTTTTGCATTTATGACAATAAATTTCATCCTCCATGTTTTATTTAAGTCTAGAGACATTTTTTTTTAATGGAGTGAACTCCATTAAAAATACACATCCTTACGCTATTTTTTACATTTTAAATAAGTTCTTGTGTTATCGTATTTTTGACTGGATTGTAAACGAAGCTCGAACCACTGACTAAAACAACGTAGCATGTTGTTCCTTCTGAACCACCTGAAGGTGCAGCTACCGCTTTATTGAATTCTACGTGTAAAATGATGTTGCTTTTACCACCGGAAATACTTTTAGGTTGATCCGTTAAATCTATACTGAAAATCGGATAATCTCTTTTGAAAAATTCGGGTTCATGATACGGTAAATTGTCTTGAGAGTTTGTTAACTTTTTGAAATCTAAATACGCGGAATAAGCTAAACAAAAATCATTTTCGTCGAAATCCAAATTGTAATTTTCCTCGGGATATCTTTTTCCGCCGACTTCCAACCAGTAATTTCTAACATCTTTATGAACAAATTTAGCATTATCTTTCGTCTGATCGTTGAGTACATCGGTTTGAAAAACTATGAAACACCAGAGAGGATTATAAACGTTTCTATAAATGTTAGTTACATCGAACATCAACGTTTTTCCGGAAACGTTTTTATGTTCTATGCATTGCCAACTTTTAAATTGGAGTTGATACGGAATGCTTCTCAAATCTGTAATCAAATTGACTTTAGATTCGTTTTCGTATTCAATAACCGGAACTCTCAAAACGAAAGAAGTGATTTCTACTTTTCCATCATGTGGAAGCGGAGTTGCTGTGTCTTTTTTGTATCGAAATATCACGTTATCATCACTATTTCGAATAAAAGTAATTTCGAAACCCCCTTTGTAAATAGGAACTGTTAAATCTTTGAAAAATCCTAATCCTAAATCTCCCAAACAACCAACAGCACTGAAATTCCCTCCTCCGATAGCTTTTGAGTTGAACCCTGAATTGATTACATTTCCGTTATAATTTTTTGGGCCTGGATGACATACATAACCCTGAACCGTGCTAGCAATCCCCGGGTTTTCAATTTCATCGACTACGACATTATGTTTTTTCACTTCTATGTTCGAAAATAAGTTTGCAACGAAATTATCAACAAGTCTTACATCCATGTTTTCACTTTTATATGGTTTCGTTGAATCGGTTGAAACACATTTGCCAGAAATGTAATATTCTACATCTTTGCAAATAAATTCGTCATAGAGTTCTATTTTGAAAGTAGTCCTTTTGTTTTCTGCATTTAAATTCAAAGTTGATGAAGGATTGAAAGTTTGGAACTGTTTTCGCACAATAACGTCTTGATATTTATCAAAAACCTTTTTAGTTTGATACATACTTTATTATAGTAAACATAATTTTTTTTTTGATTTTTTATTTAGGTACTATGAAAAAATTTTTTATGAGATTTTCTCATAAAAAAACACAACTCACTGTAATAACTAAATTTAAACATTTTTTCTAATCGTGTTTATAATTTCCGCTTTTCCCAGTTCTTTTCCCTTTTCTAAAAGTTTCGCTTTTTCCGTATCATTATTTTTATAACCGTTCAAAATGTTGGTTTTCATCTCGTTGTAATTTTTAATTTCTTGTTCAATATTGTTAAATTCCTCATCCGAAATTTTCCCATCTTTCAAAGCATTCGTGAATTTTTCCTCTATGGAATTTAATTTTGTTCTCGCCAAAAGTTCGATATCCGAATGTTTATTAATTTTGTTTAAAACATAACTGCTCGAAGTTCTCAGGATTGCGGAAAATGTTGTTAATCCTGCTGAAATTGGAACTCCAAAAGGAATTGCTACAGGGAGAGCGATGCAAACGCCAATCATCCCCAGTTCGGTTAACGTAATGAAACACTCTGTTCCGAAAAATCTTTTCGATAATTTGCAGTATTTTTTCCTCAAATTTCCCCTCGTTTTCATTTCGTTTTCTAAAAATTCGTATTGTTTCATAATGCGATTTATTCTATAATCGTTGGAATTAAATTCCGGAACTGGAATCTGGGGATAAATGTTTTTGTAAAACGGAGTAAATTGTATGTCATTTTCAACTGCAGGAGCAGACGGTTTTTGGTTTTCATCAATGTTGTTCATCTTATTTATTATATAAAAAACAAAATTAATTACTTTTCAGCAACAAGTAAGCTTTAATATCGTTGAATTGAATCTGTTCGTTATTTCCCGTGGTTGTTGACAATTTTATCATTTTTATTTCTTTCAGTCCTTTTCTTAGTGGAATGAAAACTACTTTCTTTGGTTTTTCCGTGTAAACAGTATTAGGCAGCATTGGTTTCTCTATGAAAGAAACGTGCAATAACTCGTGCTCAACGTGCAAATGGGGATGTTCATCGTGATTTGTAAAGCTATATTCCGTAATGTTACAATGCCATTCGACTATGTTGTCAGAAAAAACGAGTTGTTTCGGATTATTCTCTGATACGTAGTTGGTATTCTTTTTAAACAAATTATCGGAACCTAAACAATTTTTCAACTGAAATATATCGCAAAAATTCCCCTCATCCACAATTCTCATTTCCATGGGAAAGTATGCAGCAATTCTGTAAGAATCGTCTTTTAAATGCTCGAGATCGAATTTCAAATTATTCGGATTAACTTTCTGTATATCTTTTTGTATTTCTTTCACTTGAGCTTCAGAATACTTTTTCATAGTGTCTTTTTTCGCTAACAAACTATTTTGAAAACTGGATAAAATACTAATCAACTTGGCTTTGAATGAACTCACATTGAACGTTCCATCGATTTTATATATTAGATCGTAAATTCCATCAGGAAAAGCAAATCTGTAAGCGAACTCGAAGTTTTTTATCTCAAACGTTTTCCTAGTTGTAAACAACAAAGCCGACATGCCCAACTGATACTCTTTATTCGAATCAAGTGGAATTGGACTCTCAAACCTTAGTGTATCTCCTGAAATTTTTATAAACATTATTTATTTATATATAATACTAGCGGATTACCCGGGTGTTGCCCCGGTCGGGGTGCGTAAATAACTGGACGTAAAGTTCCCCCTCCCCCGCACCATTACCGACTGTGTACTCGTGGTGGGTTGTGTTGATGCAAGTTTAAAAACCGCAACTTTGAAAAAAGATTTGACGCAGTGTTGATAGGTACCAATAAATAACTCGGCGAGTTGCTGCGAACATTGTAAATATGTAAATAACTCGGCAAGTTGTGGTCCTAGAAAAATCGTTCGCCACTTTTCGGAAAGAGGGGAATTTGCCCTAGCCGAGGACACCACTCACGACCCGATATGAAAAACTCGACGAAACTGCTTTTCCCATTTTTCTTGACAACGACATTCTCGACAACAACTTTTCAAGATCGGGGTTGCTAGGAATAGCCTGAAAACCGTTGAAGGAAGTCTCCACCGAGAATGCAACCTAGTCAGAAACCATCCCCGGTGTTCCCAAAACATATTCCCAAAGTTTCATCCCGATCGGTCGAGTAGTTTAGGAGTCTATAGGGAACATACATACATACAGACAGACATTCATTTTTATATATAGAGATATATAATAAAAATGAGTCAAAAATATAAGATGAAGCCCTTTCTATTTGAAGAAAAGAAAGCTTCTCACCATTTACTACCTCTGCCCCTACGTTGTCTGGTGGTAGGACCATCCGGATGTGGAAAAACAACTTTATTGTACAACTTGATTACTGAACCTTGGGGAATTCCGTTTGGAAATCTTTACATATTTTCCAAATCTTTAGATCAAAAAGTTTATAAAGTCTTGAGAAAAACTTACGAAAAAATAGAGGATAAAGTTGGAATGAAAATAGCGCAGTTTTACAATAGTTGCGACGAACTAATTGTACTAGATGATTGTCAGTCGGACAGTTTGATAGTTTTCGATGATTGCGTTAATGTTCAACAGCAACGAGTTATAAAAGATTATTACGTTAGAGGACGTCATAAGGATATTTCGTGTATTTATCTAACTCAATCATACACTAAAGTTGATAAACAGTTGATTAGAAACAATCTGAATTTTCTGTGTATTTTCATGCAAGGTCCAGTTTACATGAAAGCGATTTACGATGAGTATGTCGGAACGGATTTTACTTTTGATCGATTCAAAGAAATATGCAACGAATGTTGGAAAGATTTTGGATTTCTGGCGATAAACCTCATGAAACAATTAAAAGATGGTCGATACATGAAAAAGTTTGAGAAAACGTTTCTTGAATAAACGATCAAAAACACCGTTAGACGATCAAAAACACCGTTAGACGATCAAAATAACCGTTAAATCACCGTTAGACGATCAAAATAACCGTTAAATCACCGTTAGACGATCAAAATAACCGTTAAATCACCGTTAGACGATCAAAAACACCTTTAAATCACCGTTAGACGATCAAAAACACCGTTAAATCACCGTTAGACGATCAAAAACACCGTTAAATCACCGTTGAAACGTTTTTTAAATATACGATCAAAATAACCGTTAAACCATCGTTGAAACGTTTTTTTAAATATACGATCAAAATAACCGTTAAACCATCGTTGAAACGTTTTTTTAAATATTCGACAAAAAAATTTTTGTTTTACTATAATAAATGCCTACTGAAAAACATTTAGAAAAACTTTTGTTGAAAAAATATAACGAACATAAAAAAAAGATTGAAACTGATGATTCAGAAACTGATGATTCAGAACCAGAAAATCGAATTTTCCTGAGAAAACCCAAAAGAGAAATGACCGTCAAGGAAGCGAACAAAATTCGAGAACTAAAACAAGAGTTGAGACGTGCTTTCCGAGAAGCTAGAGTAGATAAGTTGAACGAAAGAGAAACTCAAGAAAAGATGTTTGCCCCCATCACGGAAAAATTAGTTGAAGTAAAAAATGCCGTGAAACAAACTGACGAAGACATTAAGAAATTGGAAATTGTTCCTTACATGCAAGCTCCTATGGCGAGTAGTTCTCCCGTCAAGAAAAGAAAACTGGTGACTTTTGGACCTACGGAAGGAGCTTCTGCACTAGTTGATACTGTTGAAACTTATGATACGACGTCAGATGAGACCGTAGTAAACACAAGCAATAGTTTATCAAACATCGTGGATATGGTAGATCGGAATGAAACCCCATCGAATAGCGTTGGTCCGAAAGGAATTGGTCCGATTGCTAGACTTTACATCAGACAGGATGATAAACAATTTGGTATATGGGGAAAAGAGGACAAAATTTTCATTGGAGACCAACAAATTCAAGTAAATGGAGATACAATCGTTATTCAAAAAGAAACGTACAAAGGAACGCACGGATTATGGCGTTTGTTAACTGATCCTCTAGGACCTGATCCTGATAAATACACTCAAGAGGATTTGAAAGTTTACAAGAGAATTCTCATTCAAACGAATTCTCTATACCAAAAGAATGACCCAACTACCAATAAAGTAAAGTCTAGTACGGGGAAAAAATGGAAAGATTTGATCGCGCCTATTTGGAAAGAAATCAAAGCAAGTAAAGTTGGTTCGGGTTTGATAGAATATTCTGAAAATCCAGTGGAATTTAAATACATCGACAACCTCCAACAGCTGCAACAGCGTTTGTACTATTTGAACGCACAAGAACGAGCTGGTAATAACAATTTTCACAATGAAAAATTAGGAATTGTAAAGTTTATAAACGATCAGTTGGAAAAAAACATAGATAATCCCAAAGGAATAGAATATCTGTTGAAAGTTGTAAACAGTTTACCGAAAGGTATAATTAAAAATGGTTCCGGAGTTTTAAATACTTTGCTGAACAAACTTGATGGTTTCGCACCTGAAATGTATTTGCCGGGTGGATACAACTATTGTGGTCCATTTACAAAACTAGATAAACGATTGAAAAGAGGAGATCCAGGAATTAATAAATTGGACGAAGGTTGTAAAAAACACGATGAATTTTACAAGGATCACACAGACACGAAAGAAAGACATGTAGCGGATAAAGCACTGGAGGAAGTAGCAATAGAAAGAATGTACGCGAGTGATGCAAGTTGGAAAGAAAAAGCTGATGCAGCTGCAGTGAGAGTTGCAATGAGAAGTAAACGATTTTTCGGTATGGGAGTTCGTTATTAAAAAAAAAATTTTTACTATAATAAATACCTAACTATGATTACGAAAAATATAGATTTAACCGAAAATCAATTAACCAAATTGCGAGCCGCTTACAAAAAGCGCAGATCTGTTACAGTTCGTTTGGCAGCGAAACAAATTTCAGGAAATGGAAAACATAAAATCAGTCTGTGGGAAACTCAATCAAAAGCATTTGAAAAAGCGAGAGGAGAAAAGAAAGGAATTACGTTAACTTTGGATTATGAACAACTACATTTGAATCACACGGGTGGATTCCTACCACTGTTATTTGCAGGAATAGGAGCACTTGGAGCGTTATTAGGTGGAGGTGCAGCAGTAGCAAATTCAGTAATAGACTCGAAACATAAAGCTGCTGAAGAAGCGGAAATAAAACGTCATAATCTCGAGATGGAAAAACTAGCTCAAAATGCAAAAAGTTTAAGTATTGGGGCCGGTTTAAAAAAACGAAAAAAACGGAAAACTACCAACCTCTGAGTAATTTAGATTTAAATCGTTATGCGAAAAATTTTAAAATAAAACATTTCCGAGGTGTTTTCATGAAGGACGAACTTCCTAATCGGTCTAAACCTGTTGAATGCGGAATTATTAATTTGGAAAATTCTTATCAAAATGGTAGTCACTGGACTTGTTATTTCAAAAAATCCGAAAAAGAAAAATATTATTTCGATTCCTATGGAAACGCATCACCACCTAAAGAGTTGGTAAAATACTTGGAAAATAAAAATATTTTTTACAATTCCGAACAAATTCAAAAGTATAACGATCCTCCGATTTGCGGTCATCTGTCTTTGATAGTGTTAAAAGAACTTTCAAACGGAAAAGATTATGAAACTGTTTTAAAAACATGCAGATGGAAATTGAATTCTGAAAAAACTTGGTTTTAGTATAATATTGTTGTTTTAATGGAAATTTTCCATTAAAACGTTTTTTATTAAAATTAATAATTAAACAAACTTGATGTTATGCATGTCTTTTCCATTTTTTGATTTGGTGATTCCATAGTACACTAAACAAACACCGTGCTTAACTAGAGCTTTGAGTTCAGATTTTTCAAAAGTGTACGCATATCTTTCTGGTAAAAACACTTTAAATTCCCCCAAATTGGCAATTATAGACTCTTTGTTTTCCAACGAGTATTTAGTTTTCACAAATTCAAAGTTTAGAATCTTGTATGGTTTTCCAACTTCCAGTTCAGAAAGTTTGTTTGTGGAGTTTTCAAAAGTAACCTTTTTCAATAACTGTTCCTTATTCATTTTTATTACAGAATATATTCTTTTAACTACCCCCCCATCTTTAAGAATTCAAAGCGCAGTTAGGAAAATCTAAAAAAAAAATGAGGGGTTAGTTAAAAGAATAACTTTTATAATATAAACATGTATGATGCGAGAAAACATTGTGAAAAGTGCGATGTTAGCACTACCTATAAAAACTGGGCGAGACATTTAAAGTCTAAACGCCATGGAAAAAACGACCCGGACCGGACAATGACTATCAGAACTAGAAAACCTAGAAAAATGAAACCTGTATTTGTAAGACCGAGGAAATTGCACAAAGTATTTAATTTTAGTGAAAAAGTATTTGAAAATAACGTAGAACTGAGAACGGAAGTTGGAGAAAAAGAAACTGCATTTAAATCTAGATTAGCGACTTACAGTATTAAAAATACGAAAGGATTTAAAGATGCTTCCAAATTTCTTAACAGTATTGAAAATATCGTAACAGGTTTACTCAACAGGGAACTTAGAAAAAAGAACCTGAAAGTTAATGTAGTTTTAATCGCAGAATTTAAAAAAGGAACTAACGAAAATAACATGGAGTATCAGGAACTCAATTTCAAAACTAAAAACGTAATAATATTGCAGTCAGCAGAAGTTGCAAACTGTTACGAGAAAATGAAACAGAAAATTCTAAATGAAATGGAATCGTTCGAAATTAAAGGATCTCAATGGCAACTTCACAAAATCAAGCATTTGGAACTGAACGTTAACAAGTACACTCCATTGAAAGGATCGTCTTTCATCCCACTCCCAGCTTTTCTGCAAAGTAGGAAAGCAATTATAAATGTGAAAAATAACGATAATAAATGTTTCCTATGGTCAATTCTGTCTGCATTACATCCTGCAGACCACCATTCTGATAGAATAGGAAAGTACATTAGTTGGGAACATGAGTTTGACGAAGCGTTGAAAGATATAAGTTTTCCTATGAAACTTACGAGTATAAAATGGTTTGAAAAAAGAACCGGGATGTCCATTAATGTTTATTGTCTGAATGAAAAAAATACTATAGTACCCTTGGAAATAACGAAAGAGGAAAAGGAAAAACACATTGACTTGTTGTACTTGAAAAACGAGGAAACTGAACATTATTGTTGGATCAAAGATCTATGGAAACTAGTAGGGAATAGTCAGTTAACAAAACATCACAAACGAAGGCACTTGTGTAAAATGTGTTTAAATAGCTTTGGAACTCAGATTAAATTAAACGAACATAAAGAATATTGCGGAGCTCATAAAGCTGTTAAAGTAGAACTACCAGAACCTTATGATAATATTTTACAATTCAAAAATTATAAACGCTCCATGAAAGTTCCATTCGTTATCTACTCGGACTTTGAAAGTTTGCTTAGAAAACTTCAAACTGTTATAGCTGAAGAGAAATGCAAAACACCTGTTAAAAACTCTAGAAAATCCATTATAAAATCTATCAGAACTAAATTGAGAAGGCTTACAATTAAAATCCAAAAACACGAAGCTAGCAGTTTTTCATATTACATAAAGTATTCCAACGGATATTATAAACCTCCAGTCGAATATTCTGGTCCAGATTCTCCAAAAGTATTCTATCAGAAACTGAAAGAGGATGTTTTGCACATTGCTAAGGAATATTACGATCAAATTGTACCAATGAAATCTTTGACAGTTGAACAGGAACGGAAATTCAAAAATGCTAAAGCTTGTCACATTTGCGAGAGAGGTTTTAACGAACTACCTCCAATGCTTGAAAAGAAACTCGAGGTGAAGGAAAAAGCTTTGGTCTACTTTCACATGCAAGGAGATGAAAGTAATGCAAACAAAATACAAACGGAATTGACGGAATTGAAACGAAATATCGATATCAATAAAAGTCGAGTGGCTGACCATGACCATTTGTCAGGGGGCTTTAGAGGTGCTGCCCATTCTCTGTGTAATTTGGAGTATCAATGTCCGAGATTCGTACCAGTGTTTTTCCACAATTTGGCTGGTTACGATGCCCACCTATTTGCAAAACAACTCGGAGAGGATGAAGGGGAAATACGTTTGATTCCAAATACTGAGGAAAAGTACATTTCATTTTCAAAGATTCTCAGGTACGACTCTGGAAAATTGGATAAGAAAGGAAACCCAGTAATGAATAAAATTGAAATAAGATTCGTAGATTCGTACAAATTTCTAGCAAACTCTTTGGAAAAACTAGTAGGAAATTTAACGAAAGATCAATTTAAAGAATTAGAAAAACATTTCAGCCCGGAACAATCGGAACTTTTGAAAAGGAAACTAGCTTATCCCTATGAGTACATGGACTGTTTGGAAAAGTATGATGAAAAATCTCTACCACCTATTGAAGCATTTTACAGCAGCCTAAATAAACAAAATGTAAAAGAAACTGAGTATCAAAATGCGCAAGAAGTTTGGGAAAAATTCGGCGTAAAAAACATGTGGGAATTCACAGAACATTACAACAAATGCGATGTATTACTCTTAGCTGATGTAATGGAAAATTTCAGAGATATTACCCTGGAGTCTTACAAATTAGATCCAGTTTGGTATTACACAACTCCTGGTCTGGCATGGGATTGTATGATGAAAATGACAAAAGTGAAATTGGAACTGCTGACTGATTACGATAAAATTTTAATGATTGAAAAAGGAATTCGCGGTGGTATATCGCAATGTAGTAACAGACACGCGAAAGCAAACAACAAGTACATGGTTGATAAATACGACCCAACTAAACCTTCCAACTATATAATGTACCTTGACGCAAACAACTTGTACGGCTGGGCTATGTCTCAGTTCTTACCAACTGGTGGTTTTAAATGGGTTGAGAACTTGGAAACTTTAGATGTTGAAAATATAAGTGATGAGTCTCCCAAAGGTTATTTTCTGGAAGTTGACTTGGAATATCCTAAAGAACTGCACAATTTACACTCGGATCTACCACTTGCACCGGAAAACAGGATTGGAAATACAAAATTACCTAAATTAATGACACCTTTGTACGACAAAGATAAATACGTTTTGCACTACAGGAATTTGAAACAATGTCTGAGCATGGGAATGAAACTAAAGAAAGTACATAGAGCACTGGAATTTGATCAATCGGATTGGTTGAAAGTCTACATTGACTTCAACACAGAATTAAGAACGAGAGCGAAAAATGATTTTGAAAAGGACTTTTTTAAATTGATGAACAACAGTGTATTCGGAAAAACGATGGAAAATATCAGGGAAAGAGTCGATATTAAATTATGTTCAAATGGAAAGAAACTGGAATCGTTAATAGCAAAACCTACTTTTGATCGTAGAACGATATTCACGGAAAATTTAGCAGCAGTTCACATGAAAAAGACTAAAATTCTTTTCAATAAACCCATTTACATTGGCATGAGCATTCTGGAAATTTCAAAAACTCTCATGTACGAGTTTTATTATAACACGATAAAGAAACAGTACGGAGAAAATGTTAAATTGTTATATTGTGATACGGACAGTCTAATCATGGACATAAAAACTGAGGATGTTTACGCGGATATTAAAAACAACATGTTAGATCAGTTTGACACGTCCGATTATCCGAAAGAAAATGTATATGGAATTCCACAGGTGAATAAAAAAGTACCAGGAAAATTCAAAGATGAAATGAACGGAAAACAAATTGAGGAATTCATTGGACTGAGATCGAAACTGTACGCTCATAAAGAGTATAAATCCAACGAGGAGATGGAAAAAATATTAAAAGAAAAAGAGACCAATAAAGATAAAGATATTGAAAAAGGAATTGTAACTAAGAAAGCCAAAGGTGTCAAGAAAAACGTTATTGAACAGGACATCAAATTCAATGATTTCAAAGAATGCCTCTTTACTAAAAAACCGATCCATAAAAAGCAAATGTTATTTAGATCGGAAAAGCATGATATTTATACCATTGAACAGAACAAGAAAGCGCTTAGTGCGTACGATGATAAAAGGCATATTCTAGACAATGGAATAGATACTCTTGCTTGGGGGCACTATGCGATTGGAATAGAAAAAGAAAATTTCGTAGATTATTTGAAGGAACTTACGAAAATGCAAAATGAAATAGACGAGTAGGTAGGAAATGGAAATGGAATTGAAAAATATAGGTAGGTTAGTTAAAAGAATGAAAATAGTAATAAAAATATATACGATGGAAACTTTCAGTAAAAAATTTCATGATTTGATGAAAGAGCGAAAGAAAGTAATACAACTCTTTGTTACATTTCTAAAGAAATATGACGGTGGAAAACTTAGACATCATGTAAAAAGTAAGACAGACTATCATATGAATAAGTTACGCAAAATGTGGTTTGAATGTGCTTCAGAATCATCCCTAGAATATTATTTAAATATGGAATGTCACCACGCGTACTTAAAATATTTACGGGATAAGGAATGGCAAAATTATGTTAATTATTTCCAAGATTGGAGAAAAAGGATGATGAGTCTTGGTGACGAATGTAGTTCAATAATAATGAATGATTTAATTTTGAAAATGGGAAAACATTCTATTTAATCGTAATTTCCATTATTTTTACTATTAAAAAAAATCGTTTTTTATGGAAAATTTCCATTAAAACAATAAATTTAAGTTAATAGTTAATAAAGAACTTTAAACCTGTAATTCGTTTTACTTCTTATTTTTCTCACAGGTATTTCAACCAAATTTTCTTAGGGAATCCCTTATGAAAAATCTAATAGGGACCTCCTCTTACAAACGTTCTATACATGAAGTTTAGCAGCATTTGATTATCCTCTTCGTTGCATTCATAACAAATATTACTATTTCGTACTCTAACCCTACAATTTTTGAAAGGAGTAAAAGTTAGAATGTTTTCAGTTAGTTTATTTTTTCCTGCAAAAAAGTTACGTTTCACAGTTGGTAAATCTAAAAACTTATGATACTTCCTCACGAAATAATCAGTCAGTTCTTTAGATTCAGACAATTCCCGCCACTCACTCTTGGAAAGACAATTTCCATCTTCAAGTTCTCTTAACGATTTAAAGTGTTCCATTTTATTTTATTGAAGAGATCCTTTTAACTAACCCCTCTTTTTTTTTGTCTTTTCTTTTGTCTATTCTATTGTCATTGAATTCTAATGGCTTGGACTAGATTCACAAATTCAGAAGAGATCTGGCGTCTCGTCATTTTAATTTAAGACGATTCAAAAATATTTTTAGCGTCTCGTTATTTTAATTTAAGGCGTTCAATTTATTTTTTTCTAGTGAAAACATCAGAGGGAGCTAAATTTCGAAAATATCGACCCCTAAATAGTCCTAAATTTGCATTTTTATTTACGATTGAAAATTTTTTAGAGTTTCACTAGAGTTTCTGATAAAAAAAATATTTTTAAAAAAAGTCACTGACTAAATGAAAAGTCACTGGTTCTGATGTTTTGTGATAAAACTTTTTTATCAGGGATCTAAGTCGCTAAATGAAAAAGTCGCTGGTTCTGATGTTTTGTGTTAAAAAAATGTGTTCTGATGTTTTGTGATAAAAAATGTGTTCTGATGTTTTGTGTTAAAAAATGTGTTCTGATGTTTTGTGTTAAAAAATGTGTTCTGATGTTTTGTGATAAAAAATGTGTTCTGATGTTTTGTGATAAAAAATGTGTTGTGATGTTTTGTGGTAAAACTTTTTATCAGGGATCTAAGTCGCTAAATGAAAAAGTCACTGGTTCTGATGTTTTGTGTTAAAAAATGTGTTCTGATGTTTTGTGGTAAAACTTTTTATCAGGGATTTAAGTCGATGGTCCAGAACGTACATATATATACTACTTATATATATTTATATATGTATGTGTCATTCCAGACGATAACTCTCGAAAGAATTGAGATAAAAAGTTCAAATTTGCACGAAAAATCTGTCTTGGCAATCGACAGGCTAAGTTCGAAGATGGGCAGAATCGGGTCACCCTAAGGGGGAGTTTTGGGGAGTTTTAGGGGGGGGGGGGAAATTACCCATAAATTCCCAAAATGAAAAAGTCTGACAAGTGACACCTCATTTTAAAGGTTTTTGTACGCTGAACACGATGGTGAAATCAGAATTGCGATATCTCATTCCATTCTCAAACTGGAGCACTTTGAAGATGAAGGAACGTGGTTATTTCTTGAGATGTTCTTCCTGGTTCGTCTGCTCTAATCTGATAACGGAATGGGATATCGCAATTCTGACTTCACCATCGTGTTCAGCGTTAGAAAATCTACAAACCGAGGTGTTACTCGGCAAAAAATGGAACAAAAAATTTGTTACGTACCCAATACCTACTCTTCTGGTATTCAAAACATTTTTGATTTCCCCCTCCCCCTCCTTCCACCCCAAATTTTACTTTGCGTAAAACTACTCCTGTTTTAATTTTGTATGGTATCAAGTTGGGAAAACATTGACCGAAAATTAATTTTCAGAAAATTTTAGGCGGAGGAGGAAGATGCCGAAAACTTCGAAAATTCGCTCTTATAGACATGCTGCATGATTGTGGTTTTTAAATTTTAGGTACTGAGTAAAGTACCAGTAGGAGTTAACCAATTTCGATGAAATTTTCAGGGATGGTTTGTTATTAGTAGAAAAGATTATTTCCTGAGTTTCAGCGTGACCGCATTATTAGTTTCTGTGACCGCAACTTTCTTAAATTTTAGGTACTGAGTAAAGTACCAGTAGGAGTTAACCAATTTCGATGAAATTATCAGGGATGGTTTGTTATCAGTAGAAAAGATTATTTCCTGAGTTTCAGCGTGACCGCATTATTAGTATCTGTGACCGCAACTTTCTTAAATTTTAGGTACTGAGTAAAGTACCAGTAGGAGTTAACCAATTTCGATGAAATTTTCAGGGATGGTTTGCTATTAGTAGAAAAGATTATTTCCTGAGTTTCAGCGTGACCGCATTATTAGTTTCTGTGACCGCAACTTTTCAAATTTTAGGTACAAGGTAAAGTACCAGTAGGGATTAACCGATTGCGATGAAATTTTCAGGGGTTGTGCGGTCACATGAGTAAACAATACCACCCGAGTTTCATCCTGACCGCATGTGCAGTTTCCGTGACCGCGTATTTTTATTATGTGATAAGGCTGACCTGCAAATTAGGTGGTCCCGTGGTTGTCTAAAGAGGACAGCTGATGTTGTAGCACGAGGCACCGATATTGGCAATCTACCACGATTGACCCAAGTACTGCAAGACAACACGAGGAATGTGGTAATCCGTGTTGTCGATGGAGAAGATATTTTGGCCATAAAATGAATCATTCCAGTCTCTTCCCACATTCAAAGGTACCATGAAAACGCATCAGGTCGTTTTTCAGAAAGACAACCCCAATGAACTCAAAATGAGAAAACTCAGCTGCTTTCATTGCTTCGACTGCAGAAAGCATCTTCTGGACCCTCATAACCTTTCTGGGGCCGTATCTGAGGACCTTCATTCGCCACAGCAACATGATATTCTGACCGTGGAGTGTGATATTTTGTGTGAACCAGCAGAAGGATACCAGCCCAACGATATTGAATGAAGAGTAATTTCAAGACTGCCGCTTGCAGAAAACCAACTCCAGGATGACCAACCCATTATTCGTCCAGGGCCTTCCACCCATCCTCATGAGGTCACTAAGCTGCAGCGGACATCAATAAACTCGCTGTCAGATATTAGAGAGTTTTCGCAAAGGTTTGGCTACTAGCCCGTTGACGGGCTAAGGCCTACGTACGAAGGAAAGTGCGAACTGCGCATGCGCACGTTTGGGTGGGAACGACCTAACTTAGCTTGTCAACGTTGGATGCCACCGGTCTACGTAAACGACCTAGCACTAGGTCGTATGGGCCGTTTCCCGTACTAGCCTTCCACCGAGGAAACCTCATCGCATGGATTGCCTTCTTCCATGGCATTTGTGATTATTTGTTTGTGTTGTGTAGGTGTAGGTACCTGATAGCGTGCGTCTTTTTGCTCTCGATTTTGGTTTTTCTGCTGTATAAAAACCCTACATTTAAAAAAAAAATAATAGTATTAGGAAATATTTCTGTGACCCTTGAAGACTGGAAAATGTCAATAAATTGTACCTGGCTAATTTCTCTATGTCTATGGACAACCTTACAGTTTTTTGGCTAATAATGTCTACCTATATTAGCCACTAATTTTTGCCAAATAACTTTAATTAGCCAAACCTTTAGTTTTTTGGCTAATTTGTCTCGTGTCTATGGGCAACCCTAAATTATTTTCCATTTGAAAATAGTAATAGGAAATGTTTCTGTGATCCTTTAAGACTGGAAAATCTTAATTAATTGTACCTGTCTAGTCTATGAACAACCATATAATTGTACTAGCGAAGATGAAAACTAAAAACGGCTTTTTAAACTGAAATCTTCAAGTGATGAGAATATGATGAGAACAGTTCAACGTTAACGTTAGCGTCACCCATCGAATCAGCTTAGGTCGTTCAGCGACCTAACTTTCAGACCTTAGATCGTTTCACGATCTAAGAGGTTAGCATCCGGTTTTTTCCCTTAGATCGTTAGCCCGGAGATCCTTAGTCCGTCAACGACCTAGTGGCCAAACTTTTGCGAAAACTCTCTATTGCCCCAGGAACCTACCTACTAGTCATATTTCGTAGATATGGAAACAAGTCATTCCGTTACATCTGCAGTGTTGAGAAACTTGAACAGGAAAATGATTCCCTCTGGGTAAATGGTTTCAGAAGCTTTTAAAAGTCACGGAAACAATTCACTGTCATAGAAAATGACGAGTGCATGGTGAAACTCGATGATGTTATCCACGTACTTCCTGTGCCTCGAATTATCTTAACAAAGAGAAAGATGGTTTACTGTTTTGATGAAAACGTTGATATATGTGAAAAGTGAATGACTGATTTATAGTTTAAGTTAGTAAGCTGGTTCAACAGTATTTTTTCTTCTTTTTGATGTTCCTATAATTTACGATTGGAGTGTAAAAATTTAATTCTTGTTATTATTAACGTTGCTCCACCTGTTTCAACGTTACACTAAAATAATGGTTACCTTCTTTAACTGAAAAGTTGAGTTATTTTCTGCTCATTCGTGTTCTTTACTGTTGTTGAATGTTTTAATTCAATGGATCCTAAGTCAAGAATTAATATTGTAGCTTAGCCAAGACTGTGGCGTAACTGGCCTGTGATGTTAAGCTAAGGCTAAATTATTTTCATATTTTATGCTCGTTAAATTCATACATATATTTCTATGTTCAAATTTCATAATATTTTTTCTGTTCAAACGTTTTGAATTAAACATTTTATAAATCCTTATTTCTCACTCCCTACACATTTACCTCACTCCCTCAAAACTGATTTTTTTTCAAAATGGCGTATCTACAGTTGGGTAAAAGATTATGCGTGATCACTTGGGTAACATGTTTAGAATGTTTAGATTTAGAGAACCTTGAGGAACGATTAGCAATGAAAAACCGTTCCATTTTTCAGTGATTTTTTTTCTGAAAAATTAATGCCCTAAATGTGACCGACTTTTTGAAATGACCCACGTACGTACATACTTACGGACCGAAATCAAACGGAAAACCATCTAGAAACTCGTTTTGAGCACCTGAACAAGATTCCATAGTTTTCTTGAGCACCTCCTATTTTTTAAGGTATCACCGTACTTCCATTCCTATAAGTAGGTATAATAGGAATATGGTAGTAAAAAACTTAGTAGCTTAACACTTGCTATCACTTTCGGAAGGAAAAGAATTCTAATCCCTCTAAAATTCCCTATAAAATTGTTCCCTCTAAAATTCCCCCTAAATCCCCCCCCCCCCAAGAATTTGTAGTCCCTCTAAAATTGTTCCCTCTAAAATTCCCCCCTAAAAGAATTGTAGTCCCACCAAAACTGTTCCTCCTGCTTTTTGCTTTCTTGGTTTGATATTTTGGTTCCACCAACAACACTTCGTGTCATTATTTCACTAAAAACAATAAAGCAATAAAACATTAAATATAACATAATATCACATAATATAATATAATAAAAACAATTCGCGATACGTCTGCGATTCAACCATTTGCGATGAAATCCATTGCAGTTATTGACATGGGTACATGAATGAGCAATTTAGAAAAAACCGGGTAGGTATAATATCCATAATATGCTTCACCTGTATAATCCAGTCACATTGATTGGATTTCATAGATGAATATGAATATTTTATCAGGTACCTACCTACTTAGTAGCCTCTATACTGTTTGTATCGGTATCTACTCGTTGCGATGAAATGGTTAAAAGAGCTGTTCGAGGGAGCTGTGTGCCATAGCTTGGCAGACATTTCTTCGTAATTTGGAACAACGACAGAATTGAAAAGAGGAAATTTCAGAGGTAAACAACTTTAATAAGCGAGATCCTATTTAGTGTTATTAGTGCTATCTTACCCGTGTTATAGCTAGCAGTAGGTACTGTTATGGCAAGCCTACATACACACCTTACATGTATGAATGTACCTGCCTACCGTTTCAGGTGTTCATAGTGTAAAGAAAAACGGAGTTATTGAAAAAATAGTCTATTTCCACTAATACACGAAAAAACGCGAAAAACATTCTTATACCGGTTTCGGTGATCAAACCATCGTCAGTAACAAATCAGATTGTTTGTTACTGACGATGGTTTTATCAACGAAACCGGTATTACAGTGTTTTTCGCGTTTTTTCGTGTATTACTAGAAATGGAATATTTTTTCATTAACTCCGTTTTTCTTTGAAATGGGATTCCACGATTTCTTCGCGAGTGATTTAGTTAGTTCGTTCATAGTGTAGTTGTACAACATAATATGTTATGAACATATTATGGTCAGGTGATATTGTTGACTGACTGTTGGAAGGTGAAAAACAGATTGAGACTTGCAGTTACGATGCATAACAGCGCATGTGCTGACTCACTTCCCCGATCGGCCCCCTTTGTTTTGCGATTTTGTCCCCCCTACAAAATGATCTGATCGGCGATTGATTGGGCGTGCCCCAATCGCTCCCTGTACCACTTTCACGGGATATTGAATGACTAGGGAAATCTGAAGGGACGCAAAAAAACCTTAATAAAACTTATCCTCATGTATAAAACGGGTGATATCTTGAAAAACGATAGGCGATAAGGTGGTGGACTGCGAGGGTGACCTAAAGTAGAAAGGGGTGCACAGGCACATGCGCTGACCCGATGATGGATGACCTGGTATTTTGTGTGCGTGAAAGAATAAAAAAAAAAGAAGCTATTAACATCCTAATGTCGGAATAAAGGGGTTGAGCCTTATTTCTGATTCCTTGTTCGAGCATGTGACATTTTAATACCGAATCCGTTGGGACCACAGATTTGACCTGATACTCCAGCTATCGCCACGCCTGCCGATGCCAGTGGGGTGGTCGAATGAAATGGGTAACGCGATTTTCAGCACTTTTTCGTTCTTTTTCTTCCCCACTACCAACTGCTCCAAAAAGGTTCTGGTAAAACATCCACAAGTCACCTTATTTCTTCTTGCTTAAACATTACCTTCCACTATACCTCCATTCTCTAGTACAGCTGTGCGCGTGGGATGGGATTTGTGGACGAAGTGATAGGCAGGCGCGGAATAAAAATGTTTGTTCCGAAACGTCAAAAAATGTAGGAGGACACAAACCATTGGGGGGGGGGGGGGGGGGGGGGGGGGGGGGGGGAGGTGCCTAACTGTAATGTATAATACCTACACAGATGACAAGTTGGTTGGATTGAAATCTACCCCAATAGATAATTTCACGGGCCTCATTACGCTTACGTCAATCCGATCAGAGAAGGCCATGGCCGATATAATTCAGTCAGCTGGTTCGATCTGCATCTATCCCCTTTCAGATCTGCATCTATCGGATGTTCCTGGAGCGACGCTCACAAACCATGAAATCGCACAAAACAAAGTCGCCGACCTGCGGAGATTTCTTGTAGGTCGAGGGATTCCTTGTGGCAACAAAAACCGCGATGAACTTACGGAATTTACCAAAGATACGATTAAACGTAAGGTGCCTGTCGATCTCCGGGTAGATTGGGGGAAATGGCTGGCTAAGAAACCCAAGGTTCAGCGTGCTTACGACCTGGAAGCTGCAGCTGATGATGATGATGAAGTCCAGTCAGGTTCATTCAGCCTGTTTCTCATCGGCGGTGCCTGGTTCACCAGGTAGATGTATATCGTAATCAATCTGTACAACGCCCGGGTCAAAGTGTTTGGAACAGATGTACACCGAGAGAAAAATGTGGCGCACCATGCCCGCTAGGAACACTCGGAATTGATTTCCCGATAGGAAACCTAGCGGGTGTGCCTAATCCCAAGCGGGTAGGGTGAAAATCGTATCGGGTGATGTTAAAAATCTATCGGGAAGACGTAACTCCAATCGGGTACGAAATAAATTTCTATCGGGCTGCCATAAAAATCTATCGGGCTGTTAGATTAGCCCCTCCTATCGGGTATGGCTCGGATATTTTTGTATCGGGCATTCGTAAAAACAAGCGGGTTTAGGTAATTCCTAACGGGTATTCGTCAAAATCGTATCGGGTGGCGACTTAACCCTAACGGGCTTTTATAAATGGGAACTACACCCGTTAAGAAATCAATCGGGTCTGTTGGTTGTCTATCGGGTTTCATAAAATTCCTATCATGGGCAGAGGGACTAGTTGCACTAGTAGTCGAATTTCTTGAGGAATGTGGGGTAGACCCACCTGAAAATGAGGGGGTTTGTGAAATTTCGTACTGATACTGTTCTTCTGCTTGCGTCACAGTTTCGAATATTTTATTTCGGACCTGTCTTTGGTATCGAGGTGAAAGATTTTTGGTTGTGGCGTACCTCAGAAAGGCGAATGGCAAAATCAGATTGAAATGAAATCAAGGGAAAGTTGGGGAGAGCGCCCACGCCCACGAATTCTGTGCGACGACTACAAAAGGACACACGCGTAGAAAACGGCCGAGTGAGCTGGGCGTGGGCTGGGTCCAATATGCGCCGTCGCGGCCAAACTGTGTTTCACAGAATCCCCCACGCATGGGCTGCACGTGTACTGTGCCTGGGCTGGGTTCAATTTGCGGCGGGCCTTAAGCCCCGTTGACAAGCCTCGAGCCAAGTTTGTCAAGCCACACGCCGTAGGAACAGGTATTACAATAATAATATTAATATTAACAATTAATTAATATTAAAATATTAATAGTAATAATTAATAACATCAACATTAATAATTGATAATATTAATAATAGTATTAATATCATATTAATAGGTATTACAGTTTAAGATGCCAGACAGTCTTAGTTAGGAGGTACCCATAGGACGTATCGAAAAAGTACTAGGTACCTACTTACTTAGTAGGAAAACGAGAAATCATTACATCCTGCTCCTAGGTAACTGTGAAATGACCTATCAGCTTGAATAGGGGTAGGAAACTGATCCAACCCTTTCCTCCAACCTGGGCGCGAGAACTGAAGAACTTCTGTACCATACACCCTTTGGCACCGGTGTCATACACCAGTATAGGTAATACAGCTAGGTCTGATTGATGGAAATTTCTAATAACATTTGAGCCGTAAGTTTTCAAGTCTCTAACACCTAAAATACGAAGTAAAAAATAAAAATAAAACCTTGATATTTTAGAAAGGTAGGTAGGTACTTTTCTCATACACTTGCTTATTTTCGTGTCGCAGTATCATACATGTATGATGTATCCCCCAAAAACAGGACAAAAATCGTTTCCCCGGCAACGTAAACCTCGATAATCAAATCTACAGGTCCCAAAACATGGAAAATAAAAATGAACACAGAGATTGTGGTAAAGAAAAATAATAGCAGAAAATACAAAATAAATGAGCTCACCTGCCCAAATACTGCCCGACTGTGGTTGAGTCGCTGAGAAACGACCGTAGAGTACTGATACCAACGTAGTTAGACTTAAGGCCAATCCGACCCAAAATACTTCCAGAAACGGCCTCCACTTTGTGCGATACCCGCAGGTATTCATTTTATTTTTTTAAATGACGCTGGATTCCATCCTGAGAACTTTGACACCAACCGCACTATCCTACGATTAGTAGTTCTTTTTCAATTATTTTTCAAATATTCTAGTAGATCTTACCTCATTGCACCCCTCTCGCCTGGGCGGGGGTGCAATGCACCCGGGGCCAACTCTGACGTCAGAATTACTAGAAACTTTGAAAATTGTAAAACAATAATTACTTATCGTAGACAGTGCAGTTGGTGTCGAAATTCTCAGAAAGGAATCTGGTGTCATTAGAAAAATAATATCCCTAATGGACCCATGCGCATATTCCATTTGGTAGTTAGTTTTTCATCCGTTATCTCGTAACCCCTCTCCCAGCCCAGTTTTCGCAATTCTGATAATCTGAGAAATCTATTTGTCGAGAGTCCCTCCCGGAACTCCAACTCAAGTAGATTTAAGTTCTCGCTAAAAACAACTGTAGAAATAAGGCTCTGGGAATAAACGGCAAGAGTGGGGCAACCGACGCCAGGATCCGGTACACAACCTGAGGCCCCACCAGGGTCTACATAACCCCGGATCCTGCGCCATTTTCGCCATTCTACGTCTCCTCTAGCTGCTGGCTACTCTCTCTCTCTCCTCAAACCTCTTCTCTTAAAATTCACTCTCAAATACTCTCATAGTAAATTCACACACACAGTAAATTCACACTCACCCATTCATCATAGTTAGGTGGAGGTCTCACCCTTAACCAACCCTGATGAAACACACTAAACGCTCGGTGGAGGTCCGCCCTTAACCGCACACACTCGCTACACAAATTTCACCACTAAATTCGCTCATACACATTTCATCAGGATCAGGTGGAGGTCTCGCCCTTAACCGATCCGGATGACATACACTACACGCTCGGTGGAGGTCCGCCCTTAACCGCACCAACACTCACTTAAATTCAACACACACATAAATTTAGTCAGGTATGGTGGAGGTCTCGCCCTTAACCAACCTGACGAAATTTACCACACGCTCGGTGGAGGTCCGCTCTTAACCGCACACACACACACACACACACCTAAATTCCACGCACTTCATGCATTTAAATTTACTAACTTAAACTAACTTCAACCTTTTCAACACACGCTCGGTGGAGGTTCGCCCTTAACCGCAAACACACCTAAAATTCACACACACCAATTTTAGCCTTAAATTCATTCCTATCCTACATCCAACTACCTCCACCTCTCATGGTGAATTTTACATCAACCTAAATTCACCATAGTGGTAACCACCGACGTTCCCGCCTCCTTCTTCCCTTCTCACCATGGAGTCTCACGCCGTCAGTTCGCCACCCCTCTTGACGGACCAATCCACCCTGCAAGCCGCTGCGACACCGCCCGCCGACCCCACGTCCGCTGCGACACCGCCCGCCGACGTCATGACCGCTGCGTCCGCACTCCCCTCCACCCTTCCGCCATTCTACACGCACGACCCAGCCCTATGGTTTTTCCAAGTCGACGCAGCCTTCTCCGCCGCCGCTGTCCGCAGCCAAAAGGTCCGCTATTCAAGGGTCATCTCGCTCCTCCCCTACGACATCTTACTCCAGACGTCCGACATCGCCCCCGACTGCACCGCCCCCTACGACGTCCTTCGCAGCCGCCTCACCTCTTTGTATCAGCCGTCGAAATATGCCCGCATCGCTGCGCTTTCGCAGCCCCAGCACCTCGGCGATCTCAAGCCGTCCCACCTCTTCCATCGCTTGCGTCACCAGCTCCGCGACGTGATGACGTCTGACGTAACGCGCATGTTCTGGCTCAAGGCCCTCCCCTCCCCTGTCCAAATCGCACTGGCCAGCCACCTCGACGCAGCCGACGACGATCTCCTCCGCCTGGCAGATACTATCCACGACTTCTCCTCCGCCGCAGCGGTAAACGAGGTGCGCCGCCCCGCCCCTCGCCCCACATCATCTGACTGCACGAAACGCCCCGTGTCGACCGACCGCCGAGCCCGCTCCTCCTCCGCCGACGGCCGTCGGACGATCCCCTCCGACCGACGTGGGCGCTCGCCCGCACAACGTCGGGACGACAAACCGCCGCAGCGCCAACCACCCCCCTCCTCTGAACAACAACCTCGGAAGCAGTGGCTCCCTGCGGACCCCCCCAACCGCTGCTTTTACCACGTCAACTTTGGCGCCAAGGCACGCAACTGCCAACCGCCCTGCGCCTTCAACGCGGCGCCGGGGAAACGACGCCAGCCCCGTCGGTAAATCCGGCGGGCCCCCCCTACACGCACCCTCGGGGGGGACCAAACAGCCTTTCCCCCCGCCAACATCGCCTGCGCCGCAACGTACGCCGACGCCGTCCGCTCCAACCGGACGACGGCTCCCCACACCGACGACCGCTCCCCGCGCCGCCCGCCGACGCCGCCCCGCCCAACCCGGGCGTAGCACACCGCAACCGCTCCTGCGACACCTCAAACCATCTGCAACACCACACCCACAACACTTCGCCGCACCTGCGCCACCGCACCTTCCCCCCTACCCCACTCACCTCCGACAACTCGCCGCATCGGCGCCCCCCGCTCCACCGCTGCTGATCCTCTCCTACACTGACGCCGTCCGCACAACACGAACGACGCCTACTGCGCACTCCGCAACCGCCGCAGCGGCCCCTGCCGCAGCCGCATCCGCCGCAACCAACGCCGACGCCGTCCGCACGACACGGATGACGCCTACCCCGCACTCCGCTACCGCCGCAGCCGCAACCTCCGCACACCCTACAGCCGCAACCTCCGCAACCAACGCTGACGCCGTCCGCACGGTACGGACGACGCCTACCCGGCACCCCGCAACCCGCCGCGTCGGCTCCCGCCGCAGCCGCATCCTCCGCACTCATCGCAAAGGGAACATCCACACCCGACGCAACGCCGCCCCCGCCAAGCAACCCCGCACCTTCCAGACGCAAGCGCCGCAACCGCCGCCACCGCAAACACCGCACCTACAACCTCTGCTGACGTCAACCCTACAACCTTCGCTGACGTCAACCCTTCACCCCAGCCAACACAAACCCCCCTCCGCAAACAGGTCTCCTTCACCCTACCTCCAACCCCCTTCCCTCCCCTCAACCCTCTCCCGCCGCCTCACCCACAGATGCTGTCTACCCCCACCTAGCACCTTCCCACCAACGCCTTTTCGTCCGATGCGAGCGAACGCAAACCCCCTTCCTCGTCGATACAGGGGCGGCCCTGTCCATCTTCCCCAACAAAAGACGAAGGGAAGTCCCTGGAGGATCTGGTCCATGTACCTCTGCCAGGTCTGGGCCGCGTTGCGGAGGCCGAAACCCATCTTGACGTACTCGAATAATCCGAAGGGGGTAATGATCGCTGTCTTGGGGATGTCGGGGGGGTAGATGGGGATGTGGTGGAATGCGCTGGCGATATCTATAGTGGAGAAAATGGTAGCGCCATGGAGGTGGGAAGAAAAGTCGCGGAGGTGGGGAACATTGTACAAGTCGGGGGTGGTGCGAGAGTTTAGGCGGCGGTAGTCCCCACAGGGTCGTATCCCCCCGTCGGGTTTAGGTACGACGTGGAGGGGCGACGCCCATGGGGAGTTAGAGGGGCGGATGATGCCGTCCGCGATCAACTTATTAAAGTGATCGCGGGCTTGTTGTAGTTGGAGGGGGTGGAGGCGGCGAGCTTTGGCGAAGAGGGGCGGTCCTGTCGTTTCTATGTGGTGTTGTACGGAGTTGAGGTGGGCTGATGGCCGGGGCAGGGGTTTGTAGGAGTGGAGGAGTTGGGTGGTACGATTTGTAGGGGTAACTGAATTTATAAACCCGTGGAGGTGGGTGTGAGTGGAGGGGTCGAGCAAGCGCACATGCTTGACGTCCACCTGGAGACCGAAATACGCAAGGAAATTGGCCCCCAGGATGGGCTTCTCCACGTCCGCCACGGTGAACGTCCATTCATAGGCAAGTTTGCCGAGAATAATTTGAAAATCGTACGTGCCGTACGAGGGAATGGAGGTTCCGTTGGCGGCGTAGAGAAGCTGACGGTCGCAGCGCGCTTGCCGGTGTGGGGTGCCGTCGTCCGGTTGGAGCGGACGGCGTCGGCGTACGTTGCGGCGGAGGCGATGTTGGCGGGGGGAAAGGCTGTTTGGTCCCCCCCGAGGGTGCGTGTAGGGGGGCCCGCCGGATTTACCGACGGGCTGCGTCGTTTCCCGGCGCCGCGTTGAAGGCGCAGGGCGGTTGGCAGTTGCGTGCCTTGGCGCCAAAGTTGACGTGGTAAAAGCAGCGGTTGGGGGGGTCCGCAGGGAGCCACTGCTTCCGAGGTTGTTGTTCAGAGGAGGGGGGTGGTTGGCGCTGCGGCGGTTTGTCGTCCCGACGTTGTGCGGGCGAGCGCCCACGTCGGTCGGAGGGGATCGTCCGACGGCCGTCGGCGGAGGAGGAGCGGGCTCGGCGGTCGGTCGACACGGGGCGTTTCGTGCAGTCAGATGATGTGGGGCGAGGGGCGGGCCGGCGCACCTCGTTTACCGCTGCGGCGGAGGAGAAGTCGTGGATAGTATCTGCCAGGCGGAGGAGATCGTCGTCGGCTGCGTCGAGGTGGCTGGCCAGTGCGATTTGGACAGGGGAGGGGAGGGCCTTGAGCCAGAACATGCGCGTTACGTCAGACGGCATCACGTCGCGGAGCTGGTGACGCAAGCGATGGAAGAGGTGGGACGGCTTGAGATCGCCGAGGTGCTGGGGCTGCGAAAGCGCAGCGATGCGGGCATATTTCGACCCTGTCCATCTTCCCCAACTCCCTCCTCCGTCGGCAAGCGCGCTGCGACCGTCAGCTTCTCCACGCCGCCAACGGAACCTCCATTCCCTCGTACGGCACGTACGATTTTCAAATTATTCTCGGCAAACTTGCCTATGAATGGACGTTCACCGTGGCGGACGTGGAGAAGCCCATCCTGGGGGCCAATTTCCTTGCGTATTTCGGTCTCCAGGTGGACGTCAAGCATGTGCGCTTGCTCGACCCCTCCACTCACACCCACCTCCACGGGTTTATAAATTCAGTTACCCCTACAAATCGTACCACCCAACTCCTCCACTCCTACAAACCCCTGCCCCGGCCATCAGCCCACCTCAACTCCATACAACACCACATAGAAACGACAGGACCGCCCCTCTTCGCCAAAGCTCGCCGCCTCCACCCCCTCCAACTACAACATGCCCGCGATCACTTTAATAAGTTGATCGCGGACGGCATCATCCGCCCCTCTAACTCCCCATGGGCGTCGCCCCTCCACGTCGTACCTAAACCCGACGGGGGGATACGACCCTGTGGGGACTACCGCCGCCTAAACTCTCGCACCACCCCCGACTTGTACAATGTTCCCCACCTCCGCGACTTTTCTTCCCACCTCCATGGCGCTACCATTTTCTCCACTATAGATATCGCCCGCGCATTCCACCACATCCCCATCTACCCCCCCGACATCCCCAAGACAGCGATCATTACCCCCTTCGGATTATTCGAGTACGTCAAGATGGGTTTCGGCCTCCGCAACGCGGCCCAGACCTGGCAGAGGTACATGGACCAGATCCTCCAGGGACTTCCCTTCGTCTTTTGTTTCTTGGACGATGTTCTGATCGCCTCACGATCCCCGGAGGAACACCATGGCCACCTCCGCCAGGTCCTGGCCATCTTCGCTGCGGATGGCCTCACCATAAATAGGGATAAATGTTCTATCCCCCAACCAACTGTTCGCTGTTCGCACCTCGTTTCCGCCTCCGGCATCACTCCCCTCCCCGAAAAAAGTCAACGGGATGCTCAATTTCCCACCCCCTCAAACCGCTACGGAGCTACGACGGTTTCTGGGAATGATCAATTTTTACAGGCGGCACATTAAACATGCTGCCCAACACCAGAAACCGCTCGTAGCTGCCGTCCCCCAACCCGCACGCAAAAATGACCGCCGTCCCATCGAATGGACCAACTCCGCCTTCAACAAATGCAAGGAGGACCTGTCTGCCGCCGCTCTTCTTGCCCATCCCGACCCCCACGCCCCCCTTTCCATCACTACAGACGCCTCCGATTGGGCCATCGGGGCGGTCCTCCAACAAAACACTGGCGCCGGCCCCCAACCCCTCGGGTTTTTCTCCAAGACCCTATCCCCCCGTCAACAGAAATATTCAACGTTTGACAGAGAGCTCCTCGCCATCCACGAAGCCATTCTTCATTTCCGTGACTACGTGGAGGGCAGGCAGTTCTCTGTCATAACGGATCATAAGCCCCTCACCTACTCCCTCCTCCAAAGTAGGAAAACCGCCTCACCCCGCCGCCTCCGGCAGCTTGAGTTTATCGGACAATTCACGTCCGATATACGATATCTGCCGGGGGCGGAGAACTGTGTGGCGGACACCCTATCCCGCCCCACACCGGCGCCAGTGGAGGAACTGCTCCCCTTCCCCTCACCGCAAGTCATTGGCTCCCACCAAACACCAAACTCCGACCCAGCCCTCGCCAATCTCCTCTCCGCCAACAAGCTCGAACAACTGCCGCCCCACAACCTCTGGTGCGACGTGACGGCCGACTCTCCGCGGCCGTACGTCCCACCGGACCTCCGGCGGCAGTTGTTCGACCATTATCAGGCCCTCCACCACCCCGGCATCCGTGCCAGCCGGGACCTTATAAAACTAAGGTACTTCTGGCCGCACATGAACACGGACATCAGAAATTGGGTCCGGGCGTGCCAGAAGTGCCAAACGTTTAAGGTCTCGGTGTCGCCCGCCGTCGCCCCCCAACCCATTGAAGACGCGCTGCCGTGGGAGCACGTCCACTTGGACTTAGTAGGTCCCCTTCCCCCTTCGGAAGGGAAACGGTACTGCCTCACCATGATTGACTGTGGAACAAATTGGGTCGAGTGTATACCACTCGCCCAAATTTCCGCGGACACCGTCGGGACTGCGTTCCTATCTAACTGGATCGCCCGCTACGGCTGTCCGCGGAACATCACGGTCGATCAGGGGAGGCAGTTCGAGTCCGCCCTCTTCACCGACCTACTACGCTCCCTCGGCATCGCCAAAATCCGCACCACTCCTTACCACCCTCAATCGAACGGCAAGATAGATCGGTGGCACCTGGTCCTCAAACAAGCAATTGCCACCTCCGCCTCAACCCCCTCTTGGACTAAACACCTCCCATACATCCTTCTCAGCCTCCGAACCTCCCAGCACCCTCCGATGACGTCAGCCCGGACCAGCGGGTCTTTAAAGACCCGATACGGCTGCCCGCTGACGTTTTTCCCCCCGCCACCCCGTCAATTAACAGGGACCCCCCCCAACCCTCAACACCTAAAACCGACACCACTTACCCCAAACGCTTTCATTCGGCAACACAAATGTACCTCAAAAAGCCGGGAATGCATAAAACTTTCAAACCACTTTACGCCGGTCCCTTTCCCGTAATCCGTACCTCAAACACCACCGCCGCCCTGTTAATTGACGGGAAACCCTATACAGTCCAGCTAGTACGCTGTAAACCCGCACCTGTTCTCCCCGATCCCGCTACTCCTCACAGTCTCTCTCCAACCACTGATCATGTCACACCACCAGTGCTCCCCGTCGCCTCAGTCTCAGTTCCCGGGTCACGAGTCGCCCGACTACCCGGGTTTCGACTCGGACCCGGTGATCGCCGCCATCCTCCGCGACGTCTTCGCCTCCGCACCGCTCTCGCCCATCCGTCCGTCTCCCGAGCCCCCTCAACCACTTTCGTCTCCTCCGCCACGGATCGCCGGACTACCTCCCCGGCCCCGGCAGCTACGCTTACCCCGGTGGGCCATCATCCGCGATTTGGAAATCTTACAGGCCACCGGGGTACACGAACCCTACGTCCCGCACGACCCCCAGACGTCCGATGCCCCCCCCCCCCCCCCAGCCACCGACTACGTCTTCCCCCCTTCAGCCTCCGCATCCGGCGGTGCCACCAGCACCCCCGCGACCCCCCCTCCCACCACAACTGCCGGGGATATCCACAATAGCCCCCGCCGGGCACGTCCGGCTCGGGAGACGCGAGAGGCGGCGACGCTACGGCCCGGCGGCCCAGTTTAACCGCCCCGCCCGTCCGTCTCACGGCGGGGCCTTGTGTGGCTTGCGTGCCGCGTGTTGTATACATCACACGCGGCACCCAAACCCTCCATTCCCTGCCGTGCAAACTCACAAACGTTCGCTCGCTCGACTTTCCTCACAATTCTCTTCCTCTATTGGTCCTACATATACCACTCCTCCCTCACCCCATACACCATCATTCTATCAGCCATTATATACGCAACCTGTCAAATGCGGGCACAACTTAACATATGCCACATTCATTTGTCAATCATTTCAATACTAATGACTCTCAGCTACCTCTCTCCGCCTTACGCATACCTATATGTCCATATCGCACCGCTCCATTGCACCTCCCTCTACTATCTCAACCAACCATACCCAAATTCGCTCGTAGCAGCGTACCTGCTTCACCTCACCCTCTTATTCACATCACACACCCTCATGTTCATGCTCTGTACAGAGCACATCAACCCCTTGTACCCTATCTATAAGCTCACACCCACTGTACATACCTCCTCACCCTCCTTATCAATAAGCTCGTCATTAACCTCACTCCCTCTATACACACCACCTTATCTATAAGCTCCCAACCACTGTACATACCTCCTCACCCTCCTTATCAATAAGCTCATCATTTACCTCAAATCTTACCAATAAGCTCACTCCCTCTGTACATACCACCTTATCTATAAGCTCACACCCTCTGTAAATACATCACCACTCACCTTGTATCCTAGCACGTAAGTCCTCCTAGTAATAAGTCGCCTTCAGCGTCCTGATTGTTTGCCGCCGTCCTCAGCAGCTGTAATCTTCTTTCCGCACCATATCACATTGCCATCAGCTCCACATTGTTTGTCTCCGCCTTCAGCACCTGTAACCCTGCGCCTTCAGCCCCACTACTGTTCTCATTGCCTTCAGCCCATGTAACTCTGCGCCCTCAGCTCCTACAATTTTGTTTTTTTTTGCTCAAACTGGGGGGACCTCTGTCGTGAGTCCCTCCCGGAACTCCAACTCAAGTAGATTTAAGTTCTCGCTAAAAACAACCTGTAGAAATAAGGCTCTGGGAATAAACGGCAAGAGTGGGGCAACCGACGCAGGATCCAGTACACAACCTGAGGCCCCACCACCAGGGTGGTGGCTTCAGGGTCTATATAACCCCGGATCCTGCGCCATTTTCGCCATTCTACGTCTCCTCTAGCTGCTGGCTACTCTCTCTCTCTCCTCAAACCTCTTCTCTTAAAATTCAATTCTCAAATGCTCTCATAGTAAATTCACACACACAGTAAATTCACACTCACCCATTTCATCAGAGTTAGGTGGAGGTCTCGCCCTTAACCAACCCTGATGAAACACACTACACGCTCGGTGGAGGTCCGCCCTTAACCGCACACACTCGCTACACAAATTTCACCACTAAATTCGCTCATACACATTTCATCAGGATCAGGTGGAGGTCTCGCCCTTATCCGCACCAACACTCACTTAAATTCAACACACACAAAAATTTAGTCAGGTATGGTGGAGGTCTCGCCCTTAACCAACCTGACAAAATTTACCACACGCTCGGTGGAGGTCCGCCCTTAACCGCACACACACACACACACACACACCTAAATTCCACGCACTTCAAGCATTTAAATTTACTAACTTAAACTAACTTCAACCTTTTCAACACACGCTCGGTGGAGGTTCGCCCTTAACCGCAAACACACCTAAAATTCACACACACCAATTTTAGCCTTAAATTCACTCCTATCCCACATCCAACTACCTCCACCTCTCATGGTGAATTTTACATCAACCTAAATTCACCATACTATTTAAATGGTTCTTCAGGTTGATTTAATTATTTTCCCATCGCCCTATGGGTATAGGGGAAGTAAAAAACTCCATTGAATACCGAATACTAATTTTCAGCTTTGTCCACCAGGCCCGTGGCAGTTGCCGGGACTGTAATCAGCCCGCATATGGTGGAATATCCCCTGGGATAATCAAACCTTGTAAATTGAGACGACAAGAAACGATGAATTACAAGACGACCAACGACGTCTGCCACTGGGCGCAATGCAGAGAAGCCGACACCTCCAGAGAAAACTTGAGAGGCGCTAATAACATCGAATTACCTTTTCCGGAACACAGCGGGTCGTAGCGTATCATCATTTCTACCACCTAAGTACCAACCTCAGACGTTTCTCTAAAACAGAAAGCCTCATTATTTTTTTTATGAATACAAAAAAATACAGTTTCGTACGCACAAAACCACATCCTGCGGCCACGTTTTCCATTTCCCGCAGTGAGCGACCTATAATTTGGCGAGAGGTGACCGCTGCATCTGGTAGGGCCTACATAATATAGGGAGAGAAGTGTGCCACGCCAACCCTTCGTCAAGGCGAGCGATACACGGTCAGGTGAAGAAATACAAAGGAAGCCAGACATTTTTGATCACTGTTTGGTGTAGAAAGGGAAAAAGAAAATACTGCATCAATTTTGGTTTATTATTCTGTGAATAATACACCTATGTATTCGCTCAGCAAAAAATTTTTATAACACCCCCTGAAATTTTTTTCGTTTACGTTTCAAGGTGTGTAGATTCCAAAAACGCTGCAAAGTCATTGTCACATGGGTTTATTATTCTATTGGACATACCTACAGAAATGCTGGCTGTTCATTTATTGTTTCTTTCATGTGATATAATTGAAATAGCTATTTCTGATGGTTTCCACCAATTTTGGCCCCCAAAACACGATTAAGGTACGCTATTTTTTTCCAAATTATCTTTGATCATTGGCAGTGCCATTTAATCGACTTGATCCACTTGTTGACACTTTTTCTAGTGTTATTATACAAATTGATGGTGATTTCAGACAATTCCCTAGGTTTTTAACTCATAAAAAATCGATTTTGGGAGCAGAACCATTGGTAGAACCTCAATTTTCCACTCTTTGGCCAAAATTGACTTCATATTCGGTATTCTTGTCCCAAAAAACATGGAAAACGATACCTCAAACGTTCATGTTACTAACATGTTACTAAAACACAAAAAGTACCTATTTTTATACCCATTTTCTCTCATAACACCCCTGGGTATATTCCGATCGGGCTGCAAAGTTTCGGGACACAACTAGGGCCCAAATGCAGCATTTGGGCGAAAGAACGAATTTTTTAGACCGAAAATGAAGCCGATAAACGTGATACGGCGTACGACGGACGGACATGGCATTTTTGGAATCTACGTACCGCGAAACTGAAAAGAAAACATTTTGACGGGGTGTTGAACAATTTTTTGCTGAGCGAATACATATAGGTGTATCATTTACAGAATAATAAACCAAAATGTAATGTCCGTCCTCCGTATCATGCATACCGGCTTCATTTGCAGTCTAAAAATTTCGTCCTTTCGCACACATGTTCCATTTAGGCCCTAGTTTTGTCCCGAAACTTTGCAGCCCGATCGGAATATACCCACGGGTGTTATAAGTGAAAACGCTGCAAATCCCTGCACAACGGTTTATTATTTTGTATAGAATACCCTCCTGTTACAGATCACAGCTCTATGTATAGATAACCCTTCTATATAATATGATATGTACTATTCTATTATATACATATTATGTAGATCGCAGACCCTCCGTAGGTTAGTACCTAACCCCGTACTCGCAGACCCTCCGTAGGTTAGTACCTAACCCCGTACTCGTTACTAGGTACCTACCTAAATCACGAGTTAAATGTTGCTAAAATAATTCTGCCGATGACAAACAGTACCTAACAAAAAGAAACACACATAATGAAGTTCTGAAAAGAAATTGTTGATGAGGAGTGAAAAAAGTTGCAAAAGTACCTACCAACAAACTCCAGCCCCTTCTACGTAGATGGTATAATGAACCGTTGTGTAATAATTTACCGTTGAGTAATGATTTACCGTAGTAATAATTTACCCATCAATAATACTTCAACGTTTGTTCAAGTTTCACTACCTAACAAACTCTAAAAGAGCCATCATTTTTCAAATTAAATAATATCACAGAACAACCAACTCGACTTCATACTCCGCCAATATAATCAGGTGATCCCTACCAATGATTGGCCGTATTCACAAATTCCTATTGTGGGCGCGTCTCTGGTTACGAGATTTGGTTTGAATTGTATACAATTTCATTCACACTGGAGTCGAAAATGCCTGTCGGTGCAAACTTCGGGGCCTTACTGTGAACGAACGGCTGGACGTACGATGCTTCGGATGGTCTTAAAAAACTCGCAAGTTCAAGAATTATTTAAAACCGTAAAAATATTTACGTAAAAAAATGGTATAGGCGTTTTGAAAATTTCAACCCCTATTTTGAACCCCTTAGAGATGACTCACAGTAACGTCGAGCTTCGAGGACCAACTAGACGCCGAACGGAACCTATAACCCGAATTTCATCAATTTTTTTTCATGGTAACTAAGAAAAGTGGCCCGTACGGCGTACGGCGTACGGCGGACAGACAGAAATATTTTTATTGCAGTTTTGGATTCTACATACCTACCTTGAAACGTAAACCATCAAATTTTGAGGGGGGGTAAGAATTTTTTTTTTCATGCTCGATTCCAATGGTTCATTATTGAAAATAATAAACCAAAATGGGTATAAAAATAGGTATTTTTATGTTTTAGTAACATGAGCCTTTGAGCTACCGTTTTCCATATTTTCTGGGACGAGAAGACCGAATGTGAAGTCGATTTTGACCAAAGAGTGGAAAATTGAGGTTCTACCGAAGTTTCAGCCTTAAATTTACGTTAAATTTTGGTCTAAAATCGTTTTTTTTTCGCGCAAAGTTTGGGTGCCCATTTGGGTCGTAGTTGTGCTCCAAAGCTCGACAGCCCGTTTGGAATACACCCAGGGGTGTTGTGGGGGGTGTTCATGGTAGTGTACAATCCGAAAATGGAATTTAAAAAAATTTCTGTCCGTCCGTCGTACTTTTTACTTTCCTTTGTTACCGTTATCGAAAAGAAATTTGGTTTGTAGGTCCCGCTTGGGGTCTAGTTGATCGCGAAGCTCGGCGTTACTGTCAGTCATCTCTAAGTGCGCGAAAAAAATTATCTCAAAGTATCTCGAATTTTTTTTACGTTTTCAAATTGATCACGAACTTAGGAATTTTTTGAGACCACCCGGAGCGTACATCTAGCCGTTTGGTCACAGTAAGGCTCTGAAATTTGCACCGAAACGCTTCGCCAACATGATCGTGAATGAAACGGTATATTACATCCAGCCCAGATATCATTGCTAGGGAGCACCTGATTATAGTCACGCATGGCTGTATGAAATCGAGTTGGTTGTTCCGTTGAATCATTTCATTGGAAGAATGGTGATCATTTTGGATTTTGTTGAAGTGTAGATACTTTCGTATCATGAACAAACGTTATGCTTCATGAATAACTCAACAAATAATTTATTAGTGATGAAATTCTTGAATCCACCGCGTATTTGTGAAACTAATTGCTCGGCCGACTCCAGCACTCAGTTTACGGCTTTCCTAGCAGTAGCACGAGGGCCACAGAAAACAGTGATCTGCCTACGCAGAAGGGGCATCTATTTAAATAGGTAAGTAAATATTAACCGTTGTGTAATAATTTGCCTTTTTTTAGAACCTGTATGATTTTATATAAAGATAAAATATGTAGTTATAGAGTACTACTAACTTGTAGTAACTCTCAAGTTGAACATGTCGGTAGATATTGGTAAAAATAAATTGGTGAAATAAATAATTATATAAACTTATATTGTAGGATGTCAAAAAATAATGTTGGACTGAATCGGTAAACTGTTACAAAAACTGACAAAGAAGTTATACAAAGGACAGTGAAGGAAGAAAGGTAGAGAAGAAACTTGACGTTGAATCTCTACCTGAGTCATACGGGACCACCTATTGTGATGAGAGGGTCGTACTGGTGAAGGCACAAGACCCGCCAGAGGGTTCCCTCAGCTATTGATATTCATAGCCTCCTCTACTGTTACAGATGAGCCGAGTGAGACCTTGTTTATTCAACACCTCTTCACTGTCGATCAATCACAATATCGCTCTCATGTGACGGTGTTTGAGTCGGTAGACAACATCGACGAGTAGGTACGTACTCGATTACCATTTCGTCCTCGGTACAATACACCGGTGACAGATGATACTTCACGGTGTCATTGAATACGTAAATATTGTTAGAGAAAGGATTGGAAAAAAAACACTTGAATCCCGTACTCGTATGACACGCAGTTTATTCATCGTCACAGCCCTCGAAGTCTGAATATTCAAATAGGTAAGACTGTAGTCTGTACTGTGTAGGTACCTGTATAAGTTAATACTTATGGGTCATTTCAAAATTACGGTACGATTCGGCCTCATAATTTTTTGCCAGGTAAAGTTGGATGTTTTCCAGTTTTTTTAAAAGAAAAACTGCTTTCTATTGACCTCTTGGACAACATGTCGTCGTAGGCACACATAAAAAATGATACTTTCTGAGATACCGGATTTCAAAAAATGATGATGGCTAGGGAGATAGATGACGGTCTAGGGAGATAGAAAATAAGTAAGAAAACTGTTATAAAATATAAGTTATTTATACAAAACTCATGAAATCGTTTATATACTAAAAACTAACATTGCAGACTTGTTATCATATTCAGGAACCACATTAAATACAGAACATTTTGAAGTACTAATTATAAAGGAACAATGAAGGCATCTAGACAATCAGAATAATTATAATACAATATAATAATAAATGACAATAATAATGAAATACATTACACATTTTAGTAATTTAGTAAGTAATTAATTTTTTTAGTAATTAGTAATTTATTAATTAGTAATAAAATACACATTGCTACAGTTTTCTTAATTTTTATTCAAAATAGTGCCATAATACAGATGCAACATTCATTTTTATTAAGTTTATCTACCTCCCTAGCTACATATTTGTCTCCCTAGACTGGACTGGATGTGTTTTTGGGTCGGTCTAGGGAGATAGGTTTTGGCCATCTTGGAATTTTTCAGAGACTATCAAACAAAATAATGAGATTCTGAGTTTAGTTTTTCTATCCATGCAGCAAATATGTACAGTTAGTTATTTCAGAAGTCAAAATGAACTTACCAGTCAATAATTCTCAAGTTCTAGGGAGATAGGATTAATAAAACTAGAACGATTTCCTCTTCATATCTGAGGCACAAAAATCTCCTCCACTCAACACCACGTAACTGAAAACATGGCCGACCCAAAGGCAGCTTGTCAGCGTTGACACCAACCACTTGGGGACACGAAAAATCCGTGGTTACTGGCTTCCAGTTTATGATATGTAAATATTCTAGGGAGATAGGTAAAACCTATGTGACACATATAAAAAATAATAAAAAAGTAGGTAATTTAATGAACTGACTAAAACCAAAGATTTTAGGTGTAATCTAAGGTGTAATAGACCAATATGGCATTTTATCAAGATTAAAACAGTCCATTTACTTTATTAAAAAGTCAAGTGAAGTTTGAATATTTTTCATGTGATAGGTCTAGGGAGATAGAAAACAGGGTTTAATTGATTAATTTAAATACCTAATTAAACAAATATTGGCAATAAAAGTTAAGAAATATCATCAACTAACACCTGTAGATCAAATAAAAACAGGCCTATCTCTGAGGGACAAAGAGCTGAGGAACAATCTTCTTGTGACAGGCGATTGTAC
Source organism: Leptopterna dolabrata (assembly GCA_954871275.1). Taxonomy (NCBI): domain Eukaryota; kingdom Metazoa; phylum Arthropoda; class Insecta; order Hemiptera; family Miridae; genus Leptopterna; species Leptopterna dolabrata. The sequence continues at coordinate 87,021,637 of OX940975.1, read as the reverse complement.
CATAATGATTTTGAAATGACCCTTATACAGGTGTAGTATAAGTCGGTTGAGTGGAAAATGTGATCGTGTCATATTTTTTTTGCGAAATCGGGGTTTTGGTACCATCGGGTTCATCAAGAACTCACCTACACGACAGTACAGTTTACCCCTCGATTAGGGCACTTTAAGGGACCAAAAGAAAGGTAGAATCCTGAAAAATTCATGAATTTAGGGATTTTTTCGATTTCCTGGTAAAAGTGATTAAATACCATCTGATCATATTTACTAGTAAACCAACTGGCGTCATAATTATCAAGTACCACATAATAACTTTTACGAGCACGGATGCCCCCCCCCCCCCATATTTAGGCCCCCCTAGAGCACGATGCAAAAATGTACAAGTTGCGCATCGCGCACAATGTTCTAAAACAGCCTATTCGCCTCCTTAGGGCTTACTCCATAAACGTACCAAATTTACCAAATTTGATGAAGATCCGTTGAGCCGTTTGACAGTAATCGGTTCCGGACAAACGGACAATGAAATTAATATAATTAGTGTAGGTAAATCATGTATCAGATTGAATGAACACCTACTTATAAACCGAGTGAGTCCAACAATTTTTCCAGGGTGATTTAAATACTTTGTATTACCCTTTGGGTCGGGTAAGTCAGTTTCGAAGCTCATTTTAGCGAATTTTCAAAGAAAATGAAGCTATTGCAATGGCTTCGAAATTTAAATAATATAAATTTTTGGAAATTTTCTTCATAGAAATCCGTTTCAGACCATTCTAAAACGATTCCTGAAATTTAACACTTTTTTATATGTATATATATATTTATATATATATGTGTCACTCCAGACGATAACTCTCGATAGAATTGAGATAAACAGCTCAAATTTGCACAAAAAATCTATCTTGGCAATCGAAAGGCTAAGTTCGAAGATGGGCGAAATTGGCCTACTCTAAGGAGGGTTTTGGCGCATTTAAAGTGCGCAAAAATTACCCAAAAATCCCCAAAATGTTATTTTCCAACAAGTGACCCCTCATTTTAAAGGTTTTTGCACGCTGAACACGATGGTGGAATCGGATTTTAGATATCTTGATCCGTTCTCAAATTAGAGCATTTAAAGTGCGCAAAAATTACCCAAAAATCCCCAAAATGTTATTTTCTAACAAGTGACCCCTCATTTTAAAGGTTTTTGCACGCTGAACACGATGGTGAAATCGGATTTTAGATATCTAAATCCGTTCTTAAATTAGAGCATTTAAAGTGCGCAAAACCTACCCAAAACCCAAAACGGTAGAATCAGGATGGACAAAACGTACAAATTAAAATAAATACGAAGAGAATATACATAGAAAACCAAATTTTAGACCGAAGTTTTCCTTTATTCAAAACCATAGCCATTAATTTTGGTTTATTATTTTCAATAATGAACCATTGGAATCGAGCATGAAAAAAAAAATTCTTACCCCCCCTCAAAATTTGATGGTTTACGTTTCAAGATATGTAGAATCCAAAACTGCAATAAAAATATTTCTGTCTGTCCGCCGTACGCCGTACGCCGTACACCGTACGCCGTACGCCGTACGCCGTACGCCGTACGGGCCACTTTTCTTAGTTACCATGAAAAAAAATTGATGAAATTCGGGTTATAGGTTCCGTTCGGCGTCTAGTTGGTCCTCGAAGCTCGACGTTACTGTGAGTCATCTCTAAGGGGTTCAAAATAGGGGTTGAAATTTTCAAAACGCCTATACCATTTTTTTACGTAAATATTTTTACGGTTTTAAATAGTTCTTGAACTTGCGAGTTTTTTAAGACCATCCGGAGCATCGTACGTCCAGCCGTTCGTTCACAGTAAGGCCCCGAAGTTTGCACCGACAGGCATTTTCGACTCCAGTGTGAATGAAATTGTATACAATTCAAACCAAATCTCGTAACCAGAGACGCGCCCACAATAGGAATTTGTGAATACGGCCAATCATTGGTAGGGATCACCTGATTATATTGGCGGAGTATGAAGTCGAGTTGGTTGTTCTGTGATATTATTTAATTTGAAAAATGATGGCTCTATTGGAGTTTGTTGGTAGGTAGTGAAACTTGAACAAACGTTGAAGTATTATTGATGGGTAAATTATTACTACGGTAAATCATTACTCAACGGTAAATTATTACAGAACGGTAGAAGGGGCTGGAGTTTGTTGGTAGGTACTTTTGCAACTTTTTTCACTCCTCATCAACAATTTCTTTTCAGAACTTCATTATTTTCTGTGTTTCTTTTTGTTAGGTACTGTTTGTCATCGGCAGAATTATTTTAGCAACATTTAACTCGTGATTTAGGTAGGTACCTAGTAACGAGTACGGGGTTAGGTACTAACCTACGGAGTGTCTGCGATCTACATAATATGCATATAATAGAATAGTACATATCATATTATATAGACGGGTTATCTATACATAGAGCTGTGATCTGTAACAGAAGGGTATTCTATACAAAATAATAAACCGTTGTGCAGGGATTTGCAGCGTTTTTTGACTTCCCTTCTGCTACTGTGAACATTTTGATTAAACTCATACATGAGTGGCAGCATAAGAGGAAATTGGATCGAGAACTTTAAAATTTTTGATGAACAAAAAAAGTTACAATGTGCTATCAAATTTTTTTTTAGGTAGTATTTTTTATACTAATTCGCCTAATAATGGACGTTGAAAGCTGATTTTTGAACAGGACGGCCTTTGGTCAATAGGTACGAGTAGAAACCAGCAATTTTTTATAGTGTTCGTAGAGGCCGAAATCTGTTACATAGATTGCACACACTTGTCTGAAACATATAGATAGGTACGGTATCAGATTGAGTAAACATCCATCAAATGTGTAAGTTCCAGAATTTATTTTCGAGTTGGGTAAGAAGACTTGGCGTTACCCTAACGGCGAATAAATTCTCATCAAGATTACCATACAGCCAAAACCCCCGAAGGTTCAAAACTTAATCTGATCAAGACCCAAAACGTCAGTCAGTTGAATCCTTTCTACTATAACAATCATTTACCTAGTTGTGAAAAAAAAAATCAGTCATGCAGCATGACTTAATGAGCGAATTTTCAAAGAAATATTCGAATTAATGGCTATGGTTTTGAATAAAGGAAAACTTCGGTCTAAAATTTGGTTTTCTATGTATATTCTCTTCGTATTTATTTTAATTTGTACGTTTTGTCCATCCTGATTCTACCGTTTGTTTATTACGTAATTGTACTAAGTGCTTATTTATTTGATCGCTGTGGGTAAATTCAAGGAGTTGTACTAATCGTTTGCCTCCCCCTTTTTTGCTTCGAACTCTCGTCTTCAATTAATACTTCTCACATTTTTCAATCTGACCACTCTAAGGGAGTGGGGGTAAGAGTTTAAAGATTATCCTAGTTTTGGGTAATTTTTGCGCACTTTAAATGCTCTAATTTAAGAACGGATTTAGATATCTAAAATCCGATTTCACTATCGTGTTCAGCGTGCAAAAACCTTTAAAATGAGGGGTCACTTGTTAGAAAATAACATTTTGGGGATTTTTGGGTAATTTTTGCGCACTTTAAATGCTCTAATTTGAGAACGGATCAAGATATCTAAAATCCGATTCCACCATCGTGTTCAGCGTGCAAAAACCTTTAAAATGAGGGGTCACTTGTTAGAAAATAACATTTTGGGGATTTTTAGGTAATTTTTGCGCACTTTAAATGCTCTAATTTGAGAACGGATCAAGATATCTAAAATCCGATTCCACCATCGTGTTCAGCGTGCAAAAACCTTTAAAATGAGGGGTCACTTGTTGGAAAATAACATTTTGGGGATTTTTGGGTAATTTTTGCGCACTTTAAATGCGCCAAAACCCTCCTTAGAGTAGGCCAATTTCGCCCATCTTCGAACTTAGCCTTTCGATTGCCAAGATAGATTTTTTGTGCAAATTTGAGCTGTTTATCTCAATTCTATCGAGAGTTATCGTCTGGAGTGACACATATATAAATAAATATATATATATATACATATAAAAAAGTGTTAAATTTCAGGAATCGTTTTAGAATGGTCTGAAACGGATTTCTATGAAGAAAATTTCCAAAAATTTATATTATTTAAATTTCGAAGCCATTGCAATAGCTTCATTTTCTTTGAAAATTCGCTAAAACAGGCAGAGGAACCCAGAACTTACTGATGCTAATCATTCAGGGCTTAATTCTGTCCCGGGTGCACCACGACCGAAATGATCGCTTTTAGCGAATTTTCGAAGAAAAGGAAGCTATTGTTCTCGGTCCAAAATTTTTAAAACTCGAATTTCCGAAAGATTTTTATACCAAAATCCGTTTCAGACCATCCTGAATTCACTGCCCAAAGACACCAAAAATTATATGTATATATATATTTATATATATTTATATATTTATATATTTATATGTTTATATATTTATATATGTATGTGTCATTCCAGACGATAACTCTCGAAAGAATTGAGATAAAAAGTTCAAATTTGCACGAAAAATCTGTCTTGGCAATCGACAGGCTAAGTTCGAAGATGGGCAGAATCGGATCACTCTAAGGGGGAGTTTTGGGGAGTTTTAGGGGGGGGGGGGGGAAATTACCCATAAATTCCCAAAATGAAACAGTCTGGCAAGTGACACCTCATTTTAAAGGTTTTTGTACGCTGAACACGATGGTGAAATCAGAATTGCGATATCTCATTCCGTTCTCAAACTGGAGCACTTTGAAGATGAAGGAACGTGGTTATTTCTTGAGATGTTCTTCCTGGTTCGTCTGCTCTAATCTGATAACGGAATGGGATATCGCAATTCTGACTTCACCATCGTGTTCAGCGTTGGAAAATCTACAAACCGAGGGAGGTGTTACTCGGCAAAAAATGGAACAAAAAATTTGTTACGTATCCAATACCTACCTACTCTTCTGGTATTCAAAACCTTTTTGATTTCCCCCTCCTCCCCCTTCCACCCCAAATTTTACTTTGCGTAAAACTACTCCGGTTTTAATTTGGTATGGTATCAAGTTGGGAAAACATTGGCCGAAAATTAATTTTCAGAAAATTTTAGGCGGAGGAGGAAGATGCCGAAAACTTCGAAAATTCGCTCTTATAGCCATGCTGCATGACTGTGGTTTTTTTTTTTGGTATATGAAACGCTGTCAACTTGTCGGAAAAAATTAAGGAGAATCAATTTGTAGAGCTTTGCACTTCGAGATTTTTCTTAAAGAAATCGGTAACTCCATCCTACTAAACCTAAAAAAAAAAATTTGTGGTTCGCTGCCCTGTTTCACACCCACCGACGTGTTTATCCGCATTTCTTTCCAAAGTGCCGTCGGTTTTGGCAGAAAGTGGAGGAATACAGGCATTTGCATTTATCCTTCAGTTAATACGGCCGAGGGCTTTGCCATCGTTTTGCAAAAAACGCTGCAAAGTCCTTGTCACTTGGGTTTATTGTTCTATTGGACTTAACTACAGAAATGCTGATGTTCATTTATTGTTTATTTCTTGCGCAGTAATTGAAATAGCTATTTTAGATGGTTTCCACCAATTTTAGCCCCCAAAAACACTACTTCGGCTGTTTTTTTTACAGATCTGATTATCTTTGATTATTGGTAGTGCCATTTAACTGTCTTGATTCACCTGATGATACTACTTCTGGTGTTATTATACAAATTTATGATGATATCAGACAATTTCCCAGGTTTTTGACTCATAAAAAATGAATTTCGGGAGCTTAACCTTTGTTACAATCCCAATTCTTCACTGTTTGTTCAAAATCGACTTCATATTCGGTCTTCTCGTCCTAAAAAACATGGAAAACGATAAATCGAAAGCTCATATTACTAAAACACAAAAAAATACCTATTTTTATACCCATTTTTCGGTCATAACACCCCTGGGTATATTCCGATCAGGCTGTAATGTTTCGGGACAGAACTAGGGCCCAAATGGAGCACGTGTGCGAAAGAACGCATTTTTTAGACCGAAAATGAAGCCGGTATGCATGATACGGCGGACGGACGTTGCATTTTCTGTATCTACGCACCTTGAAACGTAAAAGAAAAAATTTTGAGGGGGTGTTATAACAATTTTTTGCTGAGCGAATACATAGGTGTATTATTCACGGAATAATAAACCAACACGGTATCAAAATCATTGTTGCCGTTCGAGTCTGGAAGAAACACATACTTACACGCACCGTTACTGTTACCGCCTTTGAGAATTATAATCCCATAGATATTCTTACAAGGAAGGGAGAATATGTTGAAAAAGTGTGAAATTCACAAATTCGCTGGAATAAAAGCTTCATGTTCCTTGTCTCCCATTAGCCGGAGGTGGAAAGGGTGTGTATAATTGAATTTCCTCTCTCCCTGACGTGAGAAAGTGAAAGATCGAGGTGGAAGTGAGCACCGACTCGAGTTCGAGACTAAACTACCTACAGCTGGTTATTACCACTGCCACCCATGCGGGGTTGGGCCGTAGAACCTTTTGTCCTTCCACCAACCTCTTGCCATCCCCTTCACAAAAGGGAGCTCTTTTGTCGCTTTTGATAGAACGTAATTATGTCATCTTCGTCTCAACATTCCGTGAAAATGGAGCTCATCATTATCCTAGGAGAATTGTTCGAGTAGTTGGTAGGCACCTTTTATTCATGCGAAGGTGTCACAAATTTTCAAAGGGACGACAACACATATATATCTTTTATTGCCTCCTATCTTCAATAACCAAAATGCCTTCCAGAGAACCATTTCGGTTTGATTTCTAACATTTTAGCTACCTATTTTGGTTTATTATTCTGTGAATAATACACATATATTATGTATTCGCTCAGCAAAAAATTTTTGTAACACCCCCTCACAATTTTGCTTCCGAGTCTGCGAAGCAGCGGAAGCCTTGTGTTCACTTTCGTGAGCCAAAAAATGTTTGTCTTCAGAAATCAAAATTTCCACTTGCATTTTGCGTTTCAAAGCCTACTGAACAAATTTGGTTCCGTGTCTGTCGGTCTGTGGGTCTGTGAGTCTGTGAGTCTGTCTGTCCGCATTTCCTTGTTACAGCCATAACTTCCACGATTTCGAATTGATTCAGCTCAAATTTTGAGGGATGGTGCGGATAAAGCCCCTTGAGGTCCCATACAAATTTCAACATGATTGATCTAGCGGAACGCCCTGCGCATGCGCTAACGTTAAATTCAACAAACACGCATAACTTTCACAATTTTGATTCAATTTCGCTCAAATTTTCAAGGGTTGTTTGGACAAGGCCCAGTGAGTTCCAGTATGAGTTTCAGCATGATCGGACCCTCGGTGCGCTCTGCGCATGCGCTGGCGTGAAATAGATTCAATTTCCTTGTTACAGCCGTAGTAACCAAAGATTTCACCCAATTTCAATGTAATTCTCAGGGATTAAGCGGGTAGGGCCCATTGAGGTCCCATATAAATTTCAACATGATAGAGCCAGCGGTTCGCCCTGCGCATGCGCTAACGTGAAATTCTTCAAATTTGCATAACTTTCGCAATTATGTATAATGGACGTAATGTTATGTAATATGTATATTTCATGTAATGTAATGTAATGTAATGTAATGTTATGTAATATGTATATTTCACGTTATGTAATGTAATGTTATGTTATTGGTTTATTATTCTGTGAATAATACACCTATGTATTCGCTCAGCAAAAAATTTTTATAACACCCCCTCAAAATTTTTTCTTTTCCGTTTCAAGGTGCGTAGATTCAAAAAATGCAATGTCCGTCCGCCGTACGCCGTCCGCCGTCCGCCGTATCACGTGTACAGGCTTCATTTTTGGTCTAAAAAATTCGTTCTTTCGCACACATGCTCCATTTGGGCCCTAGTTGTGTCCCGAAACTTTTCAGCCCATCGGAATATACCCAGGGGTGTTATGAGTGAAAATGTGTGTAAAAATAGGTACTTTTTGCGTTTTAGCAACATGTTAGTAAAATGAGCTTTTGAGGTATCGTTTTTCATGTTTTTGGGGACGAGAAGACCGAATATGAAGTCGATTTTGACCAAAGACGCGGAAATTGAGGTTTTACCATTGGCTCAGCTCCCAAAATTGTTTTTTTTTTTAGTCAAAAACCTGGAAAACTGTCTGAAATCACCATCAATGTGTATACTAACATTAGAAAAAGTGTAAACAGCTAAATCAAGACCATTAAATCGCACTACCAATGATCAAATATGATCTGGGGGGGAAAAAAAAGTGTAGGTACCTATTTCATGTTTTGGGGGCCAAAATTGGTGGAAATCATCAGGAATAGCTAATTCAATCATTCCACATGAAAGAAACAATAAATTTAACTGCCAACAAGAATCTCTAGAACTCCAATAGAATAATAAACCCATGTGACAAGGACTTTGCAGCGTTTTTTGCTTCCGAGTCTGTTCTATTTTAGAGTGGGCCACTCTGATTGTGACGAGGAAGCTACTGTGCCATCACGTTGGCAGTGTATTTTCTTTTCCGTTTCAAGGTGCGTAGATTCCAAAAATGCAATGTCCGTCCGCCGTACGCCGTACGCCGTATCACGTGTACCGGCTTCATGTTCGGTCTAAAAAAGTCGTTCTTTCGCACACATGCTCCATTTGGTCCCTAGTTGTGTCCTGAAACTTTTCAGCCCGACCGGAATACACCCAGGGGTGTTATGAGTGAAAATGTGTGTAAAAATAGGTACTTTTTGCGTTTTAGTAACATGTTAGTAACATGAGCTTTTGAGGTATCGTTTTCCATGTTTTTGGGGACGAGAAGACCGAATATGAAGTCGATTTTGACCAAGGAGTGGAAAATTGAGGGTGTACCAGATGTTCAGCTCACAAAATTGATTTTTATATGAGTCAAAAACCTGGAAAATCGTCTGAAATCACCATCAATTTGTATAATAACACTAGAAAAAGTGTCAACACGTGGATCAAGACGATTAAATGGCACAACCAATAATCAGTGGTAATTTGGAAAAAAAAGGAGCGTACCTAGTTCAAGTTTTGGGGGCCAAAATTGGTGGAAACCCCCAGAAATAGCTATTTCAATTATTTTACATGAAAGAAACAATAAACAGCCAGCATTTCTGTAAGTACGTCCAATAGAATAATAAACCCATGTGACAAGGACTTTGCAGCGTTTTTCAAAACGAATTAAGCTACCCTTTTAGCTATTGCAGTGGGTTCGACAAATTCTTTAAGAAATTATCTCACTTAAAATCCGTTTTGGCGCAGAATTTATAAGCCTCCCACAGAGGTATAGGTAGGTTCCTATATCATGTACGAGTTCTTAAGTGTCTCTCAAAAGATAACAGATTTGAAAACAAGGACAGAAATTCAGTGGCATAGCACAACGGCCAAATCAACAAATTATTAATTATCGAATTATTGAATCCCTCGCATTTTTATGAAAATGTAATTCCCGGGCCGGTTCCAGTACTCGATTTAGGGCTTCCCTGGGGGGAGCTCGAGGGTAGGTATTGACCACAGAAAACAGTGACCTACGCAGAAGGGACATCTAATAGGTAAATAATAAACTTTTGTGTAATAATTTGCAGCGTTTTGTATTGCATTTTCGGATTCTACGCACCTTGAAACGTTAACCATCAAATTTTGAGGGGGGTTAAAATTTATTTTTTACATGCTCGATTCCAAAAGTTCATTATTTTGAAAATAATAAACCAAAATAACGAAAGTCAACATGTTGGAATCCCCCCCCCCCCCCCCCCCAAGCACAGCCAACAGGCTATCCCCTCAGGATCCCGAAAATTTCGCGGGGGGGGGGGATATCTCCTCAGTTGGCAACACTGATAACCTTAGAGCCCAGCTCATTTTGTTTCGGATAAAACTATAATTTTGCGCGGTTTCCGATTCTTTAGGCCCGAAAGTATATTCTTGCAGTAGTGCAAGAGGAAGCAAAAATTGATAGTTTGCGAAGGAATGGATTTTTCAGTGCACAATCATGGCAGCATAGCTTAATATTATTATTGTTATAGTAATAATAAATACACTGATTAGTTAGGTATGTATATCGATTCGGCAGAGGATGAGCAATATGGATGTCTATGCATGTCCATTAATTTAGATGTACTTGACGTGACGTTTAACAAAATTAACAAGGGCTGTAAACAGGCGGCTGCTCGAAATCAATGGGGACTCACGGTTGGTTAAACATTAAATTGAATATCGCGAGGGCGCAAAAGGGGCGCACACGGGGACCCCTCCGTTGTAGCTACAGAGGTTTCTATACGTGACAATAGGTGACGTTTCTACGTGACACGAAGGGGGAAAGGGCTCAAATTAAAAAACTTAAGCCGTAGGGTAGCGGCTCCGAAGGGGATCATAACCCCGGTTAAGCCCGGATCATCTCGCAATTTACCGGGATAATCCCGGAATTAACTATGAGAGGGGGTTCATAATAAACAACTAGTGGCCGGGTAGGGGAAGGCATTGTGACTGGCTTTTTGTGATAACCCCCCCCACCATTCACATTGAGCTTTTTCTTTTAATTGTAACCGATATCAAACGGAAGTAATAACTTGTCACAGGTTTGACGTGACGTGACGGCTCAGTTCCGTGAGACTCGGAAGGTGACGAGACGACGCGACAGTCGCTCGCCCCTCCGTCGTCGGTCGGCTTCAGTGAGTCACTCAGGTGAGGATTCCTTGTAGTGACTCAGCGAGGAAATTTTCCTTTCATAATGCAATAATCAAACTCACTAACGATTATTAGGTATCATTCACAATCATCATTAATAATAATCATCTTTACCTGTCAACCTATATTTTGTATTACATAATTATGAAAACCCCGAAGACCCACGTTCCTAGGCGCCTAAAACAGGTTTTGCAGATAAAAACATTTCAAAAAGAAAACGCAGCAAATCCCTGCACAACGGTTTATTATTTTGTACAGAATACCCTTCTGTTACAGATAACAGCTCTCTGTATAGATAACCCGTCTATATAATATAATATGTACTACTCTATACATATTATGTGGAACGCAGACCCTCCGTAGGTTAGTACCTAACCCCGTACTCGTTACTAGGTACCTACCTAAATCACGAGTTAAATGTTGCTAAAATAATTCTGTCGATGACAAACAGTAACTAAAATGGCGAAAATAAACGCAAAACACGAAGTTCTGAAGGAAAATTGTTGATGTGGAGGGAAATAGATGCCCCTTCAGCGTAGATCACTGTTTTCTGTGGTCAGTACCTACCCTCGTGGTCAAGTATAATGAACCGTTGTGTAATAACTTGCCCATCAATAATACTTCAACGGTTGGTCAAGTTGCAAACGTTCCGATCAACAAAATCCAGCCCCTTCTTGGTAGATGAACCGTTGTGTAATAATTTACCGTTGTGTAATAATTTACCGTTGTGTAATAATTTACCGTTGTGTAATAATTTGCCGTTGTGTAATAATTTACCCATCAATAATACTTCAAAGTTTGTTCAAGTTTCAGAAGTACCTACCAACAAAATCCAATAGTCCATCTATCAAATGAAATAATATCGCAGAACAACCAACTCCTTGGTGCTCCTTAGTGATGAAATCCAGGCCGGATTTATACCGTTTGATTCACGATCGTGCTGACGAAGCTTTTTGGTGCACACGAACGGCTGGACGTACAGTGCTCCGGGTGGTCTCAAAAAATTGTTTAGCTCAATCCAAATTTAATATCGTAAAAAAAACCATACCCTTCAATCGAAGGTTTTCGAGCTACGGCGTTCTGAAAATCTCAACCCCTATTTTGAACCCCTTAGGGCCGGTTTCACCTACGCGGATTATCCAGAGTTCAATCCCGGCTGAGGTTTAAGCCATCGATTCTGAGAAAAGACAGTTTCACGAACGCCTAATCTAGGAATAAGTCGCGGCAACGGCGTATTAAGTTAATACCTCGTTTCAGGTGGTTTAAACCTCTGATCTACGGTTGATCTCCGATTCTCCTCCAGGCCATCGCCATTTTGAAATCTATTTTATCAGTGTTTTTCATATGTACTTCTCAACTTGCAATCTTGCATCAACATTTAGTGCGATGAATCGTTACATTGAAGTGTTTGAGTCATCCTTGGATGAATATTTCAATGAACTTCTGGAAGTGGCCGCGCCCAGACGGCGATAATACGCGAAAGGGTCGAGCATTTCCACGAGTGGGATGACGGCTGTGATCAATACCTACCCACGTGGTCAAGTATAATGAACCATTGTGTAATAACTTGCCCATCAATAATACTTCGACGGTTGGTCAAGTTGCAAAAGTACCGATCAACAAAATCCAGCCCCTTCTTGGTAGATGAACCGTTCTGTAATAATTTTCCGTTGTTTAATAATTTACCGTTCTGTAATAATTTACCGTTGTGTAATAATTTGCCATTGTGTATTAATTTACCAGTCAATAATACTTCAACGTTTGTGCAAGATTCAGAAGTACCTACCTACCAACAAAATCCAAGTCCATCACTCATCAAATGAAATAATATCGCAGAACAACCAACTCGACTTCATACAGCCATCCTTGATTATAATCAGATCCTCCCTAGCGATGATATCCGGGTCGGATTTATACCGTTTGATTCACGATCGTGTTGACGAAGCTCTTTGGTGCACACGAACGGCTGGACGTACAATGCTGCGGGTGGTCTCAAAAAATTGTTTAGCTCAAGACAAATTTAATATCGTAAAAAAACCATACTCTTCAATCGAAAGTTTTTGAGATACGGCGTTCTGAAAATTGCAACCCCTATTTTGAACCCCTTAGTAACGCCGAGATTCGAGGACCAACTAGACCCCGAACGGAATATATAACCCGAATTTCATCAATTTTGTTTCATGGTAACTAAGAAATGTGGCCAGTACGGTGTACGTTGGACAGACAGAAATATTTTTATTGCATTTTCGGATTCTACATACCTTGAAACGTAAACCATCAAATTTTGAGGGGGGGTGTACGAATTTTTTTTTTTCATGCTCGATTCCAATGGTTCATTATTGAAAATAATAAACCAAAATGGTTGTGGTATCCCACTTTTGGTGAATGGTTTCACAGTTTTGAATTTATTTCACAAATTCTATATCATTTTATAGTGATACTATCAAGTTATAGTGATTTTATCCATTTTGACCCCCAACACTCAAATTAAATCAATAACATTTTATTCCGCAAAGATTTTACAAGCATTACAATTATTTTCCCATATTTTGAAAACCACACTCGTGAAGCGAACTCTTATGTTGCTCCCATACCTACTATTATACTAAACGATACCTATAAGTAGAAAGCTATAATAATATATTATACCATATTATGTAATTAATATTATTTGAAACAATAAATAATGATGTCAAGGGAAAAAACTCAATAAATTATAGATACAATGAATGAAATCCAGGAACTTGAAATTGCGCAGAAGATGGAAGATGTATACCTAACAGAAATTCTTAATGTTGTTTATAATCATATATATTTATTAATTTCCTTCTAAAATTTTTGACTTACTTTTCTGGGGTTTGATAGTTGAAATAGTATTTTTGTATATCGAGTGACCACTTTATACCACTTTCAGAAGTTGAATAAGCATTTTCGGCGATTTTATCTATTTTCCAGTTTTTGAAACCTGCTTATCTTTGAGCACGTGTTTCGTTTTTGTCCATGAAAACGTTTTGGCGAAATTCGGAATTTGTTTACTTCGAAGCGAACGTCAGAGAATATCGTCTTGAGTGACACATAAATAAATACATATTATTCACGTACGTACCAATACAGTTTTATTAACATCTTGGGGATGTCCTATACAACGGATTTGTAGGTATCGAAAAATGCATTATCTAAAAGCTTTGAACCCATTTTCTTTGAAAATTCGCCAAAATGTGTGGAGACCAATTACCTACGTCAGTGGTGGTAGGCTTTTGAAATGGTATCCGACGGCAACAAAAAATAAGATAAAAAAAGGTTACATTTTTTGCAAAGAAGACAGGAGGGAAACCCCTTACTGTGCATGGTCAACCTGTGTGCAGGGACAGAGGGAGATTTCATTGAGACTTATCTTTGACCAGAGCGTAAAACAAATGGATTTGAACATTTCGTTATAGTGATTTTTGGTTTATTATTTTCAGTTCAGCATTTTAGCCCCCCCCCCCCCCCCCCCTCAAAATTTGATGGTTTCTGTTTCAAGGTGTACTCGTAGAATCAAAAAATGAAATTAAAAAATTTTCTGTCCGTACGCCGTACTTCGCACTTATTTTCTTAGTTACATGAAAGAAAATTGATGAAATTTGGTTTGTAGGTCCCGTTTGGTGACTAGTTGGTCCCCAAGATATGCGTTACTTTCAATCATCTCTAAGGGGAGAAAAATAGGGGTTGCAATTTTCAGAACGCCGTAGCTCGAAAGCTAAATAATTTTTTGAGACCACCCGGAGCGTTGTACGACCAGCCGTTCGTTTGCACCGAGAAGCTTCGTCAACATGATCGTGAATGAAACGGTATAAATCCGGCCCAGGTATCACTGGTAGGGAACACCACCTGATTATAATCACGGAAGGCTGTGTGGTTGTTCCGTGACGTTATTTTTTAAGGATGATGGCTCCTTTGGGTTTTGTTGATGGGTATATTTGTAACTTGAACAAACGTTATGCTTCATGAATAACAACAAATAATTAATTATTGAATCCTGCGCATTTGCGCATTTTTATGAACCTTTAATTCCCGGACCGGCTCCACTGCTTGATTTAGGGTTTAGGGCATTCCTGGGGGGAGCTCGAGGGTACCGACCACAGAAAACAGCGATCTACGCAGAAGGGGACATATAAATTATTACACAACGGTTTATTGCACAACAGTTTCTTACGCAACGGTTTTTTATTTACCTTATGCTTCATGAATAACAACAGATAATTAATGATTGAATTATTGAATCCTGAGAATTATTATGAACCTTTAATTCCCGGGCCGGCTCCACTACCTGATTTAGGGCTTTCCTGGGGGGAGCTCGAGGGTAGGTATTGACCACAGAAAACAGTGATCTACGCAGAAGGGGCATCAATAGGTAAATAATAAACCGTTGTGTAAAAATTTGCAGCGTTTTTAAATCGAAATTCTACATACGTATGCAAGTTCTTTTTTAATTAAAATAAATAGGAATACTATCTATTTAGGTATACTATCCATTTTGTGGAATTTATTCTCTTTATTTGCTATATTATCATGAGAGAAAGTTAGTTTGAAAACCTGATACTTGTCCAACAATTATTTGATACTGCCTTGTTTGGGACCCATGGGCCTAATATGGCCACACATGCACTATGTTACATCTTTTGACAAAAAAATTGAAACAAAAGCTTTTTTCATGTTACGATGAAGCTTATTTAGTTTAAAATTGAGCGAGCAGCAGATTTTGGAACCTTAGGGTGGCTTATTTGGCGAAACTAACGCTTTAATTACTGTCTTAATGAATTGTGTTGAAAAAAAAAATCGGAAAAGTTGCGGCAGCCTTGGCCGTGATCAGTTATTTCCTATTCTCCCGAAGTCAAGCAGAGATTCACAACTGGTGTAAGTACTTACCGTGCTTTACCCAATATTGTCCCTCAGAGGCTCCTTATTTGGGCAGTTGGAAGCTTGGAAGCGAGTAACCAGAAGGTCTTCTATTCTCACGAGCCATCTGCCTGATGTCACGTCAGTTCAGAGCAATTAAAACCTACTCGGTAGGTACCTTCCCACTTTTCGGGAGTATGTCGATGGTCCCAGTGAGTAGAGCGGATCAAGCCTGACAGGTTCCGAGGCTCCGACCCGGTTGACAAGTTCACGAGCTATTACCCGACACAATTGGTCGTCAGGTCGTCACGTCGTTTCCCTTATCAAAAGCAAAAGGAGCCGCCGAGAGAAGTCCGTGGTCCGTGACGTCAGAACCTCCCTCTGCAGGCACCCGAATCCTCCACTTATCGTCTGTTCTTCACACTCACCGAGGGGGAAAACGAGTTCAATTTCCAATTGGCCGATTATTGAATAATAAAACTTCGTGGAAGTTCAGTGAGGAAAAATTTCGAAATAGGATTATAGAGGGAGAGACGCCTACTAAGACTGGTACCTACTGCCTAATCTCTCTAAAGTCGATAGGAAGACAGAGACTGAATAATGGTATATCTGCTAGTTCGTATCTGCTAGTTTGAAGAGAAAGAAAAACGGACACCACGCAGTGGGGGATTGAATAAAAAAATTAAAATTCACAATCTAGCGTTTCAGTTTTTGGTTTATTATTTTCAATAATGAACCTTTGGAATCGAGCATGAAACAATTTTTGTTAACCCCCCTCAAAATTTGATGGTTTACGTTTTTCAAGGTATGTAGATTCCGAAAATGCAATAAAATATTTCTGTCCGTCCGCCGTACGCAGCACTTTTCTTAGTTACCATGAGCCAAAATTGAACAAATTCGGTTTATAGGTCCCGTTCGGGGTCTAGTTGGTCCTCGAAGCTCGGCGTTACTGCCAAACATCTCTAAGGGGTGAAAAATAGGGGTTGACATTTTCAGAACGCCTATACCATCTTTTTAACGTGAATCTTTTAGCGAATTTTCGAAGAAAAGGAAGCTATTGTTCTCGGTCCAAAATTTTTAAAACTCGAATTTCCGAAAGATTTTTATACCAAAATCCGTTTCAGACCATCCTGAATTCACTGCCGAAAGACACCAAAAATTATATGTATATATATATATACATATATATTTATGTATTTATATATTTATATATGTATGAATCATTCCAGACGATAACTCTCGAAAGAATTGAGATAAAAAGTGCAAATTTGCACGAAAAATCTGTCTTGGCAATCGACAGGCTGAGTTCGTAGATGGGCAGAATCGGGTCACTCTGCCCATGAGGGGGAGTTTTGGGGAGTTTTAGGGGGGGGGGGGGGGGAATTACCCATAAATTCCCAAAATGAAACAGTCTGACAAGTGACACCTCATTTTAAAGGTTTTTGTACGTTGAACACGATGACGAAATCAGAATTGCGGTATCTCATTCCGTTCTCAAACTGGAGCACTTTGAAGATGAAACGTGGTTATTTCTTGAGATAAAACAGTTTTACATAAAATCAGTTATTTCTTCGAAAATTCGCTCTTATAGCCATGCTGCATGACTGTGGTTTTTTACGGTTTTAAATAGTTTTTGAACGAGTTTTTTGAGACCACCCGGGGAGCACTGTACGTCCAGCCGTTCGTTCACAGTAAGGCCCCCAAGTTTGCACCTAGTGGCTTGGTAAACAGGAGGGTGAATCAAATTGTATACATTCAGCCCAAATATCATCACTAGGGAGCACCTTATTATAATCATGGATGGCTGTGTGAAGTCGAGTTGGTTGTTCCGCGATATTATTCCATTTGAAAAATGAAGGCTGTTTTGGATTTTGATAGGTACTTTTGCGACTTGAACAAACTGTGAAGTATTATTTATGGGTAAATTATTAGACAGTGGCAAATTATTACACAACGGTTCATTATACCTACCATCTAAGTAGAAGTGGCTGGATTTTGTTGATAGTAGGTACTTTTGCAACTTGAACAATTGCTGAAGTATTATTATTGATGGGCAAATTATTACACAACGGTAAATTATTACACACCGGTCAGTTATTACACAACGGTTCATTATAGTATCTACGAAGAAGGGGCATCTATGCAGGCAAATTGTTACACAACGGTTTATTATTTTCCTTATGCTTCATGAATAACTACAAATAATTAATGATTGAATCCCGCGAATTCGTAGGAAGCTTCAATTCCGGGGCCGGGTCCAGTACTCGATTTAGGGCAGTTCTGGGAAGAAGGAGCACAAGGGTAGGTATGGACCACAGAAAACAGTGATCTACGCAGAAGGGGCATCTATAGGTAAATAATAACTTTTTTTTAAATAATTTGCAGCGTTTTTCATAAAAAGTTCCAAACGAGCTAAATCACTCACGATGAAATCGTGGAAACCCGTTTCAGAGGAAAACAGAGTTACTGAAAGGTGGTATATTTCCACTATACACGACAAATACACGGTTATTTTGGTATCGGTGATCAAACAAGCGTCAGTAACAAATAACAACTGGCGGCATACTGGAGAGAGATGACCTTATAAATAGTCCCAAAAGTGAAAGGTGGTCCATTGGGGTTGGTTGTGAAGATGAAAGGAGAGCAGAACAAGTGAAGGGGGTTGATTATGATTGGATTCACTTCCAGGGCCAATCAGAATCAACCCCCTTCACTTGCTCTGTTCTCCTTTCATCTTCACAACCAATCTCAATGGACAACCTTTCACTTTTGGGACTGTTTATAAGGTCATCTCTCTCCAATATGCCGCCAGTTATTGTTTGTTACTGACGCTGGTTTGATCACGGATAGAAGCACAGTTCTTCAATAATTTAGACAAGCACGTAGAGCATTCAAAGCCCTGTGGAGCAGCACAGTGTTTTTTATTGATTTTGAAAACGAGATTGTTATTATAAGGATTGTCAAATCGTCGTATTCTTCAACGAAGCAACTGAATTGTACTATGAACCATTAAGTAGGTAGTAATTCAACTGGATTTTAGTTCTGACGGACGGCCTGTTGAGGGTTAAGACGAGAGAGGTCCTGGTGATTAGTGGAAACCTGCGCTTCCTTCTTCCTTGAGGGCAGCCGGCTCCTCACATTTGCCTGCAATTTGTTTAACCCTGGAGAGAACCTTTCACATGTGGTGTGTGGGCTGGTCCACGTGTTCAGGTCCCCATCTCCATCGTCTCCATCAATGACTTCTTTCGTTGTTAGTGTGAGTGAGTACACGTGTGTAGTTATGTGCTTGTGTACGTGCTCAAGGGAAATGTAAATAAACTGACAGACCGCCTACAACGGTATTCGTCGAATCTGGAATGCTGCAGTAGCACGTGTCCTCATAACCTTGCAGATGTTATGCAAGACACTGTTTCTTCTTCCCCTAATACTTATAATTTATCTTCGTGCAGTTGGTGCATTCATGAGGGATCGTATGCAGTAACAAAAATTATTAATGTAATACGTGACCGGCACACAGTCAACGCACGTATCAACTCATCGCTGTATCGACTCATTGCAGGACTCTGTTCTAAACCGCCTCATCAACTCATCGCACAGAATTTCCACCTCATGCTTGCACTTGATGTTTGCTATGATATCGGTGCTATTGGTGGTATTAGTGATGTGGTATTGGCTGAATTGATTGTGATACTAGGATTAGGTTGTGCACGTCTGAGTTGTTAAGTGATGTTTAAATTATGTTATCTTGATTTATTTATTTTGAATTAGGTGCGTTTTGTATTATTATCAATTCCTAGTCTCCTGCTGTGTTTTTCCTGAGATATTATATCTTGGTCATTTTTTGTTGAGATCTACGGACCAGTAGCGTCCCACCAACAAGAAATCGAAAAGGTCGAAGCGACTAACAACGCGGTTTACAGGACAAAACAAGTAGGGTTTTTACCCCCACTCCGAGGGCTACCCTATTATCGAGCGGCCCCTGAGGACTTGTGTCAAATTTCAACCCTCGGGACTATCAAGTGCGGGACAGCTGTTTTCGATTTTCGAACTTCCATCCCGCACTTGATAGTCCCGAGGGTTGAAATTTGGTACAAGTCTTCAGGTGCCCCTCGAGAATAGGGTAGTCTGCTGGGGGAGGTAAAAACAACACTTGCTTTGGTTAAAAAATAGCTGTTTTGTGCGTGCGTGCGTGCGTGTGTGTGTGTGTCCCCCAAGAATCTTGTATCTGCTGTCCAGGCCGCAATTATCAACCGATTTGCATGGTTCTTTTGGTTTATTATTTTCAATAATGAACCGTTGGAATCGAGCATGAAAAAAGAAATTCTAACCCCCCTCCCCCCCCTCCTCAAAATTTGATGGTTTACGTTTCAAGGTATGGAGAATTCGAAAATGCAATAAAAATATTTCTGTCTGTCCGCCGTACGCCGTACTGGCCACTTTTCTTAGTTACCATGAATCAAAATTGATGAAATTCGGGTTATAGGTTCCGTTCGGGGTCTAGTTGGTCCTCGAAGCTCGACGTTACTGTCAGTCATCTCTAAGGGGTTCAAAATAGAGGTTGACATTTTAAGAACGCCGTAGCTCAAAAACTTTCGATAGAAGGTTATGGTTTTTTTTTACAATATTAAATTTGTCTTGAGCTAAAAAAAATTTTGAGACCACCCGGAGCATTGTACGTATACGTATTGTACTCATCACAAGGAAGCACCTGATTATAATCAAGGATGGCTGTATGAAGTCGAGTTGGTTATTCTGCGATATTATTTCATTTGATAAGCGATGGACTATTGGATTTTGTTGGTAGGTACTTCTGAAACTTGAACAAACCTTATAGTATTATGGATGGGTAAATTATTACACAACGGCAAATTATTTCACAACGGTAAATTATTACACAACGGTTCATCTACCAAGAAGGGGCTGGATTTTGTTGATCGGTACTTTTGCAACTTGAACAAACGTTGAGTTGATGGGTAAATTATTGCACAATGGTAAATTATTACACAACGGCAAATTATTACACAACGGTATAGTTTATAAGACAATAGATAACAATAGGTAGGTAACATCCTAATCTTGGATCAATTATTCAGTTTATTCACAGTATTCTTGGGGCATTGGCATTGCTATGATGATAGCCTCACCTTGCACAATGAATTCACCATCATTGGAAAAAACAGAGGGCTTCAGAGATTCTACTAACGAAGCTCCCCGCCAAGCAGCGTTGAAAGTCATGGTACTTGTATAAATTAATAAAATTAATTTGAATTATTGTGATTATGAAGCATGATCGTATGGTACAATGGGAAGATACCTACCTACCTACCTACCTTGTTGCTTTTTTTCAAACGCTAATAATAACGGGAATTGAAAGGGTGGTCCATTAACTCGTTTCCACCCTGTATACAGGTATATGAACCTTTGGAATCAAATTTTCAATAAATGCCTTGAAAATGAGAGCTTTCCTGCGGAATGAATAGCTCGCATAGGTGTATATCGACAAAGTACCCGATTTTAATTTCTTCACTGTAACACTGGTTGTAATTCAGGAAATTATTTTTGTAACTAAAAACATAGGTAGGTAATATATTTTTAACTCTTTATTATTATAGCTACAGGTAACTATAATATTATTATTTACATAAAATTGTTTAAACTAGTACCTAGCAATAAAATAAAAAGATAAATAAATAAAAAGTTCAAAGATAAGTTTAAGAAAGTAAGTGTTCAACCAATGTATAAATTTACACAAATAACTAATACGGCATCACCAATTTATTGCCTGATGTATGATCATATATTAAGAAATAACAAGCATTCCGCAGTGAAAGCAGTAACACAAATACAGTATTACAGTATAGTTTTAAGGTTTGCATATTCATAACGAGCAGTTTAATATGTTTATTGTAACTCAATGTACTGATGTAGGTAACTTATGGTCTATTATTTTTTATACCAAAATAAGTGTTGGGTTGCTAAATAATTTGTAATTTGGTACTTGTAATGTGGGAGTCAGATACTGTCATCGTTCATTCAAGCAGTCTCCGGTCAATAGTACAAATACAAAATTTTTTTTTAGCGACAATTAGTGAGGCCAAATTTTAAGGACCTTCAGGGAACATATCAGTGTAAACTGGCTGCAATGGATCGCTGAGGCTGAGAAACGTTTTGTGATTCCAAGTCCAATTCAAGTCCATAGGTATGAAAGGTAGGGTGAGTCCTAGAGGAAATATACCTAATATTGTTCCAAATAATAACAAATCATCTCCAGCGTGTATGTTGTGTCAGTAGCAGAAGTTATTAGATTGATCAGTTTGATGAATCACAAAACGTAGACTATAATTGTGTACTTATAACTAGAGTTCGGATTTTGCATATTCTGCATATCAGGTTTTTAGCGAATTTTCAAAGAAAATGAAGCTATTGCAATGGCTTCGAAATTTAAATAATATAAATTTTTGGAAATTTTCTTCATAGAAATCCGTTTCAGACCATTCTAAAACGATTCCTGAAATTTAACACTTTTTTATATGTATATATATATTTATATATATATGTGTCACTCCAGACGATAACTCTCGATAGAATTGAGATAAACAGCTCAAATTTGCACAAAAAATCTATCTTGGCAATCGAAAGGCTAAGTTCGAAGATGGGCGAAATTCGCCTACTCTAAGGAGGGTTTTGGCGCATTTAAAGTGCGCAAAAATTACCCAAAAATCCCCAAAATGTTATTTTCCAACAAGTGACCCCTCATTTTAAAGGTTTTTGCACGCTGAACACGATGGTGGAATCGGATTTTAGATATCTTGATCCGTTCTCAAATTAGAGCATTTAAAGTGCGCAAAAATTACCCAAAAATCCCCAAAATGTTATTTTCTAACAAGTGACCCCTCATTTTAAAGGTTTTTGCACGCTGAACACGATGGTGAAATCGGATTTTAGATATCTAAATCCGTTCTTAAATTAGAGCATTTAAAGTGCGCAAAAATTACCCAAAACTAGGATTCTGCACCTCAAGGTGATCCTGCACCTCAAGATGATCCTCTGAAGGCTCCAACTATTACCCGGCGTGGCCGAGTGGTGAAGAAGCCGAAAATGTTGAACTTATGATTGCAATGCGAACATTGCAAGGTGGGAGGATGTCAGAAATCGCTTCACTCGGTGCAGTAGGTACTGCACATCTCCAGCCACTACAGTGCTACCGCCTGCTCGATCCAACCGATGGGCAATTGTTTTAGATTGGACTGCCGTGGTTTTTTCCCCAAAAAGACTCGTTTTATAGTATTATTATATCAGCTTTTGACTGTAAAACACTGTGCCTAAAATATCTCCCTAGGTTTCCCAACCAATTTTAACGCAGTTCTTTCCTAGACAGTTCCTGATTTTAAACATCTGGCGACCCTGCCAGGATCAGAAGTGTTCATATTACCTTGTTTTTTTTTTAATCAGGCTCTGATAATTTTCAGCTCAATTTTAACAACCGGTCATTATGACTACGCCTTTGCTAATGATGATTATCTTCTGAGTCCTAAAATTCTTACGTCATTTCCTTTGCGATTATACCTATTTAACTTTTATTCAAATTCTCCATTCCATTGGACTAAAAAAACTCGTCTCTTTAGATATTTTACATTAAATAAAGAGTAAGGTGACTCAGTAGAGGGGACTCAATGAGCAAAGGTAGGCTTTCAGTTGATTCAACTCAAAGTAGGCAGGTGATCTACCGGTATACAAATGAGAAACGACCCCCATAGCAATACGTCCATGGTTCAATGAAGAAACCAGAGTATCAGTGTGCAGAAAAATCATCACACAGTCTTACTTCTCTTATAATTTAGGTTGGACGACCAACTTTTGTATTTCTACAAAACAATATGGAAATCACATGAGAGGTGCTTAGGTACCGATCCGAATTATACTGCACCATTGGTCCTGTTTACATCGTGAACCATAACGTGGAATGGAAAGTTGCGATGTATCCGTACAGGCAACTTTCGATTCCAATAATTCTCAAGCAGTTTCAGGTCCACTCAATGTTGAATACTAGAATAGAACAATATTTCATCGTAGCACCCACATGTTCTTCCAAGTGATCCTTCCAGAAACCACATCCTTCCTTCATAGTTTATTTCAAGATTGAGCCTGCATGAAAAACAACCTGCACTTGAAGCACTCATGATTTTCTATAACAACTCCTTTACCTACTGCACTCTCTTGAGTAGGTAAGTCAAAAGTCCTAACTACCCTATCCTACCTAATATGAACCCACAGCGATCAAATAAATAAGCACTTAGTACAATTACGTAATAAACAAACGGTAGAATCAGGATGGACAAAACGTACAAATTAAAATAAATACGAAGAGAATATACATAGAAAACCAAATTTTAGACCGAAGTTTTCCTTTATTCAAAACCATAGCCATTAATTCGAATATTTCTTTGAAAATTCGCTCATTAAGTCATGCTGCATGACTGGTTTTTTTCAATAAGAAGTGTCATACTTATCCGAATTAAGGTATTTGGAGATGTTTTGGACATTTAAAATTGCATATTCGTGCATATTTTGCTTTTTTTGCATATTATATACATCTGCATATGTTACAGAGTTTTGCATATAAATGGTATATTCCTAAGAAATATCTGCGAACCTACACTGATATTTCCGATCTCCGGTCATGTGAAAGGTCTTATACGTGCCTTTGTATGACTGCCCTTTCGATCTCTCCGGGATATCTCACTCCTGGAGAAATTGCCAAGTTAAAATTCCTTCCTGTTGTCAGCTGCGACGTTGAAAGATCCTTTTCCGCGCTGAAAATGACTCTGTCAGACCGACGGAGGAATTTCACAGTCGAAAACCTCGAAAAAGTGTTGATAGTCCAGGGAAATTAATCTGTACCTTCACCTAAACATTGAAATTTTAATCATTGTAAATTTTATTTAATATTGTACAGTTTTATTTGTGTCATTTTATAAAATGTAGATGAATGATTAAGAGTTTGGGGTTAAATTGCTCATTCCCATATTAGACTTCTCAATAACAACTTGAAAACCGAAAAAATTGGACCAAAATTTCAACTTGCATATTATTTTGAATTTTTTCCATGTTTTTGCATATTTTGCTAACTTTTGTTGCATATTTCAGCTATTTTTTGCATATCGATCCGAACTCTACTTATAACTACCGATTCCTGCCTCGCAAACCCAGTCTACCAAAGTGAAAGGGGAAATATGCTTGCCACAATCTTGAATTATCTACTTTCACTTTGATCGAATCATCTTGAATTAGACCCGGTTTGAAAGGGTCTTCGGGGTTTTTGCACACGAGGCCAAAATTTGAACCTCTGATCAAAATCTCTCAGCAATAGGTGCATCTGCGCACGCGCGAACGTATATTTGTCTTTTCAGAATCAGTTGTTGCGAAGGGTTGTTGTAGGCGATGGCCGTGGAGGCGGGAAGAAAGCTGTTGCTATAGCGACCGCCCCTCAGATCGATATCTCCAACTCCAAGTAAATGTTCTCCAGCTCCGTCACTTCTGTTCCATTCGTCGGTTAGAAGATTACCGAAAGTTTCTGTAATTCTCGGTTCCTTAAACCAGCAATATGAGCTGCGACGTTTATTAACGTCACAGTTACAAAAGATATGTAACAATAACCTTTTTCAATGACAATGAAACACGATCAGGGACAAGACAACAGACCAATAAGAATTATAATGTTTTATCACAATACACGTTCAGTAGTAAAACACTGACGAGGGGAACTGAGAAAGGCGGTTTACGTTTTATAGAATTTTATTTTCCATCTAACAGTGACTGACACTGGAACAGTGCATACCTACAAATCACTACCTGGCACGTGTGGCTATTATTTAGTTAGAAATGTTACATTCTTCATTTCCATCTAACGTCAAGACAGAGAAATGGGTAGATACCAACAAGTACTCAATAAGTAGGTAAAATATAACTGGTACACCTAACCCCTATTGGTTTATTATTTTCAATAATGAACCATTGGAATCGAGCATGAAAAAAAAAAAATTCTTACCCCCCCTCAAAATTTGATGGTTTACGTTTCAAGGTATGTAGAATCCGAAAATGCAATAAAAATAATTCTGTCTGTCCGCCGTACGCCTTACGAACCACTTTTCTTAGTTGCCATGAACAAAATCGATGAAATTCGGGTTATAGGTTCCGTTCGGGGTCTAGTTGGTCCTCGAAGCTCGACGTTACTGTCAGTCATTTCTAAGGGGTTCAAAATAGGGGTTGAAATTTTCAGAACGCCGTATCTCGAAAACTTTCGATTGAAGGGTATGGTTTTTTTTACGATATTAAATTTGTCTTGAGCTAAACAAGTTTTTGAGACCACCCGGAGCATTGTACGTCTAGCCGTTCGTGTGCACCAAAAAGCTTCGTCAACACGATCGTGAATAAAACGGTGTAAATACGGCCCGGATATCATCACTAGGGAGCACCTGATTATAATCAAGGATGGCTGTATGAAGACGAGTTGCGATATTATTTCATTTGATAAGTGATGGACCATTGGATTTTGTTGGTAGGTACCTACTTCTGAAACTTGAACAAACGTTGAAGTATTATTGATGGGTAAATTATTACACAATGGTAAATTATTAGACAACGGCAAATTATTACACAACGGTAATTTATTACACACCGGTAAATTATTACACAACGGTTCATCTACCAAGTGGCTGGATTTTGTTGGTCGGCATTGTTTTTCTTGAACAAACGTTGAAGTATTGTTGATGGGTAAATTATTACACAATGGTAAATTATTACACAACGGTAAATTATTACATAACGGTAAATTATTTCACAACGGTAAATTATTACACAACGGTAGGTAAGTTATTACGCAACGGTTCATCTACCAAGAAGGGGCTGGATTTTGTTGATCGGGCTTGAACAACCGATGAAGTATTATTGATGGGCAAGTTATTACACAATGGTTCATTATACTTGACCAGAGGGTAGGTACTGACCACAGAAACAGTGATCTACGCAGAAGGGGCATCGATTTCACTCCACATCAACAATTTTCCTTCAAAACTTCATTATTTGCGTTTATTTTTGCCATTTTAGTTACTGCTTGTCATTGAAAGAATGTTTAGCAACATTTAACTCGTGATTCGGATAGGTACCTAGTAACGAGTACGGGGCTAGGTACTAACCTACGGATGTTCTGCGATCTACATAATATGTAACTATGTAGAGAGTAGTACATATTATATTATATAGACGGGTTATCTATACAGAGAGCTGTGATCTGTAACAGAAGGGTATTCTGTACAAAATAATAAACCGTTGTGCACGGATTTGCAGCGTTTTTTATTGCAGATTCGGATTCTACGCATAATTTCATGAAAAAAAATACAACCGATTTTTTTTAAATGCCGCGCAACCCTTCAGCGAGCTCGCAAAGTTGCGCAACCCAGAAATTATGCTAAAACATATTAGGCGTTGGTAAACCCTTAGTGTGGTACATGAAATTTCGTTACCCGTTCCCCTCATGTCTGTACGCGTTTTCCATTATCTTCGGCCAATGTCCCGATTTGTGAAAGGGAGGGGGAAAATGAATGAATAACCTGGTAAAATCGAGTCATATGAGTAAATGGATACCACGCGTGAATCAGCGTTGAAAAATAATAAAATCTCGTGTGCCACACTAAGGGTTTACCAACGTCTATTTTTTCATGACAATGTGCATAAGAATCCGAATCTGCAATAAAAAAAGGGGGGTTCTCGTTTGAAAAACAAATTTAGTGCGCATTGCGCACGTTCTGCGCATGTGCACGTGCGCAAAAATGTCACGTTTGAATTCCTCTCGGAAAATTAAGGGGGTTACCGTTCGAAGTTTCTTTCTAACGCTAATAACGGAAATAGAAAGGATGGTCCAATAACTCGTGTCCACCCCTGTAGATCACTGCGGTAAGCTTCGAATGCGAATAACCTTGCTTACGATGATTTACAGAGAAAATCGTTGGCGAATGAATCGCCGATTTCCCCACGTTTGAAATCGTTTTGTTAAACGGTATGAAGATTACGCTAACATTATTATTTCCTGTTTGGCGCTCTCGTCGACATCTTTACGATCTAATGAAACGCTAGTACAAACCGCAAATCCTCAATTTCCTTCTAAGTTAGTAATAATGCTCCTGCTGCGGAAGAGTTGTAGCCGACTCGCGGAACGAGTCAAGCGTTAGAAAACAACCACAGAGTTTCTACTGCAGTCAGTCCGTTCATCGGTGTTGTAGTAATATGGCGGTTGAGGCGGAGTTGGCACGGCACGGCCTAGGCCTAGCTACAAGAGGGGGCTCAGAGGGAGCTCAGAGGGGGCTAAGAGGGGGGCTAAGCCCAATTTTAGCTAGGGAGGGGGAGGGGGGACCAATCAGGAGCTAAATAAATGACGAAGGCCATGGGGGGAGGGGTGGGGAGGGGAATTCATATGTGTAACGGGTCCGAGGAGAAATAATATTATTTTAGAGTGGCAAGGTCTGGGAGTCAGGTTTTCGAGAACAGAGAAATTTGCAGTTAACCATGTTTCCATGCACATGATTAGGGTCGGGATTAAGAAATAATTACACCGATTGTTTATACAAATAGAGTTTATTAAAAATAATTTTCTAAATTTATATTACACACAAAATACAACTCTTTCCTTGTTTCTATTAGGCGTATGTTTTAATGTATCTGTTTTTATCTTGATCCTATAGCTAATGTCCATCTCTCCTAATTCTCTTTCCAACCAGTAGTTTGAACAATAGACAATCTCCGAATTTTCGAACTTTAATACGTAACGAAGTCTGTCCCTGTGTTTTATCTCTTTAATGGCTGCAATTACCATTTCCTCTCCTTCGGAAATTTCTTCTAGCCGGTGGCAATCTCTAAATTTAATACGATCTTTTATTTTCTGCATCGTAATATTTTTAATTTGGGCCATATCCGCTTGGGTAAAAGGGATGTTCTTCCATACCTCTGTGTAAAACTTTAAATTTTCTATCTTAGCGAATGTGTGGTTTTGGTAATTCGTAACACCATTTGTAGTAAAAGTTACAAAAATTTCTTTGGTAGGCAAGCATATTATCTCCATACCGTTGTTATAAGGCACTAAAATATATCCATCTGCAATAAGGGCTTCCCTGTTCTCGTATACACTTAAAAACATCTTTTTGTAGGAACCTTTTAAGAAGTAGACCGTTTTTACTCCATCCTTCTCCGCTAATACACCAACATAGGTAAATTTGTTCTTATTATGAACAGTAAACGCCGACACCTTGTAGACACCTACTGGATCTAGGTTCTCCCAACGGCAACAGAAATGGTTTTCTAATCCTTCCGTCAGTTGTGCTATCTTCTCTTCTTTCTCCAGAAGACTTTTAAATACCTCCCTTAGTGCAGTTGTCTTCTCGATAAAATTCTGCTTTCGCCTCTTCGTATCGAGGTCCTCCATCTCCTGTTTCCGTTTCCTTGTCGATGTAATGTAGGCTCTCGACAGAGGTTCGATTTCTTTAATATTGTAGGGAGATAGTTTGTTTGTTTTATAAGTTCTTTTCCTTAAAACGAGTGGAATCAAATTATCCGTGGCGACTAAACCAGCGTCCTGTATATCGATATCCGCCGGTATTGTCGAAAATGGAGTACTGCACCTAGAGAAGTAGGTCTCTCCGGCTTTAATGTAACACTTTTGTATGATTCGGACATTGTCTCTGCTCCCGTTTTCTTCCGAAACCTCTATAAAGTTAACAGGTAGGCAATTAAAACTACACGCAGAGAGGATGTAATGTACAACCTTCTTCCTGGCTTCGGGTTCTTTTGGGAGATTTATTTGTAATCCGGTCAATTTTCTTGTATTGCTGTTACCCCAATAAACATATTGGAGGATGTCTTTAAACACAAGACAACAGCTGTTCTGTAGACTCTCTGTGAATTTTGTCCACATTTTTGGAATCGAAGCAGAGTATATCGGAGCATCGCGGAATTATAATTTACTCTCTTCTAGCAGAGTTATACAACCTTGTAGAGGACTGTAGCCTTCTCCACGGGGATGTCCAATAGCATAGTTAAAAATCGTAGCTTCTAATCTCGTAATACCATGCATCTTGGCTAATGCCGAAGAAAATGTTTCCTTTAGTCTCGCATCTGGACAATTAAGGAAATCTATAATATGGTTTCCAATATTCTTGTTAACTCCTGGGCTGGTAACTTGACAAATAAACTTGTTGTATATTTTAACCCGAGCGTTAGATGTAAGCCAGGTAAGACAATCTATTCCGACTGTCTTATCGTTGTTTACAATAACATTGGAGTTTTCCTTGTACTCTCCCTGGACGTAAAAGTTAAAGTTGTTGGTTAAATATGTAGTCATTTCCTCTTTGTTGAAAATCCCCGCAAAATCCAGCGTTATGTCCAAGTCCATTAGGTAGTAATTCTCCTTCCGGAGCTGCTCCAATAAATCCGGTAATTCTTCCAGCAGTCTATCGAGTTTTACATCCGCCAACTCTACTTTGTACGGGATGCAGACTGGATCTTTGTACTTCCTTTTAATATTTTCCAAATCTTTTTCTACGACTTCTCTCGCTCCGTCGGCTAGTGGGGTGTTACTTAGTAAGAGGAAAGGCAGTTTAGCTTTAACCCCATGTTTTGTAGATACCAAGACGCCAAACGTTCCGCGGATATAGCTATTAAAAGATCCACATATCTCCTTTTTAATAAGTTTGGAATTTCCTTCGCAGTCGTCTAAGCTGCATACCTTTACAAGCATTATGTTGTCGCAAAATGGCTCCGTGATTGGTCTAAGTCCATCTCCCAGAAGAGATTCGCCTTCCCTATAATTAATATTTCCGATATCCGTAACCAGATTGCTTCCCTTTAAATTTTCCAGCAGGAACCACAATCCAAATCTCTCGTCGGTAGGTTTTACCTTCCTTCCATAAAGTTGGGACACACTAAAAACTTTAGAGCTATCCATGTTAACACTTCCAACGATCGCCGAAAACTAACTGCGATAAGACTCTGGCGGCTCATACTTATAGTATCGTGGAACGGTATGGATACTCTAAAGTACCTAAAAGTAGCTAAAAAACGAGGGGAGGGGGGTTATAAAGGCGTACAAAAGGATAGTTGTAACCGAATTAAATATCCAAGGATACATATAAGGGGGGCCTGACCTTGGCAGGGGGTTAATGGGTTAACAGTGTCCTGGCTCAAGCTTGGCAGGTGCGGGACCCCCTGCCCCGAGAACAGGGAAGCCCTTATTGCAGATGGATATATTTTAGTGCCTTATAACAACGGTATGGAGATAATATGCTTGCCTACCAAAGAAATTTCGGTTACAACTACCCTTTTGTACGCCTTTATAACCCCTCGTTTTTTAGCTACTTTTAGGTACTTTAGAGTATCCATACCGTTCCACGATACTATAAGTATGAGCCGCCAGAGTCTTATCGCAGTTAGTTTTCGGCGATCGTTGGAAGTGTTAACATGGATAGCTCTAAAGTTTTTAGTGTGTCCCAACTTTATGGAAGGAAGGTAAAACCTACCGACGAGAGATTTGGATTGTGGTTCCTGCTGGAAAATTTAAAGGGAAGCAATCTGGTTACGGATATCGGAAATATTAATTATAGGGAAGGCGAATCGCTTCTGGGAGATGGACTTAGACCAATCACGGAGCCAATTTGCGACAACATAATGCTTGTAAAGGTATGCAGCTTAGACGACTGCGAAGGAAATTCCAAACTTATTAAAAAGGAGATATGTGGATCTTTTAATAGCTATATCCGCGGAAAGTTTGGCGTCTTGGTATCTACAAAACATGGGGTTAAAGCTAAACTGCCTTTCCTCTTACTAAGTAACACCCCACTAGCCGACGGAGCGAGAGAAGTGTTAGAAAAAGATTTGGAAAATATTAAAAGGAAGTACAAAGATCCAGTCTGCATCCCGTACAAAGTAGAGTTGGCGGATGTAAAACTCGATAGACTGCTGGAAGAATTACCGGATTTATTGAAGCAGCTCCGGAAGGAGAATTACTACCTAATGGACTTGGACATAACGCAGGATTTGGCGGGGATTTTCAACAAAGAGGAAATGACTACATATTTAACCAACAACTTTAACTTTTACGTCCAGGGAGAGTACAAGGAAAACTCCAATGTTATTGTAAACAACGATAAGACAGTCGGAATAGATTGTCCTTACCTGGCTTACATCTAACGCTCGGGTTAAAATATACAACAAGTTTATTTGCCAAGTTACCAGCCCAGGAGTTAACAAGAATATTGGAAACCATATTATAGATTTCCTTAATTGTCCAGATGCGAGACTAAAGGAAACATTTTCTTCGGCATTAGCCAAGATGCATGGTATTAGAGATTAGAAGCTACGATTTATAACTATGCTATTGGACATCCCCGTGGAGAAGGCTACAGTCCTCTACAAGGTTGTACTACTCTGCTAGAAGAGAGTAAATTATACTTCCGCGATGCTCCGATATACTCTGCTTCGATTCCAAAAATGTGGACAAAATTCACAGAGAGTCTACAGAACAGCTGTTGTCTTGTGTTTAAAGACATCCTCCAACATGTTTATTGGGGTAACAGCAATACAAGAAAATTGACCGGATTACAAATAAATCTCCCAAAAGAACCCGAAGCAAGGAAGAAGGTTGTACATTACAACCTCTCTGCGTGTAGTTTTAATTGCCTACCTGTTAACTTTATAGAGGTTTCGGAAGAAAACGGGAGCAGAGACAATGTCCGAATCATACAAAAGTGTTACATTAAAGCCGGAGAGACCTACTTCTCTAGGTGCAGTACTCCATTTTCGACAATACCGGCGGATATCGATATACAGGACGTTGGTTTAGTCGCCACGGATAATTTGATTCCACTCGTTTTAAGGAAACGAACTTATAAAACAAACAAACTATCTCCCTACAATATTAAAGAAATCGAACCTCTGTCGAGAGCCTACATTACATCGACAAGGAAACGGAAACAGGAGATGGAGGACCTCGATACGAAGAGGCGAAAGCAGAATTTTATCGAGAAGACAACTGCACTAAGGGAGGAATTTAAAAGTCTTCTGGTGAAAGAAGAGAAGATAGCACAACTGAGGGAAGGATTGGAAAACCATTTCTGTTGCCGTTGGGAGAACCTAGATCCAGTAGGGGTCTGCAAGGTGTCGGCGTTTACTGTTAATAATAAGAAAAAATTTACCTATGTTGGTGTATTAGCGGAGAAGGATGGAGTAAAAAAGGTCTAGTTCTTATAGGGTTCCTACAAAAAGCTGTTTTTAAGTGTATACGAGAACAGGGAAGCCCTTATTGCAGATGGATATATTTTAGTGCCTTATAACAACGGTATGGAGATAATATGCTTGCCTACCAAAGAAATTTCGGTTACAACTATCCTTTTGTACGCCTTTATAACCCCCCTCCCCTCGTTTTTTAGCTACTTTTAGGTACTTTAGAGTATCCATACCGTTCCACGATACTATAAGTATGAGCCGCCAGAGTCTTATCGCAGTTAGTTTTCGGCGATCGTTGGAAGTGTTAACATGGATAGCTCTAAAGTTTTTAGTGTGTCCCAACTTTATGGAAGGAAGGTAAAACCTACCGACGAGAGATTTGGATTGTGGTTCCTGCTGGAAAATTTAAAGGGAAGCAATCTGGTTACGGATATCGGAAATATTAATTATAGGGAAGGCGAATCTCTTCTGGGAGATGGACTTAGACCAATCACGGAGCCATTTTGCGACAACATAATGCTTGTAAAGGTATGCAGCTTAGACGACTGCGAAGGAAATTCCAAACTTATTAAAAAGGAGATATGTGGATCTTTTAATAGCTATATCCGCGGAACGTTTGGCGTCTTGGTATCTACAAAACATGGGGTTAAAGCTAAACTGCCTTTCCTCTTACTAAGTAACACCCCACTAGCCGACGGAGCGAGAGAAGTCGTAGAAAAAGATTTGGAAAATATTAAAAGGAAGTACAAAGATCCAGTCTGCATCCCGTACAAAGTAGAGTTGGCGGATGTAAAACTCGATAGACTGCTGGAAGAATTACCGGATTTATTGGAGCAGCTCCGGAAGGAGAATTACTACCTAATGGACTTGGACATAACGCTGGATTTTGCGGGGATTTTCAACAAAGAGGAAATGACTACATATTTAACCAACAACTTTAACTTTTACGTCCAGGGAGAGTACAAGGAAAACTCCAATGTTATTGTAAACAACGATAAGACAGTCGGAATAGATTGTCTTACCTGGCTTACATCTAACGCTCGGGTTAAAATATACAACAAGTTTATTTGTCAAGTTACCAGCCCAGGAGTTAACAAGAATATTGGAAACCATATTATAGATTTCCTTAATTGTCCAGATGCGAGACTAAAGGAAACATTTTCTTCGGCATTAGCCAAGATGCATGGTATTACGAGATTAGAAGCTACGATTTTTAACTATGCTATTGGACATCCCCGTGGAGAAGGCTACAGTCCTCTACAAGGTTGTATAACTCTGCTAGAAGAGAGTAAATTATAATTCCGCGATGCTCCGATATACTCTGCTTCGATTCCAAAAATGTGGACAAAATTCACAGAGAGTCTACAGAACAGCTGTTGTCTTGTGTTTAAAGACATCCTCCAATATGTTTATTGGGGTAACAGCAATACAAGAAAATTGACCGGATTACAAATAAATCTCCCAAAAGAACCCGAAGCCAGGAAGAAGGTTGTACATTACATCCTCTCTGCGTGTAGTTTTAATTGCCTACCTGTTAACTTTATAGAGGTTTCGGAAGAAAACGGGAGCAGAGACAATGTCCGAATCATACAAAAGTGTTACATTAAAGCCGGAGAGACCTACTTCTCTAGGTGCAGTACTCCATTTTCGACAATACCGGCGGATATCGATATACAGGACGCTGGTTTAGTCGCCACGGATAATTTGATTCCACTCGTTTTAAGGAAAAGAACTTATAAAACAAACAAACTATCTCCCTACAATATTAAAGAAATCGAACCTCTGTCGAGAGCCTACATTACATCGACAAGGAAACGGAAACAGGAGATGGAGGACCTCGATACGAAGAGGCGAAAGCAGAATTTTATCGAGAAGACAACTGCACTAAGGGAGGTATTTAAAAGTCTTCTGGAGAAAGAAGAGAAGATAGCACAACTGACGGAAGGATTAGAAAACCATTTCTGTTGCCGTTGGGAGAACCTAGATCCAGTAGGTGTCTACAAGGTGTCGGCGTTTACTGTTCATAATAAGAACAAATTTACCTATGTTGGTGTATTAGCGGAGAAGGATGGAGTAAAAACGGTCTACTTCTTAAAAGGTTCCTACAAAAAGATGTTTTTAAGTGTATACGAGAACAGGGAAGCCCTTATTGCAGATGGATATATTTTAGTGCCTTATAACAACGGTATGGAGATAATATGCTTGCCTACCAAAGAAATTTTTGTAACTTTTACTACAAATGGTGTTACGAATTACCAAAACCACACATTCGCTAAGATAGAAAATTTAAAGTTTTACACAGAGGTATGGAAGAACATCCCTTTTACCCAAGCGGATATGGCCCAAATTAAAAATATTACGATGCAGAAAATAAAAGATCGTATTAAATTTAGAGATTGCCACCGGCTAGAAGAAATTTCCGAAGGAGAGGAAATGGTAATTGCAGCCATTAAAGAGATAAAACACAGGGACAGACTTCGTTACGTATTAAAGTTCGAAAATTCGGAGATTGTCTATTGTTCAAACTACTGGTTGGAAAGAGA
Organism: Leptopterna dolabrata; assembly: GCA_954871275.1. Taxonomy (NCBI): domain Eukaryota; kingdom Metazoa; phylum Arthropoda; class Insecta; order Hemiptera; family Miridae; genus Leptopterna; species Leptopterna dolabrata. The sequence goes on along the minus strand of OX940975.1, from coordinate 86,986,297 downwards.
ATTAGGAGAGATGGACATTAGCTATAGGATCAAGATAAAAACAGATACATTAAAACATACGCCTAATAGAAACAAGGAAAGAGTTGTATTTTGTGTGTAATATAAATTTAGAAAATTATTTTTAATAAACTCTATTTGTATAAACAATCGTGTAATTATTTCTTAATCCCGACCCTAATCATGTGCATGGAAACATGGTTAACTACAAATTTCTCTGTTCTCGAAAACCTGACTCCCAGACCTTGCCACTCTAAAATAATATTATTTCTCCTCGGACCCGTTACACATATGAATCCCCCTCCCCTCCCCTCACCCTTTGTCACCCGTCATTTAATTAGCTCCTGATTGGTCCCCCCTCCCCTTCCCTAGCTAAAATTGGGCTTAGCCCCCCTCTTAGCCCCCTCTTAGCCCCCCTCTTAGCCCCCTCCTCGTCCTAGCGTCTGATTGGTCTAGCCCGTGCCGTGCTGTGTGCCGTGCCGTGTGCCGTGCCGAATCCGGCTCAACCTCCATATTACTACAACACATCGGTTAGGAATTCCATTATATTTCAAAGCGGAATGATTTTAGGAAGGGGCGGATTGGTATGAGATAACTGAAATTCAGCCCGTGGTATGTGAATATTAATCGTCCAACCATTCAGTTCGACGTCCCATAAATGTTGCAAGTATTCAGTAGGTATAAAACATATTCGTAGCCGTGCCTAATATTCCACAACATGAAACTTCCAGGGAAACCACTCGGTTTATACCTATACGAAGTAATGTAGTAATTAAAATAATGGCATAGCAGTATTATTTATCAAACTGATACGGTATTCTAGGGATGTCCCAAAAGTATCGACACTTATAAATATCGATACTTTTTGGAAAAAATATCGATACATATCGATACTTTTCCCCCCTGATATATATCGTAGTATCGATACTTTTTCCCAGTATCGGAGCCGATTCTGTTTTTTTTTTATCCCTCACATTTCATCAGTTTCAACACCTACGATGTGTAGTTACTGTTGACAGTAGGTTACTTACCTCTAACTAGATTGCTGGGAGACCAACCACTTCAACAAATTAAAGAAAGTTGATGTACCACCACCTCCAGCTCTCAGTGTGAATCAGCTGTCCTCCATTTAGTAGGAAGGGCCAACAAAATGTTAACCCAACCAAGCAACCAACCAACCTAACTCAATAGTTTTTTGGTTGAATTGTCTTTGTTCTTTCTTGTTTTCTGATGTGATTGTGCCGAATTAACGAAATAATGTCATGCCTAGTCTCGTCTTGTCAATAATTTTGAAAAACAGGCGCCCAAACAAAAAAAGTTTCAAATAAGAAAGAAGTGATTTAGTGTACCTATTGTTCATTTTATAATATTATCCTGAAATAATTCTTCGATAGGCTGACGATGGTATTTTATATTATACCAACGTAGATGAAGTAAAAACGTGGGATGTGATATAATATTCACTGTCACGCTGATGGAGAGAAAACAAAAACGACATTTCCACCCATTTTTGAAAAGTATCAAAAAGTATCGATACTTCAAAATATCGATACTTTTTGAAAGTATTGTATCGATACTTTTAGATGTATCGATACGATATATATATAAGTTACCTCGAATTCCAACCCATCACCTTATAAGAAGACAAGCTGCCCTCCGAACAGAAGCGCAGAGTCAGCAACCGGACGACTCCTCACCCTGAGAACCCCGCTACGTCGGCAGAAAACCTGCAACCGGACGCCGCCTCTTCGTAGGAACTCCGCCACGTCGTCGAGAAACTGCTGATGCCACCTCCAACCGATGTTATATAAACCCCGAGTGCCCCTTCAGGTGCACTCTCGTCTTGTATCCCGTTCTTCCAACAACACTCATTATCATTTTGTAATTAAATAAAGTGTTTTTTTAAAAACTCATTCACTCGGTCTATCGAGTTCATTGGCGCAGTCGGTAGGACTACTCACTGGAATCGACCCATCGTGGGAGCCAGTATCGTTTTAACGGTTTTCGAGTACACGGTCCACGCAGTCATCAACTTCTAGACCTTGGAATCGACCCATCGCGGGAGCCGAACGACAGAAGACGACGACACCCAATTCAGCAAGCGAGCAGTCACGAGGAAGGAGCGTGGAAGAACCAGAAAAGTCACCGAAACACATGCCTTGGATCCTACTGTAAGTAGCGATTTTCATTATCCATTTGTTCGGTACTTAAAGAAAAAATAATAAACCAAAAAATGTCATTAGGAGAAAACAAACCAAAAATGGCAACCGAATTTAAAAAGGAATTTTTAGAAATGGTCCCAGAATTCCGTGGAGAACCCACCATTATGGAACGCTTTATATCGGTTAGTGAAACCATTTTGAATAAATTCCTCAACAAGAATGACCCGGAGGATTTTTTCAACACCTATCTGCTTCACAGTGTTCTGTCCAAAATCAAAGGCCCAGCAGCTGACATTGTCGGATCTCACCCTGTCTCCACGTGGGACGAATTAAAAACAGCATTGTTAGATAATTTCGGGGATCGCAGGGACGTCTGGACTCTGACACAAGAAATGTGCTGCATGAGGCAATGTCAGAATGAGGACGGATTTAAATACTTCGAGCGGGTTAACAAACAAATTAGCCTAGCGGTCTCCTACCTACAGGTTAGAGCGGAATTAGACCCTACCCAGGTCATTCCCTTCGTCAAAAAATTAGGACTGCGATCCTTCTTAAATGGGCTCAACGAGCCACTTGGATCTCTGATGTGAACAAAGAACCCGTTGAGTATGGGAGCTGCGGCGAGCATACTCATCAACGACTTCCAGTTTATTCCGTCGTACAGGGCGAACGCTCATGGTTCTAAGCCCAAACAGAACCAGTACGGACAGAACCAACTGCAGAATAATTTTGCGAAAATGAAAATAGACCCCCAAACGGCGAACCAGAAGATTATCCAAGCAAACACAAGCAACAATGGGCAACCCAGCCCTAAACCACCTTATCAAGGAGGTAACTCCCAAACTAAACCATACTTCAAATCAACCTCTAACGACTATCGGAAATCGAACCAACCTAACAATCAACAAAACTTCAAATCCCAGAACAAACCTTACCCAGTCAACTTAATTGAGGGGGAAGACGAAGAGGAACCTACTAGTGAGGAATACCCTCAAGACCCCGAAGAAGAAGAAGAAGAAGACTCTTTTTTAGTAATAGGAAAGGAATTTGCGTCTTCAACCTAACAATTGGAAACGGAAATTCCCTGCCATATATCATTAATGCAAAAAATAATCTTAAGATGTTAATCGATACGGGAAGTACGAGAAGTTTTTGCTCAAAGGAAATTAGTGCGACCTTATTCAAGAATTTCATTTCAAACGAAAAATTCCAACTACAAACTATTAATGGAAAGTCTGAAGGAGCACAATGCGTAACAATTCCTTTGAACGTTCTTTTCAATTCCTGTAGCGAGCAATTTAAATTATATGTTTATAATTTCCACAGGAACTTTGATATTCTGATAGGGTTAGATATTATCCGTATTCTTCAGGCAAAAATCGACCTTAATAAGAATGAATTTTCATTTAAAAATCAGAAATGGCCATTGTATTTCCAAGGTACTGATATCATCGAACCTTTTCTGCTAGAGGGTAGAAATACTCGTAAAGTCAAAATTTGGGTAGAAAATGGAACTGCTGTAGTGGATCATAAAATAAAAAACGGAATTGAAATCCCGAACTGCATAGTCAAGGTGGAAAACCACATGGCCTATTGCATGATCTCGAACACGAAAGAAACCCCCATAACAATCAATAAAGTCCGAGTAAAAGCGGAAAAATTCAACCCACAAATTTTAGAATCAGCCTCCAAATTTTGCGAACCAAAAATTAAAAGGAAAAAACTAGATCTGGACAAATTTCGTACGGAACATCTAAATACCGAAGAAAAAACCAAACTAACAGAACTTCTTAAGGAATTTTCCGACCTTGTTTACGTGGAGGGAGAGAAACTCTCAACCACAAGTGCCACGAAACATTACATAAACACTATAGACGAAAAACCAATTCACACCAGACCCTACCGCTATCCTGAAATTTATAAGAAAGAAGTGGAAGGAGAAATTAAGAAAATGTTAGACCAAGGTATTTTAGAAGAATCCGATTCCCCCTGGAACTCCCCCATATGGGTAGTACCCAAAAAACAAGACGCCTCGGGAATACAGAAATTTAGATTAGTCATCGATTTTCGCAACCTTAACCAAAAAACCCATGATGAAAAATACGAACTCCCGTTGATAGAAGAGGTCCTAAATAGCCTAGGCAACAGTTGCTATTACAGCAGCCTGGATCTCTATTCAGGATTTCATCAAATAGAGTTGGATGAATCTAGTATTCCAAAAACAGCGTTCACAACCAACCAAGGCAGATGTCAATTCCGAAAAATGCCATTTGGATTAAAAAACGCACCCCCAACTTTCCACAAATTGATGGATAATGTATTACGGGGCTTGCAAGGGGAATTATGTGCAGTTTTCATGGATGACATTATAATCTACAGTTCGAGTCTAACAGAACACATGGAACGATTGAGGAAAGTATTCACTCGCCTCAGGGAAGCCAACTTAAAAATCCAAATCGATAAATCGGAGTTTTTGAGAAAGGAAATCGCATTCTTAGGTCACGTTATCACACCCCAGGGGATTAAACCTAACCCAGAAAAAATTAAAGCAACAGAAAAATACCCTATCCCAAAGACGGCCAAAGAAATTAAGGGATTTCTTGGACTTCTGGGGTACTACCGAAAATTCATAAAAGACCTGGCATCGCTAACTAAACCTCTCACAAAATGCCTAAAGAAGGGTGAAAAAATTGACTCAACCAATCCGGAATACATTAAAAGCTTTGAGATTTGTAAGAAACTGTTAACTAACGAACCGATTCTGAAATATCCCCAATGGGATAAACCATTCATTTTAACAACTGATGCTTCAGGAGTCGCGTTAGGTGCCGTGCTATCCCAACCATGCGAAGGCAAAGACTTGCCTGTGGCGTACGCCAGTCGTACCTTAAACGAAACAGAGAGGAAACTCTCTACGATAGAAAGGGAACTACTAGGTATTGTATGGGCTACCAAGCATTTTAGAAGTTACCTTTATGGGAGAAAATTTGAAATTAAAACAGATCATAAACCCCTCGAATGGCTCTATTCCCTGAAAGAGCCCAATTCCAAACTGTTTAGATGGAAACTAAAATTAGAAGAGTTCAATTTCATAATAAAATACAAAAAAGGGTCCAGCATAAGTAATGTAGATGCTTTATCCCGTATAGAAATAAATCAAGCGAACGTAATTAATGCAAAACCATCTGAGGAAAAACAAAATCCTGAAACCACCGATTTGGATGACAGCAATAAAACCCTAGATGAAGAACAAATAAAATTAGGCATAACGGTCAAAGATGTAGCGATTAATCATTGTAAAAATCAAATAATAATTATAATTCAAGGGAAAATGGGAAGGAAATTCCTTGTAGAAACAGAAACACTACATACCAACAGAAACGTGATGACGATAACATTCGCAGAAAAGAACTTAGAAACCCAGATAGTCGAATTTATCAAAGAATATCTTTCGCCCAACAAATCGTACGGAATCTATTTCGAAGACGATATCTATGAAATTTTCACGAGGACCTTAAACCAATATTTCATTGCGAATAGTTATAAATTAGTGAAATATACTAAAAGACTAATAGACATAACTAGTTCCAGCCAAAAAAGCGAAATAATGAACAAATTTCATAAAGGTCTAACCAACCATCGGGGAATCGACGAAACTTATGAGCACATCAAGAGAACCTATTTTTGGCCAAATTTGAAAGAATCCATCCAAAACTATATCAACAGATGTGAGTTATGCTTACAATGTAAATATGAACGACAACCCATCAAACCAAAATTCAATCTAACAGAAACACCAAGAAAACCTTTCGAGATAGTGCACATCGATAAATTTTCAATAGAAAAACAAAAGTTCTTAACCGTCCTTGACAAATTCTCTAAATTTGGATCAGCCTACCCAGTAAGCTCCGCGTCAAGCGTTGAAGTCTGCGATAAATTATTAGATTTCATGATGCATCACGGTATTGTGAATCAAATAGTCTCTGACAATGGCCCCGAGTTTAACAATGAATTACTCAAAGAACTATTATCCCTGCATAATATAAACATCCATTTCACTAGTACACAAAGTTCTACATCTAATGCCCCAGTGGAAAGATTTCACTCGACTTTAATAGAGCATCTTAGGCTATTGACGAATTCTAAGGAATTCGGACAAGATGACATCATCACGAAGATGAAATATTCTGTATTAGCCTACAACAATAGCATACACAGCTCTACAAAAATGACCCCTTTCGAGATAATTAGGGGGCACATAGAAAACTCCCCCGCAGTAGAGATAGAATTAGAGAGAAATATGGCTAACTCTTATACGAATAATCATAAACAGAAGGTTAAAGCAATTTATGATATTTTGATCAACGAAACTGAAGAAGAAAAGGCAAAAACAATAGAAAAAATAAACCAGAAACGAGAAGAAATTCCAACAATTCCCGATGAAGTTTATGTAAAAACAAAGCAGATCCAACAGAAGACAAAAGCCAAATATGCTAAAGAAAAGATAGTAGGAACGAACGAAAAAACAGGAACTCTGGAAATGGAAACTAGGCACCCGAATACTAAATCTAAAATACATCCTGCCAATTTGAAGAGGCCCAGGAAATTAGATGACCAAAATCAGAAAAAACTAATAAACGCTTGGGATGAAAAACTAAACAAAAATGAAGTATTAACCTCAAAATTCGGATTAAACTTGACCAAAGAAGATCTTATAACATTAAAAAGCAGAAATTGGCTCAACGACAATATAATCAACTTCTATATGGAATTAATAAACCAGCGTAACAGCCAAAATCTCGATGCCCCAAGAACCTTCTGCTTTAATACCTTTTTATTCATATCTTTTATGGCCGGAGGTTATTCAAGAGTACGAAATTACACCCGTAAGGTAGACATATTTGAAAAAGATGTCATTTTAATACCAATATTCAAAAATTCCCATTGGAGATTAGTAGTCGTAAAAAATAAAAAAACCACCGTCATGCAGCATGGCTATAAGAGCGAATTTTCGAAGTTTTCGGCATCTTCCTCCTCCGCCTAAAATACTGAGGAACACCAAACCAAAAAGAATTCGCCGCTAAATCTCTCTGACTGGAAAGTTTTCAATTTCCCAAATACTCCCCAACAAACCAATTCAGATGACTGCGGAGTCTATATGTGCCAATTTGCCAAAACCATAGCAAATAATGAAACTATTGAAATTAAATCATCAGACATTTCTAAACTACGGGAAGAAATGTGTTATGAAATCCTCACGGCAGATTTAATTTAATTTTGCAGGCTATTGCTGCCGGTATGTCGAGCAGCAGTAATCAAAAACATGGAACAAAGTGGAGGAGTGTTACCAATAGCGCTCGAGAAGACATACTTAGAAAACGCGGAACACGTTTTAGTTCACTATTATAATATAGAGACATTATACGAAGAATATGATAGGTTAGTGAATAATCAAGATAAATATAGGACATTGGTAAAAAGAAATAAGAAACTTGAAGAAGAGGTTGACGAGTACCTAACAATGTTTGATCAAACACAAGGGAGACTAGCGATCAGATTCCAAAATCTAGTGCCAAAACTAACTAACAAGCACAGATATAGAAGAGGGTTAATAAACGGATTAGGAACAATAATAAAAGCAATTACAGGTAACTTAGATGATGACGATAGGCAACGGTATGAGCAAATTTTAAACGAAATAAAGAATAAAAACTCAGATTTAGAAAACCAAATCAAGCATCAATATTCTATTACCGAATCGATGATTAAGAGTTACAACAAAACCATAGCCAATCTGAACTTCAATAACAATCAAATTAAAGCAAAAATGGAAGACCTTAATAAATTAGTAAATCCCACAGCCTCTACAGCAGCCACTCTAAAAGAAAACATCCACCATATGATATTAACACTAAATATTCTAGATCAAACGGTAGCAGAAATTGAAAGAGCCTATACCTTTTGTAAGATAGGACAATTACATCCCAGCATCATTCCTACTGCCGAACTACAAAAAGAAATTGACCTTGTTCTTAATAAAACCAAAAGTAGTACTCTCTCCATGATCGAAAACATCCTTGAATATGAGACTCTAATAGATACTCATTGTACATTAGCGGATAACATAATAATATTCTTGTTAAATTTACCTTTGTATAGTTACAAGGAATATACTCTATATACTATTAAACCTATACCAGTGAGGAAGGGAAACGAGTTCATAACCATAGTACCAAAAAACGATTATTACCTATACGATAAACAAAATGAATTCTTTACACTCAGAAAAATGTGCAGTAAAATTAATGATAAATACTTTTGTAATTGGGACAACATCTGTAAGGGTGAAGCCAGATGCGAGGAAAACATAATTACGAAAAACCAAATTGCAGATTGTGAATATTCTAAATTTCGAGTAGACAAACTAATAACGCAAAAATTCGTAGAAATAAATCAAATGCTAATTACAACTCCGACCGAGGAAACGATTGAAATAAAAAACAATGATCACGAGGAAATAGTAAAAATTAAAGGTTCATATCTTATAAAACCAGAAAATGACGAAATTTACCTAAATCGAGAACTATTCCTGAGTCAGGGAACGTCTTCAGGAAAACCCTATTTCATGCAAATATACCTCCAAGAAATAACTGAAATTAACATTCAAAATGATACCTTCCAATTAAAAGACTATCAAGAACTATATTTAAATAATAATGACATTTCCTGGCTACACTCGCAAACCGTACCCAAATTAATGCAGATGAAAGACATTGTGGTAATAATAATAACAATTATTATAATAATGTATTTATTGTCACCCTTAACTAAAAGAATCTATAAAACGATGTTAACCAAATATCGAGTCTCGAGGTTACAGGAAACCCAGCAAGAACCTCCAGTTGCCGAAATCAGGATTCAGCAGCCCGATCCAGTCGCTCCAGTCAGCACGATTCCGATTTTTCTACCTCGTGCTGCCAGAGACTAAGAGGGGAGGAGTTACCTCGAATTCCAACCCATCACCTTATAAGAAGACAAGCTGCCCTCCGAACAGAAGCGCAGAGTCAGCAACCGGACGACTCCTCACCGTGGGAACCCCGCTACGTCGGCAGAAAACCTGCAACCGGACGCCGCCTCTTCGTAGGAACTCCGCCACGTCGTCGAGAAACTGCTGATGCCACCTCCAACCGATGTTATATAAACCCCGAGTGCCCCTTCAGGTGCACTCTCGTCTTGTATCCCGTTCTTCCAACAACACGTCTCTTACCTCATTATCATTTTGTAATTAAATAAAGTGTTTTTTTAAAAACTCATTCACTCGGTCTATCGAGTTCATTTATATATATCGATACTTTTGAAGTATCGGACATCCCTACGGTATTCCTGTATCAGTTCTGTCATTTGACCTACTACATGTGGACGTAAGTCGTCGACTCGTTGAGGTGCCGTAGAACCAAGAATGCGTGTTTGGTATTGTCTTTTCGGGATTTTGGAATGTTCTGTACATTTTGTACATAACATAAAGCGTCAAGTTATTTAGGGCAACTCACTTGTGCTCCTGATACCACAGAAAAGAAGTAGGTAAGCATTTTGCATAGGTAGTGGAGAATATAATGAGAGATCTTCGTTATTAAAACTAAACGGTTTAGAGGAGCTACAACATTCCCTGCTGCTTTGAACCGAATATTATGATCATTAGGGACTGGAATTTGCGTATTTTGCATATGTGTTTTTTTATCGTGTATATCGTTCTACTTTTCCGTTTTGAGGGTATCTGAAGTGTTTAGCATGTGTTAAATTGAAATTTAAGTAGCATATTTTGTTCGATTTCGGAGATTTTTGCATATTTTGGCCGTTTTGTGCATATTTCTGAATTTTTAATTCGAATTGGGGAATTTCCCTATTTTCCGACATTCCAAATCGCCAAATCCTCCGAGATATTTGTGTTTCTGAAAAAGGGACACGGATATTGGCCATTCACCTTTAATCCGTGTACCTGGTAGGGCTTAGCACAAAAAACCCAGAGGGCATCAGGATAAGGTGTTGTTTGCCCGGAAGAATCAGCCGAAAATGCAGCACTCTGACCTCTCATCTGGCCTTACCCCAGGAGAACTCTCAGCATTGAAATGTTTACCCATCGTGTCCTGTGATGTCGAGAGGTCGTTTTCTGCCTTAAAGTTACTCCTCAGCGACAACCGCAGGAGATTTACGGTTGACAATTTGGAAAAATCAATTGTGATCCAGTGCTATAATTGTGATAGCGAGTGGCTTTTTTTTGCATAAATGTAAATATTGTATAGTCGAGAAAAAAGGTGTGTACATTTTCATCCCATTTTTTCCTTGATCCTTTTCTATAATTTTTTAAGGACGTGATAACTGGAACATAATGTATAGACTACATACATGTACGTCTCACAGCAAAATTTAGTTCATTTTAGAAATATTTAAAAAAATTTTAAACGTAATCTTGCTTGGGGTGCACATTTTGCACATTTAGAGTGCATATTTCGGCCAAATTTTGTGCATATAATTCCAGTCCCTAATGATCATGGATCGACAAAACGCCGATCAAAGCAGGGAATTCATGGAAAAACAAAACGAAAAATTCTTCAAAAATAAATGACGTACAGAAAATAACCCAGATAATATTATACCTACTGAAAACAACTATCAAATAAATTATTTCAATACCTAATGATTTTAATACCTAATTCTGTGAAATTAGTAGGTAATTCGTTCAAGTTTGTAGGATAGGTTCCTCCCCAAACGATTATTACATATTGGAGAACCTACTGGACTGTGGTATTCGTATAAGGCGTAATTGAGAGAGTCTCAATACAGAATGGATGCTATTGAAAAGTGATGGGAATTTGCTGAGCCTTTCATACAAAAAACCAACATGGTCTTTCCAAGCAGAACAACCAACTCGACTTCATACAGCCATCCTTGATTATAATCAGGTGCTCCCTAGCGATGATATCCGGGCCGGATTTATACTGTTTCACGATCGTGTTGACGAAGCATTTTGGTGCACACGAACGGCTGGACGTACAATGCTCCGGGTGGTCTCAAAAAATTGTTTAGCTCAAGACAAATTTAATAACGTAAAAAAACCATACCCTTCTTCAGAAAGTTTTCGGCTACGGCGTTCTTAAAATTTCAACCCCTATTTTGAACCCCTTAGAGATGACTGACAGTAACGTCGAGCTTCGAGGACCAACTAGACCCTGAACGGAACCTATAACCCGAATTTCATCAATTTTGTTTCATGGTAACTAAGAAAAGTGGTCAGTACGGCGTACGGCGGACAGACAGAAATATTTTTATTGCATTTTCGGATTCTACATACCTTGAAACGTAAACCATCAAATTTTGAGGGGGGGGGGGGGTAGATTTATTTTATTTTTATTTTTCATGCTCGAGTCCAATGGTTCATTATTGAAAATAATAAACCAAAAATTGGAAACACGTGTCCTTTTTACCCGTAGCGATGTAATAACCACTGAGTATCGGTTCCTTACCAGGAAAGTGAAGGTATCCTGGGATTTAAATTGGCATTTCGGTGATGAACCAAATTATGTAAATACTGATTCTGAATCCGTACACTAGATAAGTAAAGTGACCTATTTCATTTTTGAACGTGTTTTGTTTTACATTGGACATTTTTTACATGGGGAAAAATAAGACCGATGTATCTGCATGTAGTGTAGATACTCAACATCAGTTTATTGATGTTTTTATGAAATGTGATTGCCAGTACCTACTCGATTTAGGGCTCTATTGTGGGAAGTTTAAAGATCATATGGGGAACAGAAAATTATGATAATGAAAATAAGTTTCGCTACGGAATTTCATATATGTCCCAGTTTCTTTATGCTAACGACATTTCATCGTCGTTGTGATGCCATACCGAGTTGCAGAAGCGCACTGCTGAGCTGCGAAACGATTGATCACCCCCTTCTCACGTTAAAGTGCCATTTGCTCATTTCCCTTTGCCTCCTCATCGAGAGTCAATATTTGACGTACAGATCTGGAGGAGCTCTAATCTTTCTAATCTTTTTCGTCTGATCAGGAAAACGCATTAATGACGAGTGCATAATCCGATGAAGGGCGATTATACACAGGATCCTACAAAGGGCGAAACAAACACCGCGCAACAATTACCCCCCACCACCAAGACACCGCTGAGAACGACGAATTAGCATATGCGCCTGCTGCTTCAGCACGCTCGGCTCCCCTCGCTGGGTTTCGGGTATCTCGACAGCACATGGTTCAGTTCTCAAGATATCCCCGAGCAGGGGTGCGAGATTTCCATTAAACGGATTGTCGCGAGTCGGTCGGAGGACGGCTGCGTCCGTCTGACAGGTCTGAAGGGAGGTTATAAATGTGTTATGACTTCACGCCGTCTCCAACATGACGCTCTCGACGCTTTGAAATGGCGAGTACAGCTGGGCGTGGGAGTATTAAATAATAAAATCGTTGTCAAAGTATTCGGGCATCGGGCCTCGGTTATTTCGTCATTATGAAGTGTCACTGGAGCATTAAAAAACGCTGCAAATCCCTGCACAACGGTTTATTTTTTTGTACAGAATACCCTTCTGTTACAGAACACAGCTCTCTGTGTAGATAATGGTCATTCTCATTTAGAATGTACATTTGGCCCTCCCAGCATCGTCCATTTACCAAATTTCCAAAATCATATTTCAAGCCTGTCACAATTTTTTCTGGCTCCATTCAACTCTCAAGAGCACTGCACAATTTGAAATTTGCGAGTACATTCGTTGGTATTGGTGTAAATCTGTAGTGTTAGCATAATAACGTGGCCTAAACCTCATGTGTGTTACCATTATTGAAAAACGCTGCAAAGTCCTTGTCACATGGGTTTATTATTCTACTGGACATACCTACAGAGATACGAATAAGGTAAGTATACGTTTTGTTTTCAATTTTTTTAAATAAATTATCTCTGATCATTGATAGTACCATTTAATCGTCTTGATCCACCTGTTGACACTTTTTCCAGTGTTATTCTACAAATTGATGGTGATTTCAGACGATTTCCCAGGTTTTTGACTCATAAAAAATCAATTTCGGGAGCTGAACATCTGGTAGAACCTCAATTTTCTATTCTTAGGTCAAAATCGACTTCATATTCGGTCTTCTCGTCCCCAAAAACATGGAAAACGATACCTTAAAAGCTCATGTTACCAACATGTTGCTAAAACGCAAAAAGTACCTATTTTTACACACATTTTCACTCATAACACCCCTGGGTATATTCCGATCGGGCTGAAAAGTTTCGGGACACAACTAGAGCCCAAATGGAGCATGTGTGCGAAAGAACGATTTTTTTAGACCTAAAATGAAGCCTGTACACGTGATACGGCGGACGGCGTACGGCGTACGGCGGACGGCGGACGGACATTGCATTTTTTGAATCTACGCACCTTGAAACGGAAAAGAAAAAAGTTTGAGGGGGGGTTATAAAAATTTTTTGCTGAGCGATTACATAGGTGTATTATTCAGAGAATAATAAACCAAAACGCTTCAAAGTCCTTGTCACATGGGTTTATTATTCTATTGGAGTTCTAGAGATTTTTGTTGGCTGTTAAATGTATTGTTTCTTTCATGTGGAATGATTGAAATAGCTATTTCTGATGATTTCCACCAATTTTGGCCCCCAAAACATGAAATAGGTACGCTTTTGGTTTATTATTCTGTGAATAATACACCTATGTATTCGCTCAGCAAAAAATTTTTATAACACCCCCTCAAAATTTTTTCTTTTCCGTTTCAAGGTGCGTAGATTCCAAAAATGCAATGTCCGTCCGCCGTACGCCGTATCACGTGTACAGGCTTCATTTTCGGTCTAAAAAAGTCGTTCTTTCGCACACATGCTCCATTTGGGCCCTAGTTGTGTCCCGAAACTTTTCAGCCCGATGGGAATATACCCAGGGGTGTTATGAGTGAAAATGTGTATAAAAATAGGTACTTTTTGCGTTTTAACAACATGTTAGTAACATGAGCTTTTGAGGTATCTTATTCCATGTTTTTGAGGACGAGAAGACCGAATATGAAGTCGATTTTGACCAAAGACGCGGAAATTGAGGTTTTACCAAAGGTTCAGCTCCCAAAATTAGTTTTTTATGAGTCAAAAACCTGGAAAACTGTCTGAAATCACCATCAATGTGTACAATAACATTGGAAAAAGTGTAAACAGGTGAATCAAGACCATTAAATGCCACTACCAATGATCAAAGATGATCTTAAAAAAAAAAGAAAAAAAAAGCGTACCTATTTCATGTTTTGGGGGCCAAAATTGGTGGAAATCATCAGAAATAGCTATTTCAATCATTCCACATGAAAGAAACAATACATCTAACAGCCAACAAAAATCTCTAGAACTCCAATAGAATAATAAACCCATGTGACAAGGACTTTGCAGCGTTTTGGTTTATTATTCTGTGAATAATACACCTATGTAATCGCTCAGCAAAAAATTTTTATAACACCCCCTCAAAATTTTTTCTTTCCCGTTTCAAGGTACGTAGATTCCAAAAATGCAATGTCCGTCCGCCGTACGCCGTCCGCCGTCCGCCGTATCACGTGTACAGGCTTCATTTTCTGTCTAAAAAATTCGTTCTTTCGCACACATGCTCCATTTGGGCCCTAGTTGTGTCCCGAAACTTTTCAGCCCGATCGGAATATACCCAGGGGTGTTATGAGTGAAAATGTGTATAAAAATAGGTACTTTTTGCGTTTTAGCAACATGTTGGTAACATGAGCTTTTAAGGTATCGTTTTTCATGTTTTTGGGGACGAGAAGACCGAATATGAAGTCGATTTTGACCAAAGAATAGAAAATTGAGGTTCTACCAGATGTTCAGCTCCCGAAATTGATTTTTTATGAGTCAAAAACCTGGGAAATCGTTTGAAATCACCATCAGTTTGTATAATAACACTGGAAAAAGTGTCAACAGGTGGATCAAGACGATTAAATGGTACTATCAATGATCAGAGATAAATTATTTTAAAAAAAAGGAGCGTAGTTTATTCGAGTTTTGGGGGCCAAAATTGGTGGAAACCACCAGAGATAGCTATTTCAATTATTTTATATGAAAGAAACAATAAATAAACAGCCAACATCTCTGTAGGTAGGTATGTCCAATGGAATAATAAACCCATGTGACAAGGACTTTGCAGCGTTTTTTGGTTTATTATTCTCTGAATAATACACCTATGTAATCGCTCAGCAAAAAATTTTTATAACCCCCCCTCAAACTTTTTTCTTTTCCGTTTCAAGGTGCGTAGATTCAAAAAATGCAATGTCCGTCCGCCGTACGCCGTACGCCGTCCGCCGTATCACGTGTACAGGCTTCATTTTCGGTCTAAAAAAGTCGTTCTTTCGCACACATGCTCTATTTGGGCCATAGTTGTGTCCCGAAACTTTTCAGCCCGATTGGAATATACCCAGGGGTGTTGTGAGTGAAAATGTGTGTAAAAATAGGTACTTTTTGCGTTTTAGCAACATGTTGGTAACATGAGCTTTTGAGGTATCGTTTTCCATGTTTTTGGGGACGAGAAGATCGAATATGAGGTCGATTTTGGCCAAGGAGTGGAAAATTGAGGTTGTACCAGATGTTCAGCTCCCAAAATTGATTTTCTATGAGTCAAAAACCTGCGAAATCGTCTGAAATCACCATCAGTTTGTAGAATAACACTAGAAAAAGTGTCAACACGTGGATCAAGACGATTAAATGCCACTACCAATGATCAAAGTTAATTTGAAAAAAAAAAGATCGTACCTACCTAATTTGTGTTTTGGGGGCCAAAATTGGTGGAAACTTTCAGAAATAGCTATTTCAATTATTTCACATGAAACAAACAATAAATGTACAGCCAACATTTCTGTAGAATAATAAACCCCATGTGACAAGGACTTTGCAGCGTTTTTTTTTTTTTTTAAGATCATCTTTGATCATTGGTCTTGATTCACCTGTTTACCCTTTTGGTTTATTATTCCGTGAATAATACACCTATGTATTCGCTCAGCAAAAAATTTTTATAACACCCCCTCAAACTTTTGGTTTATTATTCTGTGAATAATACACCTATGTAATCGCTCAGCAAAAAATTTTTATAACCCCCCCTCAAAATTTTTTCTTTTCCGTTTCAAGGCACATAGATTCCAAAAATGCAATGTCCGTCCGCCGTACGCCGTCCGCCGTACGCCGTCCGCCGTACGCCGTCCGCCGTATCACGTGTACAGGCTTCATTTTCGGTCTAAAAAATTCGTTCTTTCGCACACATGCTCCATTTGGGCCCTAGTTGTGTCCCGAAACTTTTCAGCCCGATCGGAATATACCCAGGGGTGCTATGAGTGAAAATGTGTATAAAAATAGGTACTTTTTGCGTTTTAGCAACATGTTGGTAACATGAGCTTTTAAGGTATCGTTTTTCATGTTTTTGAGGACGAGAAGACCGAATATGAAGTCGATTTTGACCAAAGAATAGAAAATTGAGGTTCTACCAGATGTTCAGCTCCCGAAATTGATTTTTTATGAGTCAAAAACCTGGGAAATCGTTTGAAATCACCACCAATTTGTATAATAACACTGGAAAAAGTGTCAACAGGTGGATCAAGACGATTAAATGGCACTACCAATGATCAGAGATAATTTATTTTTTAAAAAAGGAGCGTAGTTTATTCGAGTTTTGGGGGCCAAAATTGGTGGAAACCACCAGAGATAGCTATTTCAATTATTTTATATGAAAGAAACAACAAATAAACAGCCAACATCTCTGTAGGTAGGTATGTCCAATGGAATAATAAACCCATGTGACAAGGACTTTGTAGCGTTTTTTCTTTTCCGTTTCAAGGTGCGTAGATTCCAAAAATGCAATGTCCGTCCGCCGTCCGCCGTACGCCGTACGCCGTATCACGTGTACAGGCTTCATTTTAGATCTAAAAAAGTCGTTCTTTCGCACACATGCTCCATTTGGGCCCTAGTTGTGTCCCGAAACTTTTCAGCCCGATCGGAATATACCCAGGGGTGTTATGAGTGAAGATGTGTGTAAAAATAGGTACTTTTTGCGTTTTAGCAACATGTTAGTAAAATGAGCTTTTGAGGTATCGTTTTCCATGTTTTTGGGGACGAGAATACCGAATATGAAGTCGATTTTGACCAAAGACGCGGAAATTGAGGTTTTACCATTGGTTCAGCTGCCAAAATTGTTTTTTTTTAGTCAAAAACCTGGAAAACTGTCTGAAATCACCATCAATGTGTATACTAACATTAGAAAAAGTGTAAACAGCTGAATCAAGACCTTTAAATCGCACTACCAATGATCAAAGATGACCTGGGGGAAAAAAAAAGTGTACCTATTTCATGTTTTGGGGGCCAAAATTGGTGGAAATCATCAGGAATAGCTAATTCAATCATTCCACATGAAAGAAACAATAAATTTAACTGCCAACAAGAATCTCTAGAACTCCAATAGAATAATAAACCCATGTGACAAGGACTTTGCAGCGTTTTCCAATGTTATTGTACACATTGATGGTGATTTCAGACAGTTTTCCAGGTTTTTGACTCATAAAAAACCAATTTTGGGAGCTGAACCTTTGGTAAAACCTCAATTTCCGCGTCTTTGGTCAAAATACTTCATATTCGGTCTTCTCGTCCTCAAAAACATGGAAAAAGATACCTCAAAAGCTCATGTTACTAACATGTTGTTAAAACGCAAAAAGTACCTATTTTTATACACATTTAGCGAATTTTCAAAGAAAATGAAGCTATTGCAATGGCTTCAAAATTTAAATAATATAAATTTTTGGAAATTTTCTTCATAGAAATCCGTTTCAGACCATTCTAAAACGATTCCTGAAATTTAACACTTTTTTATATGTATATATATATATATATATGTGTCACTCCAGACGATAACTCTCGATAGAATTGAGATAAACAGCTCAAATTTGCACAAAAAATCTATCTTGGCAATCGAAAGGCTAAGTTCGAAGATGGGCGAAATTGGCCTACTCTAAGGAGGGTTTTGGCGCATTTAAAGTGCGCAAAAATTACCCAAAAATCCCCAAAATGTTATTTTCCAACAAGTGACCCCTCATTTTAAAGGTTTTTGCACGCTGAACACGATGGTGGAATCGGATTTTAGATATCTTGATCCGTTCTCAAATTAGAGCATTTAAAGTGCGCAAAAATTACCCAAAAATCCCCAAAATGTTATTTTCTAACAAGTGACCCCTCATTTTAAAGGTTTTTGCACGCTGAACACGATGGTGAAATCGGATTTTAGATATCTAAATCCGTTCTTAAGTTAGAGCATTTAAAGTGCGCAAAAATTACCCAAAACTAGGATAATCTTTAAACTCTTACCCCCCCCCCCCCCCCCCCCCTTCCACCACCTTAGAGTGGTCAGATTGAAAAATGTGAGAAGTATTAATTGAAGACGAGAGTTCGAAGCAAAACAAAACCATAGCCATTAATTCGAATATTTCTTTGAAAATTCGCTCATTAAGTCATGCTGCATGACTGGTTTTTTTTTCACTCATAACACCCCTGGGTATATTCCGATCGGGCTGAAAAGTTTCGGGACACAACTAGGGCCCAAATGGTGCATGTGTGCGAAAGAACGACTTTTTTAGACCGAAAATGAAGCCTGTACACATGATACGGCGTACGGCGGACGGCGGACGGCGGACGGCAGACGGACATTGCATTTTTGGAATCTACGCACCTTGAAACGGAAAAGAAAAAATTGTGAGGGGGTGTTATAAAAATTTTTTGCTGAGCGAATACATAGGTGTATTATTCACAGAATAATAAACCAAAAATGTTAAGCCTCCCAAACTGTCGAGTTGGTCAAAATTATTTTCAACAGGCTATGCAGAACTACTTTCAAGTCATTTAACTCGAGCTCACTGGTAAAGAACCCGTAAAATCTATGATTTGTACCTTGAATCTCATGTGTGTTATCCACTAAGAATTGCGTTGGCCATTCAGTTTATGGTTACATTCAACTACACCATCTGAACTCTAAAAAACCTTTCACTACTGTTCAATAGCCATCACCTTTACTATTATCAAGGTCAGGTACTACCAAAACTTTAATTGCTGATCCTACATATCAAGTTATATGGAATGGACACAGTGACACAAGTGATAACACGCATGAGCTACAGTGTCATTAGATAAACGCTCAAAAGGACTGCAAAGGGAAATATCGTTACAGGCAGAAAACATTTACATATACGACTAGCAAACGAATTTGTATTTAACTTTGTAAATAATAGTGCTATTCAAAAAACATAATTATTTCAAACTCAAGAAAACGAATCACAGAACTGTCCATTTTGTCGAAATATAGAAAAAACGCTGCAAATCCCTGCACAACGGTTTATTATTTTGTATAGAATACCCTTCTGTTACAGATCACAGCTCTCTGTATAGATAACCCGTCTATATAATATAATATGTACTACTCTATACATATTATGTAGATCGCAGACCCTCCGTAGGTTAGTACCTAACCCAGTACTCGTTACTAGGTACCTACCTAAATCACGAGTTAAATGTTGCTAAAATAATTCTTTCAATGACAATCAGTAATAAAATGGCAAAAAGAAACGCAAATAATGAAGTTTTGAAGGAAAATTGTTGATGTGGAGTGAAATCGATGCCCCTTCTGCGTAGATCACTGTTTTCTGTGGTCATTACCTACCCTCGTGGTCAAGTATAATGAACCGTTGTGTGATAACTTGCCCATCAATAATACTTCAACGGTTGGTCAAGTTGCAAAAGTACCGATCAACAAAATCCAGCCCCTACTTGGTAGGTGAACCGTTGTGTAATAATTTAACATTGTGTAATAATTTACCGTTGTGTAATAACACGCCGTTGTTTAATAATTTACCCATCAATAATACTTCAACGTTTGTTCAAGTTTCACAAGTACCTACCAACAAAATCCAATAGTCCATCACTTATCAAATGAAATAATATTGCAGAACAACCAACTCGACTTCATACATCAGCCATCCTTGATTGCAATCAGGTGCTGTCTGTGCCGGGTTTTATACCGTTTGATTCGCGATCGTGTTGATGAAGATTTTTGGTGCACACGAACGGCTGGACGTACAATGCTCCGGGAGGTCTCAAAAACTTGTTTAGCTCAAGACAAATTTAATAACGTAAAAAAAACCATACCCTTCTATCGAAAGTTTTCGAGCTACGGCGTTCTTAAAATTTCAACCCCTATTTTGAACCCCTCAGAGATGACTCACAGTAACGTTGAGCTTCGAGGACCAACTAGACCCCGAACGGAACCTATAACTCGAATTTCATCAATTTTGTTTCATGGCAACTAAGAAAAGTGGTTCGTAAGGCGTACGGCGGACAGACAGAATTATTTTTATTGCATTTTCGGATTCTACATACCTTTAAACGTAAACCATCAAATTTTGAGGGGCGTTAGAATTTTGTTTTTTTCATGCTCGATTCCAATGGTTCATTATTGAAAATAATAAACAAAAAACGCTGCAAATCCCTGCACAACGGTTTATTATTTTGTATAGAATACCCTCCTGTTACAGATCACAGCTCTATGTATAGATAACCCTTCTATATAATATGATATGTACTATTCTATTATATACATATTATGTAGATCGCAGACCCTCCGTAGGTTAGTACCTAACCCCGTACTCGTTACTAGGTACCTACCTAAATCACGAGTTAAATGTTGCTAAAATAATTCTGCCGATGACAAACAGTACCTAACAAAAAGAAACACACATAATGAAGTTCTGAAAAGAAATTATTGATGAGGAGTGAAAAAAGTTGCAAAAGTACCTACCAACAAACTCCAGCCCCTTCTACGTAGATGGTATAATGAACCGTTGTGTAATAGTTTACCGTTGAGTAATGATTTACCATAGTAATAATTTACCCATCAATAATACTTCAACGTTTGTTCAAGTTTCACTACCTACCAACAAACTCCAAAAGAGCCATCATTTTTCAAGCGAAATAATATCACAGAACAACCAACTCGACTTCATACTCCGCCAATATAATCAGGTGATCCCTACCAATGATTGGCCGTATTCACAAATTCCTATTGTGGGCGCGTCTCTGGTTACGAGATTTGGTTTGAATTGTATACAATTTCATTCACACTGGAGTCGAAAATGCCTATCGGTGCAAACTTTGGGGCCTTATTGTGAACGAACGGCTGGACGTACGATGCTCCGGATGGTCTTAAAAAACTCGCAAGTTCAAGAACTATTTAAAACCGTAAAAATATTTACGTAAAAAAATGGTATAGGCGTTTTGAAAATTTCAACCCCTATTTTGAACCCCTTAGAGATGACTCACAGTAACGTCGAGCTTCGAGGACCAACTAGACGCCGAACGGAACCTATAACCCGAATTTCATCAATTTTTTTTCATGGTAACTAAGAAAAGTGGCCCGTACGGCGTACGGCGTACGGCGTACGGCGGACAGACAGAAATATTTTTATTGCAGTTTTGGATTCTACATACCTTGAAACGTAAACCATCAAATTTTGAGGGGGGGTAAGAATTTTTTTTTTCATGCTCGATTCCAATGGTTCATTATTGAAAATAATAAACCAAAAAATTCTGTCTGTCCGCCGTACGCCGTACTGGCCACTTTTCTTAGTTACCATGAAACAAAATTGATGAAATTCGGGTTATAGGTTCCGTTCGGGGTCTAGTTGGTCCTCGAAGCTCGACGTTACTGTCAGTCATCGCTAAGGGGTTCAAAATAGGGGTTAAAATTTTCATGATTACATAACGCTCAATTATTGCACAACGGTAAATTATTCCACAGCTGTTCATCTTCCAAGAAGGGGCTGGGTTTTGTTGATCGGTACTTTTGCAACTTGAACAACAGTGGAAGTATTATTGATGGGCAACGGTTCATTATACTTGACCAGAGGGTAGGTATTGACCACAGAAAAGAGTTATCTGCGCATGCAGAAGGGGCATCTATTTCACTCCACATCAACAATTTTCCTTCAGCACTTCATTATTTGCGTTTCTGTTTGCCGTTCTAGTATCTGCTTGTCATCGACAGAATTATTTTAGCAACATTCAACTCGTGATTTAGGTAGGTACCTAGTAACGAGTACGGGGTTAGGTACTAACCTATGGATGTTCTGCGATCTACATAATATGTATAGAATAGTACATATTATATTATATAGACGGGTTATCTATACAGAGAGCTGTGATCTGTAACAGAAGGGTATTCTGTACAAAATAATAAACCGTTGTGCAGGGATTTGCAGCGTTTGTAATTGCATTTTCAGATTCTACATACCTTAAAACGTAAACTATGAAGTTTTGAGGGGGGGTTGGGGGGTTGGAATTATTTGTTTTCATGCTCGATTCCAAAGGTTGATTATTGAAAATAATAATCCAACAGCATGTCAGCCAAGATATGACAAGTAATATATGGATTTCTTGAAACTGCATAGAGTTAAAACTGAATATGTATTCAAACTCATCATTAAAATCAGATCTGTTATTCTTCTCATGAATATCTGTGTGTGTAAATGGGGTACAATGTTTCTACGATGGCGCAAGTGAAAATCATTTTGAGGTATTGATAAAATCCGTGAGTGCACGAATAACTCCTGTGAATTTCATCAGAAGCTGAGTTGTGCGAGTGGCAAGGTTTCACGCTGACGAAGGTTCCAGTCCGGTTTTCATGAAACTGGTAGTATATGTTAATTCTCCGAATTTCAGTTAATTTCGACCATCCTTCGCATCAGTAGTTGAGGGCGATGCAAGGATTTATGGAAACGCTTCAAAGTCCTTGTAACATGGGTTTATTATTCTATTGGACACGCGAAATGTTCATTTATTGTTTCTTTCATGTGCAATAATGTGAAATAGGTATTTCTGATGGTTTCCACAAATTTTGGCCCCAAAAAAACACAAATTAGGCTCCTTTATGTTTACAAATTAACTTTGATCATTGACGGTCCATTTAATTGGCTTGTTTCACCTGTTGATACTACTTCCAGTATTATGATGATGATTTCAGACAATTTCCCAGGTTTTTGATTAATAAAAAATGACTTTTGGTAACTGAACCTTCGTTACAACCTCAGTTCTTCACTCTTTGGTCAAAATCGGCTTCATATTCGGTCTTCTTGCCCTAAAAATCACGGAAAAAGATACCTCAAAATCTCGTTTTACTAAAACGCCAAAAAGCCCTGTTTTTCCACCCATTTTTCACTTATAACGCTCGTGGGAACATTCCGATCGGGCTGCAGACCGAAAATGAAGTAGTTAACCCTTTGTACATAATATATGTAGATGAATCTTACCGTCGATTTGAACGAATTTCAGATTTCAGGGAAACATAACTTAAAACACTTGCGGCGGAGTAGTGGAAATCCATAGCAAAAAACGAGAGGATAAAAATAGAATAGTCTATTTCCACGTAAACTAACAAAACTGTAGACCGGTACAGAATATAATCCTATTGTGTACTGATGATGGTTTAACAACCGGAGCCCGTCTACAGTTTTGTTAGTTCACGTGGAAATAGACTATTCTATTTTTATCCTCTCGTTTTTTGTTTCAGGGCAACCTTACCCACACCCACCCTCTACATATTTCAGCTCCTCTACGCCTTTCTATTTGTGGGGATATTGGTCAGCCAGAGGACCCTAATTTAAATATGTAGTAAATTTTATCTTCCCGCAATCCAGTTGAGGAATCCATGGAAATTTTATCGTACTTTGTGAAACACCTGTAAGAAAAGTTTCGCATCCGTATCTTGGCATCAGCAGTGTGCTTGGAACCAACGAAACCGTCTCATTGTTAAATTAAAATTATACCGATTGGGTGGTATATAATAATTATAATAGTCAACGGTCTTAGCGCACGATAACTCAAAATTGACGTTTTTATGAAAAAGGTTTAGAAACGCTAATTCTCGACGGTTATTCTTCTTGGACAACGAATCCAACTCGTCACTGAATTTGCAGCCTGGGAAAAGGAAAGACTCTCAAGTTCGGGGAAAGAGAAGGGAAAAAAACCTCTTGAAGAAACGGCAGATGCTCCTTTTTGAGAATCGACAACCTAAGGAATCTGATGAGTGCGTGAGGAGGCCATAAGGTCCGTCCGTCTTGGACGCCAGATATCTGAAATGGATCACCTGTAATTTTCTGGCACCCCTCTGCTGTCCCACTCCTTGTCCCTCGTCCCCGACGATTCCCAAAACATTTGTTGCGTCTGGAGCACGCGATCCCGCACGAGAAGGTTATTCCCGTTACTCAAACAATATCGGTTGAAAATGTATGCGAGGTGAGGGTTGAAGGGCTTTCATTGTCCGCCGACCGGGATGAGGCCTATAATTAGGTTCGATATGAAGTTAGTTAATTAGTGAAAATACAACGGGTTTCCTCAGACCACGAAACCGCCAGATGGGCGTTTTGACGTTCCGAAATTTCAAGATAGGAATCCTTATTGTGCTCCTCGGAAGTACGATTTCGTCAGTCGTACTCATAGGAATCGCAAACTCATTCACGTTGCAAATTTTTACCATCCATCCCCGTGCTGCTGGATCCAGCAAAATTCATTGCTTTGTTCACTCACAAACAGATGCTGGACCAGCACACCGAAATACAGATTAATTCAGCATCCCCTCATCTCACAGTTTTGAACCACGTGAATCACACCCATCTCCCCCAAAAAAGTTGGAATGTTGGGGGATAACAAAGGTTCCACTATCTACTGTACTGAAGATTCAGGGGATTCATAAAATAGATTTATTGACTAAGCAGATTATGAGCAGCAGCTAACACAGGGACATCCAAAACAGAAGTGGAACACCAATGGGCAATTTTCGTGGGTTACAAATTCTAATTTTTTTCAGCACTTCTAAATTCTGTTCAACAACGGAAATTAACGCTTGTTGACCACATAATGAGGTATTTATGTCGGAAATTCTAGTCAGGAAACGAGCGTGAAATTAGAATTTCCGAGTTCCCGGTAGATCGCCGAGTAGTCTCAAATCCCGCTTCGATCGCTAGTTCATCACTTTAAACGATGTGCAGAACAGCTATGTACGGAAGGATGGACGGAATAGGTTGTATGGTGAATTTAAGTTGATGTAAAATTCACCATGAGAGGTGGAGGTAGTTGGATATAGGATAGGAGTGAATTTAAGGCAAAAATTGGTGTGTGTGAATTTTTGGTGTGTTTGCGGTTAAGGGCGAACCTCCATCGAGCGTGTGTTGGAAAGGTTGAAGTTAGTTTAAGTTAGTAAATTTAAATGCATGAGGTGCGTGGAGTTTAGGTGTGTGTGTGTGCGGTTAAGGGCGGACCTCCACCGAGCGTGTGGTAAATTTCGTCAGGTTGGTTAAGGGCGAGACCTCCACCATACCTGACTAAATTTATGTGTGTGTTGAATTTAAGTGAGTGTGTGTGCGGATAAGGGCGGACCTCCACCGAGCGTGTAGTGTGTGTCATCCGGATCGGTTAAGGGCGAGACCTCCACCTGATCCTGATGAAATGTGTATGAGTGAATTTAGTGGTAAATTGTGTAGCGAGTGTGTGCGGTTAAGGGCGGACCTCCACCGAGCGTGTAGTGTGTTTCATCAGGGTTGGTTAAGGGTGAGACCTCCACCTAACTCTGATGAAATGGGTGAGTGTGAATTTACTGTGTGTGTGAATTTACTAGGAGAGCATTTGAGAAGTGAGTTTTTAGAGAGGAGGTATGAGGAGAGAGAGAGAGTAGCCAGCAGCTAGAGGAGACGTTGAATGGCGAAAATGGCGGAGGATCCGGGGTTATATAGACCCTGAAGTCCCCACCCTGGTGGTGGGGTTTCAGGTTGAGCCGGATCCTGCGTCGGTTGCCCCACTCTTACCGTTTATTCTCAGAGCCTTATTTTCACAGGTTGTTTTTGGTGAGAACTTAATTCTGGTGAGTTGGAGTTCCGGGAGGGACTCACGACAGAGGTCCCCCCAGTTTGAGCGAAAAAAACAAAATTGTGTGTGCTGAGGGCGCAGAGTTACATGGGCTGAAGGCAGTGAGAACAGTAGTGGGGCTGAAGGCGCAGGTTTACAGGTGCTGAAGGCGGAGGCGAACAATGGTATGGCTGAAGGCGATGATGTACGGGCAGACAAGGAGAGTACAGGCGCTGAGGGCGGCGGCAAACAATGTGAACGCTGAAGGCGACTTAAGACTAGAAATGCTTACGTGCTAGGATACAAGTGGTATGGTGAGGTATGTACAGGTGGTGAGAGCTTATAGGTAAGGTATGAGGTAGATGATGCGGTATATACAGGTGCGAGCTTATTGATAAGGTGGGTGAGGAGGTATTTACAGTGGTGAGAGCTTATTGGTAAGGTATGAGGTAGATGATGAGGCATATACAGGTGCGAGCTTATTGATAAGGTGGGTGAGGAGGTATTTACAGTGGTGAGAGCTTATAGGTAGATGATGAGGTATATAGAGGTGCGAGCTTATTGATAAGGTGGGTGAGGAGGTATGTACAGTGGGTTACGATAGGATGTGTGATGCTAATATGAGGGCCAGGTGTAACAGGTACGCTGCCACACAAGGGATTTAGGGTACGGACTGTTGATATAGTAGAGGGAAGTGGCATGGAGCGGTGCGAGATGCACGTAGAGGTTCGCATAAGGCGGAGAGAGGTAGCTCAGAGTTATTAGTATGGAAAAGATCGAAGGTAGATGTGGTATTTGTTGAGTTGTGTTCTCCATTGACAGGTGGCGTATATGAAGGCAGAGAGGAGGAGGGTGTATGGGGTAGGAAGGGTGGGAATCGGGGAAGCCGCGCAGAATATGAGGGAGGAGTGGTGTATGTAAGATAGATAGAGGAAGATAATTGTGAGGGAAGCCGAGCGAGCGAGCGAACGAACGTGAGAGGAGTGGAGTTAGGGTTTGTTGGGCGGCGGTGTGGGTGAGGGGTCGTTGGAGGCGTCACCCTCTAACAGTCTTCACGTTGGTGAAGAGTGATAGAGGGGCCCCTTCACCGTCAAGTTGGCGGTGAAGGGATGAGCGGTTGGGAGCCGGTACCCGGGACGTCGCGGAGAGCGGCGGCGACGTCGGGGTCCGGTGAGGGAGACGGAGGTGACGGGGAGCGGTGAGGGTGTTGGATCGGTGGTGGTATGAGGTGTAGGGGGATCGGGGAGAACAGGTACGGGTTTACAGCGGACTAGTGGGACTGTATAGGGTTTCCCGTCAATTAACAGGGCGGCGGTGGTGTTTGAGGTGCGGATTACGGGAAAGGGACCGGCGTCAAGTGGTTTGAAAGTTTTATGCATTCTTGGCTCTTTGAGGTACATATGTGTTGCCGAATGGAAGCGTTTGGGGTAAGTGGTGTCGGTTTTAGGGGTTGAGGGTTGGGGGGGGGGTCCCTGTTAATTGACGGGGGTGGCGGGGGGAAAACCGTCAGCTGGCAGGCGGATCGGGTCTTTAAAGACCCGCTGGGCCGGGCTGACGTCATCGGAGGGGCAGTGGGAGGTTCGGAAACTGAGGAGGATGTAGGGGAGGTGTTTGGTACAAGAGGGGGTTGAGGCGGAGGTGGCTATTGCTTGCTTGAGGACCAGGTGCCACCGCTCTATCTTGCCGTTTGATTGAGGGTGGTAAGGGGTGGTGCGGATTTTGGCGATGCCGAGGGAGCGTAGTAGGTCGGTGAAGAGGGCGGATTCGAACTGCCTCCCCTGATCGACCGTGATTTTCCGCGGACAGCCGTAGCGGGCGATCGAGTTAGATAGGAACGCGTTCGCGACGGTGTCCGCGGAAATTTGGGCGAGTGGTACACACTCGACCCAATTTGTTCCACGGTCAATCATGGTGAGGCAGTACCGTTTTCCCTCCGAAGGGGGGAGGGGACCTACTATGTCGAGGTGGACGTGCTCCCACGGCAGCGCGTCTTCGATGGGGTGGGGGGAAACGGTGGGCGACGCCGAGACCTTGAATGTTTGGCACTTCTGGCATGCGCGGACCCAATTTCGGATGTCCGTGTTCATGTGCGGCCAGAAGTACCGCAACTTGATAAGGTCTCGGCTGGCACGGATGCCGGGGTGGTGGAGGGCATGGTAATGGTCGAACAACTGCCGCCGGAGGTCCGGTGGGACGTAAGGCCGCGGAGAATCGGCCGTCATGTCGCACCAGAGGTTGTGGGGCGGCAGTTGTTCGAGCTTGTTGGCGGAGAGGAGATTGGCGAGGACGGGGTCGGAGTCTGGGTTTTGGTGGGTAGCGATGACGGGTGGTGATGGGAAGGGGAGCAGCTCCTCCACTGGCGCCGGTGTGGGGCGGGATCGGGCGTCCGCCACACAATTCTCCGCCCCCGGCAGATATCGTATATCGGACGTGAATTGTCCGATAAACTCTAGCTGCCGGAGGCGGCGGGGTGAGGCGGTTTTCCTACTTTGGAGGATGGAGTGGGTGAGGGGTTTATGATCTGTTATGACAGAGAACTGCCTGTCCTCCACGAAGTCACGGAAGTGAAGAATGGCTTCGTGGATGGCGAGGAGCTCTCTGTCAAATGTTGAATATTTTTGTTGGCGGGGGGATAGGGTTTTGGAGAAAAACCCGAGGGGTTGGGGGCCGGCGCCAGTGTGCTGTTGGAGGACTGCCCCGATGGCCCAATCGGAGGCGTCTGTGGTGATTGATAGAGGGGCGTGGGGGTCGGGATGGGCAAGAAGAGCGGCGGCAGACAGGTCCTCTTTGCATTTGGTGAAGGCGGCGTCGAGTTGGGGGGTCCATTCGATGGGGCGGCGGTCGTTTTTACGTGCGGGTTGGGGGACGGCAGCTACGAGCGGTTTCTGGTGCTGGGCGGCATGTTTAATGTGCCGCCTGTAAAAATTGATCATCCCCAGAAACCGTTGTAGCTCCGTAGCAGTTTGTCGGGGCGGAAAATTTAGCATCCCGTTGGCCTTTTCGGGGAGGGGAGTGATGCCGGAGGCGGAAACGAGGTGCCCAAGACAGCGAACAGTAGTTTGGGCGATGGCACACTTGTCTTTATTGATGGTGAGGCCTTCCGCGGCGAAAATAGCCAAGACCAGGCGGAGGTGATCATGGTGCTCCTCCGGGGATCGTGAGGCGATCAAAACATCGTCAAGAAAGCAGAAGACGAATGGGAGACCCCGGAGGATCTGGTCCATGTACCTCTGCCAGGTCTGGGCCGCGTTGCGGAGGCCGAAACCCATTTTAACGTATTCAAATAACCCGAAGGGGGTAATTATCGCTGTCTTGGGGATGTCGGGGGGGTAGATGGGGATGTGGTGGAATGCGCGGGCGATATCTATCGTGGAGAATATGGTAGCGCCATGGAGGTGGGAAGAAAAGTCGCGGAGGTGGGGAACATTGTACAAGTCGGGGGTGGTGCGAGAGTTGAGGCGGCGGTAGTCCCCACAGGGTCGTATCCTCCCGTCGGGTTTAGGAACGACGTGGAGGGGCGACGCCCATGGGGAGTTAGAGGGGCGGATGATGCCGTCCGCGATCAACTTATTAAAGTGATCGCGGGCTTGTTGTAGTTGGAGGGGGTGGAGGCGGCGAGCTTTGGCGGATAGGGGCGGTCCTGTCGTTTCTATGTGGTGTTGTACGGAATTGAGGTGGGCTGAGGGCCGGGGCAGGGGTTTGTAGGAGTGGAGAAGTTGGGTGGTGCGATTTGAAGGGGTAACTGAATTTATAAACCCGTGGAGGTGGGTGTGAGTGGAGGGGTCGAGCAAGCGCGCATGCTTGACGTCCACCTGGCACTGCGGCGCTTGCGTTTGGAAGGTGCGGGGTTGCTTGGCGGGGGCGGTGTCGCGTCGGGTGTGGTTGTTCCCTTTGCGGTGAGTGGGGAGGGTGCGGCTGCGGCGGTGGCCGCTGCGGCTGTTGTGGGGTGCGGGATATGCGTCGTCCGTATCGTGCGGACGGCGTCAGCGTTGGCTGCGGAGGTTGCGGCTGTAGGGTGTGCGGAGGTTGTGGCTGCGGCGGTTGCGGAGCGTTGGGTAGGCGTCGTCTGTATCGTGCGGACGGCGTCGGCATTGGTGGCGGAGGTTGCAGCTGTCGGGTGTGCGGAGGTTGCGGCTGCAGCGGGGGTCGCTGCAGCGGTTGCGGAGCGCTGGGTAGGCGTCGTCCGTGTCGTGCGGACGGCGCCGGCGGTGGTTGCGGAGGGTGCGGCTGCGGCATGTGCGGAGGTCGCGGCTGCGGCGGTGGCCGTTGCAGCTGTTGTGGGGTGCGGGGTATGCGTCGTCCGTATCGTGCGGACGGCGTCAGCATTGGTTGCGGAGGTTGCGGCTGTAGGGTGTGCGGCTGTTGCGGCTGCGGCGGTAGCGGAGCGCCGGGTAGGCGTCGTCCGTATCGTGCGGACGGCGTCAGCGTTGGCTGCGGAGGTTGCGGCTGTAGGGTGTGCGGAGGTTGTGGCTGCGGCGGTTGCGGAGCGTTGGGTAGGCGTCGTCCGTATCGTGCGGACGGCGTCGGCGTTGGTGGCGGAGGTTGCAGCTGTAGGGTGTGCGGAGGTTGCGGCTGCGGCGGAGGGCGCTGCGGCGGTTGCGGAGTGCGGGGTAGGCGTCATCCGCGTCGTGCGGACGGCGTCGGCGTAAGAGAGGATCAGCGGTGGTGGGGCGGGGGCTCCGATGCGGCGGGTTGTCGGAAGGTGAGTGGGGTAGGGGGGAAGGTATCGTGTCGCCGCAGGTGCGGTGAAGTGTTGTGGGTGTGGTGTTGGAGAGGGTTTGAGGTGTCGCAGGAGCGGTTGCGGTGTGGTGAGGCGTCGTCCGGTTGGAGCGGACGGCGTCGGCGTACGTTGCGGCGGAGGCGATGTTGGCGGGGGGAAAGGCTGTGCGGTCCCCCCCCCCCCCCGAGGGTGCGTGGAGGGGGGCCCGCCGGATATACCGACGGGCTGCGTCGTTTCCCGGCGCCGCGTTGAAGGCGCAGGGCGGTTGGCAGTTGCGTGCTTTGGCGCCAAAGTTGACTTGGTAATAGTAGTGGTTGGGGGGGTCCGCAGGGAGCCACTGCTTCCGAGGTTGTTGTGCAGAGGAGGGGGGTGGTTGGCGCTGCGGCGGTTTGTCGTCCCGACGGGCCGCCCGACGGCCGTCGGCGGAGGAGGAGCGGGCTTGGCGGTCGGACGATACGGGCCGTTTTTTGCGGTCAGAAGATGGCGGGCGAGGGGTGGGGTTAAGCACCTTGTTTACCGCTGCGGCGGAGGAGAAGTCGTGGATAGTATCAGCCAGGCGGAGGAGATCGTCGTCGGCTGCGTCGAGGTGGCTGGCCAGTGCGATTTGGACAGGGGAGGGGAGGGCCTTGAGCTAGAAAGTGCGCGTCACGTCAGACGTCATCACGTCGCGGAGCTGGTGACGCAAGCGATGGAAGAGGTGGGACGGCTTGAGGTCGCCGAGGTGCTGGGGCTGCGAAAGCGCAGCGATGGGGGAGTATTTCGACGGCTGATACAAGGAGGTGAGGCGGCTGCGAAGGACGTCGTAGGGGGCGGCGTAGTCGGGGGCGATGTCGGACGTCTGGAGTAAGACGTCGTAGGGGAGGAGCGAGATGACCCTTGAGTAGCGCACCTTTTGGCTGTGGACAGCGGCGGCGGAGAAGGCCGCGTCGACCTGGAAAAACCATAGGGCTGGGTCGTGCGTGTAGAACCGCGGAAGGGTGGAGGGGAGTGCGGACGCAGCGGTCATGACGTCGGCGGGTGGTGTCGCAGCGGCCTGCAGGGTGGGTTGCGCCGTCAAGAGGGGTGACGAAGTGACGTCGGGAGACTCCTAGATGAGAGGGGAACGTCGGACGTAGGGGAAGCGGGAACGTCGGTGGTTACCACTATGGTGAATTTAAGTTGATGTAAAATTCACCATGTGAGGTGGAGGTAGGTGGATATAGGATAGGAGTGAATTTAAGGCAAAAATTGGTGTGTGTGAATTTTTGGTGTGTTTGCGGTTAAGGGCGAACCTCCACCGAGCGTGTGTTGGAAAGGTTGAAGTTAGTTTAAGTTAGTAAATTTAAATGCATGAGGTGCGTGGAGTTTAGGTGTGTGTGTGTGTGTGTGTGCGGTTAAGGGCGGACCTCCACCGAGCGTGTGGTAAATTTCGTCAGGTTGGTTAAGGGCAAGACCTCCACCATACCTGACTAAATTTATGTGTGTGTTGAATTTAAATGAGTGTGTGTGCGGTTAAGGGCGGACCTCCACCGAGGGTGTAGTGTGTGTCATCCGGATCGGTTAAGGGCGAGACCTCCACCTGATCCTGATGAAATGTGTATGAGTGAATTTAGTGGTAAATTGTGTAGCGAGTGTGTGCGGTTAAGGGCGGACCTCCACCGAGCGTGTAGTGTGTTTCATCAGGGTTGGTTAAGGGCGAGACCTCCACCTAACTCTGATGAAATGGGTGAGTGTGAATTTACTGTGTGTGTGAATTTACTAGGAGAGCATTTGAGAAGTGAGTTTTTAGAGAGGAGGTATGAGGAGAGAGAGAGAGTAGCCAGCAGCTAGAGGAGACGTAGAATGGCGAAAATGGCGCAGGATCCGGGGTTATATAGACCCTGAAGTCCCCACCCTGGTGGTGGGGTTTCAGGTTGAGCCGGATCCTGTGTCGGTTGCCCCACTCTTACCGTTTATTCCCAGAGCCTTATTTTCACAGGTTGTTTTTGGTGAGAACTTAATTCTAGTGAGTTGGAGTTCCGGGAGGGACTCACGACAGGTTGTTTTAAAAAATGTATCTCCAAAATCAAACCGAGGGGTTTCCCGAAAGATTGCAGCAAAGGTTCTTGAAGAAAGTCCGCTATTTCTAACGTTGGGATGCTGCCAGCATTGAGAGCCTTCGCCTCATAAGCTTCGCTCCGCCTCCTTGGGCCAACAGCCAATCAGATGACAGTAGACCTGATACGTCATTTCTTGCCGCATTTTTACTTTCTGTCACCCTCACTAAATATATTAAAAAACGCTTATTTTTGAAAACGGGCGTCAAACTACATTTTTTCAAGAGTTCTGAATATTTTTTTCCAAAAAATAATTTTGACGAAAATTCCCCATTCCATAACGTAAAATGTTACCATTATTCATTCTGATTCAGTGGGACTGATGATTGGGTGCATGGTTTAGAGAATTCGAAAATATGGGATTATCAAAAATCATTTATTAAAATCATCTATAGGAAGCCCAAACTATTTGATAGTGAGTTCGTTTTCAAAATGTCCAAGTTATTTTCTGTGCGTCACTTATTTTTGAAGAATTTATTGTTCTATTACCCCAAAGTTCCTTCCTTAATTAGCGATCAACCGGCTCACGATCATGACACTCTTTTCCAAGCAGCAGGCAATGCTGTAACTCCTCGGAGCCGCATCGTTTTAACCTCAAAGAGCCCTCATTATATTCTTCATGTGCTGTACATCAAATTGACCGGGGAACTTAAGTCGCCAACTACTTTTTCAAAGGCCAGATATAAGGCTATGGTAATTTCCTATTTGATTTCGCTGAATTTTGTACAATCTAATTTGATTTTGAAAAGCATTTATGTTTGTTAGTTTAGTTATTTCATTTGTATTTTTTTCGTCTACCTTTCGATAGAGTTTCAACCATAGGAGTTTTTTCTGGTCAGTTGTTTTCGCCCCAGTTTGTGTCAACATTTGTTTTCGATTATATCAACAGACATATTACTTTGTTGTTGTCCCATTTGTTTTCTTATTTTCTTTTTAAATTTATAGCTATATACATAGGGTTCTGATTAGTGACTCTTGACCCGTCGCCCCGGGCTTAAGCCTTTAGACGGGCAATATTTGTTCTGCAAACTATTTTGCTCATTTTGTACTCCATGTATTGTGAATAAATACAAAATTATTGTATTGTATTTCAATGTACTGAAGTTGAATGACGTGTAGATGTGACTATGATGTTTACAGGCGGTGCTGGAGTCGAAATGCCGGTGGACTGGATGTCCTAAAAGATACCCGCTTGTAGGTTTGTAGGTACTTGTGAAGTGAGAGGAGGCCTCCAAGTACTCTCTGATAACAAAATAACATGCGAGCTGTTTCGTCTTTATCATTTATGGAGTTTTTGTGGATTTATCGTTGGAAACTACCGATTCTGTAAGTTACATACGTATGGAACATCCGACGTCCTGTGTTACCAACTGATTGATAATATTTGACTGAGACCTCGGGGACACAAGAAAGAACCTATCAATTTTACCGAACTGAAAACACGTTCCAACACCTGCAGCAGTCGACACGCAAAGGGTTTCCGAACTCGTCATATGGCGTTATGGGTCGGCTGTGTTTTTGCCTCTGGACAATTTGATCCTTTTGATTTGCCCCTTTGAAAAACACAGTAGTCTATACTTTTCTCACCTCTTGAAAAACCTTGTTATCCCACCCGATGAAGCCTGACAACGAGACTCTGACCAGAACTAGAAAGTTAGGTATTTCTTGGGCTCGGATTTTTAGGTACCTACATCAGGCACCTTCTTGAAATTGTAAAATAGATTTTACGCACTTCTCAATTATGTTCTTAACAAAAGTTAGAACTAGGTATCTAATAACGACTCAAAATTGCAACATTAGTTTGTTCTACAACAAAATTTCCAGTCGTGCACCATGACCTATACGCACAGAGCAAATTAAGAATTTACGTACCTACGTAACTACAGAAACTACCTTCAACCAAACGTTTTTAACCATAAAATTCTAACTGGAGGATTCCCATTAAACGCCTTTTAAATGACCGTTTGAACGTTTTTGTTATTCAAATAATGGTACACATTACCAGCTTCCGCTATAAGTAATAAATCTAGTTTGATGATAATACATAACTGTACCTACCTCTTAAAAAACAAACACTATATTAATTTGATTTTATTAGATAATTATTAATGTTCCCAAGTCTACCTAGGTGACGGAAATCATGTGATCACTTTTATTAGGAGAGAAAACAAGTTCGTGCTCAAATTAAAATTGGCAATGGCGTTTTGCGTTGCAGACTTTGGTTTATTATTCCGTGAATAATAGGTACACCTCTATGTATTCGCTCATAAAAAAAAGTATAACACCACCTCAAAATTGTTTATTTCAAGGTGCCTAGATTCAAAAATTGCGATGTCCGTCAGCCGCCCGCCCTTTCAATAAAAAGGTATGGTTTTTTAACGTTTTTAAATTGATCTTGAACTAAAGAATTTTTTGAGACCACCCGGAGCAATGTACGACCAGCCGTTCGTTTGCCCCAAAAAGCTTCGTCAACACGATCGCGAATGAAACGGTATAAGTTCGGCCCAGATATCATCACTAGGGAGCACCTGATTATAATCATGGATGGCTGTATAAGTAGTTGTTCCATGTTATTGTTTCATTTGAAGAATGATGGCTCTTTTGGATTTTGTTGATAGGTACTTTTGTAACTTGAACAAACGTTATGCTTCATGAATAACAACAAATAATTTTAATGATTGAATGATTGAATCCTGCTCATTTTTATGAACCTGTCATTCCCGGGCCGGCTCCAGTACTCGATTTAGGGCTTTCCTGGGGGGAGCTCGACAGTGAGCTACTCAGAAGGGTCAGGTAAATAATAAACCGCTGTGTAATAATTTGCAGCGTTTTTAAGAATCAAAGCGATTTGCACCTTGAAATATAAACCATTATATGTTTTGAAGTTTGATTAAAATTGCAACGGTTCATAATTGAAAAATAAAAATAATAATCAATTAGTAGGTATCTCCGTAAGGAAAAGAGAACACACAACGCAGGGGCGGATCCAGAATTTTTTTCCGGAGGGGGTCACAGGGTAGAACAATATAAAAAATAACAAAATAACCAAACGAACAATACAAACCGAATTTTCAACCTTATGCCTAAACTCGTCCAATTTGTCTACTTACAAAATCAATTGTATTTATTTATAAAATTCATTGTTTATGTAAAAAATATTTTTCAATATCTATTAATTATTTAACTGATAAATGTATTTATTTTCAATTTTCTTCTAAAAAAGTGTCCTAATGTGTTTTCAAACAAATTGGCGCATTTTATGGCAGCGTAGCTAACTTCAGAGTTTGCGAATCAAAACATTGAAACCACACCAATCTATTGTTGATCTCAGTGAGTTCAGTATCGTTTTTACTGAATTTGGCAGGAAAGAAAACGAGAACGAAACAAAAACAAGATAATAATTAACAAAAATAAGAAGAAATAAACAAGGTGTAATTTGACGGATACACCAAGGTAAATTTATTGACATAATTGTATATAAAGTAACATTGGTAGGACCAAGTGTACGATTATATTCGAATAATTTTGACATTTTTGATCGAATCTTTTTAAATTTTTTATAGTTCTTTTTTGTTTTCAGTTTTTTTAACACTGTCTACAGTTTGTGTAATTAGAAATTACAGTAATTAGTGGCGAGGACATTGGAATTTCAATTTGACGGATGTTTTATGGTAAACATTTACACAAGAATGAATGATTAATGATGATGAAGGATGATTTATGAAGCAAAATTGAGAAGACCATGTGCCCATTTGGTCGTTTGGTTTGTTTCTGGTTTTTGATTTCACAAAAAGTGGGTTCGTTTTCGGGTTTGTGAACAATTCGTTCAGCTCTGCTTTTTGAAATGCAGGCTGATTCTGGGGGGGGGGGGGGGGGGGGGGTCATGACCCATGTGACCCCCCCCCCCCCCCCGTATCAACTCGCAGCAAGTTTATCTTTCCCATCAGAGAAGAACCAAACTCCTGTTGTACCTGATGGGAGACTCGAACCCTTCCTGGTCCCCTCAGGGGGGGTCTTTGGCGTTTGATGTGCTGTGAGCTATGGCTGTGACTCACACAACCACACGCTTGCTGTCTGCATCTGTACACAACACGTCTCACACACACCCGTGCAGGATCTGCACCCTTTCCAGGATCAGCGCAAAACATGAGGAGGGTGGAGCCGGAGTCTTATTAGAGCGACAGGTGACCCCATCACCCGCACTCTTATCGGACTCCTCCCACGTTGTTGTCGTGGATTTCGCCTTTGAAAAAAGTCGGATCAATCCATTGTCACGGAACGGCAGAATAAGCTGTCATTGTCAGCAGTCGAGTCCCTTTGATGCTAAGCCGTCCCTTACCTGGAGCATCCATCCATCCTATTATCCCAAGAGTTCCTGTTTATTATTTGGAGGCAGCTTCAAGCATTAAATAGAATTATTTGGGCAAAAAAAGTCTGTCCTCTGTCAATGTGCTGGCCATTGTATTCTTTGTATCCATAAAATTACGGCAACTGTGAATGTAATAAAACTGAAACCTTCATCCAGGGCCTGTTGTGGAGGGGAGTCCGTCTCATGCCCGAACAAAAATGGTAAAATCCTCATTGGCGAATTTGAGATCAACTGAGGACAATATTGGGAAATTTCATTTCGGCATGTCCTAGACCAGCGGTTCCCAAGCTGGGGTGCTCGGAAGAAAAAGTGTAATAGTGGACATTTTTGGGGAACAAAATCCGATTTATACTTTTGGTTTATTATTTTCAATAATGAACCATTGGAATCGAGCATGAAAAAAAATTCTTACCCTCCTCAAAATTTGATGGTTTACGTTTCAAGGTATGTAGAATCCGAAAATGCAATAAAAATATTTCTGTCTGTCCGCGGTACGCCGTACCGGCCACTTTTCTTAGTTACCATGAAATAAAATTGATGAAATTCCGGTTATAGGTTCCGTTCGGGGTTTCGTCAACACGATCGTGAATCAAACGGTATAAATCCGGCCGGGATTTCATCACCTGATTATAATCAAGGATGGCTTTGAAGTATTATTGATCGGTAAATTGTTACACAACGGTAAATTATTACACAACGGCAAATTATTATATAACGGTAAATTATTACACAACGGTAAATTATTACACAACGGTAAATTATTACACAACGGTAAATTATTACACAACGGTTCATCTACCAAGAAGGGGCTGGATTTTGTTGATCGGTATTTTTGCAACTTGACCAACCGTTGAAGTATTATTGGTGGGCAAGTTATTACACAACGGTTCATTATACTTGGCCAGATGGTAGGTACTGACCACAGAAAACAGTGATCTACGCAGAAGGGGCATCTATTTCACTCCACATCAACAATTTTCCTTCAGAACTTCATTATTTGCTTTTCTTCTTGCCATTTTAGTTACTGTTTGCCATCGGCAGAATTATTTTAGCAGCATTTAACTCGTGATTTAGTAACGAGTACGGGGTTAGGTACTAACCTATGGTATAGTACATATATTATATAGACGGGTTATCTATACAGAGAGCTTTGATCTGTAACAGAAGGGTATTCTGTACAAAATAATAAACCGTTGTGCAGGGATTTGCAGCGTTTTTGAGTTTTGATAACTAACTGCCACAATTCCTTTCATAGTTCAGGGCACACGGCCTCACGGGAATACGCACACAGAAAAATGAATTTATACAACAAATGTGTCCACCATGGCAGCAGGCCAGGACAGCGTAGGGATGTCCGATACTTCAAAAGTATCGATATATATTATATCGTATCGGTACATCCAAAAGTATCAAAAAGTATCGATACGATAATTTAAAAAAAAAATCAGTCATGCAGCATGACTTAATGAGCGAATTTTCAAAGAAATATTCGAATTAATGGCTATGGTTTTGAATAAAGGAAAACTTCGGTCTAAAATTTGGTTTTCTATGTATATTCTCTTCGTATTTATTTTAATTTGTACGTTTTGTCCATCCTGATTCTACCGTTTGTTTATTACGTAATTGTACTAAGTGCTTATTTATTTGATCGCTGTGGGTAAATTCAAGGAGTTGTACTAATCGTTTGCCTCCCCCTTTTTTGCTTCGAACTCTCGTCTTCAATTAATACTTCTCACATTTTTCAATCTGACCACTCTAAGGGGGTGGGGGTAAGAGTTTAAAGATTATCCTAGTTTTGGGTAATTTTTGCGCACTTTAAATGCTCTAATTTAAGAACGGATTTAGATATCTAAAATCCGATTTCACTATCGTGTTCAGCGTGCAAAAACCTTTAAAATGAGGGGTCACTTGTTAGAAAATAACATTTTGGGGATTTTTGGGTAATTTTTGCGCACTTTAAATGCTCTAATTTGAGAACGGATCAAGATATCTAAAATCCGATTCCACCATCGTGTTCAGCGTGCAAAAACCTTTAAAATGAGGGGTCACTTGTTGGAAAATAACATTTTGGGGATTTTTGGGTAATTTTTGCGCACTTTAAATGCTCTAATTTGAGAACGGATCAAGATATCTAAAATCCGATTCCACCATCGTGTTCAGCGTGCAAAAACCTTTAAAATGAGGGGTCACTTGTTAGAAAATAACATTTTGGGGATTTTTAGGTAATTTTTGCGCACTTTAAATGCTCTAATTTGAGAACGGATCAAGATATCTAAAATCCGATTCCACCATCGTGTTCAGCGTGCAAAAACCTTTAAAATGAGGGGTCACTTGTTGGAAAATAACATTTTGGGGATTTTTGGGTAATTTTTGCGCACTTTAAATGCGCCAAAACCCTCCTTAGAGTAGGCCAATTTCGCCCATCTTCGAACTTAGCCTTTCGATTGCCAAGATAGATTTTTTGTGCAAATTTGAGCTGTTTATCTCAATTCTATCGAGAGTTATCGTCTGGAGTGACACATATATAAATAAATATATATATATATACATATAAAAAAGTGTTAAATTTCAGGAATCGTTTTAGAATGGTCTGAAACGGATTTCTATGAAGAAAATTTCCAAAAATTTATATTATTTAAATTTCGAAGCCATTGCAATAGCTTCATTTTCTTTGAAAATTCGCTAACATTTTCTTTGAAAATTCGCTAAAAGTATAGATATTTTGAAGTATGGATACTTTTCAAAAAATGGGTGGAAATGTCGTTTTTGTTCTCACTCCGTCAGCGTGACAATGAATATTATATCACATCCCACGTTTTTACTTCATCTACGTTGGTATAATATAAAATACCATCGTCAGCCTATCGAAGAATTATTTCAGGATAATATTATAAAATAAACTAAACAATAAATCGATGGGGATCACATAGTAATTACCTAATTTTACTATTAAATAATCACAATTGCAGATCAAAGCTATTCACGAAGTCATTGTGCAGTTCAGGTTTGTTCATCTGCAGCAGGTATGCACATATTCTTTTGTTGAAGGATGTAGTCGACTTGACTGACTGTATCTAATGTAGTCGGAAGTGAGGCGAATGATATTAATGTGGGAGGCAGCCATGGAAATTATTATTGTCAAGTGAAAAAATTAGTTGAAGGGCGAGGAACTAAAATTGGATTAACCTCGCGTGTTGCTCTGATGACTCGATGTACAGTGAGATGGGATAGAAATTGTTCAACATTGTGTGCATTTGTATATGAATCAGGAAACGATCAAAATATCAATCGTAGTGGGAGAATATAATTGATTCGCGTGCGGGAATGCGTCTGAGTGATGATGCGAAGGAGCGAAAAAAATGAGTGCCCTCCAAA
Source organism: Leptopterna dolabrata (assembly GCA_954871275.1). Taxonomy (NCBI): domain Eukaryota; kingdom Metazoa; phylum Arthropoda; class Insecta; order Hemiptera; family Miridae; genus Leptopterna; species Leptopterna dolabrata. The sequence continues at coordinate 86,945,628 of OX940975.1, read as the reverse complement.
ATGAAAACTTCAACTCACATTTTACGTTTCAGACGTCAAGGAACATATTTGATTTGAAATTCGGGGGTCCTTTGTTTCTGTACATACAGAGTATCCAGCTTGTTGTCGTGTGTTTTTCGTTCAGTAGTAGAAGTTTTTTAAACAATTATTTTGGTTTATTTTTTAATAATGAACCTTTGGAATGTAACAAAAAAAATTGTTTAACCCCTCAAAAATATTTGGCTACATTTTTAAGTAAGTACCTAAGTGGAATCCGAAGATCAAATAGAAAATATCTTAAATTTAGAAGAAAACAACGTATCACACGCCGTAGACAGCATTTCGTCTCTTTAAAATTAAAGTGGAATTTAACAATTCGGTAAGCAAGCTTCGATTATCATCGTATATTTTTTGATGCTTTACCTGGCCTAAATGCAGTAATGAAAGGAAAAAACATGAACTCAAAAAGAGGGAGAAACATTCATTTTTCGCTGCCTACTTTTGCTTCCTCACTGCCGAAGGTAGGAAAGCTTTGTATTCAAGTGAAGACTTGCCGCTCTCCCTGTTGTCCGTTCAGCAGCTCGATCCTCAAAGGGTGATAAAATGATTTATGGTGACATATTATTTTTATTACAATACCATCGTTGTACTGTTGAAAATTATTATCCAAATATAACATGTTGAATGCGAGAGTCGGAAAAAATGTATGCCCTCCAAAATGAAAATTGCCACACACATTTTACGTTTCAGACATCAAGGAACATATTTGGTTCCACGTCTGTCTATCCGTCTGTGGTCAATTCCTTGTACCGGGCGAAACTATACGAAATAATGGTCATAATGAGTTGAAATTCAGAGGGTAAATGCAGAATAGTACCCTGATGGCTCCTTATCGGTTTCATCAAATTCGGACTGTAATATTCTGATGAGCATGCGCAAACACGAAATGTTTGCTAATTCCACTTAACGCCGTAACTACCCGACAAAAATAGTCGTAGTGAGTTTGAATTCGGAGGGTAGGCGCGGGTTGGAGCGCAGATGGTCTCATATCAGAATCACTGAAAAACTACTCTGACTTTCATCTGCGCATGCGCCAACGTGAAATCCTTCTAGAGCCCACAACTACCCTAGAAATCGTCGTGAAGAGGTTTGGAGGTTATGTGGGGATTGGGCGACAGATAGTCCCATATTAAAGTCATTGATAAAGTACTGTAAGTTTTGCTCATGCGCCAACGCTAAATCCTAGTAGAGCACATAACTACCTTAGAAATTGTCGTAATGCGCTGAGATTTGGAGCAAAGGTGTCTTATGTTGTTGTCACAGGCAAAACTCCAGAACTGCTAGACCAGTTTCAGTGAAATTTGCAGGGATTGTGCTTGTAGGCCCTTGGACCCCCCCCCCCCCCCCCCAAGAATTTCATTGCCGTCGGATGTTACATTCTATACAGCCCACCCATCTTGGCAGACGCTTGACAGGAAGATTTAGAGAACTTTTACCGGCGTCAAAAGATAATTAGGAATTAGCGTGAAGTTATATATATATATGCGAAATTTTTATGGTTGCTTGGGCTTCCCTAGACTGTGTAATCGCTGGAAAATTGAACTTGAAATTAGGTTCAATTATTACTATTAGGAACTATTACAGTTAGGTCCGGAAGGCCCAACAAAAACACTGTGATAACAATTATATCAATTCTGCTCATTAAACTGTGTGCTCTTAACAAATATCGTTTACTTGTTAGTGGTTATAGGAAACGCCGAGCTATCCCCCCCCCCCCCCCCCCCACCACCACCAAAACAATGAGTAGAACTAATGAAAGTGATTTGGGTCCCATGGAATGACAAGGTCGTGTGAAACAGTCTGTTAGAACTTTCACGGCGATAAGATATCCGGCCGTGGGTTTGGGACAGAACATGTTTGTCTAAATAAAGTAAAAACTTATCGTTATGGGGAATTTAATATAGAATATCGCCATTAGTTGATTTATTTGCTTTAAACATTATCAGCAGCGTCCTCCTGAGTAGAAGCTTGTGAGAAACCTAAACGAGGTTTCCTGGCAAAAAATACGAGAAAAAAAAGCTCTCCCTTGGTCAAACATGCTATGGAATGGAGGTGCGTTTTGCGTTACTACTGGATGGATCCATGAAGCTTTTGTCTTATGAAATATTGTTACTGCTATTAGTGACATTAGTAGTTTATCATTAGACCTGGTAGTTCCAAGCAATCGAAATAAGCATCGAATGAAAACAACCTCAGCTTGTCAAATGTTCCTAGCTGATACGGATCTTCATTTTGCGAAATTTCTCAGTTTCAGGTGAAGGTATTGACTCAGACGAAGAACAAATTTGAACCAGTAAAATACTGTCAACACGCGCATATCAAACAAATCCAGGCAATCGAAATCTGCATCGAATGAAAACAACCTCAGCTCGTCAAATGTTCCCAGCTGATGCGGATCTTCATTTCGCAAAATTTCTCAGTTTCAGGTGAAGGTATTGACTCAAACGAACAACAAATTTGAACCAGTAAAATACTGTCAGCACGTGCATATCAAACAAATCCAGGCATTCGAAATCTGCGAGGATGAAAACAACCTCAGCTCGTCAAATGTTCCTAGCTGATACGGATCTTCATTTCGCGAAATTTCTCAGTTTCAAGTGAAGGTATTGACTCAAACGAAGAACAAATTTGAACCAGTAAAATACTGTCAGCACGTGCATATCAAACAAATCCAGGCATTCGAAATCTGCGAGGATGAAAACAACCTCAGCTCGTCAAATGTTCCTAGCTGATGCGGATCTTCATTTCGCGAAATTTCTCAGTTTCAGGTGAAGGTATTGACTCAAACGAACAACAAATTTGAACCAGTAAAATACTGTCAGCACGTGCATATCAAACAAATCTAGGCATTCGAAATCTGCGAGGATGAAAACAACCTCAGCACGTCAAATGTTCCTAGCTGATACGGATCTTCATTTCGCGAAATTTCTCAGTTTCAGGTGAAGGTATTGACTCAAACGAAGAACAAATTTGAACCAGTAAAATACTGTCAGCACGCGCATAAATCAGACAAATCCAGGCAATCGAAATCTGCGTCGAATGAAAACAACTCAGCTCGTCAAATGTTCCTAGCTGATGCGGATCTTCATTTCGCGAAATTTCTCAGTTTCAAGTGAAGGTATTGACTCAAACGAAGAACAAATTTGAACCAGTAAAATACTTTCAACACGTGCATATCAAACAAATCCAGGCATTCGAAATCTGCGAGGATGAAAACAACCTCAGCTCGTCAGATGTTCCTAGCTGATGCGGATCTTCATTTCGCCAAATTTCTCAGTTTCAAGTGAAGGTATTGACTCAAACGAAGAACAAATTTGAACCAGTATAATACTGTCAGCACGTGCATGTCAAACAAATCCATGCAATCGAAATCTGCGTCGAATGACACAACCTCAGCTCGTCAAATGTTCCTAGCTGATGCGGATCTTCATTTCGCCAAATTTCTCAGTTTCAAGTGAAGGTATTGACTCAAACAAAGAATACAATTTGAACCGATAAAATACTGTCAGCACGCGCATATCAAACAAATCCTGGCATTTGAAATCTGCGTCGAATGAAAACAACCTCAGCTTGTCAAATGTTCCCAGCCGATGCGGATCTTCATTTCGAAACAGTTCTCAGTTTCAAGCGTAGGTATTGACTCAAAAAAAAGAATACAGTTTGAACCAATAAAATATTATCAACGCGCGGGTATCCAACAAACAGTTTACTTCATTGCGGGGAACAGCTGATTAAATTTCATGTCCTTCTCCTGTCTGTGGAAAAATTTAATATATTCTTACAAAGGTTTATTATTTATAGTAGCTAATTATAAATAATCCTTGTTTCTGTGTCCCTGTGCAACAAATAATACCCTCAAAATGCCTATAATTTTATAAAATAACTATGTATGTACTGATGGCATATAAGGATGTTCGGTAGGTGGTTGTGATGAATGTGTTTGAGCGTACATCCACCACGAGCGGTGCGAGGGAGGATGTGCCCGGTTTGGTTATGGGCGGACCACCACCATGCCCGGGATCTTTTTGGAGTGTGCTCAGTTTGGTTATGGGCGGACCACCACCATGCCCGAGATCTTTTAGGGTAGTGTGCTTGGTTTGGTTATGAGCGAATCACCACCATGCCCAAGATCTTTTAGGTTGAGGAGAGAGACAGGTAAGGAGGAGAGAGAGTAGTCAGCGACTAGAGGAGAGCGTAGAATGGTTGCAAAGGCGGAGGCAGCGAGTATTTATAGGCCTGGCACCGTCTCCCTCCATCCTCTAGCTAGTAGGGGATGGTGGGGACCCAGGTTGGGTTTCGACTGTCCTGCGACTTTCGTCCCCACTTCTGCGAGTTTATTTGCGAGATCTCAATTTTGCAGGGAGTGGTTCTGGGAGGATACCACGACAGTGGTAGACACCACTTTGGTCCCCAACAAAAAATGTCGGCCAAGGTGTTGCATATAACTACCTCTAAGCCATTACAAACACGGAATGGTTATTTTGATACTTAAACGGCATCGCTGCAATAAATTCAACCAAAAAATTGAATCAATTTGCTATACCGTCGATTGCATTAATTTAGTTGTTCGTGAGTTTTTAGCTGCTACAGACGGTCGGGGAAAAAATGTTCATCATAAAACGAATGAGCGGTCTATAATTTCGAAGTTCGATCTTCATGAAATTCATTAGGGACCATCTAAGGCCCAAATCAGGACCATCCTTCTGTATAGTTATCATGCGAGTTGCAAGGATTTGCGGACACAGACGGTCGCACCAGTTGCAAATTTGATTTTGAAGGAAAACAATTTTTCTCCTTGAAAGTGATTACAAGGCTTCCACTGCCTTGATAGACTCAGAACCCATTCATCAAAATCCCAAGTATTTCACAATTTGTTAAGCGTATATGCAAAGGTTTATTAGAAGAACCAGTAATTTGAAAACCAAAATTGAGAATTGATGGGGATTGGCTCACTGAGTGGTGGATCTATATATTATGAAACGGAGTTCCGTCCCATCTATGCATTATTATGCTTTTACTACATTATTACATTATTGTGCTTGCGGAATTGCACACCAAGTGCCTACCTAGAGCAGATTGGGAGGTCCTTGCCCAACAGTTTCGAACTCTTGATTTAGCTACTTCACTACAATTTTGTTTTTCGCCTCGACATTTTGATGTTTCAAGTGGCACAATTTATTCTAGTTTTAAAATGCAGAATCTGTTTAGAAAAAAACGCTGCAAAGTCCTTGTCACATGGTTTTTTTAAATTCTATTGGACATACCTACAGAAATGTTGGCTGTTCATTTATTGTTTCTGTCATGTGCAATTATTGAAATAGCTGTTTCTGATGGTTTACACCAATTTTTGCTCCCCCAAAAACTCTATAATTAGGCTCCTATTTTTGTGCATAATATTATCTTTGACCATTGATAATGCCCTTTATTGTCTTGATTCACCTGTTGACACTTTTTCTAGTGTTATTATACAAATTTATGGTAATTTCAGACAATTTCACAGGTTTTTTACTTATAAAAAACGAATTTGGAGAACTGAACTTCCGTTACCACCTCAATTCTTCGCTCTCTGGTCAAGTTTCATGCTCGGTCTTCTCGCCCTAAAAAACATGGAAAACGATACCCCACAAGCTCATGTTCACTAAAACCTCAAAAATCCCTCGAAACCCCCTATTTTTATACCAATTTTTCTACCATAACACCCAGGGCGTATGCCGATCGGGCTGCCGAGCTTCGGAGCACAACTAGGACCCAAATATGTTGCCAAATGGGGACCCAAACTGTGTGCCGAAGAACGACGATTTTATACCAAAATTTATCGTAAATTTAAGGCTAGAACTTCGTTATAACCTCAATTTTCCAGTCGTTGGTCAAAATCATCTTCATCTTCAGTCTGCTCGCCCTAAAAAAACCATACCTGACAAGCTCATGTTACTAAAACACCAAAAACCCTATTGTTACACCCATTTAACACCCCTGGGTATATTCCGATCGGGCTGCAAAGTTTCTGGACACAACTAGGGCCCAAATGGAGCCTGTGTGCGAAAGAACGAATCTTCTAGGCCGAAAATAAAGTAGACGTGGATGATACAGCGGTCGGATAAGAAAAACATTTTGACGGGGTGTCATAAAATTTGTTTGCTGAGCGAATTTATAGGTGTATTATTCACAGAATAATAAACGTAAACCAAAATTCGTCCGATTGTAATGTTGTCTGTTATTAAGGAAGTACCTATGTTGGGAGGTCTGATCTGAAGAGACCTCTCGAGTGTGAAGTGGCTGCCCCCGCGGCGATCGCATATGTAACGCGTGCTGTTTGGAGCAGTCTGAATGGGCCCTTTCAATGGTAAATACAACGATTGATGGATGGAGGGGGGGGGGATGGTTATTATGCGCGATATTAGGGGGGTCCCCCTGTCGATATTAGGGTCCTGTCAATCATGCGTGGGTGGGGAACGGAGTCACAAAGGGAGCCGTTTCTCGAATCATTACAAGGGCCAGGCCCTTACACACTCATTAGGTAATGGCACTTGTCTCTGAGGCATCAATAGCCTTCCTGTACGTCTCCTCGTACAACAACACAACTACAGTCGTTCTGACGGAGCCACTCTCAAAACACTCGGCCCTTTCAGCTGTAATTATGACCATTCAAACCCCTGTTTCTTTTCTCGTAAACCATAATTTTCACCGTTATTATTTCCTGCCTTCTGTCAATATTTATATCAACAATTATTCCTTGATCAACATAATAAGGCCCACCAAGGTACCTCATGCATATTTAAAGGGATCCTGCAAGCTAGTTAATTGTCCGGATTTACTTATTACTGCTTTCTGCTTCATTTTTCGTCTCTGCTTTACAATTTAGGCGGTGGATTCTAAAACCGTCCAAATTCATCTTGCAGGTAAGTCCAGGGTTGGCAGTGGATTCTTTAGCTTATTCCCGCACTCCATCGAAAAATGGCATCAGAGTCGAGCTAAACTGGCTCTTTCCCAGTGTACTTTGCTTTTAAACTTTGCGGTTTGTTCAAAAATCTTTCCTTTCACGAGTCGATGTGTTGCAAACAGAATTCTCGTTGAAGCGACCACCAAATCGCTAAAAGCAAAACTCTGTACTTTCACCAGTTTTTACCATAACTTTCTACATTCATTTATCTTAAATTTACTGGATTCCCCATTAATTAAATTAATTTGAATTTCTCTCACTCATGCAGTGTTGCCAACGGCTTCAAATGCAAGAGGAATCGCGTACGCCGCATCACTGGTTGAGTTGTGGCACGTTTTGGTTTATTATTCTGTGAATAATACAACTATGTATTCGCTCAGCAAAAAATTTTTACAACACCCCCTCAAAATTTGTTCTTTTCCGTTTCAAGGTGCGTTGATTCCAAAAATGCAATGTCGGTCCGCCGTACGCCGTATCACGTGTACCGGCTTCATTTTCGGTCTAAAAAATTCGTTCTTTCGCACACATACTCCATTTGGGCCCTAGTTGTGTCCCGAACCTTTTCAGGCCGATCGGAATATACCCAAGTGTTATGGGGTGAAAATGGGGTTTTTTGTTGTTTTAGTAACATGAGCTTGTGATGTATCTTTTTCCATGTTCTTTAGGACGAGGAGACCGAATATGAAGAATTGAGGTGTAAAAAAGTTTCAGCCTTAAATATACGTTGAAATTTGGTATAAAATCGTCGTTCTTCCTTACTCAGTTTTGGTACCCATTTGGGAACAAATTTGGCACCTGTTGTGCTCCGAAGCTCTGCAGCCCGATCGAAATACACCGAGGGGTGTTGTGGGTGAAAAATGGGCGTAAAACTAGGGGTTTTCGAGGTTTTAGTGAACATGGCTTGTGAGGTATCGTTTTACATGTTTTTCAGGGCGAGAAGACCGAATATGAAGTTGATTTCCTGCCATATTACTCAGCAGCAGCTGGTTTCAGTACGATGGAAAAATTTATATTCCTTTCATGAGAACAACTGCTGCTTCGAATTTTTACTGCTCCACTGGCATTCGTGTGCATAACTCTCTTCCGTCCACTATAAAGAAAGAATTAGTAGAGCACCCAAATAAAAGAAACCTTATTCTGAAGAGGTGGTTCTTGCAAAACCAAAATACCTAGTTTCCCATATGGAAATGAGTTAGGTACAGAATGTATGTTTTCTTTTCTTCATAATGTATATATTTCTTTTTTTCTCTTTAAAACTTTTTCTAAGTGCATACCTTTGTCGTTAAGTATGATCGTCCAGTATCGATAATGCCAGTAGCTCCAGCAATTTAATGCGCTCTAGCTTTGGCTCGTTCTCCCTGTCGCGGGCAATGCCCATTAGGGGAACTGATTTTTCAACAATTTGATTGTATTCTTAATGTACCATGTTATGATCAGGAAATATATTTCATTTCATTTCATTTCATTTTGACCAGAGAATGTGGATTGAGGTTGGAGCGAAGGTTCAGCTTCCAAAATTCGTTTTTTATTATTCAAAAACCTGGGAAATCGTATGAAATCACCTTAAACTTGTACAATAACACCAGAAGTAGTATCAGCAGGTGAATCAAAACAACTAAATGGCACTGTCAATGGTCAAAGATAATTTGTCAAAAATAGGAGCTTATTTCATGTTTTTGGGCGGCCAAATTGGTGGGAACCATCAGCAATAGCTATTTCAATAATTTCAAATGAAAGAAACAATAAATGTATTTCCAGCATTTCTGTGGGTGTGTCCAATAGAATAGTAAACCCATGTGACAAGGACTTTGCAGCGTTTTTTCTTGGATCGAGGGCTTCTGTATAAAGGCTGTCACAACTTGAAAGAAGTTTTCATTTTTGTTCACAATTATTATCCCAACTGATACCAGTGGCCGGTGCGATGTTTCAATGATCATCGATTTTATAAGGACGTTTCAGATACTGTTGACTAAGGTTCGTCACACCTCAGGTTTACATAATAACCACCAGGGTTCACCTAAGGTTTACTCCTGAAGGATACCGTTGTGTTTAGGAGGTCCGATGGATGAGTGGATGCTTGTGGTAGCTGAGTATCCCTTACAACGAGTCAGTCTGGGTGGTCCGTCTTCGGACACTCCGCTGACCAGCCACGTCAAACACCATCGCATCATAGCGGGACGTGCACACCTGGTTGGATTCGCTCACCCAGCTCAACGAACAGCCGAAACTAGTTGATTACACGTCCAGTTGAACGCGGTAGTCCATGGATTACTTGGCAGATAAATCCGGAATTTGGTCTACCAATTTGTTGGTGCCATGCCAACCCTTCCCTGACCAAAGAAAAAACGGAGTTGTTGAAAGAACAGTCTATTTCCACCATTACACGAAAAAACGCGAAAAAACACTGTTATACCGGTTTCGGTGATAAATAACGGTAAAACAGTGTTTTTCGCGGTTTGGTTTATGATTTTCAATAATGAACCATTGGAATCGAGCATGAAAAGAAAAAAAAAATCTAACCCCCCCTCCCCCCGTTTCAAGGTATGTAGAATCCGAAAATTCAATAAAAATATTTCTGTCTGTCCGCCGTAGGCCGTACTGGCCACTTTTCTTAGTTACCATGAAACAAAATTGATGAAATTCGGGTTATAGGTTCCGTTCAAGGCCTAGTTGGTCCTCGAAGCTCGACGTTACTGTCAGTCATCTCTAAGGGGTTCAAAATACGGGTTGACATTTTCAGAACGCCGTACCTCAACAACTTTCGATTGAAGGGTATGGTTTTTTTTACGATATTAAATTTGTCGTGAGCTAAACAATTTCTTGAGACCACCAGGAGCATTGTACGTCCAGCCGTTCGTGTGCACCAAAAAGCTTCGTCAACACGATCGTGAATCAAACGGTATAAATCCAACCCAGATATCATCACTAGGGAGCACCTGATTGCAATCAAGGATGGCTGTATGAAGTCAAGTTGGTTGTTCTGCGATATTATTTCATTTGATAAGTGATGGACTATTGGATTTTGTTGGTAGGTACTTGTGAAACTTGAACAAACGTTGAAGTATTGATGGACAAGTTATTACACAACGGTTCATTATAAGTATTGACCACAGAAAAAAGTGATCTACGCAGAAGGGGCATCTATTTCACTTCACATCAACAATTTCCCTTCAGAACTTCATTATTTGCGTTTCTTTTTGCCATTTTAGTTACTGTTTGTCATCGACAGAATTTTAGCAACATTTAACTCGTGATTTAGGTAGGTACCTAGTAACGAGTGCGGGGTTAGGTACTAACCTACGGAGGGTCTGCGATCTACATAATATGTATAGAATAGTACATATTATATTATGTAGACGGGTTATCTATACAGAGAGCTGTGATCTGTAACAGAAGGGTATGCTGTACAAAATAATAAACCGTTGTGCGATTTGCACCGTTTTTTCTTTGAAATGGTTTTCCGCGATTTCTTCGCGAGTGATTTAGTTCATATCTTTTCTAACCACACTTTAAGATTGATGTTCTTTTACATATACAAGCGACGAATATTATTCAATATTTTATTCAATTTAGATTTTACGTATGTTGATTTAAGCCTCATTTAGAAGGGTTGTTCTAGAGAAATTCGCAAATTGGAAAATCTTACGCTAAAAGGAATTCAATGGCGTTTCCCAGGTTAAAAGGTGACCTAAATTTAAGGACCAAATACCATAAATTTCAAATAAAATCAAAAGAAATACCATAATATTATACCATAACCATACTATACTCCACCATATTATGTTGCAATTGATCTTAAGCAAGAGGGCAATACATTCCTAGCAGATGGCGTTTTACGCTTTACCCTTTTGGTTTATTATTCTGTGAATAATACACCTGTGTATTCGGTCAGCAAAAAATTTTTACAACACCCCCTCAAAATGTTTTCTTTCCCGTTTCAAGGTGCGTAGATTCCAAAAACGCTGCAAATCCCTGCACAACGGTTTATTATTTTGTACAGAATACCCTTCTGTTACAGATCACAGCTCTCTGTATAGATAACCCTTCATATAATATATGTACTATTCTATACATATTATGTAGATCGCAGACCCTCCGTAGGTTAGTACGTAACCCCGTACTCGTTACTAGGTACTTACCTAAATCACGAGTTAAATGTTACTAAAATAATTCTGTCGATGACAAAAAGTAACTAAAACGGCAAAAAGAAACGCAATAATGAAGTTCTAAAGGAAAATTGTTGATGTAGAGTTAAATAGATGCCCCTTCTGCGTAGATCACTGTTTTCTGTAGTCAATACCTACCCTCGTGGTCAAGTATAATGAGCCGTTGTGTAATAACTTGCCCATCAATAATACTTCAACGGTTGGTCAAGTTGCAAAAGTACCGATCAACAAAATCCAGCCCCTTCTCAGTAGATGAACCGTTGTGTAATAATTTGCCGTTGTTCAATAATTTACCGTTGTGTAATAATTTGCCGTTGTGTAATAATTTGCCATTGTGCGTTTGTTCAAGTTTCACAAGTACCTACCAACAAAATCCAATAGTCCATCACTTATCAAATGAAATAATATCGCAGAACAACCAACTCGACTTCATACAGCCATCCTTGATTATAATCATGTGCTCCCTAGTGATGATATCCCGGCCGGATTTATACCGTTTGATTCACGATCGTGTTGCCGAAGCTTTTTGGTGCACACGAACGGCTGGGCGTACGATGCTCCGGGTGGTCTCAAAAAATTGTTTAGCTCAAGACAAATTTAATAACGTAAAAAAACCATACCCTTCTATCAAAAGTTTTCGAGATACGGCGTTCTGAAAATTTCAACTCGTATTTTGAACCCCTTAGAGGTGACTGACAGTAACGTCGAGCTTCGAGGACCAACTAGGCCTTGAACGGAACCTATAACCCGAATTTCATCAATTTCGTTTCGTGGTAACTAAGAAAAGTGGCCAGTACGGCGTACGGCGGACAGACAGAAATGTTTTTATTGCATTTTCGGATTCTACGTACCTTGAAACGTAAGCCATCAAATTTGGAGGGGGGGTTAGATTTTTTTTTTTTTTTTTTTTCATGCTCGATTCCAATGGTTCATTATTGAAAATAATAAACCAAAAATTTTAAAAAACTACCCGGTAAAAGTGTAATGATATTTTTGTGATGTAGATTAGTTCAATCTCCTTAATCTCAAGTACAAACCTAGTTTTTTATTGGTGAAGTATACAGGTATGGGAATATGCCGAATTTCTCTCTTCATGGGCTCAGAAAGGGTTTGAGTTTCGGGGGCAGATAGGACTTGGGCATGGATTCTAGAAAGGGCATGTACGAAATATGACTCCAGTCCGACAATTAGGGCGCGGTGGAGGGAAAAAATACCGTAACTGGCCACTAAGCGATGAGCATAAGAAGACGTCAACTCGACACATATTACAATAAAAATAATCGAAAATATTACAATAAAACCGAATAACATAGTACGGAGCTTTAGCAGTGGTAGAATCTTGAATGAAGGTGGTACAAAACCAAATCACAACACACAACCATTGATTGACTTGGTAGGCAGGAACGAAATTTTCCGTTTCATTTGACCTGCCATAGTATTTTCCTGTTCATCTTCGTACCATTTCCAAATAATCATGAAAATGCACAGTTTGGAACTGCTTGTGCCACCAAAGTCGGATCTCCTGACTTGGATTCTCCAGTTTCACCTCCACATCCTACCATTTGCTATGGCTTAAACCTAGGAGAAAGTGCGTATCTCATCAGTTTGCAACAAGATAATAAATTAATAGCTATTTAGTTTTTTTTAAATGCACCTACCCCTGCGTTGCTATAAGTAGTTTTGCTACCTAAAATGTTTCATAATTACCTGTATGTTTAATGATGATTACTACCCTCGACTTTGTAGTTATTTAAAGGAATATTACTTACAATAAATCAAAATAACAAAGTCGCACGTACCTTTAGTAGTGTGTACAATCCGAGAATGAAGGTAGAATCCAGTTCGTAGCACTAACCGCATACACAACCACTGATCAACGCGGGCCAATCAGTGCACACACGTTATTCATCGGATTGCCCATACCACTTCGCGGTCAATCGGCGGATCATTCCGAGGCGATTCGAGGAAAAACACAAACAGTCATGCAGCATGACTTAATGAGCGAATTTTCAAAGAAATATTCGAATTAATGGCTATGGTTTTGAATAAAGGAAAACTTCGGTCTAAAATTTGGTTTTCTATGTATATTCTCTTCGTATTTATTTTAATTTGTACGTTTTGTCCATCCTGATTCTACCGTTTGTTTATTACGTAATTGTACTAAGTGCTTATTTATTTGATCGCTGTGGGTTCATATTAGGTAGGATAGGGTAGTTAGGACTTTTGACTTACCTACTCAAGAGAGTGCAGTAGGTAAAGGAGTTGTTATAGAAAATCATGAGTGCTTCAAGTGCAGGTTGTTTTTCATGCAGGCTCAATCTTGAAATAAACTATGAAGGAAGGATGTGGTTTCTGGAAGGATCACTTGGAAGAACATGTGGGTTCTCTTGATTGATCTACAAATTTGAACTGCAATGTGAACAATTCAAACACAAAAAAGTATGATGTAATAGAGTTTTTTCGGGCTAGTGAAAGCGTTTGCATAGAACGGGATCAGGCGATCGAGTGAATGAAAGAGAAAAGGAAGCTTGGATGCCGCCGCCATGCAGAAACACAAAGAAGGAATGCCTTTTTAAATTCCCGTCAGCTCAAGAAAACTAGTAGGTAGGCAACGGAAAATATTGTATTAAGTAGGTTCCTTATAATACATAAATTTAGTTAATTTATTGTTAAAAAAAATCACATGATCGGTAGGTAATTACCAATATTGTGATTTTTTCAAAAGAAGGTCAGTACCTATTGGTAGCTTTGGAACATAATTATTAGGTATATTCCTACTAGATGCCCCTGTTACTAATATTTTTTTATTACCTTGATTTCTAATTTATCCATGTGGTTATAATTTGTTATTAACTGCTACGAACTCTTTACACAATCATTTTGTACGTAGGTATTAATTTCATATAATTACCTACGTAATAATTATAAACTGTTATGAGTAGATTCCTTGTTCCTTCTGAATGGCCTTTCCTCTTGACTACGATTTCAGGCCTGGTATCTAAAACCAGTTCAAGATTTGCTCTACTAGGTAGGTAGAGCCTTCCTTCTTCATTGATATTATTTTTATCATGTTAAGTACCTACCTACCTTTGAATATCAAATATTCGTATGATACTGATAATAAATTGATAAGATACCTACCTAACCTTCTTCCTCCTACTGTTAGTACCTAAATTGAATAATTTGAAATCGATTTTTTCTTTCGTCTTCCTTCTAGTAATACGTGGGCCGGTACTTGTCTATCTATGAAGGTATCATAACAATTATATGTCAAATGGGAAATTCAAGGAGTTGTACTAATCGTTTGCCTCCCCCTTTTTTGCTTCGAACTCTCGTCTTCAATTAATACTTCTCACATTTTTCAATCTGACCACTCTAAGGGGGGGGGGGTGGGGGGGAGGGGGTAAGAGTTTAAAGATTATCCTAGTTTTGGGTAATTTTTGCGCACTTTAAATGCTCTAATTTAAGAACGGATTTAGATATCTAAAATCCGATTTCACCATCGTGTTCAGCGTGCAAAAACCTTTAAAATGAGGGGTCACTTGTTAGAAAATAACATTTTGGGGATTTTTGGGTAATTTTTGCGCACTTTAAATGCTCTAATTTGAGAACGGATCAAGATATCTAAAATCCGATTCCACCATCGTGTTCAGCGTGCAAAAACCTTTAAAATGAGGGGTCACTTGTTGGAAAATAACATTTTGGGGATTTTTGGGTAATTTTTGCGCACTTTAAATGCGCCAAAACCCTCCTTAGAGTAGGCCAATTTCGCCCATCTTCGAACTTAGCCTTTCGATTGCCAAGATAGATTTTTTGTGCAAATTTGAGCTGTTTATCTCAATTCTATCGAGAGTTATCGTCTGGAGTGACATATATATATATATATACATATAAAAAAGTGTTAAATTTCAGGAATCGTTTTAGAATGGTCTGAAACGGATTTCTATGAAGAAAATTTCCAAAAATTTATATTATTTAAATTTCGAAGCCATTGCAATAGCTTCATTTTCTTTGAAAATTCGCTAAAACACAATAATCTAGTCCAGGAATTATTGTTTAAAGATGAATTTTGACGAAAAACTACCACAAACCTACCATCCGTCGCGGGTGATCGAGGGACTGACTAATAGAGAGGGGCGGCAAAGTGGGGAAGGTGGTGTGGAGGGGAAAGTAGGCACTTAGGTACTTGTAACTTTAATTATTTTTCCCTTCATTTTACCCGACTTATTGTCTTTACCTGTTTTTACCCTTTTCCAAAAAAAATCCACGAAATGATTGAAGTTACCAATCTACGTGGCACTGGGTCTGCCCGCCAGAGCTTAAACTCTCCAGATGTAGGTTAATACTTGGTATTTTCCATCTATTTTATTGGAATTGGTCATTAATGCGATCTTGAATTTCAATAAACCACCAATAGTTGTATAGTTGATGTTTTAATCGTTCCAAGTACCTAACTAAATCATGTTGTGAACTGATGCCCTCGTGGCACAACCAGTGCCACATAGATTAGTAACTTGTATATTATTTCTTCGATTGTTTGAAGCAGTTAGGAAAAGAAAAACACAATGAAAATTCAGGTAAAAAAAATAAATGAATAAATAAATAAATAAATAAAAATCGAGTGACTACCTACCTACCCCACCACGCCCAGCCACATCACCTTCCCCACGCTGCCACCCCTCACTATAGTCAGTCTGGCCCGATCACCCGCGACGGATGATAGGTAAGTGGTAGTTTTTATTCCAAATTCATCATAGAAGAATAATTCCTGGACTAAATATTACTGTGTTATTGTGAGTTTTCTCCTCGAATCGCTTCGGTATCCGCCGATTTAATCGGGAGAAGCGATATGGGCAATTCGAAAACCAACGTGGGTGCATTGTCGGCCCGCGCCAATGATGATTGTGTTCAGTGCTGCGATTTGGATTCCACCACCTTCATTCTCCGACCGTCCAATACTAAAGGTACCGTAAAATTATGTTATTTAGGTTTATTCTAAGTAATATTTTCTTTATAATTTATCATGTCGAGGATAGTACTTATGAATTTAGGTACCTATCTACCTACTTGGAAGTTTCGACCTATTTGATTTGATTTTCCAAAAACCATCTATGAAGAGTTTTTAGTGTTCTGATCGTTCGGAGTACCTGTCTGAATCAGAAGAATCGATGGTCTGGTGGCACAGCCCATGCCACGTAGACATACCTACCTACCTTACCTACACATTTCTTCAACTGTTTTGAGCAGTTCCGAACCGAAAAATACAATGAGTATTCAGATAAATGAAAGGAGAAAATATTAAGTAAATATACCTACCAAGGCCCACCCTGCTGATACTTTCTGAAGTCAGTCCGTTGATCACCCGCTAGGTACTGGTTGGTATGCGGTCGTCAAAATGCGTCTTTATTCCTGGATTACATTATATATAAATTATTTTTGGTGTGCTTTCTCCTGGAATCGCCTCGGTATTATCCGCCGAATAACCGCGAGAAGTGATATGGACACTCCGATACCTCACGTGAGTGCAGGTTGGCCCGTATTGACCAGTGATTGTGGTTTTGATTATTAGTGTTGCGATTTGGTTTGTACCACCTTCATTCACGGATCATCCGCTACTAAAGGTAAGTACAACTTTGTTACTTCCCTTGATTGTAAGTAATATTTCCCTATAACTATAAACGCGAGTGTAACAAAATCACGAATTCAGGTTTCTACTTGGGAGTTTCTACCTATTTGATTGAACTTCGTGGTTAACACGATCGTGAATTTCCAAAAACTACTGATAAGGGACCTATACGGTGTTCTCATCGTTCGGAGTACCTGTGTGAATCAGGAGAATCGATCCTCTGGTGGCACACCCCATGCCACGTAGACATACCTACCTACCTTATCTACACATTTCTCTAATTGTCTGGATAAGTTACGAACCGAAAAATAAATTTAGAATTCAGATAAATGGAAGGGGAAAATATGAAGTAAAAACCTTCCAAGGCCCACCATGCTGATACTTTCTGAAGTCAGTCCCTAGATCGCTCGCAACTGGTTGGTATGCGGTAGTTTTTCGTCAAAATTGATCTTTAAACAATAATTCCTGGACTAGATTATAAATTTTGGTGTGTTTTCTCCTGGAATTGCCACAGTATTATCCGCCGAATAACCGCGAGAAGAGATATATGGACACTCCGATACGTGAGTGCAGGGGGCCTATTCACTAAGCCAATGAGACATCTCTTTCAGGTCCAACTCTCTCTTTTGGCAAAATGGGTTTTTATAGTATCCATGACAGGGTTATTCAGTAACTTTTAAAAGAGAGAGTTGGCGGCCATCTTGGCATTATCGATCTCTTTAAGAGAGACACCTAATTAGGTGTATTTCCTCGAAAGAGAGAGTCTATTTCTCGTTTGTTTCACAGTGTTCGTGTAATATCCTCGTTCATCCGCAACCACATCGGTAATTTTGATCGTGTATTTTTTTCATTTCTTAAAGTTTTTCATTTCATAAAGATTAAATTTTTCATTTCAATTTTAATTAAAAATATATAAATAATTATTGAGTCATGAGTAAAAACGTCAAAGTACGGATTGAGGTAGGTACCTACCTACCTTCCTAAGAGTGGCCGTTCATTAGGTGTAGATATAATACAAGCATTAAGCCCCCTAATTCGACTTTTTCTGTTTATAATTGAGACTTTTTTTCAATTGCATTTAAACTTTTATCCGATTCGTGAGTAAAAACGTCCAAGTATGGATTAAGGTAGGTAGGTACCCATTGAATAGGTATTACTAAGAAATGCGTTCATTATTAAGGAATTGAACTCCCGGGGGCACAAACATCTCGCACTTCATGGATACTATGGCATTTTAGTGTATTAGGATCCATATCTCTTTCTCAAGGTCTCTGGAGCTATTCAGTAAAATAGAGGAACCTGGGAGACATTGGAAGAGACTGTCTCCCAGGGGAGACTATCTCTCGCGTGAGATTTTCAAAATAGATAATCTCTTTCCACTATCTATTTTAGTGAATAGGCCCCCAGGTTGGCCCGTATTGATCAGTGTTTTTGATTATTAGTGATGCGATTTGGGTTCTACCACCTTCATTCACGGATCATCCGCTACTAAAGGTGAGTACAACTCTGTTATTTCCCTTTATTTTAAGTCGTATTTCCCTGTAACTATGAACAGGAGAGTAGTAAAATCACGAATTTAGGTATCTACGTGGGAGTTTCTACATATTTGATTTAATTTCGTGGTTAACACGATCGTGAATTTCCAAAAACTACTGATAAGGGATCTAGACGGTGTTCTCATCGTTCCGAGTACTTGTGTGAATCAGGAGAATCGATGCTCTGGTGGCACAGCCCATGACACGTAGACATACCTACCTACCTTACCGACACATTTCTTTAATTGTCTGGATAAGTTACGAACCGAAAACATGGAAAATGATATCTCAGAAGCTCATGTTACCAACATGTTACTAAAACGCAAAAAGTACCTATTTTTACACACATTTTCACTCATAACACCCCTGGGTATATTCCGATCGGGCTGAAAAGTTTTGGGACACAACTAGGGCCCAAATGGAGCATGTGTGCGAAAGAACGAATTTTTTAGACCGAAAATGAAGCCTGTAGACGTGATACGGCGTACGGCGGACGGCGGACGGACATTGCATTTTTTGAATCTACACACCTTGAAACGGAAAAGAAAAAAGTTTGAGGGGGTGTTATAAAAATTTTTTGCTGAGCGAATACATAGGTGTATTATTCACAGAATAATAAAGCAAAATGCAATGTCCGTCCGCCGTACGCCGTTTCACGTGTACCGGCTTCATTTTCGGTCTAAAAAATTCGTTCTTTCGCACACATGCTCCATTTGGGCCCTAGTTGTGTCCCGAAAATTTGCAGCCCGATCGGAATATACCCAGGGGTGTTATGAGTGAAAATGTGTATAAAAATAAGTACTTTTTGTGTTTTAGTAACATTATGGTGAATTTAGGTTGATGTAAAATTCACCATGAGAGGTGGAGGTAGTTGGATATAGGATAGGAGTGAATTTAAGGCAAAATTGGTGTGTGTGAATTTTAGGTGTGTTTGCGGTTAAGGGCGAACCTCCACCGAGCGTGTGTTGAAACGGTTGAAGTTAGTTTAGATTTAAATGCATGAGGTGCGTGGAGTTTAGGTGTGTGTGTGTGTGTGCGGTTAAGGGCGGACCTCCACCGAGCGTGTGGTAAATTTCGTCAGGTTGGTTAAGGGCGAGACCTCCACCATACCTGACTAAATTTATGTGTGTGTTGAATTTAAGTGAGTGTGTGTGCGGTTAAGGGCGGACCTCCACCGAGCGTGTAGTGTGTTTCATCAGGGTTGGTTAAGGGCGAGACCTCCACCTAACTCTGATGAAATGGGTGAGTGTGAATTTACTGTGTGTGTGAATTTACTAGGAGAACATTTGATAAGTGAGTTTTAAGAGAGGAGGTATGAGGAGAGAGAGAGAGTAGCCAGCAGCTAGAGGAGACGTAGAATGGCGAAAATGGCGCAGGATCCGGGGTTATATAGACACTGAAGTCCCCACCCTGGCGGTGGGGTTTCAGGTTGAGCCGGATCCTGCGTCGGTTGCCCCACTCTTACCGTTTATTCCCAGAGCCTTATTTTAACAGGTTGTTTTCGGTGAGAACTTAATTCTAGTGAGTTGGAGTTCCGGGAGGGACTCACGACAGAGGTCCCCCCAGTTTGAGCGAAAAAACAAAATTGTGTGAGCTGAGGGCGCAGAGTTACATGGGCTGAAGGCAGTGAGAACAGTAGTGGGGCTGAAGGCGCAGGTTTACAGGTGCTGAAGGCGGAGGCGAACAATGGTATGGCTGAAGGCGACTTAAGACTAGAATTGCTTACGTGCTAGGATACAAGTGGTATGGTGAGGTATGTACAGGTGGTGAGAGCTTATAGGTAAGGTATGAGGTAGATGATGCGGTATATACAGGTGCGAGCTTATTGATAAGGTGGGTGAGGAGGTATTTACAGTGGTGAGAGCTTATAGGTAGGGTATGAGGTAGATGATACAGGTGCGAGCTTATTGATAAGGTGGGTGAGGTGGTATGTACAGTGGTGAGAGCTTATAGGTAAGGTATGAGGTAGATGATGCGGTATATACAGGTGCGAGCTTATTGATAAGGTGGGTGAGGAGGTATTTACAGTGGTGAGAGCTTATAGGTAAGGTGCATTAATATGAGCATTAATATGTGCATATTGTGTATTAATATGAGGGTCAGGTACGCTGCCACAAGGGGTTTAGGGTATGGACTGTTGAGATAGTAGAGGGAAGTGGCATGGAGCGGTGCGAGATGCACGTAGAGGTTCGCATAAGGCGTGGAGAGGTAGCTCAGAGTTATTAGTATGGAAAAGATCGACAAGTAGATGTGGTATTTGTTGAGTTGTGTTCTCCAATGACAGGTGGCGTATATGAAGGCAGAGAGGAGGAGGGTGTATGGGGCAGGAAGGATGGGAATCGGGGAAGCCGCGAAGAATATGAGGGAGGAGTTGTGTATGTAAGAAAGATAGAGGAAGATAATTGTGAGGAGAGTCGAGCGAGCGAGCGAACGTCTGTGAGGTTGCATGGCAGGGCATGGAGGGCTTGGGTGCCACGCGTGATTAATACAACACGCGGTACGCAAGCCACACAAGGCCCCGCCGTGAGACGGACGGGCGGGGCGGTTAAACTGGGCCGCCGGGCCGTAGCGTCGCCACCTCTCGTGTCTCCCGAGCCGGACGTGCCCGGTGGGGGCTATTGTGGATATCCCCGGCAGCCGTGGTTGGAGGGGGGGCGTGGGGGTGCTGGCGGCACCGCCGGATGCGGAGGCTGAAGGGGGGAAGACGTAGTCGGTGGGTGTGGGGGGGTAGGCGGGGTATCGGACGTCCGGGGGTCGTGTGGGACGTAGGGTTCGTGTACCCCGGTGGCCTGTGCGATTTCCAAATCGCGGATGATGGCCCACCGGGGTAGGCGTAGCTGCCGGAGCCGAGGAGGTAGTCCGGTGATCCGTGGCGGAGGAAAAGAAAGCGGTTGAGGGGGCTCGGGAGACGGACGGATGGGCGAGAGCGGTGCGGAGGCGAAGACGTCGCGGAGGATGGCGGCGATCACCGGGTCCGAGTCGAAATCCGGGTAGTCGGGCGACTCAGGACCCGGGAACTGAGACGGAGGTGACGGGGAGCGCTGGTGGTGTGACATGGTCGGCGGTTGGAGAGAGACTGTGAGGAGTAGCGGGATCGGGGAGAACAGGTGTGGGTTTACAGCGGACTAGCGGGACTGTATAGGGTTTCCCGTCAGTTAACAGGGCGGCGGTGGTGTTTGAGGTGCGGATACGGGAAAGGGACCGGCGTAAAGTGGTTTGAAAGTTTTATGCATTCCCGGTTCTTTGAGGTACATATGTGTTGCCGAATGGAAGCGTTTGGGGTAAGTGGTGTCGGTTTTAGGGGCTGATGGTTGGGGGGGGTCCCTGTTAATTGACGGGGTGGCGGGGGGAAAAACGTCAGCTGGCAGGCGGATCGGGTCTTTATAGACCCGCTGGGCCGGGCTGACGTCATCGGAGGGGCGCTGGGAGGTTCGGAGGCTGAGAACGATGTAGGGAAGGTGTTTGGTCCAAAAGGGGGTTGAGGCGGAGGTGGCTATGGCTTGCTTGAGGACCAGGTGCTACCGCTCTATCTGGCCGTTCGATTGAGGGTGGTAAGGGGTGGTGCGGATTTTGGCGATGCCGAGGGAGCGTAGTAGGTCGGTGAAGAGGGCGGATTCGAACTGCCTCCCCTGATCGACCGTGATATTCCGCGGACAGCCGTAGCGGGCGATCCAGTTAGATAGGAACGCGGTCGCGACGGTGTCTGCGGAAATTTGGGCGAGTGGTATACACTCGACCCAATTTGTTCCACGGTCAATCATGGTGAGGCAGTACCGTTTCCCTTCCGAAGGGTGAAGGGGACCTGCTAAGTCCAAGTGGACGTGCTCCCACGGCAGCGCGTCTTCAATAGGTTGGGGGGCGACGGCGGGCGACCCCGAGACCTTAAACGTTTGGCACTTCTGGCAGGCACAGACGCAGTTTCTGATGTCCGTGTTCATGTGCGGCCAGAAGTACCTTAGTTTTATTAGGTCCCGGCTGGCGCGGATGCCGGGGTGGTGGAGGGCGTGATAATGGTCGAACAACTGACGCCGGAGGTCTGGTAGGACGTAAGGCCGCGGAGAATCGGCCATCACGTCGCACCAGAGGTTGTGGGGCGGCAGTTGTTCGAGCTTGTTGGCGGAGAGGAGATTGGCGAGGACGGGGTCGGAGTCTGGGTTTTGGTGGGTAGCGATGACGGGTGGTGAGGGGGAGGGGAGCAGCTCCTCCACTGGCGCCGGTGTGGGGCGGGATCGGGCGTCCGCCACACAATTCTCCGCCCCCGGCAGATATCGTATATTGGACGTGAATTGTCCGATAAACTCTAGCTGCCGGAGGCGGCGGGGTGAGGCGGTTTTCCTACTTTGGAGGAGTGAGTGGGTGAGGGGTTTATGATCTGTTATGACAGAGAACTGCCTGTCCTCCACGAAGTCACGGAAGTGAAGAATGGCTGCGTGGATGGCGAGGAGCTCTCTGTCAAATGTTGAATATTTTTGTTGGCGGGGGGATAGGGTTTTGGAGAAAAACCCGAGGGGTTGGGGGCCGGCGCCAGTGTGCTGTTGGAGGACTGCCCCGATGGCCCAATCGGAGGCGTCTGTGGTGATTGATAGAGGGGCGTGGGGGTCGGGATGGGCAAGAAGAGCGGCGGCAGACAGGTCCTCTTTGCATTTGGTGAAGGCGGCGTCGAGTTGGGGGGTCCATTCGATGGGGCGGCGGTCATTTTTACGGGCGGGTTGGGGAATGGCAGCTACGAGCGGTTTCTGGTGTTGTGCGGCATTTTTAATGTGCCGCCTGTAAAAATTGATCATCCCCAGAAACCGTCGTAGCTCCGTAGCAGTTTGTGGGGGCGGAAAATTTAGCATGCCGTTGACCTTTTCGGGGAGGGGAGTGATGCCGGAGGTGGAAACGAGGTGCCCAAGACAGCGAACGGTGGGTTGGGGCGACGGCACACTTGTCCTTATTGATGGTGAGGCCTTCCACGGCGAAAATAGCCAAGACCTGGTGGAGGTGGTCATGGTGCTCCTCCGGGGATCGTGAGGCGATCAAAACATCGTCAAGAAAGCAGAAGACGAATGGGAGACCCCGGAGGATCTGGTCCATGTACCTCTGCCAGGTCTGGGCAGCGTTGCGGAGGCCGAAACTCATTTTAACGTATTCAAATAACCCGAAGGAGGTAATTATCGCTGTCTTGGGGATGTCGGGGGGGTAGATGGGGATGTGGTGGAATGCGCGGGCGATATCTATCGTGGAGAAAATGGTGGCGCCATGGAGGTGGGAAGAAAAGTCGCGGAGGTGGGGAACGTTGTACAAGTCGGGGGTGGTGCGAGAGTTGAGGCGGCGGTAGTCCCCACAGGGTCGTATCCCCCCGGCGGGTTTAGGAACGACGTGGAGGGGCGACGCCCATGGGGAGTTAGAGGGGCGTATGATGCCGTCCGCGATCAATTTATTGAAATGATCGCGGGCTTGTTGTAGTTGGAGGGGGTGGAGGCGAGCTTTGGCGGATAGGGGCGGTCCTGTCGTTTCTATGTGGTGTTGTACGGAGTTGCGGTGGGCTGAGGGCCGGGGCAGGGGTTTGTAGGAGTGGAGAAGTTGGGTGGTGCGATTTGAAGGGGCAACTGAATTTATAAACCCGTGGAGGTGGGTGTCAGTGGAGGGTCAAGCAAGCGCGCATGCTTGACGTCCACCTGGAGACCGAAATACGCAAGGAAATTGGCCCCCAGGATGGGCTTCTCCACGTCCGCCACGGTGAACGTCCATTCATAGGCAAGTTTGCCGAGAATAATTTGAAAATCGTACGTGCCGTACGAGGGAATGGATGTTCCGTTGGAGGCGTAGAGAAGCTGACGGTCGCAGCGTGCTTGCCGACGGAGGAGGGAGTTGGGGAAGATGGACAGGGCCGCCCCTGTATCGACGAGGAAGGGGGTTTGCGTTCGCTCGCATCGGACGAAAAGGCGTTGGTGGGAAGGAGCTAGGTGGGGGTACACAGCGTCTGTGGGCGAGGCGGCGGGAGAGGGTTGAGGGGAGGGAAGGGGGTTGTGAGGGTTGGGAGGTAGGGTGAAGGAGACCTGTTTGCGGAGGGGGTATGTGTTTGCTGAGGTGAAGGGTTGGTGTCGGCGGAGGTTGTAGGTGCGGTGTTGCGGTGGCGGCGGTTGCGGCGCTTGCGTCTGGAAGGTGCGGGGTTGCTTGGCGGGGGCGGTGTCGCGTTGGTTGTGGTTGTTCGCTTTGCTGTGAGGGCGGAGGGTGCGGCTGCGGCGGTGGCCGCTGCGCCTGTTGTGGGGTGCGTTGTATGCGTCGTCCGTATCATGCGGACGGCGTCAGCGTCGGTTGCGGAGGTTGCGGCTGTAGGGCGTGCGGAGGATGCGGCCGCGGCGGGGGTCGCTGCGGCGGTTGCGGGGCGTTGGGTTGGCGTCGTCGGGATCGTGCGGACGGCGTCAGCGTTGGTTGCGGAGGTTGCGGCTGTAGGATGTGCGGAGGTTGCGGAGCGTTGGGTAGGCGTCGTCCGGGTCGTGCGGGCGGCGTCAGCGTTGGTTGCGGAGGTTGCGGCTGTAGGGTGTGTGGAGGTTGCGGCTGCGGCGGGGTCGCTGCGGCGGTTGCGGGGCGCTGGGTAGGCGTCGTCCGTGTCGTGCGGACGGCGTGGGCGTAGGAGAGGATCAGCGGCGGGGGGCGGGGGTGCCGATGCAGCGGGTTGTCGGAGGTGAGTGGGGTAGGGTGGAAGGTATCGTGTCGCAGGTGCGGCGAAGTGTTGTGGGTGTGGTTAAGGGAGGCGTCGTCCGGTTGGGGCGGACGGCTTCGGCGTATGTTGCGGCGGAGGCGATGTTGGCGGGGGGAAAGGCTGTGCCGTCCCCCCTGAGGGTGCTTGGAGGGGGGCCCGTCGGATTTACCGACGGCCTGCGTCGTTTCCCGGCGCCGCGTTGAAGGCGCAGGGCGGTTGGCAGTTGCGTGCTTTGGCGGCAAAGTTGACGTGGTAATAGCAGCGGTTGGGGGGGTCCGCAGGGAGCCAATGCTTCCGAGGTTGTTGTGCCGGGGAGGGGGGCGGTTGGCGCTGCGACGGTTTGTCGTCTCGACGTTGTGCGGGCGAGCGCCCACGTCGGTCGGAGGGGGCCGCCCGACGGCCGTCGGCGGAGGAGGAGCGGGCTCGGCGGTTGGACGATACGGGGCGTTTTGTGCGGTTGGATGAAGACGGGCGAGGGGCGGGGTTTCGCGCCTCGTTCACCGCTGCGGCGGAGGAGAAGTCGTGTATAGTATCGGCCAGGCGGAGGAGATCGTCGTCGGCTGCGTCGAGGTGGCTGGCCAGTGCGATTTGGACGGGGGAGGGGAGGGCCTTGAGCCAGAAAGTGCGCGTCACGTCAGACGTCATCACGTCGCGGAGCTGGTGACGCAAGCGACGGAATAAGTGGGATGGTTTGAGGTCGCCGAGGTGCTGGGGCTGCGAAAGCGCAGCGATGCGGGAATATTTCGACGGCTGATACAAGGAGGTGAGGCGGTTGCGAAGGACGTCGTAGGGGGCGGTGCCGTCGGAGGCGATGTCGGACGTCTGGAGTAAGATATCGTAGGGGAGGAGCGAGATGACCCTTGAATAGCGGACCTTTTGGCTGCGGACGGCGGCGGCTGAGAAGGCTGCGTCGACTTGGAAAAACCATAGGGCTGGGTTGTGCGTGTAGAACGGCAGAAGGGTGGATGGGAGTGCGGACGCAGCGGTCATGACGTCGGCGGGCGGTGTCGCAGCGGACGTGGGGTCGGCGGGCGGTGTCTCAGCGGCCTGCAGGGTGGGTTGCGCCGTCAAGAGGGGTGGCGAAGTGACGTCGGGAGACTCCATGATGAGAGGGGAAGAAGGAAGCGGGAACGTCGGTGGTTACCACTATGGTGAATTTAGGTTGATGTGGAATTCACCATGAGAGGTGGAGGTAGTTGGATATAGGATAGGAGTGAATTTAAGGCAAAATTGGTGTGTGTGAATTTTAGGTGTGTTTGCGGTTAAGGGCGAACCTCCACCGAGCGTGTGTTGAAAAGGTTGAAGTTAGTTTAGATTTAAATGCATGAGGTGCGTGGAGTTTAGGTGTGTGTGTGTGTGTGCGGTTAAGGGCGGACCTCCACCGAGCTTGTGGTAAATTTCGTCAGGTTGGTTAAGGGCGAGACCTCCACCATACCTGACTAAATTTATGTGTGTGTTGAATTTAAGTGAGTGTGTGTGCGGTTAAGGGCGGACCTCTACCGAGCGTGTAGTGTATGTCATCCGGATCGGTTAAGGGCGAGACCTCCACCTGATCCTGATTAAATGTGTGTGTGTGAATTTAATGGTAAATTTGTGTAGAAAGTGTGTGCGGTTAAGGGCGGACCTCCACCGAGCGTGTAGTGTGTTTCATCAGGGTTGGTTAAGGGCGAGACCTCCACCTAACTCTGATGAAATGGGTGAGTGTGAATTTACTGTGTGTGTGAATTTACTAGGAGAACATTTGATAAGTGAGTTTTAAGAGAGGAGGTATGAGGAGAGAAAGAGAGTAGCCAGCAGCTAGAGGAGACGTAGAATGGCGAAAATGGCGAATATGGCGCAGGATCCGGGGTTATATAGACACTGAAGTCCCCACCCTGGTGGTGGGGTTTCAGGTTGAGCCGGATCCAGCGTTGGTTGCCCCACTCTTACCGTTTATTCCCAGAGCCTTATTTTAACAGGTTGTTTTTGGTGAGAACTTAATTCTAGTGAGTTGGAGTTCCGGGAGGGACTCACGACAAACATGTTAGTAACATGAGCTTTTGAGGTATTGTTTTCCATGTTTTTGGGACGAGAAGACCGAATATCAAGTCGATTTTGACCAAAGAGTGAAAAATTGAGGTGCTATCGAAATTGCAGCCTTAAATATACGTTAAATTTTGGTCTAAAATCGTCGTTTTTCCTCACACAGTTTGGGTCCTCATTCGGGAACATATTTGGGTCCTAGTTGTGCTCCGAAGCTCTGCAGCCCGATCGGCATACACCCAGGGGTGATATTGGAGAAAAATGTGTGTAAAAATAGGGGTTTTTGAGGGATTTTTGAGGTTTTAGTGAACATGAGCTTGTGAGGTATCGTTTTCCATGTTTTTTAGGGCGAGAAGACCGAATATTTGGTTTATTTTGACCTAAGAGTGAAGAATTGAGGTTTTAACGAAGGTTAAGCTGCCGAAATTCATTTTTTATGAGTCAAAAACATGGGAAATTGTCTGAAATCACCATCAATTTGTATAATAACACTAGAAGTAGTATCAACAGGTGAACCTAGACAAATAAATGGTACTATCAATGATAAAAAATAATCTGTCGAATGGAAAAGCCGAGCCTAATTCGTGTTTTTGGGGGCCAAAACTGGTGGAAGCCATCAAAAATAGCCGTTTCAATAATTGCACATGAAAGAAACAACAAATGAACAGCCAGCATTTCTGTAGGTATGTCCAATGGAATAACAAACCCATGTGACAAGGACTTTGCAGCGTTTTTCACCCATTTCCGTTAATTTCTGACCCATCATAAACCTTTTGGAAAGTTCTCCGTGAGACCTGCAACTTGAAAGAATACAAATATTCACGTCCATTCCTCATTGTGACAGTGTTGTTGGTCTTTCGTCTGGGTCAAAATGGTCTTCATCCCCAGCGATGGAATCCCTGCATTTGGTAACCGAAGACGGTGATGTGCACCAGATAGCATCAGCTCAGAGAACTAGGACTAGGTGGGATTGTAATTCGATGACACGTTTCCCAAGTGTGTTTGGGATATTCGCTCAGGTAAATGCTCACGTTGAGACGTCAACGCAAGAAACGGGAGACCGGTGCAGAGTTTCACTGAGAGATCCCCAAGTCCACTGAGAGATCTGCGTGTGAGAGGATCCGGTCTTGGAGGATTCCAAACTTGTAAGGCTTCGTCAGACCGAACGAATCCCATCACGACTCGAGATCTGAGGTCTGGATGCAGAGGACGTGTATAGAAGAGAGGGCTTCGTGAATTGTCCCATACAAGGTTATTTCAAAAATTTCAAATTTTTGCAAATTTTCAAAAATTTGAGGAAAAAAATGCCTTGGCCTGAATAGGGTTAAGACGGCAACTGTAGCATATTTTTTAATTTTATCCCACTTTCAAACTTTTTGCTTCCTCACTACCGAAGGTACAGAAGCCTTGTATTCGTGATTGAATAAAAAAAAATTATGTCCTTCAAAATGAACATTTCCACAACCATTTTGCGTTTCAGACATCAGGGAACATTTTTGGTTCCGTGTCTGTCTGTCTATGGTAATTCCTTGTAACGCCCATAACTACCAGAAGTAATGGTTGAAATGGGCTGAAATTTGGAGGGTAGGTGCGGGTTGGGTCACAGATGGTCCCATACCAAAATCATTGAAAAAGTACGGTAACTTTCGTCTGGTAATGCGCGAACGTGAAATATTTGGAACGCCTATAACTGCCGTAAATATCGTTCAAATGAGTTCACACTTGGATGGTCGATCAGGAATAGTACTTTCACCGTTCCAAATGAATTTCATTTGAATCGTAATGTAACTTTCGTCTGCGCATGTGCGAACATGAAATGTTGACCATTTCCTTGTAACGCTTCGAACTACGCGAAAAATAGTCGTACAGAGGTGAAATTTTGCACGCGGGTTGGATCGCAGATGGTCCCGTTCCAAAATCATAGAAATCGTTTCGTTTGCGCATGCGCAAACGCGAAATACTTGAAACGCCCATAACTACCTTAAATATCGTTGAATTGAGTTCAGCTTTGGAGGGTCGATCAGGAATAATACTTTGATAGTTCCATTTGAATTTCATTGGAATCGTAATGTAACTTTCGTCTGCGCATGCGCAAACATGAAATTTTGACCATTTCCTTGTAACGGTTCTAACTACGCAAAAAATAGTCGTACAGAGCTGAAATTTTGAGGGTACACGCGGGTTGGATCGCAGATGGTCCCGCATCAAAACGAACCTACACTACGTATTCTATACGGTCATGTGATTGAAGTGAGGAAGCTGTACTGCCTTCTCGAATTTGCAGACGTTTTTCTAGTGGGAATAGAATTTTCTAATGTTCAACATTGGAACTGTGTTTCGTAGTTTCATTAGTGTTCCTACGGGAGGGGTGACAATGTAACATAATAAGTAGTTAAGAAGAACGCCGCTGGCGCGCTACTGTAGCTAGTTTCTGTCTAAAAAAGTCGTTCATTCACACACATGCTCCATTTGGGCCCTAGTTGTGTCGCCCTAGTTGTGTTCAGCTCCCAAAATTGATTTTTTATGAGTCAAACCATGGGAAGTCGTTTGAAATCACCATCAATTTGTATAATAACACTGGAAAAAGTGTCAACACGTGGATCCGGACGATTGAATGGCACTACCAATTATCAAAGATAAATTTAAAAACGCTGCAAATCCCAGCACAACGATTTATTATTTTGTACCGAATACCCTTCTTTTACAGATCATAGCTCTCTGTATAGATAACCCGTCTATATAACATAATATGTACTACTCTATACATATTGTGTAGATCGCAGACCCTCCGTAGGTTAGTACGTCTAAACCCGTACTCGTTACTAGGTACCTACCTAAATCACGAGTTAAATGTTGCTAAAATAATTCTGTCGGTGGCAAACAGTAACTAAAATGGCGAAAAGAAACGCAAATAATGAAGTTCTGAAGGGAAATTGTTGATGTGGAGTGAAACAGATGCCCCTTTTGCGTAGATCACTGTTTTCTGTGGTCAGTACCTACCCCCGTGGTCAAGTATAATGAACCGTTGTGTAATAATTTACCGTTCTGTACCGTTCTGTAATAATTTTCCGTTATGTAATAATTTACCGGTGTGTAATAATTTGCCGTTGTGTAATAATTTATCATTGTGTAATAATTTACCCATCAATAATACTTCAGTTTGTTCAAGTTTCACAAGTAGGTACCTACCAACAAAATCCAATAGTCCATCACTTATCAAATGAAATAATATCGCACAACAACCAACTTGACTTCGTACAGCCTTTCCTTGATTGCAATCAGGTGCTCCCTAGTGATGATATCCGGGCCGGATTTATACCGTTTGATTCACGATCCTGTTGACGAAGCTTTTTGGTGCACACGAACGGCTGGACGTACAGTGCTCCGTCCGGTCTCAAAAAATCGTTTGGCTCAAGACAAATTTAATAACGTAAAAAAAACCATACCCTTCAATCGAAAGTTTTCGAGCTACGGCGTTCTGAAAATTTCAACCCCTATTTTGAACCCCTTAGAGATGACTGACAGTAACGTCGAGCTTCGAGGACCAACTAGACCCCGAACGGAACCTATAACCCGAATTTCATCAATTTTGTTTCATGGTAACTAAGAAAAGTGGCCAATACGGCGTACGGGGAACAGACAGAAATATTTTTATTGCATTTTCGGATTCTACATACCTTGAAACGTAAACCATCAAATTTTGGTGGGGGGGGAGGTAAGAATTTTTTTTTATGTTCGATTCCAATGGTTCGTTATCGAAAATAATAAAACAAAAAGGTGCCTACCTGATTCGTGGTTTTGGGGGCCAAAATCGGTGGAAACCATCAGAAATAGCTATTTCAATTATTTCACATGAAAGCAACAATAAATGAACGGCCAACATTTCTGTAGGTATGTCCAATAGAATAATAAACCCATGTGACAAGGACTTTGCAGCGTTTTATACACATTTTCACTCATAACATCCCTGGGTGTATTCCGATCGGGCTGCAAAGTTGCGGAGCACAACTAGGACCCAAATGGAGCATGTGTGCGAAAGAACGAATTTTTTAGACCGAAAATGAAGCCTGTACACGTGATGCGGCGTACGGCGGACGGACATTGCATTTTTGGAATCTACGCACCTTGAAACGGAAAAGAAAAAGTTTTGAGGGGGTGTTATAAAAATTTTCTGCTGAGCGAATACATAGGTGTGTTATTCACAGAATAATAAACCAAAAGTCTGCCAATACGAGTAGGCAGTAGGTACATCTTCCTCACTTGAATCACATGACCGTATGGAGTTGTTGGGCAGGTTCATTCAGTGCACAGGTGGGAGTATCCATGCATGGGTTAATGACTAAACCAGCGGTTCTCAACGGGGGCGACATTTTGTCCTCAATGGGTCATTCATTAATCCTCTGTGCACATTGAGAAAACAGAGGTTGAGATTCAGGAAATATTTATTGAACTTTCAACTAGTGAGATGTAGAAAGCCAGTTTCCAGGATGATGGTAGGCTCACGGAATTTTGGCTTCAAGCTAATATCAGTTACCTCTACGCTGGAGTGCGGATTGTCGTCAAAAAAACTGTTAATTGCCTCCCTCTTCTACCTCAGTCGAGGGTTCACTACTGTGACTGATTTACTTAATATTACAACAACAGCAAAAACTCCACCCCTTGACTCAGGATCATGCCTCTGTACTTACTTTGAATGAAAAATAATAAAAACAGAATTACTGAAAGGTTGTCTATTTCCGCTTATACACGAAAAATACGCTGCTATACCATCGCTAATAACACCGTCAAACCATCGTTAGTAACAAGCAATAACTAGTTACTGTTACTGTTGTTGTTATTAGGTATTACGAAGCCGGTATAGCCGGAAACCGGCGTATTTTTCGTGTATTAGTGGAAACATACACACTTTCAATAACTCCGTTTTCATTCTTTGAAATGGGTTTCCACGATTCCGCCGCGAGTGTTTTAGTTCGTTCGAATGCAACTATGAAACATGGGTGTACGTGCTCTTGCTAAACATCCCGATAATGCGACGATTCAAGGTTCGATGCGACGATAAAAGATCAGTTGTGCCCAACTTCTAAACGACTGGACCGAGTTTGATGAAGATTTTTGCATCCTGCTCTAGTGGGTCCTAAATGGGAGTTCCTTTTGTTAGAATCCATTTGTACCCGTGCGTTTTCCGGGAAATGACAGAAAATTCACAACCGTACTGGTCGAAAGTTGTGTCGGAACCTCCCTTTCACAACCCATTTTTCGAAATTTCCACGGAATGTCTGGTACCAACGGAGCAACGACGGGGGAAAGGAAGAACGTCGCGAGAGAAATTCGAAACAGTTGATGAGTCACTTCAGTATTGCTTTATGGGTCG
Source organism: Leptopterna dolabrata (assembly GCA_954871275.1). Taxonomy (NCBI): domain Eukaryota; kingdom Metazoa; phylum Arthropoda; class Insecta; order Hemiptera; family Miridae; genus Leptopterna; species Leptopterna dolabrata. The sequence goes on along the minus strand of OX940975.1, from coordinate 86,913,241 downwards.
CTATTTCATGTCGTGACGTTTTTCGGCCGGTAGGTCCATGCTTAAAGATATCGACTCGACATCTAGTACATGAGACTTGCGCCTTCATCTCACTAACATTGAACCTCATTTTAAGAAATTGGCTCTGAACCACAACAATCCCACACACAGCTGTTTGTATTACATTCATAACAAATATCCAAACTTAAGGATTTTCACATTAGGTGGGCGTTGAAAAATATTCACCTCCCAAAGGGGGTGGCAGGTCTAAAAAGGTTGAAAACCACTGGACTAAACGACTCAAATCACATGCGCTAACGCGCGCTTGTTTGACAAACCCAAGTTTGTCGGATTGTTTTATCGTTTACGGGCCCCTGCAGGACCTTGGGTCGAATGCCAACACGGTCAAGGAACGCTCCTTGCGTTATTATGACGTCATTGCGTTATTATGTGACGTCGCGACGTCACCATCCCGGGTAAGTTGAGACGGCGGGGCAGACCCGTCGAAGGCAGTGGCGTTCGAACTGGACGTGAGCCGGCTACTTGTCAGCGCGCACCCACAGCGGACGAGGATGCTGCGGCAGGAGAAACGTGGACTGGAGGATGTTGCGGTTGCGGCCCACCCACGTAGCGGGTCGCCACTTGGAAATCCACACCTGAGGACGCCTTCGGAGTCTTGCGCTACCTGCACCCGTCAGCTCTGATCCGATCCGACTTGTTGACTCCTCGATCAGCCACACTGGTCACCGATACGACACCCCCCTCTCCCCACCCACCCACCAGTGGGTGATCTCCCTCGCTGCTTTCACCCTCCACCTTGCACACGACATGATACTCAATCTAAAAACTCAACAAAAAACTTGGTCCGAGTGGGTGGGCAGCGAACTATCGTTTCATGCACAGGCGCATGCGTACTAGCGTAAGTAATAATTTAGAATGTTCCAAACGCTCTTATCTTTCGTCTGCGCATGCGCCATACTATTTTCTCAGTCCCATAGATACCCAAAAACGCTGCAAAGTCCTTATCACATGGGTTTATTATTCTACTGGACATACCTACAGAAATGTGGGCTGTTTATTTATTGTTTCTTTCATGTACAATAATTGAAATAGCTATTTCTGATGGTTTCCACCAATTTTGGCCCCCAAAACACGATTGAGGTACGCTATTTTTTTCCAAATTATCTTTGATCATTGGTGGTGCCATTTAATCGTCTTGATCCACGTGTTGACACTTTTTCTAGTATTATTATACAAATTTCCCAGGTACGATGTACGATTTCCGGGTAATACGATTTCCCAGGTTTTTGACTCATAAGAAATCAATTTTGAGAGCTGATCATCTGGTAGAACCTCAATTTTCCACTCTTTGGTCAAAATCGACTTCATATTCGGACTTCTCGTCCCAAAAACATGGAAAACGATACCTCAAAAGCTCATGTTACTACTATGTTACTAAAACACAAAAGTACCTATTTTTATACACATTTTCACTCATAACACCCCTGGGTATATTCCGATCGGGCTGAAAAGTTTCGCCTGTGTGCGAAAGAACGAATTTTTTAGCCCGACAATGAAGGCGGTACACGTGATACGGCGTATGGCGGACGGACATCGCATTTTGGTTTATTATTCTGTGAATAATACACCTATGTATTCAATCTAGCGTTTCAGTTTTTGGTTTATTATTTTCAATAATGAACCTTTGGAATCGAGCATGAAACAATTTTTGTTAACCCCCCTCAAAGTTTGATGGTTTACGTTTTTCAAGGTGTGTAGAATCCGAAAATGCAATACAAAATTTCTGTCCGTCCACCATACGCCGTACTTAGCACTTTTCTTAGTTACCATGAGCCAAAATTGAACAAATTCGGTTTATAGGTCCCATTTGGGGTGTAGTTGGTCCGCGAAGCTCGGCGTTACTGTCACCTGGTATGATCACCGAAACACTGTTATACCGGTTTCGGTGATCAAACCATCGTCAGTAACACACATTAACTTAGTAACACAATAACTAGAGTTATTGTGAGTTACTGACGATGGTTTTGATCACCGAAACCGGTATAGGTAACAGTGTTTTTCGCGTTTTTTCGTGTATTAGTGGAAATAGACTGTTTTTCAATAACTCCGTTTTTCTTTAGTTTCGTTTCATAACTGATGTTTTAGGTAGCGTTCTCACTCTCTCTCCCTCTCTGTGGCACATGTTTAAAAATAGCAGTGTTGTATTTTTTGTGCCCTTCTTTTTGCGACCCGACAGGGGGGGCCAGCTTGTCCTTATCTTGCGTGAGATTGATAACTAGTTAGGCAATGTTCGGGTTCGTTTTGAATTCTTCTCCTCCCGTTGACGTGCAGGCGGTTTCGTTCGCTTCCTCGACCATTGAAGTTGATCAGCAGTCAAACGCGCATGTGCTTAGGTTTTCCAACTCATTCTCTGCCCCAATATAGAACACGAGACCTCCTCCCTCGCATCTGTTCCTGTTCTCTGTTTGCCGTAGAAAATCCCAGGACGACGTTACGAGGGAAAAATCTATTTAAAAAAAAACGCTGCAAATCCCTGCACAACGGTCACAGCTCTCTGTATAGATAACCCGTCTATATAATATAATATGTACTACTCAATACATATTATGTAGATCGCAGAACATCCGTAGGTTAGTACCTAACCCCGTACTCGTTACTAGGTACCTACCTACCTAAATCACGAGTTAAATGTTGCTAAAATAATTCTGTCGATGACAAACAGTACCTACCTAAAATGGCAAAAAGAAACGCAAATAATGAAGTTCTGAAGGAAAATTATTGATGTGGATTGAAATCGATGCCCCTTCTGCGTAGACCACTGTTTTCTGTGGTCAGTACCTACCCTCGTGGTCAAGTACCTATAATAAACCGTTGTGTAATAACTTGCCCATCAGTAATACTTCAACGGTTATTCAAGTCCGATCAACTCAATCCAGCCCCTTCTTGGTTGATGAACCGTTGTGTAATAATTTACAATTGTGTAAAATTTACCCATCAATAATACTTCAAGGTTTGTTCAAGTTTCACAAGTACCTACCAACAAAATCCAATAGTCCATCACTTATCAAATGAAATAATATCGCACAACAACCAACTTGTCTTCATACAGCCATCCTTGATTATAATCAGGTGCTCCCTAGTGATGATATCCGGGCCGGATTAACACCGTTTGATTCACGATCGTGTTGACGAAGCTTTTTGGTGCACACGAACGGCTGGACGTACAGTGCTCCGGGTGGCCTCAAAAAATGGTTTAGCTCAAGACAAATTTAATATTGTAAAAAACACCATACCCGTCTATCGAAAGTTTTCGAGCTACGGCGTTCTGAAAATTTCAACCCCTATTTTGAGCCCCTTAGAAATGACTGACAGTAACGTCGAGCTTCGAGGACCAACTAAACCCCGAACGGAACCTATAACCCGAATTTCATCAATTTTGTTTCATGGTAACTAAGAAAAGTGGCCAGTACGGCGGACAGACATTTTCGCAATTTTTATTGTATTTTCGGATTCTACATACCTTGAAACGTAAACCATCAAATTTTGAGGGGGGGTTAGAATTTTTTTTTTTTTTTTCATGCTCGATTCCAATGGTTCATTATTGAAAATAATAAACTAAAAAGTTATAAAATCATTTTGCTGAGCGGACACATAGTTGTATTATTCACAGAACAATAAACCAAAACGGATTTATTGAAAGGTTTTCTATTTCCACTGATACACGAAAAATACACTGTTGTACCGGTTTCGGTGATCAAACCATATAGTCAAACAATTACAAACAAATAATTGTTTGTTACTGACGATGGTTTGATCACCGAAACCGGTATAACAGTGTATTTTTCGTGTATCAGTGGAAATAGACAACCTTTAAATAACTCTGTTTTTCTTTGAAATGGTTTTCCAAGATTTCATCGCGAGTGATTTAGTTCGTGTGGTTCCACAAGCTGAATTACAAGATGATTAATATCCGTCGATTAGTTACCATCCCTTTAATGTCGCGTTCGAAAATGAAATAAGACTGTTAATTAAATGGCCCCTTTCGCGGACGTTAAAAAAACATTAATAATTCTTAGAACAAGATTTATCAACGTAGACAGGAGGGAAAAAAATTAAAGAATTTAGGGATAAAGGGGACAATTGTAGGGGACATGGGAGTTTTGTCGGACGGAGGCGTGTCCCGGGTTGGTCCAGTCATTAATAATCATCTCTACTGTTCTCACCCTTGTCGTACCTGACTCCGAAGGGACGAAACGTTTAAAAACAATAGAGTTTTTGGTATCCCAGACGGGGTAGTGTCCAATACAACCACGCCCATCCTCCCCAGACAGCTGGAAGTTTTACGACAAAATGTTCTTTTTTTCCTCTCCATTTTCAGGATTTTTTGTTTGTTATTTTACGTCGGACGTTTTTGTTTCGTTTGAACGGCTAACGGCTAGTCGTAAAGGCCGTAGTGACATCCGCAACTCTTTCAGTTTGTATTTGCATGTCGTGTGATTTATTAGAGGATGACCAAACCCCCCTCCGTGGAACACCCCATGTTCATAGGACCCCCCCAAGAACTAAATCACTAGCGATGAAATAGTTGGAGACAATAACTAGATAGTTACTTGTAAAACTATGTAATGTGTTGAATTCCTAGTTTCCCTACTGTCCTATGGATGGCAAAGCTAGTGGGCGAGATAGTGTTAGTGGAATTCCTACACTTACATCTATTACCTGGTTTTGTAGGAAGCAGTAGGCCTCGAGACAGCTTTGCACAGTACTGGCTCGGGTTCAGGAGACACTCTGCTGAAAGTTTAATAAAGAACTAGGCTTCCAGCAAGGCACGCAATTGACTGATATTTCTGGGAGAGTGATGCAATTGACTAATTGAACAAGAGAATTTATTAATATGTATCTCAACTACAGCAATAAGGGGGTTCACGAGGTGCGGCAATTTAGAAGACAAAGAAACTAAATCAATGGTGTTCACGAAGTACCGGGACTCGAGATAATGCAAAGGGGCGGATTTACTATGACTGAAAATATTATATGACTTGTACTGGGAAAATGATGTTGTGTAATGTTGGCACCAGAGTCGGGTGCACGGATCCAGAGGGGTTCAATTCGGGGGTCAGTATGTGTGCCTGCACGTGGTAAAGGGGTTCACGTTAGGCCAAGGCTTGGGGTAGCAATAACTACCTGATGGAGGTTCTGCAACAGAACGGAAGAATCCCTCTGTTACTTCTGACAAAATGAATTGTAAATTGGACGCCTGAAGGGCACTGCTACGTGACTGTCGCAAAAATGGATAATAAGGGGGTAAGTGTGCAAGTCCTACCTCTCCTGGAAACTGGCAGAAGTTCCTCGTCCAGGCAACCTCTTGGCTGCGTTCGGCCTGGCTCCTGCGGTCCACTGCTCCGGCGTCCACCCAAAGGCGAACTGGTCTCGCCTGAAACAGGATATCGTCGCGGCAGGAAATGGGTTCCAACCTGCGCTGAACCCCTGTGCTTCCGGGTCGAATATTCCGCCGAATACTCTCCTCGCGTCTCTCCCGTCTCTGGTCGTCTCTACAAGTCGTAAATTCAAAAGGGGAAGCAAACAAAAGTCCTGGGTTATCAAATACAGGGGTTCACCAACGTGGTCTCAATATGGCTGAAGGCTCTACTACTCACTCCTACACAACAGTCTCAAAAGTCTCGGGGAAATTCGCAGGTACTGTCTCTGGTTCCAAGTCTCAAGTGAGCTGTCATGGCGGCTGCAACGGGGTATATCCCTTACCCCTCTCCCCCCGAATTCATCCCTCCGCGTGGGGAAGTGGCGTTGACAGCTCTCGCGTCGACGGCTCCTACCGCCGGTATCGATCGCCTATCGATCGCGTACTGCCCGAATCAAAAGGAAAATATCGTTTTCTGGCCATCTTACAACTACATTTATGTAACTAGTTGTTATATAAAAATAAACGCTTGAAAGAAAAACTCACGATGAAATCATGGATACCCATTTCAAAGAAAAAGAAAGCTGCAAAATCCTTGTCACATGGGTTTATTATTCTACTGGAAATGTTGGCTGTTCATTAATTGTTTCTATCATGTGTTCAAAATAACTCAGAGAAATAGCTATTTCTGATGGTTTCCACCTATTTTGGCCCTCAAAAACACGAATTACGCTCCTTTTCCCCCCCAATATATCTTTGATCATTGATAGTGCCATTTAATTGTCTTGATTGACCTGTTGAAACTTTTTCTAGTGTTATTGTTCAAATTGATGGTGATTTCATACAATTTCCCATGTGGGTATGGTGGTGGTCCGCCCATAACCAAACCAGGCAACGCTCCCGAAAAGATTCCGCGCATGGCGATGGTTCGCCCATAACCAAAACGGACACACACATCCAAAAAGATCCTGGGTATGCTGGTGGTCCGCCCATAACCAAACCGGGCACATCCTCCCTCACACCTCTCGTTGTGGATGTGCGCTCCTATACATCCATCACAATGGGTATTGCCATTTAATCGTCTTGATCCACGTGTTGACACTTTTTCTAGTGTTATTATACAAATTGATGGTGATTTCAGACGATTTCCCAGGTTTTTGACTCATAAAAAATCAATTTTGGGAGCTGAACCTTCGGTTCTACATATAAGTAGGCTTGTGTGTTTATACATATATACCCGACCGGGACCTGACTGTTTCTATCCATATGCCCGACTTATTCCTTTAACCGCCTTTCTACTAAGCGGCTTCTACTGTATTATATTAGTTGCCTATGGACTGGTCTTACTGACCTAAGAGATTTCTGTAATGGCGTTGGTGCGACTTGCCCAGGGGTGAACAAATTGGGAGTAAATTGTTCTTGTCACATAGGTGTTTGGGTGGGGAACGGGGAGGGAGGGTTTTGATAGTATTTGATTTGGTGTTTGAAGAAAAGATGCGTAAGATTTCAAATTATTCGTATTGTGTTCGAAGTTGATCCTCCGGTAATTGCGAGGCGTTCAACGTGCGGGTCGTCAAAATCCAATGCAAACAGTCACGAAACGAGGAATAATTGAAAACGGATGGGTAAATGCGGTGTGTGTGTGCGCGTGTCCGTTTGTTGGGTTGTCCTTACGCGACGAAGGGCCAGCGTGTGAATCTGTTTACGCGAGTAATTGGAAAAATCACGTCACGGGGAGCTCATCCCGTAGGCAAACAGAGCGACTCGGACCGATGTCTCCCCGTTGAACAAATAAGGGTCGCAGAGCGCCGCACGGGCCTTGAGACAACATTTGGCTCACGTGTTCAAATCCCGTCGGCCTCCTTCTGGATCGAGTCCGCTGAGGTCCGTCGAGACGGAAGTTGGATACACTCGACGTGAGGCAGAGATGAAGAAAAACGCTGCAGTCCTTGTCACATGGGTTTATTGTTCTATTGGACATACCTACAGAAATGTTGGATGTTCATTTATTGTTTCTTTCATGTGCAATTATTTAAATGGCTATTTTTGATGGTATCCACCAATTTTGGCCCCCAAAAACACGAATTAGGCTCCTATTTTTGACGAATTTTTCTTTGATCATTCTCCTGTTGATACTACTTCTAGTGTTATTGTACAAGCTTATGGTGATTTCAGACAATTTCCCAGGTTATTGATTCCTAAAAAATGAGTTTTGGGAGCTGAACCTTCGTTACAACCTCAACTCTTCACTCTGGCCCAAAATCAACTTCATATTCGGTCTTGTCACCCTGAAAAACATATGGAAAACGATACCTCATAAGCTCATGTTCACTAAAACCTCAAAACCCCTCGAAAACACGTTTTTACACCCATTTTCACCCATGACACCCCTGGGTGTATTCCGGTAGGGCTGCCGAGCTTCGGAGCACAGCTAGGACGCAAATGTGTTCCCAAATGGGTGCCCAAGCTGTGTGCGGAAGAACGACGATTTTAGACCAAAATTTAACGAGTTTTAACGCTGAAACTTCCTTAGAACCTCAATTTTCGGCTCTGGTCAAAATCGGCTTCATATCTTCTCGTCCCAAAAAACATGGAAAACGATACCTCGAAAGCTCATGTGACTAGAACAACCAGTTTTCACCCATAACACCCCTGGGTATATTCCGATCGGGCTGCAAAGTTTCGGGACACAACTAGGGCCCAAATGGAGCATGTGTGCGAAAGAACGAATTTTTTAGACAGAAAATGAATCCGGTATGCATAGGCGTACGACGTACGGTGGACGAATATTGCGTTTTTGGAATCTACGCACCTTGAAATGAGAAAGAAAAAGTTTTGAGGGGGTGTTATAAAAATGTTTTGCTGAGCGAATACATAGGTGTACATTCACAGAATGATGAACCAAAATGCCTCATTGGCCCAGTCCACTTCTTTGTCTTCCATCAGTCTCACTTCATTCAAAACAAATACTTAAATATCCCATCCAACTCTTTCAAACTCATTTTCTCAGCAACACGTTCAAAAACCACACAAAAACACAACGCGAAATATTTATGTACGAAACGGAGGCTCGTGGAGGTCGAGAAACAAAGTGACGTATGTCCTGTTTGCGACGTATGTGAATACGTAACTTTCTCAAGGCATTTACTTTGGATAGCATCCGAGATTGTCGCCCTAGAACAGAGCCTAACGTTTTAGAGTTTGTTGGTTTTTCGGAAAATGGTTGCGACAACTCTCTAGGAACAGCGTGCTAACAACGTAAACAAATTCAGTCAACCCGGACGTCGCTAGGGATAGCCAATTTGACGGATAAGGAGGAATTCAGGAGGTGAAACGAATAGCTATAAAACTTTCTTGGGCAGTTCCAGTCATTTTGCGAAAACCTGCACTAAAATCTGTGCAACCGTTAAAGTGTGACCCTGTCAGAATTACTCCAATATGCGTAGAATAATAATAAACCAGTGGTTTACAGTCAAATTTTAATGCTTCTTTGCCTCCTAAAATTTTGATTGTTTGCATTGGTTATGAGATTAAAATAATTGCAACTGTCCTCCCATTTGCGACTTTCGAATTTTGACCCACAAAACACAAATTGGACCCAATTTTCTGAGGACATTTTTATTATCGATGGTGATCGGAACCAAATTTACTTCTTTAACAATTGGGCTACAAATAATATAAAATAGTCCCCACCAGACTTTAATGGTCGACTTATGGCACGAAGAAAACACGAACAAAAGCATAGACAAAACATCTGACCTCAAATGATTTCTGTCGTGGTATCCGCCCAGAACCACTCCTTGTATAATTATTAGATCTCGCGATAAACCGAGGAATGGGGCGGCAGACACAGGAGACCCGGAGGACCTGGTGGGGATCCCCACCATCCTCCACCAGTATGGTGGATGGAGGGAGATAGTCCCAGGGACTATAAAAACTCGGCTCCTTCGCCTTCCAAATCATTCTATGCTCTCCTCAAGTCGCTGACTTATCTCTCTCACCTCGCTCCTCCTCTCTCCTTCTCATAAAAGATCCCAGAGTGGTGTGTACCTTCTAGGTCGTAACCACTGGGCATATTCCTCCTAACGTCTCAGTGGTGGACACCTTCTAGGTGTTAACAGGGGGCATCTTCCTACCTCGCCCCTCACTTATGTATCCACCACAATTTCATTCAGGCAAGGACAGTGAGATCAAAGACTCAAAGTAGGTAAATTCTACAAATCAATTTTATTTTTATGAGTAACATGCTCACAAATAACAACAAAAAAGTAAACATACCTACAAGATATATAGGCAATATAATGATACTTTATACAATATGAGAAAAGCTCAAGCAAAAATAATAATAATAAGATATGTACAATATATTGCAAAATAAAGATATTTTATACGAAAGGGAACATTTCATGCTCTGTTGATAAGGGCGAATTTCTATTAAAAGAGAAACGCTGAATTACCATTAATGCGTGCTTCTTAGTATTCATTCAAAACTTTAATAACGCATTTGAATGAATATGGTAATAATGAGGACATAATAAGCCTAACGATTTTTGTACATAGCAAAACAACAATGGTAAAATTAAAAGTGTTTCCACTTATGGGTGTAGGTTTGATAACATTATAGTACAATAAAGATCGGGAATCAATGTAAAACGTACGTGGGCACCTGTTTTACATTTTGGAATAGCGAGAGAAGTTTCGCCACAACTGGAATTTTGGCACACCGCTCTCACCTAAATTTTGTAATTAGTTCCGTACATAATTTTTGTAAATAATGGATCTAGATAAACCTGTAGTTACGCTGTGTCGAATGGTTTTGACCATATCACCTTCATAGAGATAACTTGGAGGAATAGAAACATTTTTCTTTTCAAATCAAAAACCATTTTGTTTTGAAATTCTACACGGGCCGAATTGGCGTGACTACATGAGAACCTTATTGTACGATCTACAAAGAGTTAATACTAGTAACAGTATTGGTAGGTACGTAGTTACAATAAAAATGTGAGGTTTTAAAACGGACGTCAACCCAGTCCACTGATGCGAGTACTAATAGTCGCATACCTGTCTGTTTTTAGTAGGTATATATATGTATTAAATTTAATAAATAATTATTGTAGGTATCTGTGAGTATAATTACAGTACATGCTTTATTAGGTATATAATGTATAAAATTGCATGAATAATTATTGTAGGTGTCTGTGTGTATAATTACAGTACACTTATATGATGATTAAAATGGTTTATTACTATTGTTGCATAATGTAAAAAAATATGAAATTCACCTCAAATGGGTATGTAATTATACCACAAATGGTTTCTATACCTCAAATGTAATTATACCCACAAATGTAATTATACCTCAAATGGTTTCTTACTATTGTTGCATAATGTAAAATAGTATGAAATTATATACCACAAATGTAATTATACCCACAAATGTACCTAATTTATCCACAAATTATACCACAAATGTAATTCTATCCACAAATGTAATTATACCCACAAATGTAATTATACCACAAATTTAATTATATCCACCAATGCAATGGTTTCTTACTATTGTTGCACAATGTAAAATTGTATGAAATTATATCACAAATGTAATTATACCCACAAATGTAATTATACCTCAAATGGTTTCTTCACCTCAAATGAGTATGTAATTATGCCCACAATCTGTGGGTATAATTACAGTACACACTTTATTAGGTATATATGTATAAATTCATAAATAATTATTGTAGTATCTGTGGGTATAATTACAGTACATAATTTAGTAGGTATATAATGTATGAAATTCACCTCAAATGGGTATGTAATTATACCCACAATCTGTAGGTATAATTACAGTACACACTTTAGTAGGTATATATGTGTAAAGTTTCATAAATAATTATTGTAGGTATCCGTGGATATACTACCTACTTACAGTACATACCTGAGTGATGATCAAAATTGTTTCTTACTATTGTTGTATAACGTAGAATAGTATGACATTCACCTCAAAAGACGTAGGATATTAATGGTTTTGCTACACTTTAGGTATAAGTACGCTCCGTTAGGGTGTTTCATGGGGGGGTCATTCCGACCTGAAGAGACAGCCGCTGGTGACATCTGTTGGAGGGTGCTTGAGGTACAGCGCCACCGCTACCACCCAGCCTCAACTGGAACAATTCAAAAGAAAATAATGATTAATCAACCCGCTGTTTTGATGCTGTGTACCAAGGAAGTTTTGAATGGAAATTTTATTTTTTGTTCCTCCCAATAATAGCTCTTCGCGATAGAGCTTTCCGAAAAAGTGCAGTATGTGGGGGTAAAGGCTGAGGAAGTAGCAAAATCGGGGTTTAAAGTGGTTGCCAGGGGACGTGAGAGAAAAGTTGATGAAAAATGTGATTAAAAATGCATAAACGGCGGATCTCCGCAAATTTTATGAATTTCTACAGAACTTGGATTTTGCTTTAAAATTCGAACTTCACCGCCTAAAGTCGTCCCAAGCGATTGGCTTGACACACAAAATTTTCATTTTTCAAAATTAGGACGCGGAAAGATATTAGGCAGTTTCTTTCTTCGCAAGTTGGGGGGTTGTTAAGCCGTTTCAACGTTCATCAATTTAATTGTGGACCCACTCTTTTAGAAATATTTCGGTAGGTAGCGAAACCGTGCTGGGCTGGTGAAGGTAATGTGATGACATAACTCAGAACCCAAAGGCCCTTGTGGTCTAATCCGTGTGCTGAGGAGACTAAAGTGTTTCACCATGTGATTTCGTTTCGTATGTACATATATACAGAGTTCTGTTTAGGATTAGGTGGGATAGGTAGACGGAGGAGGCACCTCAGGATCATTCCGCCGGTCAATGGACGCCTCCAGCCTCATCCCCCGGCCGAACTCGAAAGCACGTTGCTCGCATTATGAACATCCATTGTTTGCTCCAAGTGCCCTCTAAGCCCCCAACAGAATCCCGTGCTCTGAGACCCTACAAATAAGTTGAGCAAACGAATCATTTTTGTGTGAAACGTCCGAAACAACTCAACCGTGAAAATGCTCACGTCAAAATGAGCCATAGGATATTTTGTGATATGAGATCAGCTTAGGAGGTGGTCTTTTGTGACAGCGGAGATATCGCTCCAGGCCTTTGGGCCGAGCCTTCGTCCAAGTTCTGCAATTTCGAGTTGGAAGACATCGCGAAGGTTGGAAATTGAAGAACCTAATTGAAAGATACGTCAAACATTTGGGTCTACCCAACGGGTCTACCGTTCGGGCAGCAGTCTATTCCACCGAAGCGTCACAGGTAGTGACTAATGACCTACGTATTCCACCGATGCCCCCGGCGCGTGTTTACTTAGGCGATGTTTGTTCCACCCGTCCATTGTTCGTTGGCGATCCTCAGTACGTACCTACTCCAAACTTTAGTTTTTAGTTGTAATCGATAGCGACAATGTCGAACGTAACAAATCTAACTAGTGAACGGGGCAAACCAATGGTAGTGTTCGAAAGTTACAAGTTTTACCGTCAGTACGAGTTGGCAACGGGGGAAATCAAGTGGCGGTGCATCGATAAAAAATGTTCGTGTTTTTTGAAAACCCTCGGTCGAAATAATGAAGTGATTACATCAAAAAGTGTTGACCACCGCCATCAGTGTTACACAGAACAGGACATAGTTCGGCAAAGTTTGAGTGTGGGAGCGAAAAGAAAGGCTACCGAGGATTTATGTGAACTTCCGAGTAAAGTCATCAAAACCGTATTGGCTGAAGTTGACCCGAACAGTTGTTTACTGAAATGTAATGACATCAATCGTGCTAAGCGAAATTTGTATTTGCTCGCAGAAAAACATTGCCTCCATTGCCACTGAACGCATCGGAAACTTATGAGTTATTGTCCCGAAAATCGTTTAAGACAAATAGGGATGAAGAATTTGTGATTCACAAGGGTTCGGGAGTAATAATTTTTTCATGTAAATCAAACCTTGAGGGCCTGACTCAATCATGGTCTATTTACATGGACGGAACTTTCAAGTACTCCCTAGCACACTTCTACCAACTATTCACGACAAATGCGTGTGAGTCGTTCCACGCACACCTTGCCAAACATTTTACTTCATCGCATCCGAATGTATACGTTTTTGTCTCGGCTCTACAAGACATTCAGAGGATAACTTACATCCAGCGCAACACCGACAGTAAGCCTCGTGTTTTTCGAAGTTCCGCTGCAAAGAAACGTCACGAATTTTTATCCTCCCAAATTGTTTCGTATACTTCTCGCCACATATCCCGTACCGAATTCGTTGATCGAGTATCCTTCCATTACCAAATTGAAAAACATTGAATTTCCTTTTTTCCATTTTTGTTGCGCTTTTTAATGTACCTACCTCCCTTTGACGACACTTCTCATTTTTAGTAGAAAATATATATTATTTATATTGCATCGGTGGAATAAACAAGCCGTTTTCTTTCTACCTGTACATGCCCCGGTGGAATTGACATCATGAAATAATCGGTGGAATCGTAGCATCGGTGGAATTGTCCTCCCCCGGTGGAATTGACAACCACCCTACCGTTCAACTCAGAAATAAGTATGAATATTTTCTATATATTTGTGTAGAGACAGTAGGTATACTAGTAGGAAGTATCCAAACTGTATTGTAAGAAACCTGTGAATCTGAACATCCGGTTCACGACAGAACAATCCATTAGTAAAACCGTCAAAACCCACCCTGATTTGTTGTAGGACTCATACCAATGAGGCTCAGTGGGAATTTATTCTCGACTTTGATTTGAATGTGCAATGTAAGGCAGGAGTTACTGGTTTCTATTCAAGAAATCACACTTATCCCGAACCTCAATATGTTTCCTAATCTGAAGTTTGGTGACCATACTTCCAAAACGCTGCAAATCCCTGCACAACGGGTTATTATTTTGTACAGAATACCCTTCTGTTACACATCACAGCTCTCTGTATAGATAACCCGTCTATATTACATGATATGTACTATTCTATACATATTATGTAGATCCCAGACCCTCTGTAGGTTAGTACCTAACCCCGTATTCGTTACTAGGTAGGCTACCTAAATCGCGAATTAAATGTTGCTAAAATAATGCAGCCAAAAGAAACAGCAAAACGAAACGCAAATAATGAAGTTCTAAAGGAAAATTGTTGATGTGGAGTGAAATAGATATTCCTTTGAAATAGTTCTCCCCACACAATAGATGTTTAAACAACGCCGCTTCTGTTTAGGTAGTTGTGAAACAAAAACTCTGCAAAGTCCCTGTCAGATGGGTTTATTATTCTGTTGGAAATACCAACAGAAATGTTGGATGTTTATTGTTTCTTTCATGTGCAATAACTGAAAGCTATTTTTGATGGCTTCCACCAATTTTGGCCTAAAAAGCACAAAGTAGGCTCCTTCTTTTTAACAACTATTTTTGATCATTCATAGTGCTGCTTGATTGTCGTGATTCACCTCTGACTACTTGTGTTATTATACAAAGTTATGATGATTTCAGACAATTTCCCAGGTTTTTGACTCATTAAAAATTAATTTTGGGAGCTGAAACTTCGGTACAACCTCAATTCTTCATTCTTTGGTCAAAATCAACTTCATATCCGGTCTTCTCGCCGTAAAAAACCATGGAAAATGATAACTCACAAGCTCTTGTTCACTAAAATCTCAGCCAAAGAAAAACAACTCGAAAAACCTTATTTTGACACCCATTTTCTCCCCATATCACCCCTGGGTGTTTTCCGATCGGGCTGCCGAGCTTGGGAGCACAACTAGGACCCACATGTGTTCCCAAACTGTTGCGGAAGAACGACGATTTTAGACCAAAATTTAATGTAAATTTAAGACTGAAATTTCGTTAAAACCTCAATTTTCCACTCTCCGGTCAAAATCGAATTCATGTTTGATCTCCTCGTCCTAAAAAAATGATGGAAACTATATCTCAAGCTCATGTTACTAAAATACCAATAAACCCCTATTTTTATACACATTTTCACTCATAACACCCCTGCGTGTATTCCGATTGGGCTGCAAAGTTTCGGGACACAAGTAGGGCCCAAAGGAGCCCGTGTGCGAAAGAAAGAATTTTTTAGACCGAAAATAAAGTAGATATGGATACGGCGGACGGACATTGAATTTTTGTAATCTACGCACCTTGAAACGTAAAAGAAAAATTTTTGAGGGGGTGTTATGAATATTTGTCGCTGAGCGAATACATAGGTGTGTTATTCACAGAATAATAAACCAAAATGTGAAAAGTGAAATCCACCGTGATTTTACATGTACCTACCTATGTTCTTACTGCGGGACTACCCTTTAGAAATGACCAATTTTGTTGTTGCCGATGTGGCATTCCAAAACAGTGTCTTCGGGGCGACGGACCATAAATTTGCTGTTGAGAACTCTGAAGTATTAAGTGATCTCGTAGCCGACATAATCCACGATGGATGTTGCGACTGTCAAGGGACTCGAAGCTGCGGGGGTTACTGCGCTCACCACCAACCAAACCAGACGATCCAGCACGGTAGCCCCTGCACCTTCTCACCGGTCACGTTTCCATTATTTTTTTCCTTCTCCCAATCCTCCCTATTATCATTAGGCATCGCTACGAGTATGCTCACGGTTACCGCCCAATCCTCATGCAACTCAACGCAACTCAACCCTTCATCATCGCCGTTTAGAGAAGATGTCGGAGACGACCCCCTTCACCCGAACCACCACAGATCTCCCGTCCGGAGCTCCTCAGTCTGTTCCACAGCAGCTCGCACTACGATTTAGGAGGCGGAGCTCACGTACTAATACCTTTTCTTCCAGACAGAATCGTCTAACCAGAAGCAGGGATTGCTCGATAGCTTGTTGTTGTGCCTACCTAATTTTCTGTAACTGCTCCGTGCAGGTTCAATCTTTCCATCTTCTTCAACCTTCTCTGTACAATCATTCACAGAAACACTCGTAGCTGTATCGGGTGTCTTAGTGCAAGCCTTATAAATGCATCGAATCATAAATAAATCATGTGATTACTAAACCATAAAGCTGTGACAGACGGCTCATGTACTAACATTATTACTAGAGTTGGGATTTATATGCGATAAAAACGGCCAAATAAACATGTAACTTTGCACTTAAAAAAAGAGAAATATGCTCTGTAGATCAAAGAAATTTGCATTAAAAAAACGCTGCGAAGTCCTTGCCACATGGGCTTATTATTCTGTTGGACATACCTACAGAAATGTTGGCTGTTCATTTATTGTTTCTTTCATGTGTAGTAACTGAGATAGCTATTTTTTATGGTTTCCACCAATTTTGGCCCCCAAAAACACGAATAAGGCTCCTATTTTTGTTTGTTACAAATTATTTTTGATCATCGATAGTGCCATTCATCTGTGTTGATTCACCTGTTGTCCCAGATATTTGACACATAAAAAAATGAATTTTGTAAAGTAAAGTAAAGTAAGTAAAGTAAAAACGTTTATTGTACAATTTAGGCACAGTGGCCCTTAGGTTGCACATCATTCACTGAATCAAATTGTAAATTTAAAGGGGTGACAGTTTACAGGGAAGAAAGAAAAATAAGGGAAGATGAAGGAGAATAAATAATGTTAAAAAAGGGGGGGGGGGGAGGGAATGAATTTGGGAGCTGAACCTTCGTTACAACCTCAGTTCTTCACTCTTTGGTGAAACCCGACTTCATATTCGGTCTTCTCGCCCTAAAAAACATGGAAAACGGTACCTCACAAGCTCACGTTGACTAAAACCTCAAAAACCCCTTTTTTACACCCATTTTTCCGCCATAACGCCCCTGGGTGTATTCCGATCGGGCTGCCCAGCAGAACAAGGACCCAAATGTGTTCCCAAATGGGGACACAAACTGTGTGCGGAACAACGACAATTACAGACCAAAATTTAACGTAAATTTAAGGCTGAAACTTCGTTGGACCCTCAATTTTCCACTCTTAGGTCAAAATCGACTTCATATTCGGTCTCCTCTTCCAAAACATCGAAAACGATGCCTTACAAGCTCATGTTCACTAAAACCTCAAGAAAACCTCGAGAACTCCTATTTTCACACCCATTTTTTCACCCATAACACCCTTGGGTACCTATATTCCGATCGGGCTGCAGTGTGTGGGGGCACAACTAGGGCCCAAATGGAGCTTGTCTGGGAAGGAACGAATTTTTTAGACCTAAAAAGGTAGATATGGTTGACATGGCGTACGGCGGACGGACTTCGCATTTTTGGAATCAACGCACCTTGAGGGGGTGTTACAAACATTTTTTGCTGAGCGAATACACAGGTGTATTATTCACTGAATAATAAACGAAAATGCACTTGATTCGCTGACTTGTTCACCTCTTGACGCACTGTGCGGCGTGTTCATGCATGTAATATAATTATTACATTACTCTAGCAGACTCCAAGAGGAAGCAGCCAGGTTATTGTATCTATAACCTTTCAGTGGGGAGCGTACACAGGTACCTGGTCGACCGAAAAGTCAATCAGGAGATCCAGTTCAGTATCAGATTGGATTCATTGGCAGTTCCAAGGTGGGGCGTCAAACCACGCGGGAACCCCCCATAGAGAGACGGGAATTCAATTTTGAGTGGTCGGGGAGGGTTATATCCCTGAAGGTGAAACGAGGGCTGACAAACTGAGGATAATGGGATCTCACGGCAGAGCAGTAGTAGTAACAACGTTGAATCTGGTTACAATCGGCTCCGCTGAACGCCCTTATGCTCTGTTTCAGCTCTGCTGTCACAGCAGAATCGCAAGTAAACTACTGATTTTCAAGTACTGCTATGCATTTTTCAAAAAATAACCAAACGCTCGGTCAAGATGAAATAATTTCCGCAGCGGTGAATAAGATGTAAGTAATACAAGAAGAGAGAAATACCGTAATAATCGGTTCAGTAATTCCGAAGTTATGAGACGCGTCACGTTTGAGCGTATAATTATGCAAACGAAGGTAGATGCGGCGGTTTGATGAAACTCGTATGGGACGTGGCGCCTGTTCATCCTGTGATCCCAAATGTCCCCTGAGATTTCATATCCCGGGTCCTATGACGACGGGTTGTCCGTAATGCAGGTAAATGCGAGAAAATTAAAGAGTGTGATGGATTAAATTTGGCGCATCCACCACGAGCGGTGTGAGGGGGGGATGTGCCCGGCTCTGGTTAAGGGCGGACCACCACCATGCCCGCAGGATCTTTTTGGATGTGTGTGTCCGTTTTGGTTATGGGCGTACCACCACCATGCGCGGAATCTTTTCGGGAGCGTTGCCTGATTTGGTTAAGGGCGAACCTCCACCATGCTCAAGATCTTTTAGGATAGGAGAGAGATTAGGTGAGGAGAGAGAGAGATAAGTCAGCGACTAAAGGAGAGCGTAGAATGGCTAGAAAGGCGAAGGAGGCGAGTTTTTATAGGCCTGGGGGCCGTCTCCCTCCATCCTCTAGCTAGTAGAGGATGGTGTGGACCCAGGTTGTGCATCGACTCTCCTGCGACTTTCGTCCCCACTTCTGCGAGTTTATTTGGCGAGAACTTAAGTTTACAATATGTATAGGTTGTGGTTCGGGGAGGACACCACGACAAAGAGGATCATCCCCAGGTAGTTCCATGCTATTTTTTTAAGGAGAAAAGTAGTACTGGGGCTGCACTAGGCCATATTAGCATACCTTCTGGAAGAGTCCGTCGTCACTAGCTGGTTGAGTACTGGAGGCGTGGGCTTTCGATGTAAGGACATCATCATCAGGCCGTCGAGAGATTTCTCGAGAGTATTCTCTCGACAGCCTGATGATGATGTCCTTACATCGAAAGCGCTGTAATCAACCAGCTAGTGACGACGGACCGGTATGGTAATATTACTTCTTACTCTAGCGTAACTCTAGCGTACTTTAGGCTGGGGACACACAATGCGTTTTTCCAACGGATGTTGGTGCGTTGCTGCAACATGGCTGGTTGGTTGGGAACATGGCTTAAGCAATGGGATGGGCTACAAACCTGCGTTGCTGCAAAATCAACGTCCGGTGGAGACTTCCAACGTCGACAGGTTGCGGTAGGAACGCACAACGGTGGGTTGGGGTGGGGAGGCATAACCGAAAGAATCAACTGAAGCTGGCTCCATCAGTTGCGTTTCAACGTCCGTTGTGTAGGTATCTACTTGCATTTCATTCAAGTTCCATTGGTTTTTTTTTTTGGTTTTTTTCACAATGGATTACGATAAGTTGATCGCACTTATTGAAGAGAAAGAAGGCTCTATTGTGGGACAAAAGCGAGGAACTGTACAAAGATAGGACAGTTAAAGAAAAGTGCTGGATGGAAACTGCCAAAGCTCTTGATGAGAAATTGGAGGAACTGTCTGTATCGCAAAGAAATTTGCAGAGTAAGTAACAAATCATTGTTTTTATTTTTAATAAAACACGTATACTTAGTATTATTCCTACTTGATAAGTACATATACTTACTAAAAGAAAATAGGTACATATTAGGTAGATGTTTAATAATATGCAACAATTCCGCGAATCTATTTGAAGTTGTCCTATTCTTGTTGTACGGATGTACCCAGTACTTCCTGTCGCTCCGATGTTCATCGAGCATACCAGTAGCTTCTGAAATGCTCACTACCACAACTTTTCTCCGATAATAATCCATCGTTGTTCACTTTGTAGAGGAATACAACAGACTGAACTGGTTGTTGTGAGGAGAGATTCGTCACCCACTCTTCAGTTCTGCGTTAAGCAGTAAGCGTAGCCGCTAAGAAAAATCAACGAACGTTTCCCAACGCACCAACGTCCGTTGGAAAAACGCATTGTGTGTCCCTAGCCTTAGGTTTAATGTAGTAGGCCAGTTATACTCTTCGAGTTCTGGTGCTCTGACAGACATTGCACGGTTTGACGACTGAAAACAGCCTGCAAAATACAGTGGATGCCCCAGTAATAGTGGTATCTGTACTTGATAGGTTGAGGTACAAGTGGGCTAGTATGAAGTCAGCACTGGGTCAGTACTAGCGTTGGCACAGAAAAGTTTAGGTAGTTTCCAATTTGAAAAAATTTATTTGAAGCAACCTACTTCGAAAAAAGCACTAAAAAATATGAAATAATTCACAAGTACCTATTTGAAACTTCTTTTTTTTTAAATAATCTGTTGACCGCACTAAAGTTTTAAAAAAAATTTAACCCTGGTATGGTGAATTTAGGTTGATGTAAAATTCACCATGAGAGGTGGAGGTAGTTGGATGTAGGATAGGAGTGAATTTAAGGCTAAAATTGGTGTGTGTGAATTTTAGGTGTGTTTGCGGTTAAGGGCGAACCTCCACCGAGCGTGTGTTGAAAAAGTTGAAGTTAGTTTAAGTTAGTAAATTTAAATGCATGAGGTGCGTGGAGTTTAGGTGTGTGTGTGTGTGCGGTTAAGGGCGGACCTCCACCGAGCGTGTGGTAAATTTCGTCAGGTTGGTTAAGGGCGAGACCTCCACCATACCTGACTAAATTTATGTGTGTGTTGAATTTAAGTGAGTGTTGGTGCGGTTAAGGGCGGACCTCCACCGAGCGTGTAGTGTATGTCATCCGGATCGGTTAAGGGCGAGACCTCCACCTAATCCTGATGAAATGTGTATGAGCGAATTTAGTGGTGAAATTTGTGTAGCGAGTGTGTGCGGTTAAGGGCGGACCTCCACCGAGCGTGTAGTGTGTTTCATCAGGGTTGGTTAAGGACGAGACCTCCACCTAACTCTGATGAAATGGGTGAGTGTGAATTTACTGTGTGTGTGTATTTACTATGAGAGCATTTGAGAAGTGAAGTTTGAGAGAAGAGGTTTGAGGAGGAAGAGAGAGTAGCCAGCAGCTAGAGGAGACGTAGAATGGCGAAAATGGCGCAGGATCCGGGGTTATATAGACCCTGAAGTCCCCACCCTGGTGGTGGGGTTTCAGGTTGAGTACCGGGTCCTGCGTCCGTTGCCCCATTACCGTTTATTCCCAGAGCCTTATTTTCACAGGTTGTTATTGGCGAGAACTTAATTGTATATAATGAGTTGGAGTTCCGGGAGGGACTCACGACAGAGGTCCCCCCAGTTTGAGCAAAAAAAAAAAAAATTGTAGGAGCTGAGGGCGCAGAGTTACATGGGCTGAAGGCAATGAGAACAGTAGTGGGGCTGAAGGCGCAGGTTTACAGGTGCTGAAGGCGGAGACAAACAATGTGGAGCTGATGGCGATGTGGTACGGAAAGAGATTACAGCTGCTGAGGGCGACGGCAAACAATCAGGACGCTGAAGGCGACTTACTACTAGGAGGACTTACGTGCTAGGATACAAGGTGAGTGGTGATGTATTTACAGAGGGTGTGAGCTTATAGATAAGGTGGTATGTACAGAGGGAGTGGGCTTATTGGTAAGATTTGAGGTAAATGATGAGCTTATTGATAAGGAGGGTGAGGAGGTATGTACAGTGGTTGGGAGCTTATAGATAAGGTGGTATGTACAGCGGGAGTGAGCTTATTGGTAAGATTTGAGGTGAATGATGAGCTTATTGATAAGGAGGGTGAGGAGGTATGTACAGTGGTTGGGAGCTTATAGATAAGGTGGTATGTACAGAGGTTGTGAGGTTAATGACGAGCTTATTGATAAGAAGGGTGAGGAGGTATGTACAAGGGGTTGATGTGTTATGTACAGAGCATGAACATGAGGGTGTGTGATGTGAATAAGAGGGTGAGGTGAAGCAGGTACGCTGCTACGAGCGAATTTGGATATGGTTGGTTGAGATAGTAGAGGGAGGTGCAATGGAGCGGTGCGATATGGACATATAGGTATGCGTAAGGCGGAGAGAGGTAGCTGAGAGTCATGAGTATTGACATTATTGACACATGAATGTGGCATATGTTAAGTTGTGTCCGCATTTGACAAGTTGCGTATATAACGGCTGATAGGATGAAGGTGTATGGGGTAGGGAGGTGGGGAATGGGGGAGGCCGCGCAGAATGTGAGGGAGGAGTGGTATATGTAGGATAAATAGAGGAAGAGAATTGTGAGGAAAGTCGAGCGAGCGAGCGAACGAGCGTGAATTTGCACGGTAGGGCGTGGTGGGCTCGCGTGCCTTGTGTAATTATTCGGACACACGGTACGCGAGCCACACGAGGCCCCGCCAAGAGACGGACGGGCGGGGCGGTCAAACTGGGCCGCCGGGCCGTAGCGTCGCCGCCTCTCGCGTCTCCCGAGCCGGACGTGCCCGGCGGGGGTTATTGTGGATATCCCCGGCAGCCGCGGTTGGAGGGGGGGGGTGGGGGTGCTGGCGGCACCGTGGGACGCGGAGGCTGAAGGGGGGAAGACGTAGTCGGTGGGTGTGGGGGGGTAGGCGGGGTATCGGACGTCCGGGGGTCGTGTGGGACGTAGGGTTCGTGTACCCCGGTGGCCTGAGCGATTTCCAAATCGCGGATGATGGCCCACCGGGGTAGGCGTAGCTGCCGGAGCCGGGGAGGTAGTCCGGTGATCCGTGGCGGAGGGAAAGAAAGCGGTTGAGGGGGCTCGGGAGACGGACGGATGGGCGAGAGCGGTGGTGAGGCGAAGACGTCGCGGAGTATGGCGGCGATCACCGGGTCCGGGTCGAAATCCGGGTGGTCGGGCGACTCGTGACCCGGGAACTGAGACGGAGGTGACGGGGAGCGCTGGTGGTGTGACATGGTCGGTGGTTGGAGAGAGACTGTGAGGAGTAGCGGGATCGGGGAGAACAGGTGCGGGTTTACAGCGTACTAGCGGGACTGTATAGGGTATCCCGTCAATTAACAGGGCCGCAGTGGTGTTTGAGGTACGGATTACGGGAAAGGGACCGGCGTAAAGTGGTTTGAAAGTTTTATGCATTCCCGGCTCTTTGAGGTACATGTGTGTTGCCGAA
Organism: Leptopterna dolabrata; assembly: GCA_954871275.1. NCBI lineage: Eukaryota > Metazoa > Arthropoda > Insecta > Hemiptera > Miridae > Leptopterna > Leptopterna dolabrata. The sequence continues at coordinate 86,889,949 of OX940975.1, read as the reverse complement.
TGAAAGCGTTTGGGGTAAGTGGTGTCGGTTTTAGGTGTTGAGGGTTGGAGGGGGGGTCCCTGTTAATTGACGGGTTGGCAGGGGGAAAAACGTCAGCGGGCAGCCGTATCGGGTCTTTAAAGACCCGCTGGGCCGGGCTGACGTCATCGGAGGGGTGCTGGGAGGTTCGGAGGCTGAGAAGGATGTATGGGAGGTGTTTGGTCCAAGCGGGGGTTGAGGCGGAGGTGGCAATTGCTTGTTTGAGGACCAGGTGCCACCGCTCTATCTTGCCGTTCGATTGAGGGTGGTAAGGGGTGGTGCGGATTTTAGCGATGCCGAGGGAGCGTAGTAGGTCGGTGAAGAGGGCGGACTCAAACTGCCTCCCCTGATCGACCGTGATGTTCGGCGGACAGCCGTAGCGGACGATCCAGTTAGATAGGAACGTAGTCGCGACGGCGTCCACGGAAATTTGGGCGAGTGGTATACACTCGACCCAATTTGTTCCACGGTCAATCATGGTGAGGTAATACCGTTTCCCTTCCAAAAGGGGAAGGGGACCTACTAAGTCCAGGTGGACGTGCTCCTACGGCAGCGCGTCTTCAATGGGTTGGGGGGCGACGGCGGGCGACGCCGAGACCTTATACGTTTGGCACTTCTGGCACGCACGGACCCAATTTCTGATGTCCGTGTTCATGTGCGGCCAGAAGTACCTTAGCTTTATAAGGTCCCGGCTGGCGCGGATGCCGGGGTGGTGGAGGGCGTGGTAATGGTCGAACAACTGCCGCCGGAGGTCCGGTGGGACGTACGGCCGCGGAGAATCGGCCGTCACGTCGCACCAGAGGTTGTGGGGCGGCAGTTGTTCGAGCTTGTTGGCGGAGAGGAGATTGGCGAGGGCTGGGTCGGAGTTTGGCGTTTGGTGGGAGGCAATGACTTGTGGTGAGGGGAAGGGGAGCAGTTCCTCCACTGGCGCCGGTGTGGGGCCGGATAGGGTGTCCGCCACACAGTTCTCCGCCCCCGGCAGATATCGTATATCGGACGTGAATTGTCCGATAAACTCTAGCTGCCGGAGGCGGCGGGGTGAGGCGGTTTTCCTACTTTGGAGGATGGAGTGGGTGAGGGGTTTATGATCTGTTATGACAGAGAACTGCCTGTCCTCCACGAAGTCACGGAAGTGAAGAATGGCTTCGTGGATGGCGAGGAGCTCTCTGTCAAATGTTGAATATTTTTGTTGGCGGGGGGATAGGGTTTTGGAGAAAAACCCGAGGGGTTGGGGGCCGGCGCCGGTGTGCGTCGTCCGTATCGTGCGGACGGCGTCAGCGTTGGTTGCGGAGGTTGTGGCTGTAGGGCGTGCGGAGGTTGCGGCTGCGGCAGGGGTCGCTGCGGCGGTTGCGGAGCGCTGGGTATGCGTCGTCTGTATCGTGCGGACGGCGTCGGCGGTGGTTGCGGAGGATGCGGCTGCGGCATGTGTGGGGGTCGCGGCTGCGGCGGAGGCCGCTGCGGCGGTTGCGGAGTGGAGGGTAGGCGTCATCCGTGTCATGCGGACGGCGTCGGCGTAGGAGAGGATCAGCGGTGGTGGAGCGGGGGTGCCGATGCGGCGAGTTGTCGGAGGCGAGTGGGGTAGGTGGGAGGGTGCGGCGAAGTGTTGTGGGTGTGGTGTCGCAGAGGGTTTAAGGTGTCGCAGGAGCGGTTGCGGTGTGCGTCGCCCGGGTCGGGGGGAAGGCGGCGGCGCGGGAGCGGTCGTCGGTGTTGGGAGGCGTCGCCCGGTTGGAGCGGACGGCGTCGGCGTACGTTGCGGCGGAGGCGATGTTGGTGGGGGGAAAGGCGGTGCAGTCCCCCCCGAGGGTGCGTGGAGGGGGGCCCGTCGGGTTTACCGACGGGCTGCGTCGTTTCCCGGCGCCGCGTTGAAGGCGCAGGGCGGTTGGCAGTTGCGTGCTTTGGCGCCAAAGTTGACGTGGTAAAAGCAGTGGTTGGGGGGGGGTCCGCCGGGAGCCACTGCTTCCGAGGTTGTTGTTCAGAGGAGGGGGGTTGTTGGCGCTGCGGCGGTTTGTCGTCCCGACGTTGTGCGGGCGAGCGCCCACGTCGGTCGGAGGGGATCGTCCGACGGCCGTCGGCGGAGGAGGAGCGGGCTCGGCGGTCGGTCGACACGGGGCGTTTCGTGCGGTCAGGTGACGTGGGGCGAGGGGCGGGGTGGCGCACCTCGTTTACCGCTGCGGCGGAGGAGAAGTCGTGGATAGTATCGGCCAGGCGGAGGAGATCGTCGTCGGCTGCGTCGAGGTGGCTGGCCAGTGTGATTTGGACGGGGGAGGGGAGGGCCTTGAGCCAGAACGTGCGCGTGACGTCAGACGTCATCACGTCGCGGAGCTGGTGACGTAAGCGACGGAAGAGGTGGGACGGCTTGAGGTCACCGAGGTGCTGGGGCTGCGAAAGCGCAACGATGTGGGAATATTTCGACGGCTGATACAAGGAGGTGAGGCGGCTGCGAAGGACGTCGTAGGGGGCGGTGCCGTCGGGGGCGATGTCAGACGTCTGGAGTAAGATATCGTAGGGGAGGAGCGAGATGTCCCTTGAATAGCGGACCTTTTGGCTGCGGACGGCGGCGGCGGAGAAGGCTGCGTCGACTTGGAAAAACTATAGGGCTGGGTCGTGCGTGTAGAATGGCGGAAGGGTGGAGGGGAGTGCGGACGCAGCGGTCATGACGTCGGCGGGCGGTGTCGCACCGGGCGTGGCGTCGGTGGGCGGTGTCGCAGCGGCTTGTAGGGTGGATTGGTCCGTCAAGAGGGGTGGCGAACTGACGGCGGGAGACTCCATGGTGAGAAGGGAAGAAGGAAGCGGGAACGTCGGTGGTTACCACTATGGTGAATTTAGGTTGATGTAAAATTCACCATGAGAGGTGGAGGTAGTTGGATGTAGGATAGGAGTGAATTTAAGGCTAAAATTGGTGTGTGTGAATTTTAGGTGTGTTTGCGGTTAAGGGCGAACCTCCACCGAGCGTGTGTTGAAAAAGTTGAAGTTAGTTTAAGTTAGTAAATTTAAATGCATGAGGTGCGTGGAGTTTAGGTGTGTGTGTGTGTGCGGTTAAGGGCGGACCTCCACCGAGCGTGTGGTAAATTTCGTCAGGTTGGTTAAGGGCGAGACCTCCACCATACCTGACTAAATTTATGTGTGTGTTGAATTTAAGTGAGTGTTGGTGCGGTTAAGGGCGGACCTCCACCGAGCGTGTAGTGTATGTCATCCGGATCGGTTAAGGGCGAGACCTCCACCTAATCCTGATGAAATGTGTATGAGCGAATTTAGTGGTGAAATTTGTGTAGCGAGTGTGTGCGGTTAAGGGCGGACCTCCACCGAGCGTGTAGTGTGTTTCATCAGGGTTGGTTAAGGGCGAGACCTCCACCTAACTCTGATGAAATGGGTGAGTGTGAATTTACTGTGTGTGTGTATTTACTATGAGAGCATTTGAGAAGTGAAGTTTGAGAGAAGAGGTTTGAGGAGGAAGAGAGAGTAGCCAGCAGCTAGAGGAGACGTAGAATGGCGAAAATGGCGCAGGATCCGGGGTTATATAGACCCTGAAGTCCCCACCCTGGTGGTGGGGTTTCAGGTTGAGTACCGGGTCCTGCGTCCGTTGCCCCATTACCGTTTATTCCCAGAGCCTTATTTTCACAGGTTGTTTTTGGCGAGAACTTAATTGTAGTGAGTTGGAGTTGCGGGAGGGACTCACGACACCTGGCTTAAAAAATACGGATAATACTAAAAAGTAAAAAACGATTTTTGTGCTGAACGTAAACATAATTTATTCGAAAATGATGCAACAAAATTTTCGAAGTCGGCGCCAAATTTCAACTAAAAACCTCACACACACCTTTCATATTTCATCTCTTTGTTTTTTGTTTTCATACATTCTGGTTGAAATTAGGCGCCGACTTCAAAAATTGTTGCATCGTCTTTGAATAAAAATTACGCTTGTTCAGTAAGAAATTATTTTTTACTTTTTAATATTGATTTTTTTATTATTTTCATTTTATTGATAGTATTTATTGTTAAATGTAATATGGTACCTATGTAGCTATGTAATATTATTACGTAGGTAGCTAAGGGAAAATTTTTTTTTAGGTGACAAAATTCCCTGAGAAGAATAAAGCTGAGAAATGGATATGGAAGCAGTTGATGATTTTAACCCACCTATTAGTTGCATATCTCTTTAAATTAAAAAAAAATTATTTGAAACAACCTACTTCGAAAAACGCACTAAAAAATATGAAATAATTCATAAGTACCTATTTGAAACTATTTTTTTTAATAATCTGTTGATCGCACTAAAAAGTTTAAAAAAATTTTTAACCCTGGGTTTAACAAATTCGTATAATACTAAAAAGTAAAGAAACGATTTTAATGCTGATCGTAAACATAATTTACTCGAAGATGATGCAACTAAATTTTCGAAGTCGGCGCCAAATTTCAACCCTTTTTCAATTCTATCTCTTTGTTTTTTGGTTTCATACATTTTAGTTGAAATTTGGCGCAGACTTCAAAAATTGTGCATCGGCTTTGAATAAAAATTACGTTTGTCCAGCAAAAAATTATTTTTTTACTTTTTAATATTGATTTTTTTAAATTTATAGTATTTACTGTTAAATGTAAGATTGTAAAGGGACATCGATTATTACCCCAAAACGCATTTAAACAGCAAGCAGGAGAAGAACTACGGTCGCTATAAAAACAAAGCGGCTGGTTTGAAGTGGATGGCCTATCGCCTACCCTGATTTTTGCCCGTTTCATGAGAGTGGGCTATACATTTCCTGCAGTTATCCATTTCAAGGGAGACCATCCCGGCAGATTTGTGGACTTCTCGGAAAGTTTTTTTTTTTTTTTTCTTCTCCATCTTCCTCATAAAGAACCTTCCGAGTCGCCCCTCAACTCCCGGGAGATACATAGAAAGATCTGCAGAGCCTTTGAGGCGTCGAGATCCCGAAATTAGATACAGAAGTGCCCACTGGGAAGGTGTTCCGTTTTTTCCCCTCTTCTACCCTTGTACTCCGGACTGCCTTCTTCACTGTTAAATGGTCCATCGCAGTTGGCGACTGTAGATAATCAGTAGGCACTGGAATTATATGCACTCGAAATGGGGGAAATATGCAAAATATGCATTACGTTTAAAAAAAAATAAAATATTTCTAAAATGTATTAAATTTTGCTGTGAGACGTCCTTGAGTGGTGGTATGGTAGTAGGTACTAACTATTAGTCAACAATTGAGCACACAAACTGACGCAACCAACTCCAACGAAATTCTGAGACAAAATGAATTCGACCCATAAGGATGATAGGTATTTATAGGGAAAAGGGGTAGATAGGGACTTGGGTGCTGATCGAAGTGAAGTATTTATAGCCCGAAAGTGAAAGGCGATCCCATTCAGGGATAAATGGTAAGGGCGCCTAAGCCCTACCAGGTACACGGATTAAACGGTGAATGGCCTTCCGTGGGATATCCGTGCCCCTTTTTAGAAACACATAATTATGTGGGAGGATTTGGCTTGGAATGTCGGAAAATAGGGAAATTCCCCAATTTCGATTAAAAATGCAGAAATATGCACAAAACGGCCAAAGCCTGCAAAAATCTCCGAAATCGAACAAAATATGCAAATTATGCTATGTAAATTTCAATTTAACACACGCTAAACGCTTCAAATACCTTCAAAACGGAAAATTAAAACGATATACACGATAAAAAACACATATGCAAAATATGCGAATTCCAGTCCCTACCTAATCATCAGGCTCGGAAAGTGTTTTATTTTAATCCTTAGTGTGCTAGGTCTGATTAACCTGCTTTGACTGATAAGAAAGAAGATGTTTCGTCGATGTGCCGAAAGGCAATGGAGAATTTAGAGGCATGGATGGGATAATCAAACTTTTACAAACACAATAATATATTTATCACATTCAGTGCAGATCATTTAAGAATGCGTTGAGAACGAAATCGACAAGAATGCGGGAGGAAGAGTAGGCAGGTATATATGGCCTAATAGGTTCTGGTTAGGGGTGCCTGCCGAGGCGAGAAGGATCGGGGAATAATATGACTTTATTGACCAGAAATAATCATTTGAAAACACATTCGAAAATTCAACAACAATAATAATCTTAAGCTGAGATGGCTAGTTTACGTCAGAGCCTCAACTATTAAATAGTAAACGCCGCAGTAAAATCAAGAGCCCGTACGGCGGACGGACGGAATTTTTGGTTTATTATTCTGTGAATAATACACCTATGTATTCGCTACATACATTTGTGTTATAACACCCCCTCAAAATTTTTTCTTTTCCGTTTCAAGGTGCGTAGATTCCAAATCTACGCACCTTGAAACGGAAAAGAAAAAATTTTGAGGGGGTGTTATATAAATTTTTGGCTGAGCGAATACATAGGTGTATTATTCACAGAATAATAAACCAAAATGCAATGTCCGTCCGCCGTACGCCGTATCACGTGTACAGGCTTCATTTTCGGTCTAAAAAATTCGTTCTTTCGCACACATGCTCCATTTGGGCCATAGTTGTGTCCCGAAACTTTTCAGCCCGATCGGAATACACCCAGGGGTGTTATGAGTGAAAATGTGTGTAAAAATAGGTACTTTTTGCGTTTTAGCAACATGTTGGTAACATGAGCTTCTGAGATATCTTTTTCCGTGTTTTTGGGGACGAGAAGACCGAATATGAAGTCGATTTTGACCAAAGAGTGGAACATTGAGTTCTACCACATGTTCAGCTCCCAAAATTGATTTTTTAAGAGTCAAAAACCTGGGAAATCGTCTGAAATCACCATCAGTTTGTATAATAGCACTGGAAAAAGTGTCAACACGTGGATCAAGACGATTAAATGGCACTACCAATGATCAAAGATAGTTAAAAAAAAAAAAGGAGCGTACGTACCTAATTTGTGTTTTAGGGGCCAAAATTAATGGAAACCATCAGAAATGGCTATTTCGATTATTACGCGTGAAAGAAACAATAACTGAACATCCAACATTTCTGTAGGTATGTCCAGTAGAATAATAAACCCATGTGAGAAGGACTTTGCAGCGTTTTTATTCGATATTCGTATTCCACGTTCCTTGAAACGTAAACCGTGTAATTGGGGGGGGGGGGGGGGGGGGATTTTATTTATTTTTTCAATGGTCAATTCCAAAGGTGTATTATTGAAAATAATAAACCAAAATTGAGAAGAGCAGGACCAGGAGGGTAGTAACTGTTACTGACCATGGATTCAAACCAGGAGTTTTTCTCAGGTTCTGCACCCAGATATTCTCATTGTTCTGATTGGTTATAAAACCGCGACCTACATTCACTGTACTACATTCAACTGTGGATGTATTAGAACTTTCGAAACTACATCACACAAGTGTGTGGTGTTTCCTAATAGGTAGGTAACTTAAATTCGACCGCATCTTTTTTCTCTGCCGTGAAACTTATTACGAAATTTTGCAGTTACATAAATATTATGCTCACTTTTACCGGGTGATTTAATTCGTGGGGTGCCTTCACCACTTCCTCTGGATGGCTTGGTCTAATGGGGTAGGTACGGGGTTGAAATAACTAGATCGAGAGACGGGGTGGAAAAAAAGGGTTGAAACGGATGCTGCACACCTGCTGCTGCGCACACAATCACTTTACATAGCAGCATTCAGCGGAGGCAAACCATATCTAAGCCGGAGCTAATGGGCGATAATTAGGCGCATAAATCAAACTCCCTGAACACGACTTTGAATAAACTGCATGGTCAATATCGGGATCCTGTCGCCCTCTATTATTCAAATCGCTCGGAATCGGGAGGATAATTAGCACCGGCTGCAGATTAGCGTCACCGCTCCATCGCTAATCAAGACAACATCCTGATAAATCTATAAATACGCCTACAGGGGCGAGAGGGATGCGAGTTGTTGGTTATGTTGCTAGAATGAAATCCATATCGAATTTTTTTTTAATGATTTATTGAAACTTTGTCCCTTACAAATAAGAAACGTCTTCTATTTCCGCTGTTCTTAATAGAAAATTTTTCAATAACTTCGTTTTGGTTTATTATTCTGTGAATAATACACCTATGTATTCGGTCAGCAAAAGTTTTTTATAACACCCCCTCAAAATTTTTTTCTTTTCCGTTCCAAGGTGCGTAGATTCCAAAACGCTGTAAAGTCCTTCTCACATGGGTTTATTATTCTATTGGACATACCTACAGAAATGTTGGCTGTTCATTTATTGTTTCATTCATTTAAAATAATTGAAACAGCTATTTCTGGTGGTGTCCACCAATATTGGCCCCCAAAACTTGAATTAGGTACCCACGCTCTTTTTGGTTTATTATTCTGTGAATAATACACCTATGTATTCGCTCAGCAAAAAATTTTTATAACACCCCCTCAAAATTTTTTCTTTTCCGTTTCAAGGTGCGTAGATTCCAAAAATGCAATGTCCGTCCGCCGTACGCCGTATCACGTGTACAGGCTTCATTTTCGGTCTAAAAAAGTCGTTCTTTCGCACAAATGCTCCATTTGGGCCCTAGTTGTGTCCCGAAACTTTTCAGCCCGATCGGAATATACCCAGGGGTGTTATGAGTGAAAATGTGTATAAAAATAGGTACTTTTTGCGTTTTAACAACATGTTAGTAACATGAGCTTTTGAGGTATCTTTTTCCATGTTTTTGAGGACGAGAAGACCGAATATGAAGTCGATTTTGACCAAAGACGCGGAAATTGAGGTTTTACCAAAGGTTCAGCTCCCAAAATTGTTTTGGTTTATTATTCTGTGAATAATACACCTATGTATTCGCTCAGCAAAAAAATTTTATAACACCCCCTCAAACTTTTTTCTTTTCCGTTTCAAGGTGCGTAGATTCCAAAAATGCAATGTCCGTCCGCCGTACGCCGTATCACGTGTACAGGCTTCATTTTAGATCTAAAAAAGTCGTTCTTTCGCACACATGCTCCATTTGGGCCCTAGTTGTGTCCCGAAACTTTTCAGCCCGATCGGAATATACCCAGGGGTGTTATGAGTGAAAATGTGTGTAAAAATAGGTACTTTTTGCGTTTTAGCAACATGTTAGTAAAATGAGCTTTTGAGGTATCGTTTTCCATGTTTTTGGGGACGAGAATACCGAATATGAAGTCGATTCTGGCCAAAGACGCGGAAATTGAGGTTTTACCATTGGTTCAGCTCCCAAAATTGTTTTTTTTTTTAAGTCAAAAACCTGGAAAACTGTCTGAAATCACCATCAATGTGTATACTAACATTAGAAAAAGTGTAAACAGCTGAATCAAGACCATTAAATCGCACTACCAATGATCAAAGATGATCTGGGGAAAAAAAAGTGTACCTATTTCATGTTTTGGGGGCCAAAATTGGTGGAAATCATCAGGAATAGCTATTTCAATCATTCCACATGAAAGAAACTATAAATTTAACTGCCAACAAGAATCTCTAGAACTCCAATAGAATAATAAACCCATGTGACAAGGACTTTGCAGCGTTTTTTTTTAAGTCAAAAACCTGGAAAACTGTCTGAAATCACCATCAATGTGTATACTAACATTAGAAAAGGTGTAAACAGCTGAATCAAGACCATTAACTCGCACTACCAATGATCAAACATGATCTTAAAAAAAAAAAAAAGCGTACCTATTTCATGTTTTGGGGGCCAAAATTGGTGGAAATCATCAGAAATAGCTATTTCAATCATTCCACATGAAAGAAACAATACATTTAACAGCCATCAAAAATCTCTAGAACTCCAATAGAATAATAAACCCATGTGACAAGGACTTTGCAGCGTTTTTTTTCTTAAAATTATCTTTGATCATTGGTAGTGCCATTTAATCGTCTTGATCCACGTGTTGACACTTTTCCTAGTGGTATTCTACAAATTGATGGTGATTTCAGACGATTTCTCAGGTTTCTGACTCATAAAAAATCAATTTTGGGAGCTGAACATCTGGTACAACCTCAGTTTTCAACTCCTTGGTCAAAATCGACTTCATATTCGGTCTTCTCGTCCCCCAAACATAGAAAACGATACCTCAAAAGCTCATTTTACTAACATGTTACTGAAACACAAAACGCTGCAAAGTCCTTGTCACATGGGTTTATTATTCTCCTGGACATACCTACAGAGATGTTGGCTGTTTATTTATTGTTTCTTTCATATAAAATAATTGAAATAGCTATGTCTGGTGGTTTCCACCAATTTTGGCCCCCAAAACTTGAATTAGGTACCCACGCTCTTTTTTTTTTTTCTTAAAATTATCTTTGATCATTGAGAGTACCATTTAATCGTCTTGATCCACCTGTTGACGTTTTTTCCAGTGTTATTCTACAAATTGATGGTGATTTCAGACGATTTCCCAGGTTTTCACTCATAAAAATCAATTTCGGGAGCTGAACATCTGGTAGAACCTCAATTTTCTATTCATTGGTCAAAATCGACTTCATATTCGGTCTTCTCGTCCCCGAAAACATGGAAAACGATACCTTAAAAGCTCATGTTACCAACATGTTGCTAAAACGCAAAAAGTACCTATTTTTACACACATTTTCACTCATAACACCCCTGGGTATATTCCGATCGGGCTGAAAAGTTTCGGGACACAACTAGGGCCCAAATGGAGCATGTGTGCGAAAGAACGAATTTTTTAGACCGAAAATGAAGCCTGTACACGTGATACGGCGGACGGCGGACAGCGGACAGCGTACGTACACGTGATACGGCGGACGGCGTACGGACATTGCATTTTTTGAATCTACGCACCTTGAAACCGAAAAGAAAAAATTTTGAGGGGGTGTTATAAAAATTTTTTGCTGAGCGAATACATAGGTGTATTATTCGCAGAATAATAAACCAAAATGCAATGTCCGTCCGCCGTACGCCGTATCACGTGTACCGGCTTCATTTTCGGTCTAAAAAATTCGTTCTTTCGCACACATGCTCCATTTGGGCCCTAGTTGTGTCCCGAAACTTCAGCCCGATCGGAATATACCCAGGGGTGTTATGAGTGAAAATGTGTGTAAAAATAGGTACTTTTGCTTTATTATTCTGTGAATAATACACCTATGTATTCGCTCAGCAAAAAATTTTTATAACACCCCCTCAAAATTTTTTCTTTTCCGTTTCAAGGTGCGTAGATTCCAAAAATGCAATGTCCGGCCGTCGTACGCCGTATCACGTGTACAGGCTTCATTTTCGGTCTAAAAAAGTCGTTCTTTCGCACACATGCTCCATTTGGGCCCTAGTTGTGTACCGAACCTTTTCAGCCCGATCGGAATATACCCAGGGGTGTTATGAGTGAAAATGTGTATAAAAATAGGTACTTTTTGCGTTTTAACAACATGTTAGCAACATGAGCTTTTGAGGTATCTTTTTCCATGTTTTTGAGGACGAGAAGACCGAATATGAAGTCGATTTTGACCAAAGACGCGGAAATTGAGGTTTTACCAAAGGTTCAGCTCCCAAAATTGGTTTTTTATGAGTCAAAAACCTGGAAAACTGTCTGAAATCACCATCAATGTGTACAATAACATTGGGGAAAGTGTAAACAGGTGAATCAAGACCATTAAATGCCACTACCAATGATCAAAGATGATCTTAAAAAAAAAAAAAAAAAACGTACCTATTTCATGCTTTGGGGGCCAAAATTGGTAGAAATCATCAGAAATAGCTATTTCAATCATTCCACATGAAAGAAACAATACATTTAACAGCCAACAAAATTCTCTAGAACTCCAATAGAATAATAAACCCATGTGACAAGGACTTTGCAGCGTTTTTGTGTTTTAGTAACATGTTAGTAACGTGAGCTTTTGAGGTATCGTTTTCCATGTTTTTGTGAACGAGAAGACCGAATATGAAGTCGATTTTGACCAAAGAGTGGAAAATTGAGGTTCTATCAATTGTTCGGCTCCCTAAATTGATTTTTCATCAGTCACCTTGGAAATCGTCTGAAATCTCCATTAATTTGTAATAAGTAACACTAGAAAAAATGTGAACAGGTGGATCAAGACGATTAAATGGCACTACCAATGATCAAAGATAATTTGAAAAAAACGGAGCGTACCTAATTCGTGTTTTGGGGGCCAGAATTGGTGGAAACCATCAAAAATAGGCATTTCAATTATTTCACATGAAAGAAACAATAAATGAACAGCCAACATTTCTGCAGGTGTGTCGAGTAGAATAATAAACCCATGTGACAAGGACTTGGCAGCGTTTTTTAAGTTCAGTGAGCAGGCCGTTGTATAACTTGGCTTAATGCGATGAGCTGACACTGCCAAAATAAACCCACAGCACGATAGTGAGGAAACCTTCCCAAATGCGGTCCTCCGAGTACCTAATTGAGATAGCAGTCTCTGCATTTCTTCATCCGAACAAGTGATATTGGTAACTACTAAATCAAAATGATCTACTACAATTCTGTTGCCTGACTTCCTGATTTTAGTTGTTTTGATAAGAAAGGTTTAAAACAAAACTCAAGAATCAGTTACTATGATATAGGTACAGCAAATTAGTAAATATCAGTAGTCCAAATCGATAATTAATTATCAAACGTCCCCATTCCGTTAATATTTTCAATTTGCTTTCGAGTTTGAGGTTGGTGGTGTTCATTTTCTAGGAGTTATTACTACCTACCATGTTACCAACCAAATTTTAATTCGCATTTTCATGTTGTTTTCGAGTTTGAAATTGGTGATGTTCATTTTCTAGGAGTTATTACTGTCATGTTACCAACCAAATTTTAATTCATCAGCGTAATAATATTAGTATGGTTAATTAGTGTCGGTGAGGAGCGGGGGGGGGGGGGGTAGTCGACAAGAATTTTTAATTATAAACGACATTCAACTCCAGTGCCCGCCACATAAATAATTTGCCTCGTCCGTAAATTAATTTCCCTGTCAACAGTTTTTTAAATTAAAGCTGCGGGAAAAGGACCCCAAGTTTTTACTGCAAAAATATAAAATCTCACGCACATCATCCTTGTACATGCGTCCGCCGATTACAATTTTATTTTTGCAGCAATTCGCTTTATTCAACTAGTAATTTAAGTAGGTAAGCAGTTTTTTCGCTTGCGTAACCCCGGGAGTTGTACTTGTTCTGCCTAGAAATTCACCCTGTTACGTTGTTCTCAAACAATATGATTTCTGTTTCTGTTTGATTGGTTATATGAATGTTGAATAGGGAGATAATTGATACTTTCCATGAAACCCTCTAAAAATAAACATGACATAAAAAACGCATGCCAAAATCCTTGTCACATGGGTTTATTATTCTACTGGACATAGAAGAGAAATTTTGGCTGTTCATTTATTGTTTCATTCATGTGCAATTATTGAAATGGCTATTTTTGACGTTCTCCACCAATTTTGGCCCCCGAAAGCACGAATTAGGCTCCTATGTTTTTTTAACAAATTAATTATCTTTGATCTTTGACAGTGCCGTTTAGTTGTCTTGATTCACCTGCATATTGATGGTGATTTCGAGACAACTTCCCGAGGTTTTTGACTCATAAAAAATGAATTTTGGGAGCTGAACCGTCGTTACCACCTCAATTATTTACCCTTTGGTCAAAATGGACTTCATATTCGGTCTCCTCGTCCTAAAAAACATGGAAAACGATAACTCACAGGCTCGTGTTACTAAAACACCAAAAAAACCCTATTTTACACCCATTTTTACCCATAACTTCCCTTGGTATATTCCGATCGGGCTGCGAAGTTTCGAGACACAACTAGGGCCCAAATGATGGCTGTGTGCGAAAGAACGAATTTTTTAGACCGAAAATGAAGCCGGTACACGTGATACGCTGGACGGCGTACGAACACTGTATTTTTGGAATCTACGCACCTTGAAACGTGAAAGAAAAATGTTTGAAGTGGTGTTATAATTGTTTCTTGAGCGAGGTGTATTATTCATAGAATAAACCAAAACATGATCAACAAGATAATGTTTTGGACATCAAGATTCGTCCAGAAATGATCAATTCAATTGGAGAAGTGACCGCATAATTAAGTTCTATGCGTTTACTCCCCATAAGATCGGCCGTACATACAAATTTGCTTAGAGCGTGGGAAGAAGGGCGATTTTTGAATTAATCCCTGCTGGGACCGAAGAGGCTTTTTCAGAAAAACTCTGAGAAAAGGAAAAATTAAATGGCCCAGAAGACAAATTTACTGCGATTACTATAATGTTGGGGGAGGAGTGAGCCGTGGAGACGGGTACCTGCAGTTTCCAAAGGACCCCGGCGACTCTCAAAGGACGTTTGCAGGAGTTTTTCTTTTCAGGCGAATTTTTTTGAGGGGCGGAGGAGCCGTCGGAAAACGACTTTACTTCGCTGAAATGAAAAGGAATACACAAAGACGGAAGAAGGACGAGCCACTTGATGTCACCTGCGGAAGGTTAGCAGTCCGTAGCAGTTAGGTGGCGCGGGAACACGACGGGGGCACCCGACTGGTCACCTACGAAAGGTCGATGGGATCCAGTGATTGCCACAGGTCACCGATCCAGGTAGGGCTGAGGGAGATTTCGGGACGTCGCTCAGAAAGTAGGACGGATCACTTAACAGATTTGCGAGTTGAGTGAGACATCTTGATAACGGCGATGATGGACGAGGGAAGATCAAAGGCGGGTTTGCCGAAATCTTTGTAATGGGCTGAAGAAGAATATCACATCTGAGAGGAGATGGAACAAGCACTCATCAGTTATCGTGACTTCGAATTTCAACAAGGAGGGTGACCTGGGGTGAGAAACGTCCACCAGGGCGGAGGTGGGTAGTTCCTGACTGAACTGCTCCTGAAGAACTAATTCCAACTCAGTAGCGGTGCGAGGGCCCTGAAAATGGTGGGCCACCAAACCGGAACACAAATTAACAGCTTTTTCTACAAAATACCTGTAAATGTTTTCCAACAGTGGAGTCTTCTTATGAGAAATGGGTGGATTTTAATCAACCGCAGCTCTTTAGCAAGTCAGAATGTAAGCACTGTGTTCACAGTAGTTCTGACCAGTACCCGGGATTACCAGAAGCTAAAAGTTCTATAGCTTCATACTGACTAATACTCAGCAAAGGCCTATCTCTTCCTAAACTTTTAATTATCAATCTATCTATCCTCGTAGGAAAACGTCGAAAATGTCGACTGTAAGTTAGCCACCGAATTCATGTGGAAAAAAAATACAGAAGCACATAAACTAAACAACAACTAAAAACAACGAACTAGACTAAAATACAACGAAGTAATCCAGTACCTACTTGGATGGAGAATCAGACTAGAAGCTAGGTACTTATCTGTATATGTTGACGTCGATCAATCCACAAGACCACAGACAGGACACAACGCACTTAATTATCGCAAATCCAAATCTGTCACGGGAACTCGAATGGGAACATACAAAATTCGAAACGTAAGCAGAAAATTGAAAACAACATAGGAACAGAATGGCGAAAGTGATAAGAATTGTTAGGGGAGGACAGATCGAAGGACAAGCATCTCGTATCGAGATGACAAGATGAATTGAAACAATCCAATCGATTGTGAACACAAACGATTTTTGAATGGAAATGTGGACCCCGGGCCCAAAAGGGGCGTGGCTAACCAAATTTTTACTCGACTGAGCTTGCGCGGACGGGCCACTTTTCTCGGTTACCATGGCGACACGAGGTCCCAGGACCTGTCATTTTCAGAAGCGTAGGTTTCGATTTCGATTGCAAGACATCGATTAGTGTAGCTATATTCTGATAAAATGCTCCATGGAGCTACAGGGGAGCCAACATGACGGAATCACATATTGAATATCCATAGCCAGAGAACTCTGTCGAGTCGCTGTTGAACTTCGTGAAAAATGCTAGGTACAGTATACGGAGGGAAATTCGAATGCCAACTGAACAAATGGTTGGCTTTTTTGGAGTTTTTGTATTTCTGGGTGCCGGGGCAGTGGCTCAAGTGGCCTTATGGACGCAACGCCCCTGCTCCAACTGAACTACCTCCTCCTCGACTTGGTTCACTTCACTGAGCGTTCGTTCACTAGGACCACAGAGTAAAAGAATCAAGAAACCCCGTGTCTGGAGATGGATATTGGATGCAGAAAGGGGGAACTAAAGAACTGCCGTTCTGTGCGTTATGAACTAAGAACTAAAGAAGAAAGAACTAGTGACTCACTCTCAAGGCGCCTGAGCTACAGTGAAACACCTCTTAGTGAACAGTTTGTCCAGGCGTAGAGTTAACAGATTCAACGCTTTTGAAGCCCTATACCGGGTGCTCGGTTTAATAACGACGAAACTTCAGGGATCTATTCCACAACTAAGTGTCTCCTAGACTTTTTTCTGTAACCCCTTGTTTTTGAGAGTTTTTTCACTTCTAAGATTTTTCCCCCGTGTTTTCGACCTTATCTCACTAAAATGAGCATAATTCCCTTAAATTACATGGTGAATCAAAATTTGAGGATACCGTTGGAAAGAACGTCAAGTTTTCTTTCAGATTCAACCATCATCTTTTCTCTAAAATCAAGAAAAACAAGCGTTTTTTGAACCCAAACTACAATTTTTGACTACAATTTTTGTGATTTTTCATCTTTCTTGGCGGTTTTCAACGGTATTTTCCGAGAAGACGAAGGCGAAGATGGCCCTCAATCAGTTGATCATCCAAGCAACGTACCAACTTATTCCCGAGAGTGTCAAAACCTTCTCAGCTCAAGTTTTACTTGGAAAAGGGGACGAGAAGGGGTTCCTCGTTCCTGGTGGCTGCTGACCTCATCCAACTCCACAAAGGAAAATGACGGAATCCAAGATGAAGAAACAATCTACCTTTCCCCAATTTTTGCTTCCGAGTCTGCGAAGCAGCGGAAGCCTTGTGTTCACTTTCGTGAGCCAAAAAATTTTTGTCTTCAGAAATCAAAATTTCCACTTGCATTTTGCGTTTCAAAGCCTACTGAACAAATTTGGTTCCGTGTCTGTCGGTCTGTGAGTCTGTGAGTCTGTCCGCATTTCCTTGTTACAGCCATAACTTCCACGATTTTGAATTGATTCAGCTCAAATTTCGAGGGATGGTGCGGATAAGGCCCCTTGAGGTCCCATACAAATTTCAACATGATTGATCCAGCGGTACGCCCTGCGCATGCGCTAACGTTAAATTCAACAAACACGCATAACTTTCACAATTTTGATTCAATTTCGCTCAAATTTTCAAGGGTTGTTTGGACAAGGCCTAGTGAGTTCCAGTATGAAGTTCAGCATGATCGGACCCTCGGTGCGCTCTGCGCATGCGCTGGCGTGAAATAGATTCAATTTCCTTGTTACAGCCGTAGTAACCAAAGATTTCACCCAATTTCAATGCAATTCTCAGGGATTAAGCGGGTAGGGCCCATTGAGGTCCCATATAAATTTCAACATGATAGAGCCAGCGGTTCGCCCTGCGCATGCGCTCTGTCTGTCTGTCTGTCCTTCTATGCACGGCCAAACGGCTCGACGGATATCGACCAAATTTGGCACGAATATCCAGTAGGCTCCCAAGTTGTGCAACGTCGCATTTTCAATTCCCTGACCATAGCGGAACTATGGTCGACCATGGTCAACTCCTGAATGGCTTGACGGATATCGACCAAATTAGGCACGAATATCCAGTAGGCTCCCAAGTTGTGCAACGTCGCATTTTTAATTCCCTGACCATAGCGGAACTATGGTCGACCATGGTCAACTCCTGAATGGCTTGATGGATATCGACCAAATTTGGCACGAATATCCAGTAGGCTCCCAAGTTGTGCATCGTCGCATTTTTAATTCCCTGACCATAGCGGAACTATGGTCGACCATGGTCAACTTCGTTAATTGAAATGGTAACCCCTATTTTTTATCGCGTATTCGTAATCTACGTGAAATTCTATCTACGATCGACCCTTCGGACTACCCCCGCGGTCGACCATAGCGCATCCATGGGCCCCTCCATGGTCGAATCCCGAATTGCTCAACGGATATCGACCAAATTAGGCACGAATATCCAGTAGGCTCCCAAGTTGTGCAACGTCGCATTTTTAATTCCCTGACCATAGCGGAACTATGGTCGACCATGGTCAACTTCGTTAATTGAAATGGTAACCCCTATTTTTTATCGCGTATTCGTAATCTACGTGAAATTCTATCTACGATCGACCCTTCGGACTACCCCCGCGGTCGACCTTAGCGCATCCATGGGCCCCTCCATGGTCGAATCCCGAATTGCTCAACGGATATCGACCAAATTTGGCACCAATATCCGGTAGCCTCCCAAGTTGAACGTAGGCGCATTTTTAATTCCCTGACCATAGCGGAAATATGGTCGACCATGGTCAACTCCTGAATGGCTTGACGGATTTTGATAAAATTGGGCACAAATACCCGGTAGGGTATGGGATTTTTCCGTCGTTTGTTGGTTCCACGATACTGCGTACAGCGAATCTCGGATAGCGAGCGAAGCGAGCGGTCAGGCTAGTTATGTATAATGGACGTAATGTATTATGGAAGTCATGTTATGTATAATATGTATATTTCATGTAATGTTATGTAATGTTATGTTATGTAATGTAATGTTATGTAATATGTATATTTAACGTTATGTAATGTTATGTAATGTAATGTTATGTTATGTTATTTTGCTTCCGAGTCTGTTCTATTTTATAATGGGTCACTCTGATTGTGACGAGGAAGCTCCTGTGCCATCACCTTGGCAGTGTATTTACTACGTATAAGTGAATTTCCGTTTTATATATATGTATTTACATACATATTATGTAATGAAGTTTTTTTTAACAAACATGCGTTTTTCACGATTTTTTTCACTAAACCCCCTCTTTATATCCCAACAGTGGACACTTTCTATGAGTCCAGTATAGAGGGGCACCCTACTAAGGTGGACACCTCTCCACAGTGGACAGCTGAGCTGGTCCTGTGGTTGTCCACTATAGAGGGATTTCACTGTAGTTCATAGGACGGTGGATGCTACATGAGGAGTTGATACAGTATCCACTGAGCGACAGTTCCTTATTTCATTATATTATAGTAGATTCAGATGGAAGTTCGTAGTATCCACAGAACGATAGTTCCTTTACCATATGAGGAGGTGATAGTATCCATTGAACGATAGTACCTACCGTTAGCTCATAAGGAGTCATTGAGGAGGGTGAATTAATTAATACTACTTGAGGCGTTTGTAGTATCCACTGAACGATAATTCCTCAGGGGTTAGTCAGATGGGGTGGATATTACATAAGGAGTTTATAGTATCACGGAACGACAGTTCACAGGGATAAGGAACTAACTTGGTGTCGTTCAGGAACTAAATTTGTATCGTATGTTTATCTTCGTTCTAGCTCAGTTTTTGTGTCGTGTAATTGGAAACGAAAAGGAACTGGAATGACCTACTGAACTAACTCAAAAGAACAACTCCTTTCAAGGAGTGAACTAACTGAAATTGAGTCCCTCAAATGAACTACTCCTACCCACCACTACACCGTGCATGCAGGTCCCACTTAGAGATGGCAAAAAAATCGAAACATCGAAGTATCGATGTTTTTTATTACGTCGACAAGCAACCGTCGATGGTAGCAAAAACATCGAACCAAAACATCGATGTTTCTATTTAAGGTTTGTTGTTTTATACCAATGACAAAATCCACCCCGAGGGCCATTTTCGAGAGAAAAAAATGGATGTTTTTAATAGATATTTAGTTGTTTTTATCAAAAATACTGTCATCATGAACAAGAGAGAGACGAGAAAACGTTTTTGTGTGAATTTTAATTCGGACAGAAAGAAGATTAGTGGGTATAGAAAAATTTCAACGCTTCTCATAGATAGTTAGATGTTAATAAAAAAAAATCTGGCAGTTCGAGTAGGTGGTACAGCTTCCTCACTTGAATCACATGAACGTATAGAATAGTTGGGCAGGTTCATTCAGTGGACAGGTGGTGTATCCATGCATGGGTTAATGACTAAACGACTCAGGTCACATAGAATTAGTTGGGTAGGTCCTGTCGGTGGAAAGGTTGGACAACGGATAATCACAAGGGTTTTTCGTCTGCGCATGCGCAGCCGAAAGTTATATCTTGATGGAATGCGTTTGAGGCCATCCAATCTCTCACCTCACACATCTTCCAAATTTCACTGCTTTGATTTCAGGGTAGCTATGGGCGCTACGAGGATCTGACGCTTGCGCGTGCGCAGACGAAAGTTGAGGTACGATTTCATTGATTTTGAAAAGGGATCATCCGCGATCCAACCCGCGTGTGCCCTACATTTCAGCTCTCTGCCACTGTTTTCCGCGTAGTTGGAAGCGTTACAAGGAAATGGTCAACATTTCGTCGCGCACGCGCAGACGAAAATTACTGTACGATTCCAATTAAATTCGTTTGGATTTAACAAAGTACTATTCCTAATCGGCCGTCCAAGTTTGAACTAATTTCAACGATCTTTAGTGCAATTATGGGCGTTTCAAGTATTTCACGTTTGCTCATGCGCAGACGAAAGTTACAGTAACTTTTCAATGATTTTCGGTGTGGAGCCATCTGTGACCCAACCCGCACCTACCCTCCAAATTTCAGCCCATTTGGACCATTATTTCAGGTAGTTGTGGGCGTTAAAAGGAATTGACCACAGACATGGAACCAAAAATTTTCCTTGATGTCTGAAAAGCAAAATTGTAGTAGAAATTTTCATTTTGGAGGATATAATTTTTTTTTACGAATCCAAGGCTTCCCTGCCTTCTGGTAGTGAAGAAGCGAAATATTTCGCATGTACGATCCTAATAAAGATTGTGAGCGGTATTTACCTCACATTCTCACCTCTAGATCGTGGGGGTCCTGCTGTCCCCTGTACGCTCTTTGCTTTTCCTCGAAATCCCGCAGCCTCTGGTTATACCTCTCGATCTGATCACGCAGAATGGAGTCTTCAATCTGCAATCAATCGAAGTGAAACGGTCAGAAATTAGATTCATTGATATACTGAAACGAGAAACGAGAAACGAAATCGCAAAAAGGCGTGAAATTGTAAGGTTCGAGGACACTGAAGGTTTGCTGTAAAAACCAACATCAAAACAAGTACATATTCCACAATATCGCGTTATCCTGTGAATTTTAGAAATAAGCGAGCCTAAAAGTGAAAACAATTGTAGTGGCCCTCACTTTTGTACTTCTTAGATATTTGGGAAATATATGCCCCGGGAGGCACATTGGAGGTGCAATAAATTTGAACCCTGCAGTTCAAATTTGTTTAAAGTATTATGTGAGTATGTCTGGCACGTGGCACGTGGTATTCGACATGATGTATGGCATTTCCAAATTGAGTTAACGGTTTTCCAAATCAAATTAACGATTTCCCAAATTGAATCAACAGTTCTCCAAAAATATGGGTATCTGCATTCAAAGTACCTACGTAATGAAATCATGAGAAAAGAAAGAAAAGTGAACCACTGTGATGCGTATCCATCATTTTGTTACTTCTGTATGTGTGAAGGAATATATACAAATATCTTCTATTTGCATAGCCTATCAAAGCTCTACCTTTGTAAGGGAAGTTACAGTTATTTTTGAATTTGAAGTTTCTGATGTTTTCCAAATTATCAAGCATTTGTTTAGAAAGTGACATTCCAAATGTCTGTTTCCTACGAGTCAGTTCGGGTTTTTTGCGTGTTTTTACCATTCAGCTTCTTCTGCGTCACGTTACAAAAGATCATGAGAAAACGGAATCATGAGAAAAGAAAGAAAAGTGAACCATTGCGATGCGTACCTATCCACTATTGTGTCTCTTCTGTATGTATGAAGGAATATAAAAATATTTTCCATTTGCATAGCCTATCAAATCTGCGTTTATAGCGGATGGTACAGTTATTTTTTGAGTTTTGAAGTTTCTGATGTTTTCCAAATTATCAAAAGCATAATATGTTTGATATGTTCGGAAAGCGACAGTCCAAATTTCTGTTTCCTACGAGTCAATTCGGGGGTTTTTTTTGCGTGTTTCTCATTCAGCTTCTTTTGCGTCATGTTGCAAATTACTGTGATTATATATTTTCTGTTTGCCGTTAAATCTTTTGGAGTCAGAAGGTCAATCTTCGCCTTCACCTTCCTTAATGCAATCGTTATTTCAGTCACGCAGCAGGTGCAGAAAAGCGCAATTCATTCATTCGTTCGCATTCATTCATTCATTCATTCACGCCTTCGCAGATACAGAAAAGCGCAATTATGGATACACATCGCAATGGTTCGTTCTCCTTTCTTTTCTCATAATTCCATTACTTAGGTACTTCGGCGTAAATTATTGAATTGCGCTTTTCTTTATCTGCTGCGTGAATGAAATAACTATTGCATTAGGAAGGTGACGGCGAAGGTTGACCTTCAACAATCTACTGCAAATAATCTGACTCTAAAAGATTTAACGGCAAATAGAAAATATACATTTCAGAATAATTTGTAACATGACGCAAAGGAAGTTGAATGGTTAAAACACCCCAAAAAAACCCGAACTCGTAGGAAACATACATTTGGACTGTAGCTTTCCAAAAACATCAAACACATGCTTTTGATAATTTGGAAAACATCAGAAACTTCAAAACTCAAAAAAATAACTGTACCATCCGCTACAAAGGCAGAGATTTGATAGGCTATGCAAAAATATAAGATATTGTTATATTCCTTCAGACATAAAAAGAGACTCAATAATGAATATGCATCGCAGTGGTTCACTTTTCTTTCTTTTCTCATGATTTCATTACGTAGATACTTCGAATGCAGACACCCATATTTTTGGGGAACCTTTAATTCAAATTGGGAAAATCGTTAATTTGATTTGGAAAACCTATAGTACCAGGCTACCAACATGTTGACAAAATTCAGAGTTTCGTCGAAACGTCATAACTGGAATAACAAAGGATAAGCGATGTCAGTGTTTCTTGAAGTGGGGGTTACCAGGGCTCGGAATAACTCTTGGTGATGCGGGCTTGCAGCACCAATGTTTGAAGGGGCGGTATCCGTACAGTACTAAGTAGTATTTAGGGACAAAAACGATGGTGGACCGATACTAAAACATTCCTGAATATACTCATGAGGAAATGTCACAAGCAAATGTCATAAATAGCACGTTGTACCTGCTTATCACCCCACACGTAAGTGTAATGATAAGGCTGTGTATTTTGAAAAGAAATGTTGGAGTGATATTTCACTAATATGCGAATCGACTCACAAGTGCTTTGTCTTCGTCAAATTCCAAACAGCCAACTCCGTCAAGCCGCTCAAGGTCGACCCAGCCTCGCCATCTGACGCAAACCCCGTTCATGATGAATTGGGATCTGATGTGAACCTGAAACGACAAATATTAGATGTCATTAATGACTTCGTTATTGAAATGATCAGTTCATTCCGATGCATTGATTATTAGTTATGGATTCGTTAAATTTAAGTCTGACAGACAACAGTTTCCTTCTTGGTGAAACGCTGATACACTTATCTATGTATTTTTCTCAGCATCAATTTAAACATAATATATTTATTATGTTTAATATATTCATTAGGTTTAATATATTTATTAGGTACATAATATTTTATTAGTTACATAATAAACACGATATATTTATTAGTTTTAGACATAGCATGTTTAAACATAAACATATTATATTAAACAAAATACAATACTTGCTTCTGGTCAACGCAGAGGCTAGGAATGGTACCTTCATAGTACCTAACTTATGCAGTACTAATGATGGTGAGGAACGTAGATATAAATTATAAAGAAGACCTTGATACAATTTATTATCATACGAGACTGAAAATTCTGGGATAATAAATATGACCATATGACAGAAAGATTGCCTCCCCATGATCTATCAAATTCTATTTATCAGTGATTTTATTTACTCGTGTATCATTCTTAACCGTATAATTTCTTCTACGACGTAGTTTGCATTTCATAATATTAAAACTAGCCAACTGGTTGTACTCAAGTCTTTTGTTGAAATTTTGACGTATTTCTCAGTTTTTTGTTACTGAGAAAGGAAAAACTCGCATAGGTAAGTACTACCTAACAAACAAAACGTCATAGAGATTTTGATTTGTTCACCTTATTTTTAGCGAATTTTCCAAGAAAATGAAGGTACCGCAATGGTTCCATAATTGTCAGCACGTGAATTCTTGAAATTTTTTTTATAGGCAAATCCGGTTCAGAGGTTTTTTATCGCTTGTAGATAAATTGGTAGTGTGACCTCTAGTTTCGGTTTTTTATCCACCCCCTACCGAAACTCAAGATCGCACTACCAATTTATAAATATGTATAATTATAATATAATTATGTGTACTACCAAATTTTGCTAAAAAATGTCGGATGTCGCTAAAATGTTTGTATTGCCAAACAAAAGGATGAATTTGAATATGAGCAATTTTCAGAAATTCTAAGGGGGTCAGATTTGAGTTTTTAGGGGTCAAAAATTGGTAACAACGGCTAAAATTGCGAAAAGTTGATATAAAATCACTGAGAGTAAAGACAGAAAAATTCCATTTCAGTTGTTTTTCACACAGAATATGAGTGAAATTTGGATTTTTAAGGGGTCAAAAATTGAGATTAGGGGCTAAAATCTATATATTATCGATTCACCTGACGCTGTGTGAGATGGTGATTCACGATGGAGAGACTATTTTGACGATAAAAATCTTTTTCTCAAAGAACAGCGGTTCAAATTTAACTTTATAAGGGTCAAAAATCGGTAAAAATGGGTAAAATCACGAAAAACTTGAATCATTTTAGGAAAAATGGTATGGTTTCCGCTACATCATGTTTTTACGCAGTAGCACGAATATATCTTTGGAAATTCGCTCTTATAGCCATTCTGCATGACTGGAAGAAAATCATTAAAAGAGATGAAAAGCGATATCTTTGTGTTTTTTCACCATGTTCCTTCACTATGATCATAGATAGCCTGATTTTCCAATAATTATCCTCAGTTGTAATGAGTATTTTGTCGAACTGGAATATTATGATTTGTTGGAATAATTTAGAATCTTACGAAGAGGAGAGCCACAGCAAATGACGGGTTGAGGGGACAGTCTGGAATGAGACAGTTTTGGTTTATTATTCTGTGAATAATACACTCCTATGTATTGGCTCAGCAAAAAAATTTTATAACACCCCCTCAAAATTTTGGTTTATTATTCTGTGAATAATACACCTATGTATTCGCTCAGCAAAAAATTTTTATAACACCCCCTCAAAATTTTTTCTTTTCCGTTTCAAGGTGCGTAGATTCCAAAACGCTGCAAAGTCCTTGTCACATGGGTTTATTATTCTATTGGAGTTCTAGAGATTCTTGTTGGCAGTTAAATTTATAGTTTCTTTCATGTGGAATGATTGAAATAGCTATTCCTGATGATTTCCACCAATCTTGGCCCCCAAAACATAAAATAGGTACACTTTTTTTCCCCCCAGATCATCTTTGATCATTGGTAGTGCGATTTAATGGTCTTGATTCAGCTGTTTACACTTTTTCTAATGTTAGTATACACATTGATGGTGATTTCAGACAGTTTTCCAGGTTTTTGACTTAAAAAAACCAATTTTGGGAGCTGAACCAATGGTAAAACCTCAATTTCCGCGTCTTTGGCCAAAATCGACTTCATATTCGGTATTCTCGTCCCCAAAAACATGGAAAACGATACCTCAAAAGCTCATTTTACTAACATGTTGCTAAAACGCAAAAAGTACCTATTTTTACACACATTTTCACTCATAACACCCCTGGGTATATTCCGATCGGGCTGAAAAGTTTCGGGACACAACTAGGGCCCAAATGGAGCATGTGTGCGAAAGAACGACTTTTTTAGATCTAAAATGAAGCCTGTACACGTGATACGGCGTACGGCGTACGGCGGACGGCGGACGGACATTGCATTTTTGGAATCTACGCACCTTGAAACGGAAAAGAAAAAAGTTTGAGGGGGTGTTATAAAAATTTTTTGCTGAGCGAATACATAGGTATATTATTCACAGAATAATAAACCAAAATGCAATGTCCGTCCGCCGTACGCCGTATCACGTGTACAGGCTTCATTTTCGGTCTAAAAAAGTCGTTCTTTCGCACACATGCTCCATTTGGGCCCTAGTTGTGTCCCGAAACTTTTCAGCCCGATCGGAATATACCCAGGGGTGTTATGAGTGAAAATGTGTATAAAAATAGGTACTTTTTGCGTTTTAACAACATTTTAGTAACATGAGCTTCTGAGGTATCTTTTTCCATGTTTTTGATGACGAGAAGACCGAATATGAAGTCGATTTTGACCAAAGACGCGGAAATTGAGGTTTTACCAAAGGTTCAGCTCCCAAAATTGGTTTTTTATGAGTCAAAAACCTGGAAAACTGTCTGAAATCACCATCAATGTGTACAATAACATTGGAAAAAGTGTAAACAGGTAAATCAAGACCATTAAATGCCACTACCAATGATCAAAGATGATCTTAAAAAAAAAGAAAAAAAACGCTGCAAAGTCCTTGTCACATGGGGTTTATTATTCTACAGAAATGTTGGCTGTACATTTATTGTTTGTTTCATGTGAAATAATTGAAATAGCTATTTCTGATGGTTTCCACCAATTTTGGCCCCCAAAACACAAATTAGGTAGGTACGATCTTTTTTTTTTTTTTCAAATTATCTTTGATCATTGGTAGTGCCATCATTTAATCGTCTTGATCCACGTGTTGACACTTTTTCTAGTGTTATTCTACAAATTGATGGTGATTTCGCAGGTATTTGACTCATAAAAAATCAATTTTGGGAGCTGAACATCTGGTACAACCTCAATTTTCCACTCCTTGGCCAAAATCGACTTCATATTCGATCTTCTCGTCCCCAAAAACATGGAAAACGATACCTCAAAAGCTCATGTTACCAAAATGTTGCTAAAACGCAAAAAGTACCTATTTTCACACACAATTTCACTCATAACACCCCTGGGTATATTCCGATCGGGCTGAAAAGTTTTGGGACACAACTAGGGCCCAAATGGAGCATGTGTGCGAAAGAACGACTTTTTTAGATCGAAAATGAAGCCTGTACACGTGATACGGCGGACGGCGGACGGACATTGCATTTTTTGAATCTACACACCTTGAAACGGAAAATAAAAAAGTTTGAGGGGGTGTTATAAGAATTTTTTGCTGAGCGATTACATAGGTGTATTATTCACAGAATAATAAACCAAAAGCGTACCTATTTCATGTTTGGGGGGCCAAAATTGGTGGAAATCATCAGAAATAGCTATTTCAATTATTTTACATGAAAGAAACAATACATTTAACAGCCAACAAAAATCTCTAGAAGTCCAATAGAATAATAAACCCATGTGACAAGGACTTTGCAGCGTTTTGGTTTATTATTCTCTGAATAATACACCTATGTAATCGCTCAGCAAAAAATTTTTATAACCCCCCCCTCTCAAACTTTTTTCTTTTCCGTTTCAAGGTGTGTAGATTCAAAAAATGCAATGTCCGTCCGCCGTCCGCCGTACGCCGTACGCCGTCCGCCGTATCACGTGTACAGGCTTCATTTTCGATCTAAAAAAGTCGTTCTTTCGCACACATGCTCCATTTGGGCCCTAGTTGTGTCCCGAAACTTTTCAGCCCGATCGGAATATACCCAGGGGTGTTATGAGTGAAAATGTGTGTGAAAATAGGTACTTTTTGCGTTTTAGCAACATGTTGGTAACATGAGCTTCCGAGGTATCGTTTTCCATGTTTTTGGGGACGAGAAGATCGAATATGAAGTCGATTTTGGCCAAGGAGTGGAAAATTGAGGTTGTACCAGATGTTCAGCTCCCAAAATTGATTTTTTATGAGTCAAATACCTGCGAAATCACCATCAATTTGTAGAATAACACTAGAAAAAGTGTCAACACGTGGATCAAGACGATTAAATGGCACTACCAATGATCAAAGATAATTTGAAAAAAAAAAAAATCGTACCTACCTAATTTGTGTTTTGGGGGCCAAAATTGGTGGAAACCATCAGAAATAGCTATTTCAATTATGATACAAACAATAACACACACACACAACACATGATACAAACAATAAATGTACAGCCAACATTTCTGTAGAATAATAAACCCCATGTGACAAGGACTTTGCAGCGTTTTTCTTTTCCGTTTCAAGGTGCGTAGATTCCAAAAATGTAATGTCCGTCCGCCGTATCACGTGAACAGGCTTCATTTTCGGTCTAAAAAATTCGTTCTTTCGCACACCCGCTCTATTTGGGCCCTAGTTGTGTCCCGAAACTTTTCAGCCCGATCGGAATATACCCGGGGTGTTATGAGTGAAAATGTGTATAAAAATATGTACTTTTTGTGTTTTAGTAACATGTTAGTAAAATGAGCTTTTGATGTATCGTTTTCCATGTTTTTGGGGACAAGAGGACCGAATATGAAGTCGATTTTGACCAAGGAGTGAAAAATTGAGGTTGTACCAGATGTTAAGCTCCCAAAATTGATTTTTTATGAGTCAAAAACCTGCGAAATCGTCGGAAATCACCATCAATTTGTATAATAACACTAGAAAAAGTGTCAACACGTGGATCAAGACGATAAAATGGTACAATCAATGATCAAATGTAATTTGGGAAAAAAAAGGATCGTATGTAGTACCTAATTCAAGTTTTGGGGGCCAAAATTGGTGGAAACCATCAGAAATAGCTATTTCAATTATTTTACATGAAAGAAATAATAAATAGACAGCCAGTATTTCTGTAGGTATGTCCAGTAGAATAATAAACCCATGTGACAAGGACTTTGCAGCGTTTTTCTTTGGTAGCAGGTAGGTGGTACACTTGGGAGAACGAGGTGCTAGAAAACTTGAAAGACGACGGACGGACTTCCTGCCTCTAAGGGCGTGTTATTGGGAGGATGAGATCTCGGTTCAACAAAATAAAATACGACACTCTAAGCCGGAAATCCGTCAAATGGCGATCTATTCAAGGAGTGAAATCCAGTATTTCTCTGACTGCCCAAAGGAAAGCAAACAGAACCTGTCAAGAGGGAGATCGTTGCCGCCAGACTCAGAAGGAGGAGGCCAACTCGTCCGTGGACAGACCATTTCTCTTTTTCCGTTTTGACAACTCACAATAGTTTGGCTTTTGGGGTTGAACGCGTAAAGTACAGATGTCAACAAGTCAACCCTCGGCCACAATGGGGGCGTCCCTTGTGTCCAACAACAGAAGACGGAAAAAATCGGGTCAGAAACTTCTCATTAGTTGAAAAGATTTCGAGCTATTTTTCGTCGGAAAACGATTGTGTGAAAGCAGGGAGTTGACGTTTTCACGGATGACTAGAAGTTTCGGCTGAAGTCGAGCGGATGCCCGTTCATTAGGACCGTGGAGAACGTTGGGAAATCATCTTGCTTCTCCCACGTGTATTGACTGGACACGAGAAGGCTATTTCTTTGAATATCCTTCATAAATTCCTGGAGCTGGCTGTTAAATTGACTGTGATTACAAATAAATGCATTGTTCAATTCCATCACCTGCAAATTTTTCATCAAAATCCGTTCTGTAATGAAGGAGTTGCAGAGTTGAGAAGTTACATTTTTGACGTTTGTTCAGGCTTGACGGAACCTGTAATGTACTTGTGATGAATCGGGGCCCACAAAATACCGAAGTAACCACTTGACACACGGATTTAATTTTACATACTAGACTGTACTTCTACAGAGATAATAGTGGTTCTTGAACCACTACCATCAGAGTATGATGCGATTCTGCAACTGTTACCTTTTTGTCGGTACGGAGTCGAGCCGGTGTCGCTATCCCTCTCGTGTAACGACACTCGGATAGCGAAATCGGTATTCAGGAAGTTATGATACCGAACTTGAATAACGAATTATTGTCGTTGCAGAATGAGATACCGACTACCTTATCTCACGACTAGAGCAAGCAATGGACTGAAACTCATTCCGTTTCCACCGTTTCCATCGCGATAAGCAGTGATGAAGTGAACTGAAGAGTGTGTGTGTGTGTGTGTGTGTGCGGATGTTAATGATTATGTGTTTTGAATCCTCCGAATTCACTCAGTGGCCGAAATGAAGTCAAAAATTGCAGTATGGGATTACGACACTTGGGATAGGTTTTAATTTCAATTTCTTGTATCGTCTTGTTGTATAATAAAGTTTCTACAGTTTTTATCGTATTTTTGTATAATGCTGTATTACGTTTTTATTACGTTTTACGTTTAAATTATAAATTATTATAGATTGCCTTTGACAGTGGTGTATCCTATATTTTCTAATTAATTAACATAATCTATTAAGGCCACTTGCATTTATTAAAGAAAACTACAGTAAAATTAGGTAGGCAGGTACCTGGATTTCAGGGGATAATCCATTAAATCCAGAGCGTCGGAGCAGTGGACGAATTTCGTTCGTTAGGTTCATGGCCAAGTGTCGACTTATCATAAAGGTTTTTCTAAATATGCACGGATCAAGGGAATAAGGATTTTGCCCATCCCGTAGCACTCTCATTACAAACCGAGAGCGATACTTCGATTCCCTTTCTTACAAAATTGCCAGTTCCCGAGCAAGGAATTCGAACGCCATGAATGCATGACATTGTTATCCAAAATTCATTAAGCGCACGAAAAAATACGGTAGGTAGGTATCTTACCGATATGGTGAAATGCGATTTAAAAAAGTAGGTAACTACCCAAAGTGAAATAGAACAGACCTTTTCACTTATACAGACGTCTTCTATATCATTTTGTAACTAGCTAGGTACTATCAATATACTTGTAATTTTAAGGTTTAAGTTATTTATTACGATGTTTTTATGGCATCACTGCTATAAATTATTAAGTCACTAATTTACCTACCTACTTACCTATGGTAAGTACCTACACTGGGCGTATTACGTTAAATAAAATTGAAAAAACCTGGAAAAGAAGAGTAGTTATACACTTAGCGTTACGTTAAACACTTGTACCGTAACTTTTTTTAGTGGTGTAAAAATGTTTTGGGTGTAACGAGCTTCCGGTACGGTTATGGGGGGGGGG
The DNA here is from genome assembly GCA_954871275.1 of Leptopterna dolabrata. Lineage (NCBI taxonomy): Eukaryota > Metazoa > Arthropoda > Insecta > Hemiptera > Miridae > Leptopterna > Leptopterna dolabrata. The sequence continues at coordinate 86,858,921 of OX940975.1, read as the reverse complement.
TCTAGAGCCGTCGGAATGATAACGACAAATTATGGACGATTTATAGCGACAACTGACGCTAGTGAGCGCTTACAGAATACCAGTCGTCGGTATTTAGTGACATCGATATCTTTCGTTATGCCAACAATATTTTATCGTCGATTTGCGCAGAATCGCACTGCAGGGCCCTCAAGTACCCCTCAGTCCGACCTCGATATCTCATCGCGAATAAACACAAACACGTTTATTCAAGTCCGGTTTACAGTGGAACGAAAATGGTAATTTATTTAGCACATCTTGGGTAAATGGAACATGGAATCCACTGAGTTGACTAAAGCTCGACTAGATGAGTGAAAAGCTTGCTTGATGAATGAAAAGCAAAAGAAGTTTCCTCGCGTCGTTGAGGAGTTTCCGATTCTCCATCATCAGGCTTTGGGACAATTGTGTCGTCTGCGATACCTCGACCACAGCTAAAACCACACGGAACGCCCATTGAAGCATTATTAATGGCACAGTTGTGTGACGACAGGACCTCATTATATTGATCGCAAAGCAGTGCTTGTATCTTTAAAACACTCCCTCTTGCCCCCCTTAAAAATCGACACTTTGACAGATCGACAATAGGAATTATTAGGTACATACTACTATATTCTTTAATAGATCAGACAATGATACTTAGATAATACAATGTAGCAATGCAGTCAGTCAGTTGAAGGACTTGATAATACATGATAACGCTGTGGAATTGGAGACAGGAATGGATTCCCGAAGCACTGGCATCAAACCTGCATGAGTCTACCAGATTGTAACTTGTGATTAAAAAAAAGAGGGGCTGCGTCAGGTTACAAGAATTCTAAAGACGCTTAGGTAAATTCTAAATTTTTGCAGTAGGACTCTAACATTTGAACCTGTAATGCCAGTTTAGATTGGAAATATGGAGTAGGTACCTACCTAAGCAATTGTTAATAACACAGAATTTGGTTGCTGTTTCGATATGCGCTCTACAGTCAGCCCAATATTGTGCTCTACCGTGCTCTACATGGCTTAAGCTGATGATCTGAACATCGGATCCCGTTTGCTGTTAGCGTCGATAATTTAGGTTTGTTCATGCAGATCATATCGCTGTTGTTGACGTATTGTTGACTTTCGCTGAAGATCAATCGTTCAAGGTGTTTTCTGTCATTCACTACGACGAGTGGGCGGCTTAACGTCAACTATATCCCGACGGGGTTTTCTTCAGATGACAGTTAACCACCAGAGAAACTATGGTGACCCTGGGCCTGGCGCCCATATACAGGCGATCGAACGATCTTGGCTCGATGCAGAAGTGAATATTTTGAAGAAAAAAGAAAGGCGTCCCATTCCACCACCTCCAGTCACACCTCGACGAATATTGTTGGAGGTTGCACCGGAAGGACGTTCCAGACCTATTCGTCTGTTTTCTACGGGACATCGAGGACACGTATACAGTACAAGGTAATGGTTTATTATTTTCAATAATGAACCAATAGAATCGAGTATGAAAAATAAAAATTCTTACCCCCCCCCCCTCAAAATTTGATGGTTTACGTTTCAAGGTATGTAGAATCCGAAAATGCAATAAAAATATTTCTGCCTGTCCGCCGTACGCCGTACGGGCCACTTTTCTTAGTTACCATGAAAAAAATTGATGAAATTCGGGTTATAGGTTCCGTTCGGGGTCTTTTGGTCCTCGAAGCTCGGCGTTACTGTAAGTCACCTCTAAGGGCCGGTTTCACCAACGCAGCTTAAACCTGGTATCAATAAATCCTGGATTCAAATTTGATCTGTGGTTCAGAGCTTCGACAGTTTCACCAACGTTTTTGATCCGCGGTTTAGCCGAACTTGGGTTTAAGCCGAGATTGTTCAGTTTGCATCAGCATTGCTATCCCCAGAAACACAAATCCCGTATTACAGATGACATGGAGGAGAGATGCTCATCCATGAGTTGTGGATCTGTGATATTTCTTCTATGGATACTTAAATTGTGTCCGCCATCCTCTGTTGTGGAGACATTAAACTGCATAATAGTAGCCAGTTGCGGAAGTTTCGCGATTTTTTCTTATGCCTCTAGCCTCTGTCATTCTCATTCTGAGAACTTCTGCTCGACTCCACTCTGTCATTACTACAAAAGACCATCTTACATCTTTCGAGACAGCTCTTGTAATAAATTATAGATAGCCTACCTAGGCTCTTCTATAAAAGGTATCTACTTTTTTACAATAATTCGCTGTATGCAGAAGAAGTTATACATGTACTTATTAGCGCAGTCTGCGAGTACCTACCACGTACAATGAAGGTTTGTTTACCTACTAAATAAATAATGATGGGTCCGACGTTGTTGCCTACCTGGTTTGGTGTAAAATTATATTTATTACACATTTTTGGTTGCACTCACATTTCTGTTTCGAGAACTAGAAGGCTTTCTCTTGCATCGAGCACTTCCGTCGGAAGGCGGAAACTCGCGAAAAAATCGCCGTCATCCCACTCGTGGAAATGCTCGACCCTTTCGCGTATTATCGCCGTCTGGGCGCGGCCACTTCCAGAAGTTCATTGAAATATTCATCCAAGGATGACTCAAACACTTCAATGTAACGATTCATCGCACTAAATGTTGATGCAAGATTGCAAGTTGAGAAGTACATATGAAAAACACTGATAAAATAGATTTCAAAATGGCGATGGCCTGGAGGAGAATCGGAGATCAACCGTAGATCAGAGGTTTAAACCACCTGAAACGAGGTATTAACTTAATACGCCGTTGCCGCGACTTATTCCTAGATTAGGCGTTCGTGAAACTGTCTTTTCTCAGAATCGATGGCTTAAACCTCAGCCGGGATTGAACTCTGGATAATCCGCGTTGGTGAAACCGGCCCTAAGGGGTTCAAAATAGGGGTTGAGATTTTCAGAACGCCGTAGCTCGAAAACCTTCGATTGAAGGGTATGGTTTTTTTTACGATATTAAATTTGGATTGAGCTAAACAATTTTTTGAGACCACCCGGAGCACTGTACGTCCAGCCGTTCGTGTGCACCAAAAAGCTTCGTCAGCACGATCGTGAATCAAACGGTATAAATCCGGCTTGGATTTCATCACTAAGGAGCACCAAGGAGTTGGTTGTTCTGCGATATTATTTCATTTGATAAGTGATGGACTATTGGATTTTGTTGGTAGGTACTTCTGAAACTTGAACAAACTTTGAAGTATTATTGATGGGTAAATTATTACACAACGGCAAATTATTACACAACGGTAAATTATTACACAACGGTAAATTATTACATAACGGTAAATTATTACACAACGGTTCATCTACCAAGAAGGGGCTGGATTTTGTTGATCGGAACTTTTGCAACTTGACCAACCGTTGAAGTATTATTGATGGGCAAGTTATTACACAACGGTTCATTATACTTGACCACGAGGGTAGGTACTGACCACAGAAAACAGTGATCTACGCTGAAGGGGCATCTATTTCACTCCACATCAACAATTTTCCTTCAGAACTTCATTATTTGCGTTTCTTTTCGCCATTTTAGTTACTGTTTGTCATCGACAGAATTATTTTAGCAACATTTAACTCGTGATTTAGGTAGGTACCTAGTAACGAGTACGGGGTTAGGTACTAACCTACGGAGGGTCTGCGATCTACATAATATGTATAGACAAGATATGTATAGATATGTATTCTGTACAAAATAATAAACCGTTGTGCAGGGATTTGCAGTGTTTTTTTTAATTCATTCTGTTGGTTTCTGGTGGGAATCGGTCAGTAGATCGCATGTTGAAAAAGGTAGTGGTCGGTAGAACGCATACCGAAACGTTGCTGATCGGTAGAGCGCATATCGAAACAGCACCAGAATTTGAAAGGAAATATAAATTGGGTGTTGCTACCTTAGAAGGCTCATTTTACTGAATCACTTTTTCAGGTGGAATGTGATTCGCTTGAAAGATGACGAGCGGATTATGAAAATCCCTCGCTTCCTGGCGATTTCCACTCCAGATCACGGCGTCTCAACTTGTAAAAGTAGGTAGCTAGGAGATGACCCCATCCATTATACACGACTCAGATGGATATCTTCGATCCGGGCAAGTCGTGCTCAAGCATTATAACGCGATCAATAGCCGCCTACGTGTAGCCTGATCCTCGGTCGAACGGCACTTGGCCTAATCCCCCTGTTGAGTCGTCAGGGGAACTTGTAGAGTGATTTCCGGTCTCGAGTTACCTACCTACCTGTTATCTGTGTTCAACATGGGGTTGTTCCCCTTTATACGCTGTCGAAACTGAGATGATAACTTCCATTTACAGGTAGGTCCTACTTCCCAGAAAGTTGTTGAGTTGCTCTCAGACCAGACGAAGTTATAAGTTTCAAGAGGCGAATTATTTTTGGAAACCGAAAATCGATTTATCATCAGTTGAATTCTGCGCTCAAGTAAAACCATCTTTCTGTTAAGCAGACACCAACGTTTCGAGAAACTTTTTCGTGAGTTTCAGTTTAAAACTAGGTACATGTATATTAAGAATGTAGAAGACGTGGTGTCCTGAACTAACACGACAGACGTAGTGTCTGTAACAGTCTTCGAGCAATATATCACCAATATATCGGCCATCGAGTGCCAACATCCCTTTTAATAACTAGGTATAGTTATAAACACGATTGCGAATCGCTAGTCATTGGTCCATCGGTACACGTTTTATCAATCACATTTGCAAGCCTGTGACAGAGTGTAACAGTGGGGGTGGACCCTCGACAGTCCCCCTCCTAGACCAGCGAGATTATCACCGGTTAAGAAGGGATATCGATTAGGCTTCCCCAAGCGACCCCGTCTCCACCGGAAGAAAAAATGTATCGAGAACAACCCACACTGTTACACTCCTCCCCACATGACATACTTCCGGGTAGCAGAAGTATGAGAGGGAAAAGGGGAATGAAAAGTAGTATGAATTTCTGGTTCAGGAGACGACATCTGAACAATTTCAAGGTGACTAACCTCCATCGTAATGGTACTACCTCAATAATATTTTACTGGTGGAGAACAAAGCTCCTGTGTGATGAATTTAGAATTTTCATCACGGTGGCGTGAAAGGAGGAAAAGTCGCAGGCGGCTGTAGTCAACCGATCATCTACGACTTTGGAAGGAGATGGAGGTGGGTGAGTGAATTTACCTAGGCGGCTGTAGTCAACCGATCATCTAGGTAAGGAGAGGTCCTTGTCTAGGCGGCTGTAGTCAACCGATCATCTAGACAAGGAGGAGAGGAGGTAAATTCTCAGGCGGCTGTAGTCAACCGATCATCTGAGAGGGATAAGGTAAGAGAGAGAAGAGAGAGCTGGTTAGAGGAAGTGTCGAATGAAGCTAAAGCTCCAGGATCCAGGGTTATATAGGAACTGGAGGCCTCTCCCTCCAACTCCCCTGTTGGGAGTTTTGGGGGGGGCCCAGGTTGTGTTCCCTGGATTCTGTTGCCTGTCTCCCCACTCAGTAGTTTATTAGCGGAAAGTAAGTTTTACATGCGGATATTGGTGAGAGCTTAAAGTTGTTGGTGGAGTGTTCCCGGGAGGGACTCACGACAGAGGTCCCCCCAGTTCGAACCAATGTTTGAGGAGCTGAAGGCGCAAGGTGACAGGGGCTGAGGGCTGCGGCAAACAAAAGTGTAGCTGAAGGCGCAAGGAGACAGAGGCTGAGGGCACGGCAAACAAAAGTGGAGCTGAAGGCGCAAGGTGACAGAGGCTGAGGGCTGGCGCAAACAATCGGTGGAGCTGAAGGCAAAAACATGACAGGGTTGGCTTAATTCTAGGACTTAATTCTAGTAAGACAGCGAGCATAGGTTGCAGAATATAGGTAGCATAGTGAGAAATAGGATAAGTAATATAAGATAGGTATCATAGTGAGAAATAGGATAAGTAATATAAGCTATAAGACATAAGTATAGTAGTGGTGTAGGTGAGATGAGATGATTACAATGAGGAGAATGACATAGTAGACTAATATTTACAAGGTTGGTATGTGGAAGGTTGGTATTTACAAGGTTGGTATGTACAATTTTTACAAGGTTGGTATTTACAAGGTGGGTATGTACAAATTTGGACAGGGTTTACAGATTGGAACGGGGTGTTGAAGTTCGCCGTTCCCTGGGTGTGGAGAGTGTGCAGTGTAATGTAGTGAGTGTGTATTGGTGGTGAGGTGATGGGGTGAGAGAGGCGACTCCCTCTAACAGTCTTCACGTTAGTGAAGACTGATAGAGGGGCCCCTTCACTGCCGGGGCGGTGGTGAAGGGGAAGAGCCGGTGGGAGCCGGTACCCGGGACGTCGCGGAGAGAGGCGGCGACGTTGGGGTCCGGTGGGTGAAATGGAGGCGACGTGTGGCGTTTGTGGTGTGGGGTTGGTCGGGTGAGTGGTGTGGGGCGAAGTGTCGGGGAGGACTGGGGCTGGCTTACATCGGGCGAGGGGTACAGTGTGGGGCTTCCCGTCAATTAACAGGGTAGCCGTGGTGTGTGTGGAGCGGATGACGTGGAAGGGCCCGGCGTAGAGAGGTTGAAATGTTTTGTGGATGCCGGGCTCCTTCAAGTACATGTGAGTGGCTGTGTAAAAACGTTGGGGATAGGTGGTGTCGTTGTGTGGTGTTGTTGTGCGGAGTGGTTCCCTGTTAATTGACGGGGTGGTGTGTGGAGTGAAAATGTCGGCCGGTAAACGTAGAGGGTCTCGAAATGCGTGTTGTGCGGGACTTGTGTTGTCTGAAGGACGGGCGGAAGTGCGAAGGCTGAGTAATACGTAGGGGAGGGTTTTGGTCCATGAGGGGGATGTGGCTGATGTGGAGATGGCTTGCTTAAGGACCGAGTGCCACCGCTCTATTTTCCCGTTGGATTGGGGGTGATAAGGAGTGGTGCGGATTTTTTGAATCCCGAGGGAACGGAGCAGGTCGGCAAAGTGGGCTGATTCAAACTGCCTCCCCTGATCGACCGTGAGTGTCCGCGGACAGCTGTAGCGGCTGATCCACTGATTGAGGAAGGCCGCGGCGACGGCGTCCGCGGTAATGTGGGCGAGTGGGATACACTCAACCCAATTGGTCGCACGGTCGATCATGGTGAGGCAGTACCTCTTCCCCTCGGAGGGGGGAAGAGGGCCGACCAGATCTAGATGGACGTGTTCCCACGGGAGGGAGTCGGGAATGGGTTGAGGAGGTACATGGGGGTGAGCCGAGACCTTAAATTGCTGGCACTTCTGGCACCCCAGAACCCAGGTACGGATATCCGTGTTCATGTGGGGCCAGAAGTACCGCGTCTTGATCAGGTCCCGGCTCGCCCGGATGCCGGGATGATGGAGGGAGTGATAGTGGAGGAACAACTGCCGCCTCAGCTCCGGTGGGACGTAAGGGCGCGGTGAATCGGCCGTTACGTCGCACCAGAGGTCGAGGGGAGGCAGTTGTTCCAATTTGGAGGCGGAGATGAGGTTGGAGAGTGCGGGGTCGGAAGTTGGTGTTTGGTGGGTTTTTAGGGTTTGTGGGGAAGGGAAAGGCAGTAACTCCACCACCGGCGCGGGGGTGGGGGTGGGGCGGGAGAGTGCGTCTGCTACGCAGTTGTCGGCCCCCGGCAAATAACGAATATCGGACGTAAACTGTCCGATAAATTCGAGTTGCCGGAGGCGACGGGGGGAGGCGGATTTACGATTTTGGAGGAGGGCATGTGTGAGGGGCTTATGATCAGTGATGACAGAGAACTGCCTGCCCTCCACGAAGTCACGGAAGTGCTTGATGGCTTCGTGGATGGCGAGGAGTTCTCTGTCAAAAGTGGAGTAATTTTTTTGAGTTGGGGAAAGAGTTTTTGAGAAGAAACCGAGGGGTTGGGGGGTGGCGCCGGTGTGTTGGTGGAGTACTGCCCCGATGGCCCAGTCAGACGCATCGGTCGTGATGGAGAGGGGAGCATGGGGATCGGGATGGGCTAATAGAGCGGCGTCTACTAGGTCCTTTTTGCAATTTTGAAAGGCGGTTGTGAGGGCGGGGGTCCAGGAAATGGGGCGGTTATCGTTCTTTTTGGCCGGCTGTGGGATAGCGTGTATGAGTGGTTGTTGGTGTTGTGCTGCGTGTTTGATGTGTCTACGATAAAAGTTCAACATACCCAGGAAACGGCGAAGTTCTGAGACGGTGCGGGGTTGGGGGAAATCAGTGAGAGCGTGTACTTTGTCCGGGAGAGGCTTGATCCCGTCGGACGAGACTTGATGGCCGAGGCAGCGGAAGGAGGGCTGGGCGAGGACGCATTTTTGAGAGTTGATGGTGAGGCCCTCGGCGGCGAAGATGTCGAGGACTTGCTTAAGGTGTGTCAGATGTTTGTGTGGGTCCCGGGAGGCGATCAATACGTCATCCAGGAAACAAAACACGAATGGTAGTCCCCGCAGAATATTATCCATATAACGCTGCCACGTCTGGGCAGCGTTCCGGAGGCCAAAGCCCATTTTTATGTACTCAAAAAGGCCGAAAGGTGTTATGATGGCGGTTTTGGGTACGTCGGGCGGGTAGATATGTATGTGGTGGAAGGCTCTGGAGATGTCTAGGGTTGAGAATATGGTCGTGTTGTGGAGGTGTGAGGAGAAGTCTCGGAGGTGGGGGACGTTGTAGAGGTCCGGAGTGGTCTTGGCGTTCAGGCGGCGGTAATCGCCGCAGGGGCGGATATCCCCGTTGGGCTTCTGTACGATATGTAACGGTGAAGCCCACGGGGATTTGGAGGGGCGGATAATACCATCTGCTATCAGGTTATCGAAATGCCGCCGGGCTTGGGACAGTTGGAGGGGGTGGAGGCGGCGGGCTTTTGCTGAGATTGGGGGTCCAGAGGTCTCAATGTAGTGTTGTGTTTGGGTGATATGTGCTGAGGGGCGGCGCTGGGGTTTATATTGGAGGAGGAGCGTTTCGAATTGAGTCGGGGGGCGATCGACCGTGTGGATGAATCCGGGGATTGGCTTCTGGGTGGAGGGGTCGAGCAGGCGCGCGTTCCGGACGTCAACCTGGAGGCCGAAATAGGCGAGGAAGTCGGCCCCCAGGATTGCCTTCTCCACGTCCGCCACGGTAAATTCCCACTCGTACGCGAGCCCGCTCATGTGGATGGATGAGCGGTACGTCCCGTACGAGGGGATGGTGGTACCGTTGGCGGCGTAGAGGAGTTGCCGGTAACAACGCGCCTGTCGCCGGAGAATATTGTTCGGGAAAATGGAGAGCGCCGCCCCTGTGTCGACGAGGAAAGGGACATTCGTCTTTGAACATTTTAAGAAAAGGCGCTGGTGAGCCGGGGTGGAGTGCGGTAAAATGGCGGCGACGGTGGGCGTATGTGTTGGCGGCGGTTGGTCCCCTGCGAAGGAGACGCGGGGTGGTTTCTTGCCGTTCCGGAGAGGGGGAACGGTGGCGTCGGCTGGGGGGCTGGCCCTCTTGGTAGCAGGTGGGGCGGTTCCGTTCCGGGGAGGGGGAACGGTAGCGGCGGCGGGAGTGGCGGCCGGAGGGGGTTTTGCCCTGGAGGCGGGCGTGGAGGGGCCGTTCCGTGGTGGGGGAATGGTAGCGGCGGCGTGAGTGGCGGCCGGAAGGGTGGCTGCCCTGGAGGCGGGCGTGGAGGGGTCGTTCCGGGGTGGGGGAACGGTAGCGGCGGCGTGAGTGGCGGCCGGAGGGGGTTTTGCCCTGGAGGCGGGCGTGGAGGGGCCGTTCCGTGGTGGGGGAACGGTAGCGGCGGCGTGAGTGGCGGCCGGAAGGGTGGCTGCCCTGGAGGCGGGCGTGGAGGGGACGTTCCGAGGTGGGGGAACGGTTGACGGTGGGGTGAGGGTTTTGGCGGCGCTGGCAGGCGCGGCCGGGAGGTTGGCAGCCGTGGCGGCGGCGTAGGAGGGGTAACGGGGCTTCGTGGTGGTGGTGTGAATGCGGGCGGGGAGGGGTTGGTTTTGGTCCCCCCCGTTTTGGCGAGGAGGGGGGGCCCACCGGATTTACCGGCGGGCGGCCGCGTTTCCCTGCTTGGAGGTGAAGGAGCAGGGGGGCTGGCATTTTCGGGCCTCCCCACCGAAGTTAACGTGATAGAAACATCGGTGGGGGGGGTCAGCTGGGAGGTAGGCGGTCCTGGAGGGGCGCACGGAGGTGGAGGGGGTCGCTGTGGCTGGAGACTGTCCCCTGCGTTGCTGAGGGGGGGAAGTGGTGCGGCGTTCGGGCGAGCGCTGGCGTTGGCGGTCGATGGAGGGGGTTGGCCGGCGCTCGGTGGAGAGGGAGCGGCGCCGGTGGAGGGAGGGGGGCCGGCGGCGCTCTCGTGACGGCGTCCGGTCTCGCCGCGGGGTGGAGGTGCGGGGTGCGCCGACTTCCGTGACGCCGGCGGCTGCGGTGAGGTCGTGGACCGTGTCGGCGAGCCGCAGGAGCGGTTCGTCTGGGCCGTCGAGGTGGCTGGCGAGCGCCATTTGCATGGGGTGTGGTAGGGCTCGCAGCCAGAACGTCCGTGCGATGTCGGCCGTCATCACGTCGTGCAGCTGATGACGCAGACGGCGGTAGAGGTGGGAGGGCTTCAGATCGCCGAGGTGCTGTGGTTGGGAGAGTGCTGCGATCCGTGCGATCTTCGAAGGTTGGTACAGCGAGACGAGGCGGTTGCGGAGGTCATCATATGCGGCCGTGGCGTCGGGAGAGATGTCCGACGTCTGTAGGAGGATCTCGTACGGGAGCAGCGAAATAATGCGGGAGTAACGGGTCCGCTGGCTGCGGATGTTGGCGGCCGAAAACGCAGCGTCGACTTGAAAGAACCACAGCGCGTGGTCGTGCGTGTAGAAGGGGGGTAGTGACAGCGGGAATGACGCCGAGGCCGTTGTGACGTCGGCGGCGGCGTGTGCGGCGGCTGCAGCAGCGGCGGCAGCGGCGGCGGCGGATGCGGAGGAGCCGGGTGGCGAGAGGCTGGTGAAGGGGTTTTCGGCTGCGTCAGTTGTCGCAGCGGTCGGTGGCTGCAGCAGGGATGGCCGGAGGAGCGGCGGCGTCGGTGAGTTCGGGTCCATGGCTGTAACTAAAATTCAAAAATGAGGTAGTTTTGAATTTGAAAATCGCAATCGGCGGAAGCGGAGGTGCGTTGAGAGCTGGAGTTGAGCGGTGAGGTTGGGCCAAGAATTGCGAATTTACACTGACTGTTTAAATTTGAATTTAAAATTGTGGACACCGAACTAGACTGGGGCGACACATGAGGTGGTAAGAGGATAGAAGGTTGGATGAACGTCGGGTTCACCACTGTGATGAATTTAGAATTTTCATCACGGTGGCGTGAAAGGAGGAAAAGTCGCAGGCGGCTGTAGTCAACCGATCATCTACGACTTTGGAAGGAGATGGAGGTGGGTGAGTGAATTTACCTAGGCGGCTGTAGTCAACCGATCATCTAGGTAAGGAGAGGTCCTTGTCTAGGCGGCTGTAGTCAACCGATCATCTAGACAAGGAGGAGAGGAGGTAAATTCTCAGGCGGCTGTAGTCAACCGATCATCTGAGAGGGATAAGGTAAGAGAGAGAAGAGAGAGCTGGTTAGAGGAAGTGTCGAATGAAGCTAAAGCTCCAGGATCCAGGGTTATACAGGAACTGGAGGCCTCTCCCTCCAACTCCCCTGTTGGGAGTTTTGGGGGGGGCCCAGGTTGTGTTCCCTGGATTCTGTTGCCTGTCTCCCCACTCAGTAGTTTATTAGCGGAAAGTAAGTTTTACATGCGGATATTGGTGAGAGCTTAAAGTTGTTGGTGGAGTGTTCCCGGGAGGGACTCACGACATCCTGCATACGAGTATTGGCGGATAATGTTGTCAGAGGTTATTGTCCAGTGAATTGTGCTCATCTGGGCAACATTTAGGTGATCAACCTCCATCGTTGGGATGGAACAACTATTGGGACTTGTCAATTGGGACATGGCATCAATCGCCTTCTAATGAGCTCAGTATGACATAATTATTTATGGCGACGACGTACCTACAGTGGTGAGGAAACTCGACGGGATACTGAAACGACTCGGGGAGGAGGGATTGGAAATTCATCCAGATAAATGTACATTCTTCAAGAAAGAAATCAAGTAGGTACTTGGGACACATTATCTCGGCCTCTGGAGTAGCAACAGACCCAGCCAAAACTCAAGCAGTTCAAAATTGGCCTCAACCACAATCGAGGAAGCAGGTAAGATCATTCCTGGGACTGTGTTCTTATTACCGATGTTTCGTGAAAAACTTTTCAGATATTGCTCAACCACTCACACGGCTTACAGCAACGGGAATCCCATTCCATTGGGATAAGAAGTGCCAGGATAGCTTTTGTAAGCTTAAGAACATGATGACATCAAGTCCAGTACTAGCTTATCCTGATTTTAAAGCCCCATTTGTTCTAGACTGTGATGCTAGTGGCCACGCCATAGGTGCCGTACTGTCCCAACAGGTTGAAGGGGAAGAACATGCCATTGCGTGCTATAGTTACACACTTTCTAGAGCAGAACAAAACTATTGTGTGACTAGGCGAGAACTTCTAGCAGTTGTCAAAAGCATTCTTCATTTCCATCATTATCTATACGGAACAGAATTTACGCTTCGAACAGACCATTCTGCGCTAACCTGGCTCAAGACCTTCAAAAAGCCTGAGGGACAGTTGGCTAGGTGGATTGAAACCTACAGAGCTATAATTTCCAGATCCAACACAGAAAAGGTCGTCGCCACGGAAATGCGGATTCTCTTTCTAGGCGTCCGTGTGAAAATTATTGCCGATATTGTGCACGACGAGAGGAAAGAGAGAGAGAGGAAGCCTCTCATGAAGTTCGTGCAATCCAGTTTGAATTTGGGATAAATGAAAACCAAGACGATGAAATCATAAAAAGAGTTGCATCTTGGAAGCAAAAAAAACCAGTCATGCAGCATGACTTAATGAGCGAATTTTCAAAGAAATATTCGAATTAATGGCTATGGTTTTGAATAAAGGAAAACTTCGGTCTAAAATTTGGTTTTCTATGTATATTCTCTTCGTATTTATTTTAATTTGTACGTTTCGTCCATCCTGATTCTACCGTTTGTTTATTTTCAATCTGACCACTCTAAGGGGGTTGGGGGGGGGGGGGGGGGGTAAGAGTTTAAAGATTATCCTAGTTTTGGGTAATTTTTGCGCACTTTAAATGCTCTAATTTAAGAACGGGTTTAGATATCTAAAATCCGATTTCACCATCGTGTTCAGCGTGCAAAAACCTTTAAAATGAGGGGTCACTTGTTAGAAAATAACATTTTGGGGATTTTTGGGTAATTTTTGCGCACTTTAAATGCGCCAAAACCCTCCTTAGAGTAGGCCAATTTCGCCCATCTTCGAACTTAGCCTTTCGATTGCCAAGATAGATTTTTTGTGCAAATTTGAGCTGTTTATCTCAATTCTATCGAGAGTTATCGTCTGGAGTGACACATATATATATATATACATATAAAAAAGTGTTAAATTTCAGGAATCGTTTTAGAATGGTCTGAAACGGATTTCTATGAAGAAAATTTCCAAAAATTTATATTATTTAAATTTCGAAGCCATTGCAATAGCTTCATTTTCTTTGAAAATTCGCTAAAAAACAAAAAAAAAAAAACCAGTCATGCAGCATGACTTAATGAGCGAATTTTCAAAGAAATATTCGAATTAATGGCTATGGTTTTGAATAAAGGAAAACTTCGGTCTAAAATTTGGTTTTCTATGTATATTCTCTTCGTATTTATTTTAATTTGTACGTTTTGTCCATCCTGATTCTACCGTTTGTTTATTACGTAATTGTACTAAGTGCTTATTTATTTGATCGCTGTGGGTAAATTCAAGGAGTTGTACTAATCGTTTGCCTCCCCCTTTTTTGCTTCGAACTCTCGTCTTCAATTAATACTTCTCACATATTTCAATCTGACCACTCTAAGGGGGTGGGGGGGGGGGGGTAAGAGTTTAAAGATTATCCTAGTTTTGGGTAATTTTTGCGCACTTTAAATGCTCTAATTTAAGAACGGATTTAGATATCTAAAATCCGATTTCACTATCGTGTTCAGCGTGCAAAAACCTTTAAAATGAGGGGTCACTTGTAAGAAAATAACATTTTGGGGATTTTTGGGTAATTTTTGCGCACTTTAAATGCTCTAATTTGAGAACGGATCAAGATATCTAAAATCCGATTCCACCATCGTGTTCAGCGTGCAAAAACCTTTAAAATGAGGGGTCACTTGTTGGAAAATAACATTTTGGGGATTTTTGGGTAATTTTTGCGCACTTTAAATGCTCTAATTTGAGAACGGATCAAGATATCTAAAATCCGATTCCACCATCGTGTTCAGCGTGCAAAAACCTTTAAAATGAGGGGTCACTTGTTAGAAAATAACATTTTGGGGATTTTTGGGTAATTATTGCGCACTTTAAATGCTCTAATTTGAGAACGGATCAAGATATCTAAAATCCGATTCCACCATCGTGTTCAGCGTGCAAAAACCTTTAAAATGAGGGGTCACTTGTTGGAAAATAACATTTTGGGGATTTTTGGGTAATTTTTGCGCACTTTAAATGCGCCAAAACCCTCCTTAGAGTAGGCCAATTTCGCCCATCTTCGAACTTAGCCTTTCGATTGCCAAGATAGATTTTTTGTGCAAATGTGAGCTGTTTATCTCAATTCTATCGAGAGTTATCGTCTGGAGTGACACATATATAAATAAATATATATATATATACATATAAAAAAGTGTTAAATTTCAGGAATCGTTTTAGAATGGTCTGAAACGGATTTCTATGAAGAAAATTTCCAAAAATTTATATTATTTAAATTTCGAAGCCATTGCAATAGCTTCATTTTCTTTGAAAATTCGCTAACAAGATTGGGGCGGAAAGGACTGGAGCAATGCAGCGTTGTGATTTACATGTGAACCGTTGTATCAAATCCTACCAGAAACAGTAGAGTAGCTACCTACCTTCTTATCAGCTTAAATTTTCCGTTAGGTAGGTACTCAAGCAGCTTCCTGCCATAAAGAAGTGATTTAACAATGTGACAGGACCGTTTACATGATCCACTTAACGAACACAACAGACAAAAAACTACAGGATAAAAATCGAATAGTCTATTTCCACGTAAACTAACAAACTGTAGACCGGTTTCGGTTGTTAAACCATCATCAGTACACAATAGAATGAAACTACTGGAACTTGAGCTCCTATTTATACAACTCGAGTGAATGGTAGTGCAATCTCATTGGTTGTTGAGGACAAGGAAGTGAAAGGGAGGTGGAGACTGATTGGCTGGAATACAACACAAGTGAGGGATGGTACATTCTGAAAGGAGGTAGGACTAAAGGAAAAGAAACAAACGCCATGAGGTGATACTAACCAAGGTTACAGAAATAAATCGATTAAAGGTGAATGATTTTGGAAATTTATTTCATTTACAGAAGAGCCTAATTTATGAATTTTCAGTATTTCCAACCGCTCCAATGTATTGTTTCGAACCTTTATTACAAAAAAGAACCAGCTCAACTGATGAATTGTTCCTATCAATACTGAAGTTAAATCCATGACCCTCCTCCCTTAAATGATTAGCAAAAGCCGAATTACCAGAACCATCCCTAAAACATCGTTCGTGTTCCCTTAACCTTTCCCTGAATTTACGTCCCGTTTGACCACAATATTTAACTCCACAATCACATTTCAAAAGATAAACCCCACTCCTATCCTCTACCGGAATTTTATCTTTTACATTACCCAGAATTTTCTTTAGAGAATTTTGATAATGAAACCCCACCCTAAACCCCCTCTTTTCAATTATATTTCCTAGTTTCTGTGATATCCCTCCATAATATGGCAAACTAACGCATTACCTCCTACTAAATTTGAAACACCCCCTTGAAATTTCCTATTACTAACTTTACGCCATATTCTGTCAATTGACTGTTTTTTATAACCATTAGACTCCGCTATTGCATAGGATCTCTTTCTCTTTTTGAAAGTCACCAACGTTCATAGGGACAGACAATGCTGTATGAATCATACTATAAAAAGAAGCAAATTTGTGAGATGGTGGATGATTTGAACTACAGTGAAAATCGTTTATAGTGGACTTCAAGGGACCGGGAACTTTTGTCTACTACAGCCGATTTCCATTACGAACGATGTATCACTTATAGTGGAATGTACCTCCACTTGACAAAGTTTGAGAGAAAATAATTTTTTTTCCGATAAGATCACAAAGGCTTATTATTGGAAATAATAAACCAAAAGGAGTAATGAAAAATTTGCTTTTATTTATGCTTTTATTATTTAAACAAGTCAAATGTCAAAACATGTCAAATTTATGTTTAGTGAAATAAAGAAAAAAATCATTTTACTTGAAAAATGAGGTCATAAGCGTCTGTTTTTGGTTTATTATTCTGTGAATAATACACCTATGTAATCGCTCAGCAAAAATTTTTTATAACACCCCCTCAAACTTTTTTCTTTTCCGTTGCAAGGTGTGTAGATTCAAAAAATGCAATGTCCGTCCGCCGTATCACGTGTACAGGCTTCATTTTCGATCTAAAAAAGTCGTTCTTTCGCACACATGCTCCATTTGGGCCCTAGTTGTGTCCCGAAACTTTTCAGCCCGATCGGAATATACCCAGGGGTGTTATGAGTGAAAATGTGTGTGAAAATAGGTACTTTTTGCGTTTTAGCAACATGTTGGTAACATGAGCTTCCGAGGTATCGTTTTCCATGTTTTTGGGGACGAGAAGATCGAATATGAAGTCGATTTTGGCCAAGGAGTGGAAAATTGAGGTTGTACCAGATGTTCAGCTCCCAAAATTGATTTTTTATGAGTCAAATACCTGCGAAATCACCATCAATTTGTAGAATAACACTAGAAAAAGTGTCAACACGTGGATCAAGACGATTAAATGGCACTACCAATGATCAAAGATAATTTGAAAAAAAAAAAAAAAAAAGATCGTACCTACCTAATTTGTGTTTTGGGGGCCAAAATTGGTGGAAACCGTCAGAAATAGCTATTTCAATTATTTCACATGAAACAAACAATAAATGTACAGCCAACATTTCTGTAGAATAATAAACCCCATGTGACAAGGACTTTGCAGCGTTTTTGGAATCTACGCACCTTGAAACGGAAAAGAAAAAATTTTGAGGGGGTGTTATAAACATTTTTTGCTGAGCGAATACATAGGTGTATTATTCACAGAATAATAAACCAAAAACGCTGCAAAGTCCTTGTCACATGGGTTTATTATTCTATTGGAGTTCTAGAGATTCTTGTTGGCTGTTAAATTTATTGTTTCTTTCATGTGGAATGATTGAAATAGCTATTTCTGATGATTTCCACCAATTTTGGCCCCCAAAATGTTTTCTTTTCCGTTTCAAGGTGCGTAGATTCCAAAAATACAATGTCCGTCCGCCGTCCGCCGTACGCCGTATCACGTGTACAGGCTTCATTTTCGGTCTAAAAAAATCGTTCTTTCGCACACATGCTCCATTTGGGCCATAGTTGTGTCCCGAAACTTTTCAGCCCGATCGGAATATATCCAGGGAGTTATGAGTGAAAAAGTGTATACAAATAGGTACTTTTTGTGTTTTAGTAACATAGTAGTAAAATGAGCTTTTGAGGTATCGTTTTCCATGTTGGGGAGGAGAAGACCGAATTTGAAGTCGATTTTGACCAAGGAGTGGAAAATTGAGGTTGTACCAGATGTTCAGCTCCCAAAATTGATTTTTTATGAGTCAAAAACCTGCGAAATCGTCTGAAATCACCATCAGTTTGTATAATAACACTAGAAAAAGTGTCAACACGTGGATAAAGACGATTAAATAATCGTACAATCAATGATCAAAGGTAATTTGAAAAAAAAAAGAAAAAAGGAGCGTTGTACCTAATTCAAATTTTGGGGGCCAAAATTTGTGGAAACCACCAGAAATAGCTATTTAAATTATATTACATGAAAGAAACAATAAATAAACAGCCAGCATTTCTGTAGACCAATAAAATAATAGAATAATAAACCCATGTGACAAGGACTTTGCAGCGTTTTTTGCTTGGACAGCTTCATCTGAGAACGAGAGAAGTTTTCCTCCCGCGCATGTTTCTCCTTTAAGCTTGAGAGTTTTATCAGGTGGCAGTCGGAAAAAAAGACCTGTTTCGTCTGCATTGAAAATCTGGTCATCACGATAACCCTCTCGGAGTTTCGGCAATTCATCCCGGAGCCAATCGGTCGTAATAGAACGGTAAACAGACCCAGACTCACCTGCAATTTTTCCAAAAACGATGTTGTGTTTGCTTTTTCTTGGAGGAGTGGGCCATTTATTGGCACATTATTCGAACTATGCAACTTGAACCAAGACAACAGGGCCCTATCCAAATCCGGATGAGTGAAGCCTCTAACTTTCTTTACTTTTTCACCCTTGTCAAACTGTTCCACCACCTTCGATTTGGACTTCACAATCGCGTATACAGCCGAACGGCTGGTTTTGAATTCACTTGCGAGGCTTCCCGCTGAATCGCCCGACTCGAACCGACAAATAAGTGCGAATTTCTCCTCGACTGTGAGCTGCCGACGCAAGGTCTTCGACATTGTGAATCACACTGGTGAATCCGACGAGTATCAGACGAGTACCACAACAAATGAAATGATGCAATGAAATGACATGAATGTCCACTGTCCACTAAAACTGATAGATTTCTGGCCAACGGATCGATAAACGCGTCTACTATAGCCATATTCCACTATAAGTGATTGTTCCACTATGAACGATTCTGGGCAATTAACGCCATAACACTCGGAGGGACCGGACATTTTGTCCACTATATACGAAAGTCCACTGTAACCGATTCCACTATAAACGATTTTCACTGTATTATGAATAACAACATCAGTATATGTAGGTTTTCTAAATACAGAGAATTTATGTGCACCCCTTTTAAACACAACAGACATCAAAGTTCAAAAGTAAACTTTATAAAGACATCGGCGGGAGTTTGGTGCTGATGGTTGTGAACAGTCAGAGATAACGAGTTTCGCCCCAACGGCCACCAAATCAAACTGACCCACACCAGACGGCGATGTTAATGTTAGCCTTCCTCAGACCAGAAGCTCCATCAACGGAGTTGTAAATTGACATAAACACATGTTCGAATAAGATCGAAAGGGTTTTTTTTTCCTGCGTAGTAAACTGTTTTATGGAAGTCGTTTTGAGAATGAAAACGGGCTCCGATCGCCTCGTAAAGTCGAGGGTTCGTCTAGCGAGTTGCAGATGGCAGATGCGTCTGTTTATGCCGAACGCTATTGACTTGTAAATGTTTTCCCAACGGGGGGGGCTCTCCCCGTCCTAAGAGGCCAAAAACTCGCATCATTCACAGCAACAAAGTCTGGCAAGCTCATTACGGGCGACTCCTGAGTAGTACAATACTAAGTACCTACAACAGAAATGGACCATTAACTGTTTAAACTATGGAGGTGGTTTAATTTTAAACGAACATTTCATTTTTCATGTTTGACGTTGAATCCAACTCTGGAACACACATTGATGTTGCTTCGTTTTGGTTTATTATTCTGTGAATAATACACCTATGTATTCGCTCAGCAAAAGATTTTTATAACACCCCCTCAAAATTTTTTCTTTTACGTTTCAAGGTGCGTAGATTTCAAAAATGCAATGTCCGTCTGCCGTACGCCGTCCGCCGTATCACGTGTACCGGCTTCATTTTCGGTCTAAAAAATTCGTTCTTTCGCACACGTGCTCCATTTGGGCCCTAGTTGTGTCCCGAAACTTTGCAGCCCGATCGGAATATACCCAGGGGTGTTATAAGTGAAAATCTGTATACAAATAGGTACTTTTTGTGTTTTAGTAACATGGGCTTTTGAGGTACCTATCGTATTCCATGTTTTTGGGTCGAGAAGACCGAAAATGAAGATGATTTTTTGACCAAAGAGTGGAAAATTGAGGTTCTAAGGAAGTTTCAGCCTTAAATTCACGTTAAATTTTGGTCTAAAATCTTCGTTTTTCCGCACACAGTTCGGGTCCCCATTTGGGAACACATTTGGCTCCTGGTTGTCATCCGAAACACGGCAGCCCGATCAGTATACACCCAGGGGCGATATGGGAGAAAGGTGGGTGTAAAAATGAAGTTTTCGAGGGATTTTTGAGGTTTTAGTGAACACGAGCTTGTGAGGTATCGTTTCCCATGTTTTTTAGGGCGGGAAGACCGAATATTAGGTTGATCTTAACCGAAGAGTGAAGAATTGAGGTTATAACGAAGGTTAAGCTCCCGAAATTCATTTTTTATGAGTCAAAAACATGGGAAATTGTCTGAAATCACCATCAATTTGTATAATAACACTAGAAGTAGTATCAACAGGTGAATCAAGACAATTAAATGGTACTATCAATGATCAAAAATAATCGTTTGAAAGGAAAAGCCGAGCCTAATTCTAGAACGAAAGAAAAAGAGCGTACTACCTAATTTGTGTTTTGGGGGCCAAAATTGGTGGAAACCATCAAAAATAGCCATTTCAGTAATTGCACACGAAAGAAACAATAAATGAACAGCCAACATTTCTGTACGTATGTCCAATAGAATAATAAACCCATGTGACAAGGACTTTGCAGCGTTTTTTTTTTTTTTTTTTTATGGCGAGGAGACCGAATATGAAGTCGATTTTGACCAAATAGTGGAAAATTGAGGTTCTAACAAAGTTTCAACCTTAATTTTCCTTAAATGTTAGTTCCGCACACAGGCTGCACTGGGGCCCTGGTTGTGCTCCGAACCTCGGCAGCCCGATCGGAATACATCCAGGGGTGAAACATTTGTGCAAAATTAGGTATTTTTAAAGTCCGGCTTGTGAAGTATACTTTTCCAAGTCTTTTAGGGCGAGGAGACCAAATATGAAGTTGACTGACCAAGGAGTGGAAAATTGAGGTTCTAATGAAGTTTCAACTCCCAAAATCCTTTTTTTATGAGTCAAAAACCTGTGAAATTGTCGAAATCACCTTACATTTGTATAATGACACTAGGCGTAATATTAACAGGTGAATCAAGACAACTAAATGGCACTGTCAATGATCATAGATAGTTTGTCAAAAATAGGAGCCTAATTCGAGTTTTGGGGGGCCAAATTTAGTAGAAACCATCAAATTTCAATTATTCACAGTTTTTCATGACAAAACAACATAATGTGAAGGTCCTATGGATGGCAAAATTCAACTATTTCGGAAATCGAAACCTGAGGCCATGCTTTTTTTGTCGTCTCACTTTCTTGTGTTGTAAAATTACCTATAAATTCTTAATTTGAGAATTGTTCATGAATTCATGGAAAAAATCAAAAATAGGAACAATTTTACCTAATGTAATTCGGGATCCAATTATTGCTTATAACGAGTTTTCAACATGACCCTTTTCGTAGTTGTTTGCCCAAAAACACCCAACAAAAAAAGAAGTGATTTTGAAGTCTACAAGCCTTAAAAAGCCTACAAGATTAATATATTGATTTTGACTCCTATTTGATAGAATTTTCGATCGTAGTGAAATTGAGACCTCCAAGTATCGACAGTCAGTCTTGAGCCACCGCGGCAGAGTGGCCCGCCTCTTATCGCCCTTTAATTTTGAAACCGCGGTATTTTCTGAGACTTTCGACAATAAGTTAACCAAATATTGCAGGTTCTGCGAAGAATTACACAAACATTTCAGAATCACGCGTGTATTGCTGTATCGAAAATAAAGCGGGGTTATCTGGTGGGCATATTCTGTATTCATCGCTTTATGCAATCACTACCAGAAGAATTACAAAGTATGGATGTACTGTAGAAGACGATTATAGTGATCTTAGCCATTTTTACCGATATTGGCGAACTGTGATCCCCCCCCCCCCCCCCAGAGTTGACCTAATTTTGATTAATTTTGGTTTATTATTTTCAATAATGAACCATTGGAATCGAGCATGAAAAAAAAAAATTCTTACCCCCCTCAAAATTTGATGGTTTACGTTTCAAGGTATGTAGAATCCAAAACTGTAATAAAAATATTTCTGTCTGTCCGCCGTACGCCGTACGGGCCACTTTTCTTAGTTACCATGAAAGAAAA
This sequence comes from Leptopterna dolabrata, assembly GCA_954871275.1. Taxonomy (NCBI): domain Eukaryota; kingdom Metazoa; phylum Arthropoda; class Insecta; order Hemiptera; family Miridae; genus Leptopterna; species Leptopterna dolabrata. The sequence continues at coordinate 86,836,876 of OX940975.1, read as the reverse complement.
TTGATGAAATTCGGGTTATAGGTTCCGTTCGGGGTCTAGTTGGTCCTCGAAGCTCAACGTTACTTAAGGGGTTCAAAATAGGGGTTGAAATTTTCAAAACGCCTGTACCATTTTTTTACGTGAATATTTTTACGGTATTAAATAGTTCTTGAACTTGCGAGTTTTTTAAGACCATCCGGAGTGTCGTCCGTCCAGCCGTTCGTTCACAGTAAGACCCCGAAGTTTGCACCGACAGGCATTTTCGACTCCAGTGTGAATGAAATTGTATACAATTCAAACCAAATCTCGTAACCAGAGACGCGCCCACAATAGGAAATTTGGCGGAGATGAAATCATTGCTAGGGATCACCTGATTATATTGGCGGAGTATGAAGTCGAGTTGGTTGTTCTGTGATGTTATTTCATTTGAAAAATGATGGCTCTTTTGGAGTTTGTTGGTAGGTAGTGAAACTTGAACAAACGTTGAAGTATTATTGATGGGTAAATTATTACTACGGTAAATCATTACTCAACGGTAAATTATTACACAACGGTTCATTATACCATCTACGTAGAAGGGGCTGGAGTTTGTTGGTAGGTACTTTCGCAACTTTTTTCACTCCTCATCAACAATTTCTTTTCAGAACTTCATTATGTGTGTTTATTTTTGTTAGGTACTGTTTGTCATCGGCAGAATTATTTTAGCAACATTTAACTCGTGATTTAGGTAGGTACCTAGTAACGTGTACGGGGTTAGGTACTAACCTACGGAGGGTCTGCGATCTACATTATATGTATAGAATAGTACATATCATAAATTATATAGACGGGTTATCTATACATAGAGCTGTGATCTGTCACGGAAGGGTATTCTATACAAAATAATAAACCGTTGTGCAGGGATTTGCAGCGTTTTTTTTTAGGAATTCTATTAAAACCTGTAGGTAAATTCTTTTTCGGATCATCGTTCAGTAGGTAGCAGTTCTGGTGAGAAATTTCAGCCCATTTTACCGATTTTGCCGACTTCTGACACCTGGAAACTCGAAAATTGATCACTTTAACCGACTTTTTGATCAATATAACTGGCCAATTATTCCCCGTGTGTTTACATACAGCCGATCGGGACCTGACTGTTTCTATACTTATAACCGACTTATTTCTTCGACCGCCTTTCTACTAAGCGACTTCTACTGTATAATATACTTAATCTGTGGTGATTTTAGCCATTTTTACTGATATTGGCGAACTGTGACCCCCCTGAATTGACCTAATTTTGATTAATTTTGGTTTATTATTTTCAATAATGAACCATTGGAATCGAGCATGAAAAAAAAAATTCTTACCCCCCTCAAAATTTGATGATTTACGTTTCAAGGTATGTAGAATCCAAAACTGCAATAAAAATATTTCTGTCTGTCCGCCGTACGCCGTACGCCGTACGGGCCACTTTTCTTAGTTACCATGAAAGAAAATTGATGAAATTCGGGTTATAGGTTCCGTTCGGGGTCTAGTTGGTCCTCGAAGCTCGACGTTACTGTCAGTCATCTCTAAGGGGTTCAAAATAGGGGTTGAAATTTTCAAAACGCCTATACCATTTTTTTACTTGAATATTTTTACGGTTTTAAATAGTTCTTGAACTCGCGAGTTTTTTAAGACCATCCGGAGCGTCGTACGTCCAGCCGTTCGTTCACAGTAAGGCCCCGAAGTTTGCACCGACAGGCATTTTCGACTCCAGTGTGAATGAAATTGTATACAATTCAAACCAAATCTCGTAACCAGAGACGCGCCCACAATAGGAAACGCTGAACGGAACCTATAACCCGAATTTCATCAATTTTTGGTTTATTATTTTTTTTCATGGTAACTAAGAAAAGTGGCCCGTACGGCGTACGGCGTACGGCGGACAGACAGAAATATTTTTATTGCAGTTTTGGATTCTACATACCTTGAAACGTAAACCATCAAATTTTGAGGGGGGGTAAGAATTTTTTTTTCATGCTCGATTCCAATGGTTCGAGGTAGTTGTCGATGATACAGCGGGCATCAAGCGGCAAATTTTTTTCGCCGCGAAATGGAAATTTCGGGTTGGTCCTGACGCCCAGTGACGTCATCAGAAATTTAAAAGTCTTGCGCCAGAAAGGGGCTAGCCCCCAACTACCCTCAAAGTGTCAACTAGTTAGTAAAAAAGTACAGGTTATACCTACTACGAGTCGCGAGGAAGGTTATCACTACTGTTACCATCCACTTCTCAGGTGTGTCAGGTTATCTTCATTAGACCCTGTGCCAGAAACCCCCTTTTTACCCTACTAACATGGAAACCGATACCTCAAAAGCTCATGCTACTAAACACACAAAAAATACATATTTTTATACCCATTTTCTCTCATAACACCCCTGGGTATTATTACGATCGGGCTGCAACGTTTCGGGACACAACTAGGGCCCAAATGGAGCCTGTGTGCGAAAGAACGAATTTTTTACCGAAAATGAAGCCGGTACAAGTGATACGGCGGACGGACATTGCAGTTTTGGAATCTACGTACCTTGAAACGTAAAAGAAAAACTTTTGAGGGGGTTTCATAATTTTTTTTTGCTGAGCGATTACATAGGTGTATTATTCACGGAATAATAAACCAAAACAAGTCATTATTAATCAGAAACCAATTATGGACCATCAAATCGTTTAGAGAACAATATATTGTTCTAAGTATGAATTTTATGATTTAAAACGGCGGAAAATGTCCAAAAATTTTGCAGGGGCTGAGTGTTGTGAAGTACCTACCCACTTGGAAAATTAGCTTATTATATCATGCAGCATGACAGGAATTTTTATTGAAATTATGTATGTTTCTCTGGTTGCTATAACGTCACAAGAGAAAGAAGAGTTGTTGGGAAGAGTTTTATAACACTTCCCAAAAATTTACGTTTCAATGGGCGTAGATTCCAAAAACGCTGCAAAATCCTTGTCACATGGGTTTATTATTCTACTGGACTTCCCTACAGAGATGTTGGCTGTTCATTTATTGTTTCTCAAAAACACAAATTAGGTTTTTTTTTAAAGATTATCTTCGATCACTGATAGTGCCAATGAACACAAAAAATACCCGTACCCATTTTATACCCATTTTGGTTTATTATTCTGTGAGCAAATCATTGTCATGCATCATTCTCAGCAAAAAATTTTCATAACACCCCCTCAAAATTTATTCTTTTCCTTTTCAAGGTGCGTAGATTCCAAAAATGCAATGTCCGTCCGCCGTCCGCCGTACGCTGTCCGCCGTACGCCGTCCGCCGTATCACGTGTACAGGCTTCATTTTCGGTCTAAAAAAAGTTCTTTCGCACACATGCTCCATTTGGGCCCTAGTTGTGTCCCGAAACTTTTCAGCCCGATCGGAATATACCCAGGGGTGTTATGAGTGAAAATGTGTGTAAAAATAGGTACTTTTTGCGTTTTAGCAACATGTTGGTAACATGAGCTTTTAAGGTATCGTTTTTCATGTTTTTGGGGACGAGAAGACCGAATATGAAGACGATTTTGACCAAAGAATAGAAAATTGAGGTTCTACCAGATGTTCAGCTCCCGAAATTGATTTTTTATGGGTCAAAAACCTGGGAAATCGTCTGAAATCACCATCAATTTGTAGAATAACACTGGAAAAAGTGAAGCAGGTGGATCAAGACGATTAAATAGTACTATCAATGATCAGAGATAATTTATGAAAACAAAAAACAAAAAAAAAAAAAAAAAATATTATGTAAAAAAAAAAGGAGCGTACTTTATCCGTGTTTTGGGGGCCAAAATTGGTGGAAACCACCAGAGATAGTTATTTCAATTATTTTATATGAAAGAAACAATAAATAAACAGCCAACATCTCTGTAGGTATGTCCAGTAGAATAATAAACCCATGTGACAAGGACTTTGCAGCGTTTTTGGAATCTACGCACCTTGAAACGTAAAAGAAAAAATTTTGAGGGGGTTTTATAAAAATTTTTTGGTGAGCGAATACATAGGCGTATTATTCACAGAATAACAAACCAAAATGGCCCTGTTAGGTATCACTTAAAACTTCTTTCCCTCAACCTTACAGACCGTCAGTCTCCAATGAACGTCACATGTCTTCCGTGATTAAAATTTTATTATTCAACCTTATGAAATTCTATGGCCGATGCAGGGAATCGCCTCTCGTAGTTCTACCAACATCTTCTCATAATTTCACAGACGGGCACATTCCTGTCAAGGATCGCCCTGTGATATATTCGGATGGGACGGCGTCCACACAAAGGGAAGACCCTCGTTTTGCCCTTTTAGGAGGTAAATAGAATAATATTTCGTGTCTCCCTCCGACACTGGGAGCAGCTCGAGAGGTCGTTAGGCGGACCCCTCGTTTCCGAGGCCAAGTGGAAACTGAAGAGAAGAAGAAAATAGTGAAGAACTCATCACATAAATCCTCTCTTTATGTGCCACACTCTCCCCCTCTTCTTCATCCCGCCTACGCTATTATTTGGTCACTTTTCCAGGTGTATCCAGTTCTGTGACTACCGCTTTTGTACTACAGTAGGAGTCGCTCAGTAGAAAGGCGGTAAAAGGAATAAGTCGGATATAAGTATAGAAACAGTCAGGTCCCGATCGGCTGTATGTAAACACACGGGGAATTGGCCAGTTATATTGATCAAAAAGTCGGTTAAAGTGATCATTTTTTGAGTTTCTGGGTATCAAAAGTCGGCAAAATCGGTAAAAATGGCTGAAATTTCTCAAAAATGGTATATATTTACCAGAACTGGTACCTAGTGAACGATGATCCGAAAAACAAGAAATACCTACAGGTTCCTAAAAAAAAATTAATCAAAATTAGGTCAATTCTGGGGGGGGGGGGGTCACAGTTCGCCAATATCGGTAAAAATGGTAAAAAAAAAATCACCACAGAGTATATTATACAGTAGAAAGGCGGTCGAAGAAATAAGTCGGTTATAAGTATAGAAACAGTCAGGTCCCGATCGGCTGTATGTACACACACGGGGAATTTGCCAGTTATAGTGTTCAAAAAGTAGGTTAAAGTGATCAGTTTTTGAGGTTCCGGGTGTCAAAAGTCGGCAAAATCGGTAAAAATTGCTGAAATTTCTCAAAAATGGTATATATTTACCAGAACTGGTACCTAGTGAACGATGATCCGAAAAAGAAGATAACTACCGACAGGTTCCTCAAAAAAAATTAATCAAAATTAGGTCAATTCTGGGGGGTCACAGTTCGCCAATATCAGTAAAAATGGCTAAAATCACCACAGATTAAGTATATTATACAGTAGAAGTCGCTTAGTAGAAAGGCGGTCGAAGAAATAAGTCGGTTATAAGTAGGGCTCGGATCGATATGCTTGATAAAATCTCCAGATATGCTCGAAAAACATCTGTTTTATGCTCGATAGATATGCTCGAAAAAACCCGTTAAAAACTATAGAAAGGAAAATGAAACGAAAAAATCTACAACTTATCTTTATATACCTACGAGCTTTATTTTCAAATTGTATGTATAATTGTATCTTCAAGTTTCAGGTGTATATATGACGTTTCATTTATACACGCTACAGTTTAAAACTCTATTTACAAAATGTTCAGTACTACTAGAGGAGTCATTGAAGTAGATTCGTGTTGGTCTGTACAACAAGAATTTTTTCTATATTTTCAGTTTTGAATGATTTTCTTAGATCTGTAAAAAAAATGTCAATGACGAGAACGATCTTTCAACGTCAACTGACACGAGAGGTAAATGCTTGAATGATGCTGCTTCTTGTGCAGAGTAGTTTGGAAAATCCTCTGACGTTGCAGACTCGCCACGCAGCATCATCTCCAAGTCCATCGCTGCACTCCAACCGGGATTTCTAGCCAGCACGAACTCCAACTTTTTCCTCACAGTTTCCCCAGTCTCTCCAGGCCATGATTTGGCTTTTTCGATTACTCCGTTTATTGTAGCGACCACTTCAACCAACTCCATCCCTCGCGATTCCAACTTTAGGATGAACGTTAGGAATTCGGGGGAAATTTGAAGAAAAACGAACGATTTAGAAGAAAACCACTAGAATATGCATTTATATGCGTTTATTCTGAAAACCGCGGTTTTATGCATTTATATGCTGGATAAATAATTTAAATTCTGTTGGTCCCAGAGTGGTGAAATTACCAACAAAAGGCTTCTTTCAATGTTTACTATTCAGGAAAAAAATATGCAAATATGCTCGAATCCGAGCCCTAGTTATTAGTATAGAAACAGTCAGGTCTCGATCGGCTGTATGTAAACACAAGGGGAATTTGCCAGTTATAGTGTTCAAAAAGTAGGTAGTGATCAGTTTTTGAGGTTCCGGGTGTCAAAAGTCGGCAAAATCGGTAAAAATGGCTGAAATTTCTCAAAAATGGTATATATTTACCAGAACTGGTACCTAGTGAACGATGATCCGAAAAAGAAGATAACTACCGACAGGTTCCTCAAAAACAATTAATCAAAATTAGGTCAATTCTGGGGGGGGGGGGTCACATTTCGCCAATATCAGTAAAAATGGCTAAAATCACCACAGAGTATATTATACAGTAGAAGTCGCTTAGTAGAAAGGCGGTCGAAGAAATAAGTCGGTTATAAGTATAGAAACAGTCAGGTCCCGATCGGCTGTATGTAAACACACGGGGAATTTGCCAGTTATAGTGTTCAAAAAGTAGGTTAAAGTGATCAGTTTTTGAGGTTCCGGGTGTCAAAAGTCGGCAAAATCGGTAAAAATGGCTGAAATTTCTCAAAAATGGTATATATTTACCAGAACTGGTACCTAGTGAACGATGATCCGAAAAAGAAGATAACTACCGACAGGTTCCTCAAAAAAACGCTGCAAATCCCTGCAGAACGGTTTATTATTTTGTATAGAATACCCTTCCGTTACAGATCACAGCTCTATGTATAGATAACCCGTCTATATAATATGATATGTACTATTCTATACATATTATGTAGATCGCAGACCCTCCGTAGGTTAGTACCTAACCCCGTTTCACTACCTACCAACAGACTCCAAAAGAGCCATCATTTTTCAAATGAAATAATATCACAGAACAACCAACTCGACTTCATACTCCGCCAATATAATCAGGTGATCCCTAGCTATGATTTCATCTCCGCCAATTTTGGTTTATTATTTATAAACTGCCCCGGCCAGGCCCCCCCTGCTATTGGACATCCCCGTGGAGAAGGCTACAGTCCTCTACAAGGGTGTATAACTCTGCTAGAAGAGAGTAAATTATACTTCCGCGATGCTCCGATATACTCTGCTTCGATTCCAAAAACGCTGCAAATCCCTGCACAACGGTTTATTATTTTTGTATAGAATACCCTTCCGTTACAGATCACAGCTCTATGTATAGATAACCCGTCTATATAATATGATATGTACTATTCTATACATATAATGTAGATCGCAGACCCTCCGTAGGTTAGTACCTAACCCCGTACTCGTTACTAGGTACCTACCTAAATCACGAGTTAAATGTTGCTAAAATAATTCTGCCGATGAAAAACAGTACCTAACAAAAAGAAACACACATAATGAAGTTCTGAAAAGAAATTGTTGATGAGGAGTGAAAAAAGTTGCAAAAGTACCTACCAACAAACTCCAGCCCCTTCTACGTAGATGGTATAATGAACCGTTATGTAATAATTTACCGTTGAGTAATGATTTACCGTAGTAATAATTTACCCATCAATAATACTTCAACGTTTGTTCAAGTTTCACTACCTACCAACAAACTCCAAAAGAGCCATCATTTTTCAAGCGAATTATATCACAGAACAACCAACTCGACTTCATACTCCGCCAATATAATCAGGTGATCCCTACCAATGATTGGCCGTATTCACAAATTCCTATTGTGGGCGCGTCTCTGGTTACGAGATTTGGTTTGAATTGTATACAATTTCATTCACACTGGAGTCGAAAATGCCTGTCGGTGCAAACTTCGGGGCCTTACTGTGAACGAACGGCTGGACGTACGATGCTCCGGATGGTCTTAAAAAACTCGCAAGTTCAAGAACTATTTAAAACCGTAAAAATATTTACGTAAAAAAAATGGTGTAGGCGTTTTGAAAATTTCAACCCCTATTTTGAACCCCTTAGAGATGACTCACAGTAACGTCGAGCTTCGAGGACCAACTAGACGCCGAACGGAACCTATAACCCGAATTTCATCAATTTTCTTTCATGGTAACTAAGAAAAGTGGCCGGTACGGCGTACGGCGTACGGCGGACGGCGTACGGCGGACAGACAGAAATATTTTTATTGCAGTTTTGGATTCTACATACCTTGAAACGTAAACCATCAAATTTTGAGGGGGGGTAAGAATTTTTTTTTTCATGCTCGATTCCAATGGTTCATTATTGAAAATAATAAACCAAAATGAGGGCAAAATTGACAGAGAGTCTACAGAACAGCTGTTGTCTTGTGTTTAAAGACATCCTCCAATATGTTTATTGGGGTAACAGCAATACAAGAAAATTGACCGGATTACAAATAAATCTCCCAAAAGAACCCGAAGCCAGGAAGAAGGTTGTACATTACATCCTCTCTGCGTGTAGTTTTAATTGCCTACCTGTTCACTTTATAGAGGTTTCGGAAGAAAACGGGAGCAGAGACAATGTCCGAATCATACAAAAGTGCTACATTAAAGCCAGAGAGACCTACTTCTCTAGGTGCAGTACTCCATTTTCGACAATACCGGCGGATATCGATATAAAGGATGCTGGTTTAGTCGCCACGGATAATTTGATTCCACTCGTTTTAAGGAAAAGAACTTATAAAACAAACAAACTATCTCCCTACAACATTAAAGAAATCGAACCTCTGTCGAGAGCCTACATTACATCGACAAGGAAACGGAAACAGGAGATGGAGGACCTCGATACGAAGAGGCGAAAGCAGAATTTTATCGAGAAGACAACTGCACTAAGGGAGGAATTTAAAAGTCTTCTGGAGAAAGAAGAGAAGATAGCACAACTGAGGGAAGGATTAGAAAACCATTCCTGTTGCCGTTGGGAGAACCTAGATCCAGTAGGTGTCTACAAGGTGTCGGCGTTTACTGTTAATAATAAGAACAAATTTACCTATGTTGGTGTATTAGCGGAGAAGGATGGAGTAAAAAAGGTCTACTTCTTAAAAGGTTCCTACAAAAAGATGTTTTTAAGTGTATACGAGAACAGGGAAGCCCTTATTGCAGATGGATATATTTTAGTGCCTTATAAAAACGGTATGGAGATAATATGCTCGCCTACCAAAGAAATTTTTGTAACTTTTACTACAAATGGTGTTACGAATTACCAAAACCACACATTCGCTAAGATAGAAAATTTAAAGTTTTACACAGAGGTATGGAAGAACATCCCTTTTACCCAAGCGGATATGAGCAAGTTAAAAATATTACCATGCAGAAAATAAAAGATCGTATTAAATTTAGAGATTGCCACCGGCTAGAAGAAATTTCCGAAGGAGCGGAAATGGTAATTGCAGCCATTAAAGAGGTAAAACACAGGGACAGACTTCGTTACGTATTAAAGTTCGAAAATTCGGAGATTGTCTATTGTTCGAACTACTGGTTGGAAAGAGAATTAGGAGAGATGGACATTAGCTAATAGGATCAAGATAAAAACAGATACATTAAAACATACGCCTAATAGAAACAAGGAAAGAGTTGTATTTTGTGTGTAATAATATAATAATGTAGAAAATTATTTTTAATAAAATCTATTTGTATAAACAATCGTGTAATTATTTCTTAATCCCAACCCTAATCTAGTGCTAGGAAACATGGTTAACTACAAAACAATTAAGAGAGAGACTATTTTGGTGACTCGGGAGCCTCCTAGCTCCTATCGTGGAAACTAGCTTCGTGGAAAGCATAGCAATGTGATTTCTTACCTATATGAGACGGAAGAGAAACTTGAAGCCTCATATAGGTAAGAAATCACATTGCTATGCTTTCCACGAAGCTAGTTTCCACGATAGGGGCCGGGGCAGGGGGTTAATGAGTTAACAATGTCCTGGCTCAAGCTTGGCAGGTGCGGAACTCCCTGCCCCGGCCTCTATCGTGGAAACTAGCTTCGTGGAAAGCATAGCAATGTGATTTCTTACCTATATGAAATGTTGTATGTTTGATGTCTAGATGTTCACACCAGTCGTTTTCAGCATAGAAAGAATCCTGGGTGGAATGCAAATTGCCAAGCTGGATCGAGTTTTCATTGTTACATGCCCACCCAGGTACTAATTTTGTTACTTTTTAAACCGATCTCGAACCAAGAATATTGGACATCCAGCCTTCATATAGGTAAGAAATCACATTGCTATGCTTTCCACGAAGCTAGTTTCCACGATAGGGCCGGGGAAGGGGGTTAATGAGTTAACAGTGTCCTGGCTCAAGCTTGGCAGGTGTGGGACCCCCTGCACCGGCCCTATCGTGGAAACTAGCTTCGTGGAAAGCATAGCAATGTGATTTCTTACCTATATGAAAATTATCGAAATCCTTGGAATTGATCAAAAATGTCTGAAATGGCGATGAATTAACGCAAAAAAAGCAGTGGTAAGTCAATATCCTCTAACATTCACTCAGATACCCATGCTGCATACCTAGAACTCTCCACTTTTTAATCATGGCACCAATCGTAATAAAATAAAATAAATCAATTAATGCATGAATAATATTCGCTCACATATACATGCTGCATGCATGGTTCAATATTGTTACCTCAATTACATAGATTGTAGATGTAGAGAGCAGCAGTAAGAAATCAATAAAATGTTAGTGTAATTATTGGAAACTCCCTTTAATCTCCTCGGTTATTAACCTTAACAATCCCAAATCCACCAGCAAATTGCCACCCCACCATCCGGGACCTCTCCTACTTATATACCCGCAGATATGGGAAAGTGGGGCATTTGAATTTTCAGACTTAGCTGGCCGGACTACGAGAATGGGAGAACAGGAGCAAGGAGGAGCCACGATCTCGCGGGCCCCAGCGGGCCTCCCACCGCCACACCAACTGCCGCGAAGTGGAGGGGGTCTTGTGTGAATGTTCAGAATCGTGATAATTTATGCTTCAAATATTCAATTCTAGCCAAATTTATTAATAAGAATGCTCAGCGTGTGAGTAAATACTTCAATCTCGATCATCCTTACGACTTTTCTTGTGTGGATTTCCCTACACCACTAAGGCAGATCAAGGAATTTGAGAAAATCAAAGACATTTCTATCAACGTATATGGATTGGACTCAGATTGCAATGTATACCCACTTAAAGTCGTCAAAGATGAATTACCAGATCATCGCGATCTCCTTCTCATTGATAACGAATCGGGTACACATCATTACGTACCTATACATCAAGTATTTCGAAAAATTGGTCTTAAAGCAGGTACGAAACACAAAGAACCAATAGTAATCTGTAGAAGATGTTTTACCAAATTTAACGGTCGGTATGGTAAATCCAAGGAGGAAAAATTAGCTGAACACCGTGAATACTGCGTTAATAACAAGGCAGTTCGTGTGGATATGCCTCTGAAGAAACCATACATTGAGTTTGAGCATTGTGAAAGAATGTTGAAAGTTCCTTACGTTATATATGCTGATTTTGAAGCTATATTGGAACCAGTAGCTTGAAATTGTATAGGAACCTCTACGAAAATAATTCAAAAACATGTTCCTATGAGTTATTGCCTCTATGTTAAGAGCTCTGATGAAGTTAGGGAAGTTAAATTAAATATACCATCAGAACCGATTGTCTATAGAGGGAAAGATGCGGTTTCTCACTTTGTTCAGAGAGTTAAATCAATAGCAGAGGTTATTGCGACAGTGTATTCGTCAAACATCCCAATGACCCCTCTATCCAATGAACAAGAAATGATATTTGAAACGGCAAGGAAATGTTACTTATGCAAATTACAGTTCACCGAAAGTGATGTAAAGGTACGTGATCATTGTCACATTACCGGTAATTACAGGGGTCCAGCACACAATAGCTGTAATCTGAGGTGTAGGAACCCAAAATTCATTCCAGTACTTATACACAACCTCTCTGGGTACGACTCACATTTCATTGTAAAGGAACTTGGGTACGACGATCAAGCAATTGACATTATTCCTAACTCAGAAGAGAAATATATCTCATTTACGAAAAGTTTAGCAGGAGGTTTCAAAATTATATACATTGACACCTTCAGGTTTATGTCAACAAGTTTGGAAGCCCTCGCGAAAAACTTACCGGAATTTAAAGAGACAACCAAGTTTCATTCCCTGGAAGATCTGGATTTGATGAAGCGGAAAGGTGTATTCCCATACGAATACATCTCGTCTTGGGAAAGATTAGAAGAAACCTCCCTACCTCCTAAAGAAGCCTTCTACAGTAGATTGCAGAAACGTGGAGTCACAGATGAGGATTATCAACATGCAGTAAGGGTATGGCACCACTTCAATTGTAAAACATTGGGGGAATATAGTGATCACTACGCTAAAACGGATGTCCTCTTACTAGCAGATGTGTTTGAAAATTTTAGAAATGCAATTCACAAAAGTCATAAGCTTGACCCAGCACACCACTTCACATTACCCGGTTTATCGTGGGATGCTATGCTTAAATCTACTCAAATGAGATTGGACCTTTTAACTGATTACGATCAGATTTTGATGATTGAAAAGGGCATAAGAGGAGGAATAGTTCAAGCTTCTCACAGATATTTCAAAGCAAATAACAAGTATATGATGGACTTTAACGAGGAAGAAGAATCTACTTTCATCACCTATCAGGACTGCAACAATCTCTATGGTTTTGCCATGTCGAAACCTCTACCTTACGGTGGAATTACGTGGTGTAAAGAAGACATTGATGTACTGAGTTTGAATGAAGATGATCAGTACGGATACATCCTGGAGGTTGATGTTGAATACCCACAACATCTACACAAATCACATAACGATCTTCCATTCCTTGCAGAAAATATTATACCTCCCGGCGATACGACAACTAAATTGACACCACATCTAGGAAACCGTGAACGTTATATAGTGCATTACATCGTGCTAAAACAAGCTATGGCTCACGGTTTATAAGTTGCAAAGATCCACCGGGTATTGAAATTCAAACAATCGCAGTGGTTACGACCGTACATAGCGTTGAATACAGATCTTAGAAAGAACGCTAAAAACAGTTTCGAAAAAGACCTATTCAAATTGATGAATAACGCCATTTTTGGTAAAACTATGGAAAACATTAGGAATAGACTGACCATTCATCTGGTTTCAGATGCTAAAAAGCTGGAAAAACTCATAGCAAAACCCGAGTTTCTAGACAGAACTATTTACAGTGAAAATCTGGTCGCGGTACACATGGCTAAAAAATCAATAACATTCAATAAACCTATTTACATTGGTATGAGTATATTAGATATTTCCAAAACAACAATGTACGAGTACCATTATGATGTAATGTTACCGAGATTTGGACCTGAAAGGTTGAAACTTTGTTATATGGACACAGACAGTTTTATATACGCAATGAAGACAGACGACATACACATCGAAACTCTCAACATGCTGGACTACATGGATACATCCGACTATCCTCAAGATCATCCCTGTTTCTCTTTAAAAAATAAAAAAGTACTGGGTAAATTCAAAGATGAAATGAATGGGAAAATAATAACCAAGTTTATAGCTCTCAGAGCGAAAATGTATGAGATTTTAGCCGAAGACGAGAGGGAGATAAAGAAAATCAAGGGTATTAGTAGAAATGTCGTTGAAAATGAAATAACTTTTGAAGATTATTACAACTCCTTATTTTCAGGTAATATAGAAAGAAAGCAAATGGTAGTCATTCAATCTAAACAACATAACGTATCGACTGTCCAAATTAACAAAATAGCTTTGTCCCCATTTGATACTAAAAGGAAAATATTGGAGGACGGTGTGTCAACAGTTGCTCATGGTTACTTGGAATAACTCGAAGAAAAATAAAACCACCCCGTCAAAAGAAAAAATGTAATAGATTATAATTATTATTTTTAGGGAAAAAATAATTTTTAAAAAAATGACTTCACAGCAATAGGTGTGATTGAAGATAAAAACTTCCTATTTTTTAAAATATCACATGTTTTTATTCAACTTGAATATTTTATTATTAAATTTATATAGTTTTCCCATATTGTACATAGCACCGTTATGAAAATCAATTAAAATAATTCCAAACATACTAACAAAAAACCTATTGAACTAACCTGTTACGAGGTAGCAAAATTTACCGATGATCGACTCGATTTAGAATGTGTGTAATGTATGAATGGGCCTCTAGCGTGGTCGTAAAGACCCCCAAGCAGTATGAATGGAACTTAGAAAGTCAATAGTAAGTCATTAATCCCTTATAAACGCCCAAAATGGTGGGAACTCATATTGGAAACAGCACTTTCCCCAAAAGTCCCAAATTTTGCCCAAAATGGTATAACTTTTCCTTAGAAATGTGCCTACCTACCGGAAACACGGCAATCCCTCAAAATAACGCCCAAAATGGTAGGTATGGTAATCTATGGAATTGCTCTTACCGGAAACACGGCATTTTCCCTTAAAAGCCCCAAATTTTACCCAAAATGGTATAACTTTTCCTTAGAAATGTGCCTACCTACCGGAAACACGGCAATCCCTCAAAATAACGCCCGAAATGGTAGGTATGGCAATCTATGGAATTGTTCTTACCGGAAACACGGCATTCTCCCTTAAAAGTCCCAAATTTTGCCCAAAATGGTATAACTTTTCCTTAGAAATGTGCCTACCTACCGGAAACACAGCAACCTCATAATGTATATTTGTCCTTAGAATATAGACTTGTGTGAATGGGCCTCTAGCGCGGTCGTAAAGACCCCCAAGCAGTATGAATGATTAGCAAGTAGGACTCCATCGAAGTGCCTTCACCTTGACGTTGGTGATGGAGCTTTCAACTAAGAAAGGCACAATAGTGAATAAAAAATATGATTAATAGTAACCTGCTAAACAACGCTGCAAACGCAAAGTCTTTGTCACAGGTGTGTTTATTATTCGTACTTACCTGACTGTTGAGTAGCGACTGTAAAACAATACCCTGTAGTTGACCATAAATTAAAGGATTTCGATTAAAAACGACGAAAACTGTCATCTTTACCAATTGTTTGCGATGAAACCTACAGCTTTTATCCAATCAAGCTGAAGTCCTTTGACAGCCCCAAGAGGAGTATTTTATGCAAAATTTCGACTACTTTGAACCAATTTCGAGGTAGTTGTCGATGATACAGCGGGCATCAGACGGCAAATTTTTTTCTCCGCGAAACGGAAATCGCGGGTTGGTCCTGACGCCCAATGACGTCATCAGAAATTTAAAAGTCTTGCCCCAGAAAGGGGGTAGCCCCCCAACTACCCTCAAAGTGTCAACTAGTTAGTAAAAAAGTACAGGTTATACCTACTACGAGTCGCGAGGAAGGTTATCACTACTGTTACCATCCGCTTCTCAGGTGTGTCAGGTTATCTTCATTAGACCCTGTGCCAGAAACCCCCTTTTTTATCTACTCATGTTTTATGGGACGAGAAGACCGAAAATGAAGTCGATTTTGACCAAAGAGTGGAAAACTGAGGTTCTACCAAAGGTTTTGCTCCCAAAATTGATTTTTTATCAGTCAAAACCTTGGGAAATTGTCTGAAATCACCATCAATTTTTATAATAGGTAACACTAGAAAAAGTGTCAACAGGTGAAACAAGACAATTAAATTGCACTACCAATGATCGAAGATAATTTGGAAAAAAAAAGAGCGTGATTTGTGTTTTTGGGGGCCAAAATTGGTGGAAACCATCAGAAATATAGCTATTTCATTTATTTCGCATGAAAGAAACCACAAATGAACAGCCAATATTTCTGTGTATGTCCAGTAGAATAATAAACCCATGTGACAAGGACTTTGCAGCGTTTCGGAATTAAACAAGCAGAATTACGTTGATGGCTGTGAATTGTTTTCTCAATGTCAGAGCTTCCTACGTGCATTTCTCGATGTAAATTGATATTTTTGGAGTGTTCGATCAGTTTTGTTTGACGTGTCGTTTCTTGATGTCCTGGCTATGCTGCACGTTTCGTTGAATTAGTAACCTCGCCCATGCCTCCGGCGCTGTTCAGTTTTTGAAAGGGTCGACAGGCCTTGTAACTCGGGATGTTTCTATTTTGACGGAACAGGGGGAGGTGGATAATTGACATTCTATGTATGGCAACTTTGTATTGTGGAGGAGATGAAAGGATGATGAGATGGTGGGGGGGATGTGTTGTCTGTAGCCTGTGTATATAAATATATACCAAGGCCGATGGCCGAGGGGCGATGAGCCGTTCCGAGGGGTCCATTTGTATCGTGGATGAGCATTGAATCGTGAAAGACCCCACCGTATGCGGACTTTTGACAGCAGGCAGCTGCCCACGAGGGATCTTCCTGTATCCGGTGGACGATTACTGTATTCTCCCTGTAGTAGCCAGCTCCGCGGTGCAGTGGTCCGAATTACGGATCTAACTGATCAAAAATCGCAGAACTATTCATGTTGATGTCCCAACATGCAGTCTATTATGTTTTCTTGTACATTTTTAAATGACAAACACGATGGTGTAACCACATTTGAGCTAGGTTATTTCTTCGAAAAGATAAGTGGGTTATTCCGTAAAAAGAGGAATTTATAGAACTGCGTTGCTAAAAAATTATTTTATTAATTTGAACAGTAACTTTGAATGAAAGAGAGAGGAAAGTGCAGAACAATTGACAAATTATCTTTGATCATTGATAGTGCCATTTAATTGTATTGATTCACCTGTTGATACTACTTCTAGTGTTATTATACAAATGTATGGTGATTTCAGACGATTTCCCAGGTTTTTGACTCATAAAAAATGAATTTTGGGAGCTGAACGTTCGTTACGACCTCAGTGCTTCACTCTTTGGTCAAAATCAACTTCATATTCTGTCTTCTCGCCCTAAAAAAAAAAACAAAAAAAACATGGAAAACGATACCTCACAAGCTCATTAAAAACCCTGGAAAGCCTCTGCTTTTACAGCCATGTTTCACCCGTAACACCCCTGGGTGTATTTTGATCGGGCTGCCGAAAATCGGAGCACAACTAGGAGCCAAAAGTATTCCCAAATGGGGACCCAAACTCTGTGCGGAGGAACGAAGATTTTATACCAAATTTTAGCGTAAATTTAAGGCTGAAACTTCGTCAGAACATCAATTTTTCACTCTTTGGTCAAAATCGACTTCATAAATTCGGTCTCCTCATCCTAAACAACACGGAAAATGATACAAGCTCAAGTTACTAAAACACCAAAAACCCTATTTTTACACCCATTTTTCACTCATAACACCCCTGCGTATATTCCGATCGGGCTGCGAAGTTTCGGGACACAACTAGGGCCATAATGGAGCGTGTGTGCGAAAGAACGAATTTTGTGGACCAAAATTAAAGTAGATATGGATGATACGGCGGACGGACATTGCATTTTGGTTTATTATTCTGTGAATAATATACACCTCTGTATTCGCTCAGCAAAAAATTTTTACAGCACCCCTCAAAATTTTTTCTATTAGGTTTCGAGGTGCGTAGATTTCAAAAAAGCAATGTCCCTACGCCGTACGCCGTATCACGTGTACCGGCTTCATTTTCGTTCAAAAAAGTCGTTCTTTCGCACACTTGCTCCATTTAGGCCCTAGTTGTGTCCCAAAACTTTGCAGCCCGATCGGAATATACCCAGGGGTGTTATGAATGAAAATGTGAGTAAAAATAGGTACTTTTTGTGTTTTAGTAACATGTTAGTAACATGAGCGTTTGAGGTATCGTTTTCCATTTTTTTTTTTTTTTACAAGAATACCGAATATGAAGTTAATTTTGGCCAAAGAGTGGAAAATTGAGGTTCTACCAACGGTTCTGCTCCCAAAATCGATTTTTATGAGTTAAAACCTAGGGAATTGTCTGAAATCACCATCAGTTTGTATAATAACACTAGAAAAAGTGTCAACAGGTGAATCAAGACAATTGAATGGCTCTACCAATGATCAAAGATAATTTGAAAAAAAAGAAAAAGGAGCGTACCTAATTCGTGTTTTTGGGGCCAAAATTTTTGGAAACAATCAGAAATATCTATTTAAATTATTTCAAATGAAAGAAACAATAAATGTACAGCCCACATTTCTGTAGGTATGTCCAGTAGAATAATGAACCCATGTGAGAAGGGCTTTGCAGCGTTTTTGGAATCTACGCATCTTGGAACGTAAACGAAACAATTTTGAAGGGGATTGAATAATAAACCAAAACGGAAAACGCTGCAAATCCCTGCACAACGGTTTATTATTTTGTATAGAATACCCTTCTGTTACAGATCACAGCTCTATGTATAGATAACCCGTCTATATAATATGATATGTACTATTCTATTATATGCATATTATGTAGATCGCAGACACTCCGTAGGTTAGTACCTAACCCCGTACTCGTTACTAGGTACCTACCTAAATCACGAGTTAAATGTTGCTAAAATAATTCTGCCGATGACAAACAGTACCTAACAAAAAGAAACACACATAATGAAGTTCTGAAAAGAAATTGTTGATGAGGAGTGAAAAAAGTTGCAAAAGTACCTACCAACAAACTCCAGCCCCTTCTACGTAGATGGTATAATTTACCGTTGTGTAATAATTTACCGTTGAGTAATGATTTACCGTAGTAATAATTTACCCATCAATAATACTTCAACGTTTGTTCAAGTTTCACTACCTACCAACAAACTCCAATAGAGCCATCATTTTTCAAATTAAATAATATCACAGAACAACCAACTCGACTTCATACTCCGCCAATATAATCAGGTGATCCCTACCAATGATTGGCCGTATTCACAAATTCCTATTGTGGGCGCGTCTCTGGTTACGAGATTTGGTTTGGATTGTATACAATTTCATTCACACTGGAGTCGAAAATGCCTGTCGGTGCAAACTTCGGGGCCTTACTGTGAACGAACGGCTGGACGTACGATGCTCCGGATGGTCTTAAAAAACTCGCAAGTTCAAGAACTATTTAAAACCGTAAAAATATTTACGTAAAAAAATGGTATAGGCGTTTTGAAAATTTCAACCCCTATTTTGAACCCCTTAGAGATGACTCACAGTAACGTCGAGCTTCGAGGACCAACTAGACGCCGAACGGAACCTATAACCCGAATTTCATCAATTTTTGGTTTATTATTTTCAATAATGAACCATTGGAATCGAGCATGAAAAAAAAAATTCTTACCCCCCCTCAAAATTTGATGGTTTACGTTTCAAGGTATGTAGAATCCAAAACTGCAATAAAAATATTTCTGTCTGTCCGCCGTACGCCGTACGCCGTACGCCGTACGGGCCACTTTTCTTAGTTACCATGAAAAAAAATTGATGAAATTCGGGTTATAGGTTCCGTTCGGCGTCTAGTTGGTCCTCGAAGCTCGACGTTACTGTGAGTCATCTCTAAGGGGTTCAAAATAGGGGTTGAAATTTTCAAAACGCCTATACCATTTTTTTACGTAAATATTTTTACGGTTTTAGATAGTTCTTGAACTTGCGAGTTTTTTAAGACCATCCGGAGCATCGTACGTCCAGCCGTTCGTTCACAGTAAGGCCCCGAAGTTGGCACCGACAGGCATTTTCGACTCCAGTGTGAATGAAATTGTATACAATTCAAACCAAATCTGGTAACCAGAGACGCGCCCACAATAGGAATTTGCGAATACGGCCAATCATTGGTAGGGATCACCTGATTATATTGGCGGAGTATGATGTCGAGTTGGTTGTTCTGTGATATTATTTCGCTTGAAAAATGATGGCTCTTTTGGAGTTTGTTGGTAGGTAGTGAAACTTGAACAAACGTTGAAGTATTATTGATGGGTAAATTATTACTACGGTAAATCATTACTCAACGGTAAATTATTACACAACGGTTCATTATACCATCTACGTAGAAGGGGCTGGAGTTTGTTGGTAGGTACTTTTGCAACTTTTTTCACTCCTCATCAACAATTTCTTTTCAGAACTTCATTATGTGTGTTTCTTTTTGTTAGGTACTGTTTGTCATCGGCAGAATTATTTTAGCAACATTTAACTCGTGATTTAGGTAGGTACCTAGTAACGAGTACGGGGTTAGGTACTAACCTACGGAAGGTCTGCGATCTACATAATATGTATATAATAGAATAGTACATATCATATTATATAGAAGGGTTCTCTATACATAGAGCTGTGATCTGTAACAGGAGGGTATTCTATACAAAATAATAAACCGTTGTGCAGGGATTTGCAGCGTTTTTTTCATGGTAACTAAGAAAAGTGGCCCGTACGGCGTACGGCGTACGGCGTACGGCGGACAGACAGAAATATTTTTATTGCAGTTTTGGATTCTACATATCTTGAAACGTAAACCATCAAATTTTGAGGGGGGGTAAGAATTTTTTTTTTCATGCTCGATTCCAATGGTTCATTATTGAAAATAATAAACCAAAAAACTCATTGGATTATTGAATTTGAGCATCAAAATAGCGATTCAGTATTGATCGTTTGGATAGAGTTCGAGTTCCACAAGTTTCACCAGAGGATTGAAAGGTGAGCGAAATAAAACTCGAGTGAAGGTAAAATGTGCATCGTGTTGCGGGGCTGACTGACGTATCGGCTGTCAAGGGTCAGCCGGCCAGATCTCTCGTTCCGTCATCACCCGAATTTCACGGATCTCTTCAGTCGGAAGTCGGACGAGGTACAAAGGCCTGTGACCAGCACCGAAAAATTGACGCTTTTCAATAATTATTGCAGAGAAAGAAGGGTGTTTTCACGGTTTCATCAGCACAAAAAAAAAAGGCCGGTGGGGTCAATAGAATATCCTGACGGGATGGTACGAGAGCACAATGGCGTTGTCAGGGATCGGTCATAGCGGACCTGGTTGAAGATCGAGGGGAGTGTTGACAGTCGTGTTTCACATTCAACAACAGAGCCAGGTACCCACTCGACATCAACCCCCGAGAGCTACTCAACGGAGAGACGAGAGGACGGAATGAGAATACGGAGCGGGGGCCTATTTCCGAATCATTTATAAAAGGGAGCAGCTCAATAGAGCAAAATCTGTAGGGGTGTTTGGTTTTCTAAAAGGAAGTGGATGCCATCCATAACGACACAGACGGGCGGACAATAAGTCGAGTGGAATTCGCCAATAAGTCGATCTGTCCGTTTCTAAAGACATAATCAACATGAAGCTCTTCCTGAACATCTGGATTTCTGGACCAATGGAGTTTTTTTGGGGTAGATAGCGCAGGATGGAGTTTTGGCATCGGATATCATTGAGGTCAAAGCTGGAGGTACATATATAGTACCTCTAGGCATATAGCCTTAACTATGTCTCAAGATTTACGCCTTAACTAGGCTATACACCTTATCCATCTTCATAATGCCTTGCTGAATGTGTCATTATCATAAATAACAGTGTCGTAAGCCAGGGCGTAGGTTTATGACACGGCGGGCGGAAGGTAGGGTTGGTTTGGATGAGTTGGATGAAGTTGGTTTGGTTGGATGAGTGACGGTCGTGCTCCGTAGGAGTCTTTTTTTAATGCCCCGTGGTTATCACCACAGCAGGGGTTAGTTGGAAGAGGAGACTAGGACCCCGTGGTTATCACTACAGCAAGTGCTAGAGCTAGAGGCAAGGGCGCCCCACGGTTATCACCACAGAAGGCGTTAGTCGGAAGAGGAGACCAGCACCCCACGGTTATCACCACTGCAGGTGCTAGAGCTAGAGGCAAGAGCGCCCCACGGTTATCACCACAGTAGGCGTTAGTCGGAAGAGGAGACTAGCACCCCACGGTTATCACCACTGCAGGTGCTAGAGGCAAGGGCCCTCCGCGGTTATCACCACGGCTGGCGTTAGTTGGAAGAGGAGACTAGCACCCCACAGTTATCACCACAGGAGGTGCTAGAGGCAAGGGCGCCCCACAGTTATCACCACAGCAGGCGTTACTTGGTAGAGGAGACTAGCACCCCGCGGTTATCACCACAGCAGGTGTTAGTTGGAAGAGGAGACTAGCTCCCCGCGGTTATCACCACAGCAGGTGCTAGAGGCAAGAGCGCCCCGCGGTTATCACCACAGCAGGTGCCAGGAAGAAGGAGGCCAGCACCCCGCAGTTACACTACAGCGATGTTAGGAGAGAAGGAGGCGTCCCGTGGTTATCACCACAGCAGACGCCAGGAAGAGAGAGAGAATACCACAGAGGCTATCACCACAGCAGTAGTAGAGAGAGTGACGGTGTAAGGAGGTTGAGAGAGGTTGAGAGAGGTCTCAAGTCAGAGAGTGGTCGATCGAATGAGCAGCTGGGCTAGCAGGGCTGCTTATACGGCCGTTATAAGCGATTGATCGGCGTCAACACACAGATAACTACCTAGCTTCTAGTCAATAGCTTCTCCACTCAAGATTCAGGTAGGTACCTGCCGACTGGTCAGTGTTTTGCTGTATTTTAGTTTACTATATTTTTGTAACACATGAATTCGGTGGCTAATTTGCAGTAGAAATTGCCGACGTTTTCGTACGACGATTGAGTGTTGATTATCTTTGCTGAATATCACTGCTGTCAGTAAATAAGGGAATATCAGTATTTCTTGGTTTTGTGTTCTGGTTTGGTGCCTCACCGTTTTCATACCCCACGCACGAGTAACTATCAAATAACTGGGCTCGAATTGATATTTAAAAAAATTCTGTCATACCCAAAATTGAAACTCGCCGCAACGTTGAGACTGAGATTGAAATCACAATGAGGATGTGTTCTCCACCGGTGTGTGAACCTCACGCCGAAGTTTTTCTCTTGGAGAAAAAGGGGAAAAAAGTTGATTCCTGTTGCCCATGTGTGTAGAAGGGGCGAACAGCGCCCCGACAATAGACCTCCCTGCACAATAGTTGTCCACTGAAGTCGTTACTCCTAACCCCCTTCTATAATAGGTTGTCAGAATAATTAATGTCGAAAGGCGTAAACGAGTTCTTCATCTCTACAGGATGATACATCCCCGGCCGATCTCTTCTCAATGTAAATAAGTCAACTCACTTGTATAAGGAACGCAGCGTTACCGGGGGTAACCAAGAAACGTTTACTTAGGTAGTAGGACACACTTTTTCTTACTCCATCCCTATCCCCCTTTCCTTCAACTACACTCCGTCTATAATGAAAAATTAAAAAAAACCTCACAAAAACTTACCCGGATTAATTTGTTAACGTCTTGACAAATTGCGGGGATTAATGTGTGTGTTTAGTTAAACGATGTTACACAGTCAAAAGTCATTGTTGAGAGTCATTTGTTCGAATTTCTTTCTGTTGTTGGTGTCCATTGTTCTTTCGACCTGATTATTTTACGCGGCTGCAAGTTCCTATTTAGTGTGAACTGTGGGAACGACAGGTTTTTTCTCGGTTGCCCTATTAAACGATTTGTCGGAAGAACTATTTGACTACTACTACTACTACTACTATTTGCCTCATGTTGAATGTTGTGGAAAGAATGCAAATTGCTCGTTGCAAGATTGGGTGGGTACCGGCCACCTAAGGAACTACTTCTTCCGATTTGTCGCAGTGATCATTGCCCTAAAATCGTCGGGGAGTCAAGGCCTCTAGAAGATTCCTCCGCCAGTCAGTGAAGTCTTCCTGTTTTCCGAAATTCTAAATTTTGGTATCCCGGATATTCTGTCTGTATTCTGTCGGAACTGCAGAATAAGGTCCAAGCTCTCGATTGATCCTTCTCCTCCTCACAGCGCTTTCCCAGACGGACTCGAGGATCCGATGCAGAACTTTTTTTCACGACTAAGCATTTCATCTTCCTGTAGCGTGTACAGTCCATCATTCCTCACCATATAATTTAAATAAGGGAACATACCGGTGTTCTATCTACTACCAACACGATGCTGAATTTCAACTCCTGTTAATACTGGTAACCTGAGAGCGAAAGTAGTTAAATCCTTCAGGCTGTCGAAGATATAGCCAAATATCACCAACTGTTATAATCAGAGCCCTTCAAATGCCATATTGCCATGGCGCCGTACAAAAATGCCATATTCTGCCGAATTTTTTTGTAAAATGCCATATTCGGCCGATTTTTGGGAAAATGCCATGTTTATGCCATGTTTTGCCTTTTTTCCGCCAAACTCCTTCAAAAAAATTAAAAAAAAAAAAATTTGAAGTGAAAATTTCTGAATGACATGAGGTTTCTCGAACCCTGAGGCCATTAGTGTAGAGCGATTACTAACGTCTCTAACCCTTTTGGAATGGGGTGCTTCCACGGGTCGCCACTCTGTCTGGTGAGGAAGCCACTCTGAAGGAAGGCTGGGAACCTGCTGATGTCCTCTCTATGAAATACGCCCCGGCAACATCAGCTGGTGTGGAGAGGACTTTCCCAAAAATGAAATACCTTCTGAGTGATCGACGGCTGGGATTTTCAATGGAAAGCGTTGCTTCACACCTGATTTGTTGTTTAATAATAATAATTAATTATTTGTCTAAAGTTTTGTAAATAAAATAAATTATTTAGCATAAATAACTTGTATGCTGTGATATTATCGTCTCAGAATAGCTGGGGTGGTCGGAGAGGGTTGAAAAATAAGTGCTATATTGAGAGAAATAAGTGCCATATTTGGGCCAAAATAAGTGCCATACTGCCATATTTTTTAGGGCCCTATTTCACACAAAAATAAGTGCCATATTGTGAAGAGCTCTGGTTATAATATTATAGCAGGGATGAAAGCACATTATACTTTGTGTACGATGCCGCTGCTGCTAGACGGACACAATTTCGTGTCACTGAAGCTGAGCCCGACATTTTCTACGGTACTTCTGACCAATATCTCTAACCTTCTCACCCTCCAGCGTGGAATGGGAAAGGAGGCACACCAGACAGTCAACTGTCATATAATTTCTAGCTTTATCTGTCTTTATCATAATAGTTATACGGCGTTTGTCCTATAAGTCGACTAGGTACATTCCGAACTTCACAGATTTTGTCCGCCAGCTCTAAATTCCCTTCGGCAATTACTAAAACGCTTCTAAAATGCTCAGGAAGCTTTTCGAGCCACAAGGTTTTGAAAACTTTGTCCGAAAAATCGCTACTCCAGCCAAAGATTTCATTTTGCGCATAGCAATTATTGGCTCGGCTTTAAACCACCTAGCTCCAATCCACTTATCAGTTTTTTTAATGTTCGACTCCTCACTCTCCTCATAGACTGCTATAATTCTGGCCTTAGCTTGGGAGTACTTGTCGGTGGTATCGAACTCCACTAGATCATAAATATTTTCCACGTACGCATCAAGCAAAATATTCGAACCCCGTCGACTCAGCGTGGATCCGCTTAAGATTAAACTGAACTTCCACTTGCGAAAACCAAATTTTCGGCTTTTGCGGCCAAAATGCCGGAAGCTTGACGGTGTAGTTAATTTCTACCTCACCTGATCTCAGTAAGGGAGAGTCGCCGTCCGCCATGATCACGTCACCAGATCAGAAGGTTGCGTATCACGTCGGGATCACCAGTTACATTATAGCATTTGTCCTACAAGTCGATTAGATTAGTTTTGTTCAAGCGAATTAGTCGAAGGTTCAAATACGAATCAAAGTAATTTTATTTTACAACTGTTAATTATATACATGGTGACGAGTTATAATGACCTGGGGTTTTTTTCTTTTTTCATTTGGCATTAGCCAGTAGCCATAGCCATGAAAAAGTTTTATTCAGAATAAACTTTTACAAAGCTTCCGTCATATTAAAATAATTATTTCATTTACAAAATTTAAAATAATTTTTTTTAAATAAAATTAAAATAAATTTTTGATTTTCGCGCACTGGAGTTGAAATACTTGAATGACCTGGGTTATTATAACGCACATTTGACATTGATTCTGTGCGTAACCCCCACAATAGGCATTGCACCTTACTTCTCATTTTGAATGTTCGATTTGAGTGGGAGCAATTATTAAATGTATTAACGTTTCGAAGCATCACGGAAATAAGACCTAGTTTGCCATTATGATGTACAGGTGACGGAGAGATTTCCAAATGTGGAAGAACCAAGAATCCCCAAACTGTTTCCAACGTGGGCAACGCACCCCTGACAGTGCTAATGCACTCCAGTCAGAGCTGAACCGGTCGCTCTGCCTGCAAACCAAAGTTACGTACTAAATCCTGCAAATGTTAGATACCTACAGATGTTTAACTTTCTGGCGCTGATGCAGACCTCAGTCAATGCAACTGCTTCCTCGTCCCTTGTTGGAGACCCCCGGAATCCGGAGAGCCCTCTTCCCTCCCCGTGTGTTCCGCACAAATCAATTACCGATAACCACCTTATCACGTCTACTCCACGTTACCACTTCATCGCTCCAGAACAAAAACAAACCCCCGCGAAGGAAGTCGCCGCAATATTATTGCTTCCCCACTGCATTCCACCGGTAGGGGAGAATTATATACACGGGAACAACAAAACCGTATGACCTCCAACATTAAAAGTCGACTTGCATTTCTCGTTCAGGCTCCCTTATATCTGGTTCCGTGTATGCCTGTCGGTCTGTTTATACGAAATTCGTTGTAACCTCCTTACTCATCGAAAGAATTAAATACAAATTCCGAAGGTATGTGCAGTTCAGTTTCAATGTTCAATTTCATAAAAATCCGTATACATGGAATTCCTGACGCTATCGTAACTGGCCAGTAACTGGCTCTTTCCGACCCATTTCAATAAAATTTTCAAAAATCAAGTAGATTTCGGTGAAATCCTCTCCAAGAACTCTAATTTTCAAGGAATATTTGCAACACCAACCATCCCCAGGTTCTGATCTCCTCTGGCTAAATGCCCCTTGTCAATACTAGCGCAATGAAGTCATTGTATTTCTGTGGGAGATCGAAAGAATTACTGCGGTCATAATGAAGTACAGTCCTGCCAGCATATTCCAAATTATGAGTCTTTCAAGTAAGATGTGTCCAAAAGTGTGAAAGGTATAATACACGACAACTTAGGTAGGTACTTCAAAATGTGCTAAAAAAGATAAGACTTTCTTCCTTAACATGTGTGACAGAGTGTAACAGTGGGGGTGGACCCTCGAGAATCCCCCTCCTAGACCAGCGAGATTATCACCGGTTAAGAAGGGATTTCGATTAGGCTTCCCCAAGCGACCCCGTCTCCACCGGAAGAAAAAATGTATCGAGAACAACCACACTGTTACACTCCTCCGCACATGACATACTTCTGGGTAGCAGAAGCATGAGAGGGAAAAAGGGGGAATGAAAAGCAGTATGAAGTTCTGGTTCAGGAGACGACATCTGAACAATTTCAAGGTGACTAACCTCCATCGTAATGGTACTAACCCAGTAATATTTACTGGTGGAGAACAAAGCTCCTACGTACGAGTATTGGCGGATAATGTTGTCAGAGGTTGTTGTCCAGTGAATTGCGCTCATCTGGGCAACCTCTAGGTGATCAGCCTCCATCGTTAGGATGGAACAACTATTGGGACTTGTCAACTGAGACAGGCATCAATTGCCTTCTGATGAGCTCAGTATATTTTAGTTATACTGACACTCTAAAGGGAGGAAAGGGGGTGGGGAAGCCAATAGATGTATGTACAGTGGAAGTCGCTTCCGTTTTGTCTCTCCGCCGTCTCAGAAAAGCGAAGTTGGCTCAATAAAAGCAAAAATCAACATTTCGAACAAACACAATTGTTTACTTGGTCAGTGTATACATTTCGTACATGTAAATTAAAATTGTGTATACATATGTAAATTATCCATGTAAAATTCATGACTGGTAGAAGAGGAGATTAATTGACCTCTGTTTGAGGGTTTTTGCACTCTGCTGATGAATGAAGTCAGGACATTCATCCAACTGACGGGCAGGAGCGCCTTTGTTTTCGAGTTGCATGAAGTAAAGCCTGAGAGAGTCGATGTATTTTGTTGCCTCATTAGTCTTCATAATTGGCTACGCGCGTTAATTCTTCCGGAATTTGTTGAGGAGGTGATGGAATAATGTCGAAGTTCTTGAATCCACAGCGTCCAAAGCAGTTGATGATCGTTTGGCTCTCGTTTGTCACTCTCCGCCAGCTGTCAGCGACGAACTGAATTGCCTGTAAAATCGACACTTTAGAGCTCAGGTCTTTGGCTGTCGTGGTTTGATCTGCAGTGTTGGTCTTCAATCTCTTGAAGAATATTGTGCACAAACATGGCCCTGTAGTGAACTTTTAAATTGTTGATGATTCCCATGTCGAGTGGTTGGATGAGTGAGGACATGTTGTTTCAAATAAACGACCTGTTGTATCAGTAAGACGAAGTTAAACAACATAGATACGTTTGATTCGGGGGTTCCTGTTTTTTCTCATACAAGAGGCTGTCTCCCTTAACCGGCGTCTCATATACGCGGAGTCCACTGCATTATCAAAGGTACAGGTTGTTAGTAAAGGAGCCCTTCTGGGAAACCTTCGGGCTTATCCTTCTGGTAAGCCCACAAAAAGTGGATGGAGTATGGTGAGTTGCTCAGCGCATACTACCGATCCACGCTCTGCTACCATGCGACAAGAGTGTAACAGTGGGGGTGGACCCTCGAGAATCCCCCTCCTAGACCAGCGAGATTATCACCGGTTAAGAAGGGATATCGATTAGGCTTCCGCTCACCGATCCCGTCTCCACCGGAAGAAAAAATGTATCGAGAACAGCCACACTGCTACACATGGCAGAGTATTGCTAAAATAGGATTAAAACGAAAGTTGCACAATTCTGTATAAACTCTAGTCAAGAGTAGGTACCTAATATCATGTGGGTAGGTAGTAATGAGATGATCACCTACAGCGGTTAAATGGTAGTACATAGGAAATTCGAGCTAACGATTCGATGATCAGCCATCTCCCATGACACGTCTCCGACAAGTGACGAATGGTTTCCTCCCTTCACTCCCACACCGAGAAGTCTTCCGTGAAGCACATCCAGCCATTTAGTTGATTGCACCTCGCTCTACCTAATAGGAGGACATTTGTTCGAACTCCCAACCCGAGACAAGTTACCTAATTCATTAAATAAGCCACTCGGCAGTAAAAGGACCAATAAAAGTCTCCGACCCTCGTAGAGGGGAAAAACCGACAGCGACCCGAAACAGATGTAAAAAGGTGATTAGCGTTGGGATACCTGATGCTTCCTCTCGAGTTCCACAACGTTTGGTTGAAGACGTAATTCTGTTTTTCGGAAGCAAACCCGGACCATTAAAACGGACCGGCACACGCCGTTGCCAACCTGTCTTTCCGTCCGTCTCGTCCGAAGAGGATGATCGCTCCCAATTACCTCCAAGTCGGAACGGAGAACTGGTCTGTCTCTCGGGCGTCAAACAAATGTCGTTCCTCCTCTCTGGAGTCCTTCATTACAATCATTACCTCAACAACGCGTGCTTGTCTTACTGAGGACGGCTATTCAGGCGAAGACCCATTTCCAGTATTATTGTTGTTATTTCTGTAACCTCCGCCGTCATTTCAATTCTAAAACTCGCCACTTTCCTCCGTGCGGATGGATCATTGAGAATCACAGTAGTTAGTTTGCCTATCGTATCGCTGCGGTCGTCCAGCGGATCGTGTGGCATATGCGATCGCGTCCACGAGCCGCTGCAAGATGAATGGGAAACCAGGTGTTTACCGAAATAACACTCATTCCTCCCGGCTGTAATAGTCGGACAAAAGAAGGCTACGTATTTCTGCCCCAAGTCAACAATTACTTTCAAGTCTCAATACAACGAGATAATTCCAGGACATGTTATTATCTGAAAGCGACTAATGCTCCTCGATTTTATGGAAATTCTGGAGAGATCGCCGACTCCAAGGCATCACAACTTCTGAATGATACACCAAAAGAAGTATTAGGTGAAGGAAATTCATCAGATTTCCTCAGATATCGTATGAAGGATCAGCTAACTATGTCATTAGTTGTGTTTGATTATCTTCATCATTGTAAAGCCAATATGAGGCGCAGTCCAAGACGAAAGGTTGAAAAATCAGGCGAAAATACACGTCAACAAAACGTCAATACCAAAAGAAAAATACCAAAGCACAGAGCATCTTATAAACGAGCGTAAAAATCTATGTGTGAAGGTTAACAAAAAAAGTTCCACTCTACCAAGTGAATTTTCAAAATAACGCATTCACCTATTAAATACACGTATTAATGAATGGTGACTAGAGACAGAAAATAACTTTGAACCCCTTGCAATAACGTATTTTCTTTGAAAAAGTCGCTGAAAGATGGTTTTGTTAACCAGAAATAATTGGATAATTTTTCCTGAAATTGCCCAAGTTTGGAATAATAAAACCGTAATATATACAAATAAATCGAATGAAACCTACCCTCGTGCTTCCCTAACACTTCCCTTACAGGCGAGCCCTAAATCGAGTACTAGAACCATCCGGGCAGTCATATTTCATAATTCTAAATTTCTCCCTTGAGAGGGAAAAACATTAAATCATGTTTAATGTTTTTCCCTCGCAAGGGAGAAATTAGATATAGTTTTTTAATGTCAAGAAAAAATGAAAGCCACAATTTCACTGAACTCTACAAGTATAATGTTGCATTTACTGTACTTATTATAGAACTCGCCATCAACATATGGTTGCTACAACAGAAGGTAGTAACTGTGTAGTAACCAATGAAAAACGTAGCTATTGACTCTTGTTTCTTTCGAGTGCGATATTCTTTATGGTTGCTACAACAGAAGGTAGTAACTGTGTAGTAACCAATGAAAAACGTTGCATATTTGCGTGTCGGAATTCACAGAATGACCCCCAGCCCTAAAACATTAAACATGTTAAAACTGGGGAACGTGGTAGTTCTTATCAAATTACCATAGGTACACGAACTAAATCACTCGCGAAGAAATCGTGAAAACCCATTTCAAAGAAAAACGGAGCTACTGAAAAATAGTCTATTTCCACTAATACACGAAAAAACGCGAAAAAAATACTCCTTTATCAGTGTGTTTTTCGCGTTTTTCATGTATTAGTGGAAATAGACTATTTTTCAATAACTAAAGAAAAACGGAGCTATTGAAAAATAGTCTATTTCCACTAATGCACGAAAAATACAGTGTATTTCATTTTTCAATACCTAACTAAACATTTTTCAATAACTAAAGACTATTTTTCAATAACTAAAGAAAAACGGAACTATTGAAAAATGGTCTATTTCCACTAATACACAAAAAAACGAACTGCAGTGTATTTTTCGCGTTTTTTCGTGTATTAGTGGAACTATACTATTTTTAATAACTAAAAAAAACGGAGCTATTGAAAAATAGCATATTTCCACTAATACATGAAAAAACGCGAAAAATACACTGTCATTGTTAACAGAGTATTTTTCTCGTTTTTTCGTGTATTAATGGAAATAGACTATTTTTCAATTTTTCAACAGAGTATTTTTCTCGTTTTTTCGTGTATTAATGGAAATAGACTATTTTTCAATTTTTCTTTTAACATAGGTACTTCTGACCTACAGAAATGTTTGGAGGACAGTGGACCAGTTAAATTTTGATTTTTACAATTACTGTATGTTAAGTATTGTATGAAAGTATCAGTTGAAGGGCAGTGCAAAGTACTCTGAAGGGGCGGTATAAGTAGTAACTACTGACAGCTAGTTACACTGTCAAGAACCTTTAATTGCGTTTTTGGCGAACAGAGTAAATATTTTAAATATTTTTGCGAAGTGCTTAAATGTGATGATTAAGAAACTGTTCAGTTTTGGAGCTTTCGCTACTCAATAGGTGCTGTTATCAGCTCATTGTATAGCTTAATTTTCCACTCTGCTGATCCGGAGCTCGATTTTTATTCAGCTGATTTGGAAGCTGTCGTGACGGAAATTTCGCCACTCCCCAGGGGATATACTTAATTATTCGCGTTAAGGTAGTGATTATGTTACTTTGAAAATTTGCTCACTAAAGTATGCTGCACAACCGGTACTTACTGGTTCAACACTGACAGGTGGCATCATAATGTACATTTATCATCACATGACCGAACCAACCTCAGAAGGTGATTGAGTCATCGGCTCGAAAAGTTCCAACATTCTGACTCCCAAGATGAATTCCAGTCACGGCCCCTCCTCTGCGCACACGGATGGAAAAAACAAAACACAACTGTCCGTCAGTCCGCACCGACTGGTGTGTGCCATGAAAACCAGGGGTGAAAAATGGACTGCCGCGTCAACAGCTGTAGTTGATTGTCATCAATAAATCACGGGACGAGGCTTGGAACCTTTTTCTCACTTGAGCTCCAATTAATAAAGGAAGAGGCCCCAGGACCGGAGTAACAGCCTTGTTACAGTCGTTAGCCCTCCGACGATGGATGGGCCAAGGGCGTGAAGGGGGATAGACATGTCCCTCTGCACTACACTGGTCCCCATTGTGAGTCGATTTATTAATAAAAACCCTTTAGCGAGACTCGCCCTTTATGGTGGCCCCTCCTGTTTTAGAAACAACCCTTTTAAAACCGGGGTTTGAAAGGGTCCAAAAGTAATATGGATCTGTTATTGGGTCCGCGGAGTAATTAGTTTTGTTCATCTTCTCGGCGAAAGCGCGAGCACGAGCGATTATTGAGTGATTCATATTTGGAAGTAGCTCGGAACCCTTCTGCAAGGTCCTCCTCGCATCTGCCTGTACCGAGAGGGTTTTGTATGATTATTTGGTCATAATCCGAGTTAGGGCCGGCTATTAGTGAGCAAGTGATTCATGTTTCCTAAACATATTACTGTGAAATCCCTCTATAGCGGACACCCACGGGACCAGAGTAAGGGCCGATTTCACCTACATTTTTAATCATGGTTAGACGATCCTAATCACGATTTACGCGCCTTAACCATGGTTAACAGAGTTGAGCGATTCCACCATGTTCGGTGAAGCATTAACCATGATTAAGTACTTTTAAGTGTCATCCACTATAGAGGGGAGTCCACCATAGAGTGGCCCCATGTATAGTCGACACGCGTCTGACCAAGAAAAGTTTCCACTATAAATGGGTGCCCAAAAATGCCAACGTATTTTTTAAAAATACTGTTTTATTATTTAGTGTGGACACGCAAAAAATCGTAAAATTTGTCAAAAATAGTTACACGATATGCGTATAAAAATAGGTAATAATATCCTAAACTCCACTGCGAGGTTTCGGATGAAAATGAGTGTCCACGTCCACTGCAGAGGGTGTCCACTATGCAGGGATTCAAATACATTGAATCCCCTATATCTATGCCGGGACCATGGCCAAACTGTCCATTAAGAGGGTTGTCCACTATACAGGGGTGTCCACTAAGAGGGATCCACTGGGAAAGCTTCCCAGCCCATCATTACAGCGTTGCCAATTCGTTTTGGGAGTGCTGCAACACCGCATTCACCATTTGACCATGGATGTTGAAAATAACCTCCAGCGACAGAACGCATGGATAGTATAGGGGAGAGCATCCATGATAAGAGCCAGCAGCTGTCCTTTCACTACCTGCCGCCAGAGAGCAGCAGAAGCCTGAGCCCATATTTTGAAGCCCTTTTTCAAAAATCGTTGAAATTGATTAGCAATTTTGCTCGCTCATTTTACAAATTATAACTGCGTTCATTGAATTTCATGATTTACTAGCCATCCGAAAATCCCCCTACGTGAGGCATTTTCATTTAAAATTTTTTTGGCCCAATTTAAAATTTTATTTTTGTTCAAATTCGATGAATTTTTGTGATCGGTTGACGTAGGGGTAATTCCCAACTAATATAGTGAATTTACAAGTTTTTTCCACAACTGTAAGTAAATCACAGTCTGAGAAAACTTGTAAATAGTTTTCAACACAGGGTCTGCAGGCCCTTAACTGTACTTACAAAATCTGGTGTTATCTACATTAAATTGTTGTCGAAGACAAAAAGACTAAGGGCCACTTTCACCAAACTGCCTCTAATGTCTGATTAACCTAACGAAATCGTAACGGGAACATGCAGGTTAACCGGGGCGTCAGAGATTTACATTTCACCACAGTAATCAGGGCATCAGTTTGATGTCGGCGTCAATTTGATAGCGGCGTTAAGGATTCGTTAAGTTAACGATGCAGTGTTGCCCGCCAACGGTTTTTGTGTCCGTTTTCGACAAAACGATGCCTCATCGGGACAGTAAACGGGTGAAACGACATCAAAATCAAAACTGTAGGTACTCGCGAACGACTTCCGACTATGACATACGAATACCGTCGCCTTTCAACTCAAACTCAAAATAGGACTTCACGGCACAAAACGTAAGTGAAATTTCAGAGGTTTCTTTTCAATAGCCTACCAAGCACTGTTGGCAATGCGTTCATGTAGTATCTAAGTACTAAGTACGTGTATTATCTGGAGGATCTGACAAGAATCAGAACGCTAACTAGGTAACATGTAATATCCTTTATAGTACATGTACCACCACAATTATACACAATTTTAGGGAAATATAACTTGATTTTAACCTTAACGTGACCACTTTGCCAGCGCACCCCAAAATTGGTCAGCTTCTGCTGTGTAACTCTTATGCCGTTTTTGAAAATAATATGAAACAATACAATCTCAATTTTCAGTTGGTATTTTATATCCAAGGTATCTATTTCTGAAGTGGTCTTGGTTGTTCCAGGAATGGAAAAAATATGCTCCTAGAAAACCGTGGGCCCCCACTTCTGCGAACAGGAAAAACTTATTTGTTACGATGTTTTGATGTATCGGTTGTGAGGTTATTTTGGTTGCTGTACTTCCTTTTTTGAAATACAATACATTTTGTTCTGTTAATAAATAAGCATTATTATCTACGACAGAGGTGCTCCTTGTTAAGTATAACTTCCTCTCCTTTTGATTTATTATTCTGAGAACAATACACCTATGTATTCGCTCAGCAAAAACATTTTTATAACACCCCCTCAAAAGTTTTTCGTTTATTCAAAATTTGTGGAAACCTTAAAAAATGCTATTTTAATTATTGCACATGAAATAAACAATAAATGAACAGCCAACATTTCTGTAGGTCCAATAAAATAAATAAACACGTTCATTTGACCTCATATATGGAAGGTATGTTGGAATGTAATAACTACTCACTAGGTAGTAGATACATTATTTAAAAAAATTTATTGTACCTACATCTACTCAAAGCATAATATATACATAGAAAGAACTATAATATGTATATAATATACATTATATACATGCTGCTAATCGTCCGTTAACCTCTTAATTGGTGGAGGGTCCACCAATTAACTTTAACGAAATCTTTAACGGGCACGTTATCCCTTCTCCTTAAAGTTTTGGTTATCTTGGGGGTGGTGAAAGGAAAATCGCTCTGATGTCCGATTAACCGAGGCCGTTAAAGTTAATCAGGTCGTAAAATAGCTGGTGAAAGAGGCCCTTAGTCTTATAGGAAATTTTAACGCTGGTCTTGCATTAAACATAATACATCACCGGTCAGCGAGTGGTCCATTTTATGAGTTCCTGAATGTACTTACCCTTTCTGTAGGCTTTTTTTTCAATGGGGTTTTAGTGTTTTGGGGGAAATACCTCCTCGCAAATAATCGTCGTAGAAAATAAAAGTCTGGATCGAATAAGTCGAAGTAAGCCCTTGATTTATAAAGCTGTAATTTGTAATGCATTTTCGTAGTTATATAGGAAATAGTGAAGATGAAATATATCATTTTCAAAGCGAAAATTTTCGAGCTTCAAAAAAAAAAGAAAAAATTATGGATAGGTAATTATATTTTGGGCTTTGTACTTGCCAGAACTCACAACGACCAGCTCGTGACGTTGCGAGCGTTTTTTCGTTCATTGGAATTGTCGAGCCGGTGAGAAGGTGAATTTATTGTTAAATTGGCTCTGAAGTACTTGAACATGATGTCATAGGAAGGAGGTTTGTTGCCGTTGTTCCAAAATCAACGTTTTCACAAGCGTTTTGCAAGTTCCCACAGAGTCCCGCGAGTACCATGCAAATCCTTCCCGTGCTCAACTGTTCGAAAAAAGTTGTCTTAATTAAATTAAATTTGGAGACATCTGTCAAAATTAACGGAAGCAAATCAGATGATGTATTTGTTAACCGCTAATTTGTCAGAGAAACAGCATCGCGGGATATTAGGTGAACCCCATATTTTCCATTTCCACGGGTCGGATATGGAAAGAATGGTCAGGACGATATTTGCTGTAGTAACGTCCGCCAGTTAGTTCCATCGGAGATGAGAATGGTGGGTGGTGGTCGGAATGACGACGGTAATCACGGCTAACCTGACTGCCACTACCTAATATCAGGAGGTCGGTAATCACGGATAGGCCCTTCAGCTTATACCTAATACAATACGTGACGAAAGGCAAACTCTTTTTCCCTCGATAGACGCAGGTCGCAGGTGTATCTATTTACTGGTTTATGGTGTAGGTAGGTACCTACCTAATATATTCACAACCCCTCGCCATCTCACACTCCACTGGTTTTGCATCGTACAAAGTGAGGTCCAAAATCATCAGTTCAACCTTCGATAATTGGAGAGATGATTCCAATAACCATATATTTCGGGCAAAAAAACTTTTTTAAAGCCCTGGAAATGAACGTTTCAAGTAGGGAATTTAATTCGAGTCGATGAGATCGAATGCAGCCCCAATTTCTATTTTTAATGCCTTTAAGAACTTTGTGAAAATTGTATTTTTTTTCCATATCGATTTATTATTATTTTCAAAACCTACCTAATGAATCTTTGGAATCGAGCATGGGAAAAAAACGAAAAAGAAAGTAGCAAATCATTACAAAACGGCTGGCGCATGGCTGTATGAAATCGAGTTGGTCATTCCGAGATAATTATCATTTCATTTGAAGAATGATGTTTATTTCGGATTTTGTTGATAGGTACTTTTTAAATTTAAACAAGAGTTATGCTTCATGAATAACAACAAATAATTAATGATAGAATTCTTGAAGCCACCGCATACTTCCTAAACTGCAGTTGCCCGGCCGGCTCCAGTAACCGATTTAGGGCTTTCCTGGGAGAAGCACCGAGGGTAGGTATTGACTACAGAAAACAGTGATATACGCTGAAGAGGTACCTATTTTATTATTATTTATAGTAAATCCCTTTATTATTTTTAATAAACCGTTGTGTAATAATGCGCAGCGTTTCAGGAAAAGGAATAGCTATAAATAAATAATAATCTCAAGGATGTGTACTTACATGCCATTAACAGGGAAATAGAATAAATAGGGGAATAGAACGTTAGCAACCTTCATAAATTTTTTTTGGTTCAACAATTTTATGAATTTTCATAAATGAACGCAGTTTTCTAGAAAACTTCGAAAGTTCAGCTCGATTTGAACTCATTTGACGCAGAATGGGACACTAACTTAGCATTGCTGATTATTCGATGATGTTTCAATCACATTTTTAGTTTTTTTGTTCGAGTGCGATGGTTGCCGCGGATGATACCTACCTGCCAAGCTTAGGTGAAACAGCACTGTGTAGATTTTAAAAATGAGGCTAAAAGTGTGAAATTGCTAATACTAAAAGGAGTAGTTTGTGGAGAAAATGCTGTTTGTAAGTGAGAGTAATTTAATCTGAACCAAAATGCTGGAAGTTTTACAAGGTTTTCGTTCATGATCACTGCAATGGTTGAGCACTGCAATACTAATTTTATCGCATAGAAATTTTTAGGGACCCAACCTTCAAGTCCCCGAAAATTGCATCAAAATAGTTCGAATAGAAACAGCAGCTTAAGAGAGTGACGGTGATTTCATACTTCCGATTGTGTGGACAAAAGTTTTTTTATTATTTTTTATTATTGGCATTGCAAAATGCATGCCAGAAAATAAATAAAATTCTTACATATAAATACTGCAATTTATAAAATATGGAATAAAACTTTCCATATTAAATATTAAATTTGTATGCCGTTGTCCTGTATAAACTTAAACAAAACTTTAAAAACACCCACATTTTCTTGGAGTACACACTTATAACAAAATGGTGCGTTCATCACCTTATATAGTTCATCAAACATTTGTTCCCTGGATATCCTATAGTTGTCGCACTCCATCACAGCTCTACTCTACTCTACCATCTCCACCACAGTGGTGGCAAGAGTTATCTAACACTTCGTTTCCATTATTTCTTACTCTTGCCAAGTAAGACGGGCATACCGCGTGGTTGCTCCTCATTCTGCATAAAACTCGAAATAAATTTCTTGTTGGGCTCAACATTTGCAAGCCACGGGTTGCTAGGAATTCGTGGATTTATATCTTTGAAAAATCGCCCTTTGTCACTATCTGTATGCTAATTTTGCCATTCCATTCTCGTATTCGGCTGGACTACGGCATAATAATCTTCTTTAGGCAACACACATTGCACCACATCCCCCACTTGCCAGGTGCCGTTTTTTGCCACTCTGTCCACTCCCTCATTATGAATCAAACCATTGTGTGATTTGACCCAAAGGAAATGCATATCCCTACTCAACCTCCTACAGGCTGAAAGTAGTTCAATAACCCCAGCAATGATATGGTGATTGAATATGCTTAACTTATTACTGGCAATTGCTCTCAACACATTCTCCGAGTCTGTACATATCAGTGTATGAGTGTAGGAGTTTGTATCACTAAGTAAAAAATTCCAGAGCGAGTTTTATGGCTGTGGCTTCGGCAGTGTATACAGAAGCTTCCCCAGGAAGTTTGCATTGCCTTTCTTCATTATTCACTACTTCGACAAAAGCGCAGCCCACAGATTGTCGCGATTTGGAACCATCCGTGAAAATTATCAAGGAGTTTCGCCATTTTCTTTTCGGTCAAAAGTTACACTTCGAATTCGATGAAATCTGTATCGGATCATTTGGGTACCAACTCGCACAATTCCTCAACATTTCAGCTCGTTTAGGTTGTGTCAATAAAATTGTGGTGACCCCTCTCGTATTGTACAAATTTACATAGGTGACCAAATGACGTCTGTAACGCAATAAAACAGTGGAAAATTTGGTTTTGGAGGACATGAAAGAATGTGCTTGTTCTTCCTTGCAAACAAGACTTTCCTGCCTTTCTGTAGTGAGAAAACAGTGAAGACAGTTGACTCGTACGGGTATTCATTACTATTGTGTTCAGAATGACACTGGACCGTGGAATTTCCCCCGATATAAATAATACAAATCCAAAGCTCGTGAGGGGAAGGGAAGTCTGTAACTGTGGATAATGTAGCGATAGGGACGGCGGTGTGAGGGTGTGGAGGGAACTAAAGTCAATTTCACGGTCAGCGGGCACGCTCTTCTGTGTCCTTTTGTTGCGCACGTCTGAGCGGCCTCCTGCTCTGGAGTGGGCAGGTAATCGTTCTGTAATGCGATGCTTGTTTCGCCCGTGCGTTGCCCAGTAACCATCGGCCACCCTCTGTCCCTTTATGGGATCGGTAGCGTCCATCCAGGTGTCTGCTCTATCTGTAGTTTTGAGTACCAGGTGCCCAAACAGTCCGGATTTTATCGCGAAAACTTGAGGGATCAATTCTAGTTGTGGTGGCACGTAGCTTTAAATTCATACTTACAAGCAGAGGCATTGCGTCCATAAGGCCACTTGGGCCACTGCCTTGCCACCAAAAAACACTGTATAGGTATAATAGGTAAGTTAAAAAACCTCCATAGTTCAGTTGGAATTTGAATTTCCCTCTGTACAATGTACCTAGAATTTTTCACAAAGTTCAACAGCGACTCGCCAGATTTCTCTGGCTATGGAATGGATATTCAGTATTATAGTAGAGCATCCATAGTGTGCTCCACAGACCAGGCATGCTATCGTAATAAAGCGACAGTAATCGATGTCCTGCAATCGAAATCTAAACCTAGGCTTCTGAAACTGGCAGGTAGGACCTGGGACCTAGTGTTCCCGTGGCAACTGAGAAAAGTGTCCCATCCGCGCATAGTAGAGTAAAAATGTTGTTCCCCACACCCACTTCGGCCTCCGTCCCCAAAATCTGATTTCCTCTCCAAAGTCGTTTCTTTTCACTATCGATTCGATCCCTTCGATTCAATTTGTTGTTGTTGTTGTTGTTTTTCTTGAGGGTGCCGCGAAGAAACACTCTTCATCCGGACAGTGGTGGTTAGAGGTTGCGTTTTTTCTTCTTGTGCATTCGATTCAATTTGTCGTCTCGATACGAGATGCTTCTTCGTCTTCTGATTTGTTTTTGTTGTGAATTATATTCGTTTTCTCTGTGGAGTCAGTAAGTTTTTAATTTCTTGCGTCAAATCGTGCGCGTTTTGCGATCGGTCCGGTTCTGATGACAGATTTGTATTCGTGGTACCTACGTGCATTCGTTACTGTTTGCTGTTTGTGGTCTTGTGGATTGATCGGCGTCATAACACACTGATAACTACCTAGCTTCAAGTCAATAGCTTCTCCATTCAAGTAGGTACCGGCCGACGGGTCATTTTTGGTTCATTATTCTCTGAATAATACACCTATGTAATCGCTCAGCAAAAAATTTTTATAACCCCCCCTCAAACTTTTTTCTTTTCCATTTCAAGGTGCGTAGATTCAAAAAATGCAATGTCCGTCCGCCGTCCGCCGTACGCCGTCCGCCGTATCACGTGTACAGGCTTCATTTTCGGTCTAAAAAAGTCGTTCTTTCGCACACATGCTCCACTTGGGCCCTAGTTGTGTCCCGAAACTTTTCAGCCCGATCGGAATATTCCCAGGGGTGTTGTGAGTGAAAATGTGTGTAAAAATAGGTACTTTTTGCGTTTTAGCAACATGTTGGTAACATGAGCTTTTGAGGTATCGTTTTCCATGTTTTTGGGGACGAGAAGATCGAATATGAGGTCGATTTTGGCCAAGGAGTGGAAAATTGAGGTTGTACCAGATGTTCAGCTCCCAAAATTGATTTTGTATGAGTCAAAAACCTGCGAAATCGTCTGAAATCACCATCAGTTTGTAGAATAACACTAGAAAAGTGTCAACACGTGGATCAAGACGATTAAATGGCACTACCAATGATCAAAGTTAATTTGAAAAAAAAAGATCGTACCTACCTAATTTGTGTTTTGGGGGCCAAAATTGGTGGAAACCATCAGAAATAGTTATTTCAATTATTTCACATGAAACAAACAATAAATGTACAGCCAACATTTCTGTAGAATAATAAACCCCATGTGACAAGGACTTTGCAGCGTTTTCTGTTATATTTTTAGTTTACTATATTTTTATAACACATGAATTCGGTGGCTAATTTGCAGTAAAAATTGTGGACGTTTTCATACGACGATAGAATGTTGATTGAAAGAATTTGGTGAACATCAATCAGTAAATAAGGGCAGGGTGTTGTTGCCTTGGGGTATTTTCCTTCAGAACTTCATTATTTGCGTTTCGTTTTGCCATTTTAGTTACTGTTTGTCATCGACAGAATTTTAGCAACATTTAACTCGTGATTTAGGTAGGTACCTAGTAACGAGTACAGGGTTAGACTAACCTACGGAGGGTCTGCGATCTACATAATATGTATAGACTAGTACATAATTATATAGACGGGTTATCTATACAGAGAGCTGTGCTCTGTAACAGAAGGGAATTCTGTACAAAATAATAAACCGTTGTGCAGGGATTTGTTGCAGCGTTTGTTTTTTTTTTGTTTTTTTTTTTTTACTCAATCACAAATCCAAAGCTTCCCTAGCAAAATCATCAAAAACATGGAAAATTAAGGGGTTTTGAGATTCCCAAGTAGGCATTGTTTTTGTTGTTCTATAGGATCAAACTCCGCAGTTAGGCGCCAGATTATCTGGACACCCTGCAGCGTAACTTCACCTGGTTATATTATTATTATTTATTTGGCCTTCCCCATGCTGATGGATCGCACATTCCCCCACATTTCTTTCGTGTGTTGATCATTGCGAAAGGGTGAGCGTTGGTCTTGCGAGCTTGAGATGAACAAGCTAACCCGCTGTACATTTCAAAGACAATGGGAGCGGGAGGAAGTTTCCTTTGTTCCATCGGATCCTGTCGGGCTGCAGGACCTGACGTCACAATTGCTGCAGCTCCTTTGACTGACGCAGATCATTACGAACTCGACGTGAGTACTTTTAGTGTTGACTCTGTTTTCAGTACTAATGAACAGCACAACAGAACGACCGAAAGGGGGGAAAACAGTGCGGTGAACACGTGAACTCCGATACCATCTCGAAGGCGACACGCGCCGGCGTTTTAAAAAGCTTGAGATAAGGTCCCCAGTGCATAAACGGCTCAGTCATCAGGAGTAAAAAAATCCCCCGACAATCTCATTAGGATTCATAGCTGTGTAAATGGAGGCGCTTATCTGCTAGGTGCCATTCATTTCTCTCGATAAATTGACGTTTGACGATTACCGTATTAAAAATGAAAGGAAACCGAATCCATCACAGACATCTGAATTGCGCTAAGCCTCTGCATGCTCATGCAAATCCAGATCCAACTCTCGACAACTGAAAACGAATGCGCGCACGCGCACACTGCTTATTGGAGGACGGATCCTACCTCATCATATCTCACAGTTTTAGCGATCAGTATGAAGCTGGAGGACAATCCGAGTCATAATTCGTATCAGGCGAAGGAAAGAAACGTGCCTAGGTAAATATAGATCATCCTCGGTTCACAAAACCCAGCGTGTATCGTTTGCGCACACCTACACGTGCGCTACAAGACGAAGCACCTACCCAGTGTAGTACTGAATCCAAATATTACACAAAGGTTTATTATTTACCTGTATAGATGCCCCTTCTGCGTAGATCACTGTTTTCTGTGATCAATACCTACCCACGTGGTCAAGTATAATGAACCGTTGTGTAATAATTTGCCCATCAATAATACTTCAACGGTTGTTCTAGTTGCAAAAGTACCGATCAACAAAATCCCAGCCCCTTCTAGGTAGATGAACCGTTGTGTAATAATTTGCCGCTATGACATAACTTACCATTGCGTAATAATTTACCCATCAATAATACTTCAACGTTTTTTCAAGTTTCAGAAGTACCTACCAACAAAATCCAATAGTCCATCACTTATCAAATTAAATAATATCGCAGAACAACCAACTCGACTTCACACAGCCATCCTGGCTTATAATCAGGTGCTCCCTAGTGATGATATCCTGGCCGGATTTATACCGTTTGATTCACGATCGTGTTGACGAAGCTTTTTGGTGCACACGAACGGCTGGTCGCACAATGCTCCGGGTGGTCTCAAAAACGTCTTTAGTTCAAGATCAATTTAAAAACGTTAAAAAAAACCATACCCTTCTACCGAAAGTTTTCGAGCTACGGCGTTCTGGAAATTTCAACCCCTATTTTGAACCCCTTAGAGATGACTGACAGTAACGTCGAGCTTCGAGGACCAACTAGACCCCGAACGGAACCTATAACCCGAATTTCATCAATTTTGATTCATGGTAACTAAGAAAAGTGGCCCGTACGGCGGACAGACAGAAATATTTTTATCGAATTTTCGGATTCTACATAGAAACGTAAACCATCAAATTTTGAGGGGGGGGTCGATTCCAAGGGTTCATTATTGAAAATAATAAACCAAGAGAGTAGGTACCTACCTTCTAAGCATCGTCAGGTTTTATACGTGCTCCATGCAAGCAGCAGTACCTGTTGTAGGTATAACACGACACAACCGACAGCGTCCCACATGGAGCATTGCACTAGGTCTGAATGTACACAGCACAAGGCCCCATATTTATCATTTACCGAGGGCTAACCAAACATACCACCAAGACTAAGACCCAAAATACACATCTGTCATGGCTGGCAGTAGTTTTCATGCTAACAGACTTGGAGTACATAGCTCTCTTGATTTACGGAGTGTTTTCTCTTCCATAAGAATACACGAGAGGAGTTATGTGGTAGTGTGAGTTTTAATTTTCTTCGTTTTTCTGCTCAGCAGGAACAGCAAAAATACAAATAGGTCTCGACCAAATTATTAATTTTTAATTAAATGTACCTTCCATTTAGGTCAAAATTGTCATAGTTACACACTTGAGAAACTGACAGAAATGTGAATAACTTCGTTTGTCAGGCAAAATAATTGAACAATCAAAGCAAGAGATTTCAGATGGGATGCTATAGGGTGCAGTAGGTATATCAATAAATAAGGTACAGTCACATATCCAGACTCGGAGCTGTAGAGAAGACATCTGGCAAATTTATTTATGATTTATAATCATAGTAATGATGTTAACATCACATTCCGTTTTACTAATTAGCGTTCTTCCTTGATTCCTTCGCATGTTCGACGCTTTCGTTATGCTTTATCATATTTGGACACGCGTTTTCACGGTCTTATTATGAATCACATGGGGCAGTAGGAAACATGAGAGCAAATACTATCAACAACGCGATTAATTTTATTCTGATGATGAAATCACGTAGTCGAATAAATGCTGAACGGCATGTCCCACAAAAATCGTTTTAGTACTGTTGAAACCGCCGCTAAACCTCTTTCCGACAGCACCCACCTTATTCTGGCTTCGAGTCAAAAGTGATCGAAATGGCTCGACCGTGGCAACCAAAAGCACGAACTCTGACGCTGTCGTTAGGTAC
Organism: Leptopterna dolabrata; assembly: GCA_954871275.1. Lineage (NCBI taxonomy): Eukaryota > Metazoa > Arthropoda > Insecta > Hemiptera > Miridae > Leptopterna > Leptopterna dolabrata. The sequence goes on along the minus strand of OX940975.1, from coordinate 86,792,239 downwards.
GGCCAGGTATACGATCGAAGAGAAGATCCAGAGGATTCAGCGACAGCCTGTAACCTGGTCCGGAACACGCTGATCACAATGAGACCTATCTTATGGAAATCCGTTCAGCCGTTTGGCCCTGACCCCGTCACACACACACACACACACACACACACACACACACACACACGCATGTGTACGAAAGAACGATTTTTTTAGACCGAAAATGAAGCCTGTACACGTGATACGGCGTACGGCGGACGGCGGACGGACATTGCATTTTTGGAATCTACGCACCTTGAAACAGAAAAGAAAAAATTTTGAGGGGGTGTTATAAAAATTTTTTGCTGAGCGAATACATAGGTGTATTATTCACAGAATAATAAACCAAAATTGGTATAAAGTAGGTATTTTGGTTTATTATTCTGTGAATAATACACCTATGTATTCGGTCAGGAAAAAATTTTTATAACACCCCCTCAAACTTTTTTCTTTTCCGTTTCAAGGTGCGTAGATTCCAAAAATGCAATGTCCGTCCGCCGTACACCGTACGCCGTATCACGTGTACCGGCTTCATTTTTGGTCTAAAAAATTCGTTCTTTCGCACACATGCTCCATTTGGGCCCTAGTTGTGTCCCGAAACTTTTCAGCCCGATCGGAATATACCCAGGGGTGTTATGAGTGAAAATGTGTATAAAAATAGGTACTTTTTGTGTTTTAGTAACATGTTAGCAACATGAGCTTTTGAGGTATCGTTTTCCATGTTTTTTGCGACGAGAAGACCGAATATGAAGTCGATTTTGACCAAAAAGTGGGAAATTGAGGTTCTACCAATTGTTCAGCTCCCAAAATTGATTTTTTTATGAGGCAAAAACCTGGGAAATCGTCTGAAATCACCATCAATTTGTAGAATAACACTAGAAAAAGATCAAAGATCAATGATCAAAGATAATTTGAAAAAAAAAACGCTCCAAATCCCTGCACAACGGTTTATTATTTTGTATAGAATATCCTTCTGTTACAGATCACAGGTCTCTGTATAGATAACCCGTCTGTATAATATAATATGTACTATTCTATACATGCTATGTGAATCGCAGACAGCGTTGGCCAATAGAATTTATTGCAGAACCATTTCGGACCATGCCAATGCGCACCATGCCAATTAGACAATTCGAAATGAATTCCAATTCAAATTAATTTGAATTCAAATTAATGAATTCCAATTCAATTAATGAATTCCAATTCAATTAATGAATTCCAATTCAAATTAATGAATTCCAATTCGAAATCGATTGAATAAGTTGATTGATTGATGGAATCGAGCGCTTCCCTGGTGACGAGCGCACAATGCCAATTAGGCAATTCGAAAAAAATTCCAATTGAAATTAAAGTCCAATTCATTATACCAATATTGACAATTATAAGTGAATTCCAATTGCAATTGAAAAAATTGATTGATTGATTGCTCGATTGATTGAATAAATTGATTGATTGATTGAATCGAGCGCGTCCCTGGTGACGAGTGTATACAATTTCATTCACCCTGGTGTCGAAAATGCCTGTCGGTGAAAACTTCGGGGCCTTACTGTGAACGAACAGCTGGACGTACAGTGCTCCGGGTGGTCTTAAAAAACTCGTAAGTTCAAGAACTATTTAAAACCGTAAAAATATTCACGTAAAAAAAGGTATAGGCGTTTTGAAAATGTCAACCCCTATTTTGAACACCTTAGAGATGACTGACAGTAACGCCGAGCTTCGAGGACCAACTAGACCCCAAATGGGACCTATAAACTGAATTTCGTCAATTTTGGTTCATGGTAATCAAGAAAAGTGCTCAGTACGGCGCGGCGTACGGCGGACAGACAGAAATATTTTTATTGCAGTTTTGGATTCTACATACCTTGAAACGTAAACCATCAAATTTTGAGGGGGGGTAAGAATTTTTTTTTCATGCTCGATTCCAATGGTTCATTATTGAAAATAATAAACCAAAAGGATCGTACCTAATTCGTGTTCTGGGGGCCAAAATTGGTAGAAACCATCAGAAATAGCTAATTCAATTAGTTCACATTAAAGAAACAATAAATAAACAGCCAAAATAATAGTAGATGTGTCCAATAGAATAATAAACCCATGTGACAAGGACATTGCAGCGTTTTTTGTGTTTTAGTAACATGAGCATTTGAGGTACCATTTTCCATGTTTTTTGGGACGAGAAGACCGAATATGAAGTCGATTTTGACCAAAGAGTGGAAAATTGAGGTTCTAACGAAGTTTCAGCCTTAAATTTGTGTTAAATTTTGGTCTAAAATCGTCCCCTTCCTCTCAAAGTTTGGAAACACATTTGCGTCGTAGTTGTGCTTCAAAGGTCGGCAGCCCAATCGCAATACACGTAGGGTTGTTGTGGGGGGGGGGGGGGGGGAAGGGTGTAAAATAGGGGTTTTCGAGGTATTCTTGAGGTTTTAGTGAACTTGGGCTTGTGAGATGTCGTTTTCCATGTTTTTTTAGGCAGAGGAGACTAAATATCAAGTTAATTTTGACCAAAGAGTGAAGGATTGATATTCTGATAAAGTTTCAGCTCTCAAAACTCAATACTATTGGTTCAAAATCCTGTGAAATGGCTGTGATCCCTAGAAATCTATCTATATATATCTTCTATATATATAAAACGCTGCAAATCCCTGCATAACGATTTATTATTTTGTACAGAATACCCTTCTGTTACATATCACAGCTCTTTGTATATATAACCCGTCTATATGTATAACATGATAATGTACTATTCTATACATATTATGTAGATCGCAGACCCTCCGTAGGTTAGTACCTAACCCCGCACTCGTTACTAGGTACCTACCTAAATCACGAGTTAAATGTTGCTAAAATTCTGTCGATGACAAACAGTAACTAAAATGGCAAAAAGAAACGCAAATAATGAAGTTCTGAAGGAAAATTGTTGATGTGGAGTGAAAAAAGTAGCAAAAGTCCTACCAACAAACTCCAGCCCCTTCTACGTAGATGGTATAACGAACCGTTGTGTAATAATTTACCGTTGTGTAATAATTTACCATTGTGTAATAATTTACCCATCAATAATACTTCAACGTTTGTTCAAGTGTCACTACCTATCAACAAACCCCAAAAGAGCTTTTTCAAATGAAATAATATCACAGAACAACCAACTCGACTTCATACTCTGTGAATATAATCAGGTGCTCCCTAGCAATGATGATCTCGGGCCGATTCCTGATTGTTAGCGCGTCCCTAGTGATGATATTTGGGCTGAATGTATATACAATTTCATTCACCATCCTGTTGAAAATGCCTGTCGGTGCAAACTTCCGGGCCTTCCCGTGAACGAACGGTTGGACGTACAGTGCTCCGGGAGGTCTTAAAAAACTTCCAAGTTCGAGAACTATTTAAAACCGTAAAAAAATTCGAGAAAACGGTGTCCTGGAGACTTCAAACCCTATTTTTCACCCCTTAGGGATTATTGACATTAACGCCGAGCTTCGAGGACTAACTAGACCCCAAATGGGGTTTATAAACCGAATTTCGTCAATTTTGGTTCATGGTAATTATGAAAAGTGCACAGTACGACGTACGGCGGACAGAAAGAAACTTTTTTATTGCATTTTCGGATTCTACATACCTTGAAACGTAAACCATCAAATTTTGAGGGGGGGTTAGAATTTTTTTTTTTTTTTTTTTTTTTTTTCATGCTCGATTCCAGAGGTTCATTATTGAAAATAACAAACCAAAAGTAGTTGAATGGTTTCGCGCATTGTTGAATCGATTGTTTTTTCCCGGCTGCAACGCGTCGGTTAACCGGCTAGTTTGTATAATAACCAGAGCCCTTCACAATATGACACTTACTTTTGTGAAATAGGGCCCTAAAAAATATGGCAGTATGGCACTTATTTTGGCCCAAATATGGCACTTATTTGTCTCAATATGGCACATATTTTTCAACCCTCTCCGACCACCCCAGCTATTCTGAGAGGATAATATCACAACATACAAGTCATTTATACTAAATGATTTATTTTATTTACAAAGCTTTATACAAATAATTTATTATTATTATTATTATTTTATTATTATTATTATTATTATTATTATTATTATCATTATTATTATTAAATAACAAATCAAGTGTGAAGCAACGCTTTCCATTGAAAATCCCAGCCATCGATCACTCAGAAGGTATTTCATTTTTGGGAAAGTCCTCTCCACATCAGCTGATGTTGCCGGGGCGTACTTCATAGAGAGGACATCAGCAGGTTCCCAGCCTTCCTTCAGAGTGGCTTCCTCACCAGACAGAGTGGCGACCCGTGGAAGCACCCCATTCCAAAAGGGTTAGAGGCGTTAGTAATCCCTCTACACTAATGGCCTCAGGGTTCGAGAAACCTCATGTCATTCAGAAATTTTCACTTCAAATTTTTTTTTTTTTAAATTTTTTTGAAGGAGTTTGGCGGAAAAAAGGCAAAACATGGCATAAACATGGCATTTTCCCAAAAATCGGCAGAACATGGCATTTTACGAAAAATCGGCAGAATATGGCATTTTTGTATGGCGCTATGGCAATATGGCATTTGAAGGGCTCTGATAATAGCACAAAAGATGAGTCAAGACAAATCATTGGTAGTACAAACGTCAAACTTTACCCCACCGGGGGTAACATTACCCCAAAAAGTAATAAACATTTTTGATGAAGTAATCACAGTGGAAGAAAATGATCATTTAGCTGTTGTCGCCAACTACATCACCTACATCACTGGGGATCAGCTGACTTGCGCGGGAGCGGGAAAAAAAATGTGATCAGTGTTATCACGCCTTATCAACATTGGAAAGAAACTCGCCTGTTTTTTATGTCCCAAAATTGTTTCTATATCAGTTGTTTGGGAAGGATTTACCAGGTAAGCTCCTATTGTACCACTTAACCTATTTAGTTGTGAACAAAATGCACTAATTAGATTTTCAAATAAATGTTTTCCTTATATAGTTTTTCTAAAAATAAGGTGTGAGGATAAGTTTACTCCAAAATCCGGGAATCTTTACCCCTACAATTGAGGTTGGGGTAAAGTTACCCGCAGACGTTTTTTCCTGGATTAGTGACAATAACTTTTGTATTTAGATATTATTTTTGTTGATCCAAAGCTCTATTCGTGTTTCTTTATGTAGTAGAATTGAAGAATGGGAAGGACAACGCAGAAAAAGCTGGGTACTCGACCCTACCCTGCAGCTGTGTTTGGAGGCAGTACATAGCGGCAATATGACCCATCGTCAGGCTTCTCGATCGCTTATGATTCATTTTTGTTTGTTATGAGATTTAGAAGAAGTAGGAAGACGTTCATTTTAGTAGATTCGAGTTTGTAAATTTTCAATTGATCATTTTGCTACATTTCGAGAAGTTACCATTATTTTTAGAGGTGAAAGACTGTTACCAGTTACGAGTTTATAAATTAGTGATATTCACTAAAATTGTGATTAACTAGGTGACACTACATAACGTAGAGATGGAGCGTCGATCCTAAGAGACAATTTTATTTTTTATAACCTGGTATTTTGACGAATATTTGCCAATTTTTTCAGAATAAAATTTTTTATGATATATCTGAGGTAATCTTTTCGATTCTGATGTCAAACATTACTCCACTGTCAGTTCTAGATGCAATAACGGTGGATTTTAAATAGTGGAGTAAAGTTTGACACACCCTGAGGTAACTTTACTCCAAAGTTTAACTAAAAAAAAATAAATGGTACAATCATGATATTAAGATGTATCACCTCTTAAATTGTTCTAGAGGCTCTGAAGATTATAATGCATGCAAGGAAAGTAAATTTGAACCATTCTGAGCAGGAAAAATTTGGGTTTGAAAAAAATTTAGGTGAAATCTGGAGTAAAGTTTGACGTTTGTACGTATAACTTCAGTGATCGAAAATAATTTTTCAGAAATAGTAACCTAATATTCTTCTGTTCAATGAGGTCCCAAGAACTTTGCAGCGTTTTTTAAATTATTATAACCGATAATTATTTTTCAAATAGCCTCATTAGTAATCCACCGACAAGGACAGCTTCTCTTGGGATCCAAACGACACGGGAAACGTGGGCGCCAACTGCTTCTCTAGCCCGGGTGACAGGAGCTGCAAAGTCCCATTACCCGATAAGAACAACGACGTCAACTCATTAATCGAATAATTACTCATTGTCTGAGGTTTGAGAGAAAGGAGATTGACGTGCGAGGGCAGATGGAAAAGCCCTCGTGTCCTGTCCTGTTACGTTAGTTAGGGTGCAATAAAGAGGCTGCGTAGGTGGCCAAGTTGGCACCCCAGGGGCGCTCATTGTCATTGCCTTCCTACACAACACATCTGTGTACCGCCGCGCCGTTTTGTTGAGCTCCTAATGAACAGATTTTTACGTCTATCAACGGCCGCCTCGGAGCCCGAGGCTTTTTTTTGCGGAAATGAAAGGCGGATGAACGCGGGTAAACAACAACTGAGGTCTGCTGAAAGCAGTTCTCTATGCTACCGCGGTAATTCCACCCTCGCGCTTGAAATGTGAAGACACCCAAGTTACCAATTTCACGATCACTTGATAAGCTTACCGAGCCCAGCTCCCGGAGTTAGGTAACTAATCTGTGCAAAACCTCCCCCTGAACAGGAGCGTTGCGTCCATAAGGCCACTTGGGCCACTGCCCCGGCACCCAAAAACACTGCATAGGTACAGGTAAGTTTAAAAAAAACTCCATTGTTCAGTTGGCATTTGAATTTCCCTCCGTACGCTGTACCTAGAATTTTTCACATAGTCCAACAGCGACTCGCCAGATTTCTCTGGCTATGAATATTCTACATTCTAGTAGAGCATCCATGGTGTGCTCCATAGACCAAGCATGCTATCGGAATAAAGCGACATAGTAATCGATGCCCTGCAATCGAAATCGAAACCTAGCAGGTCCTGCTCTTGAAACTAGCAGGTCCTGGGACCTAGTGTCGCCATGGCAACTGAGAAAAGTGGCACATCCGCGCATGCTCAGTCGAGTAAATATGTTGTTTGCCACGCCCACATTGGGCCCAGTCCCCAAAATCTGATTTCTACTCCAAAATCGTTCGTTTTCACAATCGATTCGATCCCTTCTATTCAATTTGTTGTTGTTGTTTTTCTTGAGGGTGCCGCGAAGAAACACTCTTCATGCGGACAGTGGTGGTTAGAGGTTGGTTTTTTCTTCTTATGCATTGGATTCGTCATCTCCATACGAGATGCTTCTTCGTCTTCTGATTTGTTTTTGTTGTGAATTATATTCGCTTTCTCTGTTGAGTCAGTCGTCAGTTTTTAATTTTTTGCGTCAAATTTAGCGTGTTTTGCGTTTGGTCTGGTTCTGATGACAGATTTGTATTCGTGGTACCTACGTGCATTCTTTACTGTTTGCTGCTTGTGGTCATGTGGATTGATTGGCGTCCTAACACACAGATAACTACCTAGCTTCAATTTAATAGCTTCTCCATTCAAGTAGGTACCGGCCGACGGGTCATTGTTTTGTTATATTTTAGTTTACTATATTTTTATAATGCATGAATTCGGTGGCTAATTTGCAGTAGAAATTGTGGACGTTTTCGTACGGCGATAGATTGTTGATTGAAAGGGAATTTACAGAATATCAATCAGTAAATAAGGGAAGGGTGTTTATTGTTGCCTCGAAGTATTTTGTAGGCAAATCTCTTGGTTTTGTGTTCTGGTTTGGTGCCCCACCGTTTTGAGAGCCCACGCACCGCTACTGCCCCTGAAGAGTCTCATTTTGAAAGGAAATTTTATAGGAGTTGGAGTCAAAGAAGCGCATGCGCAAACGCAAAATCTTTGGTACTCCAATATATAATTGCATAAATATTTTAGTCATAGCTTTATTTGCTAAAACTAACTTGTTCGAAAACATTACGAAATTGCACGAACAGTTGTCGACACCTTTTATGTCTAAGGTTGTCTATACAGTACTGCCGTCCGAAGCAAGAAAGCCGTAGAACAAGGAAATCTAGTTTTGAGAAAAACGAAGTTAAAGTTTTTTGGCTGTAAAATGGGCATCTTCAATATTTGCCAATGATTTTTTTTTTGCGATTGATCCAAATTTAGTTTCTACGACTGTAGCCGCAAGGCGCATTAATTTTGGAAGAATACACATAAATTTATGTAAGCTACTGTTTTTCTTCGTTGCAGAAGATGAGGTAAATTTTGCTTTAAAAAACGGTAGGTCTGCTACTGCTTTTTTCCCCGAACAGAAAAACTGTACCTTTTTCCTTGTAAAATACGACTTAACGCGATGTGGAAGCCACAAACGGTCGATCACTCGAAGCTTCTTGCGGTCATCACAAAATTGAACAACGGTACGTTGAGACGGCTTGACGAATTCAGACAACTATGAGAGGGACACAGCAAAGAAAAACAGTACTGTCCTAATGACCATTAAATTAAATTCACTGTTCCAATGAATTAACACCGCAGGTCTGCGCTCCACTGTTTTTATTTGTTGGAAGAACTACTGCGTTTCATCGTTGGAAAACCATCAAAAAATCAAAAAACCGTATACGTTTTCCAGCCATACCAAAATCTCTAAATTGGAAAAAATCGAGTCTACGGCTTTTTTACTTTGGAGGGCAGGGTAAGAGAGCCCTGACGCTAATTTCTTTCCCGTTCAACCAACGAAGATAAAATTTGAAATGTAGTCACTCTGATGCGAGCGCTTTTTGTTGAAGAGGGTTGCTACACGGTTTCCTTACCTATTTACATCGATACTAAATTTTTCAGTTGTTGTGTGTGACAACCGTGGTGTAGTCGTCAGCACTCTTGACTAACGTCTTTGGGACCAATCTGCTCGAGTAAAATCAACTTTTGTCATGGATATTTCTTTCCGGGTGGGGGGGGTCAACTAAAAATTTGTGTCCCAATTTTTTTACTAAGAAAAATGTAACGCGATACCAATAAACAAACTACCTGACGAAATCGCCTGGATAAAAAATTTCGTATTTAAGGAAAAACTTAAGAAATTCAAGTCGAGGTAGAAATAAGTTTGTACTGTTCGACGGTTGAACCTTTTGGTTTATTATTTTCAATAATGAACCTTTGGAATCGAGCATGAAAACAATTTTAACCCTCCCTCAAAATTTGATGGTTTACGTTTCAAGGTATGTAGAATCCGAAAAAGCAATACAAAAATTTCTTTCTGATGCCGTACGCCGTACTTAGCACTTTTCTTAGTTACTATGAACCGAACTTAATGAAATTTGGTTCGTAGGTTCCGCTTGGGGTCTAGCTGGTCCTCAAAGCTTGGCGTTACTGTCAGTCGTCTCTAAAAATAGTCGTACAATGCTCCGGGTGAAAAATAGGGGTTGCAATTTTCAGAACGCCGTAGCTCGAAAACTTTCAATAGAAAGGGTATGGGTTTTTTTACGTTTTTAAATTTGCCTTGAACTAAAGAATTTTTTGAGACCACCCGGAGCATTGTACGACCAGCCGTTCGTTTGCACAGAAATCGTTGTCAACATGATCGTGAATCAAACGGTATAAATCCGGCCCAGATATATCATTGCACCTGATTATAAACATGGATGGCTGTATGAAGTCGAGTTGGTTGTTTTGTGATATTATTTCATTTGAAAAATGATGGATCTTTTGGATTTTGTTGATAGGTACCTACTTTTGCAAGTTGAACAATCGTTGAAGTATTAATAGGTAAATTTTTACTAAACGGTAAATTATTACTACACAACGGTAAGTTATCACACATCAACGGTAAATGATTACACAACGGTAAGGTAAATTATTACACAACGGTTTATTATTTGTCTTATGCTTCATGAATAATTACAAAATAATTAATTACGAAACTTTGAATCCCACGCGTTTGTATGAAACTTTAATTCCGGGGCCGGCTCCAGTACTCGATTTAGGGCTTTCATGTGACGAGCTCGAGGGTATTGACCACAGAAAGAAGGGGCATCTATACAGGTAAATAATAAACCGTTTTTTTATTCAGAATAGGGGTCAAATTTAAATTATTGGGGGTTCAAAAATTGGTATTAATGGCTAAAATCAATATTATTTCACGTATGCGATGGTGAATATTTCGATGGTAGAATATTTTTCTCAAAACAGAGTGGGTCAAATTGACTTTATAAGGGTCAGAAATCGGTATAAATGGCTAAAATCAGGAAAGAATTACATAATTTTACGAAAACTGGTATGGTTTCTCGCTATATAATCTTTTTACAATATTTCTTTGAAAATTCGCTCTTATAGCCATGACTTTTTTTTTATTTTTGTTTTGTTTAGGGCAATCTGAACTTCTTAAGCTTGTTGTCCTTGTTTTTCAGTTCCAACTTTGCCTCAAGTAGGCAGTGATTCCTGCAAGCAATTGCTGTAACAGTCTCCGTAAGAAACATGATTAATCCATTTGGAACGTAATTGTCGCCTGTTGGGCTTCCCATTGTCAATACGCGACGGTTTGTCAAATCAAATGAAGAATTTAAAAAAAGGCAACGCAGGCCCCCCTCAGGAGATTCGAAATCAAAAGAGTTAACAAAACATTTTTCAGTTCAAGTCCTCCGTTATTGTCATCGCTTTGTGACTTTGTGTCAGTTTTGAAGGATCTCCGCAGGGGTCCCCCTCGAGCGTTGGCCTTTTGCCAATGTCTCTTTGAAAATTGGACAACCTACCCTTTCACAGCTCGGGACTCCTGTTGGCCTATAGTAAACTATAATGGCTGGAGGAGGTCACCTCCCAGTAATTTGATTAACAGCTCCACGCCTTCCTGCCTTTCACGGGCCGCATCTCGACAGTTGAGGTCCCGAGTCTGAGCCCTGTGGAATGCTTCGGTCATTTGCTGAAATCGCTTCGCCCTCAAAGTCCTTTGTCCGACTTTGGCACCACACCGTCCAGCTAATCATCTCAAACAGAACACCTACTACTAAATGCCTGCAACTGTCCACTGTAGTCCCATTGTCATTTCCTTGACCACTTAGGCCTTTCATAGCTCTGCTGAATGAGGTTGTGGTTATATTTATAGGTGCCTACGTCAGATTTTCCGAGGGTTTGTTAGAATGTCTCTGAACACACTTTGTTCACTCAACGGATAACTGTCAGATACAACTGCATGAGTGCGACTGTCTCCTTGGATTTATAACATGGTTGCCCATCGTCAGCTGTGTTTCCAACCAGAACGGTTCGGTACCCATCAGCTGTTCCGATGACTTTGAAATACTAAGGTCCGGCTTTACCAATACTTCCTAACCATGGTTAAAATAGATCACGGTTTAATCGAATCGAAGGTTAGAAGCGTTGGTTAAGGATAAGTGGGTTTCACGAGTGTAATCAAAGATTATAAGTTTTCATAAAACGTCGATTTAACTTTTAAACGTCGATTTAACGGCACCTTGGAGGCATTGGCCAGCCAACATGGAGGCAATGGCGATGATTACGATTGATAACGCAGTTGCTGATGTGCGTTGTGAGGTTAAGTAACTACTTGTGCTGTTTTTTGGCGCTTGGTTTGATGTTTATATTGTTGATGTAGTGCTACTTTTGTTTTTGAAAGTAATTTTGTTGGCTGTCGAAATCGCGGAAACCAGCATGCAGTTTAAGGACTGAACAACATATTTTGGTTGACATTATTCGCAGTTATAAAATTATCTGTCTTTCCTGTTATAAAATATGTTTTTCATGCAGTACAAGTACATCATATTATCAATGTCCCGTCAAAGTAGGTAGGTGATGTACCTACACAATTTCTCACTAAGAGAAGTCCGATTTCACTCAAATTTGATGGGCAGATAGTTGATCGTCCTCTATGAATTTCATTGCTCTTGGAATTATATAGTTTTATTGCTAATTATAAATTGTATAGCTCAACTGTGCTTGCGCAAATGCGAAATCCCTATCTCTAGAACCGAAAATGGTTAAAAAAATTGCAGTATTAATCATCAAAATAACTGCATGATCGACTAGAACTTTTTTGTTGATAAGTAGGTAAAGTTGTTTCTCTCTCCCATCAGTTCAAAGAAACGAGAAAGACTTTTCAGTTGATTATATTGTAGTTACCTCGTAACAGAATCGATATCATCGAGCTCAAAATAATAATTATGTTCTCTGTATCAATCGAAGACGGCTAACTGTGAAATCTTCGTCCTCCAATACCAACAGAAATGCCCTAATCAATCCCCTACTAATTTTTATGGATGTAGAATAATAAACTATATCAAGAATAATAATAATAATAGAAGAATGGGTCGAATGAAAGCTGTCGAACTGGCAAGATGGCGAAATGGTAAAACATGTATTTAGGAAGCTAACCACCCAAAATCGGCTGGTTAGTTTTGATCGTCGATTTGTCTTTTTTTTATCATCGATACATCTTAAATGAGGTTGGTGAAACCGGACACAGGTGTTCAACACCTGATATCTTCGGTTTAATGAGTAAACGGTGATTAAAAACTTCGGTGAAACCATCCCTGAACTGTATTATATCCGATATGTGGCCGCACACCTCTTGCAGGGCAGCTCGCTTTGGTTTTATTCATACCTACCTATAAAGTGTTCCTTATATAGATGACGGGGAAAAGGCCAAACAGGCATTGAAATTCCGTAATATATTGAACAAATACTGTACAATGGTATATCAGAACCAGGTTGTATAGAGGCTCACTGGATCGCTAAAGTGTGTAAGATGTTTGGTGGAAATGCAACGTTTATTTACTAAATTCAGGGTACCCTGATGATGGTTTCCTATGCATGGATCATTCTGGGCGAAACCTTACCGGGTGGTAGAAGGGATCGTCAGGATCGTCCTTTTCAGTCTCAACGAAAATTCTAATAGTATTTTGATGAACAGCATTCCATTCATGTTGTTTGCGTTATAAAACCAAATCTTTTGCTAGTAGATAATGATAGCTAGTAGTTAGTTAATAATAAATAATTACAATGACTAGCTGCATGTAACTGTCGCATTATCAGACTAATAATTTGGCTCTTAAAAGCTCAGTTCTTGTAGAAGGAATTCAGAACCCATTTGGTGGCAGCATGACAACTGTGAACACTAAAAATCAAGACTTTGTCACACCACTCTGGGTCGGAGGTACTGGTTTTATTTGCTCGTAAAAACACAATTCTTCCACGAAATAATAAAACAATATTCGAAGCAACATCTTCGCATTTCATGGAACCACCTAATGGAAGACACAAGCGGGCCGACAAAGCGGGCGGATGGACGTTATGGGAGTTGTGACAAGAATATGATTTACCGCTGGGGCCACAACATAAAGACTTTGCGACAACGCCGTTCGGAGTCAGGTAGTCAGCACAAAGGAAAGTTTTCTCACACTATACACCCCACTAGGGAGCAATATTGGAGGAAAACCATAAAAACTGGGAAAACTGAAGAATTTCTCCTTAGGGCAGAGGTACCGTTCGTTGGTAGGAGCACAGGAATTTCGACAGTTCACAAACCATTGAGAAACCAGCAGCCAGTAGGTAGATAATATCGGTATCATCTAAGAGAAATACAATAATTTACAAATTCCAGTCGCTTCAAGATCACTTTATGCTGGGGTCAATAATGGAGTTCCCTGATTTACTAGGCAGAATGGTAAACTGAACCCTGAAAGATTTAGCAGTCTCCGATCTCCTTAATAATTCCTGCAAGGCGTAAAATATATTTTGCCAATATTTCGAATAATAACTATACCAAACCCTAGATACCATAGCTTGGAAAGGAAGATAAGACAAGATGTTGTTGGTCCGCCTGAAGCGTTTCTCCAGACTTGACTAAACTTGGAAGGCTAATTTTCTTTCAAGGTACAGTTAACAAATTCAAGATAGTAACGTTAATAGAAAGCAGATTTAGAAGGTTACCGTTCCCAACTCTAACAATATAATTAATGAAGTCGATTTGAACGTCGATTAGATTAACGAAATTTCATGTTATGCTTCCGTTGTATCCATGCCATTTGAAATGGATAACAAAATCTCAAATAGCGTGAAAGGGGGGGGGGGGGGTGGTGCAAAATTGTATTAAAATACTTGTCTATAAAGGTGTTCCGCTTTGGAATGAAACATCGTGAATATGTCTATAGCGATGTCTATGTCAGCTTGAATTGAGATAATCACCACAAGAGTAAGTAATAATAATAATTTAAAAATGATAATATATTCGTGTAATAACAATAATGTAAAAATAATAATATAATTATGTATGAATTTATGAGAAATTGATGCCAAATAGAAAAATTTTAAAAAAAGGAGTAGGTACTACTTCGAGGGAAGTTTTTGTTGTAATCTGAGAACATTAGGATATAGAAATTCGGGGCGGTGGGGTGGGGTTTGGGGCATCCAAATTTGAAATGTGACGCTCATTTCAAAACGCTACTTGTCCTTGTCACATGGGTTTATTATTCTATTGGACATACCTACAGAAATGTTGGCTGTTCATTTATTGTTTCTTTCATGTGCAGTTATTGAAAGCTACTGTTGATGGTTTCCACCAATTTTGGCCCCCCAAAAAACTATATAAGCTCCTGTTTCTGACAAATTTTCTTTGTTCATTGATTCACCTGTTGATACTACTAGTGTTATTATACAAGTTTATTGTGTTTTCAAACAATTTCCCAGGCTTTTGACTCATAAAAAATGAATTTTGGGAGCTCGTTACAGCCTCAATTTTCTCTTTGGTCAAAATCAGCTTCATATTCGGTCTTCTCGCTCTAAAAAACATGGAAAACGATACCTCACACGCTCATGTTCACTAAAACCTCAAAAAAAACTCGAAAACCACTATTTTTACATCCATTTTTCCCCTCATAACACCCCTGGGTGTATTCCGATCGGGCTGCCGAGCTTCGGAGCACAACTAGGATCCAAATGTGTTCCCGAGTGAGGACCGAAACTGTGTGCGGAAGAACGATGATTTTAGACCAAAATGTAACGTAAATTTAAGGGTGAAACTGCTCAATTTTCCACTCTTTGGTCAAAATCGACTTCATATTCGGCCTCCTCGTCCTAAAAAACATGGGTACCTCACAACCTCATGTTACTGAACGACCAAAAAACCCCATTTTTCACCCATAACACCCCAGGGTATATTCCGATCGGGCTGCAAAGTTTCGGAACACAACTAGGGCCCAAATGGAGCCCGTGTGCGAAAGAGCGAATTTTTTAGACCGAAATTGAAGTAGATATGCATGATGCGGCGGACGGACTACGCACCTTGAAACGTAAAAGAAAAACGCTGCAAATCCCTGCACAACGGTTTATTATTTTGTACAGAATACCCTTCTGTTACAGATCACAGCTCTCTGTATAGATAACCCTTCTTTATAATATGTGCTATTCTATACATATTATGTAGATTGCAGATCCTCCGTAGGTTAGTACCTAACCCCGTACTCGTTACTAGGTACCTACCTAAATCACGAGTTGAATGTTGCTAAAATAATTCTGCCGATGACAAACAGTAACTAAAACGGCAAAAAGAAACGCAAATAATGAAGTTCTGAAGGAAAATTGTTGATGTGGAGTGAAATAGCGTAGATCACTGTTTTCTGTGGTCAATACCTACTCTCGTGGTCAAGTATACTGAACCGTTGTGTAATAACTTGCCCATCAATAATACTTCAACGTTTGTTCAAGTTTCACAAGTACCTACCTACAAAATCCAATATAGTCTATCACTTATCAAATGAAATAATATCGTAGAACAACCAACTCGACTTCATACAGCCATCCTTGATTATAATCAGGTGCTCCCTAGTGATGATATCCGGGCCGAATTTATACCGTTTGATTCACGATCGTGTTGGCGAAGCTTTTTGGTGCACACGAACTGCTGGACGTACAATGCTCCGGGTGGTCTCAACCCCTATTTTGAACTAGACCCCGAACGGAACCTATAACCCGAATTTCATCAATTTTTATTCATGGTAACTAAGAAAAGTGGCCCGTACGGCGTACGGCGGATAGACAGAAATATTTTTATTGCAGTTTTGGATTATACACATATAACTTGAAACGTAAGCCATCAAATTTTGAGGGGGGGTAAGAATTTTTTTTTCATGCTCGATTCCAATGCAAGAAGAACTGTGAACAATTGTATGTGGCAAAGTGAACAATCGTCAAAAGCGTCGTTTTTGTGTGAGACAATGGACAAACCATTTGGGAGCTTCGGAGGAATTGCTCAAGGAACTAGCGTTGTAGGATAGCGAAGGACATAAAAATCATTTGCGAATGTCGGAAGAAAAATTTGAGTAATTCATTTTTTGGAACGAAAAGTACACAAAACAGATTTTAAAAACACGACACGCTCGGACCTTGACGCGAACTGAAAGCAGATTAAGCGATCGGGGTTCACACGTATCAATAAATGCATTAACTTGAACCTTGAACGCACTTGAACGACAAAAAGTTTGACTCGGTCAAACTTTTGTTGATCCATTGACAAATTGATCAACCTGATTGAAACAAAAGGTTCACACAAGGTTTTTCGTTCAACTTTTGATCAACTAAACTTGACTCGTGTGAATCCGCCTTCTATAGATTTTTTCCAAAGATCTCGCGATAAACATCAAGATGGATAACGCGCTAATCCCAGAGATGAATATTTATGCAAAACCAGTAGTTGTCTTAGACCTGTTCAATAAAAGCTCTTGAATTTTTTCATTCTTGCTGATTACCCACGCCACCTTGCTGATTTGAACATGTAGGGAACTGTTGTATTTGATTCAAGGAGAATTTGAAACGGTTCTTCTGTATTTTCAGTGGCCGTTTTCAATCACATTACTATGCCAGCGCATATGGCTGAATATGCCCTTCCTGCACTG
Source organism: Leptopterna dolabrata (assembly GCA_954871275.1). Lineage (NCBI taxonomy): Eukaryota > Metazoa > Arthropoda > Insecta > Hemiptera > Miridae > Leptopterna > Leptopterna dolabrata. The sequence goes on along the minus strand of OX940975.1, from coordinate 86,775,403 downwards.
GCATCCTCAATGAGGAACAGGAGCGTTGCGTCCATAAGACCACTTGGGCCACTGCCGCAGCACCCAAAAACACTGGGAGTGAAAAAAACTCCAACGATTGTTCAGTTGGCATTTGGATTTCCCTCCGTACGCTGTACCTAGCATTTTTCACAAATTTCAACAGCGACTCGCCAGATTTCTCTGGCTATGAATATTCAATATTCTAGTAGAGCATCCATGGTGGGCTCCATAGACCAAGCATGTTATCGGAATAAAGCGACAGTAATCGATGTCCTGCAATCGAAATCGAAACCTGGGCTCCTGAAACTGGCAGGTAGGTCCTGGGACCTAGTGCCGCCATGGCAACTGAGAAAAGTGGCCCATCCGCGCATGGTAGAGTAAAAATGTTGTTCGCCACGCCCACTTTGGGCTCCGTCCCGAAAATCTGATTTACTCTCCAAAATCGTTCCTTTTCACTATCGATTCGATCCCTTCGATTCAATTTGTCATTTCGATCCGAGATGCTTCTTCGTCTTCTGCTTTGTTTTTGTTGTCTCGTGAATTATATTAGCTTTCTCTGTTGAGTCTGATGTCAGTTTTTAATTTTTTGCATCAAATTTTGTGCGTTTTGCGTTCGGTCCGGTTCTGATGACAGATTTGTATTCGTGGTACTACATACCTGCGTTTTGTCCTGCTTGCTGTTTTATGGTCTTGCCGACTGATGGGCGTCGTAACACATTAATAACCACCTAGCTTCTAGTCAACAGCTTCTCCATTCAAGTAGATACCGGCCGATGGGTCATTGTTTTGTTATATTTTAGTTTATTATATTTTTATAACACATGAATTCGGTGGCTAATCTGCAGCAGAAATTGTGGATGTTTTCGTACGTCACTTGGTGTTAGGTAGTTCAGCTCAAAAAATATTTGACTCCATAGCCCGTCATTCGTGGACCGCCGTGTTTTCCCGATCCGAATGCGCCCGTCCCGCTACCCTTCACCCACAGTCAATCAGTCTTCTACAACCTCCGGAGAAACGATGGAGAGGGCCTTTTCGTTGAGATACGGCCACGTCGATCCCCGATCTGTCGTAATATAGCGAATGCTTATAAGCAGGTACTGCTGATTTTGCTTCCGAGTCTGCAAGGCAGCCTGTTTTCACTTTCGAAATGAAAATTTTGTTGTGCTCCAAAATCAAAATTTCCACTTGCATTTTGCGTTTCAGGGCCTCCTGAACAAACTGTCTGCCTGTCCACATTTCCTTGCCACAGCCATAACTTCCACAGTTTTGATCCGATTTCAATCAAATTTTCAGGAATTGTGAGGGTTTAGCACTGGATGGTGCCCTATCAGTTCCATCATGATCGAATCAACGGTAGCCTCTGCGCAGGCGCTAACGAGATTTTCTTGTTAAGGTCATCTCCATAAATTTTGAACGGATTTTGTTCAGATTTTCAGGGATGATGCGGGTAAGGTCCCTTGAGATCCCTTACGACATTCATCATGATTGAATCAGCGGTGGCAGTGGCACTGGCACCGCGTACATTCCAAACGTCGAGCATTCCTCTCCACCATCTCTATGGCTCTCTGTGGCTACGGAATTCCATAATAACGTTTAAATCTTTTTTGCCTCCGTGCTTTGTATTGCCCAAAAATAACGATTTTTAAAATTTTTGGTTGCATAGCATTCTATCGTCATGAGCATGGCAAACCGGTCATTTATAGTTTTCTGAAAACTTAATGGTGACATACTGTGAAGGCCACGAGGCAGCTTCTGTGCCATTTCCTTGGCAGTGTATTTACTCTTTTATCAGGTTTGTATGAATCTGAATTGCGAGACGTGTTTTGATTTTCACGCTTTTGAATTTCGAAATCTGAAACGGGCTTAATATATTTCATGCCGTCTCCCCCATCTGACAAGGCTATCATCACTCAAAGCTGTTCGAACCTACTTGCACGAGTCTGTCTTTTGTAAGGTTTGGGTTTGGATGGTTAGAAGTTACAAAAGAGGGGCATGAACGGGCCGCACTATTGTGGTTGCTCGATGTTCTGCAAGAGGACCACACGCAGTTTTATACCTCCAACCCTGCTCGCCAAACTTCAACGAATCCAAACGTAAAGGAGGAAGGTGGTATGGAACGATTTTCGTGAGCAAAGTTGAGCTTTTTTCATGTGCCTTCAGCAATCGCACAACGTCGAAATATCTCGCGTATGTAGAAGGCTTGATGATGTTGAACAGTAAGTAATTTTTGCTTTTTTAAACTAAGGATATAAATAAAACATCTGGCTTACGAAACGCTAGTACATGTTTTTTGACATACAGGGTTTTTGAACGAAAGAAATATGGTCATATATGGACATCAAATGCATCTGGCGAAAGATCGTTCAGCATTTTGAAAAGAATTCTCAGTTAGGTACTTGAGAAATACTTGCTCAGATTCAAGACTATCCAGCTTAGCCAGTTTTGAAGCCAACGCAGAGCTTTTTAAATCGTTAGATTTTGATGAATTAATTGTAGAATTTTCGTCTCAGAAAGCAAGAAAAGTTAATTTGTAAAATTCAAGATTATTAATGATTATGTATTATAAAATAAACATTTATCATAAGAATATAAAATAATATTGCATTTATTACCTATACCCAGTGGCCCGCTTACAGATATAGGCCCAGGGCCGCAACAAACCTAAATACGGCGCTGCGGCCAGGACTATAAAAAATAAGGGAAAAACTTTAAAAAATGTACTCTGAAAACATTACGGGAATGAAGGAATTTTATGTCATTTTCTATGAGTCACTTTCTGTTAAACTTGACTCGCCTATCAATAACATCTTCCTTTCTGTAGTTACGTAGATTATAGTTTATTTTTATTTTTTTCAATGCTGTTTGAAGGCCACCTGCACGCCGTTATATCTCACTTGTTCTTTGCGTGGCTCTGTTTGTTCGCATGTCATGGCTACAGGAATTTTGAGCGCAATTTTCTAAATAAGATTAACTATTTTGGTGAACTTCTGGTTGTCAAACATCAACTACTACGGATTTGGACAATTTTTTCGCCAAATTCTCCAGGAAGATACGAGCTTTCCGATTTCCGATTCGGTGTTTCAATCGGTAGACTTGGAGCAATCATACGGTTATTTCTTTGAATAGGCAAACATCAGTTTTTAGGACGTCCGTAAGTAGTAAGAGACGTCCTTATGTATTTGGTATGGTCACAGCCGAGTATGAAAAGAACCACATTCAAATCCGTTTCACACCACTCAGAATCCAAATCCGTGAAAAAAAAACCATTATGTCTGTGTGTGCGCGTCAAAATCTTATGTGTGCACAGCCCAGGCCGCAATTCTCAACCGATTTGCGTGGTTCTTTTTTGTTTTGTTCGATGCAGAAATCTGTCTAGTTGTGCTCTACGTCACCGTAATTTCGAAATTTATTTCTACGTGGGATTTTCTGCAACTCTTGTGTCCGTTGCCCGTATTCGCAACTTTTGAAGCTGCCATATTACTTAGGTATATAAGAAACAACCTAATCTTAGATAAATCAATCAATTTATTCACAATGTACTTGGGGCATTTTTATAATTATAACATCACCTACTCTAATATAGGTAGTCGAACATGCAGGTACGTAAGCTGTTCGTATCGCGTCACTGGTCAAGAAATTAGTTAGTTAAATTGCACAGTGAATTCATCATCATCATAGATCAGTTCACATCATTCCGTATGCTAACTCAGCGAAATATCTAAGGATGACTCTTAGATGCAAAGCTAAAGTGAAAAGAGCATGTCAAGAAGAAACAGAAAGAGCTCTCAGTTAAATACAGAAAGTTATATTGGATGAAGGGCCGATGCTCTCATAATCCACAATAAAGTACTGTTGATGTTGCAGTACTTCAGTAATTTAGTAAGTACAGTATTGATGCCGATTTGGTCATATGGAACTCAATTATGGGGCTGTACTTGCAGCCAAAACAAATGTGCAAATAATTCAAACTTTTCAAAATAAAGTGCTCAGAAGTATTGTAAATGCACATGTAACAGCACGTGCACTTCAAATACAGAAGCTCTTCAGCTGCTGGACAATTCGCAACAAGTTCGGCGTCTGAAAAGAACCAAACCCCTGGATCTTCGATGCTGTTGTAGCGTAAAAAACTAGTGTGATGGTGCCTGCTTAACATTCTCCATAAAAACAATGCGTAAAGATATTTGAAATAAATAACTTGATAGTTACTTGTAAAATTACATTTGTGTAACTAGTTGTTATATGAAAATAAACGTTAAAAAAAAACTTATTCTAGACGATCTGCAATGAGTGAGAGTGATCTATACACCACCATAAGGGACGTCCACTGTAATGCATGCATTACTCTGCAGGATGTTTTCAACGTAGTTTTCGTTGGCCATTTTTTATTGGGACGTTTTAATGCGCTGGAATTGTTCTACTCTTCATTCGGATGCAAATTTCAAGAAAATCTACATTTCGCTGAGTGGAGTCATGCGCAAATCTGTTTTTTTTTAGGGTGAGCCCTTTGATCACCACTGTAGTTAACTATAGGTAGGTATACCTAATATCTTTGCGATCATTGGACTCTCAAAATCGAACTGGGAGGCTCTTTTGGAGAAGGAAGAAGGGGGAAAGAGCCTAATTGAAGCGAAACTAAACTGTTCAAATAAAGGAATAGGTAACTTTATGGCAGTCCGAATTTAAATTGGCAAACAATGTTGTTAACTTCACTTCGTAATTCGCTACCTACCTAGGTACTTCTTTTGTTCCTTCGGTTTATGTTTTCCCGCTGATTACCTGATGCGTCCTTGCGACCAGACTGTTTGCTATAAAAATATTATGAAATGTTCTTGATCGAATCTGGTGCGTTTTCATATAGAGTATTTCATACTGATTATTATTATTTTATTTGGATATTATATCAGTTTGTTTTGTTTAATCGACGTTACACATTGGTGCCGACAACAAATGTAATACGGGAAGTCTGCAGGGTCTTACACAATGAACAACGCTTTGTTTATAGCTCCTTCTGTCATAGTCAATGTTCTGCACGAACACCCCCCCAACAATGTGCATCCCAGGAAGTGATCTGCAGATGGAAGTTGGGAACTGGCTGTTTGGGGATTTCATTAAATTTTCAAGTTCCAAGCGTTTCAACCTGTTGAAAAAGAACCAGCACCTTTTCAACAAGGTAGGTACCTACTCAAAGTACGAAAAATAGAACTGTTCCTCAGTCAGGCGAGGAAATCAGCGTAAAAAGCACACCATGTCAAATCTCAATTTCAAAGAGAACTGTTCCGTTCAACACGGTTCCTATTTCCATACTCGGAAAGGCGCTCAACAATAGGAGCAGGTATGTTGACACTGATGTTGATTGATGTTTGGCGTTACGATTTCGCGATATGATACCAGCTCTATCCAAAGAACCGATCGGCAAGTGGGTGTGAATCTGCCATCCGATACTCAAAAAGCGGATTTAGGATTAGTTGATGCTATTAGGGCATTACCTGGCAATGTCATCTGTGAAGATGTTTAGATTGTACGCCTATAGGCCGGCGCACAACAATACATTGTCCCCGACCCACCCGGTAGTGAATTTTTTACTCCTCACTTTTTTCTCCTTGTTGAAAAGCGTTTTTAAACCAGGCAACAGTAGGTTGACAATACAGTGAAATGAAAAAAAAAACCTGGTGAAATCCTTCACAGGTAATAAGAGTAGTTTGAATGGCAGGATGATTGTGAGGATGAAAGAGAAATCCGAGTAAGACGGAGGGAAAACAGATGAGGAGAGGGGGGAAACGGCAGGATGTAGCGATATAAACAGGAGCTAAAACCTTCCCTATGAAGGGCCCCTCACTATTCAGGGGTGAATCAATATAGTCGCCATTTTTCCGGGTGAAATGTCCCCTAGCGGACGATGAGGGGAAGCTCGGCCATTTTGTATTCGATAATCCGTTACAACGTGGCGAAGGGGGGTTCGACGGCGTCATTACCATGAAAAGAGAACGGGGACGTGATAACAGACAGTTTTGTCAGAGGATAGCTACAGCTGGACTCTGTATAACTTATCCATTCAAATCTGGTAAACGCTGGAATTTCTTGTACAGTAGATAAATCATTTCTGGGTCTTAAAATGCTGAATCGCTTTTTGACCCTATGAGTAAGAGTTCTGGATTTTCATGCAATAACATTTTTTTCTGGATGAATATTTTTAAAAGATACAATGGTTTTCCACAGCAAGCTGCGGCCCCAAAACTGCATAGGTTATTAAAAGAAAATATTTTTGTAGAGTTGTACATTTCAGAGGTAAATGATCATATACCTAACTGTATATTTGTAGATTTTTCCAAAACATTAAAATAAAACGAGTAAAGGGAACAAAATTTAAAAAACGCTGCAAATTATTACACAACGGTTCATCATTTACCCTGTATAGATGCCCCTTCTGCGTAGATCTGTATCATGCCCCTTCTGAGCTCCCCCCAGGAAAACCCTAAATCGAGTACTGTAGCCGGCTCGGTAATTACAGTTTCATAAAAACCTGTACGTAAAATGGCAGAATTCAGATTTGGTTCTGAAAGTAAATTGTTGATGTGGAGTGAAAAATAATTTTTTGTTCCCGGCGGGGATTCGAACCCTGCGACCTTCAGTGTGGGACTCCCGCGACTAAGCAACTGAGCTACGGGGCACATGGGCACAACGAAAGTGATGTGCGCTCTCAGTTCAGGTTGATGCCTGCATACACGCTGCTCTTTAGGGCAAATTCAATTTAGAATGCTCCAGATGGTCTAAAAAAATTCAGAAAAAAATCGAACTATTTAAAAATTCGAGAAAACCCTTACCTCAAAATACAATTTTCCGAGATAGGGATATTCTGGATAATTGAACCCCTAGTTTTCACCCTTTTAGAGTTGAGTGACAGCAACACCAACTAGAGCGAGCCCAAACGGGATTCATATACCAAATTTCATGAATTTTGGTTCATTGGAACTAAGGGAAAAGCCGCGGACGGACGGGAATTTTTTATTCGATGTTAGTATTCTACGTCCCTTGAAACGTAAACCATGAAATTTTGATTGGGGGGGGGGGGGGGGGGGGTGGTGGTTTTTTTCGTGGTCGATTCCAAAGATTCATTATTGAAAGTAATGAACCAAAAGGAAAAAGAAAAGTTAATAAGTGTTACGAGCCAGTTCGACGGAACTGCTTTGGTCAGCTCGACCCAGTTTTCCCGAACTCCCCTCAGGACATCGCCCTCCGATTCAGTTTGCCGTAGCACCTTATACGCGACTCACACTCTCCTTTATAACATCGTGTTATCCATCTAGTAACCCAATAAAAAATTAATACTGTAGTGTTCCAGGTGAATTTATGAGTATCATCCTACCCAACCCGCACATACCTTAAATCAACGCGAGGAACATTACATAAGTAAGTAGGTAGGTAATTCCGAAACACATTGTAGGGTAGGATCTTATGCATAACAAATTTTTATATTAAAGAACAACAGAAGCGAGTTCCTACGTACAATCACCTCACCTCACCACCTAACCACTCACCTAACCACTGCTCACCTAACCACTGACGCCCACTGAAAAAGGGTCTGTCAAGTGGTGAGGGCAGTTTATAGCTTCCTCAGAACGTTAGTATGATTCATTATAATCAAGCTCGTGTATACAATTAACTATAGCTTGTACCTACTATGAATTAACCAAGTACCTACTCCTCAGCTGGGTACATTTCAAATTTGGGCAAAATCGCGGTTATTTTCGGGAAGTCGATTAAGTAAATCGGGCTAACACAGGTAGGGTCAAGCCAATCGGATTACAAACCATACCATTTGCGCCACTCGTAACTGTAACAGTTTGGACACTCGCTACTTATTAGAGAGTTTTCGCAAAATTTTGGTCACTAGGTCGTTGAAGGACTAAGGATCTCCGGGCTAACGATCTAAGGGAAAAAAACGGATGCTAACCTCTTAGATCGTGAAAGACAGGTCGTTGAAAGACCTAAGCTGATTCCTTGGGTGACGCTAACGTTAGCGTTGAACTGTTCTCATCATATTCTCATCACTTGAAGATTTCAGTTTAAAAAGCCATTTTTAGTTTTCATCTTCGCTAGTACAATTATACAGTTGTTCATAGACTAGCCAGGTACAATTAATTAAGATTTTCCAGTCTTAAAAGGATCACAGAAACATTTCCTATTACTATTTTCAAATGGAAAATAATGTAGGGTTGTCCAAAGACACGAGAAAGATTAGCCAAAAAACTAAAGGTTTGGCTAATTAAAGTTATTTGGCAAAAATTAGTGGCTAATAGGTAGACATTATTAGCCAAAAAACTGTAAGGTTGTCCATAGACATAGAGAAATTAGCCAGGTAAAATTTATTGACATTTTCCAGTCTTCAAGGGTCACAGAAATATTTCCTAATACTGTTTTCAAAAAAATATAGAAATTTAGGGTTTTTATACAGCAGAAAAACGGAAAATTGAGAGAAAAAAGAGGCACGCTATCAGGTACTGCACGTATACAACACAAACAAATAATTACAAATGCCATGGAAAAAGGCAATCCATGCGATGAGGTTTCCTTGGTGGAAGGTTAGTACGGGAAACGGCCCATACGACCTAGTGCTAGGTCGTTTACATAGACCGGTGGCATCCAACGTTGACGAGCCAAGTTAGATCGTTCCCACCCATAACGTGCGCATGCGCAGTTCGCACTTTCCTTCGTACGCAGGCCTTAGCCCGTCAACGGGCTTGTAGCCAAACATTTGCGAAAACTCTCTATTAATTTTGAGCCAACTGTATTAAAATAGAATGAACATCAGTTGCGAGGCATCTCACTTACTTTCCTTACACACACTCAGGCTGTATATATATACTACGAATGGTACCTAAGGGTCGGACTGTGGGAGTGATATAGGTCGTAATCCTTAAATAGTATTACTATATCTACTGTAGTGTGTAGTTTTCAAAATTTCACTGTTAGTAGGTACGCGAGTTATTTGTGACTGAACATAAAAACAACAGACGACTGCATAGCTACGTCAACTTATGAATGCCACTATTTCAACCTACCAAGAGTGATCTTATTGCAATTGACTGGACGATGTTTGCTGAAATTCGTGTAATATTTCATGGAAATTTGATTAATGTCATGAAAAGTTTTGAGAAGAAAAAGGTGTAAAAATTCGCTAAAATGAAGAAACCGTGACAAGCGTCACGAGAGAAACATACCTTCCTAACTTACCTACCTAAAAGCCATTCAAATCATTTGCTTGGATTTAAGTCAAGGTTTTGTTACTCAGTGGGTTAAGGTAGACCATTAGATGATGGGCGCTATAATAACATCGTACATCTCTATATAGGTACGAAAATAGTAACTATTACAGTAGATGAAACATTGACTCACCTTTCCATGCTCTTTATCAAAATCACAATCCCTGTTTCCGGAGAGGTGGTAACCATTAGTGCTGGGCGTGAAAACTAATTGCATGTTGGTGCCAGTGGCCACGAAAGCCTGCAACAAACAAAGCAGTCAAGTACCCATCGTTTGATAATTTATCTCAAATCTAAAATTACACTAATTCTTGATGACTAGCCTCATAATAACAAAGGTTTGTTTCAGGGAGTAAGCAAAAATATGATTTGAATTCAGCATCGCTGTTACATAGCAATGTATTCTGGTATGATTTACCTACCTTCAGAATCCAATAAAATATTGGGTAAATTTATGATTTATCATTATCGCAAGCGAAAACTCACCACTTCTGTATGCCCTTCCCGACAGCCGTTCTGAAACCTGATCTGTCGCTCTTCTTGAGGTCTGTCCCGGTAGCCTGTGTACCTCACCTGGAAATGATTAAGAAATACTCATGTCAGGTTGGTAAGGAGAACGTGAAAATGGAGTCATTCTGAATACAGTACCTAATTACCTAACTGAAAACAAGCACTGTCAAATGGCAATTTGAAAAAAAGGTGTTTATACTACATTTTAGTAGTATGAAATTATACTTATTTCTTATTAATTTCACATTTCGTTGGATATAATTCTATATCTTGAAGTTGTTTGATCGCAAATTTTCACATAGGTACGTGGCTTAAGCGGCACCTGACCCCTGCCAAGCATCTTCTACTTAGACAAAAACGAGGACAATTATTATCAGAATAGAATTGAAAACGCTGTGAAGTCCTTGTCAGTTGGGTTTATTATTCTACCGGACATACGTACAGAAATGTTGCTGTTCATTTGTTGTTTCTTTTATGTGCAATAATTGATTTAGTTATTTTTGATGGTTTCCACCAATTTTGGCCCCCAAAAACACGAATTAGGGCCTTTTTTAAACAGATTATCTTTGATCATTGATAGTTCCATTTAATTTTCTTGATTCACCTGCTAATAATAGGTACATTCAGTATTATTATACAAATTTATGGTGATTTCAGACAATTTCCCAGGTTTTTGACTCATAAAAAATGAATTTTGAGAGCTTAACCTTCGTTACTCTTTGGTCAAAATGAACTTGGAAAACGATACATCACCAGCCCATGTTCACTAAAACCTCAAAAAATAAAATAAATAAATAATGCTGAATATCGATAGAGCTGAAATTGTCCTCTCTGGTCAAAATCGACTTCATATTCGGTCTTCTCATACTAAAAAACGCTGCAAAGTCCTTGTCACATGGGTTTATTATTCTACTGGACATACCTACAGAAATGTTGGCTGTTCATTTATTGTTTCTTTCATGCGTAATAATCGAAATAGCTATTTCGGCCCCTAAAACACAAATTAGGTACGCCCTTTTTTTAAACTATCTTTGATCATTGGTAGTGCCATTTAATCGTCTTGATCCACGTGGTGACACTTTTTCCAGCGTTATTATACAAATTGATGGTGATTTCAGACGATTTCCCAGGTTTTTCACTCATAAAAAATCAATTTTGGGAGCTGAACATTTGGTAGAACTCAGTTTTCCACTCATTGGTCAAAATCGACTTCATATTCGGTCTTCTCGTCCCCAAAAACATGGAAAACGACCTCAAAACCTCATGTTACTATAACATGTTACTGAAACACAAAAACTATTTTTATGCACATTTTCACTCATAACACCCCTGGATATATTCCGATCGGGCTGCAATGTTTCGGGACACAACTAGGGCCCAAATGGAGCATGTGTGCGAAAAAACTAATTTTTTAGACCGAAAATGAAGACGGTACACGTGATACAGCGGACGGCGTACGGCGGACGGACATTGCATTTTTGGAATCTACGCACCTTGAAACGGAAAAGATGAAATTTTGAGGGTGTTATAAAATTTTTTTGCTGAGCGAATACATAGGTGTATTATTCACGGAATAATAACAAAATATGGAAAACGACACCTCAAAAGCTCGTGTTACCAAAACACAAAAAATACCTATTTGTATAACCATTTTTCACCCATAACACCCCTGGGTACATTCCGATGAAGCTGTAAAAGTTTCGGGACACAACTAGGGCCCAAATGGAGCCTGTGTGCAAAAGAACGAATTTTTTAGACCGAAAACGAAGTAGATATGGATGATACGGCGTACGGCGGACAGACGTCGCATTTTTGGTATCTAGGTACGCTCTTTGAAACGTAAAAGAAAACAATTTTGAGGGGGTGTTATTCAATTTTTTGCTGAGCGAATACATAGGTGTATTATTCACAGAATAGGTAATAAACCAAAAAGAAGCGAGTAAATAATAAACCGTTGTGTAATAATTTGCAGCTTTTTTTTTTTTTTTTTTTTGAAAAATTCTCCTGAAGTAAAAGAGTTTTCTTCTACGCCCCTTTTATCATTGCAAAGGGTCCTATGTACATTTCCCCCACCCGCCAATTTCATTCGGAACTTCCGCCTCCCCGCCCATCAGCCCTCCCCACCCCACCACCTACGTCACCTCTCACATTACTTTACACCCTCGAATTATTCACCCTCTCACGTTACGAAAGCGCTCCGTTGTATCCCCTCACGTTTTCCCCTTATTGTACGTGGAGGGGAGGGGATGGAGGGGTGGTGATTGTGGGGAGGGGGATAAATGAAAGGGCATCGTCAGCCCATCTACCCCCAGCACCTCGCCATCAGTATAATCACGTCATCTCTCCCTCTCGCCCCCAGTGCACACTGCGAATCACAATCAGAATGGAGCGAACAGTGTGAGGGTGCTGGATGACGATGCTGAGGAGGAGGAGGAGGGGGACTTTGATGAAGACGGAAGGGGGGGGGGGGGGAGGATCACGTGATTGAGTGGGGAGGGGAGGAGGATTTCGTCGAAATCCACCATGTTCATGAATATAAATTATTCAATCTCGAAATCCCCCTCACTGCTCCCTCTCTTTTCAATCAACTGAATTCCTGCTTTGATGAACTAAGAAATATTCATTTAGCATGGTTTTGGTTTGTTATTCTGTGAATAATACAACTAGGGTAATCGCTCAGTAAAAAAATTGTATAGCACCCCTTCAAAATTTTTTCTTTTACGTTTCAAGGTACGTAGATTCCAAAAATGCAATGTCCGTCCACCGTACGCCGTCCGCCTTATCACGCACATCGGCTTCATTTTCGGTCTAAAAAATTCGTTCTTTCGCACACATGCTCCATTTGGGCCCTAGTTGTGTCCCGAAACTTCGCAGTCGGATCGGAATACACCCAGGGGTGTTATGAGTGAAAATGGGTATAAAAATAGGTACTTTTTGTGTTTTAGTAACATGAGCTTGTGCGGTACCGCTTTCCATGTTTTTGGGAAAAGAAGATCGAATATGAAGCCGATTTTGACCGAAGAGTGGAAAATGATGTTCTAACGAAGTTTCAGCCTTAAATTTACGTTAAATTTGGGTCTAAAATCGTCTTTCTTCCGCACACAGTTTGGGTCCCCATTTGGGAACACGTTTGGGCCCTAGTTGTGCTTCGAAGCTCGGCAGCCCGATGGGAATACTCCCAGGGGTGTTATTCAACTTTGCAACAGTTTACGTTTGTCCCATTCCAACATTGTCTTGCCGTCTATCATGGTCCTGACAGAATCCACTACAGCCGTTTACAGCAGCGATAATTGATACTTAAGTGTAATTACACCTAGGTGATTGAAGTACCTAATTAACCATAGTTGAATAACTGATTAAATGCATTAGAATTCAAAATTAAGGCAGAAATGCAACAGAACTAACCCAATCGTGGCAGGTTCAACCGTTCACCGCGGAGATCGCTCTGGAGAATCTTTGCGGAGCAAGAATTACTTAATTCCACCCTTGACACATCACCCAGCAGGTACCTAAGTTGCATTGCAACACCTCATATCCCTCGAATATCAGGCAATCTCGACCAAAATATGAATATAAAACACACCGACATGACATGATTGTATCTGCCTATAGTCACCAGTCTACCTATAGATAAGGTAAATACGAGAAATTGACTCTCGTGTTTCTTATTAATCAATCGAAAAAACCAACAAGATTACATGTTATTTCATACAATGCCATCAAAAATACAAAAACCAGAGGTATTTACGAAAGACGATGTTCAGAAAGACCTCTGGTTGCATACCTATCTCCACCTATCTAATTAAGTTTGTAGGTACCTGCTTACACTTATTACAGACCGTGGATCCGTGCGTTACGAACGAGTAATGAAAACTGAAAATACACGAAGCATCAGGTGCCACGTAAAAACGCTGCAAAGTCCTTGTCACATGGGTTTATTATTCTATTGTACACACCTACAGAAATGTTGGCTGTTCATTTATTGTTTCTTTCAAGTGCAATTATTGGAATGGCTATCTTTCATGGTTCCCACAAATTTTGGCCCCCAAAAAGACGAATTAGGCTCTTTTGTTAAAAAAACACATTATTTTTGATCATTGATAGTACCACTTAATTATTGTCTTGATTGACCTGTTGATACTACTTGTAGTGCTGTTATACAAATGTATGGTGATTTCAGACAATTTCCCATGTTTTTGACTAATAAAAAATGAATTTCGGGAGCTTAACCTTCGTTACAACCTCAATTCTTCACTCTTCGGTCAAAATCAACCTAACATTCGGTCTTCCCGCCCTAAAAAACACGGAAAACGATACCTCACAAGCTCATGTTCACAAAAACCTCAAAAATCCCCCGAAACCCCTATTTTTACACCCATTTTGGTTTATTATTCTGTGAATAATACACCTATGTATTCGCTCAGCAAAAGATTTTTATAACACCCCCTCAAAATTTTTTCTTTTCCGTTTCAAGGTGCGTAGATTCCAAAATTGAAATGTCCGTCCACCGTACGCCGTCCGCCGTATCACGTGTACCGGATTCATTTTCGGTCTAAAAAAGTCGTTCTTTCGCACACATGCTCCATTTGGGCCCTAGTTGTGTCCCGAAACTTTTCAGCCCGATCGGAATATACCCAGGGGAGTTATGAGTGAACATTTGTGTAAAAATAGGTACTTTTTGCGTTTTAGCGACGTGTTGGTATATAACATGAGCTTTCAAGGTATCGTTTTCCATGTTTTTGGGGACGAGAAGACCGAATATGAAGTCGATTTTGACCAGAGTGGAAAATTGAGGTTCTACCAAATGTTCAGCTCCCAAAATTGATTTTTCGTGAGTCAAAAACCTGGGAAATCGTCTGATATCACAATCAGTTTGAATAATAATACTAGAAAAAGTTTCACCATGTGGATCAAGACGATTAAATGGCACTACCAATGGTCAAAGATAAATTGAAAAAAAATGAGCCTACCTAATTCGTGTTTTGGGGGCAAAAATTGGTGGAAACCATCAGAAATGGCTGTTCGAATCACATCACGTGAAATAAACAATAAATGAACAGCCAACATTTCTGTACGTATGTCCAGTAGAATAATAAACCTATGTGACAAGGACTTTGCTGCGTTTTTTGGTTTATTATTCCGTGAATAATACACCTATGTATTCGCTCAGCCAAAAATTTTCATAACACCCCCTCAACAATTTTTCTTTTCCGTTGCAAGGTGTGTAGATTCAAAAAATATAATGTCCGTACGCCGTCCGCCGTATCACGTGTGCCGGCCTCATTTTAGGTCTAAAAAAGTCGTTCTTTCGCACACATGCTCCATTTGGGCCCTAGTTGTGTCCCGAAACATGAGCTTTTGAGGTATCGTTTTCCATGTTTTTGGGGACGAGAAGATCGAATATGAGGTCGATTTTGGCCAAGGAGTGGAAAATTGAGGTTGTACCAGATGTTCAGCTCCCAAAATTGATTTTGTATGAGTCAAAAACCTGGGAAATCGTCTGAAATCACCATCAATTTGTAGAATAACACTAGAAAAAGAGTCAAAACGTGGATCAAGACGATTAAATGGCACTACCAATGATCAAAGATAATTTGGGGGAAAAAAGCGTACCTAATTCGTGTTTTTGGGGCCAAAATTGGTGGAAACCATCAGAAATAGCTATTTAAATTATTTCACATGAAAGAAACAATAAATGAACAGCCAACATCTCTGTAGGTATGTCCAATAGAATAATAAACCCATGTGACAAGGACTTTGCAGCGTTCTTTGAAATCGGTTTCCACGGCTTCTTCGCGAGTGATTTAGTTCGTGATTTCTTGAACTTAATGGCTTATTGTGTCGAATATCTTTTATGTGGCAGTGATGCAATACATTCTGGTATTCTACGAGTAAAAAGTACATACCTATTTATATATAGGTACCTGTTAGTGTAGTTCAAGTTGATATACCTATAACAACCGGCGAAAGAGTTGGCAAATAAGAAAAATCTTGTCATGCACCGTACCTAACTATATAACCATATGAGCGAATTTTAGAAGTAACAAAAACCTAACCTACGAAATTAATCACTCATGAAAAAATCGTGGAATCCCCCTGTCAAATATAAGCTGAAAATTATTAAACGCTAACGTTTCAATAACTCATCTCTCAGCTTATATATTTGAAAGCTTATTCGCCTTAAAAAATACGCTGTTAGACCGGTTTAGATTATCAAACCACCGTAAGAAACACGTACCTAATGAACAGTTAGCTACAATGAGTTGAAAATGTATTTTGTTCTTGTTGGAACCAGATAACGGTTTAGTAACTAGCCTACACATATACCTACCTACCTAAAAGACCCGTCAACCAAATACGTCATCAAATATTTTCCTTGGCGTTCGCTGACAAAAATCCAAATTTGATCAAATATTTTCCTTGGCGTTCGCTGACAAAAATCCTAAATTTGATTTAATTTTTTCCTTGGCGTTCGCCGACAAAAATCCAAATTTGATTTAATATTTTCCTAGGCGTTCGCTTACAAAAATCCAAATTTGATATTTTTTACCCTAGGTACCTACTCTTTTATTTTAATTCAAATAGGTGTTCACTGTTTCGACTTACCGCTATGTTTGTTGATTTTACAGAACTTGCTCGTATTTGTAGAAATTCGTGAATGAATAGAACTTACCTATTTTTGATTTTTTATGCTCAAAAATATTTTTGGCTACCTACCTATTGTAATAGTCGTTGTCGTGTAACCAACCTATACCACATATACCTACAGATTTAGTTATTTTCCACCCACACATGTAGGTAGGTAGGTTTGACCGTCTTTAATTCAACGGTGTTATTTTAGAGTTTAAAATTGCTCTTCATGAAAGATCTTAATTTTATTTATTTTTTCTCAAATCAGTTAGTTACAGCTTCATCATTACAGTTTTGGTAGGTAATAATAATCAGGTGGTAATATATGTGTATATCTATTGGTAGCAATTTAAAAAAATTTAAAACAGGAGAAAATTAGTAGAACCTACTAGCACTGTAGGTACTGTGCTCGCGAGTGATTTAGCTCGTACCTTAGCACAGTTCTGGATCTTCAGGCTACCTACCTATATCCTACTCAACAACCTGACAATGTTGGCCTAATATTATAGACAAGTATGAATTTTTTTGAACAGTCATTTACTGCAACGTTCGAAAACTGGCGTTTAAAGTCCACATTTAAAATATGGTAAAATGTTGGAATGGAGTCCAAATGCGGACTCGTATCAAAAATTAGAGGACATAGGTACATACCTACCCACCAACTTTGGACTTTTCCTACCAAGACTATGTTATCGTCCTCCCCCATCAGTTTTATTCATGAAATATATATATATATTTTTTTCAAGTTCTTTTTTTTATATTATTTACTTATATTAAGTAATATATTTTTCACTCCTCTTGAACGATGTAATGTAATTGGGGTCGCCCGTGAAATAAATAAATTAAGTAAGTAAGTTTTGGACCAATGAGTATTACCTACAAGAGAGCTACGAAAATTCGCGTGAACACATCCTAGTACGTAGGAAATAAATTGTAGGTAGCTATCGCACCAAACCGTGGGTGCTTTACTTTCTAGTTCATTTTTAAGCCAGTGGTTTCTGCAGTAAAAAACACTTTTCTCTTACCTCTGATTCCCGGCTGAGCCGCCTGAAGAGCTCATCCGATTCAAATTTGGCTTTTTGATCGGGTACAACGCGAGGCATTTTGAATATAAACCGGGGCTTCGGCTGTTCGTACAGGCCGATGCTGTCGAAAGGGATCATACCCACGGACGGGTCGTTCATGGAAATCATTTCGGCGAGAGAAATTCGAATTTTCCGATCAAAATTTCCCGATCAAAGACGAAATTGAACGCGAACAGTGCGAGTCAGCCGTTTCGTACACCTCCCTTGCGCCTGGACGCTTGTCGCGAGACTGATCCGATCTCCGAGAGTCGAAAGAGGTTGTGGTCAGGAAGCTCCGCCTCCTCGTGTGGGGTTGGTTTGGTGAGCCAATCAGATTGCAGGACCCGAGCTCGGCACCGCCCACCAGATCCGGCGACCAATCAGAAGTGGGGAGTCTGGCTCTAACCGCAGATCTCGGCGGCCTCTTCCGTTCCCACACCCCAAGTCCCCTGACGCTGAAGCTGAAACAATCTTCACCAAGTAGCCTTCCCGTTAGGTCAAATGATGTTCTATAAATAAGAAGAGAATAAATTTGCTTAAAATTAATATGACGTTCAAAGTCCACGTTTCACTGCTGTTTACCTGCAAACATTCGTTATTTTCATAATTTCTTTACTTCACTTTCAATTTAAAGGGCTAATTAAATGCATTTGGATCTGAATTCAGAAATAAATACGTGAAAAATCATACATTTCAAATGAATTTAGGGAGTTGTAGAGCCAAAGAGACAAAAAGATAAAAAAATGCTGAAACTTCAACCAGCTTAGATAGATAGGTATACCTACAGGGTGTCTCAAAAGTTGTTAACCCCCCTGCTAAAATCCTTACGTGACAAGGAAAAAAATCTTTCTTTTCGGAATCTATGTATTTTTTGTGAGGATCTCAAATATCGTATTTTTGGGCACGTGCGCATGCGTAAAACATGCGCAACGCGCACCAACTTTCTTATTTCAAATGGGAACCCCAATTTTGTATTGCAGATTCGGATTCTACGTAAAATTTCATGAATGTTTGACTCCTCAGTTGATTTTTTTACTGCGCGCAACCCGCCTCCCTGGGCGCTCAAAGTTGCGCCAACCAACGATTGGGCCCAAAATCAGATTTTTGAAAACCCCAAGTGTGGCACATGTTTTTTCATTATTTTTCGACGCTGAATCACGTGGTGGTATCCATTTTTGAATTTGATTGGAATTTTTGAAATGGCGGCCGAAAACTCGGTTGTTTTTAGCGAAAAGTCGCTCTTTTTTGGTCCTCATGAGTTATGAAGCCATTTTAATTAGTTCGGAAAGCTAAATAATGTTATTTCCCGCAGTGCTTCAAATCTTTTCTGAACTGTATATCATAACAGTTTCCGAACTAATTAAAATCGCTTCATAACTCATGAGGACGAAAAAAGAGCGACTTTTCGCTAAAAACAACCGAATTTTCGGCCGCCATTTTAAAAATTTCAATCAAATTCAAACATGGATACCACCACGTGATTCAGCATCGAAAAATAATTAAAAAACATGTGCCACACTTGGGGTTTTCAAAAATCTGATTTTGGGCCCAATCGTTGGTTGGCGCAACTTTGAGCGCCCAGGGAGGCGGGTTGCGCGCAGTAAAAAAATCAACTGAGGAGTCAAACATTCATGAAATTTTACGTAGAATCCGAATCTGCAATACAAAATTGGGGTTCCCATTTGAAATAAGAAAGTTGGTGCGCATTGCGCATGTTTTGCGCATGCGCACGTGCACAAAAATACGATATTTGAAATCCTCACAAAAAAATACATAGATTCCTAAAAGAAAGATTTTTTTACTTGTCACGTAAGGATTTTAGCAGGGGGGTTAACAACTTTTGAGACACCCTGTATAACGTAAATCGCTTGCGGCGGAGTAGTGGAAATCCATAGCAAAAAACTAGAGGATAGAAATAGAAATAGACTATTTCCACGTCAAACTAACAAACTGTATTTAACTTGAATCACTTAGGTCTACGGCGGAGTAGTGGAAAACCATAGCAAAAACTACAGGATAAAAATAGAAATAGTCTATTTCCACGTCAAACTAACAAACTATAGACCGCTTTCGGTTGTTACACCATCATCAGTACACTACAGAATCTTTCGTACTGATGATGGTGTAACAACCGAAACCGGTCTACAGTTTGTTAGTTTGACGTGGAAATAGACTACCTATATTTCTATTTTCATCCTGTAGTTTTTTTTAACAAACTGTAGATCGGTTTGTTAGTTAATCATTGTGTAAACCATCATTGTGTACTGATGATGATTCAACAACCGAAACCGGTCTACAGTTTTGTTAGTTTCTTACGTGGAAATAGACTATTCTATTTTTATCCTGTAGTTTTTTTTTTGTTTTTTTTTTTGCTAGATAGATCTCTGTTTCAGTGATTTGAATTCAGTCGTCGAAATCCGCAATACTACTTATCTCCACAATAAAAGAGATTGTCAACTTTTTTCGTCAGTCAGTGCTGCGGAGGAAGCACATTCCGAACATACCTGGATTTTGTGAGACCAGATGGTCCGAAAAATATCGATGCATTTCTGTTTTCATGAAGCATTTCGTGGAAATAGTTCAGGCATTGGAAAAGCTCACTACAGAGGGAAATAGCAATACAATAAACAATGCGTTTCTGCTTTTCAGTGCCGTAACACGACCAATTTTCATCATTTGTGCCTTCATTATATCCAAATACTCGGCTCTGTTGCAACCAGTGGTAAATATTTTGCAGGGAGAACAGCTGAATTTGCTTCAATGCAACAATCATATTGAAACTGTGTTGTCAACTGTGAGGAATCACCGTGAGTCTGCTGATTCTGTGATGGGAGATATTTATGCATCGGCCAAAAAAATGTCAGACGAATCGGGGGTAGAGCTTTTGACGCCAAGAGTGGTTGGACGTCAGCACGACCGTTCGAATATCCCAAGTGACTCTCCTGAGGAATATTGGAAACGATCAGTCTTGATTCCTTACCTAGACTCGTTTTCTTCAGCGCTGACAGATTTTCTTATAATAATGAACCGGCGTTTTCCCTTCTTTCTCTTCACCCCCACGTCATGTTGGCTTCAAAATTAGACCATTTGAAACTCCAAGCCGAAAAAATTGCCAAGTTTTATGATTTTGATGAGGATCTGCTGTACGCAGAACTCTAATTATGGCACAATAAGTGGGCGGAAAAAATGGATAATAACGACAAAGGTGAAGACTGGAATGAGACTGAAAAACTGTCAACACTTCAGAATGTGGAAATGATTGACTTGATCAAGGAAGCGGGCCCCTTCTATCCTTCCATCAAAAAGGCCCTGATGATTGCGGTAACGTTACCGTGCACGACCTGCTCGGTGGAAAGAACTTTCAGCACCATGAGGCGCGTAAAAACATGGACACGGTCTACAATGGGGGAGGATAGGCTGAATGGTCTGTGTATGCTCAGCCTCCACCGAGATTTGGTGAAATCAAAGAAGGCAACCATTGTAGAAGAGGTTGTTGGTCAATTTGCCAGCAACCCCAGAAGACTGATGCTGTCTTAAAAATTGTCCATTGTCCATTGCTGTTTTGTAGTTGTATACTGAAATAATGTAAAATTTTATATAAATAAAGATATGTCATGAAAATCATTTCTCGGAATTCAGACTTTGTACCTTTCGTTTGCTATAATATGCACACGCATACTTTATATATAATAGCTCTTGGGGGTGGGCCCCCCCCCCCTCCTTGGCTAAATCCTGCCTACGCCCATGGCCTGAACATCTACAAATGATAAAATCCAGATCTTTTATTTATTTTATCATTAATTTTTATTCATTTGGTTTACTTAACAAAAAATCATTTATTTATATTCTTCTTGTTATTTTTTCAAATTCATTTATTTATTTATTCATTTTCCCCCCAAATATACCCCAGATTCCCACCAAAGATACCCCAAAAGCTCATGTTACTAGAACACGAACAGTATTATTTTTATACAAATTTTCATTCATAACAACCCTGGGTATATTCCGTTCGGGCTGCAAAGTTTCGGAACACAACTAGGGCCCAAATGGAGCCTGTGTGCAAAAGAACGAATTTTTTAGACCAAAAATGAAGCCAGTACACGTGATACGGCGGACGGACATTGCATTTTTGGAATCTAGGCACCTTGAAACGTAAAAGAAAAAAATTTTGAGGGGGTGTTATAAAAATTTTTTGCTGTGCTATTACATAGGTGTATTATTCACAGAATAATAAACCAAAACACCACACAGAAACCTTGGTGGGAGCTGGGAGGCAAGGCACAACTCGCCAAATTGTCATCACAATCGGAGAGTTGTTATCTTATACTACGTGCATACCTAATGTAGAAACCGTAAACGGCTTTCCAGCAACTGGATGAATACCTGCCTATTTACTTTGCCCAGAAAATAATGAAATAGAAGTACCCTACGTACCTGTTATGAAAACCACAACCGAAGTAAAATGACATCCTGAATCCTGGACCCCCCCCCCCCCACCCCCCAAATTATCAGGAGGACCCGCAGTATTTCCTGTGACGTCTCATGGATATTGCTTAGTGAATAGGGTAGTGGGTAACCTTTGTACATCAAGTTAATCCATGAAAGTTAGGTGGAATACCAGCTAATGCAATCTTTATCACTACCTAATTGCCTAATTAAATTTTGCTTTGTAAGGATAGAAGCACTATCAAAGTATTATTCCTGATCGACCCTCCAAGTCTGAACTAATTTCAACGATATTTAAGGGAGTTACGGGCGTTCCAAGTATTTCACGTTTGTGCATGCACAGACGAAAGTTATGGTACTTTTTCAATAGAGAGTTTTCGCAAAAGTTTGGCCACTAGGTCGTTGACGGACTAAGGATCTCCGGGCTAACGAGCTAAGGGGAAAAAACCCGGATGCTAACCTCTTAGATCGTGAAAGTGGTCGTTGAAAGACCTAAGCTGATTCGCTGGGTGACACTAACGTTAACGTTGAACTGTTATCATATTCTCATCACTTGAAGATTTCAGTTTAAAAAGCCGTTTTTAGTTTTCATCTTCGCTAGTACAATTATACACTTGTTCATAGACCAGCCAGGTACAATTAATTAAGATTTTCCAGTCTTTAAGGATCACAGAAACATTTCGTATTACTATTTTCAAATGGAAAATAATGACCGGTGTGAAGTTAGCCACATTTTTCAGCAACATCTTAGTGCCACCTTGAAATTTGGCATAAACAATCTCTAGGACCTCTAAATAAATAATATAAAGTTTTTTGCCGAGTTAAGCCTCGCAAGGGGGTGCAATGCACCCCTAAAGTCAAAATTATATTTCCAGCAACATCTTAGTGCCACCTTGAAATTTGGCATAAACAATCTCTAAGGCCTCTAAATAAATAACAAAGTTTTTTTGCCGTTAAGCCTCGCAAGGGGGTGCAATGCACCCCTAAAGTCAAAATTATATTTCCAGCAACATCTTAGTGCCACCTTGAAATTTGGCATAAACAATCTCTAAGGCCTCTAAATAAATAATATAAAGTTTTTTTGCTGAGTTAAGCCTCGGAAGGGGGTGCAATACACCCCTAAAGTCAAAATTATATTTCCAGCAACATCTTAGTGCCACCTTGAAATTTGGCATAAACAATCTCTAGGGCCTCTAAATAAAGAATATAAAGTTTTTTTGCCGAGTTAAGCCTCGCAAGGGGGTGCAATACACCCCTAAAGTCAAAATTATATTTCCAGCAACATCTTAGTGCCACCTTGAAATTTGGCATAAACAATCTCTGAGGCCTCTAAATAAATAATATAAAGTTTTTTTGCCGAGTTAAGCATCGCAAGGGAGTGCAATACACCCCTAAAGTCAAAATTGTATTTCCAGCAACATCTTAGTGCCACCTTGAAATTTGGCATAAACAATCTCTAGGACCTCTAAATAAATAATATAAAGTTTTTTTGCCGAGTTAAGCCTCGCAAGGGGGTGCAATGCACCCCTAAAGTCAAAATTATATTTCCAGCAACATCTTAGTGCCACCTTGAAATTTGGCATAAACAATCTCTGAGGCCTCTAAATAAATAATATAAAGTTTTTTTGCCGAGTTAAGCATCGCAAGGGGGTGCAATACACCCCTAAAGTCAAAATTGTATTTCCAGCAACATCTTAGTGCCACCTTGAAATTTGGCATAAACAATCTCTAGGACCTCTAAATAAATAATATAAAGTTTTTTTGCCGAGTTAAGCCTCGCAAGGGGGTGCAATGCACCCCTAAAGTCAAAATTATATTTCCAGCAACATCTTAGTGCCACCTTGAAATTTGGCATAAACAATCTCTAGGGCCTCTAAATAAATTATATAAAGTTTTTTTGCCGAGTTAAGCCTCGCAAGGGGGTGCAATGCACCCCTAAAGTCAAAATTATATTTCCACGAACATCTTGCGAGGCTTAACTCGGAAAAAAAAACTTTATATTATTTATTTAGAGGCCCTAGAGATTGTTTATGCCAAATTTCAAGGTGGCACTAAGATGTTGCTGAAATTGTTGCTAACCTCACACCGGTAAAATAATGTAGGGTTGTCCATAGACACGAGAAAAATTAGCCAAAAAACTAAAGGTTTGGCTAATTAAAGTTATTTGGCAAAAATTAGTGGCTAATAGGTAGACATTATTAGCCAAAAAAACTGTAAGGTTGTCCATAGACATAGAGAAATTAGCCAGGTACAATTTATTGACATTTTCCAGTCTTCAAGGGTCACAGAAATATGTCCTAATACTGTTTTCAAAAAAATATAGAAATTTAGGGTTTTTATACAGCAGAAAAACGGAAAATTGAGAGAAAAAAGATGCACGCTATCAGGTACTGCACGTATACAACACAAACAAATAATTACAAATGCCATGGAAGAAGGCAATCCTTGCGATGAGGTTTCCTTGTTGGAAGGTTAGTACGGGAAACGGCCCATACGACCTAGTGCTAGGTCGTTTACGTAGACCGGTGGCATCCAATGTTGACGAGCTAAGTTAGGTCGTTCCCACCCAAACGTGCGCATGCGCAGTTCGCACTTTCCTTCGTACGCAGGCCTTAGCCCGTCAACGGGCTTGTAGCCAAACCTTTGCAAAAACTCTCTAATGATTTTTGGTGTGGAACCATCTGTAACCTAATCCGCACCTACCATCTAAATTTCAGCCCATTTCGACCGTTATTTGGGGTAGTTATGGGTAGTTCGGGTGTTATTGTGTGTTACTTACGATGGTTTGATCACCGAAACCGGTATAACAGTGTTTTTTGCGTTTTTCGTGTATTAGTGGAAATAGACTATTTTTTCAATAACTCCGTTTTTCTTTGAAATGGGTTTCCACGATTTATTCGCGAGTGATTTAGTTCGCAGTTATGGGCGTTACAAGGAATTACCACAGACAGACACGGAACCAAAAATGTTCCTCGATCTCTGAAACGCAAAATGGTAGTGGAAATTTACATTTTGGAGGACATACATTTTTTGTTTACTCAATCACGAATCCAAGGCTTCCCTACCTTCGGTAGTGAGGAAGCAAAAGAAGGAAATTTCATCCAGCTGAATATGTGTTTGTACCCTACGTATTTCTGTGAACTACCATAACTCACCCAATCGTCGAAATTACCTCAATTTTGATGTTAGTTCAGTTTTAGGTCCTGTGGACATCTCATATGAATTTTGTCGCATTCGTATCAGCCCTGAATACGAAAATCCTCTCTTTCGAACTATCCTAGAAAATATTCTACAAAATGCTACCTATTATGAACACGTACAACTAGTTCCACCCATAGTACCAAGGCCGAGCCATGTAATCCATGGATTACCCTTGACCGTATTACGTTTATGACAGATGACTACGTGGCTACTTTTCCTTTGGTACCTACCGACCTAACCAGAGCTGGTGATAATAATCACAATATAATCATGCAATCAGATTGCCTGATAACGGTTGTAGTAATGTAATCACATAACCAGTGATTGCTAGTACACCCCACGTTGTGTAATACTCATAGTACCTACAGTATAGGATTACTGAGTTCTAGAATAGAAGAACCGAGCTGTAGAGATCGATTAGTGGTGAAACCATTGAAATTTAGAGGTAAAAACATGATTTATTTTCAAATATTTCCACATTAAAATATACAAACAAAAATAAATTAATCGATTTTATCTTATACATAAATTATAGTTGGTATCACCGTCCAATGGAGATTTAAATTTTTTCAACTTTACTAATATTGCAACAGATCAATAACTTTGGTCATAGCCACCTAGTGTGGACAACAGAAAGATCGACTCAACTAGATATCAAAGTGATGATTTTTACAACTTTATATATACGTATTAACTTCACTGGTAATCGTTATGCAAAGCTATTCTCGGAGGACATGGCACATGAAGATTCATTATCATAGCCCCAGATAGGTTGTTATCATTAATTTATTATTAGCTAAGATTGCAATCACATTTCGACTAGGTACCTAAAATAGGAAGAACACTGCTACACTTGGAGCTCGTGGTCGTAGAGCATCACGAAAACAGATGGTAGGTAACAATACTGAGCAGGGTGTCCAACATTTCACCTCTGCTTGGGACCTCAGGCGATTATGAACAATATTAACCAACCGAACAATATTACGTAGCTGGTGTACAGGAGAAATGAGCCCTCATCGAAAAACGAATATAGAAGTTCCTAAGAGGACGACCACTCACCAAATGAATCAAAATATCACACTGGGTTAGCTCAGCTAACTATGACGAAAGGATACGCTGAAGTTTTAATCCACCAACTGCAATAATAATCGCCTGTATAGGAGAAACGCCGCTGCTCCAGGCGACCATTACTGCTACTACCTACAGTTGGTGAACTGTAAATACTTACACATATATACAACAACCAATATATTTAAATTAACACTGGAAATGAAAGACTAATATAATAAATCACAAAATAATATCATTTCAATGCAATCTGTACACGCGTGTTCAATAGGTAGGTAACATCAAGTTAATTTATTCGATCGCCTTCTTTGCTCCAATTTACACGACTTTCAGACTCCGTCACCGTAAGTTAGACGTTGAGTAATGTCGCAACTTTGTTAACGTAGTCCGACTGGGCGAAAATCGCTGCTTTCGTTTCCCACAGCAACTGCACTAGTTTGACATCCGACTTTTCATCCATGAGGATCTCTTCCGTCATCGTAGGAGAAAACCTTAAAACATCCGAAACAAGATTTTTGTTGTTTTTCTGCCTATAATGAATTCATAGAGACATTTCTGTAGTTTGAAGGATATGCACGGCTCTGTCAGGTCATGCAATAGCATACAGTCGAGAGTTGGATTGTGACAGTTTGACCGTGAGAAGTTTAGAGGCCATCGCCTATTCAAGGTGTTACGTATACAGATAATAATAATAATAATAATAATAATAATAATAGGAGATTTGGGTTCGATCGTCAGAGTTGGGTGAAGGATGAGGATCTTGAGGTTCGGTCGAGATATTAGAGAGTTTTTGGAGCACCCTCACGCCGAAACGAAATGAGTGCGGTGCATGCGCACTTAAGACACTGATAATTTTGACGAACCGTGACGACGGAAAATACCGGGATCTCAAGCTAGGTTCACACGGAGACGCAATTCCGGACGGCAGTCCGGCACGGCTATGCGTTCTGCAATTC
Organism: Leptopterna dolabrata; assembly: GCA_954871275.1. NCBI lineage: Eukaryota > Metazoa > Arthropoda > Insecta > Hemiptera > Miridae > Leptopterna > Leptopterna dolabrata. The sequence goes on along the minus strand of OX940975.1, from coordinate 86,748,268 downwards.
TATTGGCCAACGCAAAATGGATTATTGCAACACAGTGCCTTGGATACTATATCAAAATCTCCAGATATTTTCTGTTGTGGGATCCGTTGCCGTATCTGCGCAGAGTTTACTGCGCACACCTCTCTTGTTTGGTTGTTCAGCCATACTGAAATTCGACACATGAGGTTGATTTTGTGGTTTCGAGTTGCGGCGTTGGTTTTTTGCCATTGCGTTTTGTTATGATTCCGCTGCCATGTAAACGCCTCTGTGGCAAAAATTCCGGCAAATGCGTTGCCGTGCCGGATCCCCGTCCGGAATTGCGTATCCATGTGAACCTAGCTTCACAGTGTCAGCTTTCGTTGTGTTGAGATGACGAAACGTAATGTAACCTTACATCTGTATAACCCTACCTACCTTCTTCTGTCTTCCTTGGAAAATAAATGCTGTATTCACAGCTGCTTCCTCGCGTCTTTCAATGTTTATCCAGACTTGACCCCATGTTTGGACAAAGATTTGTATTCACCACGGAGTAAAATGAACGAAAGAGAGGTTAACATAACGTTAACGTGACTTCACCAGTCGGTAGATGCCAAAGCAGAACGAAAACTGAACCGAAAAAGGTCAGCATCTGACTACGGTCGCCCTATCCGCCATTTCCGTTTCGATGTCGTTTTCCGTTTCGTTTTGGCATGAGGGTGCTGCAAAAACTCTATTGGATGCTTTTAGGCCGACGTTTCAATGTATTTGTACACCATCTTCAGGGCTACAATAAAGAACAGAAAAAGGAATGTTACACTTTAGACTATGTTCAGTAAGTACCTACCAGTTATGGTGATGGATGGTGATCACGTGATCACGAGAGCTTGATAATAAAATCGGTTGTTGTTCGAAAAAGGAATATTGGGAATACTTGAGCGACTATGGAAAGTAATACAAACTGCAAAATGCGGTACAAACGTAGGTAAAATGCAATACAAACGTAGGTAAAATGCAATACAAACGTAGGTAGGTACCTTAGGTATTATGTGTAGTTGTTCCCAGTGATGAACGGCTGCTTTATTGATATTACTTAATTAAAATTGTTGTTTTGAAACAGTAATTTTGCACTATAATACGTAGAAATAAGATGTGCTGACATTGGATGCGCAGAGATAAAGATGATATTAACCATACTTATGGATTATAGTAACAATACGGACACTCTGAAGTTGCAGATGTTGTTGTTTGTAGAGTATAAATTTTGATTGATACGGATTTTTGTTGTTTGTAGACTAGAAACTGTGAATGATGCAGATGATGTTTGATGCAGGTATATTGGTGGCGCTTGTATTTGTAGATGTAGGTGCAATCTAGCGGCATAGAAAATAACCCTTGTGTGCATGTTTAGGCCTATCAGGTGCTGCCCTCAGTAGTACGAAAACATTGCATCCCCTCTCTCTTTTTCCTTACCCCTCTTGTTTTTAGGGGAAGTTGAGTAGTCAGTCGTCAGTCCGTTGTCTTTTGAGTCATGAATTCATTGTGTTGTGAGACCTTGTTAAAGTCGTTCGTATGTCAGTGTGAAACGGTTCAGCAGTTAGTCAAATCCCGATTGCCAGTCAACCTCATCATACCAGTAACTTGGTTTCATTAATGTCGTCAATCTGTTTCATCAGTGCACCACCGCCAAGTCGAGTCAGGTTGTACATGTTACATTATTCAATATACCCACACTCGTTCATCACAACTGTTACGTCATTTTATATTGGTTCAAAAACCTGGTCCTTCGAATCCTATATTATCATCATACATCGAGTCACATGGTAAGCAACATTACCATTTTTGGTCCTTAGAGCTCGGATCATTACAGTTCCAGCATCACATAGGTAGATACCGATTCTACCTCCACTACTTTCCGCTACTCTTACCTAAGGAAGTTATATCGGCTCGTCCACCCGTCCAGTGGGGAAGGGTGGAGCAGCGCGCTGCTCAACGCAACTTGACCCGCTGTCTGTCTCAACGCACTTGGATCTTTGATCTCAAGAAGGTCGCACCCTTTATTTACGTGAGCTCCCCTTTGTCTCAAATCATATTTTCTGAGAATCCCTTCCTTCCATTTCCTAACTGTTCTTTATACATCCCAAACATTCTACCTGACACACATTTATATTTTCCTGTCACTACCTAACTAGTCTTTGGATTTTATTTGTAGAATAATATCTTGCTTTCTATTGCCTCAATTTATATTTTGTTTTTGTATGTTTGTTGGTATTTTATGTGTATTGATATTATTAGTGTTATTCACATACAATAAAGATGTCTCCAAAGAAGTCTGGTTTTGAATTGTTGGTAGGTGAACGGCAAATCATTTTGAACAATCTCGATCGTTTCACATCATATTTGGGTGATTTCGATCCTGCAATTCACAGTATTATTGAACTCCAACTTCGTTCAGCAAAATTCGAAAAATCTTATGACGATTTTGTACTCATTCAAAACAAAATCGAAATTAGTTAGTCTGTTAGTCAGGAGGAGGAGCTTACTATTCGTGAAGAGTTTGAAAACAAATATTTCGCTTGTCTAACTCAAGTTCGGAATCTCATCCTTAGCCAAGAAACCCATTCTCCACATTCAAAAAATGTGCTCGACGACTTTGGCGTCAAACTGCAACCAATTTCACTTCCTAAATTTGATGGGAGGTATGAAGAATGGCTGTCATTTTCTGACATGTTTAAATCAGCTGTCCACAATAATCATCAGATTCCTCCTATCAGGAAATTCTATTGTCTTCGTAGTTGCCTCACAGGCACTGCAGCCAACGTTATCAAAAACATTGAAACTACCGAGTCAAACTATTTAGGGGCTTGGGAACTTATTGAAAAAAGGTTTTCCAACAAACGCCTTATCACCCAACGCCATGTTTCTGCATTGTTTGAGTTACCAAGACTAGGAAAAGAAAATTCACACGAACTTCGTGCATTACTGGACAATACACTCAAACACATGCAAGCTCTGAAAGCATTGGGCCAACCAACTGACATGTGGGACACCCTCATTGTTCATCTTACATCTTGTAAATTTGATCCAGCAACTTACAAGGCTTGGCAAGAGTGCAACACCACTGATGAGCTCCCATCATTTGATTCTTTGTTAAATTTTTTAACACAGAGATGTCAAGTATTAGAAGCATTGCCACAGACAATGGGTACGTCTAAGTCAATTCCATCAGCAGCTGGCAGCCAAAAATCAGATACCTATGCAGCATCCCAATATAAATCCAATAAACCATTCAAATCTTCTTCAGACAGCAATGCTTGTTTACATGCCCAAGTGCAACTGAAATGTAAATTATGCTCAGAACCTCATGGCATTTATAGTTGCTATCAATTCTTGAATTTGTCAATTGATGATCGTATCAAGAAGATCAACGAGCTCAATCTGTGTCCCAATTGTTTAAAGGCAAACAACCACACCTTGGCTGATTGTAGATCCCGAAAGTGTAAGTTCTGTGACAAGTCACATAACAGTTGCCTGCACAAGGAACCATCCACAGGAAGTCATTGCCCTTCCAGTAATGAGCAGTCTTCTGTGATCTCAGCAGCCTCGGGATGTTCTTCCAAGGTCATTCTGTCCACAGCAGTCATTAGGATAATGAATGCCAATGGTGAATCGGTTCCATGTCGTGTCCTCTTGGACTGTGGATCTCAATCCAATTTTCTGACAGAGTCCATGTGCCATTTTCTGGGACTTGATCGATCCAAATCCAACTTGCCCATATCTGGCATCAATGGCGTCTCAACTCAAGTAGCTTACAAGACTCAGGCTACCATACAATCGTCTTTCACCAATTTCAGACATGATACCAGCTTCCTGGTCATTCCACAAATCACAAGTGACATTCCCAGTCATCAAATCCTTAGTCAATCTTTGAACATTCCAGCCCTACCTCTTGCTGATCCTACGTGGAACACTCCATGCAGGGTTGACGGGCTTCTAGGGGCTCAAATCTTCTGGAACCTCCTCCTTGATGGCAAGATTGACATAGGAAATCATCCAATAACTCTCAGGGAAACCAAGTTGGGTTGGATAGTCTGTGGTTGCACAGAATCAGCAACATCTTTTACTGGCTTATGTCATTTGGCCTCCTTAGATGAAATGGATGAACACATCCAAGCCTTTTGGAAACTAGAAGACGTATTAGCATCGTCTGTTACTCATACAGGAGAAGATCACTCCTGTGAGACCCACTTCAAGGATACTGTGTCCCGAGCTCCGGATGGACGTTACATAGTACAACTCCCTTTGAGAAAGGACCCCTCAGTACTGGGAGACTCCAAACAAACAGCTCTTCGTAGGTTCCTCAATTTAGAGAATAAACTTATTAGACAGCCTCAACTTTACGCTAAGTACAAGAATTTTATGACCGAGTACATTCAGTTAGGTCATATGGAAGAGTCAGATACATCAACAGTTCCCGAGTACTTCATCCCCCATCACTGTATTCAAAAGGAATCATCTAGCACTACCAAGCTAAGAGTAGTCTTTGACGCTTCAGCAAAGTCCACCTCAGGCATTTCACTCAATGATATATTGATGGTGGGACCCTGTATACAAGACAGTCTGTTCTCAATTTTGCTGCGCTTTAGAACTTATAACTACATCATGACAGCAGACATAGAGAAAATGTATAGACAGACTCCGATAGATAAGTCTCAAACTGCCTTGCAGAAGATCTTCTGGAGGGAAGATCCAAACAGTTCACTTAAGAAGTACAAACTATGCACCATCACTTACGGTACTTCTTGTGCTCCCTATCTGGCTACGCGAGTGTTGAAAAGACTTTTTGAGGATGAAGGTTCACAGTTCCCTCATGCATCAGTAGCATACAGAGATTTCTATATGGATGATCTGCTGTCCGGTTTCAATACAGTGACAGAAGGCCTGCAGAAGCAAGAAGAACTGATCGAACTGTTGCACCGGGGAAAACTTCATTTGCGAAAGTGGTGTTCCACACACCCAGAACTTCTCAAACATATCTCTGACGACGATAAGGAGCCACTTCAGACATTCCATTTTCAGAGTGACAGTACTACAGCAATCAAAACCCTTGGCTTGATCTTTGACCCCAAGAAAGATTCGTTCAGATTCAGTGTTAAGGACCCTGTCATTTCAGTCATAACCAAAAGAAAGATCATTTCCGATGTTGCCCTCATTTTCGATCCACTTGGGGTTATTGGCCCAGTAATTGTTAAGGCTAAGATGTTCATGCAGGAGCTTTGGCGTGAGGGACTTGGGTGGGACGAAAAATTACCACGCAGTCTCGAGGAACGATGGATGAATTTTCAGTCGTCTTTCAAGTCACTGGAGAACATAACTGTTCCCCGTCAGGTGACAATCGATCCAATCAATACCATACTGGAAATGCATGCCTTCTCAGATGCGTCTGAAAGTGCTTATGGTACCTGTATCTACCTGCGTTCAGTTGACAAAACTACAGGTTGTCCTTTGTGTGTTCATCTATTGTGCTCAAAATCTCGAGTTGCTCCTCTCAAGTCAACTTCATTACCCCGCTTGGAGCTGGAGGCAGCGCTACTTATGGCTCAGCTAGCTGATGTTGTTTGCCAATCCCTCGGTTTTGATAGGAGCATGATCTTCTATTGGACTGACAGCTCGGTTGTTCTTTCTTGGATCCACGCCAAGTCTACATGTTGGGTCACCTTTGTAGCCAACAGAGTAGCAAAAATTCAAGATCTCACCATCCTAACAAACTGGCAACACGTCAAGTGGAATTCTAAATCCAGCAGATATTATTTCGAGAGGGCTTCATGCTGACCTACTGAGTTCGTCCGATCTTTGGTGGTATGGTTCTCCAGTGCTCATGGAGTTACAAGGTCTTGCAAATTCTTGGTCAATCCCGGATTTCCCATCACTATCAGACATTCCCGAAGGTAGGAACACCAAGATTGCAGTGCTGCTGGTTACCAATTCCCAATTCAATATTATACACAAATACTCTACCATAAAGAAGCTAGTGAATATCATGGCTTATCTAAGAAGATTTATTCAAAACTCACGAATCAAGAAACAAGACATTCAGTCAAGACTAACTGATCAACTCACCCTGTCTGAACTGAAGGATGCAATGGTTAAGGTAGTGGAGCTTACTCAACAAGAGGCTTATTCTAAGGAAATACGTCTACTTCAGGAACAAAAACCCCTACCAAAGACAAGCAGATTGGCCAACCTTCACCCATTCCTGTGCTCTCAACAGCTTCTCAGAGTGGGTGGTAGAATGAGACATGCTGATTTACCTCAAGATCAGAAGAATCCTGTGATTCTTCCTCCAAATCACCATGTGACAAGGATTATAGCCCGTGATAAACACAAGGAGCTTCTTCATTGTGGACCCCAGAGCCTACTTGCAGCCCTAAGGTTGCAATTTTGGCCCATTAACGGGCGACATCTGACACGCTCCATCATTCACCAGTGCATCACCTGCTTCAAGGTGAGACCGGTATACTCATCACAGTTGATGGGAGATCTTCCTCATGTGAGATTCAATCAATCTCGTCCATTTACTCACACGGGTCTCGACTATTTGGGACCAATCATGGTGAGGTTAAACAAAACCAAAAGGTCAGCCACTATCAAGACACACGTTGCACTGTTCATTTGTTTTGCAACCAAGGCTCTGCACTTGGAACTGGTAGAAGATCAATCAACAGAGTCCTTTCTATCAGCATTGCGGCGGTTTATTTCTAGGCGAGGAAAACCTAACATCATTTATTCAGACAACGCAAGTACGTTCAAAGGGGCTTCCAACCAACTTCAGCAGTGGATTGAATCCCATCAGCCTCAAGAAGAGATTTCTAGCTTCACCAATGGTTGCGGCATCCAGTGGAGTTTCACACCCCCTTATACTCCTCACATGGGTGGCCTGTGGGAAGCAAATGTGAAGCGAGTGAAGCATCACCTGAGAAGAACTATGGGCCCTCATATTTTATCATATGCTAATTTGTACACATTGTTAACGGAAATTGAGGCAATAGTCAATTCTAGACCACTTGTACCTTTGTCAAATGATCCTTCTGATTTTTCCTATCTCACCCCAGCTCACTTTCTTGTCGGTGCTCCATTAACAGCACCTCCAGAGCCTAATCTGCAGCATATACCGATCAATAGACTGGACCAGTGGCAAATGGTGCAACGACTGCAACAAACCTTCTGGTCAACTTGGAAGACTGATTACTTGTCCGAACTCCAGCGCCGTACAAAATGGAAGATGGACCAACCCAATCTTCGTCTTGGCACTCTCGCACTAATCCATGATGATAAGACACAACCAATGAACTGGACTGTTGGTAGAATTGTGGAACTCCACTCTGGCACAGACTCCAAGGTTCGGGTAGTCTCGTTGAAAACACCATCAGGTATCACCAGACGTTCAGTGGCACGCATCTGCCCACTTCCTCTCTTCGACTGTCAAGAAAGTGACAACCCTCAGAACAACGCATCATCAGACCTCGCATCTATTGATTGAATTATTTTGTGTTCATGGACATTTTCATCATTTGCAATTCAACTTTATTTTGTAATTTGTTAACTTCACTTTTGTAATTTGTTAACATGGTTGCTATTCAGTTGCTATTATTACAGTTACTGTTCAATTCATTTTATTCTGCATTATGTTGAAACTACTTTATATTTTCAAGGTGGGCGGAATGGTGGCGCTTGTATTTGTAGATGTAGGTGCAATCTAGCGGCATAGAAAATAACCCTTGTGTGCATGTTTAGGCCTATCAGGTGCTGCCCTCAGTAGTACGAAAACATTGCATCCCCTCTCTCTTTTTCCTTACCCCTCTTGTTTTTAGGGGAAGTTGAGTAGTCAGTCGTCAGTCCGTTGTCTTTTGAGTCATGAATTCATTGTGTTGTGAGACCTTGTTAAAGTCGTTCGTATGTCAGTGTGAAACGGTTCAGCAGTTAGTCAAATCCCGATTGCCAGTCAACCTCATCATACCAGTAACTTGGTTTCATTAATGTCGTCAATCTGTTTCATCAGTGCACCACCGCCAAGTCGAGTCAGGTTGTACATGTTACATTATTCAATATACCCACACTCGTTCATCACAACTGTTACGTCATTTTATATTGGTTCAAAAACCTGGTCCTTCGAATCCTATATTATCATATATGAAGGCAAATTTTGTTTTCATCATTCCAAAGAAATGAAGATATGAAATGAAAAGAATACAGAAGAAATGTTGTACTGCATTTTGCGTTATTTTCCATAGTTGCTACGTATTCCCAACATTCCTTTTTCGAACAACAATCGAGTTTATTATCAAGCTCTCGTGATCACCATCTATCACCATAACTGGTAGGTACTTACTGAACATAGTCCTAAATGTAACATTCCTTTTTCGGTTCTTTCTTGTAGCCTGAAGACGGTGTACAAATACATCGAAACGTCGGCCAAAAAGTATCTAATTTCTCGAACAAACCTGAAGATCCTCACCCTTCACCTAAGATGATAATAATAATAATAGTAATAATAATATTAATTTATAGAGCTTCAGACAAATTTGTCCATACTTGCTCACTAGATAACTGTAAAGGTTTGTAAAAACACTGTAAATATAGCACATGGATGTTGAGAGGTTCGATATTCATCGAACATCGATGGTGTTGTGATATAGTGAAAAATTCTAAGAGAAATGAAAAAATTCTACTGTTCCCTGATTTTTTCATTAACTAACTTTTGATATTCTCAATTTCTCAATTCTCTTGCAGCTTACGTGACTTACAGTTTTAATTCAGTTTTTTGACTTTTTCCTCCAGTTCCGAGCCAGCCCCATTTTGCGGTTTTTCGTAAAAAAGTAGCAGAATTTCCTAATGAGTCATTGTTCATAGTTTTGCTTACAGGCAGATGGATACCTTTTTTTATCTTTAAAAAAATAAAAAATAGCTGCACATCACTACACAACGGTTTATTATTTACCGGTGTCAGTAGATCACCATTTTCGGTCTTCCATACCTACCCTCGTGCTCCCCCAAGGAAAGCCCTAAATCGAGTATTGAAGCCGGTGAGTTTCATAAAAATGTGTGGGATTCAATAATTCAATCATTAATTATTTTTTGTTATTCATGAAGCATAAGGTAAATAATAAACCGCTGTGTAATAATTTACATGCATAGATGCCCCTTCTGCGTAGATCACTGTTTTCTGTCGTTAATACCTACTCTCGAGCCCTCCCAGGAAAGCCCTAAATCGAGCATCGGAACCTGCCCGGTAATTACAGTAAATGTGCGGAATTCAATAATTCAATCATTAATATTATTTGTTGGGGAAACGTAGTGAATAAATTACTAAAGTCGTTTTACTTCACTGTATTACTCCCAGCGTGGCTTTCAAGAAAAAATGTACAAAGCTTCATTACGCCTAAGTACAAGTATGCAGCAATCTTACACGTGTGACAGAGTGTGACAGTGGGGGTGGACCCTCGAGAGTCCACCCCGAGATTATCACTGGTTAAGAAGGGATATCGATTAGGCTTCCACACACCGTTCCCGTCTCCACGGGACCAAAAAACTACTGTTACGCTCCTCCCCACATGACATACTTCTGGGTAGCAGGAGTATGAGAGGGAAAAAGGGGGAATGAAAAGTAGTATGAAGGTGACTAACCTCCATCGTAATGGTACTACCTCAATAATATTTACTGGTAGAGAACAAAGCTCCTAAATACGAGTATTGGCGGATAATGTTGTCAGAGGTTGTTGTCCAGTGAATTGCCTTCATGTGGGCAACCTCTAGGTGATTAACATCCATCGTTAGGGTGGAATAACTATTGGGAACCACCATAATCGCCTTCTAATGAGCTCAGTATATTTTAATTATAATGACACTCTAAAGGAGAGAAAGGGGGTGGGGAAGCAAATAGATAAAGAAAAACGGAGTTATTGAAAAATAGTCTATTTCCACTAATACACGAAAAACGCAAAAAACACTGTTACCGGTTTCGGTGATCAAACCATCGTCAGTAACACACAATAAGTGGAAATAGACTATTTTTCAATAACTCCGTTTTTCTTTGAAATGGGTTTCCACGATTTCGTCGCGAGTGATTTAGTTCGTATGAAGCCAATAGATGTATGTATTATCAAAGGGACAGGTTATTAGTAAAGGAATCCTTCTGGGAAACCTTTGGGCTTATCCTTCTGGTAAGCCCACAAAAAGTGGATATGGTGAGTTGCTCAGCGCATACTACCAAACCACGCTCTGCTACCGCGTGGCAGAGTATGACGGGGGGGGGGCAAGAGAGTCCCCCTCCTATACCAGCGAGAATATCACCGGTTAGGAAGGGATATCGATTAGGCTTCCACCCATCGATCCCGTCTCCACGGGACAAAAAAACTACTCGAGAATAGCCGCACTGTTCCACACGGCATACACTACAGGGGTGGTGCTAACGCTTCCCCATTCCTCTGTCTAAACGTGGTTTGCAACTCACTCCTACGCATCATTACAAGAGCCCGTAGTCGAACTAGAACTGAAGACTCATACCAAACCTTTGAAGAATTTCTCCTAGGCTAACTTATGTGTTTCTTTCATTAATTTATGCCCAGGAAACAATCATTTTAAGCATGTAATGTGACATGAATAACAAAAACTACTTCACAAACCTCAATCGTAATTTACCACACCCTAATAACGTCTTTTTACTAGGCAATCCTCATGGCTAACCCCTAAGTTACCTTTTAGGTAATGGGTATTGCCTTAAGAATGTTGTCTGCACATGAGCAGACTTTACTATGTATTACCGAGCTAGTTGACGCTGCATGATTTTAAAAACTAAATTACCTGAAGTATGGAATACGGAGCATGGAGCATATCGCCCGCGTGCGATCGATGAGGCGGCCATCTGCAAGGGTTGCTTGGTCCACCAATACTGCTTGCATGGACCGTACTCCAGACACAAGTTTAGCAGTATCCCACAAGCCAGAGGGCCAGAATATGTCCATACATTCCGTCTGGAATAAATTTATTGGTTTGTTAAACAATCATATATTAAAGATATCATCGACATTGATACATCAGATTTATGTTGAAACGGAAGATCGTTAAAAATCGATGGACTGAGATTTGCCTTGATATTTAACTAATGGAAATTGGAAGGACAACTGAAGGGACCACAGAGCAGGCGTTTTGGATTTTCCCTGGTCCAAGGCTTAAACAGGGATGGCAAGAGTACATCTATAATAAAACTATAATAAAGAAATCCTCTATACGCAGTGGTTCCCAACCGGGAGGCGAGATGGGGGCGCAAGAGAAGCACAAGCAAATGGGAAAAAAACATATCAAACCAAACTTTGGCAAATTGTTAGTACGGTAGGGTTAGTACGGTAAGGTTGTTAGTCCTCAAAAATGTCGATTTTCAACATACTGACATCCCAACGTGGATTTCATTAATTAACTATCTAAATTTAAATAAACTACATTAGGTCGATTTTTTTTCAATGATGTCTTCCCTGTTCGGGCAAGGAAACCTGTAATTTCACCGAGATTTTCGTGGCTAACGTGCCTCTGCAACGATTCAGTTGCTTTAGCAGGATTTGGAAATCCTTAGGCATTTCCCCAGATTTCTTTGATTTGTCACATCTGACACTATTCGCTAGTTCCACATATTTTTCATGCGTTAATTACCGCGTTTGGCACTCATTAATTCACGAACTTTTTCGTCAAATTTCACGGAAAACGTAGACGCGGTCATTTTACGGCGGTTCACGATGTACTGACCAGTTTGCTTGACTCCTGCCCACTACAAACACTTCCCACTTGTCGCAACCCAAAAGTGAGTCCTTATCCCTTTGCTCCTTAACTGAGCTGATTCGACGACTAGTTCACAGCCATTCAACACATCATCCAAAACGACCCGGGGACACAATCTACACAATCTCCGGGAATTATATAAAATTACCGGTGGTTGTGCAGAATCACCAAAACGCACGGTAATTCTATAGACCGGCCGGAGATTCTGTAGAATTACCGGATTTCATACACTAGTGTAACAGGTATATGTTACATTTACCATAAAAGCCACAATCATATTATTAAAAATTTTAAAATCCTGTTACATGCCTGAGTGAGTGGGATGCTGCCAGTTCCCAACGAGACGATTACTTTAGGAGGAATCACTTCGTTGGTCCTTCCTGTGAGAGAAAGAGCTGTGTTGAACTCGTGTATTTCAGTTATAGCATCAAGCGTTGGGTTGTTGGAGATGAGGCCTCCGTCCACGTATCGCTTGTAAGCTCTGAATTCAAGGAGTAAAAATGAATTAACATCTATGAGTATGATAGTGCAATGGATGATGCGATTGGTGGATAGGTCTTGGATTGTATTTGCCTCCAAAGAATTAAGCTAGGTTCACATGGTGATGCAGTTCCGGATGGCAATCAGGTACGGCATCACGTTCGCCATAATTTTTGCCGCAGAGGCGTTCACATGGCAGTGGAATCATAACCAGAAATCTAACCGGCAAAATCAAGCAGGAATGTCGAATTCCAATATGGCTGAACAACCAAACAGGAGAGGTGTGCGCAGTAACCTCTGCACAGATACGGCAACGGATCCAACAGGAGATCCTGATATAGTATTTATGACATTGCGTTGCAATAATCCATTTTGTGTTGGCCAATAGCACTCACTGCACAACGACTTGCCATACCGGATTGCCGTCTCCAATTGCACCTCCATGTGAACGGGCGACGGCAGGGTGAGTCCTAAAGGTGCAAATTCCTAGACACGACTCACGACTGCGACTGCGGCTCACGATTTTCGGTCGACAGACGCAGTCGGACGCCGCAAACTTGTAACATTCCTAGGTACGGCTGGCCGCTGCGTCAGTCTGGCTCAAGATGTCCGTGAAGAAGGTAGTGCTCGCTCTCCTCTTAGCGGAAGAAGAGGAGGAAGATGAATTATTTTTGACGCCGTATCACGTGTACAGGCTTCATTTTCGGTCTAAAAAAGTCGTTCTTTCGCACACATGCTCCATTTGGGCCCTATTTGTGTCCCGAAACTTTTCAGCCCGATCAGAATATACCCAGGGGTGTTATGAGTGAAAATGTGTGTAAAAATAGGAACTTTTTGCGTTTTAGCAACATTTTGGTAACATGAGCTTTTAAGGTATCGTTTTTCATGTTTTTGGGGACGAGAAGACCGAATATGAAGTCGATTTTGACCAAAGAGTGGAAAATTGAGGTTGTATCAGATGTTCAGCTCCCAAAATTGATTTTTTATAAGTCAAAAACCTGGAAAATCGTCTGAAATCACTATCAATTTGTAGAATAACACTAGAAAAAGTATCAAGAGGTGGATCAAGACGATTAAATGGTACCATCAATGATCAAAGATAATTTGAAAAAAAAAAAGGAGCGTACCTAATTCGTGTTTTGGGGGCCAAAATTGGTGGAAACCATCAGAAATAGCTATTTAAATTATTTTATATGAAAGAAACAATAACTAAATAGCCAACGTTTCTGTAGGTATGTCCAATAGAATAATAAACCCATGTGACAAGGACTTTGCAGCGTTTTCAGGCTGAACGTGCCTCAGTTCACCTACGTTTTGTCACTGGTGGAGGACACACTCTACGTCGCAGGGTACAGTAGGGTGCCAGACCCTATTGCTGCTGAAGAAAAACTGGCCCTCACACTGAGGTAAATAATGCTTAATTTTTAAGCTGTGCTGATTCCCGTCAAATTTCACTGTTTCTTTTCCTAACCTATCAACCTATAACCTATCAACCTAGTAACGTATCAACTAAATAAATACCTATCTACTTGATCCACTCTCAAGTCATTATAGCGACAGGATGAAGGAAACGCGGAAATAGTATTTTACTCTAGGTTGTCGGAGCAAAATGAAGAATGCAAACAGAACTCTCGAGCGGGTTTGCATACCTCAGTCGCACACGGCGTGCGGCTGGACTGATCACCCTACCAGTGGAGTCGCAGTCGCGCTCATCAGCCATCAGACGCATTGAGTCGTACGGCTGGGAAACGCGCCTAGGAATGTTGTTCCATAAGAATGCATTGAAGGAGTGCGACGCGGCCAATCGTGAGCCGCAGTCGCAGTCGTGAGTCACGAATTTGCACCTTAAGCGAAAGTTCGGACCAGGCGGTGACAAAATGTAAACTCACTCCCCTCGGTGGAACATGCCCTTTGGCCGTGAGTGTAAGGTGAGTCCGTCACGCAATCTTATCAGTTACCGAGCCCGGCATAGGCATAAGTGGCACCATGGCTTCGGGGCAGTATGAACCAGTTTTACTCAAATGCGCTTTGCAAAGAGGACGTGACACCATGTTTTTTGAGGGTTATAGATTCGTGTTCCACAAGCACTTGGTGAATGATGCTGAGCGGTGGAAATGAGGAACCCGGGGGTAGGTGAAATTCATGATATTCGTGGTGGAAATATTCAAGCAATGTATGTATACATACTACGTGTCTAACGGCTTTCATTGTGTTACACTCAGTAAAATTAACTCAATAGCTACACCCCAACAATTTAGGAAAGCCAAAGCTCTGAGGAAGGAACAATGTGTAACCAACGCCATCCGCCAGTACGACCTCGGTGAGCTGACGATAATGCAATATATAAAACAAATTTCATATAAATACCGACCACGGACCATACATACCACACACAATAATTAAATAGCTAACTAGTGGGTGATGAACTCCAACTCAAGGAGAGATTTTTTGACGATGCATGCTACCGCAAAATGAATTTGTATGAATAAATAGTATTTCATGTTATGCTCTTTTATGTACTTTTGGTCTTTCCTAGTAATAGAAGAGGCGGATCCAGTTTACCACTTTCATTCCGGGGCGTCTTCCACTTGGGGGACTCACTTGTTAATTCGCAGGGGCGGCCGCTGACAAGTGGCCTCATCTTTCACTTTTTTCGGACGACGGGACTCACTTTACGGGACCCCATGTGAACCTGCTAGCCTTGCGATCCGAGGAAATTAACAGTATTGGATCGGGGATCGCTCAGAACAATTTGAAGTGCAATAAATCTAATAAGCAGGTATGAATCAGAAGTTCGGAAGATATCAGTACTTGACAATGATGACATTCTGAACGCGTGCTCCGTCAGGGTAGGGAAAAGCACAACACTGAGAAGGTATGGAAATCACTAGCGACTATGTAGGTTTGGTGAATAGTAACCTACCTGCACAGCTGAGAACTCAACTCTGAGCACCGTGGAACCATTAGGATATAATATTTCTTTTCCACACATTACTCTGCCTTTTGATTTAGGTTTCCATTACTTTCCAGCCTAACAGGGCTACCTGTGGTGGGAACGACCGGAAAATAAGATGTGGGTGGACCAGGGAGTCAAAGAAGCTTTCAAAACCTGAATATATGCCATTTTGATGAAAAACTGGGAAAACTCTAGGTTGGGGAGAAATCCTTAAAAATCTTTACCAATAATGAAATTGATGAAAAAAAAAGCCGCTGCAAATTATCACACAACGGTTTATTATTTTCCTGTGTAGCTACCCAGAAGGGGCATTGGTTTCATCTCATCTGGATGATTCGTAGGTACCTAACAACAAATAGGTAAAAAGTACCAATAAACAAAATAACCATCTTTCTTCAAATTAAATAAAAAATGAAATCAAATGAAATTGCTGCAAATTTCGTCGGCAAAAGGGCGAATTACCTCGATACGTGATAAAATGGCACATTCAAACACCTGACACCATGTTTTAGCTTCTTTTATGGTTTCGGGAAGAAGGATAAATAAAAGGGAAAACTTGCTATGCAAGCAAAGATACGGGAATTAGTGATGGGCGTTGAATAACGGAACCGATTAGAATATCCAGTTATCGACCAAGAACCAGTTACAAGAAAACCTACGTTATTGGAATAAGGACTTCACTTCTCCGGGCAAGGGAGGTTGCCTTGCCTTCACTACCCAATACCAATTGTGCGAATGGCCGCACACAGGTAACTGTCTCACTCTCGCACCCTTTGATGTGGGGATGGTACTGAGTAACCACCTGCCGCCGATAACAGTTGTCCATCAGCATAGAAACTTTAGCTTCCCTTTGACGTGAGATGGATTGTACGCTACAGAACACAGTGCACCTGTAACGATCACTCTTTACCCTTTACTCGGTATGTAACAGGTTACCTACCTATTTTAGGAAGGTATATCTCAGCTTAGTGCCCTTCAAAAAATTAAGAGTTATTCCTCATTCCCTCAGTTCAATTCTAGTCATCGAGTAATAACGTTAAGAATGTTGAAGGGCCAAAAAACTAGTCCCATAATGTTTCGCTTTCCAGTTTGTTGTGATAAGAAGTTCTAAAACATATTGCCAATAATTAATTCAGGATTTTTTCTACCTATCACATTAAACTGTAGACAGGTATCTCTACTCATAGTTAGGCCCACTTTCACCAGAAAATTATTTAACGGAGTTTAGCCAAACTCCGTTAAAATTAACGTCGAGGTTTAAACCTGGAAAGGCAGCTGGCGTCTTTCATCAACCCAAATGTCGGTTAAACCCAGTTTGAAATAACAGAGTTTGCCTGACGGAGTTTAGTTTAAAATGTCCAAGCAAAAGTTGGATAATATGACACGCCAGGACTATAAACTCGTCAAAACAACAACAACCACCACTCAGGTGATGTCGATTCCCCAACCTATGTCTGGCATGGCTGCGGCCAAGACACGTAACTGGGAAAAATAAGAAGAAGAAGATGTCGATTCCCGCTTCCATTGTTCCGCTGTAATAATAAACTGTAAATTGCCGAAGTGATTTCTGATTTACAACAACTCCAGTCACGAGGTAAGGTACATATAATATCATTGTGGAACACATGGCATAGAGTAAATACCAATACAATGCCAACTCGCGTTAATTCATTTCACAGCTCTATAACAACGGAACCGAAAATCAGCTGTGAGCTAGGCGGCCATATTGGGATCTCATGGAGATTAATGACTTTAACTTGCCGGATTTCGGGCGTTTAAACTTGAGCCCCCTCGGTGGAAGTTTAAGCTCACACAGAGCTCTGGTGAAAGAGAGTGAGCGGTAAACTCCGTTAATTTTCAACCTTTTCCGGGTTAAACTCGTTTCAAATTTTTGGTGAAAATGGGCCTTACAGAGCTACTAAACTCAATTTTATAAGATCCCGGGGGGGGACAGGCGGATTTTTTTTGTTTGAGATTAGGAAATTCTAATATTTTTATTCCTCTATCAACAATTTATTTATATTATATTTATGGTCAGCATTTTTACGTAAGCCCCATCAGTATGACAGATTCACAAGATGAAGCAATAGGTAGGTATCATACGACGACTTTTCGTCATCCGCTTTCAGGTGAACACTCATTTCTGTCTCTACCCCCATCAAACTCGTAACCCGTTATCAGAATAACAGGTTATCGGAACCAGTTACTGACCAATAACTGTTAGTGAATAACGCGTTATCATAAAATAACACTTCAGCCCATCACTAACGGGAATGCCGTTTTTGTTGATATCACGCTATTGTGGCCCCGATTCGATACATCGATTGTAGGATCTCGATGTGCGTCTAATCGAGCGTACAATCGAATCTGTACCAATCGGGAACAACAAACTCGATTTCATGAAGCCATTCGTGATTATCATCAGCTATCAATGATATCTGGGCAGGAATTATGTACCTATATCGTACGATTCACATTCATATTGAAGAAGCTTTTCTGTTCAAACTTCAAGGCCTTACTGTGAACGAACGGCTGGACGTACAAAGGCTCCAGGTAATCTTTTAAAAAAACCCTAAAATTTCGAATCAATTAAAAAAGTCATAAAAGGTACTTACTCTTCTGTTGAAATTTTTCGAACTAAGGCGTTTGGAATATTTCAACTCCTATTTTTCGGCAGTAACGCCGAGCTTCGAGAACCAACACCAGACTACAATGGGACCTACCAACCAAATTAATAAATGTGGTTCATGTAACTAAGTAAAGTGCGAAGTACGGCGTAGGACAGAAATTCGTGTGTTCCACTTTGGGATTCGTACCTTGAAACGCAAATCATTTAATTTTGATTGGGGGTTAATCATTTTATTTTCATGCTAGATTCCAAAGGTTCATTAAACAAAATAATAAAGAAGAGGTTTACTTAATAAACAGCTGTAACCCTGAAGAATCTAAATATATATTTTACTTTCAGTGTGCTCGTATGAATGTTTCCTAGCATGTTGGAACCAACTTATGAAATTACTCTCGTACGTACCTAGCAAAAGATGAAAATAGATCGAATAAAATAAAAATCGCCATAATCTCGTGATTGAATATTTAAAAAATATGACTGTCAACCTAAAATATGATGGGGCAGCTCCTGTAGCTCGAGCAGCTTCCCAGATCTTCTGCTGTCGGAAAGACTGGAAGTCCTCAAATTTCGGGCCAGTTCCTAAGGGCACTTGAACGATAGGCGACAACATTTCATTTGGAGACTCGTAGTTCCGAAACAGGTGAAGGTCCACCGGCTTCCGATCTGCCAAACAGGCGGTGATCATGACTCTGAAAACCATACAATAATTGGGCCAACATCATTATTATAGAGACTGCGCACAGGTCTGGAGCAGAGCAGTTGCCAGCCTGCCGCGTTAATCTGTCGTACTTCCACTGCTGAACGCACACTCCGTGCGGTTCAGTTTTATTATTCATCAACGGACAATGTCAACAGTTTTATTTTTTTAAGTAGAAGATCTCGGCAAGTGCTTTCCGAAAAGGTGCTATATGAGAGGTATCAGATGAATGAAAGGGGGCGATAAACCAGTCAAAAAAAGAGAAATGACGTCACAGGTAAAGGCCCCTCACCACCGTGTCGGCCAGGGCGGAACCCCCCAGCACTCCTGGGAGGAACTTACGACGTCTTTTCGTTTTCTTTCTATCTACATGGAGTTTTTAAATTAAAATTGGCCAAGGGGTGGGAAGGGGGGGGGGGTAGGGGTGCTAAATCCGGTTCTGGATAAAAACTAAAAAAATCCTACCCACGAAAATTGCCCATTACCGCCAATTTTCAATGTTCATACTTTGAATCGGGCGCCACACTGTGTGTTACTGCGTCTGTTCCGCGAAAAACCAGTGAAGCCAAGTTCGCTGCTTTTTTTGGTGGGTAAAAAAATATTGAAATTAGATCATTTATGGTTAACAACCTTGAGAAATGTTCAAAATGTAATAAGCACCTACATATGTTATGGTGGACGTGTTGCTTCACATTTTCTCTCACTATGACATGCTACCTGGAACCTTTGAGTGTGATTGTCGGTTTTGCTCACTAGATGATTTTAAGATGCTTAATGACTGCTTATTACATTTTGCTGTTTAAAAAACCGAAGTAAGTACAAATTTAGAAGGTAAGATACCTATATATTTCCTAGATTTCCCGCATTTTTGACAGCTGCGTACCTCGGTACTACGAGAGGGTACGAACTCATAACAACTTATACGAACCTAAACACATATCCACACCGTGCCTGCATCGAGCCCTCTCCGCATTATGGCCGAGTGCAGGAGACGGAGACGGGAGGCCACACAGTTCGGCGTGTTGGCCACGCATACCGTTCCGGCTTCCGGCTCAGTATTCATTTGCCCTCCAAGACATAGATATGTTCAGGAACTTTTCAAACAGTGTTTTAGGTATTTTGGCACTCACATGGAGGAAGAAGACGAGGATAGGAGACAAACTCGTCCTCAAAGAAGAATGCGGGTTTCAGTGCTTGGAAGAAAAGATGTGCGAAGGGGAATTTGTCTCGCTGCTGCCTCATCTGATGTGTTATGAGACGAAGTGTGATGTGATCCACAACGTGTCCGCAAAAAACTAAATTGAACTAGTCGGATGCGCATGGAAAGGAGGTGTCGGTACGGAAAGGTGAGGAATTCCTGGTGAACTTCCTTTGTGTAATTTTCCATCCGTTTGTTGTCCAACACACGGCCATGATCCGAACCATAATATTTGAATAATTCAAATCTGATCGATATTCTGTGACCGCATAACGGTATCTGTATGATTCCTGTCGAGTCCACGGCGATGATTATTTACAAGAATCCCATTCCCTCTGACTCAGTTGTCAATCTGGGCTTGTTGGTTAACAGTTCTTTGTCTTGAGATCTCCATGTTGGTCAGACATGCAGGAGAGTCGGTAGTTCGCTTTACCCCTTAGGAAAATTGCGTACATTTATCCCTCTCAATCTTGAAATAAAACTGATTATGGCTTTGTTTGCATTGCTTATATTGTGACACTATTTTCTCTAACTCCCTCTCTGCCTCTTCATTCAACAAGCTCAGAGGTGCCCATAGTGTATGTCTTCGATTTATCCGTTTCATAACACACAGCAAATCAGTATCAAACCTTAAATCCCGCTTAAACAATTATTTCAACCTTCGCCACATTATATGTGTATTTTCAAGATTTTTACATAACTCTGTCCAACTTCTTGTCTAAAACAAATTACGAAGGCTTCACCTTCTCGTTCGAATGCCTTAAAATGATTCCAGTATCGAATATTCTCTGGTATCGCCGCCACTAGGCGGAAGTACTAACCAGGTCGGGCGTCGCGTGCCACCAATCCGGACAGGGGGAACAGATACAGGGAGAGAGGATCGGCTCGCGTAAATTCCCACTACTACCTCCCCACCCTCTACTCCTTGCTTTTTTCATCCCCCCCCCCCCCCACATTTTCTTTACATTCAAAGACATTTTTGAACAATAGGTATGGTGACAAAGACAAAACGCTGCAAACGATTATAGAAGGGTTTATTATTCTCAGTATAGATTCCCCTTCTGTGTAGATCACTGTTTTCTGTGGTCAATACCTACCCTCGAGCTCCCTCAAGGAGAGCCCTAAATCGAATACTGGAGCCGGCCCGAGAATTACATTTATATCAAAATGTGCGGGATTCAATAATTCAGTCATTAATTATTTATTATTATTCACGAAGCATAACGTTTGTTCAAGTGGCAATTGTACCTATCAACAAAATTCAAAAGAGCCATCATTTTTCAAATGACAATACCACAGAACAACCAACTCGACTTCATACAGCCATCCGTGATTATAATCAGGTGATTCCTAGCAATGATATCTGAGCCGGATTCATACCGGATCATTCACGATCATGTTGACGAAGCTTTTCGGTGCACATGAACGGCTAGACGTACAATGCTCCGGGTGGTCTCAAGAAATTGTTTAGCTCAAGACAAATTTATTAACGTAGAAAAAACCATTCCCGTCTATTGAAAGTTTCTGAAAATTTCAACCCCTATTTTTCACCCCTTAGATATGACTGACAGTGACGCGGAGCTTCGCGGACCAACTAGACCCCAAACAGGAACTATAACCCAAATTTCATTAATTTTGGTTCATGGTAACTAAGAAAAGTGCGAAGTACGGCGTACGGACAGAAATTTTTTTAATTTCTATCCGTACCTTGATTCTACGTACCTTGAAAAGGAAACCATCATCAAATTTTGAGGGGGGGGGGGGGGTAAATGTTGTTCATGCTCGATTCCAAAGGTTCATTATTGAAAATAACAAACCAAAAGCAAAAGTGTAGTAATTAGTTGAGGTAATGAATGGCAAATCGGAACTCACCGGGGGTGTTTGATATCACCCATTGTTGTGTCGTTCCCAAGAACCTCTTTCAGCATGTTTTCCAGGGGTTCGGAGTTGTAAGGTCGGTAACCAACAAACGCTTGGTCCTTCATTCGGAAATAGATACACAAACACTCCTTCAGAGTTTTGCCTGTCAAGCAGAATAATCATCACTCACTATTACTTGATTAATAAAAAGGGCCAGGAGAATTTTCAATTGAATCAAGCAATGCGCGAAATCACGTTCAGGGTCATGATATAGCTTTTCACAGTCAAGTAAGCAAGTTGAATTTAAGGTTTTCCATTTCAAATTTAATTTCAATATCAAATTTAAGGTTTCAAATTTGACAAGATACGGGGGTTCTAAGGTGAAACTCCCGAGAAAATGTTTGCAGCTCGTGAAGCAGAGATGTGCAGAATTATTTTCTCGAAATCTGATATTTAACTCTGTCATATAACATTGTTCGGTTATTAACCTTTTTATGTTCATATGATATGTTACATCCAGTTGAAATGCATAATTTGTTCCGCACTAGTACTTGGTCCCTACTCATTTCAATACCCTATCAGAAAATGAAATAGAAAACCTAAATTTCAAATGGAAAATCTTAAATTTGAAGTGGGAAACCTTAAATTTGACTCAGAAAAGCTACAGATGCTATTATCTCACAGGCGTGCTTTCAAATAATACTTAGGTATCTTTGATGTATGTTATATTTTTCGAGAGAGAAAAATGTTTGAAGCGTCAATTGATTTTGAAACATGATGCAAATTCTTTACAAAATCTAATAAGAGCCTTTTCAGGGCTCAAACGGATGGCAGGTATAACAGCTTCTCGAAAAACGATTCAATGCGGACATCTGTACAATGTGAAATACATTGATTTCTCTATGGCTTTCAAAATATCCCCACCAGTCACTTTGGTGCTCGGCAGTTTAGCCCACGAAAAATATCGACTCTTGTTATTTCTAAACCTGGCCAAAAACGATTTCTGGCTAATTGGAATAACGTACCTGCGGCGAGGGCTAGAGCAAGCATCCCTCCTGTGCTTGTTGCTGCTATCCAGTCAAAACAGTGGATTATGGGCCGCCCGAGAGCCGCTTCCAAGTGAAGCAGGCTGACTGTCAGCACAAGGCCTCTGATCCCTCCACCATCCAAAGCAAGTATCCGCCCTCCTTTCACGCTACCTTCGCACGTCATAGCTAAACAATGGTTATAATATCAGATTGAGGTAATTCTCGAGGCAACCTTGATTGGTACTACAGTGTTGAGCAAGCCAAATATTAAGTTCTTACACAAGCTTTCTTTTTCAAAAAGCGTTTGCACGGGACTAGGAGCAGGAGCAGATGCAGGCTGAGGTGGTATACCATTATCAGTACCCCCAGGAGCACATCCGGGCGAGCAGGAACTGATAATGCTGGTGCAGCGCGAAGCACCAACCGCGTGGAGAGTATAGAGGACTTTCGAAGATGCCTCCGAGTCTTCATGAGCTGCAATATGACGTGCCGTCTCACCGGCATTGTTTCTAGATAGGGAATACAATATATCCAGTTAAGACTGGCACTGGAAATCAATGGTTGGCCAGAACAACACACCTGGGCTAAGCACATATTTTACCAAAATAAGGCTTCCGTAGTATTCAACAGAGTTTGTGTACAACCTTACAAGAAAGTACAAATAAAAGTCGTCAAGACAAAAACGAACTTGAATCCACTTACAACAGAGTAAGGTCTGCGCCAAACACAATCAGAGCTTGGACTATAGAAATGTTCTTCTCTTTGACCGCAAGGTGAAGGGCAGTGTTGCCATCCAGGTCGGCTATATTCACATCTGCATCCCTCGACAACAGCACCACAACACATTCAACTCTGTTCCTCATTACCTAGAAATTCGATAAAGAAGATGAAGGGTGGATTGACTGCTTTCTTATGGAAACATAAGACGTAACGTGGTCCTAGTGGACCAGAATCCTCCATGGTGAGGGCTGTTTCGATTTATAGAAGGGAGTGTGATAAGTCCCAGTGTGCGCCTGAAATCTTTGAAACTAATCCCGGGGTGCCAAACTAATAAAATTTTTATTACCCTCGTATTTAGCCATAATTAATATACTAAACTCACAAATTTGACCAATTCAAAATTACGGAAGGTATAAGAATATACGCCACACTTGTGTAATCAAAACAGTGATGATCCTACCATGACTTGTAGAGCAGTTCTAGAGGCGAAATTGAGGGCGTTGATGTCACAGTTTCGATCAATCAACGCCTCTATGACGTCACGAGATGATGCCCAATGTAACGGTGTTCCACCATATTTCATCTCCTGAAAATGACAAACCGGTACAAGTTAGACGTTTATTGTATAATCGTCCAGAAGTGTAGGTGTGAAAGAATGGAAGGAGCATGGTTGGTTCATTCCACGGGTAGTTCACAAGTTGGTATTATTGGGTTTGAATTATTCACTTCAATTGGCATAAACCTTGACTATTGAAATTAAATTGAATACTGAATTATTCTATCCCTTGAAATACTACACAACAGCAGAACACATCAATTTGTGTCAAATGAGTAAAAATTGATCACGAAGTTTGAAACATAGAACACATTCAACTTATCGAAAGCTGAAGAAAACGCCGCATGCGTTTTTCCTTCATAATTTCTGCACAGCACGTCTGGGAAGGTCTACGGCATGAGGAACGCAACTGCTAGACTAAACACCAAACTGTAGGCTTGTACGTCTAGTGTGTTTTGTGGGCCAAACAGAACACCTCATTTCAACGACAGAAAAGAAAATATCTAACCTGCTGAACTAGATTTACAGCCAGCCGCCACCTAACAATACAAGGAGGTGGAGAGGGAGGGTTAGTTAAGGTGACCTGCTTGTGGATGAACAGGTGATCTCGTTGCCTGTAGGATCCACTAAACTTGACCTGACACACAAATAAAATCAATTTTCTAGGCGTAGGCTACTAACTAAAACAATTTGTACTTGTAGGAAAAGCCCTCTATCAATGTTTTCCAAAGATCTCGTGATAAACATCAAGATGGATGACGCGCTAATCCCAGAGATGAAGATGTAAAACCAGTAATTTTCGTAGGCCTGGTCAATAAAAGCTCTTGAGTTTTTTCATTCTTGCTGATTACCCACGCCACCTTGCTGATCTAACCATGTAGGGAACTGTTGTATTTGATTCAAGGGGAATTTGAAAGGGTTCTCAAGTATTTTCAATGGCAGTTTTCAATCAGATTACCATGCCAGCGCATATGGCTGAATATGCCTTTCCTGCACTGGCATCCTCAATGAGGAACAGGAGCGTTGCGTCCATAAGACCACTTGGGGCACTGCCGCAGCACCCAAAAACAGTAGGAGTAAAGAAAACTCCAACCACTGTTCAGTTGGCATTTTCCCTCCGTATGCTGTACCTAGCATTTTTCACAAAGTTCAATAGCGACTCGCCAGATTTCTCTGGCTATGGATATTCAATATTCTAGTAGAGCATCCATGGTGGTTCCTTCATGTTATATCCATAGACCAAGCATGTTATCAGAATTAAGGACAGTAATCGATGCCCTGCAATCGAAATCGAAACCTGGGGTCCTGAAACTGGCAGGTAGGTCCTGGGACATAGTTTTCCCATGGCAACTGAGAAAAGTGGCCCATCAGCGCATGCTCAGTCGAGTAAAAATGTTAATTGCCACGCCCACTTTGGGCCTATCCCTAGAATCTGATTTCCACCCCAAAATCATTCCTTTTCACAATCGACTCGGTCCTTTTGATTCAATTTGTCATCTCGATTTGTTTTCTCTTGAATCACACCCACTTTCTCTGTTGATTCTGCTGTCAGTTTTCAATTTTTTGTATCAAATTTTGTGCGTTTTGCGTTCGGTTTGGTTCCGCTGACAGATTTGTATTTGTGGTAAGTACCTATGTGCGGAATACTCATTTTTCTATGAGCTTTCAAAGTTTCAGCAACAAGTGCCGTCACTGAACTCTCCCACCTGGGCCCCTCCCCCATACCCAGTGTGACGTCAGTTGTTGCCGAAAATCTGAAAGCTCATAGAAAAAGAAATATTCATCGCAGGAGAGTGTGTTTGGTCTCACTTTTTATTTTTTAAATTTATTTATTTTAAACGATGTATTTACTGAAATACAAAATACAATGATATTATGTAGTTTCAGTCTATTGCTGAATTGATTTTAGAGCATTAACGAGGGAAGTCCAGTGACTGGAGACTTCAGAGGAGATATGGTGGCGTTCAGGGTAGATACACCGCACAGGGCGAGCGTGGTCAGATGCTCACCAAGATGGTGTAAGGATGGTGAAGGTTTTCAGAGGGTTTTAGTGATACAATAAATCAATCGCGTTACGACCCATTGCATCAAGATTACGGCTGTTCGTTTTTAGGAGCGACACTGATAGATAAAATCCCACGTAATCCGCTAGTTACATAGCTTTTTTTACAGTTTTCTTTCTCACTGTAAAATGGACAATAATAACAAGGAAATAGTGTAATTAGATACATTAATATAATATTTTCATTGATCTTTGCATTGTATCTTTGTTATTTCATTTTCCTTAATAATAATACACGTGATTATAATGAAATACTTCTCAAATATCAAGGTATTATTATAACTGAGAATCGACTTCGGTAAAAAAGATGTGGAACAATAACTACCTAAGGGTTCATGGTGTCCAACCACCTTTACCTACAACTTATAGAAACCATATGAATAACCTTTTATACTTTTTCCTGACATTACGGATCAAAAGTCGAGCATTTAAAAATCAATAATTATACTCACTACCTACAATATTAAGGTAAGTTAGGTACACAGAAACGGAAAACGAACACTTTTCGAAACGAAACCTTATCAAGATACAACGCCGTATGTACATGATTCAATGCATCAGCCGTTTAGGATACAGCACTACTGTAGGATACAGTACTGAGTTCAGCACATACTTAGCTGCCTCCAGTGCAATACTATACAATACCGACTCATACACTCAACCGTAGTATAGGTAAACAAGGAGTTGTTGACTGTCGACGAGGAAAACGTATTGTCAAAACGAGAAAAACGTGGATACAACTATCAGTATATATGCATCTTCCGTGTTTGCGAGTCCTTCATAATGTTCGTCAGGCGAGCAAACTTTCATAGGGGTGAACCAGTGACCGAGCGTGTTGACGCTCTATCATTTGGTGATTGGATTTGCAGCCCATTCAAATCAGACTGTGCCTCCGATAAATTCGGACAAAGCTGGAAATGATCTCAATTCACGCTGGGCATCTTGAATTAGGGCTCAGTCACTGTCCCAATAGCCCAGTCAAATTAGACTTCTGGTGTCGAAATTCAGTCAGACAAAGCTGGAAATCATGTTAATTCATCTCGGTATCTGAAATGAGATTAATATTCATGTTCTGTGACAGTTTTTAAGTCGAGCCAGACATTTAGGAGCCAAAAAACACATGAAAAATACATCTTACGTCACTCATGTTAAAACTAAAGAGCATTAAATTCTGCATCGAATGCTGCATTAAATCTGGTTCAGCGGTTTGGTCAGAATCGGCAGTCAAAAATAGACAAATTTTTTCCTTTGGGACTGAAAAGTGTTTTATGCTCAGTTTCACAATCCTCTACCTAAATAATGGTTATTTCAAATGAAAAATGTCATCTAACTAAAAGTTGTAGAGAGCATCCAATTCTGCGTTCACACACAGCACCCGTATTTTTATTAAATTGTTTTAATAAAAATGGGGTAGCTATGGGGGACAGTTGTAGAGCATCAAATTCTGCGTCCATAGCTACCCCATTTTTATTAAAACAATTTAATAAAAATACGGGTGCTGTGTGTGAACGCAGAATTGGATGCTCTCTACAACTTTTAGTTATATGACATTTTTCATTTGAAATAACAGTTTTTAGGTACACGCGTGTGAAACGAGGCATAACACACTTTAGTCAAACTAGAAAAATAGATAAAATTGCTGAGCAAATTTAATGTTTACGGAGTAATTCGACGCAGAATTTAATGCACTTTCATTTTGGTAAGAGTGACATTTTCTGTATGATGCCATTTTCAGATGTTTTTTGGTCAAAAACTGAAATAAATGCCAATATTTCGTGGTATTTTGGCTCCCACAAGTTCGGGTCGACTCAGAAACTGTTGCACAACACGAATTATTCTTATTTACGATCCCAAAGCGTATTAACTTGGCCTTAATTGCCAGCTTTGTCTGAATTTATGGACACCAAAAATCTAATTCGGTACGGTGGACATTAGGGCAAGAATAGCAGCTGCTAACCGTTGTTTCTACTCACTGCAACGACTTCTGTCCAGAAATGCAAAGAAACTGTTACTCAAACTATAGCGAGACAAGTGGACCTGGGAAAGGAAAGTTCTCCGGAAGATTTATGGCTGTGTTTAGGGATGGACGGTGGAGAATCCGAAACAATGCTGAGCTGCTCCAGACCTGGTTGCCATAATCAAGAGCTATAGGACCCTATGGCTCGGGCAGAAGCCCAAGAAGGATGATGTACGGGAAGCCAGGTGGTACAAAGAGGAAGACCACGCTACCGCTGTAGAAAATAATCTCAGGGCACTTCTAGGGGTCAGAAGGTGGAGATCTGTTGCTGCGGACAGGGAGCAGTGGAAGAGGACAGTTGTGGAAGCCAGGGTAGAATATAATAGAAAAGTCTAATTTGACTAGGCTATAATAATTGGGACAAAGACTGAGGTCCGTTGGTTTGAATTCCAAAGCCGTTTGTCCAAGATGAGTGTAATGACGCAATGGGAAGCCTTGAGAGAAATGGCAGTAACAAATTGTGATCTTCCTGAGAGGTCAGGCGATCACATCTTCGACCTCAGCAGAGCACTTGAAGCCCCCCCCCCCCACTATAAAATGACTTTTTTGTCAATTTAAAACCAGTTCTTGATTCATACAGTTATACGATGTACAAGAGTACTGTAGGTAAACTTCTTGATCTACAAAGCATTTGGCCTAATTTAAAAATTAAGTCTAATGAAGTAATGAACTTTGGATCAAGTGCAATAAAATTGAAAGTTTGAGATAATTTCATTTCAAAGCTTGTAGGTACATACTAGTGCAAACCGACGTTACACAGAAAATGGGGTTGACCTCTACAAGATCCACAGCCAACACAACCCCAAAATATAAAAATACTTACATCTAACTTATTCGCGTACTCATCAATCTTGAGGATGACCGTGTCAACATTTTCTTCACCATAAATACTGTTCGCTAACGGTTTGATCCGTTTCATTGAAAAATGTCGGCAAAATCACTGGTGGTGGAAAACAGATTATTCTACGTCTCCTCTACCGTTTGAAAGAGATTTATAATTTTGGGAACGATAAAATGTTTTGTATACAATTAACTCACAGTCAAATCAATTTTATAAGGCGTCAAGACCACTCGGGGAAACTTGAGGCATTCCACTGGAGTGATGTTTTTAGTTCTGACAGGATGCTTTTTGGACACCATCGCCTGAAGAAGTAACTGCTCACTAACTTATTCAAAAGGCAAATAATTGACAACGTATGACGAGATCGCAACGGGTGGTGGTGATAGTGGTAATTGAAAGACGGGTGGGGGAGACAATAGTTAGGTTCCCCGACCCAGGCGTCGTCTACAGATACGTTACTTGAAGGTCGATAAGGGTGGGATCAATAAGTCTAGTTACATGCTAAAGAAAGAATCATACGTCAATAAAAATGACAAATGTGTTTCAACAGTGACGTTCGCATACGTACTTCACCAAATTGCATTTCATTACTTTCATCGTCAACAACTAATCAACATCCTTCATAAAATAAGAAGTGTAGTTACACACTAAACGGGAATGAATCACACGTCAATACAAATGCATTTCAACAGTGACATTCACATACATACTTCACCAAAGTGCATTTCATTACTTTTCATAGTCTATAACTAATAAACGTCATTCATAAAACACAAGAATTGGGTAGACTCACCAAATCTGAAGCACTATTAGCAGCATTTGTATTGGAGTCCCTCCCTTTTTTACGGCTCATCTGAGATGGTATCATGGGAATTACTGTTCTTGAGTATATGTTCGAGAAAACCCCGTACACAGGTAAAAACCTGTGGCATCACCACCACCATTTATTCTAGTTTGTAAAAAGCAACGTAGCTGATCGCAGCGATAGCTTCCCATTACCAGGATGATTCAAGACACAAAGCATCAACAATAAATTATTTATAACGCGAAATTCATAATAATATCATGAGAACCGAACGCAATACGTTAAAATAGCTCAAGTATACTCGGAGAGTCAGTACTACTATGGCAAATGACAGTAGTTATATAACTATCGGAGAGTGCTACAACGGTAGATGAGCAAACATACAGATATGACGCCCACAATTTGGTTATCGAAGAAGTTAACATTATTTTTCTGATCTGAATTGCGACACTTAATATAGGTGTCCAAAGTTTCTTTTCGGTTTTCTGCATCACGATGAAGAATGGCACCATGCTAATCCCTCTCTCAGTCTGTATATGTGTGTTAGCATATTACTGAGAACAGCAGCCCTAATTTTGACTGAAAAATGTGCCAAAATAATACACCAGATCAGACCCTAAGGGTAATATGCCACACACGGCGGTTTTGACCGAAGTGTTTACAAATTGAGTCGGTGAGTCGTTCACGTGTTTTGAACGGTGAAGGTGAAGACAGATGTAGCTATGCTGTCCGCTCAGCGCAGTGGTATTGAAACCGAGTTGGCAGTCGGAGGTACTACCCCCCCCCCCCCCACCCGCGCCCCCTCCAGAATCGGGTTTGAGTACGCCTGGCGGTTAAAATATTAGTTCTCACTGGCTTCTTCTGACGGTTAGCTGACTCCCATAAAACCGTAAGAAACCACCCACGATCCACTACCATCTTAATAAGCGTTTGAGAACGGTTTGCGTTTAATAACGGTTGAGAATCGAGAAGGCAGTGCATGGTCAGTTTCTCGTCCACTCTATCTTCCCTGTACTGGAATGAAGATCGGAAAACTGGATCTGGATAGTCAGGAAAACATTGCGAACAGCCGGTCATTGATATTATACAGTCAGTCAATAAATACCTTTGCCTGAAATGCTTTTCGGGTTTAGTTTGTACTTTTTTTGTTCACATAACTGTTAATTTTCACTTCATCTTTTGGTAACAAGCTCATTTGAATTTTATAATGCTGTAATGTTTCAAATATTGTTGTAGATATGTAACTACTGTATATTTCCTTTGACAAATTTTCGTTTGAAAAGTAAAAAAAAGTGCAATTTTAATGAGTGAATTATCAATTGTACTCACCTCAACGCTACCATATGAGAAACTGAATAGTGAACTGATTCGTGAAAACTGCTTCGCCTACCAGACACAAGAACAACCGATGGGATAAAACTCTTGTTTTCCTAGTGACGCGGTTTTTGCGCAGCAGGAACCGGTTTGGTCCACATCAATTCAGCAGGAGCGCAAAATGTATTACGCGGTGCAAAAGTATTTTTCTAGGGTCTGCGTGCTGATTTATTCAGTTGACGCACCTACGAACACTGTCTGAGACGGAAGGTGTGCCACAATGGACAGAAAAAAGAAAGTTATTGCAACACTCATTATCAAACATATGATGGATGATGATGATGATGAAGAGAACTTAGGGGAAATTCAAATTTCAAAAAGGAAGTTAGTGAGTTCTTTAAAAATGGAGAAAACGAGGGGTTGTTCGACATTTAGATCGAAAGTCATCTCGTCAAAATCGTATGGTTCTGTACAAACTCAAAAAGTTCGTATTTTTCCCGAAAAACGCACTTTCGGCACTTTTTTGCCGTTCTTGACATCACTCGCAAACTATATTTCACCCGAACTATCAGCCGAGGTCACATTCACGCAGTGTGCGACGCAACTGACTTCTTTCGAAGCAGTCCGTCAAACGCGTCGAGTGTATCACGTCAGTGTGGAATCTGTTGCGCTCTGTAGGATACAGTCCTACTAAAATACACGGGAGCCTTAGGCTGCAGTATAGTGTAATTAGTTTTAATTAAAGGGTTGAGGGAATCGAAACGAAATACGTGGCATCGAGTTGGAACTGATTATACAGATAGTAGGTACCTACCAGTATGGAAGCAGTATGTGGATCGACAGGTGAGTGACGTCATCAAATGGACAAAAGTAGGTATCGACTACCTCTGTCATAGGCGACATAACACACTGAGCGTAATACGCCGTAAAAAACGCGTAGCTAGGAAAGCAGGGCTTAAACACTAAGCGATACTGAGCGACCAAGCGACTACAAGTATTCGTCCACACAAGACGGACTGATCTTACTGCGGTAAAGCACAATAGGGCGATACCAAGTGACGAGTAACGGATCCCGTTCGGATGGGATTGGTCGCGTTTTCAAGCGACCTTAGCTCCTCATCCCCTCACCACCACCACAACCCCGCACTTCATTTCCATGGAACTGCACTGCCAGACTAAACGTGTTTAATCGCCTCTGCTGGAGGACCCCAGTCGACTCGTGTGCTCCACAGTCGCCTCTCATCGCCTGATTGCTTGGTCACTAGGAACCGCTTCCAGAGGACCAGCCTAAAGTACGGGATAAAGCACCATTCGGCAGACAATCTGCATAATATTCATTGTTTTACATTTCATTCATGCCATGATCAATCTTACCCTGATATTGCAGCATTACTTGCTCATGCACAATAGTGTAGGTACATGTGAAACACAGACAGCTCTCACCTCATACAGAAGTTGCTTCCTTGAGTCTGTGAGGAAATCAGCCATCACGCCTACAGGCACTGCAGCTTTTGGTGCCGAAGAAGGAGACCCAGCACTCATGTTCACATCTGCGCCTTTCCCAATGAGCGCTACCACGCAGTCCGGCTTGTCTGCCAGACAGGCCATATGAAGCGGAGTGTGGCCGGTAATATTTCGTTGGTTGAGCCCTCCAAGGTTTTCGTCTTTCGCAGTTAGGGCCTACAAACCCATAATTATGTACGTGAATAAATTTCAGTTCAACTCTACCAAGGGAAACACAAGTCGAGGAACATTTATTATAACCAAGCATATTAAAAATGGCCATAAACACAACTTATAGCACTCAAGGCAGAAAATAAGGCACAACAACACAAACAACAAACAAAACAAAACAACAAACACAAAATAACATCAAAATTATTCTTCCTTATGGACCACTCAACGGCCTATAATTTTTTTAACATCCAATTCTTTATGACCTCAATGACGCCTTGAGGTTTTCTGTAAAGGCAATTACAAAACGATGGGCTATAATTTTGCTGACTGTCATGCAATGGGCCAGCCATTCCACAATAATTGTTCATTTGTTTATTGTTTATAGTAGGTTTATTGGTATTTTACGGGAAATGCCCAATATATAATATAAAGAAATGAAATGATAAGAATGAAACGGAATTAAGTTAAATTAAATTACAGCTGGCATACAAAGATTTTTCGTATTATTTGATAGGATATGATCACGTGAGGCAAGATATATAGATACATCCACAAGATAAAGGTACAGGCCGATCAATCCACAAACCACAAGACCACAAACAGCAACCAGGACAAAACGCATGTAGGTACCACAAATACAAATCAGTCATCGGAACCGGACCAAACGCAAAACGCATAAAATTTGACGCAAAAAATTGAAAACTGACAACAGACTCAACAAAGAAAGCTAATGTGTTTCACGAGACAACAACAAAAAATCGGAAGACGAAGAAGCATCTCGTATCGAGATGAAAAATTGAATCGAAGGGATCGAATTGGTTGTGAAAAGGAACAATTTTGGGGTGGCAATCAGATTCTGGGGACAGAGGGCCCAAATTGGGCGCGGCGAACAACATTTTCACTCCACTGAGCATGCCCGGATGGGCTGCTTTTCTCAGTTGCCATGGGAACACTAGGTCCCAGGACCTACCTGCCAATTTCAGGAGCCTAGGTTTCAATTTCAATAGCAGGAAATCGATTACTGTCGCTTTATTCCGATAACATGCTTGGTCTATGGAGCTAACATTGAACCCCCATGGAAGCTCTACCAGATCCACAACCAAAGAAATCTGGCGAGCCGCTGTTGAAATTTGTGAAAAATGCTATTCAAACGCCAACTGAACAATGGTTGGAGTTTTTTTTTACTCCTAGTGTTTTTGGGTGTTGGGCCAGCGGCCCAAGTGGCCATATGGACGCAACGCCCCTGAACGAAAACGAATCAAGGCTAAGCTATTCAAGCCACTCCAAGCAAGCAAGGCGTCTATTATAGGTTATTTTGTAGCACTGGGGCATCCTCCTCGGACCGTCTTGGTTAGCGGTACAACAGATTTTCAAATCGTCAGCATAAAGAAGGTCCTTAACATTGGAGAAGACCAAGCCTATACTATTCAGGAGAAGCAGAAAAAACAAGGGACCCACATGTAACGAGCTACTTCCACCTCCCGAACTCAACACCCAGTAATTTTTGAAATTCTCATTGTCACTGAACCTAAGTAGAAGCCTCGACCTATTCCCAAATTTTCAAAAAATTAGAATGATCTGTTGGCCGTGAACACAAACTTGTAGGTACATATCACACTGGTTTAGAAAAAGTAGGCATCTATCAACAAAATTCGCTTACCAATAAGACATCTTTATTAGTGGTAGCGGCAAAGTGGTATACGCAATTAGCGTCATGATCAAGGTGCAACAGGTCCGCACTGCTCGCAATTAGCTTCTGTATCATCAGTATGTTAGCCTCTTGCACAGCCAGCTGAAGTGGAGATAACCCAGTCACAGCACACGGCGTGTTTATTAAACTGTTCAAAACAAAAAAAGAATGGTTTGAGCGGAAAATGTAATTTCTCCTAGACACAGCGAATTTACCAGCATTATGATTTGTTGACAGAGTGTTATTCATTGTACTACGCATTCCAATGGTTGCTTCACACCTCCTATTCCTCTGTCAAGATCACAACTGCGCTGTTATTTTTCCAAACTAAAAATAACGGATCAATAACAATTTGCGCCTACTTAGTAATGGGTTATGTATTCCAGTAATTTATTTTCAATTTTTTGGTTTAATATTTTCAATAATGAACCTTTGGAATCGAGCATGGAAAAATAAATATATTTTAACCCCCCCCCCTCCTCAAAATTTGACGGTTTCCATTTCAAGGCACACAGAATCCGAAATGAATAAAAAAAACTTCTGTCCGTCTGCCGTACTTCACACTTTTCTTAGTTACCACGAACCAAAATTAATGAAATTTAGTTTGTAGGTCCTGTTTGGGGTGCAGTTGGTCCGCGAAGTTTGGTGTTACCGTCAGTCATCTCAAAAGGGTGAAAAGCAGGGGTTGAATTTTCAGAACGCCGTAGCTCGAAAACTTTCAATAGAATGGTATGGTTTTTTTTAACATTTTTAAACTGTTCTTGAACTAAAGCATTTTTTGAGATCACCCGCAGATTGTAGGTTCAGCCGTTCGTTTGCACCGAAAAACTTCGTCAACATGATCGTAAATGAAACAGTATGAATCCGGCCCAGACATCATTGCTAGGAAACACCTGATTACAATCATGAATGGCTGTATGAAGTAGAGGTGGTTGTTCTGTGATATTATTTCATTTGAATGGGTCCGCCATGGGATTTCCTTACTTTTCACCAACCATGTTTAGGGAAAACAATCATGACCCAACGTGGATTTACTGACATATAGGGGATGTTTTCTCGCTGAGGCGGTTTACATACCCTGTCAAGGATGTTTGGTTCTGGTACCTAAAATTAGCCACCTACCTTGTTGTATTGGATAGATGTACTGGTAAGCTGAGGAAAGGGGAACCATAATAGATTATGGTAACGGTTGTGTACTAGAGGGTTGTTGCATTTGGTGAAGTTTGATGATGAAACTAATTAGAAGAGCTTATCAAGAGACCAGTGCTATTAGATAGAATTAATAAGAGTGGCTAAGTAGAGTTGTTGAAATTGAGTTCAACGATGTATATATACCAGAATAAAAAGTCAAAATCGAGGTTTGATGGTGCAATTTACAGTGTTAGCTAACTTTGATGACCGGCTGTAAGCACAGACGAATTTTAAATTTTTTTTGTTTGGCCGGACATGGGCCTAATATAGATGATAGAAGTGAATTTTCTTTTGGCCGGATCTGGGCCCATTGATGAAATTGAAAATTTTAAAGCCGGATTTGGGCTATTGATGAAATTTAAAATTTTCTTGAATTTTAAAATAAGAGTAGTTGCCGGATATGGGCGACTAAAAAGCACTGTGTCAGGTTAAGCAATAGAGGGAAACTATTAAAATTTTTGTGCAACAACATTAGATGTAGAGTAGGTGCAACAGTTCAATAGATGGAACTGATTGCTCCTCTCTGTATTGCATTAGAGGCAAACATTTTATGTAGAGCAGTTCATACAGTTCAATAGATGGAACTGACTGCTTATCTCCCGATGAATGCTTATAGTGCTCCTGGAGTAGACAATTAAACACCACAACGCAGATGAAATAAAATATTGATTTACTTTCTATTGATGAGGTTACAATACCTAGAGTTCTGTTGTGGGTTTGTTTGTCTGTTTTTGGTTTGGATTCACAGAGCAGCAAGATGAGCGCCAGTGAGGAACAGATGGAGTTAGAGGAGCAGGAGAGAGCGTTATTGGGAGAGGAGGAGATGGGCGAAAGCCAAACAGGGGAGGAAGGTGGAGTAGCTAGCTGGGATGGATTGGCCCAACAAGCTGCTGCACCCGAAACCCCACGGGAATTGAGTCCCGAGGAGGGGATGAGAGTGAAGCTCCGTAAGCTCGAGGAGGCTATGGGACTGATGCAGGAGTCGATCACTGCGATCGCAGGCGTTGTGATGGGCACCTCGAGTGTCCCACAACAAGTCCCTAACAGTCGGACCTCTCAGAGGATGACTGATAGCCAGTCGATGATCTTAGCAATGAAGATTCAGTTTGCGAAACTTGATTCGCAGCTGACTTACAGAGCAAATTTTGAGACTTGGAGGGCGAGGATAGTGACTGAGCTGGAGAGCCAGAACTGCGCCTTCCTAGTGGAAGAAAACTCAAAAATCCCGAGAGAGTTTACTGAGGCTAGTGTGCTAGTAGCCAAAAGAAAGGTGCTAGCATTTATAGTAAAGTGCATAGATGATGAGTTGCACGCGCTAGTGAAGGGTGAGAAAGACCCGATGCAACTCATAAAGCGCCTGGAGGCCCTCTGCCAGCCAAAAAGTAGGCACTATAAGTTTGGCCTTCGTGCCAAAATGGAGCAAATAGAGTACGATCCGAAGGCTGAGACACCAACGGCATTCATGGCCAGGTTTAATGACCTGGCAGAGAAGTTAGGGCAGTACACAGCTCTCAACGAAGAAGATAAAGTGTACAACTTTTTCTTCTCAATCCGTTCAGCCATGCCCGATTTATACGCGGCGGAGGCTGACAAGACGGATGACGTTGATCTCCGGAAGCTTCAGGAGAAATTCGTTAAGTGGGGAGACGCCAGGAGGAAGAAAACCGTCGAGAGACGGCTCCTGGTGGGGCATTGTGGACTAGGCAGCGCCAGTCCAGACAGGGCGACAAGTCCCGGAAAGCTCCTCAAGAGCAGGGGACGTCCAGTTCTGGACATGGCGGGAAGCCAAAATTTAGGAAGACGAGTGCCGGCAAGGTGTCGAAGAGGACAGTTTGTTTCAAATGCAACAAGCCGGGCCATTTTGCTTCTAAATGCAGAACTGAGGGGTGGTTTTGCTACTCGTGCAAAACCATAGGCGACCATAAAAGTCGCAATTGCCCTCGGCAAAATGGTGGATCAGTAGGTGGCAAGGCCAGAGGCAAAGGGCAGCAGGCACAGGAGAGGCTAGCCAAATGGCAAGCCCAGGCGGGTGCAAACCCGAAGCCTGCGATGAACAGGATGCCCTTATCGAAGGCTAAAGAGTTGAGGGACAAGAGAGGGAAGGCTCTTGTCATATGTGGTCCGGAGGAGGATTATGATGAACCTCACCGCCAGGTGTGGGTTGTCCAGTCCGATGCTATGTACGCCAGCACCACATCGCCTGCCGGTACCTCTCGATCGGCGATGTTTAGCGATTCTGAGGGTAAGTCTATAGGTTTCATATCAATGATTTTAGACACTGGTGCTACAGACCACATAATAAATACAAGAGATCCGCTATCTAACATTAGACGGTTAGATGTTCCCAAGCGGATTTCGTGCGCAAATGGGAATTCCGAGTCTGATTTAATAGTTGAGGAAATGGGAGACTATTATAATTGAGAATGATGGAATTCTAGGATGTTTGCGTGATGTTCTTTTTGCGCCATCTCTGTCGGTTAACCTTTTTGCACTTCGCAAAATTTTGAGTAATTCCTTAGCTGCAACCTTCACCGGTCGAGGAGTGTCTGTAAAAGACACAGCGACTGGTAGGTTGATTAAGGAGGGTAAGTTTGATGGGAGATTTTGGCGGTTGAAGTTTAAACTGCCACTTGTAGGGGCTACACCGAAGAAAAGATCTGCTATAATGGCAGAGCTTGGTATAGATGAGTCTCCTCAAAAGAAACGAGTATATCTGGGAGATGTTGCGGAGCAGCCCAACGTGTCAGACATTGTTCTGGGAGGGAGGAGCATGCAACATAGCGAACCAGATGCTAGGAGACTGAACAGTGAGATAAGCGAGCCAGGTACAAGTGGAGTAGATGAAAACTCAATAGATGAAAACTCTCATCACGAGTATGAGTTTAATACACCACCGAGTGTAGGAGAGGAACATTTGAGGCCGAGGGTTAACCCAACCCTCACTAGCACAGTTGAAGGAGTTCAGACCTCGAGAGCAAGTCCAGGGATGCTATGGCATCAGAGGCTGAACCACATCTCCAAAAATTATCTCGTAAAAGTGCTAAAAGAGATAGATGTAAAAATACGAGTTGGAGACGATGTTCTGGGAAGATTGCAAATTGGCAAAAGCTAGACGACAGCCATGCAATAAAGAGAGACAAAGGTCGAAGACGCCTTTTTCGAGATTGTACTCTGATCTTCAAGGACCCATAAAACCAGCAGCGTGGACCTCTGGTTATAGATACATAATCACGTTCACAGATGACTGCACGAGGTATGCATTTGCTTATGGGATGCCAGACAAAACGCAAGTTCATCTTGCCCTGTCGAAGTGTCTGTCGGAGATTAGACTAACAGGTGACAGCCGAAAAGTAGTGGAAATCAGGACAGATGGAGGAAGTGAGTACAAGACAATGTTGATGAAGAAGAAACTGTCAGACGAGAAAATCACACTGACAGTATGTGAGCCAGCAACCCCACAACATAATGCATGCTCGGAAAGGTTGAACCTGGAGCTGCAGCAGAAGATACGAGCGATGTTGATATAAGCAGGAATGCCAAACTCGTACTGGGGATATGCGCTGAACAATATTATGTTTATCCATAATAGAGTACCAAATGCCTCGAATAAATTCAAGTCACCATATGAGATGGTTACTGGGGCAAAACCCGATCTAAAATATGTTAGAAGATTTGGGTGCGAAGTATACTACCTTGTGGCTGCAAAAGGAAAAATGCAACCACGAAGCAAAAAGGGGTATCTCTTAGAGTGTCAACAAACAGGCTATCTGATAATGGATGCAGCAACAAAAAGCTGATCAGGTCGAAGCATGTTGACTTTATCGAAGCCAGGACCTATGGGACAAACCTAGAAAAGTCAGGACATCGAGAAGGGAGGGAGCTGCTTGGAAGTGAACAGCTGGAATTCTCCTGGGGTCCAATGACTGAGGTGTCCGAGGGTACAAACAATCGAGGAACTGTCACTTCAGAGATAGATGAAAGCATAACGGAGCCCCAACAGCTCCAGCACTCTGAAAGTGAACAAGTAGAGACAGAGGAACAACCACCACCAGTGAATGTTATAGATGAACATCATGAAGAAAAAGGTGATGATCAATCCTCTACAATAGATGTTGAACTTGAAGAAGTCATTGGAGGAAATGAAGAATACGATTTCCTCGAGACTATAGAAGAATGTGCACACTTTGCTGAAGGCAATGAGCCTGAGTCATATGCAGAAGCAATGAGCTCGAAGGATTCAGCTAGATGGTAAGAAGCCATAAACCTAGAGTTTAAATCATTAGAAGAAAATGATACTTGGAGACTAATACCAAAGTCTGAACTTCCTCAGAACACAAAGGTGATTAGAACGAAGTGGATTCATAAGAGGAAAGCAGAAGCGGATGGCTCTGTGAGGTATAAAAGCAGACTGGTTGCAAAAGGTTTTGCAGATAAAAACAGGTACGATTTGACGGAGGTCTAATCACCTGTTGCAAGACTGAACGACGTTAGGTTCATTTTGTCCATTGCTAATAAGATGGATCTGAACCTATATCAGTTGGACGTGACGACGGCATTTCTGAATGGAGTGCTTGAAAAAGAAGTGTATATTCAAATTCCGGAAGGGTGGATTGAATATACAAATTCAAGCAGGAACCTATCTCAGAGTCACGTGTGTAAACTAGAGAAGGCCATATATGGTCTTAAGGTTTCTCCCAAGAGATGGCATATTCGATTTTCTGAAGCCATGGAGAAACTGGGCTTTGAAGTGTATCCTCACCAGAGGTGCATCTTTGTGTGGAGACAAGACAAGGAGTTTGCCATTTTGATACTGTATGTAGATGATATCTTACTGGCAACAAACTCCACGAAGAAAGGAAAGGAGCTAAAAGAGAATCTAGCTCAGGAATTCCAAATTAAGGATCTTGGTACTCCGAAGTTGTATCTGGGAATTGAGATACTGAGGAATAGAGCTCAGAGAAAGATGTTCATTCATCAAGGGAGCTTTACTGAGAAGTTGCTGAACAAGTTTGACCCAAATTCAAAAGCAGTGGCAAACACCCCGATGGTTCAAGCAAAAATAGATGAGAAGCAAGAGATACATGGAAAGCCAAATGTGCCCTACAGGCAGTTGGTGGGGTCTCTCTTGTATCTTCAGAATGGGACAAGACCAGATATCACTTATGCAGTGAATATGTTGTGTAGAAGAAAAACTTCCTACACAAGCAAAGACTGGCATACAGCACTGAGAGTTCTACAGTATCTTAGAGGAACTCTGGATTATGGATTGCTCTATAGAGGGAACACTGACAAATTGGAGTGTTATCCCGATGCTTCACTGGGTCTCAATGACAAACAGGGACTCTCGACTTGTGGATATGTAATCAAGCTTTGGGACGATGTTATATCGTGGAAATCGAAGAAGCTGACTCAGGTATCTCTGTCATCAGCAGCGAGTGAGTACATATCGATGTCAATCGCTTGCGATGAACTCGCAGGATTGCAGGAAATGTGCAATCAAATACTGGCGCTTAAGTTAACTCCATCCGTATTTGAGGACAATCGAGCTGCCATAGCTCTGGCTAAAACGGATGAGTCGAAAGCGTTGAAGCATGTAGTAAATCTACATATGCACTTTGTTCGTCAACAAGTGCGGGAGGGAAAAATTGAACTTAGATGGATTCCCTCGAGCGAACAATGTGGTGACATTTTCACCAAGCCATTGACGGGCGCGTTGTTCGAAAAATTCCGGAACAAGTTAGTGGTATCATTCATGGATGCCTAAACTTTGGGAATTTGATGTTGGTTATAATAACCATTCGAAGATGTTAGCTGATAAATTTTGATGGAAGCTAACTGGTCATCTGGACCGAGGAAAAACATTATTCTATTGATGATGGTCGTATAAGACTGATGGAATGAAGATTATGGTGTTAGATGTTTGTAGCATCCTGTGTCAATCTGAAGGATGAGAATACCATCCTTCAACTTGGAATTAAACTTAAGAATTCGTATCTTAAGGGAGTGTTCTATAAACGAACACTCAAGACTCCACTGGGCTTATCCCAAATGAAGTATTACCGAGCTTGTATTTAG
Organism: Leptopterna dolabrata; assembly: GCA_954871275.1. Lineage (NCBI taxonomy): Eukaryota > Metazoa > Arthropoda > Insecta > Hemiptera > Miridae > Leptopterna > Leptopterna dolabrata. The sequence continues at coordinate 86,706,688 of OX940975.1, read as the reverse complement.
GAAAGACAAGCTCCTCAAATATGCCTTGAACTAACACTTGTTTTTGTTTGTTTTGTTCTACAGACGTCTGGCAGTAGAGAGAGGGTCGGCATGGTGTGAGACGAGACTCCAGTCCTTCTCTTGTACCCTAGGGTCATATAAATTTTTCAAAATTTACAATCCACTCTTAACCTTTTGAAGTAAACTCTTTGATGTATATCTCTCTCTCAATTAAGCTCTAAATAGATGAATAAGTGTAATTGATGTCACTTAAACTCCTTTTGAGTCTCTACCCAAAAGTTCAAATTTGATGAATAAGTGAAATAGATGTCACTTATTACTAGAACTAATATCAAGCCCATCTTCTGAAGAAGACTTGAGGCGCTCTAAAATTGATCAGGAGGGAGTGTGAAATTATGAATGATCAATTTCATATTTGGCGCCTCTTCTCACACCTTTTCGAGAATATTATTGCAGGTTGGCAGTACTGGAGCTCCGCCTTGCTCTTCTCTTGAGAGGAAGCCATCTTGCGTCTACACACCGTTTCTTGAAGTCCCCGAGAGAACAACCCCGCTTCCCAGCTACCAGATAACCTGAGCAACCTACAGTTCGAGACAGACTTCTTGGAGCCCGCCACTTCCAAATCAAGCACAGTGGCTTTGAGCATCACACAACTAACAACAAGGTAATCGAAGAAATAATCCGATACATGAATAACAAGAAATAATTAATGACAGAATTACCGAATCCCGCACATTTTTATGAAACGAAACAGTAATTCCCGAGCCGGCTCCAGTACTCGATTTAGGGCTTTCCTGGGGGGAGCACGAGGGTAGGTATTCACCACAGAAAACAGCGATCAACGCAGAAGGGGTTCTATACAGCTAAAATGTTACACAACAGTTTATTATTTACCTTACGCTTCATGAATAACAACAAATAATGATTTAGTCATTGAATCCCACGCATTTTTATGAAACTGTTATTTCATTTAGGGCTTTCATTTGGGGGGGGGGGGGGGGGGTTGTAGGTACTGACCACAGAAAACAGTGATCTACACTATAGCAAGTAAATAATAAACTGTTGTGTAACAATTTGCAGCGTTTTTATCCCCAAAGTTCATTGCTTGGGGCTATGAAAATCGGGTCTGTTCGCCGAGAAAATGTTAACATAAAATCAGAGAAGCAAATAGATACTGGGAGCTCGAAAAAAAGAGTCTCCCAACCGACAAGAGCAGGGCCGCCAACATAACAGACGGAAATTTCCGTCTTTTTACCTTCAAGCTAGGTTGCTCTAAGCACAGTAAAGAGCTGCTGACAGTTATTAAGAAACCTCTAACTACCTAAATATAATTCACTGCCTCCTCAAGCTTCACAAAAATGCACAGTTTCAGGGACAAATTAAAACGGAATAAACAAGGCAGACGGAAATATAATAATGCTGAATAATATAATAATCCTGAATTTTCCTCTAACGTTACTTGAAGGGCCAAGTGCCGATAGACAGAATGAGCAGAAGAGACCTTGATCAAGATCCCTATGGATACTATAATATCCTACCACTTTTGCGCACACCCACAGACACACATGCAGATGTAGGACCCGCACTTTTTCAACATCCGACATCTTCATTTCGCATTTCCTTCCTTGCATTACGCAATCATCACCTTCTCCCACACTCTATGTCCTTTTCAAAGTTACTAAAATATTCCAAAAATCATCTTATTTTTAGACTTACTGGAATACAGCATTATTTCCTATTCTGTTACGCAAGAGGCTAGAAACTGGTTCAGAAACTGTTTCCATAATAATTATGATTAATTTATTCCATCACATTCAGAATCCAAGCGGTGATGTATGAAATAGGTAGGTAACTCATGGGCAACAGTAACAGAATAAACTCCTAATAGAAAATTTTTAACAATCTATGAACGTGTGCAACCAATAAGTCTACAGGATGCAGTCGTGAAGGACCGTTTACAGATGAACAACTAATACATAGTACCTAGCTTTGTTCGTGCTGCGTGAAAAGAGCAAGTTCAGTTCATGTCCAGTTCTTCATGCCTGGTGCAAGTTCAGTTTTGTTAATGTTCAGTTCTGGGGACTGCACCAACAGTAGAGTTAAGAAAAAGCAAACGAGAATAAAATTGATCAAGTAGAGACTTATTACTCAAACGTGAAATGGTGGAAAAGGAGAAGACATTTGAGGAAGGATATTCCAGGTTATGAGAAGTTCATTACAGCGAGTGCGCAGTTCTGCTGCCCTTGCTCATCCGAAGGTGCAGCCAGTTCCTGAACATGACCCCAACAAAAACTTGGCCAATACGTATATTGCGCACGTGGATCTTTGGTCTTGGCCAATACGAACATTGCGCACGAGGATCTTTGGTTCTGTGGATGCGTATGAGAACTGAACAAGAGCGGGAGGGCAAAACTATTCGCTCGCACCCTAAGCACCAACAAAACTAGTAGGATGGCATCAGTTAATGCTGAACAGTGTAGGTGTCAGGTATTACACTACCGGCATGGGAGTGGTTTCATTCCATTCAGCATGCAAAAAACTATAGAAAATCAACCCCAACTCGATTTGAACCTGTGAAAATCACATGTCAGAGAACATGGAAAACAGTCATATTTCAAGCTTCCTCGACACGTTTTTCAGCGTTTCAACAACAGTAACCTTACCAAGATTAATCCTACCGACTTGGCGATGGTTTATTACAATTCATCATGCAAAAACCTTTCGAAAATTATACTAAACTCGATCATACCTTTTCGAAATAAAGTTCTGGGCATTTTCCTCCTATTTTCGTCATTTCACACGCAATTTTTCAGCATTTCAACAACAGTTAACCTTATGAAGGTTAATCCTGCCGACGTGGCGATGGTTTATTTCAGTTCAGCATGGATAAACCTTTCGAAAACGATACTAAACTCAATCATACCTAGCCAAAATAAAGTTCTGGGCATTTTCCTCCTATTTTCGGCGTTTCACAGAAGATTTTTGGACTCACATGTTTATCGAAAACGCTTCTGGGCATGTAATTGTGTGTGAAATGAGTGTGAATGAAGTCTGAAATTGAGAGTGAAATGAGTCTGAAATTGAGTGTGAAATGACGAGTCTGGGCATGTAATTGTGTGTGAAATGACGAAAATAGGAGGAAAATGCCCAGAACTTTATCGACTCACATGTTTATCGAAAACGGCACGGGAGTGGTTTCATTCAATTCAGCACTGAAAATCCATTTCGCTCGATTCGAACATATAAAAGAGAAATTAAGGGTATTTCCCCCCTCCCCAAAAACCCACTCTTCAGTTCCGTAAACCAATGTCAAAATATATTTTCCGCCAAGTTTCATCAATGTACATTTTTTTCTGATTCACAACCTACACTAATTCAAAATTTGCGCAATCTCTTTTGTCTGCTAGTCATGTGAAAAACGCCTACCATAACCCTCCTTCATGCAAGAGTGAGATTCGCCCATGTTATATTATTTTTCAAAACATTATAGGCTTTTTACATTTTCATGAGTATGTACGCGATTAATGAAATACATATGGAGACATATGATTGATAGTTGAATAATAATTGTAATTGTGGAATAAGTTAAATGAACCAAATCTAGCTACTTTTCTTGATGCATAATAACATGCATATCTAAACTAAGATAGTTGTTATTATTTCAAAAACGTGTAGCTGCATGCGACAAAAAATAAGCCTTTACCTCAAAACTGATGACATTGAAAGGGCTTCTACAAGATTGAAGAACACAACAAGATGGCATACATTCCAAGATGGATGAGCTTCTATTGTGTTACAGTACTTCTGAATTATGCTAAGATTCTGCAATGAAATAAGAATTATTTTTTAGTACGGAAGCTACAAATTGAAGCATCATTCATGTTCAACAGCAAAACAATTGGGTGAAGTCTTCAAAAGTACCTGACTCTTTGTACTCACAGTGGTGCTAGCATTCAATAAAATAGGGAGTTTATCTTTGAGAATCAGAAATCTCTCTTCAGCCAGGTGTCTCTCTTCACCCCGAAATAGACTGAAACATGTAAAATACGAGTTATCCGAAAATTCTGCAGGAATGGGTCTTCTGAACTGTTAGTCAAACCCAAATGGCAACTATTAGAGAGCTGCTGACAAAGTTATAAGTATATATTTTGGCACTTGAAGTTGATAAAGTACTACGATAATAATAATTAGAGATAATAATATAATAGTACAGTGACATGAGTATTCTCAAGTCACTACGATGAGTATTCTCAAGTCAAGTACTAAGATAATAATTACGGATAATAACATTATTATAGTGATGTGAGTATTCTCAAGTCACTTCGGTCATGCATGCCATTTGATAGGTGAAAATGGTTGCAACATCAAAAGTTGAATTTCCCAATCAAATTTTTGTCCATCAAAATTAGTCCTCTACTGAACAACACTGGACTCGTGGCTATCCCTTTGACGCATGGGGTTTTTGGAACTTCCAGTCCAGGCAGTGGGGCTCAAAAAAGGTTACCTGATCGAAAGGTTTGAAGGAGCTCTGATATTTTGCACTTCTGTAGTCTTTAGTCTTTACCTGGGTCCCACATAGCGAACACGATAGCAAAATTAATTGGTAACTGGCGTATAAGATTAGTAACGATAGGTAGTACGAATACAATAGGTAGTACGGATCAGTAACAATAGTAATACGAATTATTACTGATAGAAAATCAAATCAAACAGGTGAGCAGGAAAATGAAGAAGAGTATGTATGGGAAGAGAGAGAGATAAAAACGCTCCAAGGCAGGGGTGTTCTTCGTTACTCCCCCCCATTTTCAAACAACAAAAAAAAAAATGAAATTCTAACAAAAATTTGATGTTGAGGTGATTTTTGGAATCTTCAGTTTGTCTAGTTTTATGTCTAATTAACCTCAATTTACCAGAATTAGATAGTAAAAGTGAATTATTCAATCGAAAAAAGTGGGGGGGAGTATCGAAGTATTTGCCATGTCAAATTCTTCGGTACTCCCCCCCACGGTGAAAAAAGTATTTTCGACTACAGGATTTGTATAATTATTTTATTGTACATGAAGAGGGTGTTCGATTATGTTAAAAAAATATCTTTCTATACACCCCACTAATCTATATGTTTACTGTTGGATTGATGTGGGATGTTATGTCTTTTTTGAGATGCGAGCGCAGCGAGCATCCAGACCACTAATCTATACACCCCACTAATCTATATGTTTACTGTTGGATTGATGTGGGATGTTATGTCGTTTTTGAGATGCGAGCGCAGCGAGCATCCAGACCACTAATCTATACACCCCACTAATTCTCGAACGTTGACCTACAGTCGTCTGATGCTGATGATAGATTAGTCGTCTGGATGCTCGCTGCGCTCGCATCTCAAAAGCGACATAGCATCCCACATCAATGCAACAGCTTACCTATCTCTAAACAACAACAATTCACAGGAACGGGGGTGTGAGGACGTGCAGGTATGAGATATAGAGCGATGAAATCCTTTGATCGAAAGTTAAGAGGTTGAGACGCGATATTGGTTGTCGAAAATACTGTTTTCACCGTGGGGGGGAGTACCGAAGGATTTGACATGGCAAATACTTCGATACTCCCCCCCACTTTTTTTCACGGCGAATTTCGCTTGTACAAAGTTGTTGCATCAAAATATGAACACACACATCAAAAACTAGACGAACTGAATATTCCGAAAATCACCTCAACCTCAAATTTCTGTTAGAATTTCATGAAGCGACGAGCGTTTGAAAATGGGGGGGAGTAACGAAGAACACCCCAAGGCAGCAATTTTAGACCAAAGCTTAACATAATAAGGCTGAAACTACGTTAGAACCTCAGTTTTCCACTCATGGGTCAAAATCGACTTCACATTCAGTCTTCTCGTCCTAAAAAACATGGAAAAAGATACATCACAAGCTCATGTTGATAAAACCCCATTTTTCACCCATAACATCCCTGGGTATATTCCGATCAGACTGCTAAGTTTCGGTAAACAACTAGGGCTCAAATGGAGCTTGTGTGCGAAAGAACGTAGTTTTTAGACCGAAAATAAAGTAGATATGGATGATACAGCGGACGGACATTGCATTTTTGGAATCTACGCACCTTGAAACGTAAAAGAGACAATTTTGAGAGGGTGTTATACAAATTTTTTGCTGAATGATTACATAGGTGTATTATTCACAGAATAATAAACCGAATGTCTGCCAATTAGGGTGGGCAGTACAGCTTCCTCACTTATTATAACATGGACTGCAGAATCAGTTGGTAAAATAACGATTTCTGATTATCTCTTTTGTAGAGCTACTATTGGTCCGACGGCAATGGGCCGTCTAAGGGCCTACACGCACAATCCCTGGAAATTTCACTAAAATACGTACGCCGTCCGCCGTATCCGTATCATCCATATCTACTTTATTTTCGGTCTAAAAAATTCGTTCTTTCGGACACATGCTCCATTTGGGCCCTAGTTGTGTCCCGAAACTTTGCAGCCTGATCGGAATATACCCAGGGGTGTTACGGGTAAAAAATGGTAGTAAAAATGTTTTTTTTTTTTCGTGTTTTAGTAACACGAGCTTGTGAAGTATCGAAGATGAAGTTGATTTTGACCAGAGAGTGAAGAATTTAGGTTGTAACGAGTTCAGGTCCCAAAATTCCATTTTTATGAGTCAAAAACCTGGGAAATTTCGGAAATCACCACAACTGTGTATAATAACACTAGAAGTAGTATCAACAGGTGAATCAAGACAATCAAGTATCAGTTATCAAAACCTGTAAAAAAGGAGCCTAATCTGTGTTTTTGGGGGCCAATATTGGTGGAACCATCAAAAATAGCTGTTTCAATTATTGCACATGAAAGAAACAATAAATGAACAGCCAAAATTTCTTTAGGTATGTCCAATATAATAATAAACCCATGTGAAAAGGACTTTGAAGCGTTTTTCGCAATATTCTTCTGGTATTTTACATGAAAATACTGACCTGAAAAGCTGACAATACACAGCCTCGAAATCGGATTTTCATTTTATTTCGTAAATGAAGGGCGAAATCGTGTAACAGGTTACATACAAACGTAACAAATCAGGAGTGCGGAAATAAAATGGTTATTATCACCAACATAAGGATATTGAGGAAAGTAAGGAGGACAAGGGGGGTGCGAGGCGGTGGTTCAAATGGTTGTGCGGTGTTCAAGGCAGGAACATTGACGCCACAGTGTAGAACTGTAGCTTTGTTCGTACAGTCCCTCAGAGCTTGTTCAGAACAACCTGGGCATGCGCAGTAAGGGTGAGGCAAAGGTTCGCTGTTCGTGCAGACCCAGGGTGAGCTCCGAGCCAAGCGGTCTGGTGTTTGTGCTGTCCTGGGGCAGATGATTCAGTGTTCGTGCTGGCCACAGGGCTTCCTCCGAGCAGCTCTGAGCAAGCCCTCCCGTGCCCCATGGGAAGACCAGGGGCAGCTGCAGCTGAGCACTGCTCTTCCGCGCATGCACCCTCGACCCGTTTGAGCGGCTCATGCTCTGAACAAGCACTCTCCCTGCTCCGAGCGAGCGTGTTCAGGGGGCCTATTCACTAAACCAATGAGACATCTCTTTCAGGTCCGACTCTCTCTTTTGGCAAAATAGATTTGTATAGTATCCATCTTGGCATTTTCGATCTCTTTCAGAGAGACACCTAATTAGATGCCTTTTCTCGAAACAGAGAGTCCCTTTCTCATTTCTCGTTTATTAGTTAGTGATCGTGTATCATCCTTCGTTCATCGGCTACCATATCGGTCATTTTGATGTATGGTTTTTTTATCTCTTATAGGTAAGTCGATTGTTCATTAAAAATATATACATATTATCGATTCATGAGTAAAAACGTCCAAGTAGGTACGGGTTGAGAGCTATTCATTAAAATAGACGAACACGAGAGACACTGGAAGAAACTGTCTCCCGAGGGAGACTCTCTCTCCCAGGAGATTTTCAAAACAGATGATCTATTTTCACTGTCTCTTTTAGTGAATAGGCCCCCAGAGCTCACTCTAAACCAAGCCAGTTCGGTTCAAGCAAAAACTGAACTTGCTCGGTGCTAGCCCCCAAGGGACAGCACGAACAAAGCTATTAGCTAGCGAGGAACAGGATCGAGAAGACGGCGGTTAAATCGGAACAGGATCGCTATGGATTGAGAAGGCAGTCAAATCGGAACGCGAATGCTATGGATGGAGAACGTTTTGGAGAGGTACTAGTGCCGAAGTGCATTCCAATACTCTCGGATAGGCACACGTCTTCCGGGCCCCGGAGACTGTACATCAGTATCACTAACTTGAGCGGTTCTGGAACGGTTCCACCAAGAGATTAGGTTCAACGTTCGCTATCCGAGAGTATCGGCACACCTCTATCAAATGCTTATCAAGGTGATATAGGTCGAATTGACTCAGGTGGGTGACGGTAGTGCGGCCTAACAATTCAGCGGGGTAAATAAGTATAGCATCCCATATTGTTCCAGGTGCAAGACTTATTTCTAGCCTAAAATCACTGGGAAATCAAATTTATGTACGTATTTCATCTACCTAGTCCGAGATTAACATTATTTATAACGTTTCTGCTCAGGGCGCGTCAAGTGACTTAAACCAGAACTAATAACTTTGGGGTGTGATTTATCGGCCCGGCAAAATAGAGGTTACTCCCTACATAAAAGGCGGGCATAACAGCTTTTAATTCAAACACACGTCCAAAAAATACTTCGCACATCAAAAAGGGAATCGCACGGCTAATTTGGGAGACGCCCGTCTAATAAGGTGATTCAACGTTCAAATTTGTTATTGCCCTTCCAGAAATTGATTATAACGGCAGAAGAAGGATTCTCACAGTAGAAATGTCCAACTCCACATCAAATAGCTGTGCAAAACCCCTTTTTTGCTGTGCAAACCCCTTTTTTGCTGTGCCAACCCCTTTTCTGATGTGTGATTGAATAATACGCTGGTATTGATCACCTATTTAGCCGTGATTGGAGTCAATATTGACGTTTACTTTATGCTGGGAGTTTTACTTTTTCTGAAGTGAAGATAATCTTTTTAGATGGAGATTCGCAGAAGGGAAAATACCTTTTTTTGCCGTGCAGTTAAATATATCCCATAACTTTGTTCAGATTGTGACCCTGGCAGCACTGATGACTGTGTTGGTGTTTTCACCAGCGCCTAATTTAATTGTCCAATTTTGCATTTGTGGGAGCTGTACAACTGTTTCGTTCTTCTCAGTGGATTGAAATTATACTGCAGTAGTCCCTTCATCTATCTTGACCACAGGATAAAACAGTTTCCTAATTATATTAAAACGCTACTGGACACCGATCTCCTGTGCTATGAAGCAAAAATTCGTATTTGTGAAGGGGTCCTTATGTGCTCGAGCAGGGGCCGATGTAATGAACAGCTCAAATGTGATGAGAGAACATTTGCATAGTGAATTATCCGGTGCTCGGGTGCGATTTCTTCACAATGAAGCAACTAAAAAGCCCTGGAAGCGTGTGATTTTTTTTAAATCAAGGCTTATAACGAAGGCCACCACAAAGATCGCCACATAAATTTTTAGCGTTCGGAAAGGAACCCGAATGCGGCCTTAAGGCCTAATTACACCTACACAGCAGCTCGGCCGAGAAGTCGGTGGAGTACTCGGCCAAGCTACTTCGATGGGGCGAATAGGTGATTACATTTCACATTTACATTTTACATTGTCACATGGGTTTATTATCCTATTGGACATTTTATTATTTTCAATATAAACCTCTGGAATCGATCATGAAAAAAAATAAAATGTTTTAACCCCTTCAAAAATTGATTGTTTCCGTTTCACGGTGTGTTGAATCTGAAATAAAGGAGTAAAAACATTTATTTCCGTCCACTGTTAGCGAATTTTCGAAGAAAAGGAAGCTATTGTTCTCGGTCCAAAATTTTTAAAACTCGAATTTCCGAAAGATTTTTATACCAAAATCCGTTTCAGACCATCCTGAATTCACTGCCGAAAGACACCAAAAATTATATGTATATATATATATATATATATATTAATATATATATTTATATATATATATATATATATATATATATATATATATATATATATATATATATATATATATATATATATATATATATATATATATATATATATATATATATATATATATATATATATATATATATATATATATATATATTTATATATTTATATATGTATGTGTCATTCCAGACGATAACTCTCGAAAGAATTGAGATAAAAAGTTCAAATTTGCACGAAAAATCTGTCTTGGCAATCGACAGGCTAAGTTCGAAGATGGGCAGAATCGGGTCACTCTAAGGGGGAGTTTTGGGGAATTTTAGGGGGGGGAAATTACCCATAAATTCCCAAAATGAAAAAGTCTGACAAGTGACACCTCATTTTAAAGGTTTTTGTACGCTGAACACGATGGTGAAATCAGAATTGCAATATCTCATTCCATTCTCAAACTGGAGCACTTTGAAGATGAAGGAACGTGGTTATTTCTTGAGATGTTCTTCCTGGTTCGTCTGCTCTAATCTGATAACGGAATGGGATATCGCAATTCTGACTTCACCATCGTGTTCAGCGTTGGAAAATCTACAAACCGAGGTGTTGCTCGGCAAAAAATGGAACAAAAAATTTGTTACGTATCCAATACCTACTCTTCTGGTATTCAAAACATTTTTGATTTCCCCCTCCCCCTCCTTCCACCCCAAATTTTACTTTGCGTAAAACTACTCCTGTTTTAATTTTGTATGGTATCAAGTTGGGAAAACATTGGCCGAAAATTAATTTTCAGAAAATTTTAGGCGGAGGAGGAAGATGCCGAAAACTTCGAAAATTCGCTCTTATAGCCATGCTGCATGACTGTGGTTTTTTTTTCTTTTTTCTTAGTTACCATGGACCATGAACGAAAATTTCTGAAATTTGTAGGTAACAGCTGGCTTATGATCAAGCATGGCTTTATGAAATCGAGTTGGTTAAACCGTGATATTATTTCATCTGAAGAAAGATGGGTTATTTATAGGGTTTTGTTGGGAGGTGATACTTTTGCAACTTTAACAAAGTAACATTCATGCATAACAACAAATAATATTATGGGTAGACTTCATGAATCCACAACATACTTATGGAACTGTAATTGCCCGGCTGGCTCTAGTACTCGATTTAGGGCTTCCCGGGGGGGAGCATGAGGGTAGGTAATGACCACAGAGAACAGTGATCTGTGCCTAAGGGGCAGCTATACTGAAAATAGTAATCCCTTGCGTAACAATGTAGAGTTTTGTCTAACAAAAAAACTGGCATGTAAACCAAACCACACTGCTACGATGGCGCATTGAGTCGCAGCAGGCTGATGGAAAAATACCCCTAACGAGCGATATTTCCATCCACTCAGCCCCACCACCCTTCGCCACGGCTGTGGTGTGCGCGTTTCCATAAGAAAAACACTGAACCGAAACAGGCGAATTTTTCTGCCAAGGTGCGACTCTTCCCACCATGGCGCTAGTGTGCGCTTACATTCAACCTGGCAAACGGCGTTATCTTCCCGAGCGGCTCTGAGATGTTGTTTACAACCGCGTTATCTTCCCATCACTGAGCCTCGGGCGGAGTCCGTGTTCGACGCTATCTTCCCGAATGTGATTGCCGTCGAACATGGTGCGGTCCATTCTCCATCAGCAACACACTCAGCGCAAATCACAATGGATCGAGAAGTTTATTTAAAAAAACCAACAAGGTCAGTTAACCACGCTGAGTTCAGGAAGTCAGTGCAAAATTTGGGAACTGTTCTGACGACCACAAGAAGTGATATTGTTTACCTACGTACGTGACATTTTTGGTACCTGTTATATTTTTACCTTCATTGCTACCTCCTTTTTTCGTTGATTTTTTTTTTTTGACTTGGCTATTGGCCAGAAACCATTAAAAATGACAAAAGGTAGTATATTCACTCCAACTAACCTTCCTCCCAATAGAAAATAGAACTGGGAAGATAGCGCCATACCACACTCCTAGGCCTGGGAAGATTCGAATGGGAAGATTCAGGTTTCCACCTACAATTTAGGGTTCTGGGAAGATAGCGCCAAACCTTTAACCAATCTCTCACCAATCATCCCACTTTCTTTTTCCGTATAGGTTTTTTTTTTTTTTTACTTTGGGTATCTACTCTGCCGACCTGTTCATCATTTTCGAGGTTCGGGGGATCTAAGGGGATGAGAGCCCTCTGCATTGCTCGTTTTTTTTTCTGAAGGTTTTCGTTCCATCACTCAAATGATTTACATCAACGGCAGGCTCCCTTCCTGTTGCTATTTACTCAAACAGTTGAACACTGTGCATTATGAGCATCGTGTTTGCACTTCACAAAACAGAAAGATTTGAGCAAAACTGAAGCTAGGTTCACATGGAGACGCAATTCCGGAGGCAGTCCGGCACGGCTATGCATTCTGCAATTCTATTGGCCAACGCAAAATGGTTTATTGCAACGCAGTACCTTGGATACTATATCAAAATCTCCAGATATTTTCCGCTGTCGGATCCGTTGCCGTATCTGCGCAGAGGTTACTGTGCACAACTCTCTTGTTTGGCTGCTCAGCCATATTGAAATTCGACATATTAATATAATGTGGTTGATTTTGTGGTTTCGAGTTCGAGCAATTTTGTTTTTTGCGACTGCGTTTTTTATGATTCCGCTGCCATGTGAACGCCTCTGCAGGAAAAATTCCGGCAAATGCGTTGCCGTGCCGGATTGCCGTCCGGAATTGCGTCTCCATGTGAACCTAGCTTCAAGCTAGGTTCACATGAGACGCAATTCCGGACGGTAGCCCGGCACGGCTATGCGTTCTGCAATGCTATTGGCCAACGCAAAATGGATTATTTCAACGCAGTGCCTTGGATACTTTATCAAAATCTCCAGATATTTTCCGCTGTCGGATGCGTTGCCGGATCTGCACGGAGGTTGCTGCGCACACCTCTCTTGTTAGGTTGTTCAGCCATATTGAAATTCGACATTTATGTGGTTGATATTGCGGTTTCGAGTTCGAGCAATTGTTTGTTTTTTGCGATTGCATTTTGTTATGACTGCACTGCCATGTGAACGCCTCTGCGGCAAAAATTCCGGCAAATGCGTTGCCGTGCCGGATTGCCGTCCGGAATTGCGTCTCCATGTGAACCTAGCTTCATTCTACCAAGATTGAACAACAAAGCTGACGTGGTAACTTGATACCGGATGTCCCAGTTTCAGTTGTTACTAACCTCCTGTTTGCCGATCATGACGTCACGTCGATATGACCTATTGGACCACGAATGATTTCTCATAGTTTTCTAGGAGTCAGCTAACAGTCACAGAAAGCCAGTGCGAACGAACCTAAGCCTACTTCTGCGAAAAACTTGAGGTGCCTAACAAAATATTGTATTAAATTTAGCTTAGTATTAAAATACTGAACACGTCTATATAAATTGTTCTTAATGATTGCTGAAACGAAGGAAACCCTCATAACATAGTATAGTAGGTACTGAGTACATACCTGGGTCATTTCACGGAAAGTGGTACATTCGTGTCCATAGTCAATTGTGGGCCATGCACTCATTTTTAAGACTGCCTAAAATTTTTCCCACTTCAAGTGTATCAAGAGCAACATAATCAGTCAATTTTCATCTCTTCAAAGTTACAATATCGGATATTAAAATAACAACAAGCAGCCATTTTCTCACTCCTGTGCTTGTCCCAAGATGCAGAACCCCAACTTCTAAGATGATTCCTATAGTCGCTGGTGGTGGTTTTTAAAAAAGTTTGGGCCTGTCTGAATTCAGAGGGTGGCTGCTACATGATGTTTTTTGAAACAAAAATTCTTAATATACTGCAAGGAGAGTAGGACAGATTTAAGCTGTGTCCCAACATTCAGACATCACTCCTGTGGCAATTTTTGAATAAGCTGCCAAGCCTAATGGCCCTTCAGAAATAAGTTTCTTCAATGTTGGCACCACTGATCGATTCCCTCCAGAACTGACCATAACCTCAAAATTTCTTGGAAGGTCCTTCAGTTGGAGTAACCACATGTTAATGTGAACATTTTGTGCATGTGTCCGTCAGTCTCCCTCACTCCTGTGGACGTCATTAATCAGTTCAAGTAAGTAATTTTGAATTCCAGGTGCTTTAGATCATGCCACGTCTGAAAATAGATTCTACTTGTACAAAGTTAAATATTTCAGCACCTAAAACATCAATTTTATTGACAGTTTGCTTGAAAATCCTCACTACTGTGGACCTCATTCCTGTGTGAAACACGTACCACAGAAGTGAGAATGGTGGCACAGGTGTGAGGTTCAGGTATACTTGGAGTAAAAACTTTTAGATTAAAACGCTGCGTTTAATACAAAAAACAATGTTCTGATTGTCATAAGCAGAGTTAAGTATAGCACTGGTGTTATTATCGTTTTTCCCTTCTAGGAAGACGTAGACATAGCCCCTAGAAGAGAAAAGATGCTAAAAAAAAAGAGGGAGAAAGAAAAACTGCGGAGAGAAAAAATTATAAATGGCCGTGAATTGTTGGTACTTGAGAAGGAAAGAGAGAGAGAGTGAGAGAGAGTGAAAGAGTAGTACAAGAAAAAACACTAGAGATGAAACAAACCAGTAAAGGACATGACTGAACGGGAGCATAGAATGCAGAAGAAAGAATGACGGGTTTGCGCAAAAAAGTATCAAGAAAAGTTCCATTCTTGCAGCATGGCTATAAGAGCGAATTTTCAAAGAAATATTCGTGATATTGTAAAAAGAAAAAATAGCGAGAAACCATACCACTTAAAGTCAAATTTGACTCACTCATTTTTGAGAAAAATATTTTCATCATCGAAATAGTCCCTCTTTCTGTCGTGAATCACTATCCCACACAACGTCATGTGAATTAATATTGACTTTAGACCTTGATAGCGTGAGTCGGGGCAAGTGCGTTTTAGGGGTAAGTGCGTAATGGAGCTATAGCAGCCTGAATATTGGACTTAGAGAGCTGCCGCCTGTTGAGGACTGCAAAATAACCTGTTCTTTCGAATGCTAGTCGATAGAGTGCGCTACGATCATGTATAACCTGTCGGGAACGTTATAACCTGCCACATGTCAGATCTCCTCATGGAGCCAAGTTTGATACAACAAGGATCATCTGAAAACATCAGTTCCCCCAAAAGATTTTGGCGAATTTTTTGTGATGAGTACAAACCCTGACTAATATTCTTCAAATGTAAATAATGAGGATTCTGATAAGTTCTAAACTTCAGGATTTATGCCCAGGTCTGCACTTCCCCCTGCTTTTATGCATGCTTGGGGCAAGTGCGGATGCAACAGGTGGGGCTTGTGCAGACTACTCTGCCTTCAGTCAAATGACTACTAGTCAGTCAAATTAAGTTTTTTTCACATTTTGAAAATATTTTTACAATAAAAATGACTATCACGTTGACTTTTTTTCTCTTTTTCTAGCCCTCAAGGTTTTGGGGGTTGAAAAGCCTATAAATCGGTAAATTCTGGACCAAATTTAAATTTTTAAAAAGCTACAGTTCTTCAGAACCAGGAGCTTCACGCAATTGCTCCTAAACGACCATTTCATCCACTATGTCAAGATGGGAGGCGAGGTACGCACTTGCCCCATTCCACCGGGGCAAGTGGGTAACTGAGACTTCGAAAAGTTTCATGTTTCTGAGAAATCGGGTTTCATGTTTTAGTGATTTTTTAATATACACTGTGAGAGAGGAAGGTTATAGTCAACGATTGCAAAAATCGGTACATTTTTATCATCAAGTGGTGAATTTCTAGAGCCACCCAAAGTCAAACTTTCAATTTTTTGGTGCGCACTTGCCCCGACTCACCCTACCAATTTTTGCCTCTAAAAATCCAAATATGACCCCTATTCTGTATTTAAAAAAAATGTATTCTTCGGTCTTTGCTCATCCATCACTTGCACTGATTTTATATCAATTGTGCATATAAAAAAAAGCAGTTTTTGACCACTAAAAACTCGAATTTTTGACCCCCCTTAGAATTACTGAAAATTGCTCATCTTCCAACTCATCTTTTAGTTTGGCAATACGAACATCATGGCGACTGGAATTTGTATGATATACCCAAGATCATATAAATTGTTGTTGAAACATTGGGATGAATTCAGGATGCTCTGAAACGGATTTGTCTATAAAAAAATTTCAAACATGGATGTTCTGAAAATTTTGTACCCAATGCAATAGCCTCATTTTCTTTGAAAATTCGCTAAAACCAAAATAAAATACACAGAGGTAGTTCATCGAACTTTTTACCGACTGTCAGCGCACCAAATTCTCCTGCTACCTGCATCACTACTTCACCGTTAACCCCTCGACAAGAATTTTTACGCAATTTAGGAATTGTTTTTATATTTTCACATAAATATGTCACACGTCTATAAATGTTTTATACCAATAAATGTGACAATGTGTAACCAATGTAACATTGTGTTATTTCTGCATTTTTCTTGTTGAATAAAGTGGGTTTCGAGTCATTTCTTGTCTATTTCTCACTCCTGTGGACACAACATCACTCCTGTGGAGTAAACCTTATTTTAAATGCCTCCATTTCAAAAACTATGCATTTCTATGATGACCTTTTTTGGCTGATAACCATTGAGTAGGTCAGGAAGGGGTTAGTTGAAAAAAAATTGCTGAAAGCCCTCAAATAATTTTGGAAAAATTCAAACCCTAAATATGCCACTTTTCGCGAAATGACCCACCTAGCAAAGGCTTCGATTTTTGAAATCTTACGACTTGAACAATTTACAAATCAATGGTGTCCGTGAAATATTCATCCTAAAAAATGCTATACCAATTTTCACCGAAGTGTTCTGATCTGGAATCATTTGAGCTTTCTCAGGTAGGACAGTTATTGAGAGAAAAAAAGTGATTTTTCAACTTTTTATTCAAAATAACAAACTTGCGGGGGGAAAAATTGAGATGGCTAACCCCAAATTCGTGTTCAGCACGCACAAAAACAAAGAAATGCAAAACATCAAAACTCCTTCAAACCTTTTCAGGTGGGCAAATCCCTTTTTTGAGCCCCACTGCCTTGCCTAAAGGAAATGTCAAGAAGCCCTTATGAATAGAACACGTATCTATAACTGTAGTGTGTAAACTTGTAGAATATTACCTGTATCCGTCAGATAGGGACTGGGAAAAAGGTTTGAGAACAACGATATCATAGTTGGAATCTCCAGCTCCACCATAAAGTAAGATACCCTCTTCTCGATAGATGACCGGACGCTCGTCATACTTGTTCGTCTTCACTTCCAAAACCTGATTCGGAAGTGCCTCAATGTTGAAGGTCTTCTTCAGGATGTTGCTCAGCCAAGCCATTTCAACGAAGAACGGCCCCTCACACAGTTTGGGAATCCACTGATCACTGAACAGAGAACAGTTGATTCACAGGTCGATTGATATCAGTGATACCCTTTTATCCCACCACTAGAAACGATGGAGGTCATCTTTATTCTTTACTAGGTAGCAACTGGTTCCAACCACCGGTGAGTGAGTCACTCGTCGTTTTGTGGGCGAACGCACCTTGTTCACACGATCAAAAGTCGACAGTTGAAATTTGAATCTCAAATTGAAGGACGTGAGTTCCGAGCTCGCAAAAAAAAGAAATCAATTAGAACGGTTATCTGTAAATTCCACAAAAACTCTTGCAGTTTGCATACCATGGCCCATGGATTAGAGATGTCCCAAAAGTATGGATACTTAAGTATCGATACTTTTGAAAAAGTATCGATACATATCGATACTTTTTTCCTGATTTTATATATATATATATATATATATATATAATATCGTAGTATCAATAGTTTTTTCCCAGTATCAGAGGGGGTACTTTTTTTTATCCCTCACATTTTATCAGTTTCAACACCTAGTAGGTACTGTCGACAGTACCTCTAACAAGATTGCTGGGAGACCAGCCACTTCAACAAATTAAAGAAAGTTTATGTACCACCATCCATCCCATTGAGGGCAGATGGCTTAGCTTTTCCAGCTTGCAATCCATGTCACAACGCCTTTGGGACAGCAAACATATTTCATCCGTATAATCCAAATCTTCCAGACCCCACTGGATGCCCCTCCTTCTGCCTCCCAGAACCTTTCTCATCAGGAAATCGAGGACCACTAGGAACAGGGTCGGTGATAAAACACACCCCTGCCTAACTCCTGAATGGATAGGGAATGATGAGGACAAGTTTCCTTCATGTATTACTTGACTCGTGTATCCCTCATAAAACTTCTGGATGAGTCTCAGGATTTTTTCTGGAACCCCGTAAAGCTGCAGAGTTTTCCACATAACTTCTCTTTTGACGGAGTCAAAGGCTTTCTGAAAGTCCACAAAAAGGGCGTATAGAGGGCTTTGCCATTCCGTGCTCTGCTCAAGGATAATACGAAGTGTGTTTATCAAATCCACACAACTTCTGTGCCTCCTGAAGCCAGCCTGTTGCTTCCTCAGTAGTCCCTCTACAAGCTCCTTAATTCATTCAAGAATTATTTTGGTCATCACTTTACTTGCCGTAGTAAAGAGAGTAATGCCTCGCCAGTTATCACAGTTGGTTAGGTCTCCCGTCTTGGGCAACTTTACGATCAGGCCTCTTTTCCACTCCTCTGGCACGACTTCTTCTTCCCATATTTTCTGCAATATAGGGCACAAAAGGTGAACTGTTGTCTCCATATCTATCTTAAGAACTTCAGGTGGGATGTTGTCCACGCCGGGAGCCTTACCATTTTTTATCTCACCAACAGCTCTTCTTATTTCAGCCTCAGAAGGCTGAATTAGAGGGAACCCTTCCCCCCGCGTCCACCATTGGCGAGGGACGATGGAAAACACCAATGTACTACCTGTCTCACTGTCAATTACTGATACCGTAAAAATATTCACTGTATACAGGATGAACACAAATAAAGTTTTACAAACTTCTGGAGTCAAAATTCTGGAGTCTTCTTCTATGGAGGTTTGGTCATTTTGGTTTATTATTTTCAATAATGAACCATTGGAATCGAGCATGAAAAAAAAAATGCTTACCCCCCCTCAAAATTTGATGGTTTACGTTTCAAGGTATGTAGAATCCAAAACTGCAATAAAAATATTTCTGTCTGTCCGCCGTACGCCGTACGGGCCACTTTTCTTAGTTACCATGAAAAAAAATTGATGAAATTCGGGTTATAGGTTCCGTTCGGCGTCTAGTTGGTCCTCGAAGCTCGACGTTACTGTGAGTCATCTCTAAGGAGTTCAAAATAGGGGTTGAAATTTTCAAAACGCCTATACCATTTTTTGACGTAAATATTTTTACGGTTTTAAATAGTTCTTGAACTTGCGAGTTTTTTAAGACCATCCGGAGCATCGTACGTCCAGCCGTTCGTTCACAGTAAGGCCCCGAAGTTTGCACCGACAGGCATTTTCGACTCCAGTGTGAATGAAATTGTATACAATTCAAACCAAATCTCGTAACCAGAGACGCGCCCACAATAGGAATTTGTGAATACGGCCAATCATTGGTAGGGATCACCTGATTATATTGGCGGAGTATGAAGTCGAGTTGGTTGTTCTGTGATATTATTTAATTTGAAAAATGATGGCTCTTTTGGAGTTTGTTGGTAGGTAGTGAAACTTGAACAAACGTTGAAGTATTATTGATGGGTAAATTATTACTACGGTAAATCATTACTCAACGGTAAATTATTGCACAACGGTTCATTATACCATCTACGTAGAAGGGGCTGGAGTTTGTTGGTAGGTACTTTTGCAACTATTTTCACTCCTCATCAACAATTTCTTTTCAGAACTTCATTATGTGTGTTTCTTTTTGTTAGGTACCTACTGTTTGTCATCGGCAGAATTATTTTAGCAACATTTAACTCGTGATTTAGGTAGGTACCTAGTAACGAGTACGGGGTTAGGTACTAACCTACGGAGGGTCTGCGATCTACATAATTATGCATAGAATAGTACATATATTATAACATATAGACGGGTTATCTATACATAGAGCTGTGATCTGTAACAGAAGGGTATTCTATACAAAATAATAAACCGTTGTGCAGGGATTTGCAGCGTTTTTATTATACCTGCAAATTAGAGGAGAAAACGACATTTGAATGCAAAAAAACGTGTGTTTTTCGACGAAATCAAGTGCAATAGAGGAGTATCTCCATTCGAAGCAGCGTGAAAAATTATGTACCTAGAAAACGACACCTAACTCCTAAAACCATAACCCTCCCCCCCCCCCCCATTACACTCGTGATGGCACGTACCATTCAGGGTACCTATGTAATCATTTGGTAGTGGATGGGGAAGGAAGGGGTACCGCAAACTTGGTGAAAGGGTAGTAGCGGAGTTTGGCTGCTCAGGGCGGGGACAGGTCACCTCGGCATTCTCATCGTGGCAGGACAGTAGCTGGAGACATTCTGTCGAAGAAGAGGTGAGTCGCGTGGGAAAAACATGGCAGCAAGCTAAGGTCCTGGCCAGAGATAGAGATGGATGGCACAATTTTATTGAGGCCCTATACTCCTGATGGAGCCAAAGGAAATAAGTCAAGTCAAGTCATGTACCATCACCCCCAGCTCTCAGTGAGAATCAGCTGTCCTCCATTTAGTAGGAAGGGCCAACAAAATGTTAACCCAACCAAGCATGCAACCAACCTAACTCTATAGTTTTTTGGTTGGATTTTCTTTGTTCTTTCTTGTTTTCGTCTGTGATTGTGCCGAATTAACGAAATAATTTCATGCCTTGTCTTGTCTTGTCAATAATTTTGAAAAACAAGCGCCCAAACAAAAAAAGTTTCAAATAAGAAAGAAGTGATTTATTGTATTGTTCATTTTATAATTATCCTGAAATAATTCTTCGATAGGCTGACGATGGTATTTTATATTATACCAACGTAGATGAAGTAAAAACGTGGGATTACCACCCATTTTTGAAAAACTATCAAAAAGTATCGATACTTCAAAATATCGATACTTTTGGAAGTATTGTATCGATACTTTTGGATGTATCGATACAATATATATCGATACTTTTGAAGTATCGGACATCCCTACCATGGATGCTACACCATGTCTTCTTCTTTCCGATTTCTTGTCTTGGCTACAGCCATACCAGACGGTTGATGAAGTGATCAAATCTGGTATTCAAATGGTGGTATTTTCGTATAATGTGGGTTGTGGTTTCAGATTCATTTGCCTTTGGTTGTCAGTTTCATGTTTTCAGCCATGTGAAGTTGCTGCTCAGTGCATCGAGTAAGGAATTTCCATTCCAGGGACAGAATAAATTGCGGATAGAAAGGAAATTCTCTTCTAGCCCCTTCCAATACCTATCAATAAAAAATCCATCATTTATTAACTGTTAAAAATGGGAAGCTGCAATGGTATGGCCTCAAGTCGGATTCAGAAAACGTCGATTTTATGTCGATTTTTATCATCAGTGACTAAATAGGGGAAAGAGCTGGTAGTGTACTTATTAAAATCGTGAGGATGTGGGTGCAAGATCACACGTGGAGCACACTGTGCTTCCAAGTGTAATTACGAATGTAGCAAAAGGATTTAAAAGTAATAGGTAGTAATTTTCCATCATATTTTAGGTTGGTTGTTGGTAGGTACAGCACAGGTTCCAGTTTCCAACTGTGAACAAGATGTTCACAGTTGGTTACATTTGTCACAATGTAACTGTCATATCATAAAAGTGTCAACGTGGTTGATCAGAGGTCGGTAGGCATACACAGTCCATGGTACATAGGTGTACATAAGATAAGTACGTACCTAAGTAAGTACATACATGGTACATAAGTGTACATGGTATAAGTTGTACAACATGGTAGTTGTGTGACAGAGTGTGAGGAGAGTGATGGTGGACCCTCGAGACTCCCCCCTCTAGAACATCCGCCAAACGACCCCATCTTCACTGGAACAACAATCAACTCGAGAACTGCCACTGTCACAAAGTCACAATATACGTAAATATACACAGTCCGCCTGAACCAGTACAGCAAACGCCTTCATCACCATTTCAACCAGTTAGTACAGCTCCTAGTAACAAAACTGTGTTGCTTACATCATGCGATAGATACGACCTAATAATATGAGGCTCTTAGAGTGTTATGTGGGTGGTTCAGAGAAAATTCCAATTCCAATCAAAATCCAGTTCTAATTGAAATCCAATTCCAATTAAAAATCCATTGAAAACCACTGAAAACAATTGGAAGCGATGAACAAACCCCCAGTATTGGATGCAAGATTGTTGTGGCGTCCCTAGCAATGATATATGGGCTGAATTGATTCACCCTCCTACTGATGAACCCTGTCGGTTTTATAAACGGATATAAAGAAGTCATCAGCTAGAGGTTTGAGTGTAGAATGGCGGGTTTTATAGGAGCTATTCTACCCTCCCCCGGTCCTCCAACAGTCATTAGGAGCCGTTGGGGGATCGATGGAGGGAGAGGACTACCTATGCCACTTGTGTCAGGTATGTCCACCATTCACTTGGTAAGTATGTACATTTGAGTGGTATTCTAGAGGGGTACCACGACAATTATTATTATTATGTTTTTTTTTTTTAAATGAAAGTAGGTTCCATCCTGAGAATTTTGAATTGATTGATTTCGTTCTTTTTCTATGATTTAAAGATTCCAGAGGTTCCTAAGTCATTGCACCCCTCTAGCCTGGGTGGGACCCCCTGCCCACTGTAACGTAGGAACCTCTGGAAAATTTGAAGAATTATTGAAAAAGAACTACTAATTTTAGGGCAGCGCGGTAGGTGTCAAAGATCTCAGAATGGAATCTAGTTTTATCAATAAATAATATAAACCGCTTTTGTGACCTATGCGCATACCCCATTGACTCGAACTGATTGCTAAGTATCTACATGAGTTTCGGATTTTTTTTTTAAGTTTAAACAAATTTCATTGTATATTATTAAATAAACATTAGTATTACGTATTTTCACAATTTATGTTGACTTCAAAATGTTTACCCATTTTTACATATTTCAGAAAATACTTTACACATTCCACATATTTTATGGATATTTCAAACAGAATACATATTGTAGCATACATTTCGCATTAATTTGTAAATATATAAAAATCCTATCCCTAGTTATCTGTGTCTCGCAGCCGGAAACTGCGGTTCGTTCAAATTTAGTAACGATGTATTATGATTTTCTAAATGCCACAAAAATATATTTGGATTGCGTGGAGCTAGGCGCACTTCAAGCTCCCCGAAGAGTTTATTTACTGAAGTCGCATGAGTTCAACGGAGAATGGCTGTGAATCCATCAAGTGTAAGGGCCGGATTCACACAAGTTTTTATTTCAACCGTTATTTATTAAACCGATGATGTCAGGTTTTAAACACGATACCGGGTTTCACCAACCTAGTTTAAGACAAATCAATGATCAAAAGAGGCAAACTGACGATCAAAACTAACCAGCCGAATTTGGGTGGTCAGCGTCCTATTTTACAGTTTGCCGTCTTCGATGGATGAGAGAGAACAGCTCAATTATATCGATTTTGTGAAGAGGTACCTACCTTCAATATAATCAAGTGAAAAGGCACATAGCTTTCTCGTTTCTTTGAACTGATGGGAGAGAGAAACAACTTTACCTACCTATTAAAAGCTATTTCAGAGCCTTAGGGTGGCTCCACACTAGCGATTTTTAGGCGCGCGACTACGAGCTCGTAAATCGCTGAGGAAATGAAATACACAGAATTCAATAGAAGTTTCTACATCAGCGACTAAAAAGTCGCAACACGTTCTATTTTTCGGGCGACACGACTGTCGCTGGGGAAAATGTGAAACACAGAATTGAATGACCTTGTACCCACATGCAACATTCGGTTCTTCCCTCTTGGGAGTTCAGTTCATCATGTCGGCAGACGAAGACATCGACTCTCCGAACGATGATGACAACTTCTCATCAGAGTTTTTTATTGACTGTAATGTTTTAAATCTGAAGTCGAAAAACGTTCTGCCATTTTTAATAAAAAGTGCAAGGAATATAGTGACCGCAATTTGAAGGACAGGATGTGGAATGAAGTTTGTGAGGTCTTGATCAAGAATTGGAATAGACTGTCGGGAACTTCTATGGTATTTTTCATTTCGCCTCTTTTTTTTTCCAACTTCAATGCCAGCGCCACGACACACGTTACCTCCAAGACATCCACTGCCGCAGTCGCTGGTGTGTAAGTGGTTCTGACTTGCTGCGACTAGAATTTTTCTTACCACGATCGGCAGCGATTTTGTCGCGTGACTGAAAATCACTAGTGTGGAGCCACCCTTACTGTGAACGAACGGCTGGACGTACAATGCTCCGGGCAGTCTCAAAAAACTCCCAAGTTCAATAACTATTTAAAAATGTTTAAAAGATCGAGATAACAACGTCCTGGAGATTTCAACCCCTATTTTTCACTCCTTAGAGATCACTGGCAGTAACGAGCTTCGCAGACCATAGACCCCAAATGGGACATACAAACCAAATTTCATCAATTTTGGTTCATGGTAACTAAGGAAAGTGCTAAGTACGGCGGACAGACCGAAATTTTTTAAATTTCATTTTCGGATTCTTCATACTTTGAAACGGAAACCATCAAATTTTGAGGGGGGGGGGGGTTAAATTTTTTTTTTCATGCTCGATTCCAAAGGTTCATTATTGAAAATAATAAACCAGAAAAGATTGGATTTGGAGAGGTTGAAAGTGGAGGCCTAGAAGGCCCAACCACTGGGAGTTTGAACCTACTACTCTGGACAACCAACATAACCTGTGTTCGACATATCAAAATCACAACAAAGATGAGAATAACTAACCAATCAACCAACCTATGTTGATAAGTTTGGCCTTTGGCGGCTATGCTCTACGGTCTAACAAATTATTGATATACAGGTGTTTTCTGGTGTTCTAAGTTCTAGCAAATCGATCGAACTGAATTTTTAGCTGCTTTCGTGCTACTAGTTAGCATTACGAGTAAACTCTGAATATTTCCTCTAAAAGGCATCATGGTGGTAATTTCTTCATTTTCCCCTCCGACGGAAGGAATCAAACACGAACAGCCGGCCACCATCGCTGTAATGAACGACAAAGAACTCGGAAAAGGGACTATGTACATCGCCGAGAGGTAAGAGTATAATTATTTAATGTAATTTGCCTGCTGCTTCCCGTGGCTTGTTCGTAGTAAAGGGGATCCATCATTTTTGTGATCGCTCAAACACTTCAGAGCAAAATTAACAAAATGGCAGTGCCCCTTACAACAGTCCGGATAAGATTTATAAGCGATAAGTATCACTGACAGTTTGGTTGGCAGGCGTCTAAAATGCGGGATGATCTTATTGATTTGACTCGCAGTGGAGGTACCTACTTGTCCGGACTCATCCACGAGGCCAAATTTAAAATAGGTGTAGCTCATGAGCATAGACCGAACATGACAAGGTTTTACTCGACAATATCGTGGGATATAGTGTTATTTTTTAGCCGCAAGTTTCGAAAAATTTGTGCAAGACGTCAAAACCTCAGATGAGGATGGTTGATGAGGATTTCTCTTGGACAAGGTGTCACTGAGAGCGTAATGAATGCCCGTCACGCAATGATTGGCCCGTGGGAGTGGGACTACTCAGATACCCGGAACTGTAGCTCTGGGGATGCGCAGAAGATAAATTAATGAATGTCTGTTGAAGATTATGTCAGTGGTGAGGTGGAGGGGGCACATAGGATGCTGGTGATGTAGAAACTCCTATCCTCCTGGAACGTGTAATGACCTACCGGCATGTGTAATGAGCTCTTTGTGGTTGACTGTTGGTGAGTTTTAATGCCTGACAGTCTTGATGTTACCAAATAATCGTCTTATCGCATCCGGGGTGAGCCTGTGGCCGAGAACGTTAACGTTCTGTCACTTGGTGTTTCGGTCTGTCGATTCGAATCCCAGTAGGGTTTCCCAGAAGGGCTCCTTGACTAATATCCTGTCCCTTTGATAATACATACATCTATTGGCTTCCCCACCCCCTTTCACCCTTTAGAGTGTCAGTGTAATTAAAATATACTGAGCTCATTTGAAGGCGATTGATGCCATGTCCCAATTTACAAGTCCCAATAGTTGTTCCATCCTAACGATGGAGGTTGATCACCTAGAGGTTGCCCAGATGAGCGCAATTCACTGGACAACAACCTCTGACAACATTATCCGCCACTACTCGTATGTAGGAGCCTTTGTTCTCCACCAGTAAACTATTAATGAGGTACTACCATTACGATGGAGGTTAGTCACCTTGAAGTTGTTCAGATGTCGTCTCCTGAACCAGAACTTCATGCTACTTTTCATTCCCCCTTTTTCCCTCTCATACTTCTGCTACCCAGAAGTGTGTCGTGGGGAGGAGTGTGACAGTGCGGCTGTTCTCGAGTAGTTTTTTGGTCCGGTGGAGACGGGATTGGTGGTTAGACGCCTAAAGGTGCGGCGACACTGCCACCGGACTTGACTTGACTTGACTTGAGCCACCCACCGGACTCCGTTCTGATCCGGTCTGCATGGGTTGAGACCTGACTCCGGTCCCCCCTCTGTTGCGATTTTCAACTCTTCGCACCCCCTCGAGCCATCCAAAGCAGCTCCAATTGCTCTTCTCTCATCCTAAAATAGTTTTGAAATTGAACATCATTCAATTTGGCGAGTAGGGCGTGAAATTCAACGTGTTGTGCTCGTTTGGAAACAAATGGTGACATCCACGACTTATTCAAAGAAAAAAAACTTGTCACTAGTTCTATTTCTTCATCAGAATCGGATTTTGATTCTAAATCACAAAGAATGGCTTCCATTTCGGAGGACATACTCTTGTGACGACTAAGAACAAACTGGACTGGTTGGAGTCCGGTGACGCCGGTCAAGTCAAGTCCTGTGGCAGTGTCGCACCCCACTCCGGTCACCAGTCCGGTGGCTCCGGTCATGTCAAGTCAAGTCCGGTGGCAGTGTCGCCACAGTTTAATCGATATCCCTTCTTAAACGGTGATAATCTCGCTGGAGTAGGAGGGGGACTCGAGGGTCCACCCCCAAAGTCACACTCTGTCACAGTTGCCACTGCTTGAAATGACTGTTTATCTTATCCCTACCACTCATATTGTGGGTCAGTGGGACGTCTAGCCATCCAGAACAGTTACAGTAGTTACAATTACTGTCCAGAACAATTTGGTAGGTATTGAAATCTGGTGAGTTCCTCTACTCAGACGATAACTGTGGAAAGTTCGACAACAAAATTTTCTTTTGTGAGTGGGTGGTGGAGGGTATGACGTCATCCCTGGTGCCAATAGCTTTGTTCCAAGCACTGCGGCCCAAGAGCACCGTGACACACAGTGAGGGCAGGGGTGGAAATCACGTTCGAACAAGCTTTTGGGGCCTCGGACTTGGAGATCACTCCCTATGACCATGGATAACACCGCTCCGTCCATAGCTCGATAGTATCCATCCATAGTATTCATGCTGTTTCTGTTCTTCTACTTTATGGGCCATGGCCATAGTGGATGTTTCCATTCATTTGTCCATTGTGGTACCTTATTTTTTTTCTAATTTGTTCCATGTTTACAGCGTCTTCTAAGGAGTCGCACAAATCTCTCATTGTCTCCTGAACATAGTAAAATACAGCTACGATCATTCCATATATCATTTAGGTGGTTGAGGCTTTCAAATAATGCACTGATTTTGTGTTTATGCATGAAGCACAGTATCCCATATAAAACGCAAACCTTGAGTGACATTTTCATTTTGGAGGACAGAAATTTTTTTCCTCCTGAAAGTGATCACTGTGATTCTGTCCCTGGTGGCTATGGTGGCTAGGTGTTTTCAGTTCTGGTGAATTTTCTGGAATTTTTTTCTGACGAATTTTTTAGAAGTTTGGAATTTAATATCCTGGAAGCAAGGTTCCTATGTACACGATTTGTAGGATCCATGGTAGAAGGAGAAACATTTGTGCCTGTGGATGGTTACCTGAGTTAAGCTGGTGCCCATTCCTAAAGACTCTTCAACTTTTCACTCTGCAAGTCTTCATTTGTACTCTTCACTTCGCGAATCATGAAAAGTAGGAGAACTTTCTGTTCCTAAAGGCTTCACTCTCCCACTCTGCAGTTCTACTCAAAACTGAGTGTTTTCAAGAGTAACTTGTTTTGTGGAGTAACCTCCAATAACTGTTACAGTTCATCATGGGATGTTCCGGTCGTTCTATTCCGAATCCTGTTTCATCAAGTCTCCATCTTTCTGTTTGTTAACTTACTTGGTATTTGGTGAGGCGAAACGACTCCCTGAAAGTTGTGTCGCTGACGACGAAATTAATTCGCACTCGATGAATGTGACCGACGGTGGATCGAGCTTGTTCAACATCATCATCATAATCCTTTGAAGAGAAATATCGGAAAATTTGCTTCAAATTAAATTTGGTAGGTTGTCACTTTTTATCCACTAAGAACAACAACCTCTTGCTTCCTAACCTTTCCTTCCTCCCAAATGTACAGTATTTTGATGGCCTAACGTCGATGCTGTTATACATGCCCTCACACTAATTGGACCACCTTTAGACCTAATCGAAAGGTTGAATTCTCTTCTTTTTATTGGCACTACCAAACACGACCAAGAAATAAAACCTAAAAACTGATTTGAAAGGTACCTATGTCATTCTACCGCAGAGCCATTTGGGACTTTGCAAAAATGTTGTAAACTCTTCATTTGAAACGCAGACTCTTCACTTTGCACTTCGTGAAAGATAACGTTTTGGAACGGAACGGTTCATAACAGGGTGAAACTCCCCAATTCTACACTTTGCATTTCACTCCTCCTCTTCAAATCAAGGAAGTTCTTTATGAACGGAAATTCGTTCGCAGAGTGCAGAGTGAAAGTCTTTAGGAACGGGCCCCAGGTATCAACTACTGTTGACAAGTGTATGCAGTCCCGAACTGTTCCAGCAGAACTTCAGGTTGGGTGACCTTGGAGCCAAGTAACCCTGGCGACTCAACTCCAGGGCAGCCCCGTAGCGGGCAGCAAAGCTAATGAGTCCCAATCAACCAATCCCATCTAATGAGCCCCTGAAATGTGTAATGGATGAGGGGTTTAACTACGCCGCCCATACAGCGTAGTTTCCCCCTCTCCACTCTCTAGAAAGGTAGGGAGGCAGTGTGAGAGCTGCCCCCGGAGACAATGGTTTGATTATAACGCAATGCCTCCAGGAGTTGACGATTCGTTTCCGCGAATCGACCGCCCCTTCAGCCGCGTGTCAAAAAGATCGGGAAGAGCCCACATCCAAGATGGACGGGATTCCCATATACCTTCACAAATGGCTCATTAACTTTACTTGTGCTTGCAGTGTCTTAGTATGCACTCCATCAACAAATGACCATTGCACAATTGTGTTCCGCATTCAGATCTCTGCATCTAGATTCATCGTTCCAACCGAATGTCCCGAAATCCAAAAATGTTGCATTCCAGATACTTCACACATTGCCCTGGCGCTCCGGCCAATGTGAACCAAAAACCTCCAAATAGCTTTAAATTAACCTCATACTAAGTTTTTGAGATCAATCAGACTCTGTCACTGTAATCCTTGAATATATAGCTGCACTTATTTCATTTTCATTTTATTGTGCATAGGCCAATGTAGTCCCACCTCGGGTACACAAAACGAAATATAATATATCATTATGCAAAAATGTAATAACACTAAGTAAATATTTAATAAAGACGTTTTGACAGTCATCATGATCCTTCAAGTAAAAATGTGAACAGCTATGACAGGCACATCTGTGAGCATTTTTTGTCCTTACCAACTATACCTACATCTGTTTCGTCTTTCCGCTCTTCATTTCAGTCAGCTATCTTGGGTGGATCACGGATCTGGCAATGGTTTCGCTCTGGAATACCCTCACATAAGTATACATGCGGTCTCCAGGGATCTGGGAGCCTACCCGCGCGAATGCCTTTTCGTCATGCTCGACACCAATATTGATTTTTCAGGTACCTAATATTAGTTTGAATATGTAATTATTTCAAGTTTATCTTTTTCAACATCTTCCCAAGATTTTGGTTCATTATTTTTCAATAATGATCCTTTAGAATCAAGAATTCAAAAAAAAATCCTCTAAATTTGATGAGCTGTGTTTCAAGATACCTACTAAAATCACAAAGTGGAATAAAAAATTTCTGCCCGTCCGCCGTACTTTCTCAGCTTTCTTAGTTACCATGAACCAAAATTACTTGATGAATTTGGGTTTCTAGGTCCCATTTTGGGTCTAGTTAGTCGCGAAGCTGGGCGTTACTGTCATTTCTAAGGGTGAAAAATAAGGGTTGAAATTTTCAGAACGCCGTTGCTCGATCATTTTCAATATAGGGGTATATATTATATATACTTTTAACTGGTTACATACTTACCATATAGACTTCCTAGCGCAAACTGCTTCTTACTTCCCTTGTTTCTGTTCCCGCTGTCTTTGAAATGTTTCTTCCTTCTTTCATTATCTTAGTGTTTTGTTCAGTTTTTTAAATTTATTTTATTTTTTTATTTTTTTTAATTCATCCCCCGGCATTTCAAGAAGTGGGAGCTTAGTAACATTATTTCAGACGATATCTGACCTTGCAAACGAGATGAAAATAGATTCTGTTAGTAACGCAGTCATATTATGATACGTTATCAACAGTGGCCCTAGCACTTCGTGCGGAGTTGGAGGAGAAGGGTGGGGCAAACCGGACAGGGCCTAGATCCTCCCGAAAACAGTGATCTACACGGAAGGGGCATCTGTGCTGAAAATAATAAACCCTTGTGTAATAATTTGCAGCGTTTTAGCATGGTACATGCTCTTGCGATGACCTACCTAGCTTTTGAGGTATTGTTTTTCATGTTTTTGGGGGCGAGAAGACCGAATATGAAGTCTATTTTTACCAAAGAGTGGAAAATTGAGGTCTACCAAATGTTCAGCTCCTAAAATTGATTTTGGTTTATTATTCTGTGAATAATACACCTATGTATTCGCTCAGCAAAAAATTTTTATAACACCCCCTCAAACTTTTTTCTTTTACGTTTCAAGGTGCATAGATTCCAAAAATGCAATGTCCGTCCGCCGTACAACGTCCGCCGTCCGCCGTACGCCGTCCGCCGTCCGCCGTATCACGTGTACAGGCTTCATTTTCGGTCTAAAAAAATCGTTCTTTCGCACACATGCTCCATTTGGGCCCTAGTGGTGTCCCGAAACTTTTCAGCCCGATCGGAATATACCCAGGGGTGTTATGAGTGAAAATGTGTGTAAAAATAGGTACTTTTTACGTTTTAGCAACATATTGGTAACATGAGCTTCTGAGATATCGTTTTCTATGTTTTTGGGGACGAGAAGACCGAATATGAAGTCGATTTTGACCAAAGAGTGGAAAATTGAGTTCTACCAAATGTTCAGCTCCCAGAATTGATTTTTTATGAGTGAAAAACCTTGGAAATCGTCTGAAATCACCATCAGTTTGTATAATAACACTGGAAAAAGTGTCAAGACGTGGTTCAGGACGATTAAATGGCACTACCAATGATCAAAGATAGTTTAAAAAAAAAAGAAAAAAAAGAGCGTACCTAATTTGTGTTTTGGGGGCCAAAATTAATGGAAACCATCAGAAGTAGCTATTTCGATTATTACGCATGAAAGAAACAATTAATGAACAGCCAACCTTTCTGTAGGTATGTCCAATAGAATAATAAACCCATGTGACAAGGACTTTGCAGCGTTTTTTATGAGTGAAAAACCTGGGAAATCGTCTGAAATCACCATCAGTTTAAATAATAACCCTGGAAAAAGTGTCAACACGTGGTCAAGACGATTAAATGGCACTACCAATGATCAAAGATAGTTAAAAAAAAGGAGCGTACCTAATTTGTGTTTTACGGGCCAAAATTAATGGAAACCATCAGAAATAGCTATTTCGATTATTACGCATGAAAGAAACAATAAATGAACGGCCAACATTTCTGTAGGTAAGTCCAGTAGAATAATAAACCCATGTGACAAGGACCTTGCAGCGTTTTGGTTTATTATTTTCAATAATGAACCATTGGAATCGAGCATGAAAAAAAAATGCTTACCCCCCCTCAAAATTTGATGGTTTACGTTTCAAGGTATGTAGAATCCAAAACTGCAATAAAAATATTTCTGTCTGTCCGCCGTACGCCGTACGGGCCACTTTTCTTAGTTACCATGAAAAAAAATTGATGAAATTCGGGTTATAGGTTCCGTTCGGTGTCTAGTTGGTCCTCGAAGCTCGACGTTACTGTGAGTCATCTCTAAGGGGTTCAAAATAGGGGTTGAAATTTTCAAAACGCCTATACCATTTTTTGACGTAAATATTTTTACGGTTTTAAATAGTTCTTGAACTTGCGAGTTTTTTAAGACCATCCGGAGCATCGTACGTCCAGCCGTTCGTTCACAGTAAGGCCCCGAAGTTTGCACCGACAGGCATTTTCGACTCCAGTGTGAATGAAATTGTATACAATTCAAACCAAATCTCGTAACCAGAGACGCGCCCACAATAGGAATTTGTGAATACGGCCAATCATTGGTAGGGATCACCTGATTATATTGGCGGAGTATGAAGTCGAGTTGGTTGTTCTGTGATATTATTTAATTTGAAAAATGATGGCTCTTTTGGAGTTTGTTGGTAGGTAGTGAAACTTGAACAAACGTTGAAGTATTATTGATGGGTAAATTATTACTACGGTAAATCATTACTCAACGGTAAATTATTACACAACGGTTCATTATACCATCTACGTAGAAGGGGCTGGAGTTTGTTGGTAGGTACTTTTGCAACTTTTTTCACTCCTCATCAACAATTTCTTTTCAGAACTTCATTATGTGTGTTTCTTTTTGTTAGGTACTGTTTGTCATCGGCAGAATTATTTTAGCAACATTTAACTCGTGATTTAGGTAGGTACCTAGTAACGAGTGCGGGGTTAGGTACTAACCTACGGAGGTTCTGCGATCTACATAATATGCATAGAATAGTACATATTATATAATATAGACGGGTTATCTATACATAGAGCTGTGATCTGTAACAGAAGGGTATTCTATACAAAATAATAAACCGTTGTGCAGGGATTTGCAGCGTTTTTCAGTTTAGTTGTGGCTATTCTCGTATTATGATTCTGAGGAAATACCGATACCTAATCTCATGTCCGGGAACATTTAAAAATAATATTTTGCGTATGTGCATCTCTGCTGGATCGCTTTGTAGACCTTGCTTAGCAGGTAATTGAAAGGTCATTGTTTTATTTATTTATTTATTTATTTATTCAACATTTATTATGCTTCAGACTAGGTAGTCTATAGTGCATACAAGAACAACTTGAAAACATGTTAACATCAGTATAAAATGGCATGTCAGTAATTCACATATTTTGTAATTATCTATTAGGAAGAGATGGGGAAAAAAATGAGGAAATGAATGATATTATCAAATATGCAGGTATGAAAGAAAAGTAAAAGAAAATAAAAACTCCCAAGAGTCACTAAGGTGCTTCCTTATTGCCGTCAAGAATCGCCCCAGAGTGGATGAGGATCGAGTAGCAACTGTTAGTGTGTTCCAGAGTCTTGCCCCAGATACCCCAAATGATCTCGAGAATATTCGGGTACTATGAGTGGGGATCATTAGAGCATGGGATCTAGAAGAAGATGGAAGGGTGAGGAGAGAGTTGAGGTAGGTTGGTTGAGAACCTTTGAGAATTTGGAAGATGAGCTTTAGGTGTCTGAATTGATACTGCTTATCTAGGGGTAGACCTAGCAAGGTATTGTCTCCCACAGGGTGGCGAGCCTTGATGTTGAAGGTGTCACCTTCTTTTGAGAGTCGTTGTGGGTGAAGCCCGAGCAAACCCTCAGTAGAGGTTACGAATTTACTATTAAATGAAATGAGGTTGCTGCCACCACCTACGATAACGTAGGACACCTCTCAGTGGTTGGTGAAAGGAAAAACAACTTTGAAGTTAACAATTATAATGAAGAAAACAAGTTGTTATTATTTACAATAAAGTACTTACAAATAAGTGTTTCATACAGCGGTAGCGTGAAGGCAATCTTCGAGACTAAGGTTCTTTATAGGTAAAAGTTGATACGGAGTATTGTAGGATTTAATCTTGTAATATGAGGAAGGAGTCTCAAGCAATCCTTGATAGCCTGAAGGGCGTTTACTACGTAAGTGAACAAATAACGTTGTTGCTGAAGGCAGTTAAGACAAGAGAAATGCATACAAGGGAATCTATTTGAGAAGAAGTTAATGTTTGTGCTGAAGGCGCAATAAGAATTGAATTTAAAATAGTTAAGTAAAGTAATTTCCAGAGATGACTAATACAAAAGAGTAGGTCGTACCAGGTAAATCAGTTGGAATGTCCAGGGTCTCACTAGCACCAGTCCGGGACTGCAGTCTTGAAGCTTACGGTAGTTCGACGGATTGCCCTTGCCGAATTGTACCAAACAAACACGGTGAGTACTACACCACACGGTAGCTCGACGGATTGCCCTTGCCGAGTTGTACCAACACGTACAGAAATGTACCACGACTTTGAGTCTACACGGGTACGCGTACCCAAGAAGTTAAAAGAGAAAAAGGTGAGACACTAATCGGCTCGTAGCAACAAGATTGAGTGAATGCTGCTGGAGGGGGAAACGGCCGTTTATATATGGACGTGGTTCCCTTTGGTGCCGCCAGGCAGTGCAGTGATCCGTGCAGGGTTGCCTCCCTTCCGGCGTCGAGCAGGGTTGCCTCCCTTCCGAAGGCTTAACTCGCGCGGTGGATGCGACGAAGGCGCTGGACCAACTGCAGCGGAGGGAACCCGAACCTTCAATGGCGGTACCCGGTCACAATGGCATATCTATTGCAGGCGTTGAAGGCGACATGTAGTTTGCGAAATAGGGCTGATGACAGGGCATAGGAGAACAACGATGAGCCATAAAAAAAATGAGGAAGCACAAGAGCTGTAACGAGTTTTTTCTTTATATCTCTCGGAGTAAAATTGGTCATCCTCCTCAATGTATGTAGTGAGCCATACACTCGCTGGCATATTTGAACAATTTGGTGTTCCCATGACAAACAACTATCTAAATAGATCCCAAGGTTCTTCGCCTTGGAGGAGTATGGAATAACAGTTCCATTCAATAATATTGGGGGGAGGGGGTCAGTGGAAATGTCTGTTCCAGAGATGATCAATGCCTGAGATTTAGAAGGGTTAATCTCAATGCCATTTTTAGAAGCCCAGTTAACTATTGAAGTTAGCTCCCGATTCAAAGAAAATATAGATGAGATTAAGGTTTCATCAAGGGCGCATGGCAGATATACTTGGAAGTCATCCGCATACAGATGGTACCGGCATGATGTTAGGACCTGAGGCAAGTCATTGATGAAGGCCGAAAACAGTAGGGGCCCTAAAACGGCACCTTGGGGGACACCAGCAGAAACAGGGAGGAATTTTGAATGGTTACCATTGGAGAAAACAGCTTGTTCACGACCAGAAAGATAGGATGAGATTAGGGAGCAAGCAGATGTAGAAAATCGGAAGAGGATGCCAAGCTTTTCAACCAACAGTGAGTGGGGGACAGAGCCAAAGGCGTTCTTAAAGTCCAGCAATACCATCACTGTACACCCACTATTCTCTATCCCTCTCCTAACATCCTCTACAACTCTCAGCAGGGCTGTCTCACAGCTATGAAACTTTCTGAATCCTGACTGGTATTGGGATAAAAGGTTATTGGAGCTGAATTGAAAACTAATCTGATTTAGCAATATAATTTCAAAAATTTTACTGAGGACAGGCAGTATTGAGATGGGACGATAATCTGAGGGATTCGATGGGTTACTTACTTTGGGCAGTAGTAAAACTTTAGCAGATTTCCAAGACTTCGGGAATTTCGAGCTAGTTAAGATGTAATTAAATATATGAGTTAAGTGATTGAGAAGTATGGGAAGGAGCAGCATCAAGAACTTAAGAGGGATTTCATCGTTTCCAATGGCATCGGAAGTGATTTGATCGAAAGCAGATTTAATTTCAAAAGGTTGAACGTTTCGAAAGGAGAACTCGGGAATTGAAGACGAAGGGGAAGGAACATCCAAGTTCAAATGTGGTGAAATAGAGCAAGCAGTAAAATGAGAGTTTAGAGAATCCAAATCCAATCCGGCTCCAGCAATTTCGTTGGGCTCCTTTGAAAGACCTAGTTGCTTGACGTTCTTCCAGATTACTGGTGAGGGTAACGATGAATCGAGTTTGGAGAAATGGTGATCTTTTTTTTCTTTTTTCGTATAACTTTCTTCACCCAGTTATCGAGTCTTTCATACCTCTCTCGCTCATACGTCGATTTCGATTCCCTCCATTCGTAAAACGCCGTGTCGCGCATCCTCATGCTAAATCTAAGCTCGTCATCGAACCAGGGTTGATTATGCTTTTTTATTTTAACCTGATGCAGCGGAGCATGGATGTCCATCATATTGAGAACCTCTGCATTAAAGAATTCAACCATGTCATCACTATCAGTCATCTGATAAAGAAGAGGCCAATTTCGAGAAGAAGCATCTAACAAAAGATTGTCCTTATTAATATTTTTAAAATTTCTGCAGGAGATAGTCTGTTTTCTAAATTTAGGTAAAGGAATTTTGTATGAACAGACAAGCAGCTTATGGTGGCCGAAAGATGGAATTAGTAACTGGGAGTAGTTGGTAACTTTATGAGGTGATGAGACATAACAATGATCTATTAGAGTTTCTGAGCTGGGAGTAATATGGTTAGGAGATGACGGCAGGACGGATAAATTTAGACAAGAGAGAAGTGATTTAAGTTTTAAGCAAGCCAGGTTATCCGAATTCAAATTTGTGTTGAGATCCCCCATTATAATGACATCTTCGTAACCAAAGATTACACTAGAAATTGCCTCTTCGAGCTCTCCGAAAGTGGACGGAGTTTTTGGCACATAAATTATACCGACTAGAACCTTTTTCGCAGGGCGATACTCGACTTCAACAAAAATAAATTCAAAAAACGCTGCAAAGTCCTTGTCACATGGGTTTATTATTCCATTTGACATACCTACCTACAGAGATGTTGGCTGTTTATTTATTGTTTCTTTCATATAAAATAATTGAAATAGCTATCTCTGGTGGTTTCCACCAATTTTGGCCCCCAAAACTCGAATAAACTACGCTCCTTTTTTTAAAAATAAATTATCTCTGATCATTGATAGTACCATTTAATCGTCTTGATCCACCTGTTGACACTTTTTCCAGTGTTATTATACAAATTGATGGTGATTTAAAACGATTTCCCAGGTTTTTGACTCATAAAAAATCAATTTCGGGAGCTGAACATCTGGTAGAACCTCAATTTTCTATTCTTTGGTCAACATCGACTTCATATTCGGTCTTCTCGTCCCCAAAAACATGAAAAACGATACCTTAAAAGCTCATGTTACCAAAATGTTGCTAAAACGCAAAAAGTACCTATTTTTATACACATTTTCACTCATAACACCCCTGGGTATATTCCGATCGGGCTGAAAAGTTTCGGGACACAACTAGGGCCCAAATGGAGCATGTGTGCGAAAGAACGAATTTTTTAGACCGAAAATGAAGCCTGTACACGTGATACGGCGGACGGCGTACGGCGGACGGCGTACGGCGGACGGACATTGCATTTTTGGAATCTACGTACCTTGAAACGGAAAAGAAAAAATTTTGAGGGGGTGTTATAAAAATTTTTTGCTGAGCGATTACATAGGTGTATTATTCACAGAATAATAAACCAAAAAGAACCAGGGCCACTGGCCAAAATCACTCGGGTTGTTGATTGCAGAATTTGCTGTTCATGTCCGAATTACTTTATTCGTGTTGTTGTATTGTGTAACTGTCTTACTCTACTCTACTAGATGCCAGACCGAATGACGAGAGTGAAGATGAAGGGGAAGATGAAATTACCGAACTCCGGTTCATTCCTGATGACTCGTCTGCTCTCGATAGGATGTTCCAAGCAATGAATGAATGTCAGCTCCTCCACCCAGACCCTGATGACAGCATTTCAGAAGGTGAGCTTGTGTCAAGTTGTTATGCTGCAAGTGTAAAGACTTTGATCGAATAAAATCATGGCCTTACTCTTTGACTGCAAATAGTGGTACTTAACGGCACAAGAATCCACCATTCTAGCAGCTAACTTTGTTTGGAAAAATTCTTGTTGACAAAAATATTTTTCCTGATGGTTTTAGTTGTGCCTCAAATTCGCCAGTTAACTGTATTAGTATAACTGTAAAAGTAGCCATAGCTTTCGATTTTCTTAGGGCGTCTTGACATTACAGTAAGGCCAAAACTTGAGCCTTATTATAATTATTGTTTTCATTAACATATTGATAGCTTATTATGATGTTGTTGAAATGCTGTTTGCAGAGGGTGATGATGAGAACGGCGATGAAGATGAGGAAGAAGAATATCACGATGTAGATGAAGGTACGTAGGTACTTACCGTTGATCTGTGCGTCGTAGGAACTCCATTAACCAGGGTCGGATTAACCGGAAGCTCCATGGTCATTTAGGCCAAAAATTGAGTCTAACCCGAGGTCGAGGGCCAGGTTTGTACATCTCCGTGTATTGTGTGGGGCCACTTTAATTTGTGGTACCCTCTATTCTACTATCCATGCTGGTTAGTGGAGGATCTCAGTATGGATGAAACATCGATGGTCGATATTATCGAAACATCGATGTTTTTGCTCGAATGTTCGATGTTTTACTATCGATGTTGAGAGGTTCTATATTTATCGAACATCGATGTAATCCATGATATCGAACATCGATGCTATTGTGGCATAGTGAAAAATCCTAAGTTAGGAAAGGAATTTCGGGGAAATTAATGAATGACAAGAAGCCCTGTAGGAATATTCGACGTACCATCGATTATTGTTTAAGTGCCTATCGATTTGTTCACTATCGAGTTTCTCACTTCTCTTGCAGCTTATGTGATTCAAAGTTTTACATTCATTTTTTTGACTTTTTTCTCCAGTTCCGTTTTGCGGTTCTTAATAGTAAAGTAGCGTAATTTCCTAATGAAGTATTTTTAATGATTTTGCTTACAGCTTATCTTGTTTAACTATATTTTTTTTTAAACCCGCTGCGAAGTCCTTATCTCATGGGTTTATTATTCTATTAGACATACGAGTACATACAAAAATGTTGGCTGTTCATTTATTGTTTCTTTCATGTGAAATAATTGAAATAGCTATTTTTTTATGGTTGCCGCAAATTTTGGCCCCCCAAAAACACAAATTAGGGCTACTATTCTTTTTTTTACAAATTATCTTTGATCATTGATTGTGCCCGTTAGTTGTCTTGATTCACCAGTCGATACTACTTCTAGTGTTATTATACAAATTTATGGTGATTTCAGACAATTTACTGGGTTTTTGACTCATAAAAAATGAATTTTGGGAGCTGGACCTTCGTTAAAACCTCAATTTTTTAGTCTGGTCAAAATCAACTTCATATTCCGTGTATTTCAAAAAATGCGGAAAACGATACCTTAAAAGCTCATTTTCATTAAATCCTCACAAAAAAAGAAAACCCCTATTATTACACCCATTTTTCACCCATTACACTCTTGGGTATATTCCAATCGGGCTGCAAAGTTTCGGGGCACATCGGGCCCAAATGGAGCATGTGTGCGAAGGAACGACTTTTTTAGACCGAAAATAAAGTAGATATGGATGGATGGGTTCCAGCGGACGGACATTGGATTTTTGGAATCTACGCACCTTGAAACGTAAAAAAAAAAAAATATTGAGGGGATGTAAAATTTTTTGCTGAGCGAATACATAGGTGTATTATTCACAAAATAATAAACGAAAACGAAGTTTTGATGATTATTATGTAGGTATTCCAACATCGATGATAACGTAGATGTGAGGCCAATAATATCGATGTAGAAAAATATCGATGGTGGAGGTAACGGTTTTATACTATTGATGTTTGGTGACCGATGTTGACATCGATACAGTAGACCTTGCTACCATGTTCGTGAGACCGAAATGGTACATCAGATGGGGATAGTCGAAAAATTCATATTTTATGTAAGTTCTGCAACTGCGCAGCTGGTTCCAGTATCCGATTTAGCGCTTTCCTGGGGGGGAAGTACGATGGTAGGTACTGACCACAGAAAACAGTTAGGTATCTATCCAAAATGGGCATCTACACAGGTATTAATATACTTACCGCTGTGTGATAATTCGAAGCGTTTTTAAACATTTGGTTCAACAGTAGATGCCTACCTGTTCTGTTTTTGGATGGGACAGTAAAAATCCGTAAATATTTGATAACTTCACTTGTCTGTAGGATGCTCGGTGTAATATAATCAATGGTGGTTGGCTTCGCTAGCCTAACTTCGCTGCCATGTTATTGGTTGTGGTTTATTATCGATGACGACCACTTTTGAAGCGTCGTATAGTTGCCAAACGCCAATGAGGGTTCTCACTAAGACTTGAG
Source organism: Leptopterna dolabrata (assembly GCA_954871275.1). NCBI lineage: Eukaryota > Metazoa > Arthropoda > Insecta > Hemiptera > Miridae > Leptopterna > Leptopterna dolabrata. The sequence goes on along the minus strand of OX940975.1, from coordinate 86,666,143 downwards.
CGATATTTACGGAGATATACCTCTACTGCGCAACAAGTCGCAATTTAGGGTATGTCTTATTGAAATTTTGAGGGTGGACTCGTTGAGACTTACGAATTTGACGTCAGGAAGAAAATCGTTGAAATCGGGAGTCACGTTTTGGTCTCACTGCAGCGTGTTGGGAGAAGTACAAGTTGGCAATTTTGGAAACCAAGTACGAGTTAATTATCGTTATTCTTCGGACTAATTTAAATTTCCTCGTTAGGCAACAACTCAAAACAATTATTCTAAGGCGAAAAAATTAGCCTAATTCAGAACCACGGACACCTTATTCTGGTGAAAACTTAGTAAACCCAGAGGTTGTGCTCTGAAGCTCGGCAGCCCGATCGGAATACACCCAGGGATGCTAGGGGGGGGGGGGGGGGGGGATGGGTGTCAAAATAGGGGTTTTTGAGGGAGACAGATCTCAACTGTGTTCTTTAAATGATGGGTTTCATTTTGGTTTGGAGTTAGTTTACATTTCATTGAAGACAGGTCACTGCAGTCGATTAAATCTGGTGTCTTCCAATATTCTTAGGTTTTCTCAGTCGTTCAAATGGGTTACACAGTGATGATATGGAGGTGGAAGGACAATTCGATGATGCCGAAGATGCTGGATTCCAAGAGAACTGAGTCTCTCCACTGTTTTGCACCGCTTCATGTCCTGCCACCAGGTTTTTTTAAATACCACTTTGTAATGTAATTTTTTCGTCTTTAATAATAATTTATATTTTATCCTGCGGTATTGCGGTTTTTTTTGTGTGTATTAACCCTGCACCCTCTCATACCGTTGAACTCATAGAAGGTCAATTTGTGCTGTTTCTTATTTAATGACTGTTAAGGCTGGGTTCACACTGACGCATAATAGACGTAAAGTGCGTAATTGTCGAGATATAGCCCGTGCTCCAGCCTCCGCCTGCGCAGGTCCGTAAAGCGCGTAAATATCTAGATTTTTTGGTACTGGACACTGGTTCAAAAGTCGTACCACGTAAAGAGCGTAAACCTGATGGGCCAATGGGGAGTTTTGTACGTTTCTCGTCGATTACGCATCTGTGTAGACCCAGCTTGTCTGAACTCTTCCTCAGCCTAAAGGCCTAATTACACCTACCGAGTAGCTCGGCCGAGTAGACGGTGGAGTACTCGGGCGAGCTACTTCGATGGGGCGAGTAGGCGATTACATTTCAGCTCGACAACAGTTGCGTCGTCTAGTGTTCTGCTTCAACATGGCACAGCGAAGTAAAACGAGAAACGCTGCAAAGTCCTTGTCACATGGGTTTATTACTCTACTGGATATACCTACAGAAATGTTGGCTGTTCGTGATTTATTGATCCTCAAAAACACAAATTAGTCTCCTTTTATTGTACAAATTATTGACCAAAATTTAACGTAAATTTAAGGCTGAAACTTCGCTAGAACCTCAATTTTCCACTCTTTGGTCAAAATTGACTTCATATGCGGTCTCCTATCCTAAAAACATGGAAAACGATGCCTCACAAGCTCATTTTACTAAAACTCCACTGTTTTTCACCCATAACACCCCTGGGTATATTCCGATCGGGCTGCAAAGTTTTGTGACACAAGTAGGGCCCAAATGGATCCTGTGTGCAACAGAACGAATTTTTTTTGACCGGAAATGAATTAGATGGATGATACGGCGGACGGACATTGTATTTTTGGAATCTATGCACCTTGAAACGTAAATCAAAAAAATTTGAGGGGGTTTTATACACATTTTTGCTACGCGAATTTATAGGTGTATTATTCACAGAATAATAAACCAAAAGGCGCGCTCGCCCGCCAAACCTGATTACATTAGCCGAGTGGGAGGGCGAGTAGCAACTGAGTGAGTGGATGAGTGGTGGAGGGTCCCTACTCGGCCGAGTAAATAGAACGTGGTTCTATTCACTGACTCGCCCAAAATCACTAGGCCGAGTACTGTCTGGGCCGATTACGCTGCGATTTACTCGGCCGAATGCACTGTCTCGGCCCAGTACTCGGCAGGTGTAATTGGGGCTTAAAGGTCGATCCACACATATCCGTGAGGTGACGGCACCATAGCCTTCCGTGTTCAGTGGCATCCGTGATGATTTTTTCACTGTCATCCTCACAGGATGACATGATCATCCGTATCAGGATCACATGATCCGTACCTTTCCATTGTCAGTGTTCTCCAGTGATCAGAGGTGTCTGTGAGATGGGCCTTCTTTTTCAGTTTGTATGTCCTCGTGCATCATGAATTTCGGTATACGAGATCTTGCTGCAATAGCACTGCTTTTAGACGAGGAAGAAGAGAAGAAAAGAAGACACTGGGTACATCCCATCTGGGTTCTTCGAGGAACTGAAGGAGAGTTTGTAACTTCGCATAGAGGGTTGGTGGGAAACGAGTGTAAATTTTATGAATATTTTCGAATGAGCCAGAACGCATTTTGTGATCTGCTAATGAAAGTTGAGAAGTACATCACAAAAAGACACGTTCTGGAGACAGGCTATTTCTGCAAGAGAAAGCCTCCTATTAATGTCACCAACAACGCTGTTTTCACGTCAGTAAAAAACTAAAAATATCGGCGGCGACGGATTTTTCTATTCCATCACGGAAGCCTGAAGGGTACTGTGGACGCCTGAGCCTCACTGCGTCGGACACGTCTGAATACCCACCGTCTTTCCCCCTTTGTTTACGTAGACATGCCATCTTGCCGATATTTTTTTGTTGTCACTGAAGGTCACTGTACGGTACTTCACGTCTCGTCACCTCACGGATGTGTGGATCGTCCTTCACTCGGTGTTTTGAAGTCCATGACGGGTTTTTGTGTCGTATGAATTCACTGAATTTTAAAAGGCCCGGCCAGAGCTTTAGCAGCAAGAGGCGCTAGTATCTGTCTGGGCCCACAATATGCCATCAGTCAAAATCATGGCAATATGCACTTTGTACATCAACAAAATTAAATAATCTACTGGAAAAATATATACCTAAAAGAAAACACTATTCACATTGGCCGCCAAAGAATAAGTTCTTAGGAACTTGTGCTCTTCAGCGGAGCTAATCTTAGCGATAGTACCTACTAATAGCATAAATTCCGTTGCAATATCGAAAAATATTAGTAGTGATGTTACGAAATATTAGTGAAAATGGTAGTATTGGTAGCTTTTTCTGAATCTGTTGAAAAAATCGTCGTCAGTATACTTCCCTAATTATTAGAGATGACCAAAATATTTGTAAATTAGTGAAGTTGTAGGAGTCAGGTATTCTTACGGAAGAAGATTGTCTTGAACAACCACCGGGAAGTTGATAAACGAAGGATACAATTTTTTTGATTTTAAAAGAAGTTCCGCTGATATCCTAAAAAAAATGCAACTTGCAGGGGAACACATCAGCTCTCTGCGCATCGGGTAATTGGTGCATTTTGCTACATCAGCAAGTGACAGTGATGGGCAAAATTTAGCTATAACTAACGGCTAAAAGCTACAGCTAAATTAGCTGAAATTTAACAACACAGCTATTTTTAGCTATTAGCTCTTGTGGGACAGCTAAATTAGCTGTTAGTTGAAATGTACGGCTAATAACTTTAGCAATAAAAAGTTAGCTGTTGGTGGCAGCTAATAGCTTTAGCTAACTTTTAACTAACAGCTAACTTTTTCTTAAAAAATCGTATTTGCCCTCACAAACAGCTAGTAGCTAACAGTTTTAGTTTCAGCTAATAAGGAAGTTAGTTTTAAAATATTTTTGAACGAACTTAATCGCTTTGACAATTTGACCATTTTGAAAAATTTCTGGCTTTTTTGTCCAAGTCGAGTGAATTTTCTCGGGTAAAAAGTTAATACTTCTGTATTTGCTGTTACTATTTCTCATTAACATATGAATTATAATATAATAGCACTTTTTTGGAAAACGAAAATTGTTGGTAAAATATGAAAAAATACAGGTACTCAACAGTAACGCAACACATCTAAGGGAGCAAACTTTCCAATAAATTATAACAACAAATTACAATTTTGTGTTGGCCAAATATTTTCTCGTTATGAAAGATATGGTAATCCGAAATATCTATCAGTAGAAAGCCCCGAGAAGAGAAGTCTAGGGAGCCCCAGGAACTCAGGGGTGGCCAACAGTAGTGCATACATACCTACGTCAAATTCACTTTTTACCAGAGAAATTTTACTGGACTGGTTTAAAAAGTAAGAAATTTTTCAGAATGATAAAATAGTCAAAACTATCAAACTCGGTCAAAAAACGTTTTAAATGTAATTTACTCATTAGCTAAAACTACAACTGGTTTGTGAGGAGAAATGAGATTTTTAAAGAAAAAGTTAGCTATGAGCTGACAGCTACAGCTACAGCTATTAGCTGCTATCAAAAGCTAATTTTTTTTATAGCTAAAGCTATTAGCTGTACATTTCAACTAACAGCTAATTTAGCTGTCCCTCAACAGCTAATTTAATTGCAGCTAAAAAAAATTAGCTACAAGCTAATTTAGCTGTTAGTTAAAATTGTAGCTAGCTAATAACTGCTGTTGCCCAACACTGCCAAGTGGGTATTCTCAATACGACGAATGTTCAGTTTTATTCCACAAGATTCCAGATTCTGAAGAATGCATAAACCCCACAGTAAAGTTGACTTATACTAGAAGCCAGCTGTATTTATCCTGTGTGCAATTCTTTGCCTAAACAACTTGGGGACCCAAGTAATGTTAGCCGTTCTGCCTGCAAGAGGCTTACCTATATTTACTTGGATAATAAATTTAGGGCCGGAGAACGCTGAAACTATTCTGAATAGTATATATATGTTTAGTTTTGCTAGGCAGGAAACAACATATATATTTATGTTATCGTTACGTTTTAGTGTAATGTAGTGAATGGAACCAATGTAGGACTCCAGTATTTACAGTCAGAAGAGTTATTGTTATTTCCGTTTCCATCTCCTTTTGGACTCGTTTAGGCGACTCTAGCCTGTCAACACAGGCCTTGCCTAATGACGAGTAAGTAGGGGAATGAGAGACTACTCCGTGAATCCACCCGTGATACTAACCTGCGGCGGACATGAACAAGCCCCTGCTATTATTGCTCGCACATTCCATTTTACTGGTTAGCCCAGCTTTGATTTACTTTCTTTGCGTTGTTTTCATTCTCCCCGACTTCCCTCCCTCGATTAAGGTATTCTAGTGAGGTTGACTTCGTGAGATGGGTGATATTTTGGTTAAAAGGCCACGGCGAATGGCTACACATACCTACGCCTGGTAGGGGGCCAAGTTGTAGGACCCCCAGGGGGATTTTGGTGGAAAAAGGCCGGGGAGAGAGGCACCGCACGCCCGGTAGGGGCAGACACATCAATACTAGTTGACTCGGGCCGAGGCAAATGTTCATGAGATAGGTGGTCGTGGTGGAAAAAGGCCGGGGAGAGAGGCTCCGCACGCCCGGTAGGATCACGCACTTGTTGCCTCGGGCCGAATTATTACTCAAAGCCTGAAGTATATTGCCCTTTGGTGTTGTGCGGGTTAGTATCACAGGTGGTTTTAAGGAGTAGTCTCTCTGTGTAAAAAGGCCGGGGAGGAAGACTACAGCCACCCGAGTGGTAGCACAAGTACGAAATAACACATCTACACAACTACATGCTCCAGAATTCGTCATTGTCAGTGTTGACGATCGTATCGTGGGATACAACTGCGTATGCGTGGGACAATTCGGTCAATACTTTATCGTATCTGTTTGTGACATTCGAGCTCGATCTGGTGGGACGTACCATTTCTACGCTCCCTCCCCTTCTTTCAGCTACTGTGCCTCCCAACCCACTCCACACCTGACTTCGTGTTAAAACTTGGTGTTACCTTTTCTAACCCCCCCCCCCCCGCCGACAATGGGCAATTGTTGAGGGTTATTAATCCTCCTTTTTTTAAGCCAAATTCTGTTCGGTAATGGAAATTAACACTTGTTGACCAGATAATGAGGTGTTTGTCAGGAAGTAGGCAGAAAACGAGTGAAATCTGAATTCCTGAGTTCCCACTAGAAATAGGTAAATTTCTAAGTAGTTCAACTCAAATTCCGCTTAGAACAAACACTTGCATCACTAAATGAGGTACAGAACTTCAATGGACAGATGTATGGAACCGAAAATTTATAAATTTAAAAAGTCTCAAAAATCAAAAAGATGAGGAGGTTCATGAAGGCCACCAGGAAGATTTCCCATTTCTAATGTTGGGTTGTTGGCAGCACTAAGAACCTTCGCCTCCAAAGCTTTGCTCCGCCTCCTTGGGCCAACAGCCAATCAGATGTCAATAGACCTAATACGTCATTTCTAGCCGCATTTTTACTTTTAATCGCTCATTTTAGAAAACGGGCTTCAAAATACCATTTTTGCAAGAAATCTGAATATTATTTTCTAATTTAAAAACAAAAATAAAACAAATTGACGACAATTCTCTATTGGTAAGAGATTGAGATTTCTCTTTGTGGGATTTTGGATGAAGAAGCTGCAGATTCATGAAGGATCTGCCCCAGATAAAAGGCGACGTTGTCGATACCTTCTGTTTCTCGGAAGTTGGATTACTAATACTACTCTTACTAATTACTACAAATACTATTACTAATTACTCTTACTAATTATACCTGTAGGTTTCTTCCTCTTTCTTAACTTGGCCTCTCTCATACAAGGGTCCAATCAACTTCCTAGATAAGTTGGTGGTAGTAACGAAGTGTATTATTCATCGGTGTATAAAAACTACTATTTATACAACCCATTCTACTCCCAACAGTATCTCATTGCATCGCATCAGGCCGTATAGATACCTCGCTCCGCCACAGACGGCTCAATCTAATAATCCTGCGCACCATTCCTACTATTCAAAGGCTGAAATAACTACACGAGGGAAAAAACCATAGACCAACTTCTATTCTTTTTTAAAAATTTATATTCAACTACTGATAAAGTATCAACATTTCAAATGAGCACCTAACAACAATCCTCACAGGTAAACTATATGTTGCTAACAAGAAACAATGTTAATTGCTAAAAGTCCTCGGATAAAATAGCGATATAAAAATAAATGAGAATCAATCACAGCAGCGTGTTGAAATACACGGAATACAAATCTGTCACGTCACTTTGAATCACAGGTTCTTGACATCAAAAGTTGTAGGTTCAAATTAAAAAATGATATATTATATGAATTTAATTGACGAAATCAGAACAAAAATCATAACCCTGATGTACAAAATGTAAATAAACTGCAACTAACATATTTGCACAGTTAATGTAGAAAAAAGTAAACAGAACTAACATATTTACACATTTAATGTAGAAAAAAGTAAACAGAAGGTCCGATCTCAGACACGTGGACAGTCTTGAAAGTTGCGCTTCCGACAGCGCTGAACATATCAGCTGGTGGCCTGTGTAAAGAAATGAGAGCTGGTTATCACGACAGAGGGTCGTACGGGTCGTAGTTATCGTTTTCGGGCTCTAAAAATTCCTCCTCTTCATCAACATCATCTTCATCTTCAATCACCAGCCCACTTCTGCCTTCTTCGTTCACCAGCTTCCTTTCCGACTTCACTCTTGACTTGAATTTCTTGTAACCTACAACGGAGGACAAGACAGACTTTTTTGAAGGGCAAATGCTGGGGCTCACGTTGCTTCGTCTCTGAAAGGCTTTGCAGTGGACCTCTACGCCATTCAAAGGGTCAAATTAATTTGATAGTAAGAAGGTTACGGTGGTGAACAGTAATATTATGCGCGATCCTGGCTTCCCAGCGGTGGGCTTCCTGTGGTGGTGGTTTTGTGGAGAAATAAAAACAAAAACCGTCCTGAGGGGGTTGTGTGTATTGGTGGACACTGATTTCGACAAAAAAAATGGTTGGGGGCTGTGGAAATTATTTGTACATAAGTTGCTTGTAGGTATCCTGGAGTCTGTATCAGCATGAGTTGATGAAGGTTAGTCCAATGGCTGCAATGTTGTAGTAGCTTGTTGACATTTCAAGTTTGGCCTGTTTTTGCTTTGTTTTAATCGACAATTTTGTGACTGATGATCTCACTGTCTATGCCTACTAAGAATTGAGACTGAAGAAGACCTTTTTTGTCGAAACCGGTATCCACCAACACACACAACCCCACGAAGCTGTTGGTTTTTGATTTTATTTCTCCACGAAACCACCACCTCAGGGAGCCCACCGCTGGGAAGCCAGGATCGCGCATACTATTAATTTGAGTGCATTGCAAACTTCGAGGGTCCACGTGATCTGTATGTAATAAGGAAAAAGGTACGTCTAACATTACACGTTGATAGGTAGAAGGAGATCTTGGAAAATTATAAGCAGATGATATTGATACAAATTTTTAACAAATTAATTTCTGTTTCCACATTAACAACACTGAGCAACTAACAGTGATAAACCGAATGAAATATCATGTATTCGATTTTATTTTAACTGTACTAGAAAAAGTTCACAAGAGTGAAATATCAAAACAGAGGGACGAAATATAAGAAATAATAATAATTTCCAGTCATGCAGCATGGCTATAAGAGCGAATTTTCAAAGAAATATTCGTGCTATTTTGTAAAAAGATGATATAGCGAGAAGCCATACCACTTTTCGTAAAATTATATAATTTTATTCGTGATTTTAGCCATTTCTATCGATTTTGGACCCTTTTGAAGTCATACCTGATCCATTCTTTTTTTGAGAAACTATTTTTATCATCGAAATAGTCCCTTTTTCTGTCTTGAATCACCATCTCACACGTCAGGTGAATTAATTTATTGATTTTAGCCCGTAACACCAATTTTTGACCCCTATTCTATATGAAAAACAAGTGAAATTATTTCCAAATAGGTAGGCTGTAAGAATAGATAGGCTGACACCTATATAAAGGAAAAGAGAGAAGCGGCACAACTAGAGAAAAGTGAAGGAACGAAGATGAAATATGTATGACTCGTATAATTAATAATATATGTATAATTTGGATTGTGTAACGAGGAATTACGGAATGGTGGAGTAAGAGAGGGCCACTTGGTTTTTGAATAACGCGCCTGATCAAGTCAATCAATCTCGACCTTCTCACCCATTAATAGAATTGTCGTGGTACCCCTCAAATTCCTACATTTACCATTCCTATGTAATATGGTAAAGATTTAACCAAACAAACGAAGGGAACGACGAGCTGAGCGACGCCACGGGGAAAATAGGAGAAGGGTCCCCTCCATCGACCGCCATCACCCCTCAACGGTCATAACGGCCATTGATGGATGGGGGACGGGTGGAAAGGGGCCTTTATAAGCAGCCCCGCTAGCCCAGCTCCTCATTCAACTGACCACTCTCCGACTTGTGACTTCTCTCTCAACCTCCTTACACCCTCCCTCTCTCCTACCCTTCTCCTGCGCCTGCTGTGGCTATCACCACAGCAGGGGTATTCATTCAGCTGTGGGACGCCTCCTTCTCCTCTAGCACCTGCTGGGGTGACAACCCTGGGGTGCTAGTCTCCTTCCTCCTGACATCTGCTGTGGTGATAACCGCAGGACGTCTCTCTCTCTCCCCTTCTTCTTCTCCTTTTCTCTCCCTCCCTCCCTCCCCTAGCACCTGCTGTGGTGGTAACAGCCGGGTGCTAGTCTCCATCTTCCCGGTATCTGTAGTGGTGATAACCGTGGGATACCTTCCTTCATCTAGCACCTGCTGTGGTGACAACCACGGGTCGTTAGCAAAAGAATCCTGCAGACCACATCCTTCACTCGTGCACCCAAACCAACCTTCCGCCCTACTGTCATAAGCCCACGTCCAGGCTTATGACAATAACATATACACACACATATATTAATACATACATAGGTTAATCAAAACTCAACATCTCCACTTGTAGAAAATTTTCAGGAGAGCCAAAAAACATGACACCCACGTCAGCTGTCACACTGCCGCCCTACCTTTCTTGAGTGGAGAGGGGGAAACCACGCTGTATGGGCGGCTGGTTACACGCCTTCTCCCATTACATGGTAGCAGAGCGTGGTTGGTGGGTACGTGCTGGATTTTATCCTCGGTATATTCATCCGATTTATATTTTGAGAGCTTCTCCAGAAGGAAGAGCTCTGAAGTTTTCCAGAAGGAATCCTCTTTTTAATCCCCCTTTGTTTTATAACATACACTTAGGCCGTTCAGTTTTCTTTTATAGCTCTATATTTTTCCCTTTTCTATTCTTCATCAAATTGAGCTATTATAGGCGTGCAAAGCTTTTTCGATATTTCTTCTCTTTCATGGGCAAAAGTTCCCAATTTTAAAGGCAAAAAATGCCGATTTAAAAATCTAGCGGACTACCTGTCTCAAACAGTCCCATTTATTCCATGTTATGATGGAGGTTATTAGTCACCTAGAGGTTACCTCTGACAACTACATTCCCCCTTTTTATTTCCGAGTCAGCCAAGTGATATTTATAACGAGTTAATTTCTCCAACAGTAAATAAAGCAATAGTTACCATTACGATGGAAGCTATCAGCTTTGGAATTTTTCAAATGGATTACTCCTGAATCAGAACTCCTCAATACTTTCTGTCCCGTGTCAATATTAACTTCACATAATATTTATTCTTCAAATAAGTATGTTTTTAAGGGGAGGAGTGTGACTGTTTATGGGAATCCCGTCCATATTGGATCCGGGCTCTCTCCTGATCTTTTTGACACGCAGCTGATGGGGCGGTCGATTCGCGAAAACGAATCGTCAACTGGAGGCACTGCGTATAATCAAACCAATGACTCCAGGGGCAGCTGTCACACTGCCTCCCTAACCTTTCTTGAGTGGAGAGGGGAAACTACGCTGTATGGGCGGCTAGTAACACCCCCTCATCCGTTACAAGTTGTTTTTATTTATTTTTAGCATAATTATGAGTATAGGATGGTTGTGCCACCCTATGTTGTTGGCTGATACTCGTACTCGTCGATTGCTCCCTACAATTCGCATTTCAAAACAATCTCCTGATTCGATTTTAACAGATTTCTCCAACACCTATAGTCTGGCAGATTTTTCTTTGTGCATGGGTGAAAGTGGGCTTCAGCCCTCAACCGTCCCTCCCCTTACCTGTGGGGACCCACGGCCCGCCAAGTGTAGGGAAAATTCCCTACCGCATTATCGTGAAAAAAAAAAGTGTAATACGAGGATTCACCTCCAACTTTGACAAATTATGAACAGCAACTCTTTCATTCGTTAAAAATTTTGAAAACTGGCTCAAAACCACAAATTTTTTCAAGTTTTTATGTTTCATGTGCTATTTTAAATTTCAAATACGAGAGTTTAAATACGATTCTACGCTAATCTGTGCATAAATTGATTATTCTCATTATAATAATTGGTCAGGTGAACAAGTCATGCAAATTTTCAACAAAATGTCACAATTTCGAATTCTTTCTAAATTTAATGCATGCTACATTTGACCCTAAAAATCGACCAAATCTAATGTGTTCAAAAGTTTATGAAATGTTGGACAAACTTCGAATTCAAAAAAGTAGGGTCTAACTCAATTGAAAGTTAATAACATTATTTTAAACATTTTTATTATAAACTATTTACTCTTAAAACAGCATTTGACGAATTTTATAGGTGCGCTAACATTACTACAATATAAATAATAGAAACCATCAATCACTGGGGCATTCTGTATACTCCTTCAAGTGTGGGGTTGTTTTCTTGATCAGAACAACTCATCTCTTCACCTTCGGATCCAGAGTCGAAGTCATTTTCTTCTAAGCGGATTATCAGCTGTTGCACATTCTGCTCTAGGCCCATCTCTGCCTCCCAAGCTTCTTCAATTATTTTTTTCGCGTGATGTACAGCGTTGAACCAATTTGCAGGCGTCACTTCCTCTACAGCTTCTCTTGTCAGACGTTCTACCGCACTCAGGGCGAACTCTCTATTTTTCCTCGCAACATCGTTTTTAATTTGCGCCCAAATAAGTTCTACAGCATTGTACTCGCAATGATAGGGGGGCAGTCATATGACTGTGTGGCCACACTGTTCTGCTAGCTCATCCAACCCCAACCTGATGGGGTTCAGAGCAAAAGTGAGAAAGGTGGCCGTAGGGTAGTTTGGCACCGTTCGGTTGGGGTAACTGACCTCCCTCCAACGACTCAAATGGTGGTGTGGAGAGGGTGATCCCATGCACACAGAAAAATCTGCCGGACTAAAGCAGCGATTGTCCAGTGCTCAATAAGTTAAGCGGATGGAAAGAAACAAATTGAAAATAAAAATGTTGGAAGATGACCGCAATGATCAACTGTGATGTACCTCTTTCAAAATGAATGTCCAAAAGATCTTCCTCATCTCTGTGACTGAATGAAGCATCTTCTGGATCTACCTTGATGCGGAGGTCTTTCGTTTCTAAGTGGGTCAGTCGAGGCCAAGAATAACCTGGAGGAAGGAAGTATATAATGAAAACTTCAATACCAAACGAACATTACTTACATATTTGTCACAGAGCTGATATTTATTCATTCAGGCTGATATTTACTCAGTAGAGAGGAATGCAATGTTACATGTAAACTGCTCTTTACCTACCTTGGATCCTCTTGAAAACCGTTATCCGCAAGCAGGTCGCTGTCAACTTCTCAGACACGCTGGTCTCATGCACGGGTCCAAATAAATTGATTCGCTTCCAATACTCGTCAGTTCCAGACTCAACGTTTACTATCGCACTAAACAAAAAATAATAAATCATTAAAATTAGCATAATAAGGAGTACCCAGGACTTCTGTTTATATTTTAAAATGAAAGCAGATTCCATTCTAAGAAGTCTCTGTGCTGCAACAGACCGAACTTCACAATCGATACTGAATTTCTTACCATCATCCAGTCTTATCATAAAATTGTGCATTAATTAAAACCTTCTGATTTCTTTGCTTTACGTATTTAATTTTGTATTAAGCTCAGTTTTCACATATTAAAGCTATTTTTATTGTTCCACGATTATAAATATATTTATAACATGAAAGACTTCAAGAGGTCAATAGTATTTGTTTCATAAAGTATGAAAACTAGGTCAACGAACATTGAAACTATCGAGGGTTAGATTGCCACAGCCGTGTAATTGAGTGAGAGTTTCGACAACAAATGACGTCACACTGAGCAAGGGGGTACGGTCCAGGTGGGAGGGGGTGCAATGACGTCACTTGCTGTCGACAATTTGAAAGCTCATAGAAAGAGAACTTCATCGTACCCTACGTGTTGTATTCACAGCTTGCTTCTACGTTTTTTGTCCAGACTTGACGCCATGTATGGACATAGATTTGTATTCACGGCGAGCAAAATGGACGAAAGAAAAGTTAACGTTACCGGGACTTCACCATGCCAAAGTGGAACGAAAGCAATACCGAAAGAGGTTAGCATCTGATTTCGGTCGCCCTATCCGCCCTTTCCGTTTCGGTGTGAGGGTACTGCAAAAGCTCTTTATTTATGACCTACCAAAACGAAACGGAGACGAGGACTGACGTCAATTTTGTAGATTTGGAGACACGGGACCATGTATTTTATGGTAATAGTACTACTGTCTTGTCGCCAGTAGATCACCGGTGTCTTCAGAGGAGCACAGCGCACCAGAAGTGGATGATCCGCTTCATTCAAGCGACTCGGCAGCTTAGGTGACTCGCGCTCACAATTTTTTTCGAGATCAGGCCACATTATGGCTTTTGCAGGCGTGACTCGACTGCTTTTAGGCTGCAACAGATACAACGACCATTGAAGTTCTTCAAATTAATTGAACCAAAATTACCAAAATAAGTTTAAATAATAGCAAGTAATGAAAGTCGGTTGATAAACAGGTAAATGCTGCAAGCAAATTTGATGAATAGCAAGTCTCCGAAAGCTGACAACTATTCTGTTTCCAGTGAGACGGATAATCTAGCAGTCAATCCGCAACATCCCTGTTTAGGCAACTAGCCCAGGCAAATCATACTTCCGCCAACAACAAACACAAACAGTTTACCTAAAGCTGGAAATGATTTTAAACAACTTTGGTCGTCCCAAATAAGAGTAATATGAGTATACGACATTCTGAGGTGGAACTTTTGGAAGCGAAAAAATCGCGAAATATTGGCAACCTTTTCTGATTTTAGCATCTGAAGGGTGCATCGTACAGAAACGTTTACGCTGCCAAAATTGAAGAGCATTAAATTCTACGCCGAATGATTACCTTGAACATCAACTTGGTCAGCGGTTTGGTCGGAAACAGGCTAAATTTTCCCATTTTGAATGTAAAGTTTGTTTTGCACAGTTTCACACGGACGCTTACTAAAAAAGTTATTCCAAATAAAAAATTTCATAAAGTTGAAAAAAATCAAATTCAATTAAAAAACTCAATATCAATTTAATTTTCAATGCTGTACCACATTCTGCGTTCGAAGTACCTATTATTAATACTCAATTTGAAAATGTCAAGTTTTAATTATGTAGGTAATTAAAATTTTACACTGACATGTTAACAATACGGGTGCTATGAACGCAAATTTTATGCCCTACTAATTTTACTTTACTATATGACATTTTTGTATCTGGAATAACCGTTTTTGACACTGAGCATAACACACTTTACAGTAAAAACGGGAAAATTTGCCTGTTTTTTGACTGCCAATTCCGAACAAACCGAAGAACCGAATTTGATGTTTGAGGTAATCATTCGATGCAGAATTTAATGAATGCTCTTTAGTTATGATGATATGAATAAAATTTTCTGTACACTGAGATGTTACCTATATGCCGTAAACTGGGGGGGGGGGGAAATACCAAAATTTCGCGGTTTTTTTGGCTCCCTAAAGTTTGGCTCACCTCAGATCCAACGCAAACTCACATTGCTCTTATTTGGGATGACCAAAGTGTTTAAAAATCATTCCCAGCTTTATGCAATATTTGCGGTCACGGCCTTATTTTGGTCTAATTTGCCTGGGCTAAACGTGAATTTCCTCAAGTTACTTACAAGGATTTCACGTTCAACCATAGCTACACCTTCGGGTCTAGCGCTCGAGCAAATGCAATAATATCTTCTATGTCCACTTCATCAAGGTCGAGATCGCGAATTCCCGATTTCTCTGCTTCTTCAGGAAGTAAGTCGTGTGTAGGAAGTGTCGGGCTATTCGCATTACCGTCCGCAGGTGCACAATCCCAATCTCGTTGACCAAGTCGTCTTCATCATCGACGGCGAACTGTTCCGATTCAAATGCTTTGACTTGTGCATAAGCATCGAGTAAATCCGATTCATCGATATCCAGAGAACCCTGAACTCCGTAACCCATGTCGGAGAATTTCTTGTTCACTGTGGTCGGAGCGTCCCATCGACGTCTACCAGGATAACGTGGTAACGTCTACCGCCAGTCATTAAACCTTTTACATCGTAGTCCATAACCTGAAATCAAACACCAGAAAGAATGGTATAGGTAAAAGAAAAACGGAGTAATTGAAAAACAGTCTATTTCCACTAATACACGAAAAACGCAAAAAAACACTGTTATATACCCAGTTTCGGTGATCAAACCATCGTCAGTAAACCGGTATAAACAGTGTTTTTTGCGTTTTTCGTGTATTAGTGGAAATAGACTATTTTTCAATAACTCCGTTTTTCTTTGAAATGGGTTTCCACGATTTCGTCGCGAGTGATTTAGTTCGTAATGGTATAGGTATTTGTTGTGACTCCTAATGTTAGAGTAGGTTTGGGTAAGGTGAAGGATGAGTGAGATGAGAGATTGGGTAAGGTGAAGGATGAGAGATTTTTACCCCTTAGGAGTCTTTTCAGGTTGCTAACGCCCCGCGGTTATCACAACAGCAGGCGTTAGCTGGAGAGGAAGCTAGCACCCCGCGGTTATAACCACGGCAGGTGCTAGATGAAGGAAGGTATCCTGCGATTATCACCACAGCAGATGCTCGATGAAAGGAAGGTGTCCCGCGGTTATCACCACAGCAGACGCCAGGAGGAAGAAGATGAAGATGAATGAAGCGGTTATCACCACAACAAGTATTCTACAAGGGAGCACCCCACGGTTATTCACCACAGCAGACGCAAGGATGGGTAAGAGAGAGAGGAGGTGTAGGTTGAATGACCGAAGTCGTGGGTAAGAGCGGGATCGGTCGAATGAAGAGCTGGGCTGGCAGGGCTGCTTATAAAGGCTCCTTTCCACTCGTCCCCCCCATCCATCAACGGCCGTTAAAACCGTAGAGGGGCGATGGAGGGACCCTTCTCCTATTTTCACCATGGCGTCACTCAGCTTGCCATTCCCCTCGTTTATTTGGTTAAATCTTTATCATATTACATATAAGTGGTAAATGTAGGAATTTGAGTGGTACCACGACAGTATTTATTTACTAACACTACTGTAAAAGAACCCAATTACTACTACTACTACTACAGGGTGGGGCCCGGGGAACTTGATGATTTGTATTTGGCGCCAATCGGCTTGGGGTGGACGCATAAGGCTGGGGAGGGTCTCGTGCCTTCCGTACACAGAACTCCAGTTCTGGTCGGCAATCCATCATTTGTTGGGTGGACAAATTCAGGGTGAGTGGAAATGTGCAAAAGAAAAACCCCGTGCCGACACGAAGTCTTAGAACTTGGTCCTTACTTCTTCAAAGAAAACAACCGTTGCGTTACATTGACTTCAGCACGCTATTCACAAATGACTGAGGAATTTTTCCTCCCAAACCTCGAAGAATGGACCTGGGGGACGTTTGGTTCCAACAGGATGGAGCGACAGCCCACATGGCACGATGTTCAATGGGAGTTCTGAGGGAACACTTCCCGGACCGCCTCATCTCTCGGAGGCGACCTTCCATGCGCGCTCACCAGGTTTCGCGCCCTATGAAGTTATTTTTATTTTTAAGGGGGTACCTCAAATCCCTTGTTTGCAACGATCATCCGTGGACACTGGCTCACTTGAAGACAAACCACCAAGACACCGATCGATATGCTGGAAAGAGTGGATAGAAATTTCAAAAATCGTTTGACTCAGTGTACTGACAATGGGAGCCGTCACTTAATGACGCTATTTTTAAAACGGTGTTAAACAAAACTTCAAACCATGCCCTTTCAGAGAAAACAAGAACTAAACTGATTTATCTGTAACACTTTTTTTCTTATCCACCTTTTAAACCAGCAAGTTACCAGGCCCCACCCCGTATAACACACTGCGTCTGAACATCCTTTAACAAAATGATACACTACCCTAAAACTTCATCGGTTTTACTTCCATGTTCCAGTTGAATAGGAATGGAATTGTGGTAATACCGTCAAAAACAGGTGTTCGAGAAAACCATGGAATCTGTTGAGAAGTTATCAAAACACCACCCAACTTGTATCCAACTATTAATAAGAATATGGAAGTATTCTGTGGCAATTTCCACACCTTAACGTTTTGCATGTTATAGTGACATAATTATGAACTTGTTTCACCTCATTCACAAGTATCCTCCAAATCTAGAATAACCCGATATTTTTCATTAGTCCTTCCCAGTATATTTTTAGAAAGTACCTACTACTTTCCAAGCTATTCGAAATTTTGAGGTGACTCTTGACGCACATGCAGTGATGGGTTCCAGCGGAACTTATTTTTGGGGAACTTTCAGGGGAATATTCCCGGGAATATTTCCAAAACGGGAATTTATCCAGGAATTTTCGTTTTTTTGTTGCTGAGAAATCCGTTTTATCCTAGTTCAAATATTACTTGACCTGCCCTATTGTTTTGGATGCCATCATTCTTGAGATAACATCAACGAACACTGCATAGATCCTTCAGATTTTACTTCTTGATGGTAAAAAATATGCCTTACATGTAATAAGCATACCCTGAAATATGTGTAAATATAGATGAATAGTTAATATAACCAACTAGACGACCAGATGAAACGGACATGAAAAACTGAACAAATTTCTTATCAAAAATGTATGAACCAAACTGTAAACTAAAAATCGTGAAATGTGAAAATCGGAGCCCGATTGTGACAGAGTGGGGTTCCTCGTCACTAGTATCCCTGGGGGATGGTTTGGATATTTTGGTAATCGATACATTGCCTTACGATTCCTCGATCTACCGAAAACCGATACTAATCGATACTTTTAGACTGGGTTTCCAACCCGCTTGATGAAAACTAATGGAAGTGGTGGTTGTGAACTTCCTCCATAAGGTTATCTTATAACCCAAATGGCTTCCATGAACTCTCCCAGTTTTTTCTTATTGATGAGGCTCAATGGGTGACACATTGCCTTCAAAGTTTGTTTTTGTGCTACACAGGTACTGCTGTTCAAAAAAAAAACCGTTTTGCAAAAAGGAAATCTAGTTTTGAGAAAAACGCAGGGTAGTTTTTAGACTGTAAAATGGGCATTCTTCAATATTTTCCAATGATTTTTTTTGCAATAGATTTTTTTGCAAGATTTTGTTTTGAATTTAGTATTTACGTCAGTAGCAGCGAGGGCGCACCAATTTTGGAAGAATACACATAAATTTATGTAAGCAACTGCTTTTCTCCGTTGTAGAAGATGAGGTAAATTTTGCTTCAAAAAACGTTAGGTCTGCCACTGCTTTTCACTGTAGTCGCTGGAGTTTTTTCACCCCTTTCCCAAAGAGAAAAAACAGTACCTACCTTTATTTTTCCTTGTAAAATACGACTTAACGCGATGTGGAAGCCACAAACGGTCGATCACTCGAAGCTTCTTGCGCTCATCACAAAATTGAAAAACGGTACCGCCTGACGAATTCAGACAACTATGAGAGGGACACAACAGAGAAAAACAGTACTGTCCTGATGACCATTGAATTAAATTCACTGTTCCAATGAATTAACCCCGCAGGTCTGGGATCTACTGTTTTTATTTATTTGTAGGAAGAACTACTACCGCGCTTCGTCGCCCGAAAACCATCAAAAACTAGAAAAACCGTAGACGTTTTCCTTGAGTAACTTTTTTTAAGGGGCATTTTCCCAACTTTTACAACTAGATACCAAAATAAGTCTTTAAGATACGAATCCAGCCACACCAAAATCTCTAAATTGGAAAAAATCGAGTCTACGGCTTTTTTACTTTGGAAGGCAGGGTATGTATCTAATCGTTAAAATAATCCAAAAGGCGAAATTTCGAAGTTCCCGATTTTTATGGAAATTTACATGTTGGTAAATATTCCCGGGAAATTTCGAAGTTCCCGGGAAACTTTCCATGGAAATATTACCGGTGCCCATCACTGCGCACATGCCTTTCCAGCTAGACACACAGGGATACCTCAAGGAGATGGCATCAAAATATGACAGTAGAGTTGATC
This sequence comes from Leptopterna dolabrata, assembly GCA_954871275.1. NCBI lineage: Eukaryota > Metazoa > Arthropoda > Insecta > Hemiptera > Miridae > Leptopterna > Leptopterna dolabrata. The sequence continues at coordinate 86,646,876 of OX940975.1, read as the reverse complement.
AAAGTTCAACATCGCAAGCAATCTACCTCCCCCACTCTCACTCTCATTCTTTAAAAAAGCAAATCTAATTATACAAACCTTTACATAAAATTCACCCAGCATTCGTCTCTGGATACGAGGTTGTGGAATGCATCAATGGCATCCTGTGACCAATTGCCAGAAGAATCTTCAGGAAGGGGACCAGCCAATTTGCACTCGATAGCCTGAAAACAGTCAATTTAAGATTATTTGTAATCAATCTAAGATTATTCAAGATTATTTGTAAATCAATCATTTAACACATTCAAACCGACGTGACGCGAATCCGCGTCATCCTTCCCAAGCCAAAACACCGGCATGACGCGGGATCAGCGTCATCGTTCTGTGTGTTTTAAAGGCGGCATTGAAAATAGCCGGACGGTCGGATAGTCTCCTAACTCTCAGGAAACCTTTGTTGGATTGTAAGCTTTCAGAGGGCAAAGTTCGTTTTTTAGTCCCCCTCCACAAGTTTTCGAGTTCCTGTGCCTTGAACGTCAGTCTGCTCCCTCAGATCACCTGTTCACCCCAAAGTGTTTTTTACTGTTTCTTTGCATTTTTTATAATTGTGATTGAGCCATTTCTACCAACAACAATGAGCCTAAGTCCAACAGAAAGGTAATTCCTTCATGTTATTCTATTATTTTGTTTTTTTCTTCGATGTCTCCAATGTATTTTCTGTTCAATCTCCTCATCCTGCATTCTTACTTGCATCCTTTGAAATCGCAGGTATATTCAGATGAAGAAATTCGAACATTTCTCGATGATTTTGTGTTCGGACAAGCCAAAACACCGGCATGACGCGGAATCCGCGTCCATAATTAATTCACCTATAATTACGTTCCTATGCATGGAACAATAATTTTTATCATAGTTGCTGTGTTCCCACATCTCTAACATACTAAAAATGGAAAAAAAATCAATTCGGTTTTCTGGATTTTTTCTGGTCCAAACCGATCGAGATTGAATGTGTTAAATAGTAAACCCTCACACGCAGACGAGTGATTCATTTTCATACCTGGAAGGGCAGTTTGACGACGAACTTCCAGGGGATTGTATAGACATCTTGGACTGGTAGTTTTACTCTATCGCCGTAGTCAGCAAAGAAAATCTCAGCTTCCTCCCCGATATGCCGCAAACTACGCCGCGATTCCATGGCTGGAAACATGAGGAAAAAGCTCGAATTCACGTGAAGTTGAGCTGGAGTAAACTTGAGGGTAGATAAGGACCCTGTTGCGAGCTGTATTATAAAAATCACGCATGAAGTAGGTATTTTTTAACCCTCCGGTGGGCGTGCCTCCCACAGTTGCACGAGTGGGCTCGTGCCACACCAAGTACGGCCAATTTAAAAAAAAATCATTCGTGTTCCAACACTAAATGAATAGAAACAAGCTGTGTACCCGCGCTTCGCAACGGTAGAACAGACACCCCCTTTAGGACAGGTACCACTTGAATGTACTCGTCTAGCTGAATCCAGAATCTAATTACAATCGGATTTACGTCCAACCGTTCAAAGTTATTATAAGCATAAACGTCCTCATAGAAGTGATTATAACACGTTTTTTAGTAGTATTTCATTCATAGCGTTTCAACGGATGGACAGATTCAAATGCGGATTTTTCATAAACCTTCCAGATAAATTCTGCGTCAAATGGTACCAGCCGCAACTTTCTACGTTCAGCCGTTCTCAATGATGCCGAGTAGTTTTGAAATTTCTGTAGACCACCCCCCCCCCCCCCCCCCCCCACCTCATTAACCTGTACCCCCCTCCCACTAACATCCTGATTGAAGTACCACTTGAATGTACTCGTCGAGCTGAATCCAGAATCTAATTACAATCGGATTTACGTCCAACCGTTCAAAGTTATTATAAGCATAACGTCCTCATAGAAGTGATTATAAACACGTTTTTTAGTAGTATTTCATTCATAGCGTTTCAACGGATGGACAGATTCAAATGCGGATTTTTCATAAACCTTCCAGATAAATTCTGCGTCAAATGGTACCAGCCGCAACTTTCTACGTTCAGCCGTTCTCAATTGATGCCGAGTAAGTTTTGAAATTTCTGTAGACCCCCCCCCCCCCCCTCATAACCTGTACCCCCCTCCCACTAACATCCTGATTGAAGTACCACTTGAATGTACTCGTCGAGCTGAATCCAGAATCTAATTACAATCGGATTTACGTCCAACCGTTCAAAGTTATTATAAGCATAAACGTCCTCATAGAAGTGATTATAACACGTTTTTTAGTAGTATTTCATTCATAGCGTTTCAACGGATGGACAGATTCAAATGCGGTTTTTTCATATACCTTCCCAGATAAATTCTGCGTCAAATGGTACCAGCCGCAACTTTCTACGTTCAGCCGTTCTCAATTGATGCCGAGACAAACAAACAAACAGACAAACAGACACTGTTTTATTATATGTATAGATAAGGGTATTAATGACTATAAATTATTAGCCAACTCAGTTCCACATTTTAATAGGACAACTGACTGGGGAACATACAAAAATTAAACAAGTTAATGACTGAATAATTTTAATCTAAAATCACCATAACAAAATTACAATATGACCAGGCTCGCTCATTCCAATCACAATGCTATTAGAGTTGTCGCAACCAAAAATTGACGATCGGGAGAGAGCACGTAAACGGAAGTGTACCTAACGTTCGAGACGTAAGTTTTAGCGTTTTCAAGACTTGCGTTGTCCAACACGACGTAACTATTGGAAAGATGCGTGTCGCGCATCTCAAAGCTACGTACTACGTAACTCTAGAATAAACTTCTTCGCAGATAACCAAATTTTATCTCCATGGCTACGCTATCCCGTCACCCCGAATTTTGTAGAAAGACAGGTGGAGCCGGCCTCGGGAAGGTTTTCCGCCGTAAGCGTTCTCTTTATTTTGCGTTCTCTTTAGGTATATTTGGAAGCTTGAACTTCATGTGGTTGGTGTACCTATTCATCTTGAGCACTGTCATCCGAAAGCCATGAGCACGGTGACTGCCTTGTAATTAGCAAGTATTGCGGGTATGTAAAATTATACAAAGGACCCAAGGTCTCACCGTGCCATGCGTATGGTTTTACAGTAAAAGGGCACGATTGCTCTTCTAGAAATTGTTCAAAACTCATACAAAACCATCAAAATGGTTACTATTACTGAATAATTATGTTACAAGCTAGAATGAGAATAAAGAGGTTAGCTTGAAGACAAATTATTACGTTAACTTCACTTCAAAATACGTCTGGAGTTGGGTGAACACGTAACTTTCTCATGGAACTCACATTGGATAGTTAGCATCCAAATTTGTCACCCTAGAACAGAGTTACGTCTTAGAGTTTCGTTTTTCGGAAAATGGTTGCGACAACTCTCTATTATCGAATTGACAAGAGACATAACTGACAAGCAATTAGCTTTCTAAGACGTTCGATTGGGTAGGAATGCCTCTGGAAGATTTTATAAGCTTGTCCAATGTAATTATTCATTTTTATGGACAGCGAATTTCGTCATCAGTCACCTGCAATTTGGCCGCCCTGTCAAGAGTACAAAAACGCTGCAAATCCCTGCACAACGGTTTATTATTTTGTATAGAATACCCTCCTGTTACAGATCACAGCTCTATGTATAGATAACCCTTCTATATAATATGATATGTACTATTCTATTATATACATATTATGTAGATCGCAGACCCTCCGTAGGTTAGTACCTAACCCCGTACTCGTTACTAGGTACCTACCTAAATCACGAGTTAAATGTTGCTAAAATAATTCTGCCGATGACAAACAGTACCTAACAAAAAGAAACACACATAATGAAGTTCTGAAAAGAAATTGTTGATGAGGAGTGAAAAAAGTTGCAAAAGTACCTACCAACAAACTCCAGCCCCTTCTACGTAGATGGTATAATGAACCGTTGTGTAATAATTTACCGTTGAGTAATGATTTACCGTAGTAATAATTTACCCATCAATAATACTTCAACGTTTGTTCAAGTTTCACTACCTACCAACAAACTCCAAAAGAGCCATCATTTTTCAAATTAAATAATATCACAGAACAACCAACTCGACTTCATACTCTGCCATTATATCTGTGGGACACTTGAGAACGTTTACATGTAGTAGTTCCTTGAACTACCCTTCGACAGCCCGTTCTAAGAGAAATTCGAATAAAAAAAAAAATTCGAATCTCCCGCCAACGGCGAAAAAACAGGGTTGCCCTCCCGCGGGGCGCCCCGTCACCGGCCGCACCGCGGCGCCGGCAACACTGGCGATGCCCCGATGAAACTTCACTTTTCTTTTGGCTGCCTTCTAGACAGTTCGTTCGTGCCGAGTTTTTTCGAGAGTTTTTTGTGATTGTGCTCGAAATTGGCAAGTAGAAAAACCCGTTTTTTCGTTCGCTGCGTCAAGGTAAGCTGTTGTTTTCAGTTTCCCTTATATTTCAGCGTTCAGGAGATTCGTGAAACATCGTTTTACGATGTTTACCCCGCGGTCCCCCCGGCGTCCTCGTGGTCCGGTTCTCGACGTTCTGGATCCGATTGATGTTGCGCGGAGATCTCGGGAGGATTTCGAATCCGATGAGGATGAACCTCGATATCTCCGAACGCGAGTGGATCGGGACGCCGATTATATTTCTACGCGGGGATACCGTGCGCGATCTCGCTCACCCCGGAGACGTGAGGTTAACCTCGTCGAGGGACCGCGCGTTTCTCGTAGAGATACCCGAGGGGCATACCGTTTTGATGATTATGGGGAGTTATCAATCGGAGATAGTCGTCACATTCGGAATGTTTACCCAACTCGCGAATTTGGGGAGCATTTCCGTGATGTCAATCGCGAATTGGCACGCGGTTTTCCCGATCGTCTTTCCCCGAGGCTTCACCCAGATCGTGAATCTGGGGGGTCTCTCGTCCGTGATACCGATCGAGAATCGGTACACCGACCTTCCGGCGACGATTCGGATCCCGACGACGCGTGGGGCGAAGGAGGGCCCGCTATTCCGCCCGCTATTCCGCCCCCGATAGCCCCGGTAACGGGGGACCCGACTAAAGATCGTGCGGGGGCATCAGGCTCGTCGGATTTTGCGGGTTTTACCCCACCGACGGTAGATTCGGCCCCAGATCCCGGCCCTGACGCCGATTTAGATCCCCAGGTGCTTCTGGCCCTGGGAGATAACCCCGCTATTCCGCCGCCCCCAGCTCCGCGAATTCACCCTAGTATCGCGGGTCGATGGGAACACCATTTGCGAAATGGTGTCCCACTAGAGGTATTTAATGCCCTTCGGACTAAATACCCGACCCCCGCGAACTTACCGGCGCTTGCGCCCCCAAAGATGAATCCGGAGATAGCGGCGTCAGTGGGAGGGGGCCATAAATCTGTGGACGCGTACTATGCCGGGATTCAACGGCAGTGCGCCACAGCCATTTCGGCCCTTGGTATGGGCCTCTCGTCGGTCATTGAGAGAGGGGGTGCGGCCGCCTCCGTCATGGGGGACAGCTATGTTAATATGTGCGATGCGGGGCGGGCCATGACGGCCCTATTTTATGATATAAATCGCACCAGACGTCGTCTTTTGTTGGCGGTGTGCTCCCCGGCCCTCGAGCAAATTTCTAAAAATGTCCCGCCATCAGAATGGCTTTTTGGGGATAATTTGGGAGCACGTTATAAAGAATTTCTTGGGATGACCTCCAGTGCTCGGGGCTTAGTGTCCCTTAAAAAACCGCCCCCCGCACCCCCTCGCCCTCAGCAGCCCTCAGGGCCAGTAAGTCTGCAACAGGGAAACGACAGAGGCCGAGCTGCTCGTCGGGGTGGGCAAGCTCACCAACAGGCCAACAGATCCCGAGGGAACCAGTCTTCCAGGTCACAACGCCGGCCATTCAGAGGGTCACACAGCCGGAATTAAAATCGGCGCCCTTACAGGTAATTAATCCTCCCTTAGGGGGTCGATTATTTAGATTTATAGAGAATTGGCGTACTATCACGGAAAATCCCGTAATTTTTTCATGGTTGAACGGGTTTGAGATACCTTTCCACACGAGACCGACCCCCAACCCTTATTTGCGCCCACATTCGTCAGATGAGGCGTTCATCAAACAATTTTCCATTATGCTAGACAGGATGGTGCGGGAGGGGGTCGTGAGGACATGTACCTCCCACCCAGGCCAGGTGGTTTCCCCCTTTTTCCTAGTGGACAAGGCATCAGGGGGAAAACGATTTATATTGAATTTGCGCTATTTAAATTTATTTATAGACGCCCCCCACTTTAAATTGGAGGATCACCGCACTATGCGGGACCTCATTGAGCCTGGGAGTTTTGGGGCGACAATAGATCTCATGGATGCATACTATATGGTGCCTATTGCAGAACAATCTCGAATTTTTCTCAGATTCTGTTTCCAAGATCAATTGTACGAATTTACGTGTTTGCCCATGGGCATGTCGGTTTCACCGTATGTCTTTCATAAGCTCATGCGCCCTATTGTTCAATATCTTCGATTACAGGGTATAAAGTGTGTGAACTACTTAGATGATTTTGGTATCATAGGGTCGTCTCAGGTGGAATGTGCCAGGAATGTCATCATTTTGTCGGACCTTTTACAACATGTAGGTTTTGTCATTAATGACGCCAAGAGTAAATTTTCCCCTTCACAACAATTTGTTTTCTTGGGGTTTTTGTTTGATACGGCGACCCTGACAATTTCGCTTCCGCAGGAGAAGCGTTTACGGATTAAGGAGTCTCTGGATAAATTCCGCAACCCACAAATCTGCTCAATTCGACATTTAGCGGGCCTCATAGGTACACTAGTGGCCGCGATACCAGCAACCCCCTATGGGAAACTATACACTATGCATTTGGAGAGAGTCAAGGTTGAGGCCCTAAGGGAAAATGACCAGAATTTTGACGCAAAAATTCAGTTACCACTATCCATACGGTCAGATATTGAGTGGTGGAGTAGCAACATTATGACGTTGTCTAATAGACTGCACAATGACGATTTTTCTCTCACTATCTCCACGGATGCGTCATTATCAGGTTGGGGGGCGACCTCCGGGGAGGCCACAATCAGCGGTTGGTGGTCAGTAGATGAGGCCAACTGGCATATTAACGCACTAGAATTAAGAGCGATTTAATTAGCCTTACATCATTTTTGTGACGTCGAGAGCGACCGCCGTATCCTCATCAGGGCGGATAATACCACGGCCATCAGCTGTGTTAATAGGCAGGGGTCCATGTTGTCCCACCGCCTGTTCGAACTATCTGAACGGATCTGGCGATGGTGTGAGCAGAGGCGTATTGTCATTTTTGCATCCTATGTCGCCTCCAAAGAAAATATAGTGGCCGATGAATGTTCTCGCCGTCTCCCTGGGATAACGGAATGGTCCTTAGGTGAGGAATTTTTTCGGGAGATCGTAAACGTGTGGGGGTGTCCCGACATCGATATATTTGCCTCTGCAGCAAATGCAAAGTGCGATAGGTTCCTCTCTTGGCACCCGGACCCTAGGGCATGGGGTGTCGACGCCTTCACCTTCTCCTGGGAAGGGTGGAGCTTTTATGCTTTTCCGCCGTTTGCGCTGATTCTCAAGGTGTTGCGCAAGATTATTACAGAGGAATCAACAGGGATAGTGGTTGTACCGGAGTGGCCAGCTCAGCCGTGGTACCCCACCTTTTTTGAATTATTGATCTCCGCGCCCCTGTATTTTGGTCCTAACGATCGCTTATTACATTTGCCTTTCAGGGACCAGACCCACCCGCGAGCGGACACACTACGCTTAATAGCAGGGAGGTTGTCCGGCAGGCGTTCGAGAGGCGAGGGATTAGCGCCCCGGCGGTGAACACTATTTTAGCCGCGCTATCACCCGCGACATATGCCCAGTACCAGGGTTGTTATCGGCGCTGGTGGGATTTTTGTGAAACAAAGGGATTGAGTCCATGGGACCCCAAGCCTCCGGTAGTGGTGCATTTTTTGCAGACTATCCTTCAGTACACATCGGTATCGTATGCTACCTTTAATACTTATAGGTCGGCCTTGTCCCTTATTGCGGTGGAGCCCTCCTTTGGTTCTGACCCCCTTATTTCCCGTTTTCTGAAAGGGGTGTCCCATATTCGTCCTCCGGCTGCGCGATATGACACGACGTGGGACCCACAGAGGGTGTTACAGTGGTTGGAAAGACCCGGTCAAGATTTCCCTTGGATCACACGTAAATTAGTCACATTGTTATTGTTAGCAACAGGACAGAGGCTCCAAACTATCGCCTCAATAAAGGTGTCGGAAGTGCAGATCCGTCCAGATCAAGGATTGGAGATCCGTGTCGCTGGCCGTTTGAAAACCTCGGCGCCTTATAGGCGGCAACCATGCCTCACGGTGCCGTTTTTTCCGCAACGGCCGCTCCTCTGTGTGGCGTCCCTTATGGCGGAATACCTCCAGGCGTCAGCATCTTTGAGGTCCTCAACCACGGAGGCATTATTTGTTATTACCCGGCACCCATACACGGCGGCGTCCCGCCAGACGATCTCGGGTTGGGTGACGGGGGTGTTGAGAGAAGCAGGAGTGGCGGACTGGTTCACGTCACATTCAACGAGGCACGCTTCGGTGTCAGCTGCAAACAGGGCAGGAGCCTCCTTGGACACAATTTTTAAAGCAGCAGGATGGACGAGGAGTTCGGCGGTGTTCGCCAACTTTTATAATAGGCCCCTAGTGGCCGACGACTCTTTTATTTCCCATGTGTTCCACCCCACGCCGGAGTCATAACGGCCCCACCATTGCTCCAGGTGAGGCGGGTATTTTTTGTTTATATTTAATTGAGTCCTGTGCCCTTCCCCCTTTTCTGAATGAGAGTGTTAGATCATCAATCAGATTAGCCTTGGTTTGTGCCTTCTTCCCTTCCTGAAGGAGAGTGTTAGATCACAAATAATTGGGTGATATGTGAATCGGGGCTTTCCAGCCCCGACATTGGCAGGCAAAAAAGAAGGGGGGGGGGGGGGGGTGACGTTAAACCGTGAGAAGACTAACTGAGGCCAAAGAGGGAGCCCAAGGAGGGGTAATTTAGGGGCTCCGGGCCTGGATTACACAGGTCTCACAGACCGTTTTTTCAATTTTTAGTGCCTGGTCTTCTCTCCGGGTGTTGTCTTCCCTAGAGCAACTGCCTATCTTGGTTTGATTCTTTAAACAAACTACATGTAAACGTTCTCAAGTGTCCCACAGATATAATTGATGAATAAACGAACTTGTGAAGTTCATTTATAATTATGTCTAGTGGGACACTTGAGAACGTTTAGGACCCTCCACACCCAGCCCTTTTGTCTTGGATTTGGCTGGCAGTTGCTAATTGTCGTTCTTCAAAGAGTGAAGTTTCATCGGGGCATCGCCAGTGTTGCCGGCGCCGCGGTGCGGCCGGTGACGGGGCGCCCCGCGGGAGGGCAACCCTGTTTTTTCGCCGTTGGCGGGAGATTCGAATTTTTTTTTTTATTCGAATTTCTCTTAGAACGGGCTGTCGAAGGGTAGTTCAAGGAACTACTACATGTAAACGTTCTCAAGTGTCCCACTAGACATAATTATAAATGAACTTCACAAGTTCGTTTATTCATCAAATATAATCAGGTGATCCCTACCAATGACTGGCCGTATTCACAAATTCCAATTGTGGGCGCGTCTCTGGTTACGAGATTTGGTTTGAATTCTATACAATTTCATTCACACTGGAGTCGAAAATGCCTGTCGGTGCAAACTTCGGGGCCTTACTGTGAACGAACGGCTGGACGTACGATGCTCCGGATGGTCTTAAAAAACTCGCAAGTTCAAGAACTATTTAAAACCGTAAAAATATTTACGTAAAAAAAATGGTATAGGCGTTTTGAAAATGTCAACCCCTATTTTGAACCCCTTAGAGATGACTCACAGTAACGTCGAGCTTCGAGGACCAACTAGACGCCGAACGGAACCTATAACCCGAATTTCATCAATTTTTTTTCATAGTAACTAAGAAAAGTGGCCCGTACGGCGTACGGCGGACAGACAGAAATATTTTTATTGCAGTTTTGGATTCTACATACCTTGAAACGTAAACCATCAAATTTTGAGGGGGGGTAAGAATTTTTTTTTTCATGCTCGATTCCAATGGTTCATTATTGAAAATAATAAACCAAAACAAAACATGATTACACAATGGTATTGCCATCTACCTACCTGCTTAACTGCACATCAATGTAAGTATAGAAAATACACTGCCAAGGTGATGGCACAGGAGCTTCCTCGTCACAATCAGAGTGACCCATTATAAAATAGAACAGACTCGGAAGCAAAATAACATAACATTACATTACATTACATTACATAACGTTAAATATACATATTACATAACATTACATTACATTACATTACATAACATTACATGAAATATACATATTATACATAGGTATTATACATAACATGACTTCCATAATACATTACGTCCATTATACATAACTAGCCTGACCGCTCGCTTCGCTCGCTATCCGAGATTCGCTGTACGCAGTATCGTGGAACCAACAAACGACGGAAAAATCCCATAGCCTACCGGGTATTTGTGCCCAATTTTATCAAAATCCGTCAAGCCATTCAGGAGTTGACCATGGTCGACCATATTTCCGCTATGGTCAGGGAATTAAAAATGCGCCTACGTTCAACTTGGGAGGCTACCGGATATTGGTGCCAAATTTGGTCGATATCCGTTGAGTAATTCGGGATTCGACCATGGAGGGGCCCATGGATGCGCTATGGTCGACCGCGGGAGTAGTCCGAAGGGTCGATCGTAGATAGAATTTCACGTAGATTACGAATACGCGATAAAAAATAGGGGTTACAATTTCAATTAACGAAGTTGACCATGGTCGACCATAGTTCCGCTATGGTGAGGGAATTAAAAATGCGACGTTGCACAACTTGGGAGCCTACTGGATATTCGTGCCAAATTTGGTCGATATCCGTCAAGCCATTCAGGAGTTGACCATGGTCGACCATAGTTCCGCTATGGTCAGGGAATTAAAAATGCGACGTCGCACAACTTGGGAGCCTACTGGATATTGGTGCCAAATTTGGTCGATATCCGTTGAGCAATTCGGGATTCGACCATGGAGGGGCCCATGGATGCGCTGTGGTCGACCGCGGGGGTAGTCCGAAGGGTCGACCGTAGATAGAATTTCACGTATATTACGAATACGCGATAAAAAATAGGGGTTACCATTTCAATTAACGAAGTTGACCATGGTCGACCATAGTTCCGCTATGGTCAGGGAATTAAAAATGCGACGTTGCACAACTTGGGAGCCTACTGGATATTCGTGCCAAATTTGGTCGATATCCGTCAAGCCATTCAGGAGTTGACCATGGTCGACCATAGTTCCGCTATGGTCAGGGAATTAAAAATGCGACGTTGCACAACTTGGGAGCCTACCGGGTATTTGTGCCAAATTTGGTCGATATCCGTCAAGCCATTCAGGAGTTGACCATGGTCGACCATAGTTCCGCTATGGTCAGGGAATTGAAAATGCGACGTTGCACAACTTGGGAGCCTACTGGATATTCGTGCCAAATTTGGTCGATATCCGTCGAGCCGTTTGGCCGTGCATAGAAGGACAGACAGACAGACAGAGCGCATGCGCAGGGCGAACCGCTGGCTCTATCATGTTGAAATTTATATGGGACCTCAATGGGCCCTACCCGCTTAATCCCTGAGAATTACATTGAAATTGGGTGAAATCTTTGGTTACTACGGCTGTAACAAGGAAATTGAATCTATTTCACGCCAGCGCATGCGCAGAGCGCACCGAGGGTCTGATCATGCTGAAATTCATACTGGAACTCACTAGGCCTTGTCCAAACAACCCTTGAAAATTTGAGCGAAATTGAATCAAAATTGTGAAAGTTATGCGTGTTTGTTGACTTTTACGTTAGCGCATGCGCAGGGCGTACCGCTGGATCAATCATGTTGGAATTTGTATGGGACCTCAAGGGGCCTTATCCGCACCATCCCTCAAAATTTGAGCTGAATCAATTCAAAATCGTGGAAGTTATGGCTGTAACAAGGAAATGCGGACAGACTCACAGACTCACAGACCGACAGACACGGAACCAAATTTGTTCAGTAGGCTTTGAAACGCAAAATGCAAGTGGAAATTTTGATTTCTGAAGACAAAAATTTTTTGGCTCACGAAAGTGAACACAAGGCTTCCGCTGCTTCGCAGACTCGGAAGCAAAATGGGAGAGAAATGAAATATATATAAATGAATGAATGGAAATATTGGATTGGTTAGGAACAAACAGTCATGTTGAATAAATTAGGATCAGTACGTGAATAATACTTACACGGCAAATTAGTCGCCGTTGGTAGTTTGAAAAACACGTGTAGGCGCATGCTTCACTGAGTACAGCACATCCCGTCGTACACAATTTAAAGGTCAATAACCGACTACTGGTCCAGAAAACAATCCTACATAGGGGAGTTATAGTGAGCTAAGCATAACGAAGGCCCCAGGTTGATAACTTCCCATTTTCGTCCGAAAATCAAAGGTCAAAAGTGTTTTGGCGCGCCATTTAACCAAGGGATTAAATCGAGTATGCAAATATTTAAAGAAAAGTGCCCACGACATGTTAACACTATGAAAATCCCCAATATTTTTACATAATTACCAAACAAGGTAAACGGTAAGAAGTAAGTTAATGGAAACCGGTCCTATTTCAAGGTGATACCTCTTTTGAGCATAAGTCCCCAGTTCTTGAACACGTCGCCATTTTGTTTCCTCCTGCCCTCCATTTTGGTGGCTGGGAAGGGGACGGGGAGCCACTTTCTTCTCGGTTTCATTTTTCACTGAAATAAACGGCATTAAGCATTTGAGGACAACGTTTGAAACACTCACGGTTCATTTTCATACGCATGAGGATTTTGGACTGCACAGACATCCCCTATTTGAAGGCCTTTGACTTTTTCCTTGTTCTTATCCAATTTGGCAGACAAATCTTTCTCCAACTCACACAAACTGCAAAATAAAGACACAGATTGAAAAAAGTGTTTCAGGATTTTTGTAATCAAATTACAAACAGCCACAGTGAACAGATATTACAAAGATTTTAGGACTGCAATAAATACAGTCACCTACTATTACCATACTCCTGGAAGCCGAATAGCATGTTCTGGGGCTCATCCTAAAGACTCTTCAACTTTTCACTTTGCAGGTCTTCAATTGTACTCTCCACTTTGCGAATTATGAAAAGTAGGAGAACTTTCTGTTCCTAAAGACTTCGCGCGCCCACTCTGAAGTTCTACACAAAACGAAGAGTGTTCTGTAGAGTAACCTTCGTTTTGTGGAGCAATCTCCACTAAATGTTACAGTTTATCATTGGATGTTCCGATCGTTTTATTCCGAATCCGATTTCGTCAAGTCTTCCGTCTTTCTATAAGTAAACTTACTAGGGATTTGGTTTCACTTAACCAAGAAACGACTCCCTGGAAGTTGTGCCGTTGACCACGAAATTAATTCGCGCTCGATGAATGCGGCCGACGGGGCTCAAACATGTTCAACATCCTCTGATGAGAAGTATCGGAAAATTTCCATTAAAAACAATTAGGTATTTTATCCACTAACAACAACAACCTGTCGCTTCCTAACCTTTCCTTCCTAACCTTTCCTTCCTCCCAAATGTAGAGTATTTTGATGGCCTTAGTGGAGCTAACTTCGGTGCTATTATATATGATTGTCCACACACTAATCGGACCACAGTTAGACCTAATCGAGAGACTGACTTCTCTCCTTTTTAATGATACTACTAAACACTGTATTTAACGAAGAACTAAAACATAAAAACCGATTTGAAAAGTATGTCATTCTACCGCAGAGTCATTTCGGACCCTGCAAAAATGTTGTAAGATCTTTGTTTGCAACGCAGACTCTTCACTTTGCACTTTGCGAAAGATAACCTTTAGGAATGGAACTGTTCAAAACAGGGTAAAACTCTGCAGTTCTACACATTGCATTTCACTCTTCCTCTTCATATCAAGAGCGTTCTTTAGGAACGGAAATTCGTTCGCAAAGTGCAGAGTGTGGATTTGAACAGTGCAGAGTGAAGAGTGAAAGTTTTTAGGAACGGGCCCCAGGACTCAGAAACAGCTATTCATATGGGAGCAGACTAACAGTACCCCCAGGTTTTAACACTTTAGGAATGTCCAGCTGTTCCATAAAAGTGAAGGTAACGTGGGTTGAGTTGGATCCTCTGGTGAGCAGGATCCCACAACACCCAGGCTGATCATGAATCTCATTGACATGGAAATAGCAGTAGAAATGGGAAGGCGATGAAATTACTTTTTATGAAAGCGTTTCATCTTGATGTAAAAGAGCGACGGGGAGTGATCAACGACAACGCTGACCAGGATCAAGTCTTCCCCGTGAGATAAATGGGCCCAGCTTGGCGGTTCCGGTCTATCTTCCTTCGAGACGATGTTCACTCCAGATGTTGACTCCTGGCCATCATCTACATAGTAAAGCTACATAGTAAATCTGTGAAAATACGAGTGAATTCATTCCTAGGCCTAAGAGGTACCTAGTTGTTGGATGTTAGGGTTTTTTACCATTGAGATGAGAGTAGGGCAAAGAGAGCACAGATGGGTACAGGGGGTCGCCTTGACAGCTAGCGGCAAGGACAATGGTAGCACGATCTCTCCCCTGCTAGGTTTCAAAAATATAATGAAACATCTCTTGAAACCTGTTTAACTGCGATGAATGGGTTGGGAGAAACTTCTCACATATCCATGCAACAGAATTGGCTATGCGCATGATTTTCAGAGGTATTTTTTACTGACAGAATGTTTCAAAGTTTAAAAAAAATTAGCTCCTCCAAAAAAATTATAGCACTGCTCAATTAAAAAAATTAAAAATGAATGAACTAAAACTGAGATGTTTTGAAAAAACGCTGCAAAGTCCTTGTCACATGGGTTTATTATTCTATTGGACATACCTACAGAAATTCTGGCTGTTCATTTATTGCTTCTTTCATGCGTAATAATCGAAATAGCTATTTCTGATGGTTTCCATTAATTTTGGGCCCTAAAACACAAATTAGGTACTTTTTTTTTTTTAACTATCTTTGATCATTGGTAGTGCCATTTAATCGTCTTGATCCACGTGTTGACACTTTTTCCAGGGTTATTATACAGATGGTGATTTCAGACGATTTCCCAGGTTTTTTCACCCCTAAAAAATCAATTTTGGGAGCTGAACATTTGGTAGAACTCAATTTTCCCCTCTTTGGTCAAAATCGACTTCATATTCGGTCTTCTCGTCCAAAAAAACATGGAAACCGATACCTCAAAAGCTCATGTTACCAACATGTTGCTAAAACGCAAAAAGTACCTATTTTTACACACATTTTCACTCATAACAGCCCTGGGTATATTCCGATCGGGCTGAAAAGTGTCGGGACACAACTAGGGCCCAAATGGAGCATGTGTGCGAAAGAACGACGTTTTTAGACCGAAAATGAAGCCGGTACACGTGATACGGCGGACGGCGTACGGCATACGGTGTACGGCGTACGGCGGACGGACATTGCATTTTTTTGAATCTAGGCACCTTGAAACGGAAAACAAAAAATTTTGAGGGGGTGTTATAAAAATTTTTTGCTGACTGAATACATAGGTGTATTATTCACAGAATAATAAACCAAAAGGCGCACTAAGAGTTTCTGACTGGTCGGAGCGCACCAAGCGGCGAAGTTGAAAACCCTCAAATTCTAATGGGCTTACAGTTTCCATATCCGGATAACTGACCAAACTGAAACGAGGACACAAAAACAGAGAAAACACACACACAAAACTGGAAGCTGGAATTATTTAACTCACCAGTCACATAAAAGCCACTGTTAACGCTAGATATTGTCAGATGCCCGATCAGCTTACCACATTACAGTATCCATGAGCTCGATTTCAGGGAGGACGTCACATGACAGTCTTGTGTGATGACATAGGCATTTCAACACCAGGCCACGGCCAAACACGCGCCAAGCTCCAAACCAACCAGTTTTCAAATGTTAATTTCTAACTTTTTTGTTTTGTTTATTTTGGAGCATGGCGAATGCCAATTTGCATGAACACAAACGTGAGTTGTTACAATTTCATAAAGAATTGTACAACTTACAAATCAATTTATAAAAAAAAAAGGAATGTAACGCTTAAGGCTGGGATAAGTGACGTTGAAGGAATCAATGTCTGTGTCCTTCAGGAAAGCATTTGACTCACGTGACAGGCGACATAACGGACGACGCATGAGGTAGATGTACACCTACCAAAATAACATAGGTAATAAGTGCATGAAGTTTTTTCACTTGCCATGAGCATAGCCCATTCTCAAAAGCCCCCAAGAAAAGCGCTAAAAAAACCCTCCAGTGAAACATAACTTTTAAACGATGAATATAAGTGCAGCATAGCTTTTGCTCATTGGCCTTTGCCTTAGAAGCAGCATAGCTTGTACTCATTGGCCTTTGCCTTTGAGCACCATAGTTTTTGCTCATTGGCTCCTTTGGAGCTCACGCAAAGCATCATGGGTACGGGTAAGGACATCTTTCAGGCATAAATCCCTCCACCTTCTCGCCCTCTGTGCTCCCTCTGCCATAATCTTATCTTGACGATTTTACAAGCCATCAATTCAGCCTTGCATATGAAATGAGACAAAGCTTCCTTACTCCAGGCACGTTGCCAGGAAACAGTGAGGCGCGGCTAACAGGATAATTTTGTGATATTTTCCCCCACGTTTTAGTTATTTTTAGCATTTTTAGAGGTGGTACATTCTCGCCATTATTACAGAATGACCGACTATTCACCTTAATGACTTAAGTCGCTGACTAGTTTTTTTTAAATCCCTTTTACTCTCAATATTTCATGTTTTTAAATCCCTTTTACTCTCAATATTTTCATGTCTCATAGCCCTCTGTAGTTGTGAGTTTCTCATTACAGTTGTATACAGCTACTAACGTTTTCGAGTCTCATTTCAAAAACATTGGGTTCTTCTTTTCATGAAACTATTATCTACTGTAACATACAAAGAACACGGGCTATAGTAGAATGACTTCAAAAAAATAGACAAAGGATCCATCAGCTTTATCTCCAGACCTTCGTGGAATTGGAAGTGTTTTCAAATACCTTCACACTTAACAGAAATCTTGGTATTTTGTGATTTTTCCACAGGCTTTTGGTTTATTATTCTGTGAATAATACACCTGTGTATTAGCTCAGCAAAATTTTTTCTATAACACTCCTTTCTTTTACGTTTTCAAAGTGCGTAGATTCCAAAAATGCAATGTCCGTCCGGGGTAGCATCCATATTTACCTTCATTTTCGGTCTAAAACCGTCGTCCCAAAAACTTTTCAGCCCGATCGGTGTATACCTGTTACGGGTGAAAATGGGTGTAAAAATAGGGGTTTGTAGTTTTTTGTGAACTTGAGCTTGCAAGGTGTCGTTTTTCCATGATTTTTTAAGGGCGAGAAGACCGAATATGAAGTTGATTTTGACCAAACAGTGCAGAACTGAGATTGTAACGAAGGCTCAGCTCCCAAAATTAATTTTTAATTACTTAGTCCAAAAATGTCGGAAATTGTTCAAAATCGTTATGTACATTTGTATAATAACACTAGAAGTAGTATCAACAGGTGAATCAAGACAATTAAATGGCACTATCAATGATCAAAGATAATTTGTCTAAAATAGGGCGCCTCTAATTCGTGTTTTTGGGGACCAAAATTGGTGGAAAACCATAAAAAATAGCTATTTCAATTATTGCACATGAAAGAAAAAAATGATGAAACAGCCTATATTTTCTGCAGGTATGCCCAATAGAACAATAAACCCATGTGACAAGGTATTTGCAGCATTTTTTTGTTTCATACGTTCCCAAACCACTCAAAAAGGCAGCTATGCTGTACGTTTTGGTACTGCGTGCATCCCATGTCCTAGTACTGTGGAAAACATAGTACGACACACAGTCCTCACTCACGGCCACGATGGAATTTTTCTCTCACCTGTGGACGGTGTGGCTGTTCTCGAGTCGTTTTTTTCTTCTGGTGGAGACGGGGGTCGTTTGGCGGAAGCCTAATCGATACCTCTTCTTAAACCGGTGATAACCTCACTGGTCGAGAGGGGGGACTCTCGAGGGTCAACCCTCATTCTCCTCACTCTGTCACTCAGCTTCCAGGTTTTTAGGTACTTATATGAAATTCATATACATTCAAGTATGCACGCTTGGTGGTGCTATTTCTCCCATGTTAATGTCATGCATTTGATGGGTGGAGCACCCCCCTAAGCGATATTCGTATAAAACAAAACAAGGGAGAACCTTTTGATTATATCCGATGGCGGAAGGCAATTCAAGAATTCTCTGTCTCACACCTGACGGAAATATTGGGCATTGAAATGGACCTGAACCAGATACAGAGGTCAAAACGCGTATCTATTCCAGCAGACGCACAGAACCTATTACTCACTCATTTAACGCGCTTCAGCCTTCTTACGTTGAATTCCTCATCAACTCAATTTCAGATTTTAATCATTATTACTTTTTCTATGTCATCCAAATTATTGACCGAATAGCCTCAACTTTGCCTGGAAAATGGAAAAAGCCCATATTCTGAGGTTCTGGGTGGGTCACGGCGGGAACTCTGCTCTCCACTGGGCCGTTTCACTGCTAACTGACACCTGCCCGAAGTTGAGAAATGGTCCAAAAAAATGGGATTGGCCTTCCTATGAGCGAATAACCTTAAATAGGGTTACCATTTGGAGTTTCAGAACTGAGTATAAACAAGGTTGATAAGACGTAATATTGCACTAAAAGTACTGCAGTTAATAATCTAGTGTCAAACAAACAGTTGATTGTACAGGATAGCAAAATGAACACATAACTATGTGACACAGATAACTTTAATGAAATATAATTTAAGTGAAATTAATTATAAGCCAACTCTTTGTATGTTCGATGCGTATAGACAATTTGGAACAAAAACATCAACAGGTATAATGTACAATAAATTAAAATGTGCCATCTGCTGTTTTTCCAAGCTTTCAGCCTGCTTCTTAAAAGACTGAAATTCTTCATAATCTAGAAAGGAAATTTATAGTTTCTGTCAATGGGAAAACTCAAGTTGTATTATTTGGCTTGTCTCCTATAATGAACATGATCATGAAGCTTTTGTCAATCATACTACGACTCGCTTCTGGGAATGCAAGAACTCTCTTTTGAAGGGTTTGGAGAGTGCGTGAACAGATGAAACGGGGCTTTGGACTAGTAAGTTTGGTTGCTAGGAGCGCCTAAGGTCTAACAGCTGCCTTAAGGTTCTCACACACTAGGCAGGAACAGGACGGGAAACAGCCGTGGGACACGGGTCGTATTTTTTCGCTCCTGCGTGTTTGAATGGAGATAAGCTCACTAGGTGGGACGCGGCGGTCACGGCATGGGGCAGGAACAGGTCGGGTTCAGCCCTGATCACTCTCGAAGCGAAAAACGGCGTTTCCTGGCACGGGACGTTCTCCCTCCACCGTCCAATTTTTCTCCACGTTCAGGCTCGCCTTCCCCGTTCACCCTCACACCAGTGCCTTTCTTTCTGATGCCCTCCCCAGATATTTTTGTTCTCTCAGATTAGATTGTTTGGTTGAGAATGGAATTTACTGAAGAAACCCTCATTGTAGAGGTAGAAAAATACAGAGTGCTGTATGACCTATCACACCGTTTGTATTACGATACGAAGATCAAAGAGAAAGCCTGACAGGTTTGATGAATCACTCATGAACTAACTTGTATGACAGACGAACACAATTAAAATGAAACCAATCTCACTCTGAGAAGCAAATGGGTACTAGGTAGTACCTCGTGGACAAAAATGTTGTTTGAGAACCTAGCAGAGCTTGAAACGAAGGGAGTATGGCGAGCGGTGGGGGGAAAAGGGGGGAAAGAGAGTTGAGGAAGGAACTGCCCTGGTGTGGGTATAGGCACAGGACGGGACAGCGGCAGCCGACCGGTATCCCGCGTCCTACCCACGGCGTTTCTTGCCCTGTTCCTGTCCTGTTCCCGCCATAGTAAGTGAGAACCTTTAGCCACCGAGCGGTTCCCCGAGTGTTCCATTATTCGACCCCACCATCTGACTGCGTGACTGTTAAGTTTGCCAACGGATGCAAAAAAGGGGTCCGACAATCCGGTAGGACGAAAGACTGCAGCAGAAATGAGTGGGGGGGGGGGGGGGGGGAACCATGTAATATTAATTTACACGTTAAGCATTTATTTATTTTGTAAATGGCGGACTTCAACTATTTGGGGCCGTCAAAGAGTTCCTTATTTCAGATTTACAAAAACGACTTGGAAAACTACTTACATCCCGCTCCTTTCCAAATTATTACAAGTAACCAGGTCAGGAACCTAACCCTGCATATGGTTTTATGGCAATAATGTGAAAGAATTATCACCCGGGGCCTGTTTCATAAAACAAGTACAGGTACCTGTAATGCACAGCGTACAAGTGTTTCACCAAAAGAAAATGTACAAGTTCAACAAATTTACAACTGTAGAGCAAAAGTTACTAGTGTGTGTGTGTGTGTGCCCTTTTGGTTGTATGTCTCCGACGACATGTTAAAACACGTACAAGTCGATGTGTTACGTTTAAAACACGACGAAGTGTTAAAAAATAAGATAAAATTCGACGTGTTACGTTAAAGTCGACGTCGACGTGTTGAAACACGTAAAGTCGTTAAAAATCAACATTGTAAAAGTTGGTAAGGTGTTGAAGTTTTGAGTTTCTTGTTGCTACCAGCTGCCGTTTGTTGCTTCATTCAACTTCGACGTGTTCACTTGTTGTGGGAGTATCAATCGTAACAAACAATAATTAAATAATACCTATCAGTAGGCAGATACGATCTGACTCACTTAGCCAGTAAAGGGCAACGCACAATTTCAATTCGAAGAAAGACAGATTCCAATCCGTAGGTATTAGGACATTCTATCTGTCGACCGTCAAAACTGCTCTGGGCCTCAGCGGACATTTGAATTCATACAAACTTTAGAAGCTGCAGTTCAAAAAGACCTAGCTCGCCTCTGACGTTGTGAACTGTGCGAGAGAAATGTGAAGTGAATCCAAACTCAACTATTTTACGAATTCTACAAGTTTACAGGCAAACGATGGTAGGTTAAACACGCCGCCGAGTCCTTGTCACATGGGTTTATTATTTTATTGGACACACCTACAGAAACGCTGGGCTGTTGAAATGAATATTGGGAGCGGAACCTTCGTTACAACCTCAATTCTTCACTCTTTGACCAATATCAACTTCATATTCGGTCTTCTCGCACCTAAAAAAACATGGAAAACGATACCTCACGTTCACTAAAACCTCCAAAAACATCAAAAACTCCTATTTTTACACCCATTCCATTCCTCCCCCCCCCCCCCCCCCCCCCCCCAAATAACAACCCCTGGGTGTATTCCGATCGGCTGCCGAGCTTCGGAGCACAAATAGAACCCCAATGTGTTTAGGGGACCCGAATTGAGTGCGGAAGAACGACGACTTTAGACAAAAATTTAACATAAAATTTAAGGCTGAAACTTCGTTAGAACCTCAATTTTCCACTCTTTTGTCAAAATCGACAACTTCCTCGTCCTAAAAAACACGGGAAACGATCTTACAAGCTCATGTTACTAAAACACCAAAAAAAACCCTAATTTTACACCCATTTTTCAATCATAACACCCTTGCATATATTCCGATCGGGCTGCAAAGTTTCGGGACACAACTAGGGCCCAGATGGAGCATGTGTGCGAAAGAAAGATTTTTTTAGACCAAAAATGAAGTAGGCAGTTATGCATGATACGGCGGACGGATATTGCATTTTTGAGGTATCCTTTCTCATGTTTTTTAGGTTGAGAAGACTGAATATGAAGTCGATTTTGACCAAAGAGTGAAGAATTGTGGTTGTAACGATGGTTCAGCTCCCAAAATTAATTTTTTGTGAGTCAAAAAACCTGGGAAATTGTTTCAAATCACCATAAATATGTATAATAACACTAGAAAAAGTGTCAACAGGTAATAAAGACAATTAAATGGCGCTATCAATGATCAGACCAACATTTCTGTACGTATGTTCAATAGAATAATAAACCCATATGACAAAGACTTTGCAGCGTTTTTATTGATGGAGAAACACCCGTAACTTGTCTAAATCTACCTGTACAATTGTAAGAATACACTGCAACAAGTCTACACTAACTTGTAGCTTTGTGAAATTGTGAAACACATTTCATGACGTTTTCTACAACTCGGACAATAATCGGCTTGTAATTTGGCGGCTTCACGAAACAGGCGCCAGATAATAAATCGAGTACCTAACAATTTCCAACAGGTGATAATGGAAAATTACTTCCACAACAGTGGATCCAAGTTGAAACCTTCTTCACAGTGGGTTGGGTATTTTGCCTTGATGCTGAGCTGTTTTCCAAGCTACTCAAACGTGGGGCCCAATCTATAAAACTAATGACACTGAGTGTATTCTAGCACTCCCCAAGGGAAATGTGCTTGTGCCACATGACTCACCTGTTTGTTAAATACCTCTACACGCTTACAACCACAAAAAAACCTACTGTTCAGCCAACTTTGAAGCAAGCTACATTATATCCACCCACAAATAAATACAACATATGGAAGCATTTTGCAACTTACCGTGGAGACCGACCTCCAAACCACCAGATGCACACAGTTCAGAGAGCTTGGTAGAATATTCCGGATTGTCAAGCGCACAGCCGGAGATGAGCAAGAGCTGACGGAGATCCAAAGTGAAGCACTGGCTGTACGTCATACGCCGAAACCATCTGAGGTTTTCAACCACGCAGTTACGTCCAATGGTAAATAGTATCTAAAAGAAAATGAGTGAAATTATTCCTTCTTTATATTTAAAATTCTAAGCTTTAAATGCCCTACTGCATCACTTACAAAAATATAAAGCAAAAAATCTGGATGTATCTTGTCCCTGTTCTTCAAATCCTCCTCATCTTCAACATGGACTATGGTTAATTCCGACATTGTAAAAGCAACCAAACCCAAAACATTTGCAGTCATGCAGCTCATCAGCGTATGTTTGAAGTAACGTAGTTAACATCTCGTACTAAGCACCAGGTACTGAATCTACTACATTATTTAATATTTGCAACTGCTTTTAACCATGAAAACCCAAATTTGAATAATGTGATATTATTCAAATGTTTTGTTATTCAAATAATTATTAGTTTATTTAATAAAATTATCATCAGTTGCGACAAAGGAGAACAGAGAAGAGGAACTGTAATGTTGTGGTTATCTGTTACCATGGTATTGAGTGAGTAGTCATTTACCTATAGAATAAAGTGTAATAAAGCGGTGTGAATACAGCGTAATTTCAATTCGTTTCAACCACCATCCTCTACTTTGACTTTGGGTGATTTCAAATAATTTTAATTTATAGAAAATTTTAATTGGTTCTTATTTTATTTATTTGAGAGATCATTTATTCAGTACAAATATTGTTTGATATCGAAATAGGTAGGTATCTTGTATTTTTCCGTCCCATCATCCTTAGTATACAATTTTTTTGTGGTGATCGCGTGAGAGAGGGTAGGTGAGGATGACTAGCTTGGAGAGATGGATAGCATGCGTGTAGGATGTGCCCAGGCGGGATGTTTTAGGTGAAGCTAACACCATGGGTTGTTACCACCACAGCGAGCGTTAGACGATGAAGGCTAGCATCCCGCGGTTGTTACCACCACAGCAGACGCTAGAGGAGAAGAGAGCTAGCACCCCGCGGTTATTACCACCACAGCGAGCGTTAGACGATGAAGGCTAGCATCCCGCGGTTGTTACCACCACAGCAGACACTAGAGGAGAAGAAAGCTAGCACCCTGCGGTCACTACCATCACAGCGAGCGTTAGAGGATGAAGGCTAGCATCTCGCGGTTGTTACCACCACAGCAGACTACAGGGGAAGGAAGCTAGCACCCCGCGGTTATTACCACCACAGTGAGTGTTAGAGGATGAAGAGTAGCATCCCATGGTTGTTACCACCACAGCAGACGCTAGAGGAGAAGAAAGCTAACATCCCACAGTTATTACCACCACAGCGAGTGTTAGAGGGTGAAGGCTAGCATCTCGCGGTTGTTACCACCACAGCGAGTATGCGAGGGATAGGTGAATGCGATGAGGCGTTAGGTGAATGAGAGAGGTCGCAGGTAGGACACAGCATGGAAAAGTGAAGAGCTGGGCGCCTTATCGAGGTGCCTCCAACTCGCTCCTCCGTCTGCCAACGGCCGTTACCGGAGGGAGAACCCTTTAGGCTTCTACCGAGGCGTCCTACAGCTCGTCTTTCTCCTTCGTCTTATTAGTTAGAACCATACATTACATATGAGTGGTAGAGAGGTACCACGACATTTTTTAACCAATTTTTTTGTTACCCATTGCCATTTAAGACCCATTTTTGTCATCCAAATATGCTAATTTCCGAACTCATCATTTGTTAAATGTTTTGTTCAAACAAACGTTTTGGTAAATTTCGAATTTTTCTACAGCCTAGGTACAGTCGGAAGAGTCTTTTGGAAGGGCGCACATGTCATGTCGACGCTTAAAGAAAGAACGGCCAACTCATTTTTCCCAACGTCAGTAGGCAATGACAATTGTTGATCAATTACAGCAGCTAGGCACCTACTTTTTATTTTAAAAATCCGGTGAGTTGAATGAAAAATAATAGGTAAAAAAACTTTGGTTGAAAGGTTTGGCATAGGTGCATTAGCCCCCTCCCCATAAAAATACTCTTCCATACCCGCTCAAAGAATTAAGAGTAATCGAATATTATAACAAACTTGAATAAAGACCAAGGACAGAGTGGATCCGCACAACAGGAACGTTGATTTATTTGATAACCCTATAATGATATAATTACGATTACTTGCTATTGTTGATGTCACAATTTTGTCCCAATTAACCAATCTGACAAGAGTTACAGACAGTTAGCACCAACATTAATCGAGACTGTTCCGAACAGAATCATGGAAATCACTAGTTTTGGCTAAGCCTTTCATATTAATATTTTAGAAATAACGCACCTTCCCGATAATGTCTTCATTGGCAACGTCTTCTACTTCCGATTTGTGAACTTTGGCACGCACCATCGTTTTGACGGCAGTGCTCCAAGTAGTGTCCAAATCTACCGGCCTCAAATTGGCCAAATAAATGAACACAGCTTGGTCTGGGAACTGTTTGAGATCTTCCGGCAGCTCATATAATGTGTGCATCTGAAATCAATGGGATATAAATACACGTCCAATACCACAATACAAGTTTGGGTCAGCGGCAATTCCAGGTGTCATAAACGCAAACTGACAGTGGACATTTCTTGAACGCTTTATCGCGAGGAAACATGAGCCGGTTTCGGAAGCTACGTAATCTGTCGATTTTTATAAGATGACATCTTTGAAAGATCAAGTACAGGTAACTTGAAGTCGTCGAAAGGCAATTGGAATTAGTTGGCTAACCAGAGATTTCATAAGAATCCCTTCGTCCACAAGGAATATCTCCACCTGCGTTGGTTCTTGACGGTCATCGCGCTTGGTGATTTGGGTAACACGAGCACGGGCGAACGGGGTATCCAGCTCCTCTTGGTACGCGAGAAGGTCACCGACTTTAGGACGACCATGCTGTCTCCTGAATAACCACGAATACAACGAATATGTAGATATGATTTTTTTGCAGTAGCATTTCAATTTCAATAGAATTTCATCGAATTTCAATGCAGAGGCTGAGTTGAAATATGTAAGTACAATAAAAACTTGCCTGTTTTTGGACGAAGCATAATAGGATCCCAATTTGAGATTTAACGTCACGAACTGGGATTTATACGTTGTCCATGAGTCACTTCCTGTCAGACTGGGGTTGTGAGCCAGGATTCTGGCTGAATATTTCACAGGGGTGAGAACATGGACAATCTGCACTTTGATCAACCCTTTACTGGAACAGATAACCGGGAAGCTACAGACATCAAATGAAACTGATCATCAAAATCTGATGAGATATTTAATATTATCACGTTGGCAGTATTATTTCCACACATTAAGAAGTGCCGAGCGCTGAAACACATTCTGTGTGTGTGTGGGGGGGGGGGGGGGGGGGTTGATCTTGATGACTGCAATGTTATCATGATGAAGTGGATTGAGTTCAGAGGTGAATAAAATGGAAGCGCTCCACAGTTGGGTGACCCTCAGAACGTTGGTCAGGCTGGATCGATTCATCCATTCCACTGGGGCAGATTCCTTTTAGCGTAAGACCCTGAATTAGTAGGGTCATTTCTTGCAGTGGATCCCACGCCTGCACACACACAACACAGACAATACAAAAATCCCACCAGATTCGAAGTTTAAGCTCTCTAACGTTCGGCAATTACAGTTACATAAATACGCATTTTCTAGCCAATTACAGGAGATGAGCATCGCAAATCGCCATTTCGGCCCCAAGAACCCCCCACCTGGCCATTTTGGTTTATTACTCTGTGAATAATACACCTATGTATTCGCTCAGCAAAATTTTTTATAACACCCCCTCAATTTTTTTTCTTTTACGTTTCAAGGTGCGTAGATTCCAAAAAATGCCGTCCTCCATCCGCCGTATCATCCATACCTACTTCAACTTCGGTCTAAAAAATTCGTTCTTTCGCACACATGCTCCATTTGGGCCCTAGTTGTGTCCCGAAACTTTGCAGCCCGATCGGAAAACATCCAGGGGTGTTATGGATGAAAAATGGGGTTATTTCGTGTTTTAGTAACAAGAGCTTATGAAGGATGGTTTTCCATGTTTTTTAGGACGCCGAGACCGAATATGA
This sequence comes from Leptopterna dolabrata, assembly GCA_954871275.1. NCBI lineage: Eukaryota > Metazoa > Arthropoda > Insecta > Hemiptera > Miridae > Leptopterna > Leptopterna dolabrata. Next base: position 86,619,964 of record OX940975.1, on the reverse strand, counting down.
AGTCGATTTTAGCCGAAGAGTGAATAACTGAGGTTGTAATGAAGGTCACATAATTCATTTTTTATGAGTAAAAACCTGGGAAATGGTCTGAAATCAACATAAACCTGTATAATAACAATAGAATTAGCATCAACAGGTGAATAAAATGGCGCTATCAATGATCAAAGAAATTTGTCAATAATAGGAGCCTACTTCGTGTTTTTGGGGGCCAAAATTGGTGGGAACCATAAAAAATAGTTATTTCAATTATTGCACATGAAAGAAACAATATATGAACAGCCAACATTTCTGCTAGCATGTCCAATAGAATAACAAACCCTTGTGAGGACTTTGCAGCGTTTTTGAAATTCTGATGATCGCCAAAGTCAAGAAGGACCCTCGACATATTCACAAATTTTCACATAATTGAATGATTCGTTCGACCACGAACAAAAAACACCTGAACCTATCAATAGATATAGGTAAAAAATTACCTGTAAACAAAACCCAAAATAACCATTTTTCTTCAAATAAAATAATATCATGGAACAACAAACTCGATTTCATACAGCCGTGAGTGATGAAGTCAACTGTTCCTATCAATGATATCTGGTCTTGAGTTATTTTACTGAATGATCACACTCAAATTTCATGGCTTTGCTGAGAAACGAATAGCTGGACATAAAATGTTCCACTTGGTCTCAAAGAACCTCGAAGAACCAATTTAAAAACGTCATAAAAACCGTGTCCTGCTATTAACAGTTTTCGAGCTAAGGTGTTCAGAGATGTCAACCCCTATTTTTCACCCCTTAGAGATGATTGATAGTAACGCCGAGCAAATAGACCCCAAACGGGACCTACAAACCAAATTTTGGAAATTTTGGTTCCCTGACTAAGGAAAGAGCCACATACGTCGGACAGAAATTTTGGTATTCACTTTCGGATTCTGCGAAGGTACCTTATTGACGCAAACCATCATATTTTGAGGGGGTTAACATTGTTTTTTATGATCGATTTCGAAGGTTCATTATTGAAAATAATAAACCAAAATGAGTCCTGTCACTGGGAGACACCAGCGAATTCAGAGCCAAAGGTGACTTCCATTTCAGTGTGAATGTGTTAATGAGTGCAAAATATCGACAACGTACAATCAGTTAATTATAGTGGAATACCAATCACGGTGATAACGGTGGTGGTAGCGAGGGAGAAATGGAGCGCAGATATATCCAAAAAGGCTGTGAAGCATTTGCTAGGGGCGGTATGAGTTTTGATGACAGCAGATTTGTGGCACACAGTTCAGGTGGAGGGCCTCACCCGCTCGTCATCAACACACTAAGGAAGATAAGATGGACAGCTCATCACAGCCTGCCCTCTGTCAGTTGTTAGTGACGTCCCTCTCTTCATGGGGACAAACTGTAGCCCAGTCCCTACACCAACCACCAGCATTCTTAGACTTCTGCGTCAGCCCCATACCCACTATACCAGAACCTCAACTCCAAAATGCCTACTCCATTACCCCATACTACATCCACAGTGAGAACAGTCATATGATGAAAACGCTGCAAAGTCTTTGTCGCTTGGTAGAGCTGCGACGATACCAATCTTTGTCGGAACCGTTCCCACCTGTTCCAGCTCCACGACTGGAACAGTTCCAAATTACCGGTCCTGTTCCGCTTACTGATCCCATGGGGGGGGGGGGGGGGGGGCTAGAACACAAGCCTGCCCCGCCAACGTATTCCACCCCTCTCCCCACACCATCAATCGCCTCTTGCTAACGCTCTCCTCCTGCCTAGGGTTCATTCGACTATGGACTCTTCGGACTTCTTTCATTGGGTATTAACGAATACTCCTCGAAAATACGCCGCTCAAATTCGGACTCGGGTCAAAGGAGGAGGGAGAAAGAGGAGGCAGCTTCTTGTCATGGAGCTGGATCGGAAATATGGAACTGGATCGAGAAGGTGGAGCACCGGAGCTGGATCGGGAAGCAGAACGTTGAGCCGTAGGTCTTCCACCAGCCACCCTTCGGATCGGTAGGACCGGTAAGTGAGCGGCCTGGAACAGTTCCATCGTGAGACTAGGTTCAAAGTATCCTGGTCCGGCAGTATCAGCACACCTCTATCACTTGGGTTTATTATTCTACTAGACATGCCTAAAGAAATTCTGGCTGTTCATTTATTGTTTCTTTCATGTGCAATAATTGAAATAGCTGTTTTTGATGGTTTCCACAAATTTTGGCCCCCAAAAACACAAATTACGTTCCTTATTTATTTTATTTTTTGAAATTATCTTTACTCATTCGTAGTGCCATTTAATTATCTTCATTCACCTGCGGACACTTTTTCTAGTGTTATTATAAAAATTGATGGTGATTTCAGACCATTTCCGAGGTTTTTTATTCATAAGAAATGAATTTCGGGAGCTGAACCTTCGTTACAACCTCAATTCTTCGCTCTTTGGTCAAAATCGACTTCATATTCAGTCTTCTCACCCTAAAAAACATGGAAAAAGATACCTCAATAGCTCAAATTAACACCCCCCCCCCCCACCATACGCTATTTTTACACCCATTTTTCATCCCTAACACCCCTAGGAGTATTCTGATCGGGTTGCAAAGTTTCGGGACACAACTAGGACCCAAATGGAGCATGTGTATGAAAGCACGAATTTTTTAGACCGAAAATGAAGTAGATATGCATGACACGGCGGACGGACTATGCATTTTCTGAATGTACCCACCTTGAAACGTAAAAGAACAAATTTTGAGGGGGTATCATAAAATTTTTTGCTCATCGAATACACAGGTGTATTATTCACGGAATAATGAACAAAAACACTAGAAAAACGGTGCAAAGTCCTTGTCACATGGGTTTATTGTTCTACTGTTCAGTCTTACCTACAGAAATGTGGGCTGTTTATTTGTTGTTTCTTTCATGTGCAATAACTGAAATAGCTATTTTTATGGTTTCCACCAATTTTGGCCCCCAAAAAAATGAATTAGGCTCCTATTTTTGACAAATTACCTTTGACCATTGATAATGCCATTTAATTGTCTTGATTCACTTGCTGATACTACTTCTAGTGTTATTTTACAAGTTTATGGTGATTTCGGAAAATTTCCCAGGTTTTGGGCCCATAAAAAATGAATTTTAGGAGCTGAACCTTCGTTACAACCTCAATTCTTCACTCTCTGGTCAAAATCGACACTTCGGTCAAAATCGATTTCATATTCGATCTTCTCGCCTGAAAAACATGGAAAACGATACCTCGCAAGCTCATACTCACTAAAACCTCAAAAAACCTATTTTTACACCCCCCCCCCCCCCCCCCCCCCCCCCTTGGAGCACAACTAGGACCCAAATGTGGACCCAAACTGAGTGTGGAAGAACGACGATTTTACAACAGATTTTAACGTAAATTTAAGGCTGAAACTTCGCTAGAACCTCAATTTTCCACTCTGGTCAAAATTAACTTCACATTCACATTGAAAAAGATACCTCACAAGCTCATGTGACTCAAACACCAAAAAACCCCATTCAGTCAACCTCACCACACTTTTGCAATCAAATGTTCCTGCATTCTCAGTATTCCATGAAGCAACCAACTACCTCAGTAAACTCACCTCGCAAGTTGTCCCGTAGGGCTGTCAAGTTTAGGCAATACAACATGCCGCGATTTACAGGTTGAAGCCTTGTAGCAAGAGCCCAAGTGCAGGATTTCTTCACAAAAAGGAGCAGTCGTTTTTCTTTCCTCCTTCTTTCTTTCAATGTCCTGGTAACACAAGGAACATTACTATCAATAAAGAAGAGACAAGGGGTAAAAATGTTAGACTTTTTAACCTCAAAAATTAATTCAGCACTTCAGCGCCAACAAAAAACTCGTTAATCAATTTCCAGATCGAAACCCCATTATTTTAAACCCTAGGAGAGTTTTTGATTTGTATATCATCTGGACGCATGGAAAGGAGGGGTGGCCGTGATGTTACCTGGCAAAAAATTCAAACCCCAGGGCTAAAATAATGTAAAATAATCACCTAAAAACACATTTAGGAGTCCTACTTAGAAAGCTTCCCCCGTGAGCAGGAGCGGTGTGTGGGCTCTGAAAACGGTGGGGCAGTAAACCAGAACACAAAACCAACAGATTTGTCTACAAAATACCCCAAGGCAACAACACCCTTCCCTTATTTTTTACTGATAGTGATATTCAGCAAAGCTTATATCTTTTAATCAATACTCTATAGTCGTACGAAAACGTCGACAATTTCTACTGCAAATTAGCCATCGAATTCATGTGTTACAAAAATATACTAAACTAAAATATAACAAAGCAATAACAAGTCAACCGGCACCTACTTGAATGGAGAAGCTATTGACTAGAAGCTAGGTAATTTGTCAGTGTGTTAGGACGCCGATCAATCCACAAGACCACAAACAGTAAACAGGACAAATCTGTCATCACGCAAAACGCACATAATTTGACGCAAAAAACTGAAAACTGACAACAGACTCAACACAGAAAGCGAGTGTGATTCACAAGACAACAAATCGGAAGACGAAGAAGCATCTCCTGTCGAGATGAGAAATTGAATTGAAGGGATCGAATTGATTATGAAATGAACGATTTTGGGGTGAAAATCAGATTCCGGGGAGAGAGCCCCAAAGTGAGCGTGGCGAACAACATTTTTACTCGACTGAGCATGCGCGTACGGGCCACTTTTCTCTGTTGCCATGGGAGCACTAGGACCCAGGACCTACTTGCCAGTTTCAGGACCTTGGCTTTTATTTCGATTGCAGGACATCGATTACTGTCGCTTTATTCTGATATCATGCTTGGTCTATGGAGCTAACATGAAGGAAGCACCACGGATGCCCTACCAGAATATTGAATATCCATAGAGAAATCTGGCGAGTCGCTGTTGAACTTTGTGAAATGCTAGGTACAGTGTACTGAGGGAAATTCAAATGCCAACTGAACAATGGTTGGAGTTTTTTTTAAATTTACCCCTAGTGTTTTTGGGTGCCGGGGCAGTTGCCCAGTGGCCTTATGGACGCAAAGCCCCTGCCTGTGAGATTCATAATTTGCAGTACAGTCTTATTTGTTCTCCATTCTTATTTTGAGGATACTACGCAAACAATGGTCAAAGTGTTGGTTGCAAAATCTCTGTTTTGGACGTAGGGGTAATTAATACTGAAGGTAGTACCTACAAGTATGTACCGTCATGTACTAGTTGTAGTCCCACCTACTCCAGTATGAAGACGGTGCAGGTGGGATTGCTGGTTTCACATTATTGTATGTACCTACACGTCTTTTTACAATAAAAACTTGTTCATTTCACTGATTGCAGTGTATCTCTTGAATTATATGATGATGATAAGGAGAGTCGGGGCAAGTGCGCACCAAAAAATTGAAAGTTTGACTTTGGGTGGCTCTAGAAATTCACCACTTGATGATAAAAATGTACAGATTTTTGCAATCGTTGACTATAACCTTCCTCTCTCACAGTGTATATTAAAAAATCACTAAAACTTTAAACTCGACTTCTCAGAAACATGAAACTTTTCGAAGTCTCACTTACGCACTTGCCCCGGTGGAATGGGGCAAGTGCGTACCGCAACTCGCATCTAGACATAGTGGACGAAATGGTCGTTTAGGGGCAAGTGCATGAAGCTCCTGGTTCTGCAGAATCTGTTGCTTTTTAAAAATTTAAATTTTGCCCAGAATTTACCGATTTATAGACTTTTTAACCCCCGAAACCTTGTGGGCTAGAAAAAGAGGAAAAAAGTCTACGTGATAAAGTCATTTTTATTGTAAAAATATTTTCAAAATGTGAAAAAAACTTAATTTGACTGACTAAAAGTCATTTGAATGACGGCAGAGTAGTCTGCACAAGCCCCACCTGTTGCATCCGCACTTGCCCCAAGCATGCATAAAAGCAGGGGGAAGTGCAGACCTGGGCTTAAATCCTGAAGTTCAGAACTTATCGGAATCCTCATGATTTACATTTGAAGAATATCAGTCAGGGTTTGTACTCAAGTACTCATCACAAAAAATTCGCCAAAATCTTTTGGGGGAACTGATGTTTTCAGATGATCCTTGTTGTCTCTAACTTGGCTCCATGAGGAGATCTGAAATGTGACAGATTATAACCTTCCCGACAGGTTACACATGATCGTAGCGCACTCCATCGACTAGCATTCGAAAGAACAGGTTATTTTGCAAAGTCCTCAACAGGTGGCAGCTCTCTAAGTCCAATATTCAGGCTTCAGGGCACTTGCTCCGACTCACCTTACTACTATTTAGTGATGTACGAACCAAAAACCTATCCGTATTGTAGCACAGAAATTTGCTAAGATTTACCTATACATATTTTTATATACCTAACCTACGTATATTACCTTGATGTGATTCTCACAAGGCAATTTTATGGTTTTGCGGTTTCTTTAGAATTCCTCTTGAGATTTGAAGAAGAGTAATACTTGAAGGCTAAAGCCGTAATAGTGAACTCAATCACTCACGATGAAATCGTGGAAACGCATTTCAAAATAAAAACGGAGTTATTTAAAGGTTGTTTGTTTGCATTTTAATACACGAAAAATATGGGATATATTTAACTGCACGGCAAAAAATGGTATTTTCCCTTCTGCGAATCTCCATCTAAAAAGATTATCTTCACTTCAGAAAAAGTAAAACTCCCAGCATAAAGTAAACGTCAATATTGACTCCAATCACGGCTAAATAGGTGATCAATACCAGCGTATTATTCAATCACACATCAGAAAAGGGGTTGGCACAGCAAAAAAGGGGTTTGCACAGCAAAAAAGGGGTTTTGCACAGCTATTTGATGTGGAGTTGGACATTTCTAGTGTGAGAATCCTTCTTCTGCCGTTATAATCAATTTCTGGAAGGGCAATAACAAATTTGAACGTTGAATCACCTTATTAGACGGGCGTCTCCCAAATTAGCCGTGCGACTCCCAAATTAGCCGTGCGATTCCCTTTTTTGATGTGCGAAGTATTTTTTGGACGTGTGTTTGAATTAAAAGCTGTTATGCCCGCCTTTTATGTAGGGAGTAACCTCTATTTTGCCGGGCCGATAAATCACACCCGAAAAATATACTGTTATCAAACACAACACAATTTATGCTACCCGTGCTATTGTTAGCATTCGTTATTGTTTGTTACTGAAGGTGGTTTGAAACCGTTATAACAGTATATTTCGTGTAGGTATTAGTTACTGAAAGTTGAATAACATTACTGAAGTGAAAGTTCAATAACGGAGTTATTGAAAGACTTACCTACTGTTCTTTCAATAAATCCGTTTTTATTCTTTTTTTTTTTTTCAAAATAGAACTTGTCTCAAATGTTTGTAAAGCCTGGCTGGCGATTTGCATTGACAATAAAGGCGCTCAATCGTACTTTGTACTCAGTTTTTGGGCAGAAAGTTCAGAGGCTAGATGGAGGTGAATCAAGATTTCATTGTCTGGAAAAAAATTGGCTTAAGAATCTAATCAAAACCTGGCGGACAGAATCTTCCCATATCAGTGTTACTCGTTAGCATTCATTCTTTCTTGTCCGTTATCATTGTTAGTAAGCCAATATTTAAATCCGGAGAAAGGAGAAAAAGAACTCATACAATGCCTTCTTTATTCAGAAAAACCTGTAGCACCAACTCCTAGCACTACGGTGAAAACTCGCACTAACAGTGGCAGCGGAAAGTAATTTGATAAAATTATATAAGGATACAACAGTTCGCATAAAGCAAACAATGGTTATGACGATTTATTGGTCTGAAACAGCGAATTTTATTTATTGGAACCCGTAACACATAAAATCCGTTAACAATGATGATATTAAGTTGCGTGAAGTAGTGTCTTTGGGAGGGAGCATTCTGGTAGCGTACGATTTTATGATAAACTGCAAGCTTTCCAACGAGTGATTGACGATTTTCGTGAGATGAAAACTAACAGAATTACGTTTACCTAGATACAGGATTGGTTGCATGTGGAAACGATTAGAAATCTGCAGCAACACACATTTTCTGTTGTGACCCGAAATCCGGCCTGAACCAGAAGAAAAACATATCCATGTCAGAAAAAATGTGAGGTAACTAGAAGTAAAGAAGAGGGAACTGTGAATAGGTAATCAACGTTTACAAAGGTAGATGGGCCCAAAGAATTAATGTGACTTAATACGAGAATCGAATAGTAGCCTCATTTTGTTGTCTTAACTAACCTTGACTGCCTGCAACATTTTGATGGGGATTTTTGCTGAGATTCTGTGAAAGAAGTCCACCATGAAAGGGAACGGTGCTTCACAAGCTTCATCAAACATGACGTGAACAACACATTGCGGTAGATTTACCTGGAAATGGAAAGATGAGTTGTCAGTATAATAATAACACTGATGTCTGATTATGGTCGGTAGGGGTTGAACGATTTCTTTCTTTACCTTCGGGTTCAGAATTCTGTCCGGAATGTGATCACGGAGCACCAGAAAACGTTCACTGAATGACGTCTTGCTCTCAGGGAGAGAGAAATGTATCAGGACGTGTGCATCAGTAATTCCTAATTCGAGGAGCACAGCGTCTGTGCATATCAGCATTGGCGGTGATTTAGAACTGCACCACTGAGGTTTAACTTCTGCAAATTACAACAATTTCAGCACTTCTAGCCTCCCTCGGAACATTCTCCAGTTCCTTACCGACTCGCAACATCCAAATCTAACCTGTACTACTAATGACGCAGAACTTTTCCGCCTCAAATGAACCATAAACAGGAAAAATTAAGGAGGGACAAGACACAGTGAATTTAGAAAGGAGAGATGTATAAAAAGTGTAAGTATGAACCGTAACACAAATAAGAATTTTCAACTTATCAACAATCAATTAGGGATATAATGCATATACGCACGTGCTAGCAAACTTCTGGCCATTTTTTCATGAGCAACTAGAGGGATGTAATGGGCAGAGCAAGCCATTCGCAGCTCAGTAACTTCATTTGCTGTGGCACACACGATGACAATTTTCTTTGACGAGTGCATGCGAACAAGATCTACAAAGAAGGAAATTATTAGTAATATTAATTGGAAGGTCCACTCGCACTAGAATTGTCTGGAGCTTTGTAAGAAAGTATGTTGACAGGAAATGAATATTGATGTGGGACTATGCACAAAAGCGGTCCTCTCACATTTTTTGCCTGCTATAACTGCAATATGTGGGCACTGTACCTAACAGCTTGCTGAATCTGGCATCCATTTTGACGAGGGTGAGTTTAGCCGTGATCCTTGCATAGAGAACGGCCTCGAGATAGGAGGTAATGACAACGATGGGCTTATTCAGTAGTTTGGTAACAACGTCTTCAATGGCTGACGACCAAATTTCGGCATTCAAGATCATTTGAACTGCAAGAGACTTGTTGGCTCCATCTTTCCTAGCCCTGATCTTCTCAAGATCTTCTATTTTGGCTGATAATTGTTTCAACTGAAAGAGAACAGGTTACAGGCTAATTTACTAATATTACAGACAATAGTAGTAAAGGTATAATGGATAAATCCATCTTATCCTATAAGAAAATGGATGCATTGGTTAAGCTCGGAGATCGACAAGATTATTCGACCAGGACATGAGACCTTTTCTGGTGCCCTCCCGAAAGACTTTTTTTATTAGTTCAAGACATTCAAATTCATTCCTCAAATCAGCAACCTAAACATATTTAAACGCAAAATGAAGAGTTTCCTGACAAAGCTGCTAATTATGTCATTAAAGAACTCACATCAAGTGGGGTCGTCCACTGGAAACGTACTCGAGCGGCGCGTGCTTTGCGCTACACAAGCGGCAACGAGCGACACGCGCTACAGATCCAACTACATTGAGTTATATGTGGTATCGTCCACTGGAAGCGTGTTCGAGCGGGCGGCTACGGGCATACACGAGTGGCAACACGCTACGAGGGGCAGATCCACAAAAAAATGGGATCTGCCGCTCGTACCTTGTTCAATACCATTGTTGTCAGTATCACTTTCCTACCGGTTTTGGTAGGAATTCCACGTAAATAAACATCGGAATCGCCAACGGACAGTTCATCGGAACACCTACCTATCATTTCACTCGTATCCTTGGTCATTTCGAGTCACTTCACATGCAGGCCCCGTTTTGAGTAGGTGAAAATTACCCTCTGGGCAGAAAATGGACCATAACACTAATAAAACGAATAATTGAAAAATTTGTTAGGGTCAGCCTCAAGTTAATGGTGAAGGTGGTGAAATTCCCCGAAAGGTCTCCTTTTGGAGAGGATTAGGTCCACCTAACATGCTCTTTGATCCAACATCCGTCATCGCAAATGGTTGCTGCTTTCGAAGAAATAAAATAAATAAAAAGGAACAGTCCCCACTTTTATCGAATACACTTGAAAACAAACTGAAGCCCGACGGCGCTAGCAGTGGACGACCCCTGTCACTCGTAGCCACTTGTGTCGCGTGTAGCACCGCGCCGTGTAAATACGCTTCCAGTGGACGACCACCCTAAAGGCCATTTAAACGATACCAGGTCGGATAAATCCGGGGAGCACAGCACAGCAAGTGTGACCCTTTGCCCTGTCGTGTAAACGCTCCTCCGGGCCGGTTATGGGCGTTCCCACTTGCTAGGGAGGCCCTTTGGAAATTCCTTTGGATCTAGGGTCCCCCCAGACGACGATCCTACTCTCCCCACCCGCTCACCCCACCACCCTGCCGTGTAAACGCGCATCTGCTCAGGAGCTTCTGTTCCCCTCCCCCTCGCTATCATGTGTTTTCCTTCCCTGCTCAAATTCGATGGTACCTACTAGGGCCGGTTTCACCAACATGGATTATCCGGAGTTCAATCTCGGCTGAGGTTTAAGCCATCGATTCTGAGAAAAGACAGTTTCACGAACGCCTAATCTTGGAATAACTCACGCTAACTGCACATTAAAGTTAATACCTCGTTTCAGGTAGTTTAAACCACTGATCTACGGTTGATCTCCGATTCTTTGCCAGGCCATCGCCATTTTGAAATCTATTTTATCAGTGTTTTTCATACTTATCAATTTGCATCAACATTTAGTGCAATGAATAGTTTCATTGAAGTGTTTGAGTCATCCTCGGACAAAGATTTCATTGAACTTCTGGAAGTGGCCGTGCCCAGACAGTGAGCATTTCCACAAGTGGGATGACGGCCATTTTTTCGCGAGATTCCGCCTTCCCAAGGAAGGGACGAGCTTCGTGCTCGATGCAATAGAAAGCCTTTCGAAACAGGAGGATGAGTCCAACCAAAAATGTGTAATAAATATAATTTTACACCAAACCAGGTAGGCATGGGATTGGTGTTTCTGGAGATAGCAATGGTGATGCAAACTAAAGAATCTCGGCTTAAACCCAAGTTCGGCTAAACCGCGGACCAAAAACGTTGGTGAAACTGTTGAAGCTCTGAACCGCAGATCAAATTTGAAACCAGGATTTATTGATACCAGGGTATTGCGACTTTCCTCTGTACATGCGTGAACATGAAATGGTGACCATTTCCATGCAACGCTTCTAACTACGCAAAAAATAGTCGCAGAGAGCTGAACCTACCCAACTAATTCTGTTAGTCCATGTGACCTGAGTCATTTAGTCATTAACCCACGCATCGATACTCCCACCTGTCCACTGAATGTACCCATCTATTCTATACGTCCATGTGATTCAAGTGGGAGGGGGAGTGGGGGGTTTGTACTGCCTACTGGAATTGGCAGACTTTTTATCTACATTTTCTGACCATAAGAGGCACCTTTGCCAAAAAGCTATAGAAAAAGTGTACTTATTTTCATTGTGAAAATAATAATAGTTGGCATTGGAATAAGAAGTACGAGTATCATATGCAGTATTTTCAATATTGAATGAAAATTATTAACAGGTATTAGGATAATACCGGAAGGAATCCGGAGGACACTGTGATTCAAACGGCTGCCCGAGGGGAAGGAAGCCCTGCCCCATCGCAGCGAGTCAGAGTGTACCTGGCCGGGAGCATCGGATTCATGCGGCCCGGTCCTTTAGCAGGTCAATAACAGCAGTGTATAACGCAGTTATCAGTACTCCACCTTGAAGGTCTAAATATGAGTATACTGTTTACAGTAACACTGTTGACTGTTGTACTGTTCTTGATTTTTATTGCTCACTGGTATGAACGAACCTATTTAACGAATGACTGCGTGGCTGAGTATTCGTGTGTGGTGCCAGGGATTCATTCTCCCCAGTGAGTTCTCAGGGGTTCGTCCTCCCAAGTCTTAAGTCACGTGATACCTACATAGTAAGCTGACCTACTTACATGTGTATGCTATCTACCAACGTTCTTAAAGGTGAATAATTTACGATGAAATACAGGGTACCTATAATAAATCTTTCCTGTTGAACTTTAATATTATGCTGACCACAAGTATACCGTTGTCAAAGAAAAACGGAGTTATTGAAAAATAGTCTATTTCCACTAATACACGAAAAACGCAAAAAACACTGTTATACCGGTTTCGGTGATCGTCAGTAACACACAATAACTGAAGGCATATTGGAGAGGAGACCTTATATATAGTCACAAAGTGAAATGTGGTCGATTGGGATTGGTTGTGAAAAAGAATGGTGAAGGGAACAAAGGGAAGGTGGTCGAATCTGATTGGTTGTGAAGAAGAATGGTGAAGGGAACAAAGGAAGGGGGTCGATTCTGATTGGCCCAGGAAGAGAATGCCGTAAAAGTGGAAGGAACATGAGGTGATCGGGAGGTGAAGAGGGGGGGGAGGGGAAGAGGGGTGGAACCAACCTGTTACAGAAATGAATGCAATAATGGAGAAAAACTTAAAGGAACTACATCATTCAAAGATTTACCCAACCTATCACTCTTAATAATTTCGAATTTTTCAAGTACATCCAACATGCTCCCTTTTGGGCAAAAATGAAGATATTCAATGAACTGTCTGTCTGCAAGATCAAAATTGAAGCTATGACTGGATTCATTCAAGTGACGTGCAAAGGCCGAATCACCCTTATTATCCCTGAAATCTTTTTCATGTTCCTTTATTCTTTCTCTAAACTTCCTACCAGTTTGACCACAATAGTCAAGCCCACAAGAACACTTTAATTTATAAACACCACTTTTATCTTGAACATTAATTTTATCTTTAACTGAACTTAATGAAGATTTGAGATTATGTTTAGTTTTATATCCTACTTTGAACCCTTTAGAAGTTAATATTTTACCAATTTTATCCGAAATTTTTCCGTAATACGGTATACTGATCCACATTTTTTCCTCAGTCGTAGCTTCCCTAACTAGGTTTGAAACTCCTTCCCTACTCTTTTTTCTAAGAACCCTATTCCATATTGTATCAATGAGATCTCCCCCATAGCCATTACTCGCCGCTATACTTTTAATAGTTAACTTTTCTTTAGCTAAATTCTGTTCACTCATTGGTATATATAAAGCTCTGTTAATCATACTATGGAAAGCAGCATGTTTGTGGACTACTGGATGATTTGAAGTACTATGAATGGTAATATCGCTGTAAGTATCTTTCCTATATATGGAAAACTCATGTTTTCCATTATTCAACGAAATGGAAAGATCAAGAAAATTTAGGTGATTAGATCCGAATTCTAAGGTAAAGTTAATGAATGGATCTACGTTATTAATTTGTGTATGATATGAACCAAGTTGTCTTTCAGTCCCTTTCCAAAGAATGATGATATCGTCTACAAATCTATACCAATAAAGGAGGCTATCTAATTTACATTTTCGGAAAATTTGTTTTTCAAGAAAATCCATGTAAATATCTGCAAGCAATGGAGATCCCATTGCAACCCCTGGTGGTGGTCAAACTGGTAGGAAGTTTAGAGAAAGAATAAAGGAACATGAAAAAGATTTCAGGGATAATAAGGGTGATTCGGCCTTTGCACGTCACTTGAATGAATCCAGTCATAGCTTCAATTTTGATCTTGCAGACAGACAGTTCATTGAATATCTTCATTTTTGCCCAAAAGGGAGCATGTTGGATGTACTTGAAAAATTCGAAATTATTAAGAGTGATAGGTTGGGTAAATCTTTGAATGATGTAGTTCCTTTAAGTTTTTCTCCATTATTGCATTCATTTCTGTAATAGCTTGGTTCCACCCCTCTTCCCCCCACTCTTCACCTCCCTATCACCTCATGTTCCTTTCACTTTTTGGCATTCTCTTCCTGGGCCAATCAGAATCGACCCCCTTCCTTTGTTCCCTTCACCATTCTTCTTCACAACCAATCAGATTCGACCACCCTCCCTCTGTTCCCTTCACCATTCTTTTTCACAACCAATCCCAATCGACCAAATTTCACTTTGTGACTATATATAAGGTCTCCTCTCCAACATGCCTTCAGTTATTGTGTGTTACTGACGATGGTTTGATCACCGAAACCGGTATAACAGTGTTTTTTGCGTTTTTCGTGTATTAGTGGAAATAGACTATTTTTCAATAACTCCGTTTTTCTTTGAAATGGGTTTCCACGATTTCGTCGCGAGTGATTTAGTTCATACCGTTGTCTGCACTTGAGCGCATGGCTGTAAGAGACGCAGTGTGTGCTGGTAAAACAAAATTTTGAACTATTTCAATGGTACAGAGACTTACTTTGAATTTAATTTACGAATAATACCGTCGTTATTATATTACCTATTATATATACTGAAAGACCTGTGTATTTAGATACAGCAGTTACGCACCTAAAGGTTTTGGTTCCAGTAGGCAAAATTAGGTTTTGGTTCTGTCAACACTAAAGCAACAAGGATGCTATACCTACATCGTTTTATAGGCCCCACGATCGAAGAAACGCAGACCACCAGAGGTTTTGTTGGATTTCAGCTACAATTATAATACAGAGAGAGGTACTAACCTCACGAGGAAATAGATCAGCGAGGACGTCGAATCTGTCAAGAACCAAGTGACAGAGACGTGACAGGTTGGTGACAGTTGGGTACTGCAGGAGTCTCAGCCAGCATCTGGGCGTGGTGATTAGAATATCACATCCTGCAGCAAGATCATTCTAAAACAAACACAGTTTTATTCAGATTAATTCGTAAGTACATGCATGCGTGAAGAAATCAGGTAAATAATGATCACTTTAACCAAGGGGAGCAAGAATTATTATTGCTGAATGACAACAGAACGGCATAGTCGAACGGCATTACATTATGATTCGGTGTTCGTGCTGGCCACAGGGCTTCCTCCAAGCTGCTCCGAGCAAGCCCTTATGCGCCCCACGAGAAGATCAGGGGCAGTTGAGCCCCACTCTTCCGCTGCGCCCTCGACGTGACCTCGACCCGTTTGAGCTGCCCGTGCTTCGAATAAGCTCCAGGTTCACCCTGCTCCGAGTGAGCATATTGAGAGCTCACCCTAAACCAAGCAAGTTCGCTTCAAGCAACAACTGAACTTGATTGGACAGCACGAACAAACCTAGTAAGAAAATCAGCAAATACCTTTCTTTCCAACTCGAGGCCACCACCGTGAGTCATGATCGTCATCAGCCGACTTCCACAAAATAATGAACAGAGCCTACTCAAAGTTCTCACTCTGTACGAAGTCGGCGCCACTATCACACACCTTGGCCCATGTCCTTTCCTCAACTGCAACACCAAACAATTTTTTTGACACGTCATATTTCGAAAGCTAATATACAGTACCTTCATCTATTCATCAAGTTTCACCGCAGACCGTATGTGGTAAGCCATCATACGACGTAGAAAATAAAACAAATGAACATTTCGTTTACCACAACGTACATTTTAAGCAAGAAACGCTTTTCACTCAGATTCTGAGCATCCTCATCTATTTACGTCAGTTCTATGTACCTGACGATGCTCAGAATCTGAGTGAAAAGCTTCATGCCTAAATATACATTGTGGTAAACGGAAGGTTTATTTGTTTTATTCTCTGCATCATATAATACTTCTTTTTTTTAAAGAAATTCATAATAAAATGAGGCCATTTTTAAATATTCATTTTCAACATTTGATAACAGGGTTGGCTAGGTCTAAGAGAAAACCACACCAGAAATAAAACTTTTCATTTCCCAGCACTGATTTTCTGCTGGTTCCTCCTCTAAACAGCTTCTTAACCCTTGTCAGAGAAGCACTAAGGTACCTATAGGAATTACAGTATTACTTGTACTATTTAGGTGCGGCTTGCATTTTTGGGCAAACTTAGTCCAGTCAACCAGATTGTTCTTAAGTATATGTTCTATAATTTTTCATTGCAATACACAAGCACTTTTATTACTGTATTGTTTTTTTAAATCTGGAAAATATTTAATATCTTGGGAACGGTTTGCTGTTTGAAATTAGATTTTTAATACCGATTTCTTAAAAATGAAAATTTATTATTCCATAGGTACACTGTCATGGTAACTAGCTGTAATAGAATTTATACAAAGGTATAAAGTTATTAAGAACTTCGATTATTCGGCAGCTTGTTTAGATCCACGAATCCTTTCTTGAAACATGAAAAATGGGCTGCGATGAAATTCGCTCAGCAAACAATTTTGGAACACCCCCTCAAATTTTTTCCTTTACGTTTCAAGGTGCGTAGATTCCAAAAATGCAATGTCCGTCCGAAAAACGATACCTCACAAGCTCATGTTACTAAATCACCATAAATCCCTGTTTTTACGCCCATTTTTCACTCATAACACTCCTGGGTATATTCCGATCAGGCTGCAAGTTTCGGGACACAATTGGAGAACGAATTTTTTAGAACGAAAATACAGTAGATATGGATGATACGGCGGATGGACACTGCATTTCTGGAACCCACGCACTTTGAAACGTAAAAGAACAAATTTTGAGGGGGTTATAAAAATTTTTTGCTGAGCGAATACATAGGAGTATTAGTCACAGAACAATAAACCAAAAATGTTACTTTACAGGACAGCCAAAAAACTAATTCGACCGAGGGCGTCAAATTCGTAAAAACATCGGCCCCGTTATCCATCAAATGACTTTCTAGCTTAGTCTACCATATAATTCAATAAATCATGCTTCATTCATAATATCCATGTTGATTCATGGACGCTATAAACATTTCAACCCATTGACAAAAAAATGGGTCATTGAAGAGGCATGAAACCCCCACAATCACAGCTCCTCATAACATCTTGCTCGGAATATCCTCCAACCATTTTGTTCCTCCTTTAGGATGTGAAAAAACAAAATACTTTACTTTTTTAATGTTTTCAAAAATGAATAAATGTATGACCATTTATTAAAACTGATAGTCCCAAATACTTTACTTAGCCCGACACCACAATGAAGCACTAGGATTTAGTGCATGAGACCACTGAAACGAGTTTGAGTTTTGAAACAATGAGAAGATCCAAGGCAGAAGGAGAACAAAGAAACTGGATGAACCGTTCGATTTTTATTTTGAGTGATATTTATATCGTTGTGCCACGACCTACATACCGTCGAGTAGTAGGTTTCGTTCATTAGAAGACTCAGCAATGGGATGAGAATTGCAGATGATTTTTTGGTTCTGTTTGGTCCAATGAAAACAACATTTCTCCTCTTCAGAACTGCTGGAATCCCGAGGTACTGCGGCCTCGTCAAGACGTCTATCTTGCTGAACCTTGCATTCTGAAATAAATATTACAACATCAACGACTCCCTCAAACTATGGGTGCCTAATGATCAAACTAATTTATTATTGTTGCATAATTTAGCGCTGAAGTAGTACGAGTATCATGAAGGGACAGTGGCGCACCCAGAAAATAATTGTGGGGGGGGGGGGGGGGGCTGACCCTGGGCCAACCAACGGAAAACTTCTTAAAAATTCCTTAGAAAAACCGATATGTTAAGGCATTACTTTAAGTTTATTTTAGCTCTTTGAATGCAAGTTTTGAGTAGGGACTATAGGAATGAATGATAAAACCCAGCAAATTAAATAAGATTTTAGGTTTTATTTTGAAAAAATCTTTTTACGTCAGCTGTCTCACAAAACAAAATTGAGTCTTCTTTGGCTATTCTTCAGTATGGATAATACACTGTCTGCGTTAACCGGAATTTCCCTGTGGATATTGAGATTGGCTAAGCCATTTAGCCTACTCTCAGACATCGCGTTTCTCAAGTATGTCTTGATTCTCCGAAGAGTGGAAAAGGAGCGCTCTGCTGTGCTGGTCGATACAGGTATAGTGATGAAAATCTTAAGTAGGATATGGATGTTTGGAAAGATTGTTCTATCACAAATATTTAGAAAATCAATTGCATTAACGTGGTGTGCCTTGTTTCGTTGGAGAAAAGCTTGCCAAACCTCCATTTCTGCCATCAACACGTTTACGTTGTTGTTTTCCAAATCTTCTTCATAAATTTCAATCAACTTCAAATCTCCCTTCTTCTAACAATCTTCTTCCATGTTCCATGCAAGGCAGCCTCGTCAAGGCTAGCTGCTGGCCACCCGCCACCACAAACAAACAAAGCAAGCGCGCGCGAGAAATGTTCCTTTGCGGAGTTTGGAATAATATTTCCCTATATTATATGAAATACGTTTTATTTATTTTTTAGTGCATTTCGTAGGATGTACCTAACTCCCGCAAACCGGGTATTCAATACGCGATGTGTCCACTATTGGCGGATTTAGAAACAGAATGTAGGTAATTTTTTCTTGAGGGGGAGGGGGGGGGGCTTCAGCCCCTTTAGCCCCCCCCCCCCCCCCCCCCCGTGGGTGCGCGCCTGTGAAGGGATTACTTCGAAAAGCTGAACTCAAACCTTCACACATTACATTTTTTGGAAAGCTCTAGCTACTGATAGCAATGGGCTATGCGCATGGAAAATAGAAAACGCTGCAAATTATTACACAACGGATTATTTCCTGTATAGATGGTCCTTCTGCGTAGATCACTGTTTTCTGTGGTCAGTACCCTCGAGATCCCCCAGGAAAGCCCTGAATCGAGTACTGGAGCCGGCCCAGTTATTAAAGTTTCATACAAATGCGCGGGATTCAATAATTCAATCATTCATCATTTTTTGTAGTTATTGATGAAGCATAAGGTAAATAATAAACCTTTGTGCAATAATTTACCTGTATAGCTGCCCCTTCTGCGTAGATAGTTTAATAAATCGTTGTGTAATAATTTAGATGTGTAGCAATTTACAGAATGATAAACCGTTGTGTAATAATTTACCTATATAGATGCCCTAAATCGAGAAGCCAGCCCAGAAATTACATTCCGTAATTGTTGTTATTAATGAAACATAACGTTTATTCAAGTTACAAAAGTACCTACCAACAAAATCCAAGAGCCTTCATTTTTCAAATGAAATTATATCACAGAACAACCAACTCGACTTCATACTCCGTGAACATAATCAGGTGCTCCCTAGCAATGATATCTGGGCTGAATGTATACAATTTGATTCACCCTCCTGTTGAAGAAGCCTGTCGGTGCAAACTTCGGGGCCTGGCTGTGAACGAACGGCTGGACGTAAAATGCTCTGGGTGGTCTTAAAAAAAACTCCCAAGGTCAAGAAATATTTGAAAACTTAAGAAAATTCGAGGTAACGGCATCCTGGAGATTTCTACCCCTATTTTCCACCCCTTAGAGATGACTGACAGTAATGCCAAGCTTCGAGGACCAACTAGACCCCGAACGGGACCTACAGACCAAATTTCGTTCATTTTGGTACATCGTAACTAAGAAAAGTGCGAAGTACGGCGCATGGTGTTCGATGGACAGACAGAAATTTTGGTTTATTATTTTCAATAATGAACCTTTGGAATAGCAATAGAGCATGCAAATTTTTACCCCCCCCCCCCCCCCCAAATTTGATGGAATTATTTTCATCGACAGAATTATTTTAGAAACATTTACTCGTGATTTAGGTAGGTACCTAGTAAACAGTACGGGGTTAGGTACTAACCTACGGAGGGTCTGCGATCTACATAATACATATGTATAGAATAGTACATATATATTATATAGAAGGGTTATCTATACAGGGAGCTGTGATCTGTAACAGAAGGGTATTCTGTATAAAATAATAAACCGTTGTGCACAGATTTGCAGCGTTTTTTATTGCATTTTTGGATTCTACATACCTTGAAACGGAAACCATCAAATTTTGAGGGGGGAGGGGGGTTACTTTTTTTTCAAGCTCTATTCCAAAGGTTCATTATTGAAAATAATAAACCAAAAAACGCCATGAACCACTTTATAGCTGTAATACATAATCACCCGGGAACACAGCAAAAAACAGTCACCGAGTTAGAAATTAACATTTGAAAACTGGTTGGTTTGGAGCTTGGCGCGTGTTTGGCCGTGGCCTGGTGGTGAAATGCATACGTCATCGCACAAGAATGTCATGTGACGTCCTCCCTGAAATCGAGCTCATGGATACTGTAACGCTGTCAGGTGATCGAGCACCTGGGGAAATCTAGATCAACCACGACTTTCCCGTGGGTGGTGAGTTCAATCAATTTCCCGCTTCCGTTGTTTAAAGTTTCAAGTTAATTTCCTCTGTCTCCACTTCCTCAACTCGTTTTGGTTTCGCCAGTTATTGCCATATGGATACTGTACACCCAACAGAATGTTGCGTATTCCCAAGTTTGATGAGTGGCGCTCTACAACCAACCATAAGCTTCATCAATTCATAAGACCTAACACGCATTCTTTTCTTCAAACATCTCAATTTTATTTGATTCTTAAAAAATCTAGGAGTGCTAATTACTTCGGTGGAGCCCCTTTTTTTTAAACAACTTTGAAGCTGTTCTCCAACAATAATACTACACATGTGCATAGCCCCCAATGAAAAATATAAAGAAGGCCATGCAAGCAACCATTACAGTAACACACACCCTGTATATCAGTTCATCAATTTCAAGATTTGACAAGTAGGCCGCTGGATGGATGTCAGTTTCTCCATGAAGTAACCCAGCTCCTGATTTGAGCGCATAAGACATTGTGGTCGGGTAACAATCACTGAAACGAAATCAATAACAAACTGTAATACATCTGGAGCATGTCATTTAACGAATTTCCTCCAACAACCTGTTGGGGAAAATACCACTATGGCCTAACAGGGGGGGGGGGGGAAACATAGTGCTAACCTCAAGTATGGTGGTGGAGGTGGAACAGCTTCCTCAACTTCAGCATCTTCTTCACCATCCGATGCTTTTTCTTGGTTTTTATTATCTATGACAAACTCTGATAAATCCACTTTAGGCAACAGCTGAGGCTGGACACAGTTTTCAGCCTCACTTGGGCTACTTGTACCATCTTGATCATCCTCATCTACTTGGATCTTCATTTTCAACATCGCCGCCTCCAGCTTGGCTTGCAGAGCCGGGGGGTTATCCGACGAGCTATCCCCTTTAACTGAAGACAAGTCAAGCTCAGTTTCTGTATCGTCTATGTCACTACTGAGTGGGGTCGACTTTTCAGGGATTCTCTTTGATGGGGTCGTCTTTTCAGCGATACTCTTCGACGGGATCGAGGTTTCTGCCATTGTTTTGAAGGGGGCCGTCTTTTCAGCGATACTCTTGGAAGCGGTCGAGGTATCTGCCATTGTCTTGAATGGGGTCGTCTTTTCAGCGATACTCTTCGATGGGATCGAGGTTTCCGCCATTGTTCTGAAGGGGGTCGTCTTTTCAGCAATATTCTCGGATGGGGTCGAGGTATCTGCCATTGTCTTGAATGGGGTCGTCTTTTCAGCGATACTCTTCGATGGGATCGAGGTTTCCACCATTGTCTTGAAGGGGGTCGTCTTTTCAGCAATACTCTCGGACGGGGTCGAGGTATCTGCCATTGTCTTGAATGGGGACGTCCATTCAGCGATACTCTTAGATGGGGTCGAGGTTTCTGCCCTTGCCTTGAATGGGGTCGACTTTTCTGCGACTGTCTTGGAATGGGTAGTCACAGCAGGATGTGAATGTCCATCCACTTTCACCAATGGCCTCTGAGAGGGTAGCACAGTTGAACTCAACGGTTTTCGAAATATGAGCCCTCTCCCAAAGCATTTCACGGGAACTGAGACATCTGAGTTGATGCCATCAGCCTTAGGTTCATTCAGAAGCGAGCTCCCGAAACTTTTTGATGTTCCATCAGGCGACGACACACCACGAGCCTTTTGGAAGTTATTGCGATCTCCAAAAACTTTACCTCTCCCTATGACAGACAATCCAGAGCGAGGCAACTTTAAGTCACTTTCAATGTCATCTACTGAAGGTTGATTAGGTTTACAGTTTAGTAAATGTTCTGGTTTCACTTCAAACGATTTTTCATGAACAAAACTGCTATTAGGTGTATGTAAACATGGTGACATTCCCTGGGAGGAGCTGTTTTGAGAATCAACGTCAAATTCTGGATTGGAAAGCTTCTCTTCTCTTCTCAATCTCCTTTTATTGATTGGCAGAAGGTCAGGTAAGTTCACAGTGGAACTCACACTCGAACTGCGAGACAATGGCACTGATGAAACAGATTCCTCTGCACTGAGTTCGCCAGCCTGGACATCACTCATGGGGACCGGCGAGGGCTCCGGCAAGGGAGCCGTAGGAGAAGATTTGCTAGGACGAGTTGCTACTGGGGAAGGCACGTCATTTTCATCCATCCTAATAATGTCACAATACACTTCCGTTGAAGAGTTCGTCACATCTAGCGACCCATTCACAAGATCAATACATGAATCGGCATCTGAAGATAAAGAATGAACAAAAGGGCCTTCAGATCGAGGCTCATCAAAATGTCGGGGTAAAAGTGAACGAACTGCATTGGTGCCATCCCTATTACTTTCAATTTTCGTCGAATAATTTCCAGATGTGAGCAGGTACTTCTTGAACAACCGGCCTCGTCCGAAACCAACATCCCCTCTGTTTTCAAACTCCGACACCTCATTCCTTTTAACATGTAATGTACGTTTCTCCAAACCGGTTGTTTCACCACTACTGAGCTTTGCATCAGTTGTTATATAATTGGTGTTTTTGTCTGGACTGTCAGATTCGGAAAAAAAAGTGTTTTCATTCATGAGATCAGATTCGTGCGAGGACAAATCGGTACCTGAATGTGCACAATGAGAGGAACTGATATAATCATCATCCGACGAAGTAGGTGGATATCTCCTTTGTTCTGTATCATTATCCGTTTCTACATCCACAAAACAACCAACTACAGAAGAGCCGTTGATTACGGTGTACTCAAATTTTTGCTCCTGAGAAGTCGGATTATTCTTCATTAGAATAGCTTCATATCTACTGGCTAACCGGTATCTCTCGTTCATCTCATCAAAAGACTCTACTCTGGGGTTTGGCACAACTCTATCTAACAGATTCTCCTGACCCAATTCATTAGTAATTTCCTTCAAATGGAGAGCTTGCTGCTGGTCAAACATAATGGCTGGTGGAGGCGGCATATTTTTCAACCCCACCTAGAAAACAGAAAACCAATTTTGTTATTATGACGAGGGGAACTAGCATGCGATCACGATTATGTAATATTCTGTAAGCTATTTTCTAGTTCATAATACGGTTCAGTGAAGTAGCAAACCAACGACGCAGTTTATACCACAAAAAGTCAGCCTCTAAGGAAGTGAAGGCCGAGTCACAGAGCAAGAGGGTGGAGGTGGGGGATAATTCAAGTAGTTAAGGGGTAATACTTCATACCATACAATTAGAAAAAATATAAGGTAGGTACTTTGGTCAAAGTAAATACCTTTTGGGCTAGGGTACCCAGCCCATGAGAAGTACAATTTTGATTCTTGCTAACTGTGACAAGGGAACCATAACCCCCAGAAGAGGACTGTGCCTAAATGGATTGGGTTGTCTCTTTTTATTCATACTCATGTTGATCCTTTTCAGGTAAAAATTTTTAACAGCTTCCGAAGAAAGATTATTCAATGCAGAGGGATGTGTATGAACAATGCGGAGGCTGGTAGTATGAGGGTTCAAAGATACGCAGGAAGGGTTACAATGCACACTTGGCATACCCGCTGTGCCTAAGATTTAAAGGTCCATTATTGAACTCCCAACATAATAAACCAAAATGGGTGTTTCGATCAAGCCACTTGCTTTCTATTAGGAGCCTATGTGGAGACCTAATAACGACATTGCAAACGACAGGCAAATAAAAAATTAGGGTTTTCTTTGGAGAACATGGAAATCAGCTCAATGGCTGCTGTAAATGAGGAGTACCTGTGACTTCTGTTTATAAAACACTTTCCTTTTTTAAATGAAAGTAGGTTCCAATCTACGAATTTTGAGACCAACCCCACCCTCCTACGACGAATAGTGGTTTTTCTATGAGCTTTGAACGTTTCTACAACAAGTGACGTCATTACGCTCCTCCCGCCAGGGCGGAACCACCTTGCCCATTGTGACGTTACTTGTCGAAATCTGAAAGCTCATAGGAAAAGAACTACTCGTCGTAGGAGAGTGAGAGGCCAGTATTGAAATAGCTGTTGTTGATGGTTTACACCAATTTTGGCCCCCAAAAACACGAGTTACGCTCCCATTTTTTACAAATTATCTTTGATCCTTGACAATGCCATTCAATTGTCTTGATTCACCTGTTGAAACTACTCCTTGTGTTACTATACAAGTTTATGGTGATTTCAGACAATTTCCCAGGTATTTGGCTTACACAAAATGAATTTTGGGAGCAGAACCTTCGTTACAACTTCAATTATTCACTCTGTGGTCAAAATCAACTTCATATTCGGTCTTCTCGCCCTAAAAAACATGGAAAACGATACCTCGCAAGCTCATATTCACTAAAACCTCAAAAAAACTCGAAAACCTTATTTTTACTATCATTTTTCACTTGTAACACCCCTGGATATATTTTGTGCGGGCTGCCGAGCTTCGGCGCACAACTAGGAGCCAAATGTGTTCCCAAAAGATGTGTGGAAGAACGACGATTTTAGACCAAATTTTAACATAAATTAAAGGTTTAAACTACGTTAGAACCCCAATTTTCCATTCTTTGGTCAAAATCTACTTCATATTCGGTCTCCTCGTCCTGAAAAACATGGAAAACGATACCTCACACGCTCATGTTACTAAAACACCAAAAAAACCCATTTTACCCCCATTTTTCACCCATAACGCCCCTGGGTATATTCCGATCGGGTTGCGAAGTTTCGGGTCACAACTAGGGCCCAAATGGAGCCGGTGTGAAAGAACGAATTTTTTAGACCGAAATTGAAGTAGATATGCATGATATGGCGGACGGACATTGCATTTTTGGAATCTACACAACTTGAAACGTAAAAGCAAAAATTTTGAGGGGGTGTTATAAAAATTTGTTGCTGAGCGACTACACAGGTGTATTATTCACAGAGTAATAAACCAAAATATAAACAGAAGTCATTCAGCACTCCTCAATGTTACTGAATAAAAAACTCGGAAAATTCATCCACAGCGGTTCATTTTCATAACTGGTAACCCTTCTGTCTAGAACACACCAAACTCCATCCCACCCATCCCTGCTTCACACCATCTTTTGATACTCCCATAACTACCACTAAAACATAACGGAACAGTGGCCACCCATCAGAATCAAGGTCAGGCACAATAAGTAGTCTCAATACTATGACTATCCAATTTACAGGTCTTATAGAATCAAATACATGGAACGTCATAACTGCATAATTCAAATCAGAAACTCACGTTCTCAGGAGGTTGGGGTAAAGGCGGAGGGGAAATGAACTCACTGGTTGCTTTCAATTCTTCAATAATGCAGTCCATCCATCCTGACATGAGGAGTTCTGGGGGAAAAAAGTGTTTTTAAAACAAAGCATAATATACTGTTTGTCGGGGAATAGAACTGATGATTTCAACTACACCACCACCACCATGGATGCTTTGGGCGTGACTTGTCCGATCCATGCAAGAAGAAGAAGGAGAAGAGGTTGAACTAAAGTCAGTGAAGTAGCGGTGGTCAAGGCGTTGTTCTTTTATATAGTTCCTGTGGTGAATGGTATGGATGCCTGGGATGGGCGAGGATGTGATGGAACGTGAGGTATCGAATGATGTGCTCAGAAGGTTTCCACCACACCGGTTATGCCATAAAGGCCTCACCAGGCAGGTTCCACCACTCTACGAGATCTTTTTGAGGGAGAGGGAGAGAGGTCATCGACTTGAGGTGAATGCGTAGAATGAAGAAGCCTGGGCAGGAGAACGGGTTTTGTAGGGCTTGTTCCACCCTCCTCCGGCCCTCCGAAAGTCGTTAGGGACTGCTGGGGGGAGCTGGCTGTGAACGTTCTCCGTGTCACGTAGACCCCTTCCTTCTACTTGTTTTATTGATTGTAATCTGATCGTTCAGGTTTGAGTGGTATAGGTGGGTACCACGACAGTTGTGTTCATTAAAATCTCGGTTCTGAATAAAGTCTGTTTGGAAATAGTTGTCGTCTGTGTGTATTCTTTAGTGCCATGATGCCCGGAGACGGAGAGCTAGGTGATAAGTCGTCATCAGAAGTGGGATATAATCCTCAAGGCCAGGAGCCTCGGATGCCCGAGTTTTGGCTTGAGATTATCAACGCTTAGAACATCCAAATCAGGCAGCTAATGGGAGCCGTGCTACAGCCTCATAAAAATAATCCACTCCCGATTGTACTTCAGAATTTAATCCGAACAATCCAGATAGTGATTCAAGGGCTTGGTGTACCACAGTGAATCTGTGCACGCAAGAGAACCCCCTTGTTGGAGCAAACCTCATTTTATCCCTCAGCCGCTCTCTCTCAAAGGAACTGCTTCGACTTGGTTATCCCAAATAAGCTTTCCTGGCATGACATGGGATCAATTTCAATAAATTTTCCTTGCACGTTGCGACTGCACTTAATCACCAGCGGCTCTTTTAACGAACAATTTAGGTAGCATTTAGGTTATGCTGGGAGGTTTTTCAATGCACTAATGGCCAGTTGGCAGAAGATGACTGTAGCACAGATAGGTGTAGCTAATGTGCTTGCCCATGTGGCCTAATTTGATCCTCGAATTCAACGAATTGCATTTACATCTGACATATCTTCAAGGGACGGGCTTTCAAATGAGCTAAAGGCGATTTGCTACAGAAAACGGCCATTTAATGTACCATCTTTTGATAACAAGCAGCGCAGACACACTGGAATTGGGCCCAAATGTGTTTGGTGCCATAAAACAAATCATAAGTCTGATGAGTGCTTTTTCAAACACATAAGGCATCACAATCCACTGAAGTTGATGGCAGTAACCCTCAGAACCGGCTACCGAACCCTGCCATGAAAAATACAATTACTTGCTCCAGATATGGAGCCAATGGGCACGTAGCCTCCAACTGCAGGACAATCCCGGCTCAGAAGGACCCTTCTACTGGAACTGCTGAGAAACATGTGGATTTCTGTGAGATTAACCCCACAGCAAAGCTGTCCCATAAAGGTGAGTTGTTTACCTATATCTTTGATTCGGGTTCAGAATGTTCCCTCATAAAAAAATATTGCAGCTAAATTCTCTAGAAACACTACAATAACCATGTTAAAATTACAGGAATAGGCAATTCAGGTATTGACTGTATCGAACAGGTACTATCTAAAGCACGCATAAATGAAACTGAACTTGATACACTATTTCATATTCTACCAGGGGACTTTCTTAGAAGTGACATTATGGTACAGTATGAACTTGAATACCAATAGTTGTGCCTTGATGAAACTGTGGAGATGAAAGCCACCGATGAATGTTCAACTGCACAGCTTCCCAATGTAATAGAAAATGTATCATTTAATGATATCAGAACAGACATCCCTCATGATCTATGGCCTCGCCTTCTGGGAATTTTGTGTCGATTTTCAAATTCCTTCACCAGACCTTCCAAAATCTCGAGTTACTACAGGTGAGATGGAGATTCGCTTGGTTGATTCATCGCGAACAGTTTGGAGAAGGCTTTACCGGTTAGGACCAATTTATAAGTGTCAAAGTTCGCAAAATTATAGATGAACTTGACGCGGCTAATATCGTTAGACCAAGTTGCTCTCCATTTGCAAGCCCTGTTATGAGTCAATAAGAAAGACGCCTCTGATCGGAAGTTGGTTGACTATCGCGAGCTTAATGAAAACACAACCCCGGATCGGTTCCCGTTGCCTTTGATCTCAGATCAAATTGCTAGTCTTGGTAGCGCTTACTTCTTCACATGTGTGGACATGGCCAGTGGGTTCCATCAAATTCCCATCCATCCAGAATCAATTGAGTGAACGGCATTTGTGACCCCATTTGGCCCGTGGAAGTATTAGGGTGTTCCTTTTGGATTGCGGAATGGCCCCTCCGTCTATCAACGTGCAATTTTAAAAGCTCTAGGCGACCTAGCCCATATACTTATTTTGTGTGTCCTACATGGATGATTTGACAGTTATTGCTGAAACAGTAGAAGAAGCGCTAGAGAGACAACTCGTTGTTCTCCCTGTCCTAACCAATGCAGGAGTTTCCTTGAAATTATCTAAATACTCATTTATCATGAAGCGAATTGAATTTCTAGGGACATCAGTGCTGGACAAATTCGTCCAAACGCTCTTAAGGCCCTTACCTTATCACCCCCTCCCTCTACAGTGACCCAACTAAGACAATTCATTGGACTAGCTTCTTACTTTCGTCATTTCATACAAAAATTCTCTGATATTATGGCCCTGTTATTCAAGCTTACTGGTTCAATTAAAGGAAAAATTGAATGGCTTTCTGAAAATGACAGAATTAGAAGTGTAGTCAAACAGCGGCTTACCAGTGAGCCAGTGCTGATGATATTTGATCCGCAATATCCCAAAGAATTGCATACAGATGGCAGTTCGGAAGGTTATGGAGGAATTCTGTTGCATAAAGTCGAAAAAAACTTCATGTAGTTGCCTATTTTAGTAAACGCACTACGCCCTCCTGAATCCAAATCTCATTCATATGAACTTGAGACTCTAGCTGCTGTGAACTCAATCAAGCATTTCCAACCATAGTAACAAGGCAGGAAGTTCACTGTTGTCACAGACTGTAATTCAGCAGAAGCATCTCATACTAATAGTGACCTATCCCCCGGAGTTCATAGGTGGTGGGCTTTTCTACAAGCCTATGATTTTGATATAATTTATAGGCAGGGTAAATGCATGAATCACGTTGACTTTTTGTCCAGGAATCCTCTGCCAGCTCAGTCCTGTAACCCCCCTCAGGTGCAAGAGCCTCCCATTAGAAAAGCTGAACACGAACGAGTTGATTTCACTGAACTCCCTAGCAACTGACGGCAAGTAGAGCAACAACGTGATGAGGAGCTGGTTGGTCTACTTGTGAAGGTTAACAACAATGAAATTGATGAGCAGTTTCACAGAACCTATGAAATTCGATCAGGAGTACTCTATGAAATTCGATCAGCAGTACCTATGAAATTCGATCAGACGTACTCTATAGTTCCTAGGGATCTACGATGGTATGTTGTAAATAACATACACGAATCAACTATGCACTTGGGCTGGGAAAAAACGCTAGAAAAACTGTATTACTATTGGTTTGACAATATGTCTGTGTGCGAAAGTTTGTTTATAATTGTATTACACGAAAAGCATCAAAGCCAAAAAGCAGTAAAATTCAGGCAGAGATGCGCTCAATATCCAAAGTTACCACTCCCTTGCACACTATTCACATGGATGTCACAGGAAAATTAAGTGGGGGGAAAAATGACACAAAAGAATATGTTATAGTGACAACTGATGCATTCAGCAAGTATGTTCTACTCCACACACATTCATATTTTTTCAACTAGTTGCATTAAGGCTTTGAAATCCTGTGTAGCCCTGTTTGGAGCTCCATCCCGTGTAACTGTGGACCAAGGCCGTTCCTATGCTAGTAGAGTTTAGAGACTTCTGCGAATCATATAAAATCCAGCTCCATCTGATACCTACTGGCCCTAGTAGGACTAATGGCCAGGTTGAGCGAGTAGTGAGTACGCTTAAAACCATGCTCACTGGGGTAGAAGTTAAACAAAATTGTTCTTGGCAGGATACACTTGGGGACGTGCAGCTGGCTATGAATTGCACAAGTAACAGAGTAACAAAGGCTTCTCCTATTGAACTCATGTTTGGGAAAATAGCCAGGCCAAGCCTTGTTAGTTATTCAGACAGAGAAAAAGATACTACTGTAGATCTAGGCGAAACCAGAAATCAGGCCATTCAAAATATTGATAAAAACTCAGCTTACGACCAAAAAAAAAGGTCTGACTCAACTAAGGCAAAATAATTAGTCAAATTCACAGTAGGTGATTTCGCCCTGACTGAGAATGACAAGAGGAGCCAAGCTAAACTTGCTCCCAAATGTACTCCCTTCCAAATAGTCAATGTGCTTGAAGGTGACAGACACTTGCTCAGAGCTCTCAATTCCAACCGCACCTATAAGTATGCTCATTATAGACTGATAAAAATGCCATTACGAGACATTCCTTAAGATATTGACAGCAATGAATCATCACTAGATGGAGAAGATCAGCAGGCTTCGACCTCAGCAAATACAGAACCCATGTTGTAGATAGATACAATTATGATTTAAAAATAAATATACATATATTTATATAAATAGGAGACGCCAGATGTCTTGGGTCACTGAAGCCTTGAGATGCCAGATGTCTCAGGCTAGATTATGCCTCACACTTGCACTCACTGAAGCCTGGAGATACCAGATGTCACAGGCTAAGTGAAGTGTCTTAACTTCATTTCTCTTTTACCTCTTTCAACCTACTGTTTCCATTCTATTTTTTCCCCTATCTGATTTACCTAAGCATCTACATTAGAACTAAATAAATTAACTTTCAGTAAATTAATAAAATGGTTCTCTTATTTAAAGAATTTTCAGTTATTGTTTACAACCCCTACCTATTCATTTGTATTAGACGAAAGAATGACACATCACAAATACTGAATGGGCATAATTCAAATTACAGTCGATGATTTTGAAGCATATTTGATTAAAAATTAAACTTCAAAATCAAAAATTAAATCACAATTATAATATCAAAACTTGAAGAAAAAAATCAGTTTCTTGTGACAAATAGGCACATAAATTATGCCTAAATGGGGTCAGGGTAGGCAGAGTGTACGGAGTATACTGTGCTTGCCTTGCATTTCCACAGGAAGCACACCCGGGACGGGTGCTTGTCAGCCGTGCAGGTCGGCCGTGTCGGAGAATAGAACTGATATCAACCACACCACCACAATCACCATCACCATGGATGCTTTGGGCGTTACTTCTCCGATACATGCAAGAAGAAGAAGGAGAAGAGGTTGAACTGAGTGAAGTAGCGGTGGTCAGGTTGTTCTTTTATATAGCTGCGTTCATTAAAATCTCGGTTTTGAATAAAGAAGAGTGTTCTGTTTGGAAATAGTTGTCGTCCGTGTGTATTCTTTAGTGCGATGATGTCCAGAGATAGAGAGCAAGGTGATAAGTAGTCATATTTTTCTTGGAAAATTCACTAAAATGAACAAGTAACAACTACCATCCACTCGAACCAAATGGGCCAACTCGAAAACATGAGGTCGGAACACTACCTTTGCACTCAGGTCTTCACAGAATTACATCTGTGAACCCAGAGCAATAGTTGAATTTAAAAATATTGAAAAACTCACCAGTTATGAAGTTTTTCCGGTACTGAGCCAAGTCTGATTGAATAAGAAGCCTCAGGAGGTTGTGGTTATTGTAGTCCTTCCCCCATAACTTCATTTTACCAATTGTCACAGACTCGTATTTTCCTTTGGGTAGGAAATCGATCGAATCTACACCGTTCAGAACCTTAAGGACTAGGTTTCGCTGAAACTCATTGTGTGATTTTTCATCCCTAATGAACAGATAAAACCATTTGAAGCTGCAGGTAGGTACGTACTTCTACTAGGAAAACTGATAGTTTAACATAAATAAAATATTAGTCAACAACGTTGTTTCACTGAACGAAACTTTTTATTGAAAATGAAGCCGTTGAGCTTCTAACACCTCTCTCAAGCCTACAAAGAGGCGCAAGAACGCCTGAGTCTGAGGGATATGAGTTTGCTTGGCCCTTACTGCTAACACCTATTCTACAGTCCAGACTTAGATGGGACCGTTGAAGCTAAGTAAGCCTAACTGGTGTGCTGTCCTCTAAAATAACGATGTCCTGTATGACCCGAATGGGTACTAATTGGGTATTCAGACATATTTGCAATACCCTACAAATATCTGCAACTGAATCGGTTACATAGACCGGTCCATATGACGAAAATCGATGATAACACCAAGAGTGTTACAGAATGGAGACTCAAGACAGAAAAAGACCATTTCAACAGTCAAAAATACTTCGTCTACTTATGCAGGATGGGTAAAATTCGTGTTTTTTGGGTCAAAAATTACTGACGAAAAATCTGTAAAAGCCACCAAAAATTTATATAAACTCACAAAGGCATAGAAAGGTAACTTGATACATAAAAAGACCTTTTCAAGAGTTAGTCAAAAATATTTTGTGGGTCAAATTCGAATTATTATGGGCAGAAAATTTCGAGCAATCGCCAAAAACAGTTAAAAGCCACAAGGTAACTTCGAAAATTGGTTCATATGGTCAAGCTGCATGGTGACTTTTTTGCGACCCTGTCAGCGTTACAATCTGATTTTCCTTCCACTTTAGCACGGTTATCTATTTCATGCTATGACAGCAGACCCAAGTTTCATAAACCATCACGGTTTTAACAGTGGTTTTTGTGGAATTGAGGGCCAGTTTCACCAACGTTTTTAATCACCGTTTACTGATTAAACCGAAGATATCAGGGGTTAAACACCGGTTTCCAGTTTCACCAACCTCGTTTAAGATAGATCGATGATCAAAAAAGACAAATCAACAATCAAAACTAACCAGCCGATTTTGGGTGGTCAGTGTCCTTAATCAACAAACTAAACAACAACCAAACGCCAAAAAACAGCACAAGTAGGTACCTGACCTCACAATGCACGTCAGCAACTGCGTTATCAGTCGTAATCATCCCCAATGCCTCCATCATACCGTTAAATCAACGATTAAAGCTGCGGCGACACTGCCACCGGACTTGACTTGACCGGAGCCACCTGACTGGTGACTGGAGGGGGGTGCGACACTGCCACAGGACTTGACTTGACCGGCGTCACCGGACTCCAACCAGTCCAGTTTGTTCTTAGACGTCACAAGAGTATGTCCTCCAAAATGGAAGCCATTCTTTGTGATTTAGAATCAAAATCCGATTCTGATTAAGAAATAGAACTAGTGACAAGTTTTCTTTCTTCGAATAAGTCGGGGATGTCACCATTTGTTTCCGAACGAGCACAACACGGTGAATTTCACACCCTACTCGCCAAATTGAACGATGTTCAATTTCAAAACTATTTTAGGATGAGAAAAGAGCAATGGGGGCTGCTTTGGATGGCTCGAGGGGGTGCGAGGAGTTCAAAATCGCAATAGAGGGGGGACCGGAGTCAGGTCTCAACCCATCCAGACCGGATCAGAACGGAGTCCAGTGGGTGGCTCAAGTCAAGTGAAGTCAGGTCCGGTCGCAGTCTCGCCGCTCCCCTTTGAAATACGAAGGATGGGTTCAGACAGGCACACAAGTGAGGTCAAGTCAAGTCAAGTCCAGTGGCAGTGTCGCCGCACCTTAAAAGTTAAATCTACGATTTATGAAAACAATTTTTGATGAAAACATTAGAATCCTTGATTACATTGTGATACCCACTTGTCGTTAACCAACACAGAATCTTCGATTCGATAAAACAATGATCTATTTTAACCATGGTTAGGAAGTATTGGTGGAACCGGCCCTTAATCGTGGTCTTTGATTCGTTGCCACTTTTGAGAGTGATTCCGAGGTTATTGGTTAGCTATCATTCCTTCGCAGAGGTGACAAGTGAACAACAATCACTGATTTAAAGCTGGTTGAGACTTACAAATAATATCCTGATTCGAGGTTCCCAACGGGTTTGCCAAATTCAATTGCAACGAGATGAAGCTGGTGGGATAAGTCGTCCAAACACGTACTACATTTGGTAACAAAAAGTTGATCCAGTTCAACAAGCATTGAGTCCATTGCATCTACCAGAAAAACCACGTAACATAACCTCTCATTATTTCTGTGCTTAACAGAAGATGGGCTCTGTACGACTCCTCTGTACAAGCGGCCATCAAAGAACCTGACCACCACTTTCTGAAACAGTGCAAAGAACAACAATTATAACTTTTTATAACCCACACTGACGTATTTACTTTCTGAAACACGATTAATTATTATGATTGACAAAGTATATCTATTTCATTCGACATTTTCACGAAGTTCAAATTCTGATGATACGATGATAAATGCAAGTCTAACGCCATCATCATCATCATCATAGGATGCCATATTCGTTTAAGGGTGGCGATTACAGCGGCTAATCTCCCTCAGTCTTTAGCGGCCATAAGTATCTCATCAAAACCCCACCAGGAGAGCCTCCTCAGACCAATTCCTCTTTTACCTCCAACATCTCTTCCATGACGTTCGGATAATAACCTCGGGGTATAACATAGGTCAATACGGAACACACGACTGAATATGTCGTCTTTCGGATCTTTATGGTACTTATGTACTATAACTGCCTAACGGTGCCGAAGCTCTGAAAAACCTCTTCGTTTGTGGCGTATGCAGTCCGATGTATCCTTAGCATTCGTCACAGCTTCGAATTTGAGTGTCCAGTATTCCACACCATACAATATTGATCAGCAATACATCTTCAGTGATCGCATGCAGAGGATTAGATCTATGCATCCAAGGAGGCGGAGCGAATCTTCGGACATCAAGGTTCCCAATGCTGCCAACAACTCAACATTAGAAATTCCAAACCTTTCTGGCACCCTTCAAGAACCTTTGCTGTACTTTTTGTGAACATCCCCTCGGTTTGATTTTTAGGACATGTCTTCTTATTTTATTTATAAACCTGTGGTTCCATCCATCCATCCATCCATCCACTGTGGTTCTGTACATCGTTCAAGTGATGCAACAGCACTCCATGCGAAATTTGAGTTGAACTACTCGGCAACTTACCTAACATGTCATTTCTAGTGGGAACTAAGTGTTAATTTCCGTTACTGAACAGAATTTGGCCAAAAAATGGGAACGTGACCCAAGAAAATTGCCCATTCTATCTGTATCTAGAACTGACGCTTTGGTAGGTACAATGCATTGGAGCCCTACTGTATAAGTATCAGGCATGCTCTCTAGATGGGCTATCCGTTGTTATCTATGAATCCATACCAAGTTCTTCAGGAGAGAAACATTCTTGCGGCCAACCCCAAACCTGATGAGAGCATTTACTAAGGCAGTGTGGGGAACTTTCTCAAACGTCCTTTCAAATTCGACCAAAGCACTACTGATAATCGCTTCCGCTGGTCAAGAATTTTTGGGCCAACATTAATTAGCAAGCTGAACAGCATTGATAAGCAGCTGCTTAGCGGGCTGTGAATCCTGTGAATGAATGATTCGCAGCAGGATTCATTTTCATGGTGTGGCTCATGAGGCTAATGATGCTGCAGTCGTTGCACTGGAGAGGTCTTTGTTCAGGGAATTCCCAGGCACATACCCCTGGTTGGAAAATGTAGGAAGAAGATCCAGATCATAAAAGAAAATTATTGTGATTTGGATTAATATTTTATTTTTTCTGAAAGATCTTGATAAGTACAAAGTAGAGTTGAATCGAGGAAAAATGCTTTCTTCGTTTTTTTTTAGAGGATTTAAAAAAGGAGAGTTCATAAGAGAAGCAGGGGGGAGGAGGGTAACAACAGCTGTGACGTCATGTTGCGAAGCCTTGCTCATTGCGTGACATTTGTAGCGCACTGATGTTACGCATTGATGATGCAAGATGCAAGATACACGTATTCCAAAGCCTTCGCGAAGCGCTTTTTTTAAAATGTGAAAGTAATTTTATGTCAAACTTTTTTCAGTGAGTAGAGGCATGCTTACAGAAATGCTTATGATAAATAACAATAGCAGCCCAAACCCCAGACAGTTGCCTGTTACTCTGTTAATTTAGACCAAATGGAAGATGCAGTCATGACAACGAACCGTGGCATGATGATAATTAGTAAACTGGTCTTGCGGCATCGTTTGAAGACGTTCATGAAAAAAAAGTTTTTCTGGGCCAACTCCATTAAAACTAGAGTTTTTTCCTGAATGAGTTTCCTTTGTTGATCATTAAAAATCGGGCCAACTTTTTAACGCCCAGAAGGCTTTTACAAATAAATAATTTCTTTTCACTCAAAGTGGTCACATGGCATTCTAACAGAATCCTATAAAATCAAGTAATTTCCAGGAACAGAATGAGCCCATACCCCCATTCATCACACATAATCAGAGATCAACATATTTAGTAAGAAGCAGATAATTACATGTTACATGTAAGGCCCAGTGCACACTTGCTGCAATGATGCGGACACTGTGCAATTTTCAATCGGATGAGAAGAATTACAGAGGAACTGCTGCTGGGATGCACAGAGGACGCCAATACCTATCTGACGCCCTGTCACTCCCGATAGCTATCGAGGTCACCTCCCCTACCCTAACACCTGGCAGTACTCGACTGGCTACAGGGCAGTTCACATGTGTCATGGTGTCGCACTTTCCTGTCGCCCTATCCCACCACTGTGAACTGAAATGAACCTACATCCCAATAACTTTGGCAGCAGGTGTGCACAGATACGATGCAGACTGAAATGCACCAAGTGTGTACTGGGCCTAAGTTGTATACACACTGCTATTATTAAAAGATTACTCATAATGGAAAGTAAATTTTGGGTATGGAGGAATTTGCCTTCAGTCCAAAACCTAGTCAAACAAACGACACCACCACCAAAAGAGGCTTTGTGAAACAGATATTGTAATTTATAATGTCGCCATAACTTACATCCCCTCTCTTGACATCAGAGACAGCTATTAGCTCGGAAGACTTCAAAAAAAGTTGTATGTCAGCGACCGATAAGCAGTTGGAGCACCTTATCCAATAGAGACAGGGGTTGACGATTCTGACAATGCTGATTGTACCTCTCTCCACTTCATGCTCCATATTCAACCTGTAAACGAGCAAACTTTATTCACCAACAGCAACAATACGTAAGTTTGTAAGTTTGTAAGACAGAACTAGAGGTATTGCGGTCGCAAGTTTGTCAGGATACTGCCAAAGGGGGGTGGGGAGGGGGGGGGGTCACATACTTGTTTTTATTGAGTGTACGTTTCTGGCCGCAACCTGCGCAAACTTTTTCTTTAGGATGAATCCCGACAAACTGACTGCTGCACAAGACATAACAAGGAAACCAATGAAAAACGCTGCAAATCCCTGCACAACGGTTTATTATTTTGTATAGAATACCCTTCCGTTACAGATCACAGCTCTATGTATAGATAACCCGTCTATATAATTTATGATATGTACTATTCTATACATATAATGTAGATCGCAGACCCTCCGTAGGTTAGTACCTAACCCCGTACACGTTACTAGGTACCTACCTAAATCACGAGTTAAATGTTGCTAAAATAATTCTGCCGATGACAAACAGTACCTAACAAAAAGAAACACACATAATGAAGTTCTGAAAAGAAATTGTTGATGAGGAGTGAAAAAAGTTGCGGAAGTACCTACCAACAAACTCCAGCCCCTTCTACGTAGATGGTATAATGAACCGTTGTGTAATAATTTACCGTTGAGTAATGATTTACCGTAGTAATAATTTACCCATCAATAATACTTCAACGTTTGTTCAAGTTTCACTACCTACCAACAAACTCCAAAAGAGCCATCATTTTTCAAATGAAATAATATCACAGAACAACCAACTCGACTTCATACTCCGCCAATATAATCAGGTGATCCCTAGCAATGATTTCATCTCCGCCAAATTTCCTATTGTGGGCGCGTCTCTGGTTACGAGATTTGGTTTGAATTGTATACAATTTCATTCACACTGGAGTCGAAAATGCCTGTCGGTGCAAACTTCGGGGCCTTACTGTGAACGAACGGCTGGACGTACGACGCTCCGGATGGTATTAAAAAACTCGCAAGTTCAAGAACTATTTAAAACCGTAAAAATATTCACGTAAAAAAATGGTATAGGCGTTTTGAAAATTTCAACCCCTATTTTGAACCCCTTACAGATGACTCACAGTAACGTCGAGCTTCGAGGACCAATTAGACCCCGAACGGAACCTATAACCTGAATTTCATCAATTTTCTTTCATGGTAACTAAGAAAAGTGGCCCGTACGGCGTACGGTGTACGGCGTACGGCGGACAGACAGAAATATTTTTATTGAAGTTTTGGGTTCTACATACCTTGAAACGTAAACCATCAAATTTTGAGGGGGGGTAAGAATTTTTTTTTTCATGCTCAATTCCAATGGTTCATTATTGAAAATAATAAACCAACAAATTGTGAAAAAGTTGTGAAACCAATCAACTGAAAACGCCACCCGAATTCACAATGGTTAATAAAACAAATTGAGAAACCTTTCTTTGGTGAACTTGGACCTAAATGCATCACTTACATTGTGTGACTATACACTATTCTAATTGGAGATGTTTACTACAGAGCCAAATGGCAGAGCTTGGCTGGAAATTAAATTTAGGTAGGTTACTCTTCGAGACTGAGGTAAGCACATAAAGATCGACAGTGAATGTCCTCAACGTATTCAATGAGCGTCTTTTACCGAATATTCAATCAGACTGCCAAGCAATGATTCCAACATTTTAATTAGATGAATTTTAAAAAAGTTTAGCTTCAGACCATTCTGAATCCATCCATGGATTTTAACGATTTTTAATTGCTATGCAATTTTAACGCCGGGGGTCATGTGAAAAAAATGTCCTGTCACAATATCCTGTCACAAAAACGCGTCACGCAAAGAGGAATGTGATGAAGATGAGCACAAAGAGGAATGTGATAAAGATGAGCACAAAGAGGAATGTGATAAAGATGAGCACAAAGAGGAACGTGATAAAGATGAGCACAAAGAGGAATGTGATAAAGATGAGCACAAAGAGGAATGTGATAAAGAATTACCAACGTTATCTTTGTTGGGCGTTATTTTTTTGTGTGTTGGTGGTGTGGGGGGGGGGGGGGGGGGTAAATTGCATAGCAAATTCTCCTTTGTTATACGAAGTATAAGAACACATCCTTCGGGGGTGAGGAACGGCGAAGCCGTTCCGAGGGGGCGGAGCCCCCTTTGGGGGTCCAGGGGGCTTGCCCCCTGGCGAGGCCCGAAGGGCCGAGTTTCTTATTAAATAACTAAGTATATGGTTTTTTTCCCCTTTTCATTCCAGACGATATCTGGGCTTGGCTACAAGATAAAAAATTCGAAATTACGTTGAAATGCAGTAGCGGTGCGTGTGCTCTGAAAACGGTGAGGCACCAAACCAGAACACAAAACCAACAGATTTGTCTACCAATTCCTCAAGGCAACTACACCCTTTGATCTCCCTTCTTCTTTTGCCACTTGTTCAGGATGCTGTGGCTTTGCTGTTGTCCATTGGCCACTTTTTTGTTTGAATGAACACGTTTTTCAGGCTACGTCATTGGGCTTGAAACTCAGATTTCAGTTACATTCGACCCTTTACCTGTCTCCTTGCTACATTCTCTTTTCCCCTGAATAGCTCCTTCCTGACTGGCTAGATTTTCGCTGTCTTTTTACTTTCGAACAGAGGAGAAAAATAGGCAAACACTGATGTGCCTAACTCCTTACCACCAAACTGGTGTACCTATTCGCCCTTCTGCCATGACGAATTTCAAGCACCGCCTGGAAAAATGCATTAGCTTTGTTTCAGCTGACGCGAGTTTTATAATGAGTTCTGTGCACAACCCACTGCGCACAAAAACTGTGTTCCAACCAAACCGAGTGTTGGAGT
The DNA here is from genome assembly GCA_954871275.1 of Leptopterna dolabrata. Classification (NCBI taxonomy): domain Eukaryota; kingdom Metazoa; phylum Arthropoda; class Insecta; order Hemiptera; family Miridae; genus Leptopterna; species Leptopterna dolabrata. The sequence continues at coordinate 86,580,099 of OX940975.1, read as the reverse complement.
GTTTTCTCTACAAACTTATGGAAAGTGTTTTCGTCGCGGACCTTTCGTCTGTGCTACAGCAACCTTTCAGCCCTAAAGTCAACGCAATTGTCTGGCGCGTTTCCAAGGTGTTCCAGCCAATGAGTTCTCGAACTGAAACTCATCCCCAGCCTTCAGAAAAACTTGGGTTCTGGTTTTAAAACTTTTTAAACCCAGTTCTGGTAGCAGGACCATAGGTACATACTGGCAACGAGGGATTTGCATTTGACAAGGTTTTAAAATTCGTCCACTTTGAACACCCTGTATATTATTAAAAGTGAGAAGTAGAAGTAGGTTAAGAGAAAACAATTAAGGCGCCATTAGCTAATCCAAATACGAAAGTTGAAACCATAGATATTAGAATACAGTCGGGTTGTGGAGCTGTTCAGCCCCAACCTCAACAACAGGAAACTAGAAAGTAAATATTAGCTACATCAGTGATGACTGCAACAATAATAAGGCTGATTTGGAAGATCCTACAGAAAAAGCCGAAGGAGGTTTATTATGAGCTTAACTTACCTTTGGTTTATTTTTGAAAATTTTGAACTTATACTACCTAGCTCAACTGCACATCGTTTATTATTGAAAAAATAAACCAAAGAATGTAAATGATTTTTCAAGTTGACTTGGCGCTGAGTTAGGCTGAAAAACCAACGATGCCTGTCCGGGCATATTTACGTTAGGTAAGTGATAGGTAAGTAACTTCAACGCAAAAACTGCGTTTATTCCTCAATAAAGCTAGGTATAACATTTTAGGTGAATGCATGCTCGTGAGTTAGTGTTGGGAGATAGAAAAATACCTACACATTATACAAAATAGGCATGTTAGTGTAACAGAAACTCACTCTTTGGAGATAGTAGAGTATGTAACCATGATTTCATGATCTAGAAGTCTTCTTCACCTAAAATCCATCATGAAACATGATGAAAAGCATAGTTCATAATCAAAAACGAATTGTGCGAACTTGGTAGATTCGGAAGAAGAACTGCTTAATGAATATTATTCATTTTGCTATACCTAAGAAGAATAACCCACCAACGTAACTTGCACGCTATAGAACTAAACTTTAAAGTACAAACGTTTGCTGCTTGGCGTGAAAGAAGATGTGTGTGTGTGTGTGTGTGTGTGTGTAAATTCTCCGTTATCTGCCTTCGGCTTTCAAGCCATGCGGGGCTAGAAATACTGATACGTAACCATGGGTACTATAAGAACCATGTGGATACTATAAGAAACGACGAGGACTGGGGCATGTGACCCAATTGGAGAGGATGGCCAGAGCGGGCGTGTGTTCCTCAAAGCTCTGCTCGAACGCTGCATGTCTGTAGTGTTTATCAACACGTTTTTTGCACATTATTTTTGATTTTTATGAGCTCCTACCAACGACTCAGTTACTGAGGTACCTACTTGATATAAAATGCAAATTTACCTGTATCGTATTGTTTTCAAAAATTTCAGCCAAGGTGAGAACTAATGGTTCTATCTGAAAATGAAGTCTCTTTCATCCTCACATAAAACGCTTCATTGGTGTTAAAATAAATAATGTCTAATCTTATTAACATAAAAGTCCCCCTAAATAACTGACCCGCAAATGTAAATAGGTACCAATTTCAGCCAGCGCTGTCACAAATCACATCACTAACTCTCCAAAGGAATGTTTATTTATTTATTTATTTTCTGACGATGTACATAGGAACTTTTGTTCCCTCATTGCGTACATGGATACATAGTATAACTATAAATTTACAATACGAAGTTAAATTTTGAAGGGGGGAAAAAAAAGTATAATAGCAAAAAATGTAGGAAGTATGAATAGCAATAAGTAGGTATTTAGTGAGGAACGTGTTATTGGCTGAAAGGAGGAATATGAAAAGGAGAGAAAGGAAGATCGAGAGAAAATGGGAAGAATATGAAAACCTACTGACTGTCAAGATGATTTCTTGCATGAGCTGTGAAGGACCCCAAGGAGGGTAACACCCGAATCCCCAATGGAAGGGAGTTCCACAGTTTCCCTCCCGCCACTCTTAGAGAAAGCCTGAATTTTGCGCATGTTGCTCGTACTACTCTAAAGGTAAGCGCACACTACTGCCGGGGCGGGACGGGTCGCAACGCGACGGAAAAATGCACGTGGTTCGGTTCAGTGTTTTTGTTATGGAGACGCGCACATCACAGCCGGGGCGCAGCGTGTCGGGGCGGAGTGCACGGAAACATCGCCTCCTAGGCGGATTTCTCCGTCAGCCCGCTGCGACCCGTCCCGCCCCGACAGCAGTCTGCGATAACCAATCGGATTGTTAGGGGTTCCGCGGCACATCTGTCCATCGGAAAGTTTGTTTCTCGAGCGTTTTGAAGAAAACGGTAAGATTTGTTATTATTACTTTACTGTTTTTTTGTACATAACTACTACCTAGTGTGACGTAGGCTCGTACTAATTCGAAAAATCCTTTTAAGTGCTTGCAAACTAACACGCTTGTGCATGGCGATTGGTATTTTAGTTGCATGTTCTTCCGCTTTTTAGATAGCAATATGAACGAGGAACTACTCATTTCTCTCGTAGAGGGATATAATGAATTATACAACCTGCAGCATCCATATTATGATGACAACATCAGAAGGAATAATATCTGGGATGAAATCGGATCGATCCTACAGATACCAGGTAGAAACGGGTTCATAAATTTTTATTATAAGTAGGTACAAAAATGTTGAGACAGAAGTAGGTACATACGTTCTGCGTACAGTCTAGGAAATGGCGTAATACAATGCTACATAGGTACACACTTATATGGTAGGTACATACAATCCTGCCATCTGCTGTGCTGATAAAGACGAAAATGAGAGCAACATCATTATGTTCTGTGTTGCATCCCTCTGGTTATTGTATCCCACTGCCAGGGAACTGAGCCATTTGGGGATACGAAGTATCTTTTGAAGTTTTCACGAACCAGAAATGATTCCTGGGCCGCATTATAACCGACATTAGGTAAATCTTGCAGTACTTCTGCAGTTGTAGATGACCTTCGATATTCGTTTTCATCAAGGAAATTGGAACTGTCATTTGACAAGAAATTATGTAGACAGCATGTAGCTAAGATGACCGCATTAACATGATGAGGTAACATTGACATACGTCTCTCGTAAATTCTAAACCTTCGCACCAGTAAACCAAATGCATTTTCGCTTACTCTTCTTGCTCTACTAAGCCTGTAGTTAAAAATTTTCTTCTCGTTGTCGTTATTTAGCCGACTTCCAGGATAGGGTCTCATTAAATGTTTGCTCAGTGGAAAGGCTTCATCTCCAACAATAACGTAAGGCATTCGTAAGTTCGTCTCTGGAATGCAGTCATCAGCAGGCAAATTCAACCTCCCTTCGTTCAATGCTTTACCGAAATTAGAGTTCTTGAAAATGTTCGTGTCCGAATTTGTCCCCAATCCACCCACGTCTATTACGGTAAAACGATAGTCAGCATCGACTAACGCCAACAAGACGATCGAGAATACTTTTTTGTAGCAATAATAAAGTGAACCGCTATTGGGTGGAGCTTCGATTAGTACATGCTTCCCGTCCAAAGCGCCTATGCAATGAGGGAAATTCCACTTCATCCTGAAACGTTCTTCCATTTCTCTCCATCGGGTCTCGGTAGGTGGAGGCATCACGATCGGCGAAAGTATTTTGAATATAGCAGTACGTGTTTGGTAGACAATACTTCTCACTGTTGATTCTCCCATGCGAAAGGTGAAAGCCAGTGATCTGAACGAATTTCCGGTAGCCAAAAATCTGAAAAAAAATTAAACAAAAATGAAATAAATTTGAAAAATAATGACTAAATATTAGACTGTGCGTTGCTAAAACTTAGTGGTAAATAAAAATTGATTTCCTTATGATTAATAGACTTAAAACATCATCATAATTCAGTAGGTGCTTTTCAATTTGGGGTTTAGTTCATTACATGTTCTCCTACGAATTTCATTGCAATCGTAATAAATTCTTTGTTGTTCTGTTTTTCAGGCCAGCAGTGCAGAGAAAGGTGGAGAAGAGTTAGAGACAACTACCGACGAGCTAAAAAACTAAGAACTACAAAAAGTGGACAAGGAGCTACAAACATGAAGACCCCTAAATACGACAAAATTTTATCATTTTTGACACCATATTTAGAGTCAGATACTGTAACTCAAACAAATTTGCCACCCGCAGATTCGCCTGTTGAAGAATCTGCTGAAGATGATTTACAATCAAATTCGTCTGCTCAGACTTCAAATTCGTCTGCTCATCCTGCCTGTAATTCCCAAATTTCAGAGGGAAGCACACAGCCCAGTACGCCCTACTATCGTAAGAAGTCGCTAACAGGCTCTTCTGAACAGGTTTCGCCAACACATGCGTTATTAAAACAGTACTTGGAAAAAAAGGCCAGCTCAGCGAAACCAACAAACCCTATAGTGGACTTTTTCACTAACCTAGGGGAGACTGTAGCCGTATTTCCACAAGATATGCAGATCAAAGTTAAACGGGAAGTATTTCGGATTGTCAGTGAGGCTGAAGAACAGGTGTGTACAATGAAGAGAAGAAAAGAGTCAGATAACGATTTGGTCTATGCAACTAGTTCATCAGGATCTACTCGAGGGCAACTACAGGAAGATAATAATGTTCAGTATCACATTGTACAAATGCCAATGAGAGACGATGTTCAGAGCTCCCTGGCCGAATTTCTCAGTATTGACCACCAAAGCGATAACAATTAATAAATGTTTTTAGCGTTCATTGCTTGTGTTTAACTTTTTACGCCCAACAACATTGATAGAATAATGTAAACAGTAAAAAAGTATGGCTAATGAAAATAAATAAACTAAAATAGGAAAACTGACAATAAATAAACTTACCTCAAGCTGACAGCCAGTCGCTCTTCTGGGATGATTGATTCACGGAACGAAGTTTTTTTTTTCTCAATATCATCTCGCAGCATTTTGAGAAGTTCTGCGTACTTGTCGTACGACATCCTGAAGTATTGGAAAAACTTCTTTTCGTCATCCAAAAGATCGGAAAATAATGTATGAAACTCCCCAAACACACTTCTTTTTGCACATATATCATGGACCCAAATACGGCGTTTCCTTTTCCGTTTCTGTTCTTCTTCAAGTAACAAATTGAAAAATAAAATATCTTCATCGGAAGAATCCATGGCAGACGAAACAACGGACAAGAGGCGAGCGGGCGTATTTTTCCGATGAGCTGCGAGCGGGCGCATTTTTGCGATGAGCTGCGAGCGGGCGCATTTTTGCGATGAGCTGCGGCCCGGCCCGCCGCCTAATGTGCTTAGCAACATTTATCCGCTGCGATGCGACCCGACCCGCTGCGGCACTAGTGTGCGCTTACCTTAACAGTGCAGAGCCTTGGAGAGATCCCGTATTCAAAGAAGCCAGAAATGTAGGGTGGCAGTGGATACGACTCTGATTGAAGGACCTTGAAAATAAGTCTCAGGCACCTTATCTTAAGATAAACGATGAAACTACAGCCTAGAAGCTCGGAAGACTGCTGGGAGACATGTCCCCGCGGTTTAAGGTTGAAACAGTAACGTACACAGCTGTTGAATACGACAAGAATTTTGCGAATGCAGGTGCTATCCATTGACAAAGCAAATATCACGTCCCCGTATGTGAGCAGCGGCAACACCAAGGATCTGACAAGCTGGATTTTCAAGGAACTGGGCGTGAAGAATGAAAGCTTTTTGAGTGAATACAAGGCAGCATACGTTTTCTGACATAAGTAATTGATATGAGGCTCCCAGGAGAGATCAAAATTCAGAAGTACCCCAAGATTCTTAACAGTTGGCTGATAATTTAGGTGGACCGAATCAATAATAATAGCAGGGAGAGATTTAATCTTTAGTTTTGATTTGGAGAAAATAATAGCCTGTGTTTTACCAGGGTTTAATTTTAATAGGTTATCTCTAGCATACAGTGAGATTTGCTCAAGATCTTTATTAATGAGGTTAATGCCTATATCAATTTCGTCAGGGGAACACTCAAGGTATAGCTGGGTGTCATAAGCGTACTCATGGCATTGCGATGATGAGATACAACTGGGGAGATCATTGACGTACAATGAGAATAGCAAAGGCCCCAAAACTGAACCCTGAGGTACTCCAGAGTAAAGGGGTAAAAAAAATGTGTGGAAAAAAACTTGTTTGGTGTTATTTCCCGAAATTTTTAAATGCTGAACCCCAATTCACTTTTTCAAAAATGATTTTTGATGTGAGATGGTATGATGGGAAGTATGGATTCATGCTTAGGTACTTTGCAAATTTACGGAAAACACACTGCATGTAAAAGCAGAAGCGTACCCGAAGCACGCAGATGCTGAATAATTTTAAACCAAAGAACGAAGAAGAATGAAACTACAGCATCAGCTGCTGGACTCATCAACAACTGCAAGATTCAGCAGTCAACTTCAGATTCTCAAATGTGTTTTATACGAATCCATCAAAAACAAATATGAGTTCATAATCCAGAAAATCTTTTGGCTAGTACCAAGCACCAACAACACCTGTGTAGCTTTCCAGTGGGTACCCAGCCAAGTGTTGCCAGACCTGGTGAGTGGACTTGCGGATCGCTGACGCTAAAAATGCGGATTTTGACCCAAAAATGCGGAAAACTGCTATATCAAAGGAAAAACGCAAATTGAGTGTTATTTTACTTTTAAAAGATCTCTTATGTTCTTATTTAATTTATATTACAAGAACATCGTAGCGCCTAGCCCCCCAAGCGGGAAAGCCAAGAACTACGGCCGCCAAGTTGCTGCCGGTCAGTTGACCTATTAGTTATTATAAGTAGTAAACGAAGCAGAGGCACGCGCAAATAGGCAGAGGTAGGTTATGGACAATGCATAAAATGATAAGTACTCTAATTTATTTAACACAAGCCCTCAAAAAATGTGTCTTGCAAATCTTTAAATTAAAATCAAATCACTCGCTTTTGGAGCTTACCTGACGTCACAGTGTTGAAACGCGGTGGAAATTCGTAGAAAATACACAAAACTTGCACAAAAAACTCGCAACAAAATTGAATCGCGGTGGGTGGAACAGATGAGAGAAAGAAGAAAGTTGAGAAACTCAACGAAATCTAAATAACATTCACGAAAACGGATCAATGTTATTGAAACGCGGTGGAAATTTGTAGAAAATACACAAAACTTGCACAAAAAACTCGCAACAAAATTGAAACGCGGTGGGTGGAACAGATGAGAGAAAGAAGAAAGTTGAGAAACGCAACGAAATCTAAAAATAACATTTACGAAAACAAACAAATGAAGATCTGGATCAGATGGTATTGAAACGGGGCGGAATTTGAAACGCGGCGGGAAAGATGAGATTGAGGGCGGGAAACGACATAATAACGCTTACGGGGCAGTGTTGCTAGCTGGCAGTGGTGAGGTGGCCGCCCGCGAAAATGATACCAATTCAAACGCAAGCATAAACTGGGAGATTTCAAGTATTTCTTATATATAGATAGCTTATATATAGATTTTCGAAAAAAAATGATGAAAATGCGGATTTTTTACGGTACCCGAGAACAAAATGCGGATTGCGGATTAGAAGACAGAATTGCGGTACAAAATGCGGAAATGCGGGACATCTGGCAACACTGCCAGCCATGTACACCTAACCTCCAACATTTTAGCTGACTCTACTGCCCGCACAGCAGCACTACGGGGTGGTGTGGCTTTGCACAACAACATTACTGTTAACGATCATGTTAAATTCCTCAAAAGTGAGAAATCAACAAAATTAATTGCTGAACATACCACTGCAACAACGAATCGTGGATTATGGACCAAAGGTATAATACCCAACCCAATCTCCCTTCCCCGGTATTCAGGTACACCTGGTTCTCCTAAATTTTTCTCAACCATAAACCGTATTTTTCTTGGAGATGGCAACAACTTTCTTCAAATTCCTCATGAAAAAAAAAAAAAACGGACGGTAGACCTACAACGGTTCTCCAGTCCGATCATTTAATAAAGATTAACGTTTTTTTCGCCAAAATTGCCGTCAATGGAAACTTTGCAGCTCATTAATGCATCAAAAGTTGAAAACGTTTTTGTTTCCCTCCGGTCAATTTCCTAATATTATTAGGTTTTGAGTTTTCTCGCACTTTAGGCATAACGAAACTATTTTTCTAGCCTCTTTATTTATATCGTTTTGTGACGCTCGCAACCACCATAGTCATGTGACGCTCACAACCAACATAGTAACGTGATGTAATTTCGATGGTGCAATTTCTTGTGCCATGAAGTGACGCTCGCTCGTGACGTGATGCTCGTGACGTTCGGAAAACAAATGGAAACGTCCTGTTAATCATTATTAAATTATAAAATAAACTCCCCGTACTGCCTGGTCTGCTCTAATACAGAAGTAACCGATGTGAACCATATCTTGAATAATTGCCTCGCATTTTAACCTGCCCGTAATGAATTCAAAACAACTGGCTCTATACAACAACATTTATATCAAAATCGTCAACTTCCCTTTTCTCCTCAAACTTTTTAAATTTATCGAAGATAGTAAAATACAATTTCAGCTTATTACAAACCATCAAATCCCAAATTAATTTACCCTCCCCTCACATCTGCTCACCCGACAACCTTCCCCTCAACATTGCTTTGAACTTCAATTAAGAAAAGCCCCACGCTTATAAGAACCCTGCATGAGTAGGTATATTTATTCAACCACGTGCAAGACCACCATCCCAAGAATTGACCATGGAAGAAGTAGATCTACTTCTTCCATGAATCGACCCTCAACAGCAGCTGCCTATGTCCGACATGAAAGGAGGACAACTTAAGCGGAGAATTTCCATACATCCATCCTTCATGGCTAGGAAGTCGGAGACAGGAATAAATCCTGAGAAACGCACACACACACACACCGTATTGTATGATCTGTTTTTGTTTTGTTTGTCATTTTAGTTTTAGTTGATTGTTTCAATTATTTGCCAACAGGTACTACAGAGCAGTTAACAGTATTGTATGTTAGAGATACGAATGTGTGGTTGATTGTTTTGTCACTCCATGCTCGCTGTGGCTGAATAGCAAAATCACTTACTTATGTAAGTTATATCCGACGAGAATATGGATATCAAGTGACCTCTCGGCTGCAGGATTTTTATAACGCTGTGGAAATCATGAACTCAGCGAGCAAGGTAAGTACCGAGTAGGTATCTTAAAAGTACCTATAGCGTCTTCCTCTTAAGTATAGATATCCCTGGACCAAGGGACCTTTCCACTTTCTTTAGAAGCTACACCTCACCGTTGGCATCGGTACAGTTTAGTTCTATTGTTTTGTGTTTCACCTCCTCATTTGATGATCCTAACAGAGCAAAGTAAAATGTTAAGCTCAGGATCTGAATGAATATAATATTTATTGTCAGCATTGCCAAAGTCAACGGAATGGTTTAACATCTCCCTATTGAACTGCCTACTACCCATCCCTCCTGCCTGTTTGCTATTTAGGGATAGACAAAGTTGAAGCGGACACAAAACTTCGTTACAAACGGGTTTCGTTATAAATCGGGTTTGATATAACGGGGTCGAATGAAAAGGTTTGTTGCAAAACGAATTTTATTTTACAAGTCGCAAAACGTCAAAACTTATGTTTGTATTGCATACGTACTACTGCAGTATAGGTGCATAATAATTAGTATTCTACATAATGGGCAATTTCCATGTGTAGGAATGTTTTATTTTTGATCACAGAATCGGATTCAGCACCCTGAAACGAACTGCCAGTTTTCATCTCGCAACTCCGTGTTGCTTGGAAACAAATGGATACGTAGAAAGAAATTACGTCATAAGTGGATGGCGCTGAGGATTCCCCCCAGGCGGACGTCATTTCGCTTTCGTTCACTCGTTATCACCAACTTTCAATGATCGGATACCCCTCATATTAGCACCTTTTCGGAAAGCACTGCAGAAAAAAATATATAAAATAATCTAGGAGAATACTCGTTTTCACCTCACCGAGTATTGAAGGATGTTCTCGCCCGGTTTTCACCTCGTTGAGAACTTATTGGGAAGGAGAAGGCTTAGTTGGTGATGAGAAGGTGAGGTTGAGAGAGAAGGTGCTTGTTGGAGAGAAATTGGATGAATGCCCGAGCTAGGCAAGTTGGGCGCGTTTTATAGGCGCCTCTACCCTCCTCAGGTCCCATCGGAACGACTGACCATTGGGAGCCGTTGGAGGGAGAGTCACCTGGGCCTTGTCCCTTGCACTGCATAGCTCAGCTTCTCCATTGTTTATTGTCAAAAGTCTTAACGTATACACAGGAGTGGTATAAGGGCACCACGACAAATATCATTACAACTTTCTAAAAACAAGCGTATAATCATGAGCTGATTCTTTAATTGTTTACGTGTTAGGTTCACTGTTAAACTCATTCTTGAACCCGTAATACTTCACCGTTTCATTGTCTGCCAATATTTCATTGTCTACCAATATAACTTCACCGTTTCAGTCTTCAGTATCATCACAACTTTCTAAAAACAGGCGTATAAACACGAGTTGATTCTTTAATTATTTACATGTTAAATCCACTGTTAAACTCATTCTTGAACCCTCAGTACTTCACCGTTTCATCGTCTATCAGTACCATCACAACTTCCCCGTTTCAGTCTTTAGTATCATCACAACTTTCTAAAACCGAGTGTATAAACATGAGTTGATTCTTTAATTGTTTACGTGTGAAGTCCACTGTTAAACTCATTCTTGAACCCTCAATACTTCTCCGTTTCGTTGTCCACCAATATTTCATTGTCTACCAACATCATCACAACTTCACTGTTCCCGTCTTTAGTATCATCACAACTTTCTAAAAACGAGCGTATAAACATGTGTTGATTCTTTAATTATTTACGTATTAAACCCTCAATACTTCACCGTTTCATCGTCTATCAGTATCATCACAACTTCACTGTTTCAGTCTTTAGTATCATCACAACTTTCTAAAAACGAGTGTATAAACATGAGTTGATTGTTTAATTGTTTGCGGTTTAGGTCCTACTTCACCGTTTCCTAGTCTATCAGTACCATCACAACTCCACCGTTCCAGTCTTTAGTATCATCTCAACTTCCTAAAAACGAGCGTATAAACATGAGTTGATTCTTTAATTGTTACGTGTTAAGTCCACTGTTAAACTCATTCTTGAACCCTCAATACTTCACAGTTTTGTTGTTATAAAAGTAACAGTTCCCTTCTCTACAACAGAGTTTTTCTCAGGGGGCCTCAGAAAAACTGTTACAACCAGAATTTGAAGTGAATGTTCAGGAATGTGTACGTTCAGAAAGGAGGGTGTAGGATTCAGAATGTATGGCCATAGAATACGTAGGTAAGAAATAAGATGATAAGTTGAATGTAACATACTGCAATATGTATCTACCTCAACCTGTTCACCCATAAGCGCCGATTCCTTAAAAACATAATTGATCATCTTGGGAGCAGGTAAAGGACAACTTGGCATTGCTAAGCTGCTGAAATAACCTGTAAGTTTCTGATGGGTATCGCTGCACTCCTGCAGTTATTACTGGTATTACTAGATGATTTTGTGTGCCTCCAGGTTGGTGACATATTCAGTGCTGCAGGATCAGAGTTCAACAAGCTTTCCGAACTCATAATCAATCTCCATCCCTCTGCTGAATCACCCTCTGGGTAATTATTGATGAACCAACTACACATCCTTCTTGAACATTTAATGAATGTATTAATTGTTGGAGTTCTGTCATTGGGTCGTCGGGCTGATGATGGGAAATATAACCTCTTTCACATTTACAGAAGATCCTCAAGCAAGAAAAAATCGTTTGAAGATGCATCAACTCCTATGAGACACCAAATGGTCCTTGGCAAGCAGCAGGTTGGTGGGGCATCCCTCATGAAGTCCTCGGAAGTCACTCTCAACATGCTCAACGCCCATGAGTCAGAGGTGGATGTTGAGGGCATGCACCATGACTTTGGCGCTGCCCACCATGAAGAAGTCACATCCTGAGTCACATCAACCGTATCCAAGATCTGAGTATTCAAATAATTGACGTTCAAGTGGCAGTTTTCTTCTTAGGGTGAGGGTTTGTCTACATGACAGCTGTTTTTATTTAGTTGTGTATTCAGGAACAAGTTCCGGTTAAGTGCGTATTTTTATAGGAAAACAGCAGTTGAAATTATATTACTCATCAATTATTATTCAGGTACTGTTTTCCCATAGGGAACTGATTATGGTTATTCAACCGAAACCGATCTTCCTAAATATGCTACTAATAAACATCGGAAGTGACTTGATCTTCCCCTATATTACGAGAACTTATGCGGTTTGTTACCTACCTTACTATTCGCCAGTTTACGTCATTACTTACTGAAAGTTGACTGTGTATGTTTCTGCATATAATACTTGAATTCTTGAAGCATTCTTATTGTCTCATTTTCACCCTCCCCCCCCCCCCCCCCCCCAGTCATGTCTGGTACAATGAATCTGGTCTGGAATGGTGATACCTTGCATTGAAACAAGATAATAGCACATTTTGGTTTATTATTTTCAATAGTGAACCTTTGGAATCGAGCATGAAAAAAAATTAACCCCGCCCCCTCAAAATTTGGTGGTTTACGTTTCAAGGTATGTAGAATCCGAAAATGCAATAAAAATATTTCTGTCTGTCCGCCGTACTTATCACATTTCTTAGTTACCATGAACCAAAATTGATGAAATTTGGTTTTTCGCTCCCGTTCAGGGTCTAGTTGGTCCTCGAAGCTTGGTGTTACTGTCAGTCATCTCTAAGGGGTTCAAAATAGGGGTTGAAATTTTCAGAACGCCGTATCTCGAAAACTTTTGATAGAAGGGTATAGTTTTTTGTACGTTATTAAATTTTTCTTGAGCTAAAATATTTTTTGAGACCACCCGGAGCATTGTACGTCCAGCCGTTCATGTGCACCAAAAAGCTTCGTCAACACGATTGTGAATCAAACAGTATAAATCCGGCCCAGATATCATCACTACGGAGCACCTGATTATAATCACGGATGGCTGTATGAAGTCGAATTGGTTGTTCTGTGATATTATTTCATTTGAAAAAGATGAATCTTGTTGATAAGTACTTCCGCAACTTGAACAAACGTTGAAGTACTATTGATGGGTAAATTATTACACAACACAGTTCATTATACTGTAGGCCTCCGCCCGCACGGGCCAGCGCCACCTCCTGGGCCCGGGCATGCGAGGGCCTCTTCCCACTCAGCCGGTCATCCCCCCTTGCTCCATCTGACCGATGACCGCTGCGCAGCCCGGAGTGGAGGGGATTTCTGCTACCTCAGGGCTCCCGGACCTCCCCTCCGAGCCAGAAGTCTTTTTGCCAACGAGTGAGTCAGACCTAAGTTTTTACGTCAGCGTGTTGTGGGCTTATATGCCAAGTGTAGTTTGTGAGTAACGCGTTACTAGTCACCGTGTAACGTGGGTGTTGTTTTCCAATCGCAATCCGAAACAACATCAGTTTTCCCTTCCCCTGAGACAGAGACTCAATAATATTCTTTCAATTAGCAAGTCCTACCTTCGGGCGACCTCTGCGACATTTCCCCCTTCCTCAATCCTTCGTCGAGACGCGCAGCAACGCCATCGTCACGCATCATATCAACAGGTCAAACCTTTTCCAAATGTACATAATTTCCTCCTTCTCTATGATTGTACTTTTCCGTACCTAGCATTTTCATTTCTTTTATATTTCATATGTTCTTGTTATATCGATAGTAACGAACTCGTAACGATATTATTTAAGCTAAGATACTCCCTATATTATCACTTACCTTTTGTATTGTATGTTCTTTTTGCAAATCTGTAACGTAACGTCCCGCCAGGCCTTCAGCACCTCTTTTCTCATTTGCTATTAATCGTAACGTAACGCCTGTGCCTTCAGCTTTTGCCTTTATTTCGTATCATAATTTAACTTCACTTGGCCTTCAGCGTTACGAGATTAGCACCTTCAGTGACCCCCCCATATCAATTGTGTATCAGTAACGTTCTCATGTTTAATTTTAATATACTTCTTTCGTAATTGCATTTCACATACGTGTATTTTCGTTCACCCGATTTCCTTCAACTAAGTGTGGTATTTTGCGTATTTTGGAAAACCCCCGAAACAACCCTTCTGGTGCCTCCGTAACGCTAGGCCATCAGCCTCATTAAAGCCAGAAACGGTCACTTCACCTAAAGGGGGCTTACAATACCATCTACGTAGAAGGGGCTGAATTTTGTTTATAGGTACTTTTGCAACTTGGAACAACCGTTGAAGTATCATTGATGGGCACATTATTACACAACGGTTTATTATACTATCTACGTAGAAGGGGCACCTATACAGGTAAATTATTACACAACAGTTTATTATTTGCCTTATGATTCATGAATAACTACAAATAATTAATTATTGAATCCCGCGCATTTGTATGAAACTTTAATTCAGGGGCCGGCTCCAGTACCGGATTTTGGGATTTCCCGGGGGGAGCTTGAGGGTATTGACCACAGAAAACAGTGATCGGCGCAGAAGGGGCGTCTATACAGGTAAATAATAACCTTTGTGAAATAATTTGTAGCGTTTTTATTCCCGCTTTAGTCAAGTATTCTACTTGTCGCTAACTGTACCCATGAAAAAAACTGGCAGGATTCTTTCCTCAATACGTGACGACATATGTCGAACTCCACTGAGTAGAATGAAGATGCAACAGGTCTAGTTGTCTGGATTACGGGTTTTTGGTACCTGTCTAGATAATAGCGTCTCTCACCTCACGACCTTGGTGTTAGTGCATTGTTCTGTTTAAATCAATATTTAAGCGTAGATCACCGTTCAAGGCAACTGTCGTGACACGTGCACGAAGCCGTGTTGGGCAGCCTTCCACTTGGCCCTCACAGGGTAGCCAATGAAAGCCCTAAGTTTTAAACTGTGAACTGTTTCCAGGCTGAGGACATATTTAAGTATGTACGGTTGTACAGTAACCGCATCCACAGTCTCATTCATGTTTATTTAGCAATTTACATGGCTAAAAACTGTAAATAGGTACTCTTAATCTTGTTTCACAAGAATAGCATACAAATTGTTCCATGGAGCAATGAGTACCAATGTACGAATTGTCCTTGCAGAAGACATATCCTGCATACAGACAACGCCAATCTTAAAGTAGCTAATACGAAGAAGAAGACTTCATAGGAAAATAACTATCACATGTAAGCCTCAAGGGCCTTTAAGATTATGGGAGAACAAAAAATTACAGGGCTCGTCTTAAATAACTGGCAATAGATAGGATTTGTACAAATATATAGATCATTATGGAAAATACAATAAACATTCAAGTAATAGTGAAACAAAGCAAATGTAGTACGGTAGAGATAAATTTTACTTGACAGATGAATTCGTCAGTTATAAACTAATAAGCACAGAAATGGTCCTCGCGAAAGGGCTAGGGTGGTGTTCCTTCCCACACAGATTGTATCAAATAACAGGTAGGTACCTAACTAATATGGTTTCGGATGTCCCACACAGTATCAAGCAAATAAACAAAAACATTTCGTTGCCTTGGCTTTGCTCCCTGGTGACAAAACTGTACAAATGTCGTTTTCATTTTACTGGAACAAACATTCATTTTACTGGATGCCATTTTGATGGAACAAACATCCAGATAACATCAAGTGTCCATGTTATATAAGGTCAACATACTCTAGCATTCTTCGATCTGTAAATCTGAATGGTTTTCACCATTCCGAGGTCTTTCATGAAGAACGTATATTTTCCTCCCCCAACTCGTCCTGGGGGTTTCTGCCATTTTTGTCATGCGACAACGGGTTTCCAAGTAGACAACAATGTCGTCTTCTATCCCTGACCGTAACCTCAACTTGTCGTACATTCTGAAGGGCTTTGCTCCCGACCGTTTCATCCTCCGAACTGCAGCTCTGTAGCATCGCCAAGGCTGAGGCTCCACAACCAAAGACCTGGACAGCAAGGAAACACAGGATAAGGAGTTCTCTAGTCCGTCATCTCCGCAGTTCAGATGAATCCACATTGTCACAGAGAATAGGAACGCTACGTCGAACTTGACTTTCCCAATGGATCCCAAAAAGTTTTTGGCAGCTGTCAAAAATTGTTGGTCAGCGACATCTACTACGTCGTAGGTGATATTAAACTTCGAATCCGCAGCTTCTCTTGCTCTGGTTATCAGAATGGGGTCCAAATCTATAGCAAGAGTGCAGCAGCGTCTTCCAAATTTGTGTTCCATACTTTTATGCACCTGTTCTGTGAGTTCCTAAAAAATGAGAATCACCGATCATGATCCTATAGGGAGAGGGAGGTTTCTCTTTAATAGATCAATATTGGGTACTTGAAAAGCAGAGTGGAATGTTCGACCAGGATTTTGGCTATGGAATGGCTCTCTGAGGAAAATACAAATATGTACTCACTCATCAGTAACATTTCTTAACATCGGGATGTGAGAAACCACTCATAGCCAATACAGTTACGAAAGCTAGGTAACATGCTCTTTCTACAATACCAGGGTTATCATAACTTACACCCGAATTACACCCAACATCCAGTATCGCAATAACTTGGTCGTGTTCTACACTTTCACAAATACCGGTCAACGTCTCGAGAGGTAGAAGTTTCATCCTTTCTTCAGGCGGATGAAAATTGTAATAGGAGATGAAATTCCCATAACGAGCTGCTCCAGGGGGTTCAAGTGAATATTCCATTTCATGATTTTTGTTATTATCCATTCTGATGCTTCCAAATACCACTGCACTAGAAACAACATCAAATTATGAACAATTAGTACGTACATAAACTTGAACAATTACACTTGGACATGTGAAGGTAAGCAATGAATGGATTGCGGTAGGTAGCTGTACCACTTTCAAGGCCAGACAGACGCAAAAACCCAAGACAAAACCGCGGTTCCAAAACGGCCAATGCGTTGTTTCAAAAATGTTGTCAGAATTAAAATCGGATGGAGAAAACACGATAGCAAGTAGGTACCTAACACCATCATCCGATCAGAATGCAGCCCCGGCACCTCACAGTCTGTGGCCCGACTACAAATTCCTGGATAAAATAAATAAATGGTAGGTTTAACACGTTCCGAGCGGAATGGATCGATCGATCCAAGGCCTGCCGTTCAATTCACCCAGCCTGGATCTATCGATCCAGCTACGGGGAGCGTTTCTACGCTACATTCTGCTCTGAAACTGAACTATCGCGCACTCTAGTGACTTCTGAGTTTAACACCATTATTCTAGATGATCTGACCTCCGAGAGACTGCGTTCCGTTTCGTTATTCCAAGCCGTTTGTTTACCAACATTTTCTCGCCGCGTTTGGATGATGTTTTCGGGTACAATCTCCAGTTTTGTTGTGATTATTGCGTTCCTTTTTTCCTCGAGGAATCTGTTTCAGTTCCCCTTTGGCATCCAACCACGGTAGGCCGTTATTCATGAGTCTAGGCCTCAAAAGACCGCCGATTGTATTGCGGGTTTCCTATACCGCCGAAGTGCGATACAACGTCTATAAATCAATGATTTTCATCCAATTTTGGTTCCACATTGTAGTTTTCGTTCATAACTAATCATGATAAGCAGTTATCAACAAATAACTCGAAAAAACGGGTGCCGTCACAGAGAGTCTCCACCAAACCCCGCCGATTGTATTGCAGGTTGCATATTCCGTCGTACGTTACCGCCGAAGTGGATCGATAGATCCAACGTCTATAAATCAATGATTTTCATCCAATTTTGGTTCACATTGTAGTTTTCGTTCATAACTAATCATGATAAGCAGTTATCAACAAATAACTCAAAAAAATGGGTGCCGTCACAGGGAGTCTCCACCAAAATCGGCGCCGCTCGGAACGTGTTAAAAAAATTGATTTATCGACAATGAAGAAGTTTGTAGTCCAAATACCTATTCAATCCCTTGTTACTTTGTTAACTACCATTAATTAATATAATTTGAATAACTGACGAGCAATCCGAATAGGTGAAATGAGAAGGATGGGAGTGTTATGTGTAGGGATGTCCCAAAAGTATCGATGTTTTGAAAAAAGTGTCGATACATATCGATAATTTTTTTTTCCTGATATATTATCTTAGTATCGATACTTTTTTCCCAGTATCGGAGCAGATACTTTTTTTTATTCCTCACATTTCATCAGTTTCAACACAACACCTAGTAGGTACTGTTTACGGTACCTCTAACTAGATTGCTGGGAGACCAACATTGTTGAAGTGGTTGCACTTCAACAAATTAAACTAAGTTGATGTACCAGCACCTCCGGCATTTAGTAGGAAGGGCCAACAAAATGTTAACCCAACCAACCTAACTCAATAGTTTTTTGGGTGGATTTTCTTGGTTCATTCTTGTTTTCTGATGTGATTGTGTCCAATTAACGAGATAATGTCATGCCTTGTCTTGTCAATAATTTTGAAAAACAAGCGCCCAAACCAGGGGCGCAATTTCACCAAACTGATGGGGGGGGGGGGGGGGGCAAACACCAGTGGGTATGGGGGGGGGGGGGGGGGGGGGGTATGATATATCTACTAAGGAAAGGGGGTCCAGGGTTTTTTCCCCCGCAAATTTGTTTAAATTAATATTACATTTAGATGTAGGCTAATTTTATGCTTCCTTTTACATATTTAAAGTTTCAATAAAAGAATAAATACAAACAAAATCAAAGTACCCTTTTTCAATTCATTAAATTAGCATTGCTACATTCCAATAATATTCATTCAAAATATTCCTTTTTAAAAGAATAACTTTTTAAAAGAAGGCTATGATATTCTAGATAAAACTCCAGTAGTCATTTTCATTATTTATGAATTCCTTGGGGGGGGGGGCCTAGACCCCCCCCCCCCCCCCCCGTTCACCATAAATGGCGCCCCTGGCCCAAACAAAAAAGTTTCAAATAAGAAAGAAGTGATTTATTGTATTGTTCGTTTTATAATATTATCCTGAAATAATTCTTCGATAGGCTGACGACGGTATTTTATATTATACCAATGTAGATGAAGTAAAAACGTGGGATGTGATATAATATTCACTGTCATGCTGATGGAGAGAGAACAAAAACAACATTTCCGCCCATTTCTGAAAGTACCAAAAAGTATCGATACTTTTTGAAAGTATCGTATCAATACTTTTAGCGAATTTTCGAAGAAAAGGAAGCTATTGTTCTCGGTCCAAAATTTTTAAAACTCGAATTTCCGAAAGATTTTTATACCAAAATCCGTTTCAGACCATCCTGAATTCACTGCCGAAAGACACCAAAAATTATATGTATATTATATAAGTTATAGCGCCCGACCGACACTTACTGCTGACGCAGTCATGATAGACGATATAACCCCTGCGAGCAAGCTCGAACCTTCAGTTCTCGGCTCGCTGCTGTACGATCAACCCTGTGTTCCGTGTTCCCCGTAATTTAACCGCTACGAAGTCTTCCGTGTATTTTCCGAAATAAAGAACACTTGTAAATTCCCAGTTCGTGCTTTTTAAAAAGTCAACTCCCAAGGAACCTACTATAACTGACGCAGTCACTGGAGGACATTTGGAGACACAATTTCGACACTCAGAAATTATATTCGCGACCGACCATCGTCTCCACGGAAATCTCGTCGAAGCCTTCAAGTGCCCGGGAGTTCGTCAACCGAACTTTGATAAGTGAAAGTGCATCGGAATTACAATCGGATAAAGTGCATCGGCTCTGCCCTTAGCCGATCACGCAGACTTCAGGGAATATCGGATTACCATACCAGGTGTCGCAAATGCGAAATTATTTAATCAATTTTTATTTTCGGCAGTCTAAATTTCTTACCTTCAACAGCACATACTTAAAATTTGGTAACAAAAATTATTAGAGCTAAAAAACATATGTATTTACGAACCTAACGATTTTAATTTCAATAAGAGTTGAGTTGTTTGCACGAGATCCAAAGAATAAGTAATTATTTCTTATAGTAAGAAATATAGAGTTAAAAATTGCTTTTGCAATACCAGGTATACTATCTCAGCAGCTTGCCAAGAACTCCTAGGATTCTATAGGTAATCTTGACCCATATAGTTCCTAGTACTGACCAAGCCCGGTCATTTCACAAAAATCTTCATTCCAGTCGTTGACTAGTGAAGTCAGACACGCCCGTCTGAAAAGACTTCGATCCAATCTGCCCTGATTACCGAAGCCAGGCATCCCCCGCCTGTAAATTCAAGAAACCTCAAAAATTAAATAATTAAATTCAATTATCACACCCATGAGTGGTTAGTAGCTTCCAAGAGAAGTCCTTCTAGAATTAAAACAAAACAAACAAATAAAATAAAAAAATCATCAGAAGGGACGCAGTCTGCTCGCTTCAGTCACACTTCGTAGAATCTTATCAACACCTCTCCAGTTACAACATCCGACGCCCTTTAAATCATCTCGAAGCAGATCCAACGAACCTTTCGATTGACGAATCTCTGAACTTAACTGCATAACATATTTATCTTTTCATAATTGTTTCCTATTTTGTCATATTTTGTCACATTATCTGTCGCCACATTTTACAACCTACCTATAGTATTGTACAAGGCTGTGCAAAATTCCCAAAACTACGAAATCATCGTCTCGTTCGAGGTCCGATCCTTATATTGATTGGATTAGAACATTCCGTTCGTCCAGATTAGACAGCACCGAAATGGAAGGTTCATCGGAAACCCACCAAGGAACAAGCGCGGGAAACGAACAAAATTCCGTCGGAACCCCGATTACGAGTAGGCAAAATTTCAATCTCCCTTTAAGAAGCCAAAATTCTATGCCCTTTCCAACATTAAAGGAATAACATTTCGCATTGCTCCCAGACTTTAACGCCACCGATCCCCTTATCCTTACCAGATTTATAACGGTATGCGATAAACTTTTCAACCATTTCTTTGACCCCACAAACCAAAATACCCTACAAAACGATTTGTTATTCGAGGGCATCCTATCAAGAATCAAAGGCGATCCAGCGAAACGCGTTTTCGCTGCCGACCCTCACAACTGAGCGGAGTTACGCTCCGTCTTACTGGAGTCGTACGGAGATCGCAGGGACAAGTTCACTCTTACAGCGGAACTAGCCCGTCTCAGGCAGAAACAGACTGAAAGTTGCTTTGAATTCTATTCTCGATTAGAGGCAATTTTAAACAGTACCATCACCTCCTTGCAGAAGGAACAAAGTTCGCAAGAACTTGTTGACTTCGTGCAGGGCTTAGCCCTTTGAGTGTTTGTAACGGGACTGGATGATTCAGTAGGATCTCTGATCCGAGCAAGGAACCCAGCAACCCTAGCAGAATGCATGGCGATTTTGACAAACGAGTTTCAGTTTAGAACCAAACCCAAATTACCCCCGCCACAAAAAACCGGCCCCGCCACTCCTCAATTCCGTCCCTCTGGCCCGAATAACAATTACCGACCTTCATCAACACCCTACAACCAGCCCTTCAGGCATTACCAAAATTTTCATAGACCACCAGTTCACCACTCTTTCAACCAAAGACCCGCTACGCCAGGTCAGCAACCCCCCAAAAGACAATCGCTTCCAAATCGACCATGGTCCCACCAACTCTCACGCTCTTCCAGTCAGGATCACTCAAAGAGCAACCTTCACAATGTAGAAATGCAGTGTGAAGACTCGGAAATTCGGCAACCCAAAACCCCTGAGTATTCGCCAAATTCAGGATATTTCGTTTATGACCCTTTCCTGCAAGCCCCGGTGTACTATGACCCCAACCTAATTCAAACATTTGAAAATTTATCAGTGGAGGACCAACCTCCAACTGAAGACGACCAGAACCACACACAGGACCATTTTTTAGGACAACCTCAGGACCCGTCAGAGGTCACCCAACAGTAATGTCAGCTCCCGCTCCAACCTTTTCGGACCCCGCAACTGCTCCCAAATTAAATCCTATACCAATGTTAAAACCTGCCCCTAAATCAAAAGCTCCCATCGAAAAATTTGAACCAGAACACATCGAATTAAATCACATCGGCTACCAATTACCTTTCATAGTTTGCCCAAAAACTGGGATAAAATTCCTAATCGACACGAACGATCGTGTTCGGGACGATTGAGACGTCGGAGCCGGTATCTACGAGGAACTGTAGGGCGGTTCGTTTGCAGCGTATGAAGAGCCGAGATGTTGGTGGGTTGCGCACGGCCGTTACGGCTGGTCGGGCCGTGCGTTGTCGTTTCCCGATAGTTTCGGGCGCCAGGTGCAGGGGCTGCGGCATTTCTGTGCTCGGGGGCCCCATGTGCAATGGTAGAAACATAGGGTGGTCGTCGGGCGGCGTGTGTTCGTTGTCGGCTGCGTCGGCGAGCGCCGTTGTCGTCTGTTGGTTATCACTTCAACCTCTTCGGAGACGGTAGCCACCCGAGGAGGCGGGGCGAATGGTAGGAGGCGATCGGCGAGCGCAGCGAGTTTCACGATGTTGGGTTCGTCATGCGCCGCTATGTGTAGACGAATGCTCTCTGGTAGGGCGCGGAGGAAGACCTGTCGGACGAGTGGTGCCGGTGTGTCAGCCGGGAGTGCTCGGGTGAGTCGGCGAGCGAGGATCGACGGTAGCTCGTCGTCGGAGGCTGGCTGGAGTAGGGCGGTGAGCCGTGAACCATCTGAAGGTGCGTGTGTCGCTAGAAGGCGAGTTTTCAGCGTCTGGTAGCTGCTGGCGTTCGAGGGGTTGATGTCGGCGCAGAGGTCCACTTGTCGGGGTTCGAGTGCGAGGAAAGCTCGGGCGAACTTCGCATGTGGCGTCGTGAGTCCTTCGTGTGCGAGTAGGATCTCGAGCTGTGCGAACCAGGCGTGCGGAAATGCGGGGTCGAACGGCTGGAGCTTGAGAATCGATGGAGCATTCGCTTCGGGAGTCTTTTGCGGTTTCTGCTCGGTCATCTTCGTTTTCTTCTTAGGTGCCAGTCCGTTGAGGTGTCAGCAGGAAGTGTGCTCGGCGCCGGCGTCCGTTTCCTTATATAAGGATCGGGGATGGTGGGGCGAAGTAGCGGGAGGCGCTGCGATAGCCGTCGAGGCGGGCGTCGGAGTGGGGCGCCGCTGTGGCGTCGGTGGGAGCCGCGCGTGGTGGGGCTCGTTGATGCGGAGGCGGGGCTGCGACGCAATCGAACGGCGGGCGCTGGGCGATGTAGTCAACGTCGGATGTCACCAGTGTAGTGATTGGGAGTCTAACAGACGAGTCGATCGCTTGATTGAGAATGGTTGTATATTTGATGGCCCCTGGCTCTTTTATATTCCCCTGACATGATCAGAGGGGGGTCGGGGGGTCCCCACTCTGAGGTATTTCATGTTGCTGCATTACAAGAGTTGTGGAGGAGCAGCCGATCACAACAGAAAAACATCTAAATCTCCCCTTCCGATTATTCAATTTCCATAGCCACTTCCAAGCACTATTGGGACTAGACAACTTACGGACACTAAATGCTTCCGTGGACCTGAAAAATAACTTGCTGCATACACCAAACGTCAACTTACCCCTCTACTTTGCGAACGGATGTCTGTGCCCCGAGGAAAATACTGTGTCATTCCTAATCGATGCCAGGACTATTCAGCAGGTACAGGTAGAGGTTGGTAATGTCGAGAATGGCGAAGCTTTGATCGACTCTATCAATTTCCCTGGTTTGCAAATACCATCAGCCATAGTGAGGGTTAAGAACTCAAAAGCATTTGTACACGTCACGAATTCAGAAGAAAAACCTGTTAGGTTCCACTTGACTCACCCAATCCATGCAGAACCAATCCCTAAAGGACAGTTTAAAAATGAGGAAGCCGAAAACAACCTTAACAACTATTGCGATACCTCCCCCTCCTGTAAGCAAAACCGTTGGATAGACTATTCGAAATTTAGACTAGACCACCTAAACCCCGAAGAGAACAAAGCTATTAAAAAATTGATTCATCACTATGCAGATCTTTTCCAAGAGAGTGAAGGTCCTTTAACTTTCACGAATGAGGTCAAACACCACATTCGTACAAAGGACGAAATTCCCATCTTTGTAAAACCGTACAGGTATCCCCACATTTATAAGGAAGAAGTGGCCAAACAAGTTGACAACCTACTTGCCCAGAAAATCATACGCCCTTCTAACTCTCCCTACAATGCGCCCCTTTGGATTGTACCAAAGAAAACTGACGCTTCAGGAACAACCAAATATCGCATGGTCATTGATTTCCGAAAATTAAACGAAGCCACGATCTCAGATCGGTTTCCCCTACCTAACATATCCGAACTCCTCGACAAACTTGGCCGTTGCAATTACTTTTCGACCCTCGACCTCGCACAAGGTTTTCATCAAATTGAACTAGATGAGGACTCAATTCCCAAAACCGCTTTCTCCACTGACAACCAACATTACGAATACCTCAGAATGCCCTTTGGCTTGTGTAACGCCCCGGCTACATTCCAACGAATGATGAACAATTGTCTGAGGGGCTTGAATAATGAGATATGTCTGGTTTATCTCGACGATATCTTAATATTCTCGGCTAGTTTGCAAGAACACGTTGTTCGTCTGAGGAAAATTTTCGACCGTCTTCGACAGGCAAACCTGAAAATCCAGCCAGACAAGACGGAATTTCTGAAAAGGGAGTTAGCATATCTAGGTCACGTAGTAACCCCCGATGGAGTCAAACCAAACCCCGAGAAAATACGTGCGATCGAAAAATTCCCAATGCCTCGCACAAGAACCGAAATCAAAAGGTTCTTAGGGCTCATTGGCTACTACCGTAGGTTTATCAAGGGCTTTGCTGCTCTGACTAAACCCCTGACCTCCGCCTTGAAAAAGGATGGAAAAATAACATCCAAGTCCCCAGAATTCGAAAGAAGCTTCAAAACTTGTACCACGCTTCTTTGCAATGACCCAATATTAAAATACCCCGACTTTAACAAACAGTTCAGAGTGACTTGTGATGCAAGCGATTTTGCTACAGGCGCTGTCTTGAGCCAAGACTTTAACGGTTCTGATCTCCCAATTGCTTATACCAGCAAAACGCTCTCAGAGACAGAGAAAAAAATATGCTACTAATGAAAAGGAACTTCTTGCAGTACTAAATGCCCTGAAGGCCTTCCGCCACTATCTATACGGGCAGAAGTTCCTGTTATTCACTGACCATAAACCATTGCAATGGTTATTTGCAATGAAGGACCCCAACTCCAAACTCTATCGATGGAGGTTGAAAATCAGTGATTTTAACTTCGAAATCCACTACCACCCTGGAAAGTCCAACTATGTAGCTGACACTCTCTCTCGAATTGAGCTTAATCACCTGGAATCAGATCCACCAGCCGCAAATCCCATGTCACCGATCAATATCGAGGAGTTGCTTGAGAGCATTCCAATGGAACTCCCCGAATTGCAACTGGACGCACTCCTCGCAGCCCCTAGTTCCCCCAGAACCGCAGAAAACGAAAATCGAGCCATTTCCGAAATACTGGCAACATTCTCGCGTTCTAGGCAAGCACTTGGAGGAAGCAATCAATCTCTAGATGTCCACGCCGACACTCAAGCTCCCTCTTTGACGGCCTCCGAACACACTACCACTAACATACCGCCCATGACAATCCCCGTAAGAGAAGGACCCGTTAACCAGGCCAAAAATCAGATAATATTCAAATTAGTGACCTCACTCCCACGGAAACCCTCAATAAAGCACCTTTTTAATTCCACCAAAACCCGAGTGACCGCAGAACTATCCCACTACCATCTGGACAAGGACATAGTCGAGTTCGTCAAGGAATATGTCAGGCCCCTAGTTCGTTATGCGATCTACTTCCATGACGATCCAGACGATCGATTCTTCCAGAGATTTGCTGCCATAATGACTCGCACATTCAAGGAGTCAGAAATCCTCATGGCCAAATTTCCTAAATTATTGGAAGACATTGAGTCTGAAGAGGACGTCCAGGAACTCATAAAGTCCTATCATGTAGGTAAGACTAATCACCGAGGAATTCCTGAGACGTATGAACATCTTAAACGAAGCTATTTCTGGCCCAACCAGAAAGCGACCATTCAGAGCTTCATAAACCAATGCGACGTCTGCCTACGAACTAAGTACGACAGGCATCCCCTGAAAATCAAATATAACTTGACTCCCACGGCATCCCGGCCTTTCGAGACCCTGCACATTGACAAAATCACCATAGACCGAACAAAATTCTTGACCGTTTTCGACCCCTTTTCCAAATACGCCCAAATGTACATGGTACCGACTAATACTAGTCTCGACGTAGTTCGAGCCTTGCTTAAATATTTCTCGCACCATGGCATTCCCAAAAAACTCATTTCCGATAACGCGGCCGACCTAAACTCTTCCCTAGTCAAGGAATTATTAGCTAACCACAATATTGATGCTCACTTCATATCGAGCCAACACCCAGATTCGAATGGCCCTGTCGAACGATTCCACTCGACCGTAATTGAACATCTCCGGCTTCTGAACTGCCAAGAAGCATTTAAAAGAGACGATGTGGAAACCCGGGTACAGTATGCCTTGATCGCATACAACAATTCGATCCATTCTACAACGTCCCTGACCCCGTTCGAAATAATCCAAGGTCACATTTCAGACGAAAACCTCCTCAAGTTAAACTTGGACGAACGCCTCGCCAACGATTACCTCGTCAAACACCGCAAAAAAATGAAAGCGCTCTACCAAAACATTAAGGACAATGGCACACAACTCAAAGAAAGGGTAATGGAAAACAGAAATGCTACTCGGGAAGATCCTCCAGAAATCCCTGACACTGTTTATGTAAAGACCAAACAACTTCAAAGTAAGACCAAACCCCTGTATAACCCGGAACAGGTGAGGTCTGTAGACAGAACCAAGCATACGGCCGAAATAACACCCCGGCATGCTAACACCCAACCAAAGATCCACATGTCTAACATCAAAAGGCCCAGAGTAGTACCACAAAGCCCGATGTCTAGTTCTTCTAGTTACTCACCCTCCGAAGACAGTTTCCCTTCACCCGTTAACCTCCCCACGATTCCCCAAACGGCCACTTTCTATTCCTTTCCCCCACCGACTAACAGCCAAAAGCGGGATAGACTCTTACCGTCGCCACCCAACTCGAGACCGCCTCCTTCAGAGACGAGCTCGTCGAGCCCTGCCCCAAATCGACATTGTAAAGACCTCTCCAGAATCCCAAGAATGGAGTCAACTCCCTCCCCAGTTCCTCTACCTTCTCCTGAGGGATCATTGCCCGCACCACCGAACATCCTACCAGTTAGGTTGCCTCGCAAAGCGTTACCCATACCACCAGACACCCCTCCATCTAGGTTCCCTCGCAAGGCGTTACCCATACCACCAGACACCCCTCCATCCAGGTTCCCCCGCAAGGCGTTACCTATACCACCAGACACCCCTCCATCTAGATTCCCTCGCAAAGCGTTACCCATACCACCAGACACCCCTCCAGCTAGGCTATCTCGTATAGACTCCCCTCAGCCCAGCACTTCTGGAATTCCTGTTCCTATAGCAAGGAAACCATACCACTCCCCACCACCCAGCTCTGGTTCCGACTCTAGCTCATGATCCTTAATATTCCAGGACGTTACTGACTTGAACTACTTCCGGATTATGGACAGCCGCTCTGCCGTCACCGTTCTTCTATCACTCTCGACTATACTAGTTACCAAAGGATTAGAAATTGAAAACATTACCTCCAATTTAGGTTTATTGCCCATTCGATTAGGTTCCGCCCGAACGATCCACCATTACCACACTGTTACTCACTACTACCAGCTCGGAGGAGTTCTCAATCAAGTAAACCAAATTAAAGCCCATTTCCAGGACATTAACCAGATAATAGAAACTGACAGCGAAGTCCAAAAGGTAGTTCGAACTCGAACTCTAGCCATTGAACATATGCTAAAAATAATAGAAGGAAGTTTATTTGCTTCAACCTTACCCCGCCGTCAGATGCGAGGACTGCTTAACGGTTTAGGCTCCGTAATCAAATTTATCACGGGAAATTTAGACGCCAACGACGAGGAAAAATTTAATCAGATCCTCCAACACCTACACACAAACCAAGAGATACTGTCCCAACAAATTAGTCATCACTTCTCAATAAACGAAGGATTTGTAGAAGAATTGAACAGGACCATCTTAGATATCAACTACAATCACGATATTCTGGCCTTCGAAATAGAGCGATTAAAGGAAGCAAGTTCCTTTGCAACCCATGCAGGACAGGTAGAAAACGCACTCGAGCATAATCTACTGTTGCTACAAATAATTTCAGATCTGACCCAAGACATAGAAAATTCAGTCACTTTTTGTAAATTAGGCAAACTCCACCCTAGTATTATTAAACCAGAAACCCTACAGAAAATCCTAAGAAACTTAATACCATTTTATGGTGATAGGTTACCCCTCTTTGAAGGAGAAGCGCTCTGGGAAATCCAAAATCACATCAAGGTAACATGCTTCATAGGCTACGAGGAAATCGACTATTTCCTGGATGTCCCCATCGTCCATCCTGCACATTGCGACTTGATTCTCCTTCAATCCCTACCAACCTTCATCCCCAATTATTATGCAACTGTCCTACCCACTGCCAAGTATGCTCTAAAATCCAAAAACGAGATACGATTTCTCGACAAACCGTGCGAATACGGACGTGATTATTACTTATGCCCTAACAGCCTTCAGCTATCCGGTGAACATGACTGCGAGTCTGACATTCTCACTAAGGGTATCAACGGTCGTTGCGACTTAATTCAATTAGACCTACCGCAAAATCACGTGGAACTCTTGGAAGAAACAAACCGTTACGTCTTTTTATTCCCCTACGAAGATCAGATAAAAATTATCCTCCATGATAATATACAATTCAAGACCCTCCACGGAATTTTCCTTATCTCCCCGGGCAAGAGCACCATAGAATACAGGAATCAAACTTTAACGACTCCACCCTCCCACAGTAACCACACCCCCTCCATGGTCATGTTCCAAAAGCATAATTGGGATCTGAATAAGAAACCCACTGCCATAACGAAATTAAGAAACCTAAAGCAATTATCACCCCCTTCGATCCCCATACCAAGTACAAAAGAACTCATAATAAGTCATATATCTCCCAGTGCTTGGACAATCCTATTGTACGTCAGTCTTATATCATTCTTTGCGTACACAGGATACTTATCGTTTCCATAAACATAAAAGAAACGTTCCAAATTCACAAAATAACCCCTAACCTGAAATGAAACTCAATTTATCATGTTCATAAAATCATGTCACTTTTACGTCTCTTTACCATCGTTATGTTGTCAATTCTGGTTATCATGTTTATATTGTTCTATAATTACATTGATTGTACAATTATATTGTTGTATTGGTTGTATATGATTATATTAATCGTATAATTATATTGTAATTTAATTAATTGATCGGATTAATCGTATACTTGTATTGTAATTAATTGTAAAACAAAATTTCTACCAAGCTGTGTCCACCTCATTTTATGCTACTGTAAGGTTGTGTAGTGTGTCATGATTGTTCGTCGAAATTGAAAAATTGAAATTTCTTCTAAATTTCAATTTTTTCTATAGGGAGGGAAGAGTTATAGCGCCCGACCGACACTTACTGCTGACGCAGTCATGATAGACGATATAACCCCTGCGAGCAAGCTTGAACCTTCAGTTCTCGGCTCGCTGCTGTACGATCAACCCTGTGTTCCGTGTTCCCCGTAATTTAACCGCTACGAAGTCTTCCGTGTATTTTCCGAAATAAAGAACACTTGTAAATTCCCAGTTCGTGCTTTTTAAAAAGTCAACTCCCAAGGAACCTACTATAACTTATATATATATTTATATAAGTATGTGTCATTTCAGACGATAACTCTCGAAAGAATTGAGATAAAAAGTTCAAATTTGCACGAAAAATCTGTCTTGGTAATCGACAGGCTAAGTTCGAAGATGGGCAGAATCGGGTCACTCTAAGGGGGAGTTTTGGGGAGTTTTAGGGGGGGGAAATTACCCATAAATTCCCAAAA
Organism: Leptopterna dolabrata; assembly: GCA_954871275.1. Lineage (NCBI taxonomy): Eukaryota > Metazoa > Arthropoda > Insecta > Hemiptera > Miridae > Leptopterna > Leptopterna dolabrata. Next base: position 86,550,011 of record OX940975.1, on the reverse strand, counting down.
TGAAAAAGTCTGACAAGTGACACCTCATTTTAAAGGTTTTTGTACGCTGAACACGATGGTGAAATCAGAATTGCGATATCTCATTCCATTCTCAAACTGGAGCACTTTGAAGATGAAGGAACGTGGTTATTTTTTGAGATGTTCTTCCTGGTTCGTCTGCTCTAATCTGATAACGGAATGGGATATCGCAATTCTGACTTCACCATCGTGTTCAGCGTTGGAAAATCTACAAACCAAGGTGTTACTCGGCAAAAAATGGAACAAAAAATTTGTTACGTATCCAATACCTACTCTTCTGGTATTCAAAACATTTTTGATTTCCCCCTCCCCCTCCTTCCACCTTAAATTTTACTTTGCGTAAAACTACTCCTGTTTTAATTTTGTATGGTATCAAGTTGGGAAAACTGGCCGAAAATTAATTTTCAGAAAATTTTAGGCGGAGGAGGAAGATGCCGAAAACTTCGAAAATTCGCTTTTATAGCCATGTTTGATACTTTTAGATGTATCGATACGATATATACATCGATACTTTTGAAATATCGGACATCCCTAGTTATGTGGACATGTCAACAAGTAACTTTAATCTTCTTATCATCAATAGTAGAAAACAAAGAGTATGATTAAAAGCACTGAATGTACGTACCTACTGCCCACGTAACCTACTTGGCAGTCTGTCGGTTCCTTGGAGGTAAGAATCTTACATAGGGAAGGAACCAACCATTACCAGGTCCTACGTAAAAATCATACCTACAGACGAATTCAATGCACGACACTACCTACCTATGTACTACCTACTACAGGTCCCGGATCCTTTGAAATTGGCAACGTCGCACAATATGTGCCAATGAAGTAGTTTAGGTTGGAAGAGGGTTGTTTGGACGTTCAGAGCTTGATCCAACAAAGAACAAGATCACAGGGCACATCACAGAACGCCCATCTAGCATCTACGTCTACAACGATGCATAATGGCAGGAACCAGGAAGAACAACCTAATACCTACATCAGTCCTTGTTGAATTTACAATGAATGATAGTATGATAGAAGTGGAAGATAGAATAATAAATAAGATAGAATGATAAATAAAAAAATCTTACAAAATAAACTGAATACTCTTCTTCTTTCTCAATTTGCTGTCTCAGCTTATACTGTGGTAGACACTGGTGGTGGTTGATTTGCAGTGTCATACAGCTGGTTCTTCAAGAGTACTTCAGTAAGGAACTAACCACCTTGTAAACTTGTAAACTTTATTATTTCAAAATAGGATTAAAATCCCGCCTTGAATTGAAATATATAATTGGGGAACTAAATTAAAGGCCTATGAAATTACAACAAAACGGCAATACAATTTTAAAACATAGTAGATGAGGAAGAGAATAAGGAAGTAGAAAGTGAGAGGAGATCAACAGAATAGAAGTGAAGAACTAGGTGAAATAGAAGAAGATGAAATGATAGAGAAAGAAGAAGAGAAAGTAAGAGGAAGGATTGACAGAAAGAGAAGAAAGGCTCATGTTTGAAGGTGCTCCCTGAGAGCAGCAGTGAACGAATCGAGGGAGGTGAGGGACGTGACAGTTAACGGTAAGGCATTCCACGCCCTAGCCCCTGCCACACAAACGGACTCACTATAACATTTAGATTTTGTACGAATCTGCTTAATGGAATGAAGTCTAGACGAGGAACTAAAAGAAAATAGATTCCTGTTATAAAATGGAGTCTTTATAAATGGGTGAACATTTCTAAAAACGAATCTTAAAAATTGTAAATTCAAATAGTCAAACAGGTGAAATCCAAGCAATTTATCCTTGAAGGGAGAAATATGACCACGCGGTTTTACATTAAATATGTATCTCAGACAATTATTAAAGGCGACTTCCAGCCGTCGGCATGACGCAGCATCGCAAGAAGGTGAGTAGAGGATTCCTCCATAGGTGAATATTGGTAGAACGAGGGACTTGATTAAATCGGACTTGAGGCTTTCCGGAGTGTAATGGGACAATTTTCTCAATGCATGAAGAGATCCGTATACCTTACGACAAATAGAAGTTGTATACTTTGTCCAGTTCAAATCAGGAGTAAGGACAACACCCAGATCCTTGACAGATTCAGTGTAAGGAACCACGACTGAATCCACAATCAGTGGTGGAAGAGCACGAGTGTCAAGAGGCTTAACTGAGCAAATCATAGCCTGAGTCTTAAGAGGATTAAGAGAAAGACAGTTGGAGTCAGCCCAACATTCAATTCTTCCAAGATCCTCGTTCGCAAGAGCAATCCCCCTCTCTATATCGTCTGGCTTACATCTTAAATAAATCTGAATATCATCAGCAAATTGATGCGATTTACAATTTTTCAAACAGCTGACGACAAAATCATTGACAAATAGAGAAAACAATCGTGGGCCCGATATAGAACCCTGAGGCACACCACTCGATAAATAGAGTCTGCTAGAAGTGGCAGAGTCAACCATCACTGATTGGGATCTTCCCCTCAAGAAAGACAGAATTAGCTGGCAAGCAGATGAACTCATCCCAAATTCATGACGACACTTGTTGATGAGGGTACCAAAATCGAGGGAGCCGAAGGCATTCCTGAAATCCAAAAGAATTAAGATGGTCACCTCTCCGGATTCAAAACCCTCCCTAATATCATCTGTCACCCTGACCAAAGCATCCTCGCAACTGTGTCCAACCCTGAAGCCGGACTGGGTGGGAACTAATAAATTTCTATCATCAATATATTTTAACAATTGAGTAAATTTTAACAATTGAGTAATAAAAGTACCACCTCTAACTGTCAGTTATATAATCTGTTGTAGCAGTAGTACTATTATAATCGCATCATCTTAGGCAGTAAAGTGGATATATTTACAAAGGTATTTCATTGTTGTAGCTAAAAATTGTTTGCCTACACAAAAACAATATGTAACACATTTGAAATGGAAAGTTTAACAGGAAAATTTGTGATTGGTACATGTACTCGTATATAAACTTTATGCCGTATAAAATACGGACTTTTGGGCTAGGAGAGGGCCGCTTTTTCTGGCACAGTTTTTCTTACACTCCAGGTCTCTACCTACTTGAGGACGACCCCACTCCATTTCGGGGGGGGGGGGGGGGGGGATGAGAAAACTTCGAAAACAATGAGCTATATCTACATAATATACTCAAGTTCAATAGTTGTTGGGTTTTTGCCTTCAAGGTATATTATATTATTTAAATATCTTATGCATGAATGAATGAAAAAATATGTTAATTGAGTCACACAACAGATAGGTACAGTAGGTAATGTACAAAATGCAGTTATAGTATTTAAGTTAGGCACGTAGTAAGTAGTTAATTTACTAAGAGAACCATTTATAAATTACTAGAAAAAACAAATATATCTTAAGACCTACGTGTCTACATCGTAAAACTTCGCATCAGGGAAAAATGTGGGCACCCAGGGCCTGATCGTGGGTATCACCATGCTTGCTGTAGGTGCAAAGTTGTATTATACAATACGATAGCTTTGTCAAAATATTATATAAAATATAAAACATTTTATAATATAAAAGATTTGGATATTTTAAATTTTAGTAATTAATAAATTCACAAAGACATCAGTTTACTGAGCAAGAGCAACTTCAGTGCCTACTTAGCAACAGTACTTCTGTAATTTGCAGGTAAAGGGGTTTTTGTGTTCAGTATGAGGAAGTTCAAAAGATCTTCCTCCATGTGGATAACCCAGGTCTTACATTCAGAATTCCATTTTTTATTAATACGATTGCTATTTCTGCTTTTGAGATTGTCTGGGAGATTATTACATAAGCGAGGGGCAAGATAGGAGGCATTTATTCCTGAAAGGGACTCCAACGGGATTTTGGTTTATTATTCTGTGAATGATACACCTATTTAATCACTCAGCAAAAAAATTTTATAGCCCCCTCAAAATTTTTTCTTTTTATTTTCAAGGTGCGTAGATTCCAAAATGCAATGTCTGTACGCCGTATCAAAGTGTACCGGCTTCATTTTCGGTCTAAAAAATTCGTTCGTTCGCACACATGCTCCATTTGGGTCCTAGTTGTGTCCTGAAACTTTAAGATACCTCGAGCGTGGTTAGTACTTGAGTGACCGCTGAGACACGTGGTGACACGACCAAGTATGACCCATGTAGCTGTTGGGCGAGAACCCCTCTCCACTCAAGGGGGCGAGGCAATGAGTAGCCAAGTAAAGAGCGAAATGATCAGATCGAATTCTGATCCTCTCATTGGAGGACAGCTGATCACGTCTGCGATGCTGGCAGGGCAGTCGGACGAAAAGCCCCAGCCTGAAATGGCTGTTGCTTTACTTAGGTACTTTTACTTTACTTTTAGTCTGCTTCTCGTAATGAAATTATAGAACATTATATTATTAAAGCCCGCGACAAGGTCAAGAAGGGAAACCTTCAGTTTAGCCACATCAAACAATAATTCGTGGCATGGAAGAATGAATTGCAAAGATGTTCTTGCTTCTACAACTTACTACAGAGTTTTAGGGATGGCCGCTGTCAGAGTAAAGCATGAATGGGAAAAGACAGATGAAATGTGAATGAAAAAAACAGGAGCAGTTTCTGTAACCGTGACGGGTCACGTTGGTTATTCTTCCAAAGCCCCTTTGGTAGGAGAGTCTGGAGGACTGATGCAGTGGGTGATGCCTCTTCCAACGGAGTGTCATCATCATCGAGGGGAGCCTGTTTTTCAGATTTGTTATAGCATTCATGTTACATGAATGCTAACTTGAACTTAGCGTTCATGTTACATGAATGCTAACTTGAACTTACTCTCACAATTGCAATAAACATATTTTTTTGTAATTTTCTTCGGATGTGTTTGGGTGACTTCGTCTGAGGTTGTTTTTAAAACCCTTTTTGGCACTTTGAGCACACAGAAATCACAAAAGGCACAAAGTTAGGTATCTACGGTCATCAAAACGTCATGAAAAGGTCACAAAAACGTCATGAAAAGGTCACAAAACCGTCATGAAAAGGTAGGAATCCAAAGGTGTATCTTCACCATGATAGTGAAAGATGGGGTCTCTCTTCTTCCATGATCTTCACTGTCTACCTATCTAGTAATTAATAACAGTAATCACCTTAATTACTCGTCAGCCGCTAGAATGCGCTAGCGACGATCCGCAACCCCTTCCACATACAACATGCATATCGAATAAAAGTATCGATAGCTTCTCCATCGATAGTACCAGAAGTTTCGATATTACTTATCGATAGTATTGCAGAAATATCGATATACATATACACGATATATCGATTTCTCGGATAGTAAATGTGAGGAATGTCGCATGAAGAGTCATAAGAGTGAACCAAAAGACCAAATTGAACAAAACTGATCGTTTTATTGACTTTATACAGGGTGTCTCAAAAGTTGTTAACCCCCCTGCTAAAATCCTTACGTGACAAGGAAAAAATCTTTCTTTTCGGAATCTATGTATTTTTTTTGTGAGGATCTCTAATATCGTATTTTTGTGCACGTGCGCATGCGCAAAACATGCGCAATGCGCACCAACTTTCTTATTTCAAATGGGAATCCCCATTTTTTATTGCAGATTCTGATTCTACGTAAAATTTCATCAACGTTTGACTCCTCAGTTGATTTTTTTACTGCGCGCAACCCGCCTCCCTGGGCGCTCAAAGTTGCGCAAACCAACGATTGGGCCCAAAATCAGATTTTTGAAAACCCCAAGTGTGGCACATGTTTTTTCATTATTTTTCGACGCTGAATCACGTGGTGGTATACATTTTTTAATTTGATTGGAATTTTTGAAATGGCGGCCGAAAATTCGGTTGTTTTTAGCGAAAAGTCATTTTTCGGCCGCCATTTCAAAAATTCCAAGCAAATTAAAAAATGGATACCACCACGTGATTCAGCGTCGAAAAATAATGAAAAAACATGTGCCACACTTGGGGTTTTCAAAAATCTGATTTTGGGCCCAATCGTTGGTTTGCGCAACTTTGAGCGCCCAGGGAGGCGGGTTGCGCGCAGTAAAAAAATCAACTGAGGAGTCAAACGTTGATGAAATTTTACGTAGAATCAGAATCTGCAATAAAAAATGGGGGTTCCCATTAGAAATAAGAAAGTTGGTGTGCATTGCGCATGTTTTGCGCAGGCGCACGAGCACAAAAATACGATATTTGAGATCCTCACAAAAAAATACATAGCTTCCGAAAAGAAAGATTTTTTTTCCTTGTCACGTAAGGATTTTAGCAGGGGGATTAACAACTTTTGAGACACCCTGTATATCAACAACGAAGTAGCCTCCCTTTAACTACCTCACATTTTTGTAGATCTATTTCCAGCAGAAATTTATAGCACAGCAGAAATTTTCGGAAAGATACTGGGTGAATATCACGTAGAAATTAAAGTGACAACTCCTATTTCTTAGAAAGCATGGATAAGAATATTATTATGTTCTGCATAAAACTCGAAGTTTGTATATATTTTTTGAGTGGGTGGCAAAACGACTGAACAGGATCTTGATGAGGTTTTTTCCGGCATGCTCTTCAAACACCGGCGAGTAGCAAAGGCTGCATGAACAGCTGAGTGATCTCGGAGACCAATTTCTTTCCTTTTCAACCTACTTACAGGGCAGAAATTTGGAATGGAGCTTCTGTGGGACTGCTGGGTAAGAATGACATAGTTGGTCCCCGCCCTCAATCAGCTGAGTGAGCTCTGAGAGCAAGTTCTTCACTGTTCACCGTGCGACGCACGGGTAATCTAGCTGGTAATTTATGAGGATAAGAATAATAAGCTAAATAGATTTTCTAAAACTTCAGTCCTATGAACTTTCCTCGTAGGATCAGTATTTTCCCCATTTGGGAAAACATGGGCTCAAAAGTTGACCCAAACCTTGAAAATTCTGTCGTGGTTCCCCTCAGATTTCTACTCTAACCACTTCTATGTAATAAAAAGATTTAACCAAATAAACGACGGGAACAACGAGCCTGGTAGTACCAAGGGAGAAGGATTCCTTCCATCAACCGCCTTCGCTCCTCAACGGTCATAACGGCCGATTATGGATGGGGGATGGGTGGAAACGGGCCTATATAAGCAGACCTTTCGGCCCAGCTCGTCATTCGACCGACGGACCCTCAACTTCCGACTTCTCTCTCAACCCACTCTCTCGCCCTCTCTATTCTACCTTCTCTTGCACTCGCTGTGGTGAAAACCGCGGGGTACTGTCCACCTTCCTGGTTTCTGCTGTGATGAAAACCGCGGGACGCCTCCTTCTCCTCTAACACCTGCTGTGGTGAAAACCGCGGGGTAATAGGTAGGCTCCACATCCCAGGCGCCTGCTATGGTGAAAACCACAGGGAGTCACTAAGTACTTGAAGCGCCTGCTGTGGTGAAAACCGCAGGGAGCTAACCTTCCAGTGGCGTAGCCAGGGGGGGGGGTTAGTGGGGGTCATAACCCCCCCCCCCCCCCATTGGCTCGAAAACTTTATCACAAATTAAAATAAAATCTTAAGAATGATAACAATCACAAAAGTGACAAACAAATAGGTACAACAATAACAGGTTAAACGGTAAATCAAACATGATTAAACAGTTAAATACCTAATATTACGTTTATTTGATTACTAACGATCTGTACCAAAAATTTGATCCAATCTTTTTGACAAAAATGCTTAGTCCCTCACCGTCACCATCCCACACTTCAGGTGAATAATACTGATTTTAGCCCATAATACCAATTGTTGACCCCCAAAAATCCTAATTAGACCCCCATTCTCTGTGAAAAACAACTGAAATGGTGTTTTTCTGAAGTCACTAATATATCAATTTTAGCCGTTTTTACCAAGTGTTGACCCCTAAAAACTCAAATTTAACTCCGTTCGAATGTTTGAAAATTGCTCTTCCTTTTGTTTGGCAATAAGAACATTTTGGCGAAATCTGGAATTTTTATCACATACCTACCCAAGGTCAGATATCGTCTGGAGTGACACAAATAAATATATATAATATACGTACACATTTTTGTTGAAATCTACAGATACATCAGGATGCTCTGAAACGGATTTGCCTATAAAAAAATTTCAAAAATTTATGTTCTGAAAATTTTGGACCCATTGCAAAAACTTCATTTTCTTTGAAAATTTGCTAACATTTTGGCCAAATAAATATGTTTTATTTTACAGTTGACTTACCTAATTACCTGTAACATTAGTGCTTTATTAAATTTAATTCAGCTCTGTAAAGTCAAACCTTATAAGAGAATGTTCAAAAAAATGAAGCTATTGCCATGGGTCCAACATTTTCAGAACATAAATTTTTGTATTTTTTTGTATTGGCAAATCCGTTTCACAGCGTCCTCAATTCATCCCTAGATGTTAACAAAAAAAAAAAACCAGTCATGCAGCATGACTTAATGAGCGAATTTTCAAAGAAATATTCGAATTAATGGCTATGGTTTTGTTTTGCTTCGAACTCTCGTCTTCAATTAATACTTCTCACATTTTTCAATCTGACCACTCTAAGGGGGTGGGGGGGGGGGGGGGTAAGAGTTTAAAGATTATCCTAGTTTTGGGTAATTTTTGCGCACTTTAAATGCTCTAATTTAAGAACGGATTTAGATATCTAAAATCCGATTTCACCATCGTGTTCAGCGTGCAAAAACCTTTAAAATGAGGGGTCACTTGTTAGAAAATAACATTTTGGGGATTTTTGGGTAATTTTTGCGCACTTTAAATGCTCTAATTTGAGAACGGATCAAGATATCTAAAATCCGATTCCACCATCGTGTTCAGCGTGCAAAAACCTTTAAAATGAGGGGTCACTTGTTGGAAAATAACATTTTGGGGATTTTTGGGTAATTTTTGCGCACTTTAAATGCGCCAAAACCCTCCTTAGAGTAGGCCAATTTCGCCCATCTTCGAACTTAGCCTTTCGATTGGCAAGATAGATTTTTTGTGCAAATTTGAGCTGTTTATCTCAATTCTATCGAGAGTTATCGTCTGGAGTGACACATATATATATAAATATATATATACATATAAAAAAGTGTTAAATTTCAGGAATCGTTTTAGAATGGTCTGAAACGGATTTCTATGAAGAAAATTTCCAAAAGTTTATATTATTTAAATTTCGAAGCCATTGCAATAGCTTCATTTTCTTTGAAAATTCGCTAAATGTATATGTGCCTATATGTTTATATGTCACTTCAGATGATATCTGTCCGTGGGTAGGTACCTACATGATAATAAATCCAGATTTCGCCAAAACGATCGTATTGCCAAACAAAAGGTTCGAAGATGAGCAGTTTTCAGCAAATCTAAGGGAGTCAGATAATTATGATTTTTAGGGGACAGAAGTCGGTAAAAACGGCTAAAATTGCAAAAAATGGATAGGAAATCACTGAATGTGGTATGGAAGGGTCAGTAAAGACAGAAAAATACCATTTCATTGTTTTTCATACAGAGTAGGGGTCAAAACTGGATTTTTGGGGGTCAAAATTTGGTACTGAGGGCTAAAATAATTATTAATTCACCTGACGCTGTGTGGGATGGTGAATCGCGACGGATGATTTTAATGATAAAAATACTTTTCTGAAACACAAGTGGGTCAAATTTGACTTCTGAAAAAATGGGTAAAACAGCTAAAATCATGAAAAAATTATATAATTTTACGAAAAGTGATTTTACGAATAGGTATTTCCATGAAAATTCGCTCTTAAAGACATGTTGCATGACTGAAACTTTTCTATTTCCAATAACCCCCCCCCCCCCCCCATTCGACAATCCTGGCTACGCCACTGACTGTAACTAAGGAAAGTGCAAAAAACGGCGTACAGGGACGGACAGAAATGTTTTTGATTCCATTTTCGGATTCTACGTACCTAGAAACGGAAACTATCCAATTTGGTGAGGGGGGGTTCATGCTCAATTCCAAATGTTCAGTATTGAAAAACCAATAAGTCTTCAGATTTATCGGCGTAAACTATCGGTATATCGTCTTGCATAGCTTATCGATGTCACCACATCGATATATTGGGCTCAAATATCGATAGTCAGATATCGTTTTGAATTGGCCTACTCGCCTAGCCTACTGCTCAGGCACTGTCAGCCAAACGAGTCAACGAGTCAAGGCTGTCTAGTTCTAATCCGCCTTGAATCCTGTTTCGTAAATTATCATGGAAGGGGTTGCGAGGGGATCTTCAGGCAGTTTTGGCCGTGCGATCAGTCTACTCCAGTGAGCCGCCCACCGCCCAGGTAAATGGAATTTACTTTTGATAGCGACCAAACTCATCCCAGTTTCTTATCACCGCGCTTATCATTGTGTCAGCTCACGTTGTAGATCGTAATCTGTGTCAGTTCACAGTTTAGGTGGGGTCAGTGAGAAAGAATCTGTTGTGACGTGACAATTGTGTTTGTAGAGTGCCATATGAACACTCTTGGCGATTTGGTGTTACTTGTACAATAGCTGCGTTTTCTTGCTTGAGTTTTTGATATTATTACGTAGCTAGGTAGGTAGTGATGATAAGAAGGTTCTCCTTTTGGGTGAATGCTGAGCCCGGCTTGGGGAGCGAATGCTTTCAGTTCACTCGAATCGCTCGATCTGCCCCATTGTCTAGTTGAATGCTTCTTGATTCTAACCAATGCCGCTTCTAATTTAAAGTGACGCATGCATAGCACACTTGCTGTTGTCGTGTGACAAGACTTTAAATGAAAGTTCGGGCCACCGCCCAAGTTGCTACGGTACTGCAGAGTGCACTCACTAAAAGAGTCCCTGGTTTGGTTATTTTGCTTTTTTTTTGTCTTCCTCAAACATGTCAGCTGACTCTGCGATACCGGTGGACTGTCTGGATGTGGAATGAAGGCTGTGGTCCCATCTGTGGTCACCAAGACTGTGTATGTTCGGTTCAGAGCGATTTAGGCCAGCTGGATCTCACTTTGGTATGTGTTCCAGGGTAGAGCCATATGGGAACACACTGATGTTATTTCAGATCCGAGAGGAAAGAAGCGGTTAACTTACGAGCTGAGTTACAGGTATCGAAAACCCCCAGAAATATTGATTCCACTGAAATTTCGATGTGCAATATCTGCCTTCTTCAATGAGTCAGTCAGTTCAAACACGCTGATGCACGATAAACTGTGCCCGGCTCTGAACCAAGAATGAGGAGCTCTACTCCCTAATCTGTGAGTTAACTTGTATTCAAGTACTTACCTACCTACCCTAGCAAAATAATATTCGAGCGCAAATTCGCTACAGACGGGTTGTGCTTTTTTAGGCGAGAAGTAAATTCGAATAAATTTATTGCAATCCATAAATGCATATTGCAATATTGCAATGCATCACATGGGTTTATTATTCTACTGGACACACCTACAGAAAAGATGGCTGTTCATTTATTGTTTCGATCATGTGCAATAATTGAAATAGCTATTTCTTATTGTTTCCAACAATCCCGAAACTTTGCAGTCAGATCGGAATATACCCAGGGGTGTTATGAGTGAAAATGTGTATAAAAATAGGTACTTTTTGTGTTTTAGTAACATGTTAGTAACATGAGCTTTTGAGGTATCGTTTTCCATGTTTCTGGGGACGAGAAGACCGAATATGAAGTCGATTTTGACCAAAGAGTGGAAAATCGAGGTTCTACCAAATGTTCAGCTCCCAAAATTGATTTTTTACGATTCAAAAACCTGGGAAATCTTCTGAAATCACAATCAGTTTGTACAATAACACTAGAAAAAGTGTCAACACGTGGATCAAGACGATTAAATGGCACTACCAGTGATCAAAGATAATTTTAAAAAAAAGGAGCCTACCTAATTCGTGTTTTGGGGGCCAAAATTGGTAGAAACCATCAGAAACAGCTATTCGAATTATTTCACGTGAAATAAACAATAAATGAACAGCCAACATTTCTGTAGGTATGTCCAATAGAATAAACAAACCATGTGACAAGGACTTAGCAGCGTTTTTTTCAAATCATCATTGACATTAGTAGTGCCATTTAATTGTCTTGATTCATCAGTTGACACTTTTTCCAGTGTTATTATACAAAATAATGGTGATGTCAGACAGTTCCCTCATTCTTCACACTTTGGTCAAAGATCAAAGTCGATTTCATATTCGGTCTTCTCGCCCTAAAAACCATGGAAAATGATATCTCAAAAGCTCATTTGACTAAAACACCCCCCAAAAAAAAATGTTTACCCCCCATTGTTCCCCTGGGTATATTCCGATTGGGCTGCAAAGTTTTGGGACACAACTAGCGCCAAAATGGAGCATGTGTGCGAAAGAATGAATTGCATTTTGGAATCTACTCACCTTGAAACAAAAGAAAAAAATTTTGAGGGGGTGTTATAAAAATTTTTTGCTGAGCGAATACATAGGTGTATTGTTCACAGAATAATAAACCAAAATGTAGAACTGGAGTGTTTGCACTGGAATGGTTTTATTTTCTTTATTTCAAACGGTTTTCACTATAATTTCATGGCGAGTATTCGATTCGAGCTACCTACCTGCCTGTGCAGCCTCATTGAATTTTCTTTCCCACGAGTGCGTTGTGTTGCGACCCTTCCACACGTGACCTCTCACCACAATCGTTTCAATTGCCTCCATCGCTGTCAGTCCACTATCGATCTCCTCTTTACCACTCAGTTTTATCATCTTCCTTCCACCTCCTCTCTGAGCTTGTTTTTCCACTCGCTTTCCATAAGTTTGGACGCTTTCTCATTAGAGCTCAATTTTGGTTTATTATTCTGTGAATAATACGCCTATGTATTCGCTCAGCTAAACATTTTTTTAACACCCCCTCAAAATTTGTTCTTGGACATACGTACAGAAATGTTGGCTGTTCATTTATTGTTTCTTTCATGCGTAATAATCGAAATAGCTATTTCTGGTGGTTTCCATTAATTTTGGCCCCTAAAACACAAATTGGGTACGCTTTTTTTTTTTAAACTATCTTTGATCATTGGTAGTGCCATTTAATCGTCTTGATCCACCTGTTGACACTTTTTCCAGTGTTATTATACAAACTGATGGTGATTTCAGACGATTTCCCAGGTTTTTCACTCATGAAAAATCAATTTTAGGAGCTGAACCTTTGGTAGAACTCAATTTAACACTCTTTGGTCAAAATTGACTTCATATTCGGTCTTTTCGTCCCCAAAAACATGGAAAACGATACCTCAAAAGCTACTGTTAATGTTACTAACATGTTACTAAAACACAGAAAGTACCTATTTTTATACACATTTTCACTCATAACACCCCTGGGTATATTCCGATCGGCCTGAAAAGTTTCGGGACACAACTAGGGCCCAAATGGAGCATGTGTGCGAAAGAACGAATTTTTTAGACCGAAAATGAAGCCGGTACACGTGATACGGCGTACGGCGGACGGACATTGCAATTTTGGAATCTACGCACCTTGAAACGGAAAAGAAAAAATTTTGAGGGGGTGTTATAAAAAATTTTTGCTGAGCGAATACATAGGTGTATTATTCACAGAATAATAAACCAAAATGCAATCGCCGTACGCCGTATCATGCATATCTAACTCATTTTCAGTCTAAAAAATTCGTTCTTTCGCACACATGCTCCATTTGGGCCCTAGTTGTGTCCTGAAACTTTGCAGCCCGATCGGAATATACCCAGGGGTGTTATGAGTGAAAATGTGTATAAAAATAGGTACTTTCTGTGTTTTAGTAACATGTTAGTAACATTAACAGTAGCTTTTGAGGTATCGTTTTCCATGTTTTTGGGGACGAAAAGACCGAATATGAAGTCAATTTTGACCACAGAGTGGAAAATCGGGGTTCTACCTGCTCTCCAAATCGATTTTTTATGAGTTAAAAACCTGGAAAGTTGTCTGAAATCACCATCAATTTGTATAATAAACTAGAAAAAGTTTCAACAGGTGAATCAAGACAATTAAATGGCACTACCAGTGATCAAAGATAAATTGAGAAAAAAAGGCGTACCTATTACGTGTTTTGGGTCCAAAATTGGTGGAAACCATCAGAAATATCTATTTAAATTATTTCACACGAAAGAAACAATTAATGAACAGCCAACATTTCTGTAGGTATGTCCAGTAGAACAATAAACCCATGTGACACAAGGACTTTGCAGCGTTTTTGGTTTATTATTCCGTGAATAATACACCTATGTATTCGTTCAGCAAAAAATTTTTATAACACCCCCTCAAAAATTTTTCTTTTCCGTTTAAAGGTGCGTAGATTCCAAAAACGCTGCAAAGTCCTTGTCACATGGGTTTATTATTCTATTGGAGTTCTAGAGATTTTCGTTGGCTGTTAAATGTATTGTTTCTTTCATGTGGAATGATTGAAATAGCTATTTCTGATGATTTCCACCAATTTTGGCCCCCAAAACATGAAATAGGTAGGTACGCTTTTTTTTTTAAGATCATCTTTGATCATTGGTAGTGGCATTTAATGGTCTTGATTCACCTGTTTACACTTTTTCCAATGTTATTGTACACATTTATGGTAATTTCAGACAGTTTTCCAGGTTTTTGACTCATAAAAAACCAATTTTGGGAGCTGAACCTTTGGTAAAACCTCAATTTCCGCGTCTTTGGTCAAAATCGACTTCATATTCGGTCTTCTCGTCCTCAAAAACATGGAAAAAGATACCTCAAAAGCTCATGTTACTAACATATTGTAAAAACGCAAAAAGTACCTATTTTTATACACATTTTCACTCATAACTCCCCTGGATATATTCCGATCGGGCTGAAAAGTTTCGGGACACAACTAGGGCCCAAATGGAGCATGTGTGCGAAAGAACGACTTTTTTAGACCGAAAATGAAGCCTGTACACGTGATACGGCGGACGGCGGACGGACATTGCATTTTTGGAATCTACGCACCTTGAAACGGAAAAGAAGAAATTTTGAGGGGGTGTTATAAAAATTTTTTGCTGAGCGAATACATAGGTGTATTATTCACAGAATAATAAACCAAAATGCAATGTCCGTCCGCCGTATCACGTGTACAGGCTTCATTTTCGGTCTAAAAAAGTCGTTCTTTCGCGCACATGCTCCATTTGGGCCCTAGTTGTGTCCCGAAACTTTGCAGCCCGATCGGAATATATCCAGAGGTGTTATTGGAGAAAAGTGGTGTAAAAATAAGGGTTTTCGAGGGATTTTTGAGGTTTTAGTGAACATGAGCTTGTGAGGTATCGTTTCCCATGTTTTTTAGGGCGAGAAGACCGAATATTCAGTTGATTTTGACCGAGGGGTGAAGAATTGAGGTTGTAACGAAGGTTAAGCTCCCGAAATTCTTTTTTTATGAGTCAAAAACATTGGAAATTGTCTGAAATCACCATAAATTGGTATAAAAACACTAGAAGTAGTATCAACAGGTGAACCAAAACAAATAAATAGTACTATCAATGATGAAAAATAATCGTTGAAAGGATAAGCCGAGCCTAATTCGTGTTTTTGGGGGCCAAAACTTGTGGAAACCATCAAAAATAGCCATTTCAATAGCTGCACATAAATGAAACAATAAATGAACAGCCAAAATTTCTGTACGTATGTCGAGGAGAATAATAAACCCATGTGACAAGGACTGCAGCGTTTGTTCAATTCATTTCAATTTCAATGCATACTCGTATGTCTGTATTCCTGTGCGCCAGAAATAATTGAACTGTTGTAAAATTGGCCCATGGCCTTGGAGCGCTAACTCGGTCGTATTTCAAGAGTGACAAGGTCTCTTTTCACATGCGCTGATAATGATGTGGGTACCTACTCGTACTTGGCCAGACCAAGTTGACCAACTTGCATGCCCATTTAAATTTCATCAAAATCGTTTGGTCGGGACTGGAGTGATGGTTGCAGCATAAATGTCACATGCTACTTTAGTGGATTCCGTCAGTAGCTGATAATGCATGGTGCAAGTGTTTTGGAGGGACAGTCGTGGGAGCATTTGTTCGAACACCACAAATAATACGCCCGTGCTGCTTGCTGAATGACTGGAACTGTTACGAGGCTTGCTTTTTTGCTGAATTTTGCTGAATTAATCGTAGATGCTGAAATTTGGGTGGTACTTGTGGACCTCCTTTTCTGGCAGACGTTTGTGGAACCCCTCATTTTCTCTGCCTGGAAGTTGCATGGAACTGACCGTGTTAGACACCAATCTTGCGTTGGTAGTTGTAGTTATTATGCATGATAAGAATTAGGTTTAGGTAATGTAGTTGTAAATTGTTACTCAACCTAACCATAGGTAATATAGTCGTTGTACAAGTAGCATTTCGTTACGATTTGGTTACTCGAGAGCTGGTCTACGGCGCGTGTATTGTTCTTCAATAAGACGTTGGAGATAAGGCCGTATTTATTTTGATTTTATCATAAACAGGTACCGGACTTAGTGTTTATATTGAAAGTACGTGTTAAAAATGCAATCTTTGGCACCTAAGTATCTCCATTTCGATCTGTACCTTTGCCTTCCTACTAAAATTGCAGTATATGTGTGTTGATAGGAAATTTTGGAACTACCCTCCTGTTGAATGAAACGGTGTAAATCCGGCCCAGATATCATTGCTAAGGAGCACCCGATTATAATCACGGATGGCTGTGTGAAATCGAGTTGGTTGTTCTGTGATATTATGTATTTCATTTAGATGCTCTTTTGGATTTTGTTGATAACGTTATGCTTCATGAATAACAACAAATAATTATTAATGATTGAATTATTGAATCATTGAATCCCGTGCATTTTCATGAAACTGTAATTCCCGGTCCAGTTCATTGCGGTGGTTCATTGTGTAATAATTTGCAGCGTTTTTCGTGTATTCGTGGAAATAGACAACCTTTCAATAACGCAAAATGGTACACTGATGGTTCTATATCGATTTCATCAAATTCGGACAGTAAAATTCGGATAGGCGTATACGCAACACGAAATGTTCGCCAGTTCCTTGTGACGACCATAACTACCCGAAAAAAAAGTCTTAGTGAGTTGAAATTTGGAGGGTAGGTGCGGGTTGAAGCATAGATGATCCCGTATAAAATTCATTGAAAACGTACTGTAAATTTCGTCTGCTCATGCGCCAACTTGATCCTTCTAGAGCCCACAACTAACCTAGAAATCATCGTGAAGCGATGAGGTTTGGAGGGTAGGTGGGGATTGGGCCACATGTAGTCCCATATTAAAGTCATTGATGAAGTGCTGTAACGTTCGTCTGCTCATGCTCCAACGTGATCCTTCTAGAGCCCACAAATAACCTAGAAATCATCGTGAAGCGATGAGGTTTGGAGGGTAGGTGGGGATTGGGCCACATGTAGTCCCATATTAAAGTCATTGATGAAGTGCTGTAACGTTCGTCTGCTCATGCTCCAACGTGATCCTTCTAGAGCCCACAACTAACCTAGAAATCATTGTGAAGTGATGAGGTTTGGAGGGTAGGTGGGGATTGGGCCACATGTAGTCCCATATTGAAGTCATTGATGAAGTGCTGTAACTTTCGTCTGCTCATGCGCCAACGTGAACTCCTTCCAGAGCCCACAACTAACCTAGAAATCGTGAAGCGATGAGGGTAAGTGGGGGTGGGGCCACAGATAGTCACATATTAAAATCATTGGTAAAGTGTAGTAACATTCGTCTGCGCCTGCGCAAACGTGAAATCCTAGTAGAGCCCATAACTACCCTAGAAATTGTCATAATGGGCTGAGATTTGGTGGATAGGCGGGGGTTGGGCCACAGATAGTCCCATGTTAAAATCATTGGTAAGGCGTAATAACTTTCTTCTGCGCATGCGCAAACACAATGAATGCCGGAACAGTGACATCTTTCCATTGGTGTTATTTTCTGAATGAACGATTTCCATCCGTCCACCGAATGGACCCACCAACTAATTATATATACGTCCATGTTACATAGGTGAGGAAGCTGTATTACTGCCTAGCCGATTTGGCAGACGTTTTGTTATTTACTATTTTTAACCACATTGGTGATTAATCCAAATCACGGATTCATCAGTAGGTACCTAGGAATATTGATGAATCCGGTACTGTTTAAAATTATTTTTCATTTTAAAGAGTACTTCATATATTCATAAATATGTGCCTACATAAGATACATATCTCAAGAAAGATGTATGCATTTTGATTCAGGTAAAACATGACAGGGAGTAGAAAAGGCAAATGGTACTTCGGTGGGCTGGCATCAGCTGGAGCAGCCTGTTTCACACATCCTCTTGATCTCTTAAAAGTAAGATTTCGTTATAAGGAAAATAGTTTTTGTCTCCAAAATCAAAATTTCCACTCACGTTTCACGTGTTAGTGCTTTTTGAACGAATTTGGTTTGGTGTCTGTCTGTCCGTCTGTGTGTTCGCAAATCCTTGCACACGCTACAGTGTCTACGCATGCGCAAACGCCAAGTCCGTGGTGCTCAATTTCCGAACGAACCAGTGGTCTGATTTTGCTCAAATTTGGTGGGTAGTTGGGATATAGCTCCTAGATGATCTATGAATTTTAACGCGTTCGGATCATTGGTATGGCTACTGCGCATGCGCATAGGCGCCATCTGAGGTACCTACCCAATGGGAAATTTTTTTGGCAGACTGATTCTCATTTTTTGGCCAGATTCTGTTCAATAACGGAAATTAACACTCACTGACCACATAGTGAGGTATAAGGTATAATTATGTCGGAAGTTCTTGGCAG
The DNA here is from genome assembly GCA_954871275.1 of Leptopterna dolabrata. Taxonomy (NCBI): domain Eukaryota; kingdom Metazoa; phylum Arthropoda; class Insecta; order Hemiptera; family Miridae; genus Leptopterna; species Leptopterna dolabrata. Next base: position 86,531,343 of record OX940975.1, on the reverse strand, counting down.
ACCGCGTGTGTGAAATTTGGATGTCTGGTTCCCACTAGAAATGACGTATCAGGTAAATGCAGAGTATTTCAACTCAGATCCCGCTTAGAGCGCTAGTGCATCACTTCAAACGATGTACAGAACGCAAGGGGTGCATAGGTGGATTAAGGGGTGCAGTAAATTAAAAAAACCCTCAAAATCAAACCGAGGGCAGGTTCACGAGAATCGCGGCAAAGGTTCTTGAAGGTTTGTTATTTCGAACCGGGGTTTCAGGTTTGCAGCATTGAGAACCTTTGCCTCCGAAGCTTTGATCCACCTCCGAGGCCAACACATGTCAATAGACCTGATAGGTGCATCGTTTTTTTTTGCCGCATTTTTACTTTTAAACTCCATCATTTAAAATCTTTCGCATATTTCAGCTGAAAACGGGCTTCAAACTACCATTTTTGGATTCCGAATATTGAAAAAAGGAAATGCCAAAAATTACCCGTTTTTTACGAACTTATGGCCCAATTTTGATGAAAATTTCAGGAACTTTTCTTCGAACTACGCGGAAGAATTTTCTACTTTCTACTTTTGGTTTATTATTCTGTGAATAATACACCTATGTAATCGCTCAGCAAAAAATTTTTATAACACCACCTCAAACTTTTTTCTTTTACGTTTCAAGGTGCGTAGATTCCAAAAATGCAATGTCCGTCCGCCGTACGCCGTCCGCCGTATCACGTGTACAGGCTTCATTTTCGGTCTAAAAAATTCGTTCTTTCGCACACATGCTCCATTTGGGCCCTAGTTGTGTCCCGAAACTTTTCAGCCCGATCGGAATACACCCAGGGGTGTTATGAGTGAAAATGTGTGTAAAAATAGGTACTTTTTGCGTTTTAGCAACATATTGGTAACATGAGCTTTTGAGGTATCGGTTTCCATGTTTTTCTGGACGAGAAGACCGAATATGAAGTCGATTTTGACCAAAGAGTGGAAAATTGAGGTTGTACCAGATGTTCAGCCCCCAAAATTGATTTTTTATGAGTCAAAAACCTGCGAAATCGTCTGAAATCACCATCAATTTGTAGAATAACACTAGCAAAAGTTTCAACACGTGGATCAATACGACTAAATATCACTACCAATGATCAACGATAATTTGAAAAAAAAAAAAGAGCGTACCTACCTAATTTAAGTTTTGGGGGCCAAAATTGGTGGAAACCATCAGAAATAGCTATTTCAATTGTTGCACATGAAAGAAACAATGAATGAACAGCCAACATTTCTGTAGGTACGTCCAATAGAATAATAAACCCATGTGACACAAGGACTTTGCAGCGTTTTTGGTTTATTATTCTGTGAATAATACACCTATGTATTCGCTCAGCAAAAAATTTTTATAACACCCCCTCAAACTTTTTTCTTTTCCGTTTCAAGGTGCGTAGATTCCAAAAATGCAATGTCCGTCCGCCGTACGCCGTACGCCGTCCGCCGTACGCCGTTTCACATGTACAGGCTTCATTTTAGATCTAAAAAAGTCGTTCTTTCGCACACATGCTCCATTTGGGCCCTAGTTGTGTCCCGAAACTTTTCAGCCCGATCGGAATATACCCAGAGGTGTTATGAGTGAAAATGCGTGTAAAAATAGGTACTTTTTGCGTTTTAGCAACATGTTAGTAAAATAAGCTTTTGAGGTATCGTTTTCCATGTTTTTTGGGACGAGAAGACCGAATATGAAGTCGATTTTGACCAAAGACGCGGAGATTGAGGTTTTACCATTGGTTCAGCTCCCAAAATTGGTTTTTTTGAGTCAAAAACCTGGAAAACTGTCCGAAATCACCATCAATGTGTATACGAACTTTAGAAAAAGTGTAAACAGCTGAATCAAGACCATTAAATCGCACTACCAATGATCAAAGATGATCTGGGGAAAAAAAGTGTACCTATTTCATGTTTTGGGGGCCAAAATTGGTGGAAATCATCAGGAATAGCTAATTCAATCATTCCACATGAAAGAAACAATAAATTTAACTGCCAACAAGAATCTCTAGAACTCCAATAGAATAATAAACCCATGTGACAAGGACTTTGCAGCGTTTTTCAATTTCTCATGCTTCTTGCATAACAACGTATCAGATATGTAGATAGAATATTTGAATTCACCTAATCTGTTCTGAATTGTTTTTTCACCATACGTTTATTATGTATAATGTTATCAATAAAAGGGAAGCTATGAGCCATTAAACTTGGCAGTCTCTTTAAAATTAATTGATGTGTTGTTTAACTATGATTAATAACGGAAAATAGGAAAATGAAGTGTTTGACTGTCATATTAGAATAATTTATGACAGTCAAACACTTCATTTTCCTATTTTCCGTTATTAATAATAGTTTAACAACACATCGACATCAATTAATTTTAAAAAGTCTGCCAAGTTTAATGGCAGACTTCAAGTTTAATGGGCTTCCCTCCCTCGTTTTGCTGTAAGGGCTCAGTTTCGAGTGCCGACCTTGAATGAGCCAGAGGTGGACGTAATCAGGTTACATCATACGTAACATCCAAATTTCTGACTCTGGCCAGCCCAGAAAGGTGATATTTTTTCTCTTTTTTGTTCCTAAGTCTTCTCGTGTCTCATTGTTATTTGATCGTTTCTCTAAACATTTCTGTAAATGTTACCCTAATAGCTCCTCAATTGCTGTCGTCTCACGCACAAAATGGCCTTGAAGTTATTTATTTTATTTTATTTATTTATTTTTTTTGCAAACCTTACCTACGTAGGCACAGTCTAGGGTTTAGTGTTCGGTTCTTAAAATTTCAGGTGACTAGAAAAATGATAATTTTATCCATAAATATCAACACCCACCTCAGTGTGTCCACTTGTTACGGATTGACACCTGATCACTGATCTGATTATGTTGGCTGGTGCTTGAATAAACCACCGTTTTCTGATCGGCTATTGATAGTTGCGATACTCCTATTCCAGGTTCAGCTGCAGACGCAGCAGGAAGGGAAGACCAGCGTCCTGAAACTAACGACGAATATCATAAGGAACGATGGCCTTTTCTCGCTTTACAACGGGATATCCGCCTCCCTACTGCGGCAGCTCACTTACTCCACTGCCCGATTTGGCATTTACGAGGTGATGAACGGTTAGCGGTTTAGTTCGATACTAACTATAGTTTGTTGCCAATATACGACTAAAAATTTGCTCTTGATTAGGTGGGAAGTTCTTCTAACGTATCATAATATGCTCCTTATACCTACCCATAGAAGACTACCAACCTCACCAACCTACCACAACCGACTATATCCTCTCTTATAATAGGCACCAAAATTAATTTATAGGATCACAACATTCAGTATAAAAGCAATATTGAGGTTTGAGGAAGAACGCAGACGGGTTTAATATTCCTCAACCCTAAACCAACCAAATTACGCATTAAACCTCGCACAAAATCAATTATGAAAAATTTATTCCCTACCACACAATTTCTTTTGTAAACCGACTATTCCAAAAACTCTAGTCCTGATGGGTGGTTAGTTAGGTACTACTCGTACATGGAGAGGTGAACAGGTTGCGAAGAGGAATGAATTACTTACCTACCTACAGATCTACCATTAACAGAGTATTCTTGCATAGGCTACTTCAGGACTCTGTAAGTAGTGAGGTTGGGGCAAGCTACGAGGGAGGGTGATGATTAAGGCAAGGTGTTGTGAGTGGGATTACTCATAGTTGGATGATTTTATTAGACGAGGCGGTTTTTGTTAGTCGGATTATTAGTCAGCCATTCATAATTTGAGTGTTCAGCTGTTAAGCCAGACTGATAACATCTACCAAAATTGCAACCTTAACCTCAATCGTAAATGTCGTGTTGTGAACAGGTCTTGTAGGCTTTTGAAATTCCCCTTAAAGTGCGTCTCTGTTTCATCAGTTAGTGTGCCCCATCAATCGATATCCATTACTAAAAGATTGAGAGACGTCTTATCTGTGGTGATGACATTTTAGGTTTATTGTCGAAAGCAATGAAACTTCTCCCCACTCTTTCTCTCGTTGAACTACAGCTCGTATCGGAGTTCATCTACTGACCTCTTTGATTATCGTTCGTCACAACGCATACAAGGGTTTCATGTACACATTTTGATACTATTGGCAGGTCACAGTTCCTTTCAATCACAATCCCGATCTCTCTGCTCAACGCGCATGCTATTATCCTGGGCCTTACCGTTTTTAAACGTTATCTGTCCTGATGACGGGTTTGTACTAAATGGAAATTACAATTAAGAGGGTACCTATCCAATAGGTACTAAAGCTGTACTTGAGTAGGTACCAGAAATCTTGAATGGGAATATGAAATTTTTGGGCTATGCGATTTTTGTTGTTGTGAAGATTCCATTAATTTTGAACAGAGGGAGTGCTGTGACTTCGTTATTCACATAGATTAAGGTAATAGAGATTTTATAGTATCTAGTTGCGAAATAGATCGTGATATACAACTGGGAACAGACGGGAAATGGCCTTACGCATTAGAGAGTTCCTAGGAGATACCTTTGCTCAGATGCGTCATCCGTATGTCTCAGAAAAGTGTTCTGCGCATGCGCCAAATGGTTGACGTATCATACGGTTGACGTATTTGGCCACACCTTATCTCAATTCGCATAACTGCATCACAGAGTAACCTGCCATGCCTATCACAGACATGTAATATTCCCTACATAGGTTATACATATAACACCACCATTTTTCCTGACAAACCTAGGCAACATTAATTTGCCTTGATCTTCTTGAACAAATTCTGTCCAAAGCTGGAGATATCTACTCTCACCATTTTCTTCTTTAGGCACTACAGGCAGTTTGTGTTCTTTAAGACAAGTTATAAGTTAAGTTGACAAATGACTCTTGGTTTATTATTCTGTGAATAATACACCTATGTATTCGCTCAGCAAAAAATTTTTATAACACCCCCTCAAAATTTTTTCTTTTCCGTTTCAAGGTGCGTAGATTCCAAAAATGCAATGTCCGTCCGCCGTCCGCCGTATCACGTGTACAGGCTTCATTTTCCGTCTAAAAAAATCGTTCTTTCGCACACATGCTCCATTTGGGCTCTAGTTGTGTCCCGAAACTTTTCAGCCCGATCGGAATATACCCAGGGGTGTTATGAGTGAAAATGTGTGTAAAAATAGGTACTTTCTGCGTTTTAGCAACATGTTGGTAACATGAGCTTTTAAGGTATCGTTTTTCATGTTTTTGGGGACGAGAAGACCGAATATGAACTCGATTTTGACCAAAGAATAGAAAATTGAGGTTCTACCAGATGTTCAGCTCCCGAAATTGATTTTTTATGAGTCAAAAACCTGGGAAATCGTCCGAAATCACCATCAATTTGTAGAATAACACTGGAAAAAGTGTCAACAGGTGGATCAAGACGATAAAATGGTACTATCAATGATCAGAGATAATTTATTTAAAAAACACGCTGCAAAGTCCTTGTCACATGGGGTTTATTATTCTACAGAAATGTTGGCTGTACATTTATTGTTTGTATCATGTGAAATAATTGAAATAGCTATTTCTGATGGTTTCCACCAATTTTGGCCCCCAAAACACAAATTAGGTAGGTACGATCTTTTTTTTTTCAAATTATCTTTGATCATTGGTAGTGCCATCATTTAATCGTCTTGATCCACGTTTTGACACTTTTTCTAGTGTTATTCTACAAATTGATGGTGATTTCGCAGGTATTTGACTCATAAAAAATCAATTTTGGGAGCTGAACATCTGGTACAACCTCAATTTTCCACTCCTTGGCCAAAATCGACTTCATATTCGATCTTCTCGTCCCCAAAAACATGGAAAACGATACCTCAAAAGCTCATGTTACCAAAATGTTGCTAAAACGCAAAAAGTACCTATTTTCACACACATTTTCACTCATAACACCCCTGGGTATATTCCGATCGGGCTGAAAAGTTTCGGGACACAACTAGGGCCCAAATGGAGCATGTGTGCGAAAGAACGACTTTTTTAGATCGAAAATGAAGCCTGTACACGTGATACGGCGGACGGCGGACGGACATTGCATTTTTTGAATCTACACACCGTGAAACGGAAAAGAAAAAAGTTTGAGGGGGTGTTATAGAAATTTTTTGGTGAGCGATTACATAGGTGTATTATTCACAGAATAATAAACCAAAAACGCTGCAAAGTCCTTGTCACATGGGTTTATTATTCTACAGAAATGTTGGCTGTACATTTATTGTTTGTTTCATGTGAAATAATTGAAATAACTATTTCTGATGGTTTCCACCAATTTTGGCCCCCAAAACACAAATTAGGTAGGTACGATCTTTTTTTTTTTCAAATTAACTTTGATCATTGGTAGTGCCATTTAATCGTCTCGATCCACGTGTTGACACTTTTTCTAGTGTTATTATACAAACTGATGGTGATTTCAGACGATTTCGCAGGTTTTTGACTCATACAAAATCAATTTTGGGAGCTGAACATCTGGTACAACCTCAATTTTCCACTCCTTGGCCAAAATCGACCTCATATTCGATCTTCTCGTCCCCAAAAACATGGAAAACGATAACTCAAAAGCTCATTTTGCAAACATGTTGCTAAAACGCAAAAAGTACCTATTTTTACACACATTTTCACTCACAGCACCCCTGGGAATATTCCGATCGGGCTGAAAAGTTTCGGGACACAACTAGGGCCCAAATGGAGCATGTGTGCGAAAGAACGACTTTTTTAGACCGAAAATGAAGCCTGTACACGTGATACGGCGGACGGCGGACGGACATTGCATTTTTTGAATCTACGCACCTTGAAATGGAAAAGAAAAAAGTTTGAGGGGGGGTTATAAAAATTTTTTGCTGAGCGATTACATAGGTGTATTATTCAGAGAATAATAAACCAAAACGCTGCAAAGTCCTTGTCACATGGGTTTATTATTCTATTGGACATACCTACAGAAATGTTGGCTGTTCACTTATTGTATATTTCATGTAAAATAATTGAAATAGCTATTTCTGGTGGTTTCCACCAATTTTGGCCCCCAAAACTTGAATTAGGTACGCTCCTTTTTTTTCAAATTATCTTTGATCATTGATAGTGCCATTTAATCGTCTTGATCCACGTTTTGACACTTTTTCTAGTTATTCTACAAATTGATGGTGATTTCAGACGATTTCCCAGGTTTTTGACTCATAAAAAATCCATTTTGGGAGCTGAACATCTGGTACAACCTCAAATTTCCACTCCTTGGTCAAAATCGACTTCATATTCGGTCTTCTCGTCCCCAAAAACATGGAAATCGATAACTCAAAAGCTCATTTTGCTAACATGTTGCTAAAACGCTAAAAGTACCTATTTTTACACAAATTTTCACTCATAACACCCCTGGGTATATTCCGATCGGGCTGAAAAGTTTCGGGACACAACTAGGGCCCAAATGGAGCATGTGTGCGAAAGAACGATTTTTTTAGACCGAAAATGAAGCCTGTACACGTGATACGGCGGACGGCGTACGGCGGACGGCGGACGGACATTGCATTTTTTGAATCTACGCACCTTGAAACGGAAAAGAAAAAATTTTGAGGGGGTGTTATAAAAATTTTTTGCTGAGCGAATACATAGGTGTATTATTCATAGAATAATAAACCAAAAAAAAGCGTATGTACCTTATTCGTGTTTTGGGGGCCAAAATTGGTGGAAACCACCAGAAATAGCTATTTCAATTATTTTATATGAAAGAAACAATAAATAAACAGCCAACATCTCTGTAGGTATGTCCAGTAGAATAATAAACCCATGTGACAAGGACTGCAGCGTTTTTTCTTTAATACAGTACTCCCTCTGTAATCCGGCAGATATCGGACCAGCGCACTGCCGGATTACCGAAAATGCCGGATTACTGGAAAATGTCGAGAAAAACGCAGTTATCATTGAAAAATCAGTTTTAATTACATACATTGTACTGTACAATGTAAAAAGGTAGAAAAATACATCATATAACCCACGTTATTCCTTGGAAGTAGACGGCTGAAAATACTCATCAACTGTCTTTTGCTTTTGGTTTATTATTTTCAATAATGAACCATCGGAATCGAGCAAGAAAAAAAAAAATTCTTACCCCCCTCAAAATTTGATGGTTTACGTTTCAAGGTATGTAGAATCCAAAACTGCAATAAAAATATTTCTGTCTGTCCGCCGTACGGGCCACTTTTCTTAGTTACCATGAAAGAAAATTGATGAAATTCGGGTTATAGGTTCCGTTCGGGGTCTAGTTGGTCCTCGAAGCTCGACGTTACAGTCAGTCATCTCTAAGGGGTTCGAAATAGGGGTTGAAATTTTCAGAACGTCGTATCTCGAAAACTTTCGATTGAAGGGTATTTTTTTTTTTTTTACGTTATTAAATTTGTCTTGAGCTAAACAATTTTTTGAGACCACCCGGAGCATTGTACGTCCAGCCGTTCGTGTGCACCAAAAAGCTTCGTCAACACGATCGTGAATCAAACGGTATAACTTCGGCCTGGATATCATAACTACGGAGCATCTGATTATAATCAAGGAAGGCTGTATGAAGTCGAGTTGTACAGTTCTCGATATTATTTCATTTGACAAGTGATGGGCTACTGGATTTTGTTGGTAGGTACTTCTGAAACTTGAACAAACGTTGAAGTATTATAGATGGGTAAATTATTACACAATGGCAAATTATTACACAACGGCAAATTATTACACAACGGTAAATCATTACACAGCGGTAAATTATTACACCGCGGTAAATTATTACACCACGGTAAATTATTACACAACGGTTCATTATTCTATCTCCATAGAAGGAGAACTTATACAGGTAAATTATTACACAACGGGTTAGGTAGGTACCTAGTAACGAGTACAGGGTTAGGTACTAACCTACGGAGGGTGTAGAATAGTACATAAATGTTATATAGAAGGGTTATCTATACAGAGAGCTGTGATTTACTGTTGAGAGACACTTTGAGTACTTGTTCCTGTAACCTTTTTAAAACTAAGACATCATTAGCAGAGACCATTTTCCTTGGCCTAGGCAATTGACGCGGCAAACGAGGCGTTTTGCTCAGACACCAGTCAAAAGTCAAATCAAGTGTTGAGCTCATACTCGAATACAAAACGCCGGATTATTGGGAATGCCGGAGAGCTAAGATGCCGGATTACAGAGGGAGTACTGTACCTTAAATTTTCAAAATTCTCAATTTTAATGGAAATGGAATAAATAGCTGAAGATTGTATTTATATTTTCTATAACACGTTCTTGACGGAGGTGGAGAAAAGTTGAGGTTCTAGTGAGCGGGTCGTTTGAAAGAGGTTAGAAAAAAACGTGTGAAAAATAGCCGCCGGTCTCAGAATGGTAATGTATTGCCACATGTTATCGCGCACCCTCTAGTGGGTCAGAGCCGCCCTAAATTTAGCCACCTTTCCTTTTACGAGAGGTCACCATTGGTTTGTGTTCGAGCGGTAAAATTAGAGTTGAAATGATCTTCAAAGCCGCAATCTTTTTATATCGTTGACGAAAAACCCAAATTTTTATTTCTTCAAGGGTCAGAACTCGAATGTTGAATTGAACTGGACGGCACGAGCAATGGAACTTCTTTAATGTTCTAAGCCCCGTGGGTTTGATTACATAAAAAGAACATAGAAACAGGTTGAAATGAGGACCTTCTCATTTTTTGATATTGGTTGAAAAGAGCGATAAAAAGCCGGTAAAACGCGAAGGCGATATAAAGTCGAATGCACAAAAATTGGTACATTGAGGTGCGTTTATTAAATAGTTTACTTCAAGCTCCAGCAAATCTACAATAAAAAGTAATGTGTTTACAAAACCGAAGATGTATACAGAGTGTCCCAGCATGAATTTCATTAATTTCAGAGGCCGTCGCACAACTAATTTGCAACAAAAAGTGTTCCTCAACATTTTTTTAGTCCGCTTATTTTTTGTGTTTTTGACTTCGAGTCTGTATAATGACCGTCGCACCCTGTTTTCCACTGTACCTACCTACATTCAAAATTGAGGATACCATTGGAAAGCGCATTAAATTACCTGTCTTCCTGGTGTCACATTGAAATTTTTAGAGTGGATTATAAGTGAAACTCGATTCCAATGGTTCATTATTGAAAATAATAAACCAAAAATCAGGTCAAACATCAAATGTTTAGAATTTTACACATTTTTTTCTCTTGCAAGAACGGCAAAAACATCTGCATTTCATCAGTTTTCCTATGGTATAGTAAAATTTAATTTTGCAACGCTAATTGGGGGAGAAAAAAAGTTTTAGTGCAGAAAAACTTGAAATATTTGTGGAAGTCGGGTGTTTTCGAGACTTTTTGGGCCGCTTCGTGACTACCCCCCACCACCACAAGATCTGATGAAACGACTTCTACGTATTTTTTCACGTTGAATCGAATGTTCACTCTCAGACTTCCTCGATAGACAAATGAGGGATTCAGTTTTGAAGTAACCTGCAATGAAAATTGAGGGTGTTAGCGACACGAGGCCGAAAACACGAAAAAAATCTTGAAAGTGAACACAAAAACAGGACTTGAAAAGAGTGTTAAGGCTCATTTTGTTGCATATTAGTAGTTGAGTCTATCCGTGAAATTGTAATTTATCCTGGGACACCCCGTATATTGGTTATCATCGTCGTTGGATGTTTCCACATTCCAGTTTAGGTACCTTCCTGCAAACGGCATCAAGTTTGGTCCGCAAAAAGTGCTCGATTCAGAGTTTTCATATTTATATTTTTATAGTATGTACGGGCGAACCCATTTGAACAGGCATACAAAGCAAAAAGTACACAAACATTTGATTAAGTAACAAGTACAATGGAGATGGTAGGTACCAAAGATGAGCTATAACAGATTTGTATATGTACATTAGACCGAATAGTGAAAATGGGCTAGCAAATAGGATACTAAACATCTGGTGAAATAATGACAACTAACATGAAGTAAACTGGAAATCAAATTTTACATTAGTTTTCAATAAGTACCTCAAATAGTCTAAGATGACTATTTGAGGTACTTATTGAATACTAATAAGTTAAGTAATAAATTGAATGTTTTAAATTAAGGAATAAAAAATTGGACAGAAATTATTTATTATGTTGTCCGATCACAGATTTAAAAGCACGGAGGAATACTCGAGCCTGTTTCCGGTTCTCTGTATACGGATGAGTGGGGAGTTGATCAAATAGTTGGTTTTGGTTTATTATTTTCAATAATGAACCATTGGAATCGAGCATGAAAAAAAAAATTCTTACCCCCCCTCAAAATTTGATGGTTTACGTTTCAAGGTATGTAGAATCCAAAACTGCAATAAAAATATTTCTGTCTGTCCGCCGTACGCCGTACGCCGTACGGGCCATTTTTCTTAGTTACCATGAAAGAAAATTGATGAAATTCGGGTTATAGGTTCCGTTCGGGGTCTAGTTGGTCCTCGAAGCTCGTCGTTACTCAGTCATCTCTAAGGGGTTCAAAATAGGGGTTGAAATTTTCAAAACACCTATACCATTTTTTTACGTGAATATTTTTACGGTTTTAAATAGTTCTTGAACTTGCGAGTTTTTTAAGACCATCCGGAGCATCGTACGTCCAGCCGTTCGTTCACAGTAAGGCCCCGAAGTTTGCACCGACAGGCATTTTCGACTCCAGTGTGAATGAAATTGTATACAATTCAAACCAAATCTCGTAACCAGAGACGCGCCCACAATAGGAAAATTGGCGGAGATAAAATCATTGCTAGGGGCCACCTGATTATATTGGCGGAGTATGAAGTCGAGTTGGTTGTTCTGTGATATTATTTCATTTGAAAAATGCCGGCTCTTTTGGAGTTTGTTGGTAGGTAGTGAAACTTGAACAAACGTTGAAGTATTATTGATGGGTAAATTATTACTACGGTAAATCATTACTCAACGGTAAATTATTACACAACGGTTCATTATACCATCTACCTAGAAGGGGCTGGAGTTTGTTGGTAGGTACTTTTGCAACTTTTTTCACTCCTCATCAACAATTTCTTTTCAGAACTTCATTATGTGTGTTTCTTTTTGTTAGGTACTATTTTTCATCGGTTTTCACTCCTCATCAACAATTTCTTTTCAGAACTTCATTATGTGTGTTTCTTTTTGTTAGGTACTGTTTGTCATCGGCAGAATTATTTTAGCAACATTTAACTCGTGATTTAGGTAGGTACCTAGTAACGAGTACGGGGTTAGGTACTAACCTACGGAGGGTCTGCGATCTACATAATATGTATAGAATAGTACATATCATATTATATAGACGGGTTATCTATACATAGAGCTGTGATCTGTAACAGAAGGGTATTCTATACAAAATAATAAACCGTTGTGCAGGGATTTGCAGCGTTTTTGAATATGGAATGGCAAATGGCAATGGGTTACAAATTTTATGACAGGATACATGAAAATCGATAGGAGAAAGAAGTTCAAGGGTACCTATCTAAAACGGAATTGATTATTTTATTTTAAAAAACTAGGTCAGCTGTTACTCTACGGTTTTCCAGGGAAGTTATATTTAGGATTTACATTATATGGTTGTAATCTATTGAGGCAACTGGTATACCCAGTCTATATGCAACCATTCTCAAAAATTTATGCTGTACTATCTCAATAGCATGGCCGTCTACCTTGTAGTAACGCGACCAAATCACAGAGCCATATTCGAGTTCGTTAAGAATTAGTGAAATGAACAGCATTTTCAAAGTAATCTGTTTGAAAACTGAAGTTATTCTATTAATAAAACCAAGTTTTTGAGGGAATGTGGAATTATGTGACTGAAATGTTTTTTAAAAGTTAAGGATTAATCTAAAATAATTCCAAGGTCTTTTATAGAATTGGTTCTTATGAGAGGGATACCGTCGAGGTAGTATTCAATTAGCAGAGGGTTGATAATTTTGTGGAAAGCAAGCACAAAGCATTTTTTATTATTGAGTTTTAGTGACTTACTATTGGTCCAATTACAAAAAGAGTGGAGGTTTTGCTGGGATGTATTTGCATCTGTAGGAGTATCGACAGTGGTAAAAATGTTGATGTCAACGTAAATCAAAATATTGGAAGTTTCGTAATACTACGAGTAGGTACAATGAACCAGCGGAGTTGAAGTTGAAAACTTGAGGGAAAAGTTGCTTTATGGATGAAGAAAAAGGCGCCACTGACTTACGTCAGAAGAAGCCACTGGCTTACGTCACACGGCTATAACGCCTCGACTGGCCATCTCCCATCTGCTGCCATCGCCCAGCCAATCAGAACCCGTATCCCTACCGAATGAATCAGCGGATCTGTACATTCAGAGTGCTTTCAAGCTGAATTTGTACTACAGAAATTGGATATTGGAAGGGGAAACCAATGTGGTTCAATGTGGACTCAGCATAATATGTATATTTAAAATTAATTACTTAATTTATTGAATATTTATTTTATTTTGCCAATACTTATATTTATTTTTCTGCAGCAGCAGCATTATACTTTTTTTGTATTACACAATATCTGGTCTTTATATACATGGTAGTAGAGATGTTTAGGTACCTCCTTACCTAATGTACATACTACGGGGCAAAGGCTCTCATCAGCTAGTCCTAGTCCGAGTTGTGGAGTTCTGTAGGAGCGGTTTTTAAGAATGGTTTATTATGTTGAAGGTTGTTAAAGGTATGGATAGCAATCCGAATCCTCCATTTTGGAAAGCTGTGGTAACAGCAGGAGCCGCCGGAGCAGCGGGTGGCGTAGTTGGAACCCCTGCTGATCTCGTTAATGTGCGAATGCAGAACGACATGAAACTTCCTGCTGACAAAAGGAGAAAGTGAGTTGTTCAATCCAGCAATAATTATTTTGCATTAATTTGTCATTATAAATTGTGCATTCAAGGCTGTACTTCTTATGCAGAGTTGACGTACTAGGTGGTATACTAAGGTGTGATTGGGATCGGGACTTATTTTGTTTTGCATCAGCCATGTAGGTAGGTAGTTACTTATTTTTGCCTGAAAAATCAATGCATTGATTGGACTTATGAGGAAGGCATGGACAGAGTCTGTAGGTTACAGAACTTGATAATTACGGCAATTATGATGTATCCACTAATCACGCTTTTGGTACTGGTTTTATAATCGTCTTCCTCCTCCCATTTGAAAAAGTTGAAAACTTGAGGGAAAAGTTGCTTTATGGATGAAGAAAAAGACGTAAAAGAAAAAGGCGCCACTGACTTACGTCAGAAGAAGCCACTGACTTACGTCACACGGCTATAACGCCTCGACTGGCTATCTCCCATCTGCTGCCATCGCCCAGCCAATCAGAACCCGTATCCCTACAATGTCACAAGCAACAGACGGGCCCCTTTCCCGGTCTCTTTTTGGAATCTCGAAGTTTGAAAGTCTCTCAAAATACGAAGGAGGCGTATTTTCCTGATGATCTCACATTGTAAACTGTCAAGAGAAAAAATGCTGACAGAATTCATGATAATTTATTGTCAGTAGATGTAACCTGTACATTTTCACTTGGCACTTTTTACCCCCTCCACTGCCACCTCGTCAGAGGTGCAAACAGCTCATTCGCGCACCCACGTGAAAAACCGATGCCCACACACGTCGATGACGTCAGCAGTGCTTCGTACTATTCAACCCTATGTCACTTCAGTTTGTTATTTGGCTCCCATGCTCCAAACACCCAGAAGTGAGCTATTCAGGATTGTGCGTCAACTTGTGTGCCTTACTTTTGTGTGTGACAAGTTTTTGCACCGCTCTGGTCCAGCGCTCCATATGGTAAGTAGTTATATTATTTCATGAATCAAAGCGTTGTTGTGTTTAATACAGCCACAATTAGGTCCAAGTTGCGCTGGTCCGGGAAGGTCCGAGACAGCTTTCAACCTGATTACATAACCGGGCGCTCCCCGAATACCTTCCTTGTTTTAAGCTCGAGTTGGGTGCAGTTGACCGTGAAGCAGGACAAGGTTCCCGCCCGCTTTGTTTATGTGTTCAAATCGGCGAGGGCTCTGGTAAAATAAGAACGAAATTGTGCCTTTACCTTCCTCTATGTTTTGTATATAAAGTCTGACAGAGGCCCACTACAGCACAGAACTTCGCAATGAGTTATACATTCAGTGTGAGTATTCTTCAATATCTTTTTCAAAATTAAATTTAGACCCCTGGTACTGAATAAATTCGTAAATTCATTACTTACTAAATTCACTTGGCAACTAGCAAGTGGCGCTAGTACCTCTATCAAAATCAGTCAACAATACAGCAGATGAAATCGTTTTATTTAAAATGGTCCCAAACATTTAATACCAGGGCGATATCCACTAATAGGCCTAAATTGATGTTATTAACCACAGTTAGCAACTATGTGCTGCGTTTAAAATTTTTATGATGGTTGGTGCAATAAACGAGACAATCAGAGTGTATAAAAATATATATTGTTAACAAGCTAGCAAAACTATAAACTATGTTAACATACTAACAAACTTATAAAACAATAAAAATATGTATATAAAAATATTTTTTACAGATTGTATAGTTCTTAAATTAACTCGCAAAATTAGCAGTACAACCAAATTTTAAGTAGCTGGTTTTCGCAGCCCGCTTTACCACAATAAAATAAAGCGGTGTCAGCTCTGAATCAAAATCCTTGAAATTTGCTTCATCGAGCTCTAAGGCATAGCGTTTAGGGAGGAAAACGCAAAACGTTTCCTCGTGTTTCAGATCTAAACACGTCAGCAATAGGGTCTTTCCATAGACCTCATGTGTCTGAAATTTAACGGCTAACACCTTAAAAGGTGTTTTAATCGCCAGCTCAGCCATTGGTCGCCTTCTCGTTTCTTCGGCCAAGGGCTTTGCGTTCAGGGTAGCAAGTCTGTAATGAAAAAATGGTTCGTAAAACTTAATTTTTTTTAATTTATATATCTTTTTCAGGTTATCGATGATCTGGGTCAGGAGTGGCTCGTCCAAATCTCGACACCCCCAACCACAGAACCCCAGGGACCCAGCCACCTACACAGACCCACGGCCGACGAGGAGCACTTTAGCTCCCTCACCACTCCACCCAACACACCACCACCACCCCAGGGACCCAGACACCTACACAGCCCGCCGGCCGACGAGGAGCACTTTAGCTCCCTCACCACTCCACCCACCACTCCACCACCTTCGGCCCTCTACGAGGACAGCATGGAGTATCAAGACGTATGTACACAGAGGGATATTTAAATTCCATAGCATTAGCAATCGCTAAATTAGACCAACATGCACTATACTCTAGCCCTACCCTATTCCATCAGATCAAAATTTTTTGAAGTACATCACATGCATCGAGCCAATTTTGTCAAAAAAATTCAGAATGTTATAAAAAGATGTGAGATATAGAAGAGATTCATTAATATTGGATTTCATAAAAATTTCAGAACCATTTGTAAGGTTGAGGAGTTATATATTGACCGAATAAAATCCATTGCTATTGGATCACATGAAAGTCCCCTAAGCAGCAAATTCAAAATATTCAATAAATCGCAAGTTCAAATCCCTAAACTTGAAAACCCCACTTTAAAAAATCCAGCTTAAACTAAATGTATGTTTTTTGATTTTGTTGCAGGAGGTCCAGGTAGTGAGGCAACGGGTGGAACTCATAGAGACGGAGTTGGAGATATTGTATAATATCTTACAATATTGATGATATGAAAATAAAAAATTAGATGTAATGCACTGTTTTATATCAAATCCTCAAATTCCAGTAAATGGTCATAGGTGGTGGGATAACACTCACAAGTTTCCAGACATAATTTGGTGTCTATATAGAGCAGAGAGCAGAAAGCTAGGTTAATACTTTATCAGAGTTTGGTGACTATAGAGCGGAAAGCTCAGTTTATATATTCTTCAGGTCAATGGTGGTAGGGGTAATCCAGTGGAGGGAGAAGGCTTGAGAGTAGGGGCTGTTCTATAAAACAGCCGGCACTGGACCTCATGCTGTACCATTCAGTCTCCACTGCCACCCCTACTCCTCCACCCTCAGCAAACAAGCAGGAGTAGCCTCTCAGAAGACTTGCGTCCACCTCTCCCAACAAACACCAACAATGTTGAGCCAAGGTATGACAACCCCAACTCAAGCAAACACAACCTCTCCACCAAGTAGGCAAAGTCGCAAGACCGTTTACCTATGTAGCAGCTGTAAAAAATACTCTAAGGACTATTCCTCAATGGTAGAACATGTCTCCAATGGGACATGCAACCCTAAAACGTGCAGTATTTGTGAAAATACCTTCGTGAATACTCTCAGTTTTGTCAAACACCTGAAAAACTGTTCGACCATCGCTCGCCCAAGTGTCATCCGTGATGGAAAAACATACGGCCACATTAAAAAAATTAGTGCAGAAAGTGCTGAAAGTTATGAAACACTGGGTTTTGAATGTGTACAATGTGGTAGAGTGTACAAATCCAAAAGGTATCTTAAAATCCACATGTTGCAGAACATGTGCCAAATTTATTCATGTTCCATCTGTAATAGACGATGCATGTCAAAACCATAATAAGCAACTTCATGAAAAACAATGTATTGCGGATCAGGCTAAAAACAAGCAATTTCGAGAAAGAGTAATTGAAGCAAACATTGAAACTATGAACTTGGTACATGATGACTTCCACCTTATTGAATCTCATTTTAATAATAACATAAAAACATATTATTTACCCAATGATGACGATGCAATATCCATCCAAGTGTTTTTGGAAAAAAATAAAGAAGAAAAGATCCTGCTAAAAGTTTCAACACACAAAGGTTTGTGGACTTGTTTAAAAGTTGTTAGAACACACCGGTTTTGTCATTATCAGTAAGCTCTCTCGAATATACGCTTGATTACCTAACTTTTACGCGTGCAGTTTACTTTATCCTTGTCACGTCAATTGTCGACGAGGATTAAAATCTATGTGAGCGTTTTTTCATCAGTGTCGCCTTCGTTTACTGAGTCCTGGATAGACTTTGTGAGTACATTTTTATCTTACGTGTTTTTCCGTTGTGGGCTAGCTCGTCTCGGTGCCGCCATTCCGTGTTTACCTGTCGCTTCTGAGCTCTGCATTCTCTCTGATATATATATATATATTTGTCTCTCGATACCCGTTTTTACCATGGATTCGGCTCAACTCTCGCAGATTTTGTCTACTTTTGCGGATACTATTGCTCAAAGCCAAAGAACACTCGTCGAGAGTTTTCTCGCAACTTCGCGGGCGGTCGCGACATCCTCAGAGGGGGTGATAAACATTAGCCCTTTCGAGAGTTTTGACCAAAAAAACGAGAAGTTTTCGAACTACCTTCAGCGTTTTGACAATTATCTTAGCGTCAAAAATGTCACCACAGACGTGAAAAAAGCACAACTCCTTTGTGCCTCAATTGGGCCTGTACATTTCAACAACTTGTCCGCTTTTCTTGGGGCCCAAAACTCCGTCAACAACCTCACCTATGACGTTTTGATGAAAGGATTCACGGATTTGCTATCACCCAAAACAAATGTGGTAGTGTCCCAGCACTATTTTCTCTCGACCTACCAGACGGAAAAACAAACAATCGCAGAGTACGTCGCCGATCTCCAACGTTGTCTCCCAGATTGTGATTTTTTTGTTCAATGCCCATGTAGACCCTCACAGAAAGTTTCAATCGCCAGCGTATTTTTGCGCGCTCAATTTATTCGTGGTGTTAGAGATAATTGGATAAGGGAGCAGATTTTTCAGTCTGAGGACGATTCGTCATATGATGCAATAGTACGGAAGGCAATATCTTTGGAAGCGTCCCGAATCCAGTCACGACAACTGCAGCAAGGTAGTCCCTCCGAAACAGTTCCTGAACACTCGTTCCAAAATGTGAACCGTGTGTCACAGTCCCACAGTGTAACGGTTCCTGAACACTCGTTCCAAAATGTGAACCGTGTGTCACAGTCCCACAGTTCAAAGGAGCGGAATTTCGATACTCGTCACCGTTCATCTCGTTCACAGTCCCGTTCTCGCGGCCAGTCATTCCGAATTGACTACCGAGCTCTTGGAATCCACAATTTATGCTTCAATTGTGGCGATCGGTCCCATAAATCAAATAAGTGCCCGGTGGACAGAAGTAAACTGAAATGCAAATCATGCTCAAGTGAAGGCCATATATCAAAAGTTTGCATCAAAACTTTGTCCAGCCAGAAAGCTGATGCAAAATTATTGGATCCTGCCTCACTTTACCATCATGACTCTGATGACACACACTCTGACCATTCTTATGGTGTTTACAATGTACAGTCTGTTGCAATAAAACCTTTAGACATAGTGGATTTACATGAAGTCTCCCAGGTCAACGACAAATACATGATCTGTGTTAAAATCAATGGCAAACATTTTGAAACAGAAGTTGATTCAGGATCAAAATTCTCCCTTATACCTGAAGACAAATTTTTCTGTCTGAATCTAGGTATTGAATTGTCACCCCCAAAATTTAACTTCCGTGGGTATGCCAAGAAAGTCATTCCTTGCAAAGGCGAAGCAAATGTTTCTGTGACGTACAAGGGGAAAACTGTCACTGGCAGGCTGTGTGTCGTGCCTGTAGGCCATGATTGTGTTTTGGGGCGTGATTTAATTCGTAATCTTGACCTGGAATTGAAGCAAATTGATGCAGATAATGCTGTGATGTCCCTGAATAGTACAGCTTCTGCCCCTTCCGTTTTAAGGGTTGAACAAATGTTCCACGAGTTTTCTGAAGTTTTTGTCGAAAGGATTGGGTGTGTGCCTAATTTCAAAATTTCTCTGACTCTGCGTGATGGGGCAAAACCTGTTTTCACGCGCGAACGAACTGTCCCATTCGCTCTCAGAGAGAAGGTTGAACTTGAACTTGACACCCTTGAGAAAGCTGGTATTATCACTCCAGTACCAACAAGTGATTGGGGTTCTCCTTTGGTGGTTATCCCCAAACCTGACAATGGCGTAAGGTTATGTGTCGATTACAAATGTGGGGTCAACGAAAGACTTGTCTCAGCAAACTTTCCAATCCGCCGAGTTGATGAGGTACTTGCCAGCCTCCGCAACCCTAAGTATTTCTGCAAGCTGGATTTGTTTAAGGCCTATTTACATCTCCAAGTTGACAAACCTAGCAGCGAGATCCAAACAATCAGCACTCATCGCGGAACTTATCGCATGAACAGACTCAGTTTTGGAATAAAAGTGGCTCCATCCGAGTTCAACCGAATAATGACACAAATTCTTCGAGGTCTCCCAAAATGTGAAACGTATTTTGATGATATAATTGTTCATGGGGTTTCACGTGAGGAATGTGAAAAAAACCTTCGTCTCTGTCTGGAGCATCTGGCAAGCCACGACCTGCACCTAAATAAGCGGAAATGTCTTTTCTTCAGTACACATATAGAATACCTGGGCCATGAAATTGAACACAACAGCATCCGCAAATCAGCTGCCAAAGTCAAGGCAATTCTACAGATGCCTCGTCCAAAAATTGCTGATGACGTGCGTAGGTTTCTTGGAATGTTGACATATTATGCGCGTTTCATTCCTAATTTTTCGACATTATCATACCCTCTTCGGATACAGTTGAGAAAAAACCATCGTTTTCAGTGGAACAATGCTTGTGAGACAGCATTCATCGACTTGAAGAACGCTATGTGCAGTGATCAAGTCTTGGTTCCTTTTGACCCTGCATTGCCTCTGATTCTGACATCAGACGCCAGTCCTGTTGGGATTGCCGCAATCTTGAGCCACAAAGTCGATGGTGAAGAACGCCCTATCGCATATGCCTCAAGATCTCTCACTGCATCCGAAATGAATTACAGTCAGCTGGATAGGGAAGCATTGGCTATTGTATTTGCAGTGTCCCATTTCTACAATTACATATATGGGAGACATTTCTTTTTGGTGACGGACAACGAACCTTTGTCACGTATTTTTGGACATAACAAATCATTGCCACAAATGACATCAGCTCGCCTATTGCGATATGCATCTTTTCTCTCTGGGTTTGAATACTCTGTGCGGTTCAAGAAGGGTGTTGAGAATGCAAATGTAGACTGTTTGTCTTGCGCCCCAATTACCCAGACATCTAGATCGTGTGATTTATTGATCAATGAAGAGGTCCACCACATCTACTCAGAATCCCTCCTGCACATTTCGACTGACATGCTCACACCAAACCTGATAGTGTCTGAAACCGCCAATGATCCTGCATTGCAAACCAAAATTCGCGAACTCCAAACAAGACCAGAAGTCTCACCATTTACCATCAATGAGGGAATTCTTTTTCGAGCCGATCGTATTGTCGTCCCCAGAAGCCTGCAGTCTGCGATCCTAAATGAGCTTCATGCAACACACATTGGCATAACAAAAATGAAGCAACTTGCTCGACGTTATGTCTATTGGGAACGGATTGACCACGACATAGAACTTTTAGTGAGAAGTTGCTCTGAATGTGCGCAGCTGCGAAACAATCCTCCTAAGGTGATTGTCCATCCATGGGACGAGCCGACGGACAATTGGGAACGTATCCATGTTGACTTTGCGGGTCCACTGGATAATTGTCACTACCTGGTGTGTGTCGATGCAAAGTCAAAATGGTTGGAAGTGAGAGCCCTCCGAGATGCACCAACAACTCATTCCACAATTTTCCTGTTAAATGATATATTCTCATTCCATGGGTTCCCTAAGATAGTCGTATCGGACAATGCTACAATTTTCACAAGCGACCACTTTCGCCAGTACTGCCTTGGGAATGGCATTTCCCAGAGGTTCATTGCTCCGGGCCACCCGGCAACCAATGGTCTCGCAGAGAGAAATGTACAAACATTCAAGCACCGCATCAAGTCCCTTGAGAACCAACCAGGGACCATCACTCAGAAACTCCAGACAATTTTGTTTCGATACCGAGCAACACCCCTTGCCTGTGGACAGACTCCCGCCGAGTTATACTTGGGCAGGAAGATACGCATCAAGCTGGATGCCCTGTTCCCTAATCCTACCAAGCAGTCCGACACTTGTACACCACCAGGCCGAGCTCTGAGGGTGGGGGAGAGAGTGCAAGCTCGAGTTTATCGCGAAAACAGAGAATTGTGGGAGTTTGGTGTCATCACAGAACGTCTGGGTACGCGTCACTACACAGTCACTTTCGATAGTGGACGAGTGCTAAAGCGCCACATAAACCAGTTGTGCTCAACGGAGGTACCACGTCCAAAAGAGCCTGTGACACAGAAGGCTGAGCGAGGAAGACCTGCAGTTACGTTCAGTGTCCCAACATTGCCTACCAGAGAACCTCAGCCACAATCTGGAACTCCTATCAACGACCAACAGCTTCTTGATCTTGAAAGGGTCCAGCCGACTGATATTCCTCGGCCTACAAGAAATAGAAGACCACCAGCATACCTACAGCATTATGTGTCTTATTGATTAGAGAAATTTTCTCACTGAACTGTTACTCTCAATTGTATTTTTTGTTTTGTTTTGTTTTCAAAATAAGTGGGCTAAATGGTGTTTTTGTTTGTTTTCAAAATAAGTGGGGGAGATTATAGTGTAGCAGTTCTTGTAACAGTTCGTTGCCTCCCACCGGTCTTGGTACATGATGACTTCCACCTTATTGAATCTCATTTTAATAATAACATAAAAACATATTATTTACCCAATGATGACGATGCAATATCCATCCAAGTGTTTTTGGAAAAAAATAAAGAAGAAAAGATCCTGCTAAAAGTTTCAACACACAAAGGTTTGTGGACTTGTTTAAAAGTACATTTGAGCGTTGATTGTTTATATTTCCATCCAAAAACTGGAGAGGAGGCAAACCGTTTATTCCAGTGCAAGGCTGAAGCAGTTTTCCCCGAAACAGACATCGATGAACTATTGCATACAATTTTTTCTCTAATCCTCACACAATCTGATGAGCATGAGAAGAAAGGCTCGGGCGGGTCATTCCTTTCGGTTAATGGACTTTCACTAAACATGGTTAAATTTACTCCCCTATCGGCTGGAAATAACACTTTCGAGCTACCGCACTGGCTAATTAAAACCCGAGCAGTAGATGCCCGACGAACTCAACCAGATCTGAAATGTTTACTGCCCTGAAGTTAGCTGCATATTCAAAATCGAAAACTTTAAACGTTTGCCACGGCTCGTCAGGTCAAAATTTTTGAATTTTGATCACGGGAATGAATTCAGCTACTCAAATGCTAGGAGGTATACCTTTTAGAATTTCGAAATTTTGATCCAAAATTTTAAAGTTTTGCCCAACTTTAAACGTTTGCCCTGACCTTATCAATGACATATTTGATGTTCTGATTTCAAATTCTGTTAGTATATATTCTCCTCTCGATGGTATATCTTCCGGATTTTCGAAATTCGACCTTGAAATGGTAATATTCATGCCCTGAAGTTAGCTGCATATTCAAAAAGTTTAAACGTTTGCCACGGCTCGTCAGGTCAAAATTTTTGAATTTTGATCATGGGAATGAATTCAGCTACTCAAATGCAAGGAGGTATACCTTTTAGAATTTCGAAATTTTGATCCAAAATTTTAAACTTTTGCCCAACCTTAAACGTTTGCCCTGACCTTATCAATGACATATTTGATGTTCTGATTTCAAATTCTGAAAGCTTATACCTTCCTCTAGATGGTATATCTTCCGGATTTTCGAAATTCGACCTAGAAATAGTCAGCTGCAACAACTGAGGCAAACATGATACACGGAAAATGGCTGTATGCTGACTTTAAACGCTTGCCCTGACCTTATCAGTGACATGTTTGATGTTCTGATTTCAAATTCTGAAAGCTTATACCTTTCTCTAGATGGTATATCTTCCGGATTTTTGAAATTTGACCTAGAAATAGTCAGCTGCAACAACTGAGGCAAACATGATACACGGAAAATGGCCGTATGCTGACTTTAAACGCTTGCCCTGACCTTATCAATGACATATTTGATGTTCTGATTTCAAATTCTGAAAGGTTATACCTTCCTCTAGATGGTATATCTTCCGGATTTTTGAAATTTGACCTAGAAATAGTCAGCTGCAACAACTGAGGCAAACATGATACACGGAAAATGGCCGTATGCTGACTTTAAACGCTTGCCCCAACCTTATCAATGACATATTTGATGTTCTGATTTCAAATTCTGAAAGCTTATACCTTTCTCTAGATGGTATATCTTCCGGATTTTTGAAATTTGACCTAGAAATAGTCAGCTGCAACAACTGAGGCAAACATGATACACGGAAAATGGCCGTATGCTGACTTTAAACGCTTGCCCCAACCTTATCAGTGACATATTTGATGTTCTGATTTCAAATTCTGAAAGCTTATACCTTTCTCTAGATGGTATATCTTCCGGATTTTTATAATTTGACCTAGAAATAGTCAGCTGCAACAACTGAGGCAAACATGATACACGGAAAATGTCCGTATGCTGACTTTAAACGCTTGCCCTGACCTTATCAATGACATATTTGATGTTCTGATTTCAAATTCTGAAAGCTTATACCTTCCTCTAGATGGTATATCTTCCGGATTTTCGAAATTCGACCTTGAAATGGTAATATTCATGCCCTGAAGTTAGCTGCATATTCAAAAAGTTTAAACGTTTGCCACGGCTCGTCAGGTCAAAATTTTTGAATTTTGATCACGGGAATGAATTTAGCTACTAAAATGCTAGGAGGTATACCGTTTAGAATTTCGAAATTTTGATCCAAAATTTTAAAATATTGCCCAAATTTAAATGTTTGCCCTGACCTTATCAATGACATATTTGATGTTCTGATTTCAAATTCTGAAAGCTTATACCTTCCTCTAGATGGTATATCTTCCGGATTTTCGAAATTCGACCTAGAAATAGTCAGCTGCAACAACTGAGGCAAACATGATACACGGAAAATGGGTATATGCTGACTTTAAACGCTTGCCCTGACCTTATCAGTGACATGTTTGATGTTCTGATTTCAAATTCTGAAAGCTTATACCTTTCTCTAGATGGTATATCTTCCGGATTTTTGAAATTTGACCTAGAAATAGTCAGCTGCAACAACTGAGGCAAACATGATACACGGAAAATGGCCGTATGCTGACTTTAAACGCTTGCCCTGACCTTATCAATGACATATTTGATGTTCTGATTTCAAATTCTGAAAGCTTATACCTTCCTCTAGATGGTATATCTTCCGGATTTTCGAAATTCGACCTAGAAATAGTCAGCTGCAACAACTGAGGCAAACATGATACACGGAAAATGGCTGTATGCTGACTTTAAACGCTTGCCCTGACCTTATCAGTGACATGTTTGATGTTCTGATTTCAAATTCTGAAAGCTTATACCTTTCTCTAGATGGTATATCTTCCGGATTTTTGAAATTTGACCTAGAAATAGTCAGCTGCAACAACTGAGGCAAACATGATACACGGAAAATGGCCGTATGCTGACTTTAAACGCTTGCCCTGACCTTATCAATGACATATTTGATGTTCTGATTTCAAATTCTGAAAGGTTATACCTTCCTCTAGATGGTATATCTTCCGGATTTTTGAAATTTGACCTAGAAATAGTCAGCTGCAACAACTGAGGCAAACATGATACACGGAAAATGGCCGTATGCTGACTTTAAACGCTTGCCCCAACCTTATCAATGACATATTTGATGTTCTGATTTCAAATTCTGAAAGCTTATACCTTTCTCTAGATGGTATATCTTCCGGATTTTTGAAATTTGACCTAGAAATAGTCAGCTGCAACAACTGAGGCAAACATGATACACGGAAAATGGCCGTATGCTGACTTTAAACGCTTGCCCCAACCTTATCAGTGACATATTTGATGTTCTGATTTCAAATTCTGAAAGCTTATACCTTTCTCTAGATGGTATATCTTCCGGATTTTTATAATTTGACCTAGAAATAGTCAGCTGCAACAACTGAGGCAAACATGATACACGGAAAATGTCCGTATGCTGACTTTAAACGCTTGCCCTGACCTTATCAATGACATATTTGATGTTCTGATTTCAAATTCTGAAAGCTTATACCTTCCTCTAGATGGTATATCTTCCGGATTTTCGAAATTCGACCTTGAAATGGTAATATTCATGCCCTGAAGTTAGCTGCATATTCAAAAAGTTTAAACGTTTGCCACGGCTCGTCAGGTCAAAATTTTTGAATTTTGATCACGGGAATGAATTTAGCTACTAAAATGCTAGGAGGTATACCGTTTAGAATTTCGAAATTTTGATCCAAAATTTTAAAATATTGCCCAAATTTAAATGTTTGCCCTGACCTTATCAATGACATATTTGATGTTCTGATTTCAAATTCTGAAAGCTTATACCTTCCTCTAGATGGTATATCTTCCGGATTTTCGAAATTCGACCTAGAAATAGTCAGCTGCAACAACTGAGGCAAACATGATACACGGAAAATGGGTATATGCTGACTTTAAACGCTTGCCCTGACCTTATCAGTGACATGTTTGATGTTCTGATTTCAAATTCTGAAAGCTTATACCTTTCTCTAGATGGTATATCTTCCGGATTTTTGAAATTTGACCTAGAAATAGTCAGCTGCAACAACTGAGGCAAACATGATACACGGAAAATGGCCGTATGCTGACTTTAAACGCTTGCCCTGACCTTATCAATGACATATTTGATGTTCTGATTTCAAATTCTGAAAGCTTATACCTTCCTCTAGATGGTATATCTTCCGGATTTTCGAAATTCGACCTAGAAATAGTCAGCTGCAACAACTGAGGCAAACATGATACACGGAAAATGGCTGTATGCTGACTTTAAACGCTTGCCCTGGCCTTATCAGTGACATATTTGATGTTCTGATTTCAAATTCTGAAAGCTTATACCTTCCTCTAGATGGTATATCTTCCGGATTTTTGAAATTCGACCTAGAAATAGTCAGCTGCAACAACTGAGGCAAACATGATACACGGAAAATGGCCGTATGCTGACTTTAAACGCTTGCCCCAACCTTATCAGTGACATGTTTGATGTTCTGATTTCAAATTCTGAAAGCTTATACCTTTCTCTAGATGGTATATCTTCCGGATTTTTGAAATTTGACCTAGAAATAGTCAGCTGCAACAACTGAGGCAAACATGATACACGGAAAATGGCCGTATGCTGACTTTAAACGCTTGCCCCAACCTTATCAGTGACATATTTGATGTTCTGATTTCAAATTCTGAAAGCTTATACCTTTCTCTAGATGGTATATCTTCCGGATTTTTGAAATTTGACCTAGAAATAGTCAGCTGCAACAACTGAGGCAAACATGATACACGGAAAATGGCCGTATGCTGACTTTAAACGCTTGCCCCAACCTTATCAGTGACATATTTGATGTTCTGATTTCAAATTCTGAAAGCTTATACCTTTCTCTAGATGGTATATCTTCCGGATTTTTGAAATTTGACCTAGAAATAGTCAGCTGCAACAACTGAGGCAAACATGATACACGGAAAATGGCCGTATGCTGACTTTAAACGTTTGCCCTGACCTTATCAATGACATATTTGATGTTCTGATTTCAAATTCTGTTAGTATATATTCTCTTCTCGATGGTATATCTTCCGGATTTTCGAAATTCGACCTTGAAATGGTAATATTCATGACCTGAAGTTAGCTGCATATTCAAAAAGTTTAAACGTTTGCCACGGCTTGTCAGGTCAAAATTTTTGAATTTTGATCACGGGAATGAATTTAGCTACTAAAATGCTAGGAGGTATACCGTTTAGAATTTCGAAATTTTGATCCAAAATTTTAAAATATTGCCCAAATTTAAATGTTTGCCCTGACCTTATCAATGACATATTTGATGTTCTGATTTCAAATTCTGAAAGCTTATACCTTCCTCTAGATGGTATATCTTCCGGATTTTCGAAATTCGACCTAGAAATAGTCAGCTGCAACAACTGAGGCAAACATGATACACGGAAAATGGGTATATGCTGACTTTAAACGCTTGCCCTGACCTTATCAGTGACATGTTTGATGTTCTGATTTCAAATTCTGAAAGCTTATACCTTTCTCTAGATGGTATATCTTCCGGATTTTTGAAATTTGACCTAGAAATAGTCAGCTGCAACAACTGAGGCAAACATGATACACGGAAAATGGCCGTATGCTGACTTTAAACGCTTGCCCTGACCTTATCAATGACATATTTGATGTTCTGATTTCAAATTCTGAAAGCTTATACCTTCCTCTAGATGGTATATCTTCCGGATTTTCGAAATTCGACCTAGAAATAGTCAGCTGCAACAACTGAGGCAAACATGATACACGGAAAATGGCTGTATGCTGACTTTAAACGCTTGCCCTGGCCTTATCAGTGACATATTTGATGTTCTGATTTCAAATTCTGAAAGCTTATACCTTCCTCTAGATGGTATATCTTCCGGATTTTTGAAATTCGACCTAGAAATAGTCAGCTGCAACAACTGAGGCAAACATGATACACGGAAAATGGCCGTATGCTGACTTTAAACGCTTGCCCCAACCTTATCAGTGACATGTTTGATGTTCTGATTTCAAATTCTGAAAGCTTATACCTTTCTCTAGATGGTATATCTTCCGGATTTTTGAAATTTGACCTAGAAATAGTCAGCTGCAACAACTGAGGCAAACATGATACACGGAAAATGGCCGTATGCTGACTTTAAACGCTTGCCCCAACCTTATCAGTGACATATTTGATGTTCTGATTTCAAATTCTGAAAGCTTATACCTTTCTCTAGATGGTATATCTTCCGGATTTTTGAAATTTGACCTAGAAATAGTCAGCTGCAACAACTGAGGCAAACATGATACACGGAAAATGGCCGTATGCTGACTTTAAACGCTTGCCCCAACCTTATCAGTGACATATTTGATGTTCTGATTTCAAATTCTGAAAGCTTATACCTTTCTCTAGATGGTATATCTTCCGGATTTTTGAAATTTGACCTAGAAATAGTCAGCTGCAACAACTGAGGCAAACATGATACACGGAAAATGGCCGTATGCTGACTTTAAACGTTTGCCCTGACCTTATCAATGACATATTTGATGTTCTGATTTCAAATTCTGTTAGTATATATTCTCTTCTCGATGGTATATCTTCCGGATTTTCGAAATTCGACCTTGAAATGGTAATATTCATGACCTGAAGTTAGCTGCATATTCAAAAAGTTTAAACGTTTGCCACGGCTCGTCAGGTCAAAATTTTTGAATTTTGATCACGGGAATGAATTTAGCTACTAAAATGCTAGGAGGTATACTGTTTAGAATTTCGAAATTTTGATCCAAAATTTTAAAATTTTGCCCAACTTTAAATGTGTGCCCTGACCTTATCAATGACATATTTGATGTTCTGATTTCAAATTCTGAAAGCTTATACCTTCCTCTAGATGGTATATCTTCCGGATTTTCGAAATTCGACCTAGAAATAGTCAGCTGCAACAACTGAGGCAAACATGATACACGGAAAATGGCTGTATGCTGACTTTAAACGCTTGCCCTGACCTTATCAGTGACATGTTTGATGTTCTGATTTCAAATTCTGAAAGCTTATACCTTTCTCTAGATGGTATATCTTCCGGATTTTTGAAATTTGACCTAGAAATAGTCAGCTGCAACAACTGAGGCAAACATGATACACGGAAAATGGCCGTATGCTGACTTTAAACGCTTGCCCTGACCTTATCAATGACATATTTGATGTTCTGATTTCAAATTCTGAAAGGTTATACCTTCCTCTAGATGGTATATCTTCCGGATTTTCGAAATTCGACCTAGAAATAGTCAGCTGCAACAACTGAGGCAAACATGATACACGGAAAATGGCTGTATGCTGACTTTAAACGCTTGCCCTGACCTTATCAGTGACATGTTTGATGTTCTGATTTCAAATTCTGAAAGCTTATACCTTTCTCTAGATGGTATATCTTCCGGATTTTTGAAATGTGACCTAGAAATAGTCAGCTGCAACAACTGAGGCAAACATGATACACGGAAAATGGCCGTATGCTGACTTTAAACGCTTGCCCTGACCTTATCAATGACATATTTGATGTTCTGATTTCAAATTCTGAAAGCTTATACCTTCCTCTAGATGGTATATCTTCCGGATTTTCGAAATTCGACCTAGAAATAGTCAGCTGCAACAACTGAGGCAAACATGATACACGGAAAATAGCTGTATGCTGACTGTAAACGCTTGCCCTGACCTTATCAGTGACATATTTGATGTTCTGATTTCAAATTCTGAAAGCTTATACCTTCCTCTAGATGGTATATCTTCCGGATTTTTGAAATTCGACCTAGAAATAGTCAGCTGCAACAACTGAGGCAAACATGATACACGGAAAATGGCCGTATGCTGACTTTAAACGCTTGCCCCAACCTTATCAGTGACATGTTTGATGTTCTGATTTCAAATTCTGAAAGCTTATACCTTTCTCTAGATGGTATATCTTCCGGATTTTTGAAATTTGACCTAGAAATAGTCAGCTGCAACAACTGAGGCAAACATGATACACGGAAAATGGCCGTATGCTGACTTTAAACGCTTGCCCCAACCTTATCAGTGACATATTTGATGTTCTGATTTCAAATTCTGAAAGCTTATACCTTTCTCTAGATGGTATATCTTCCGGATTTTTGAAATTTGACCTAGAAATAGTCAGCTGCAACAACTGAGGCAAACATGATACACGGAAAATGGCCGTATGCTGACTTTAAACGCTTGCCCCAACCTTATCAGTGACATATTTGATGTTCTGATTTCAAATTCTGAAAGCTTATACCTTTCTCTAGATGGTGTATCTTCCGGATTTTTGAAATTTGACCTAGAAATAGTCAGCTGCAACAACTGAGGCAAAAATGATACACGGAAAATGGCCGTATGCTGACTTTAAACGTTTGCCCTGACCTTATCAATGACATATTTGATGTTCTGATTTCAAATTCTGTTAGTATATATTCTCTTCTCGATGGTATATCTTCCGGATTTTCGAAATTCGACCTTGAAATGGTAATATTCATGCCCTGAAGTTAGCTGCATATTCAAAAAGTTTAAACGTTTGCCACGGCTCGTCAGGTCAAAATTTTTGAATTTTGATCACGGGAATGAATTTAGCTACTAAAATGCTAGGAGGTATACTGTTTAGAATTTCGAAATTTTGATCCAAAATTTTAAAATTTGGCCCAACTTTAAACGTGTGCCCTGACCTTATCAATGACATATTTGATGTTCTGATTTCAAATTCTGAAAGCTTATACCTTCCTCTAGATGGTATATCTTCCGGATTTTCGAAATTCGACCTAGAAATAGTCAGCTGCAACAACTGAGGCAAACATGATACACGGAAAATGGCTGTATGCTGACTTTAAACGCTTGCCCTGACCTTATCAGTGACATGTTTGATGTTCTGATTTCAAATTCTGAAAGCTTATACCTTTCTCTAGATGGTATATCTTCCGGATTTTTGAAATGTGACCTAGAAATAGTCAGCTGCAACAACTGAGGCAAACATGATACACGGAAAATGGCCGTATGCTGACTTTAAACGCTTGCCCTGACCTTATCAATGACATATTTGATGTTCTGATTTCAAATTCTGAAAGCTTATACCTTCCTCTAGATGGTATATCTTCCGGATTTTCGAAATTCGACCTAGAAATAGTCAGCTGCAACAACTGAGGCAAACATGATACACGGAAAATAGCTGTATGCTGACTGTAAACGCTTGCCCTGACCTTATCAGTGACATATTTGATGTTCTGATTTCAAATTCTGAAAGCTTATACCTTCCTCTAGATGGTATATCTTCCGGATTTTTGAAATTCGACCTAGAAATAGTCAGCTGCAACAACTGAGGCAAACATGATACACGGAAAATGGCCGTATGCTGACTTTAAACGCTTGCCCCAACCTTATCAGTGACATGTTTGATGTTCTGATTTCAAATTCTGAAAGCTTATACCTTTCTCTAGATGGTATATCTTCCGGATTTTTGAAATTTGACCTAGAAATAGTCAGCTGCAACAACTGAGGCAAACATGATACACGGAAAATGGCCGTATGCTGACTTTAAACGCTTGCCCCAACCTTATCAGTGACATATTTGATGTTCTGATTTCAAATTCTGAAAGCTTATACCTTTCTCTAGATGGTATATCTTCCGGATTTTTGAAATTTGACCTAGAAATAGTCAGCTGCAACAACTGAGGCAAACATGATACACGGAAAATGGCCGTATGCTGACTTTAAACGCTTGCCCCAACCTTATCAGTGACATATTTGATGTTCTGATTTCAAATTCTGAAAGCTTATACCTTTCTCTAGATGGTGTATCTTCCGGATTTTTGAAATTTGACCTAGAAATAGTCAGCTGCAACAACTGAGGCAAAAATGATACACGGAAAATGGCCGTATGCTGACTTTAAACGTTTGCCCTGACCTTATCAATGACATATTTGATGTTCTGATTTCAAATTCTGTTAGTATATATTCTCTTCTCGATGGTATATCTTCCGGATTTTCGAAATTCGACCTTGAAATGGTAATATTCATGCCCTGAAGTTAGCTGCATATTCAAAAAGTTTAAACGTTTGCCACGGCTCGTCAGGTCAAAATTTTTGAATTTTGATCACGGGAATGAATTTAGCTACTAAAATGCTAGGAGGTATACTGTTTAGAATTTCGAAATTTTGATCCAAAATTTTAAAATTTGGCCCAACTTTAAACGTGTGCCCTGACCTTATCAATGACATATTTGATGTTCTGATTTCAAATTCTGAAAGCTTATACCTTCCTCTAGATGGTATATCTTCCGGATTTTCGAAATTCGACCTAGAAATAGTCAGCTGCAACAACTGAGGCAAACATGATACACGGAAAATGGCCGTATGCTGACTTTAAACGCTTGTCCTGACCTTATCAATGACATATTTGATGTTCTGATTTCAAATTCTGAAAGCTTATACCTTCCTCTAGATGGTATATCTTCCGGATTTTCGAAATTCGACCTTGAAATGGTAATATTCATGCCCTGAAGTTAGCTGCATATTCAAAAAGTTTAAACGTTTGCCACGGCTCGTCAGGTCAAAATTTTTGAATTTTGATCACGGGAATGAATTTAGCTACTAAAATGCTAGGAGGTATACCGTTTAGAATCTCGAAATTTTGATCCAAAATTTTAAAATTTGGCCCAAATTTAAACGTTTGCCCTGACCTTATCAATGACATATTTGATGTTCTGATTTCAAATTCTGAAAGCTTATACCTTCCTCTAGATGGTATATCTTCCGGATTTTTGAAATTCGACCTAGAAATAGTCATCTGCAACAACTGAGGCAAACAGGTTAATTGCAACTTTATCATAGAGGAATGCAGAGGAGCATGGATAGAGAGTAGATTAGTCAGTGAAGAAGGCAAATGGAAGCTTGGAATAGATGAAGATGCATGGATAGTCGACTATGGAGGGGCATTGATGTAGCGATGAGGAAGAAGGTGAAGGAGTGTGGAAAAGGAAAAGAGACATTTTTGCAAACCTTGTGACATCAAATATGTCATTGATAAGGTCAGGGCAAACGTTTAAAGTCAGCATACGGCCATTTTCCGTGTATCATGTTTGCCTCAGTTGTTGCAGCTGACTATTTCTAGGTCAAATTATAAAAATCCGGAAGATATACCATCTAGAGAAAGGTATAAGCTTTCAGAATTAGAAATCAGAACATCAAATATGTCACTGATAAGGTTGGGGCAAGCGTTTAAAGTCAGCATACGGCCATTTTCCGTGTATCATGTTTGCCTCAGTTGTTGCAGCTGACTATTTCTAGGTCAAATTTCAAAAATCCGGAAGATATACCATCTAGAGGAAGGTATAAGCTTTCAGAATTTGAAATCAGAACATCAAATATGTCATTGATAAGGTTGGGGCAAGCGTTTAAAGTCAGCATACGGCCATTTTCCGTGTATCATGTTTGCCTCAGTTGTTGCAGCTGACTATTTCTAGGTCAAATTTCAAAAATCCGGAAGATATACCATCTAGAGAAAGGTATAAGCTTTCAGAATTTGAAATCAGAACATCAAATATGTCATTGATAAGGTCAGGGCAAACGTTTAAAGTCAGCATACGGCCATTTTCCGTGTATCATGTTTGCCTCAGTTGTTGCAGCTGACTATTTCTAGGTCGAATTTCAAAAATCCGGAAGATATACCATCTAGAGGAAGGTATAAGCTTTCAGAATTTGAAATCAGAACATCAAATATGTCACTGATAAGGTCAGGGCAAGCGTTTAAAGTCAGCATACAGCCATTTTCCGTGTATCATGTTTGCCTCAGTTGTTGCAGCTGACTATTTCTAGGTCGAATTTTGAAAATCCGGAAGATATACCATCTAGAGGAAGGTATAAGCTTTCAGAATTTGAAATCAGAACATCAAATATGTCATTGATAAGGTCAGGGCAAGCGTTTAAAGTCAGCATACGGCCCTTTTCCGTGTATCATGTTTGCCTCAGTTGTTGCAGCTGACTATTTCTAGGTCAAATTTCAAAAATCCGGAAGATATACCATCTAGAGAAAGGTATAAGCTTTCAGAATTTGAAATCAGAACATCAAACATGTCACTGATAAGGTCAGGGCAAGCGTTTAAAGTCAGCATACAGCCATTTTCCGTGTATCATGTTTGCCTCAGTTATTGCAGCTGACTATTTCTAGGTCGAATTTCGAAAATCCGGAAGATATACCATCTAGAGGAAGGTATAAGCTTTCAGAATTTGAAATCAGAACATCAAATATGTCATTGATAAGGTCAGGGCAAACGTTTAAAGTTGGGCAAAATTTTAAAATTTTGGATCAAAATTTCGAAATTCTAAACGGTATACCTCCTAGCATTTTAGTAGCTAAATTCATTCCCGTGATCAAAATTCAAAAATTTTGACCTGACGAGCCGTGGCAAACGTTTAAACTTTTTGAATATGCAGCTAACTTCAGGGCATGAATATTACCATTTCAAGGTCGAATTTCGAAAATCCGGAAGATATACCATCGAGAGGAGAATATATACTAACAGAATTTGAAATCAGAACATCAAATATGTCATCGATAAGGTCAGGGCAAACGTTTAAAGTTGGGCAAAATTTTAAAATTTTGGATCAAAATTTCGAAATTCTAAAAGGTATACCTCCTAGCATTTGAGTAGCTGAATTCATTCCCATGATCAAAATTCAAAAATTTTGACCTGACGAGCCGTGGCAAACGTTTAAAGTTTTCGATTTTGAATATGCAGCTAACTTCAGGGCAGTAAATGTTTCATGTATGCCATAACACTAAACACCCCACCTGAAAAAACATATTCATTTGATAAGATCGAATTCCCTACACCCCTTTCTCAAATGAAATACTTTGAAAAACTGAACAATGTGTCAATAAATGTTTTCGGTATTGGGAAAGATCGAAAGATATATCCAATAAGGGTGAGTCCGAGTGAGAATACTGACCATAAGGACCTGTTGTTGGTTGAAGGAGATAACACAAATCACTATGTTTGCATAAAAGATTTTACAAGACTTGTTCAACCACAGTTGACTACAAACAGAAGTCCAATTATCGTTTGCAAAAAATGTTTTACTCATTACCAGGATTATGGTACTACTCAAACAACAAGTAAAGAAGAACGAATGAAAAAACACAAAGAATTATGTAGTGTAATGGAGGGCCCCACTTGTAGAATTGAAATGCCTTCGGGAGATAGGGCTGTACTGAAATTCCGTCACTACCAATATAGAATCAAACTCCCCGTAGTCATCTACTGTGATGTTGAAAGTATGTTGCGAAAAATGACCCGGCAGAATAGTGAATGGAAAACTAAAAACAGCTATGCTTATCAAAAACATGAAATGATGAGTTTCGGAATCTATGTGGCTACTGAAGTATACAAGAGTGTAAGCACTAACTTCAATAAAGTTGTTACGTATACGGGTCCAAATGCGAGTGAGGAAATGATGCGTTCATTTGGAAGGATAGCGAATGAGTTGATGGACTGTTTTAACACCAAAATAAAAATCAAAGAACTGTCGGGAGTGGAAAGGGTTGCGTATGAATATGCCACTCATTGCCATTTATGTAATCATGAACTAGAAGAAAAGGATAAATGTATGGATCACAGACATGATTCGGGTCTTTATGCCGGACCGGCACATAAATTATGCAACATTCTGGCTAGGTCGCCCAACTTTATTCCGGTGGTCTTCCATTCGGGAAGCCACTATGATTTCAAAATATCAGTCAGAGTCACAAATGTTGAAATTGTTGTGCAATGCAGTATATGGTAAACTAATTCAGAATGTTAAAAACCATATGAACCTAAAAATTGTTACCGATTGGAACCGAGCTAAAAAATTAATAAATTCGCCTAAATATCTACGACACACATCGTTGGGTGAAAATGTAATCGGGGTCCATTTAGCTAAGGAACAAGTTACACTAACAAGTCCCATACCAGCAGGAGCAGCTGTTTTAGACCTCGCAAAAATGATTAATTTCCATGATAAAGTCATGAAACAACATTACACCACACCCAGGATAGAACTAGTCTATACTGACACGGATTCATTAATAATTTATCGTATTCTAACGAATGGTGAAGATTGGCGTGAAGAAATTTACAAAAATGAACATTTGGCAAAATACTTTGATTTTTCCGAGCTACCGACCACAAGCAAGTATTATCACCCCCGGTTCCATTGTGAAACTGGCTACTTCAAAGATGAAATGAAGGGTAAACGAATTTTAGAGTTTGTAGCGTTGAGAGCAAAAATGTACGCACTCGAAGTTGCAGACAATGAAGGTGGCACAAATACGATTAAAAAATGCAAAGGGACTCCTAAATATTTGGTGAAAAACAAGCTTACGTTTCAACATTACAAAAACATCTTGTTTGGAACTGCAAACCCTTTAGAACAAGGACTAGAATGTTACGACGGATCAAATTTATACGTTCAATTCAATTCAATCCGTTCCCATCATCATCAACTCTACTCTGTACAAGGGAAAAACTATGCCTTTCATAGGAGGATGATAAACGTGAAATCTTAAGCGACGGTGTTCATACACTTGCCTTGGGACATTATAAATCTATTCCCGAAATTGAATCCGATGGAACTATGTAGGTATATATATAATGAAGTTGCTTATATGAGATTGCATTAGTATGACAGTGGGAAAGAAACACATCGGACGTTCTCTCGTAAACAAGATTATTGACAAGTTGCCTTTTGAATTGCACTTACCATCATCGTTAACTTCGAGATACCAGTACTGTGGACCGGGTACAAAGTTTGAAGAACGGCAAAACCTTGGTCAAAGAGGAATAAACTCCTTGGACGCTCTCTGCTACGAACACGATCGAGTCTACCATACAACCAAGGACGATAAACTTAGATGCGAAGCAGACAAGCAGCTCGAGTGGAACTCTTGGGACTTGGTTAAAAACAAGAAAGTTCCAATATCGGAGCGTTTAGCAGCTTGGTTAGTTGTTAA
Source organism: Leptopterna dolabrata (assembly GCA_954871275.1). Lineage (NCBI taxonomy): Eukaryota > Metazoa > Arthropoda > Insecta > Hemiptera > Miridae > Leptopterna > Leptopterna dolabrata. Next base: position 86,493,794 of record OX940975.1, on the reverse strand, counting down.
TGCGATGAAAGCTAAAACCATCCGCAAGGGGACTGGTCATCGTCGCCGAGTGGTGAAAAAAGCTGGAATGGTTCGGGGTGGAAAGGGCTTGAAAATGGGAAACAACAAGCAGCGCTCATCGAGTAATCGACAAACCCCCTCCAAACAGAAGAGGACTGCAAAGGGTCGAGTCAACAGGAGGACAATTCACGGAGGCTTTCTTCCCGCTCTGGTAGCGCCTCTACCATTTATTACGGCTTTTGGGAGTTTGCTCGGAGGAGGTGCTGCTGTGGCTAAAAGCTTTACTGATGCCAAACGTTCCAGAGAGGAGATGGATGAAATTCGAAGACACAACAGGGCGGTGGAGGGAGCTAATGCCGGCGGTGGACTCTACATACGACCTTACAAGGGGACAGGTAGCAGCAGCACAGCACGTCAAGGTAGAGGTCTCTATATAAGACCATTCAAAGGAAGGGGGAATGGTGCTGTTGTAGGATATCAATAAAAAAACTAGAACTTATCCTTCCTATCGAATATCGATTTGGAAGGACTTAGTAAAGCGGTTCAAATTGTCGGTTTTATTGGAGTGCGAATGAGGGATGAAATCCCAACTAATGGGCCAAAAGAACCTGAATCCGCAATTCTTTACTTGGACTCTACCGATGGCCAGGGGGGAACACATTGGACTGCATACTGGCTTAACGATGGGGCTGTATATTATTTTGATAGTTATGGCATCTTGGAACCACCCCTAGAATGGAAAAAATACTTTGGACCGTATAGAGAAATATATTACAATACAAATACGTTGCAAACGTACAACAGCGTCATTTGTGGCCATTTGTGCTTTTTGTTCCTGTGGTCCATTTCGGAAAACTATAAAAATTCTCGAACCTAAAGGGGACACTGTCAGTAGAAGGCAGCATGTCATCATTTACAGTCACACTCACCGGACGGAATAGCGAATTACATTCATCATTTTTCCCACCCATTGAACTCGAAGTTGGTGGTGGTGGTGATTGGGAGGCGGGTCTGACATCGTTTGACTCGTATTTTTCAATACCAAACCTGGTAGAAGGGGAAAACTCGACCTTATACCTACTGGATGGAAGCGGACACGAGGTACATGACAAAAGTGTGCGATTTGTCGATGGCAAAGACATCCAAGCATTAATGAACAAGATTGTTACCAATGTAAAAGTGGAGTTTTCCAATGATTACGTTGTACTTAAATCGGAAACGGTGACATTGTTCAACTCGGCAGACGACTCTGTATTGATACCTCAGGGATTCAACAAGGGACGTGTACTGCAAGCATCGGTGTCATACACAGCTGATAGACGGCTGAAGCGGACTTCGTCAGCTAGCTTGAAGAAACATGTTACGGGGGTCGAGCTGGCAGCTGGAAGGCAACACTTTTTGTACACTGGAACTGTCTACATGATTCAAACAGGAACCTACGAAATGGATGATCTGAGTCAATTACTAACATCCCAATTGAAAGCGCTTGGAGTTGATTTCAAGCTAAAAGTTAATTTGAATACGCTTAAATGTGGAATAAAATGTTCAAAACGAATCGATTTCAATAGGCACGACTCATTTTCGCCCCTTTTGGGCTTTAAACCGGAGCAGGATATGCCGAGCAATAAATGGAACTGGTCGAGCTATGTGATACACGTGTTCAATGTGACAACAATCGGTGTGGCGGTGTCATGTTGTGAAGGAGACTATCTCAATGGGCAGCCATCACATGTGGTCTATCAGTTTACACCAGGTGTTGCACCAGGATACCGCTTGACGGAAACGGCGAAAACCGTTACTTATCATCCGGTAATTACTGACAAGCTCGATGAAATTACGGTCCAAATAATCGATCAAGATGGTCGTTTGATCAATTTTCGAGATGAGCTCATTTCCATTCGACTTGATTTTAGAAAGGCGATATAAAACTCGAACTCGTACCACAACCACCGCCATTCAATAACATGTTGGTGTTCCATCACCATCCATATAAAAAGGGAGCACCATCTTCAAGCAGGTTCAGTACAGCTGGTAGAGACAAAGGTGACAAAGGTCCGAAGAGACTTACACCGGAAAACATCAGCTTTCTTCAGAGTTTAGGATTCAGCGTGAACCCACAGCGGCAGCACTATGTTGGACATTGATCGACAGCCAGAATTTGATGAAAGGTTGTATAGATTTGAATACCACCCCCATGAACCATACGCATCTGCCAGGTACAACGTTTCCGATGAAATCAGGTTCCCATTTTCCCAGCCTGGGGAATATGTGCTTGTATCGAAAAGCTATTTGTATATTGAAGGAAGTTTGACAAAACAGGATCGATTTACTCTCGCTCCAAATGCAATTGCGCAGGCATTTGATGAGATAAAATTTTTGGTAAATGGAGAAATAGTGGACCGAAAAAATTATCCCGGAATATCTTCGAGCATGAAAGCATATGCCAGCTACAGTAAATCAGCTATCGATGGACTTCAACAAGCTGGTTGGATGGTTCCATCTTCTAAGGTGGCATTAAACCCGTGTGTCGACACTGTTAGTGGGAGATTTTCCGCTTGAGTGCCATTAAACACTTTGCTGGGTTTTGCCGAAGACTACCGCCAAGTTTTGGTGAATGTACGGATGGAACTGGTACTCAACAGGTCTGCTTCTAATGCCAACATGATTGTACCAAGGCTGCCAGTGGCCGATGGTGGTACGCTATCGATCAATTAGCAAAATGGTCTGGTATTTGCCATAATATGTCACGCCGTCTGACAGGGAAAAGTAAATTTGCTCTCCTTGCTTGGGAAAAATGAACCCATCACAATGGGGTTTAGAAGTTGGAACCTGTCCGTTTTTCCTTCCCTGCCGACGAACAAAGAGTTTTCTTGGACCATTAAAAACAGCACTGACCTGGAGTTTTGCATTGCAAACTGATCGCCAAAAGGATGTGAACAAAAATGTCAGCTTATTCGACCACTGTAAACTGACGAATCTACGCCTTCATATTGGCTCGCAGATTTTCCCCTACAGCAGAATGAACCTGGATTTTGATACTAAGCGTGTGGCCTTGCTCTACCAAATGTACATGGATTTCCACCGATCATACTACTCTAAAGAGTGGTCCGAACCTATGCTGACGTACGAGGAGTTTATAGCTAATGCGCCGATTGCGATTATTGATTGCAGCCATCAAATTGAATCGAGCACAGGAAACAACGTTGTTGACATCCAAATCGACTTTGAGACTAAGGACACAGTTCCAGCAAATACATCTGCATATTGCCTCATGCTTCAAGATTGTCTATTTTCCTATAGCCCATTGTCTGGGATTGTCAGGCGTGGCATGTAACAATTTTTTTTGTCAAATAAAAAACTACTGAAACTCGACAAACTTGTTTTCTTCTCACACTATAATAACCCCCCATTCACCAAATCCCTGGTTAGTCCCAAGTATGAGGCTTGTACAGCAAGACGTTCAGTTAGAGGTTAAAGATGATGCAGAGGAGGAGAGAAAGGAGGGCTCTAGCAATGACGTAGACTACCTACCTCATGGCCTGTTGTTTGGTAAAAATCCTATAAGGGGTCTCGTATGTGGGCCATCGGGTTCTGGAAAAACTTGTAGCATCCTTTCTCTATTGCTACACCCAAACGGGTTGAGGTTTGAAAATGTTTACTTATTTTGCCGTACGCCGAATCAGGAAAAGTATAAATTCCTAAGAAGGGTATTAGAGCCTATCGCACCTAAAATCAGTTTCTACTCATTTGGTCCTTCCCAAATTGATGGCCAAGTCGCACTATTAAGACCGGATGAAATCAAACCTCGCTCCGTAGTTATTTTTGATGATATCATAACGGCAGACTACAAGATTTTGAGAGAATATTTTGCAATGTCCCGTCATTTCGCTCTCGACATATTTTTCTGCATACACAGTTACGTGTTGGTTCCCAAAAATCTGATACGGATTAATCTTACTATGGTGGTACTATTCAGAATGGACTCCTTGAACGTTCGACACATTTACGATGATCATGTACAGGGGGATATGGATTTTGCTTCGTTTAAAGAGATGTGCAACTATTGCTGGACCCGGGATTCATTTTTAGTCGTGGATAAGGAAGCTAGTTTGAACAATGGTCGCTACAGAATGGGCTTTGACATGTATATATTGCCCGACGTGTAGGCTTTCAGGGCAGTTGGAATGAAATTACAAGAGGAGCAACGTATCACAGCAAGGCTTGTTAAAGCTCAAAAAGCTGTTAGAGACAAGTACAAACTGCTTAAAAAGGGGCAGTTTCAAACTAGGCTCGACACAGCGTCACTGTTTGAACCCTTGAAGGATATTTTTAAACCAGTTACAGCTCCTCCAGTGGAACAACAACCAACAGCCGTCTACCGGTTTTCAAAAGCAAGAAACGACGTCGAAAGTTCGCAGGGTGGCGACTCAACCGCCTGCTGTCATCATTGAGAAACCCGTTGCAGAAGAAGATCCGTTTGCCCATCTTGAAGGTGATTACGTCAAAACAGAAAATGACGGTTTCGAACTGTTTATTTCAAACCCCTCTGTTTCAGGTCATCAAACGATACAGACACCCAAATCCGGTCAAATCTTATCAAAGTGAGTTGGAACGGGTTGCCAACACTCCCGAAGGTAAAACCGAACTCGATAAGAGCTTGCGTAAGTTTAACTTATACTCGAGACCCTACTTACGAGCTTTACTTACAGGAGTTGTCACTCCGGACATGGACAAAGTCTATGGACCCAAAGTAAATGCTAATGGGAAGCTAACTTTAGGATTTGAAAATTTAACGATGGATCGTGATTATGTATATCTTGGGGATAAATTACAATTCCCAGTCACGGAAGGGTTGCTAGATTTGTTATTTCTGAAAATGCCGAAACCTGGAACATATACCGCAGAAGATCGTGCTAATTACAGAGACATGGTTTGGCACAGCAATGTCGCCCATCAAAGCTATTCAAAATTTAGATTGCTAAACACAAGTGGACACAAGTACAGATACCTGCTAAAGGAACTGCTCGCTCCTTATGTTGTAAAACCATCAAAGGGAAAGGGTTTTGTAAGGTCAACACTAGCTGAACCAAGATATGTGTATTTCGATGATCCCAACGAGCTTGTAGATCGTCTACGCTTGCTGTTTGCCTCAAAACAGGCTGGACATACGGCCCACGACCCCGAAATCTACTCTATACTCGAGGAGTTGAAAGAGTTGGATATCATCGTCTAAGCTGTCATTGCCATGTTGACCGTCAGCAGGATTGGTTCTCAAGGAGGAGGAGGAGGTACATCCCCTCGCTCCGTTGGTGGTGGTGGAGAGGTGTCCGCTTTAGTGAAAAAGTTAGTTAACAGTGAAATTGCCTCTTTGGAAACAGCGTTAAAGTCAAAGGTTTCCGCACTAGTACAAGAAATGGTTAACAACGTGAAGGCTTCATTGGATAAACAAGTGGAGACTGCCATCACAAAATTGAACGTCGTAACGTCAAAACCGAATATTATTGATATAGGTAACAGACGTTTGGTTCACCTCAAGGCTCCAATTAACGGATCAGACGCCGTAAATCTAGACTCTCTACCATATAAAAAGGATTACAAAACTTGGACTCTACATTTTGGCTCTCATCGTCTCCTCAGCACTGCGTCTCCCGTTTCTCCGCAGGATTTTGTCACATTGGCCTATCTGGAACGGAATTATGAGCCTAAAAAGACGACTGGCCGAGGAGGTCCATAAACCGAAGAGAAGGCGTTACAAAACTGCGAGAGTATTGATTAAAGGAGTTTTCGACGATTTATGGCAGGGTGATCTTGTGGATTTGAGTATGTACCCAGATGGTGGTTATAAGTATTTGCTTACAGTAATTGATGCGGGATCTAAAATGGCTTGGGCTGAACCCCTGCGCAACAAGACTGGTTTGGAGGTGTCGAATGCTCTTGAACGTGTTTTTGAGTCGAGTGGTTTAATACCTAAATATTTTCAGACTGACAAGGGAAAGGAATTTTACAACTTGCGAGTGAATGAACTGTTTCAACGTCATGGTATTCGTCTATATTCTACTCATGGACATGGTCACGCTACTATAGTTGAACGATTTAATCGTTCGCTCAAGGAACTCATGTTTTTGGAATTCAGCGTTCAAGGTAACACAAAATGGAAAGCTCTGATTCCGGCACTTTTGAATCGATACAACAACAGGTTCCATCGCAGTATTGGCATGAAACCCGCGGATGTAACAAAGGATAAGGAACGCTCGATTATCCAGAGATTATTCCCACCACCTCTCCAGGTACGACGACCTCGTTCAAGGTTGGAGACAGGGTTCGTATTAGCAAGTTGAAACATGTTTTTGCCAAATCTTATTTACCCAACTGGACAAATGAACAGTTTATAATAACCCGAGTAAGAGGGGGGGAGGTTCCCATGTATTACTTGAAAGATGTTTATAACAAACCGGTTTTGGGGAGATTTTACGAGGAAGAACTAAAGACTACCGCTTTTCCAGATCGGTATTTAGTGGAGAAAATCGTCAAACGAAGAAGGGGCAAGGTACTCGTTCGATGGCTAGGATTTGACCCTGAGCATGATACTTGGGAAAACCCGCAAAATATCGAGTGGGGGTAGACTGTATATATACAGTTCCCAGATGACAACGCCGATAATTGTGATTCGCCAACAACGCTCTACACCCTTTTACATTTGCGTCAGTGACTGGGAATTGCTGAGCCACAAACTCCCTCAGGTGAATCGCAAGGAGGATAACACCTTTTTACATGGGACATACATGAGCGCCACTACCACCCCTCAGCAGCATCTGATTTTGAGCTACTATCCAAGTTGGCTTGACAGAATTTTGCACACTGAACCTCACAGTATTACCTTGAATGCAAAAACCACTTCAAATCTGGTGAGTTTAGTTGCAACTATCGACGCTGTTATGGACAAAATGAGAGATTTCACTTCCACTGGTGGGGTTACCTCCACCTTTCCCTCGTCCTCTCTTGTGGTCAATCCATCATCCCCACCCCTTGATCTAGGCTTTTATATAGAAAACACGAACTGATGAGGTTTCAGTTGTCATTCTATATTGCACATGGATTGTGGTGAACACCCACTCGAACATCTAGTGGAAGGATTTGGACAACTGAGGACTGGGATACCATCAGATGTCACTCGGCGACTGAGTGAACTTTGCACACACGTCATCTGGAAACCGGTCAATTCTACCTGTATATCAAATCCCCCCACATCAAACGAGACCCTTTTCTTCTTGGTTTCCCCAAGTGGACCTGCTGCTGCTGGACTGTTGTATACCATTCTGACAATCATTTCACTCCTGCAACTCCTTCAAATCATACTTTTCGGCCTCCAGTATGGTGGTAGTAAAGGACCACGCGGAAGTGAAGAACAGCAATGTATCGGATTATCCTCCTCCCCCTCCTGCAGATGAAGTAACTGGACTCGTGCGGCTTGCCTCTTCACCAGGCTACCATACTTTCCTAAAATACCTACCATACTTGGATTTTTGCAAGACTATGACTCGACTGGATGAGCTGCTGGCCAAAATACACGACTTGGAGCAACAACATCTTGGAGCCTATTTTGTGAATACACCAACTAGTGGATATCATTTCAACACATGTTCTTGGGTATCCAATGTAAATGGAGATGTTGTAGACACTTGCCCTTGTCAGTACCTATCTTTAGCAACTTGTGAATTTATCAACCTTTTGAATTCGATTGGATTTCAATAAAATACTATTATTCCTACTATGCTGGTTTTTTTTCTAATCCCCTACTACTCATGGGTATATAAGAGTGTGCTTCTTGTGTTCCTGGCTCACAACTCGTTGACTTGTTGAACAGGTAGGATGTGCGACCTCAACAAAGAAACCGATAGGCTTGCCACTTTTGTGGATTGGCCCTTGAGCCTACCCTCGGCGAAAGATATGGCTCAAGCAAGTTTTTATTACACTAAGCACAAGGATAAAGTTAAATGTCCATTTTGTAACGTTATTATAGACAGCTGGCTACCTTCAGATATTCCCTTCAATGTACACACGCGCTGGAGTCCCAATTGCCATTTTGTCATGACACCCACTGATGTAATTAGCAGCGGCGGCGGCGGCGGCGGGGAATTCGACACACCAACGATGGATATTGGATCTTCCCACCGAAACGAACCACCGTTGAACCTGGATTCGTTTGATGGAAGATTTGCCACTTTCAAGATGTGGCCAAAAGTATTGCGACATCTCGTTGCGGACCTTTGCAGCGCCGGATTCCACTACCATGGGACGATGGGCGACATGGCGACCTGTTACAGCTGTAACCGGGCAATCAGCGAGTGGGAATTTCATGATGACCCTTGGGTTGAACACGCACGATTTTTCCCTCAATGCCTACATGCTCTCAACGTGAAAGGAAATGCTTTTATAAATTCTGTAAAACTTGCAGCGGATGATGATTGGAATTAATAAACCTTACTTCTGGACTTGAACTTGTTTTGATTTACCGCAACACTTCTTTCTTCCCTCACCCCTCCCCTCACAGGTACAGGTAGGAGCGTGGAATGAAACAGCCTTCCTTGCGGTCAGTCCAACGCTATCTCTTGGCCAGCTCCAATACTACACCCCCCCTCCGCATTCCAGCGCACAAGTGACGAAAGCTCAATTCCACTCTCGATCTGGTTTATGACACGTCTAGTGGCAGTCAGCCCCACGCCATCTGTTGGCCACATCTGATACTATCTCCCCTCCGCATTCCAGCGCTCAAGTGACGAAAGCTCAATTCCACACTCGACCTGGTATTTGAAATAATGTCCCGTCTATGCATTCATCGTGCCTCGCTGTATCAAACTATCGATAATGACATATTTTACTATCCAATATTATATGCTAGCTGGAGGAGGGTTTGCTGGGCCATCGATCTATTTTGCCGCGTAATATTCGATTCGTATACCATCATATTCAAGTCCTACCTTAAGAGGCTCTCGGTAGTCCAGTGGTAAGGCATCAGACTTCCAAGCGAAAGGTTGGGGGATCGAGCCCCGCCGACGGAGGAAAATTTTTTCGCCGCTAAACAGAAATACTGCGTGTTGGTTGGCCCAGTGACGTCATCAGCAATTTAAAAGCCAGAAAGGGGCTAGCCCCCCTTAAAGTAAAAAAGTACAAATCAGGATGTTGTGTGAGCCCACGGCCAGCCTCAGTAGCAGAAAATATTGTGCCCTGCAAAAAAGTACACATCGGGATGGTGTGTGAGCCCGCGCCCTCGGGTTGTGACGTAGGAGTCGGGTGCAAACGAGAGGTTTGCACAGCTGACGTCATCTCAGTGTATGGGCATCGATTTTTCACGTGGATGCGCGAATGAGCTGTTTGCACCTCTGATGAGGTGGTAGTGGAGGGGGTAAAAAGTGCCAAGTGAAAATGTACAGGTTACATCTACTATTGTCTATTATATGCATGTGTGGGGGTTTTATTGTAGGATCACATAATATTATTATGTGAACCATTCTGTGAATACAGTCACACAGTCAATTTAAAATCATGTTAGGCCGACTTCCACAATAAATAGTGTTAAGCACAAGCTCGAAGGATTTTGCCGAACGTGTTCAAACGATAAGTATACTAAGGGTAAGCTGAAATTACCCTTGTTTTTAATCTGGAGAGGTATTAACTGATCAACGTATCAATGTTTTGCCTCGATCCCATAGGAGGAAAGTATAGTACATAATGCAGTCTGCATTCTGCATCTGTTCACGTTGCTTACAGTACTGTACAGAGTTGCGTGAGCACTTACCTTCCAAGTTGAACGTTGTTCCAGTTACAAAAACGCCATCGACGGGCTCTTGCGAGTTGTAAAAGAGGAAGGAGCTACCAAAGTTTTCTCGGGCCTGTCAATGGCAACAAGCAGAGCAGTTTTCATGACGATTGGTCAACTCTCGTTCTACGATCTCTTCAAGAAGTTGCTTCTGGAGACGAACTATTTCACCGACAATCCTTCGACTCACTTCCTCTCTTCACTGATGGCGGTAAGAGAGTCAGCATGCTGTTTCAGACACGTAACAGCTATCACATATGATAAAAATTCATCTCCTTGGGGGAGATTTACTTTTTATGCGTATTCATCAAAATCCGTAGTCCGTTGGTACAAAAATTTGCTGCTGCCACCACCTGTTGTTCATGCGAACAGCTGGATATTGTAATAAAATGAGAGTAATTATGTGCCTGCCAGGCATTGACACAGTTCTTCTTCTTGCAGGGTGGTGTTGCGACTACTCTGACTCAGCCTCTGGATGTAATGAAAACACGAGCCATGAACGCAAAACCCGGTGAATTCAAAGGGCTCATGGACATCTTCCTCTACACAGCTAAACTTGGTCCTCTAGGATTCTTCAAGGTAGGCAGGAATGAAAAGATAATGCAGTTGTAGTATTCACTACGAGTCACTACTGATTATAAACAAAGAGAATGGGGATAAGTAATGAAATAGGTCTCAGTTTAGCGGTGTAGGTGTATTGTGCGGTTCACACACAAGAGCCACGCACAGCCTACAGTCCCCCAACACGGGTCCGTCCCTCCCTCCTGTTCTTTTCTTCCACGTCACGTATCAGCTGGATGACGTCACCTTCCGGATCGTCATCTCATACGAGCCACATTGTCCTGTGTCCACAGTAATAGAGACTTTTTGCCACCGACAATAAACGCTATTTTAGGGTATCAGTGTGTGCATGCGATTCTCCGCCTAAGCAGTTTTTTCCCCTCAAGTGGGTCCGTTTAGCGTAAGTTCTGAAGGAGATGAAGTTGTCGTTCGGTGTACGGGACTGGGATGGCGACTCTGGGATCCGTCAGTTAGAATCCCATCTCCTCTTGTACTAACCCAGGGCATGAAGCATGGGTAGCCTTGAGCAAAATTACCGATTCTGCTGGGTGGAAGGCTTTACTAATTCTAATTCTCCTGAGGTCGCCTGATCTTGTCCACCTTCAATTTTGCTGTTGAGCTCCCCTTCTTCCTGTTCTGTGAACTGTTTTTTTTTCTGGTCACAGGGACCTCTCGTGTTACCAGGCCTCTTGGTGGCAAGATCGCCCAAGTTGTTGTTGGGCACCAACCTTTGAGACGCTCATGACTACCTGAAAAATGTCCGAAAAGAGCTGAAATTCGAGGAGTGGGTCTGGGTTGATACAGCTTAGTTCTGTATAAGTTCCTTTAGAATTATATCGCTAGTTTTGTCTGACACGTGTTTGTCAGCCCATAACTACCCAGTTACCTATCAGCCTACCAGAATTTCAGCTCTATTTCGTCATTTGTCAGGGGAGGTATCTAGGTACAGGTGTTTCCAGGAAAACATGGGGTTTCCTGGAATGGGATCTGGTATGCGCAGATGATTGTCGTAATTCTATAGAATTTATATGGGACCATCTGAAAATCAACCCACACATACCCTCATTCAGTCGTTTCGACCATTTTTCGGGTAGTTATGAGCGTTTCAAAGGTTAAATACACATAAATAGGAATCCAAGGTGTTGGTGCCAGTAATCCTCGAGCAGCAGCCGCCTTTGGGTGACGCAACTGATGTTTACGCCTCCTATGCCCTTCAACCAAGGATTTCCTTGGATTTGGTTCATTGTTTTCATTAACTAACCTTTGGATTCGAGTAAGAAAAAAAGTTAACCCCTCCCATTTCAAAATTTTGATTTGCGTTTCAAGATACGTAGAACCCATAAAAAAGGAATCCATACGCCATACTTGGTACTTTACATAGTTTTACCATGAACCAAAATTAATGAATTTTGGTTTGTAGGTCCCATTTGGGGGCTAGTTGGTCCGTGACACTCGGTGTCATTGTCTGTAATCTCCAAGTGATGAAAGTAGGGGTAGACATTTTCAGAATACCTTAAAACTTTCAGTGGAAGGGTATGGTTTTTTATGACGTTTTTAGATTGATTACGTATTTCGGGATTTTTGAGAAAACTCGGAGCATTGTACGACCAGTCGTTCCTTCACAGTAAGGCCCTGAATTTTGAAACGAAAAGCTTCGTCAATGTGAGTGTAAACCGTATGGTATACATATAACTGCACCCCATATAGGTATTTACTTCTTTACCTGTTTGTTGACAGGTACAAGTTTGTTCACGACCGAACGATTCTTTCAGATGATGTGAAAATTTGGTAATATGTCGAGGGACCTTTTTCAGTGACCACCAGGCTTTCAAAAATGGCCAGGTGGGGGGGCTTGTGGGAGCCAAAATGGCGCAGTGGGAGCGGTGAACTAAAGCATATTTTATTTAGCTGTAATTGCCGAACGTTAGGTAGCTGATACTACGACAGGTGGTATTTTTGTCATGCTTCCACAAAGGAAGCTTCAGAAACCTGACCTCGCTATTTAAGGCTTTATTGAACAAAATTCAGGCGTATAATGAAAGTGATGAATGGGAAAGCGACGATACTAATTCTGTTTTAAACCAGAACCATGAAACTGTTTCGTCTACCACAAGAACGTACGAGGTAGAGGAAGACCGCGTATTGTTCGTTCAGCGAGCAGGGGAAGACCACGAAAAGTTTACAATCAAGTTCAAGTACCAATTCAAGTTACAGAATCTATTTCAGAACAAGAACCGATTAATGAACCAGAGGTACTTCCAGTCCTTCTGAAGAACAAGCAGGAATTGCGGAGCTCACACTGAAACAGGCACTCCCTCAACCGGATGGTACTGGATGGAGAGAGGCTTATAAATCAGAACTGTCGTCCTTAATCGAGAACAAAACATTCATTATAGTAGACCGCCCAAATGAGCATAACGTGATTGGATGTCGAGTCGTTTTGAGAGAAAAGCTGAAAGCAGATGATGGTACTGTAGAAAGGAAGAAAGCCCGGTTGGTCGCACAAGGTTCCAACCAACGTCAAGGGGTAGATTTCAACGAAACGTTTGCTCCAGTTGTTCGAATGAGCTCGATTAGAACAATCATGGCCTTGGCAGTCGAGAATGACATGGAAATTCATCAGCTTGATGTAGTCACAGCTTTTTTAAACGGTGATCTATACGAGAAAATTTATATGAAAATTCCTGATGAACTTGAGTCAGTGTTGAATGACATCATCACTGATGAATCATCGTCCGTCACGATCAAATCAGATGCACAAAAAATGCTGAAAGAAATAAAGAGAGGGAACAAATGTTGTCTCCTACAGAAAGCTCTTTATGGACTGAAGCAAGCGAGCCGACAGTGGTACCTAAAATTGACTGAAAACGTCAGGAAGTTAGGTCTCAAACCACTGGAGTCGGAACCTTACGTTTATCATGCAAGAAGAGGAAAAGACTTGCTGATATTGGCCATTTATGTTGACGATTTATTGTTGGCTTCAACAAGCAAGAAGTGGACGGAGGAGATGATACAAATGTTAATGAAAACATTCAAAATGAAATATCTTGGCACGATCAATTATGGACTAGGAATCGAGTTTGTTCAACGCCTCAACGAAGGGAAGCTGTTTATGTCGCAACAAAAGTATACGTTGGATATCATGAAGCGCTTCGGCATGGAAGAATGCAAACCCGTGAAAACTCCAACAGAAGTTGGGGTCAAACTTCGAAAACCTGAAAAAGTTAGCCAAGAGGAACTCAACAAATACCCCTATCAGCGGCTCATAGGTTCACTCATGTACCTTGCTGTCAGTACTCGCCCTGACATCGCTTTTGCAGTGAATTCACTCAGCCAGTTCAACAACTGCTACACTCAGGAGCATTGGATGGCAGCTAAAAGGGACACTGGAGTATGGCATCACGTTCCATAAAACTGGTAAACCATTAGTTGGTTACGTGGATGCAGATTGGGGAAACTGTATCATGGACAGGCGCTCCTACTCTGGGTATATCTTCATACTAGGAGGAGCTGCCATCACATGGGAGGCTCGGAAGCAACGCACAGTCGCCTTGTCAAGCATAGAAGCGGAGTACTTGGCACTTGAAGAAGCTACGAAGGAGGCAATTTTCCTACGGCAGTTTTTGAGCGCGATGGGAATCGAGAATCCAACAACTGTCATCTTCAATGACAATCAAAGCTCTCAACTACTTGTGAAGAATCCTGCCTACCATTCACGCACCAAACACATCGACATTCGACATCATTTCATCCGGAACTGTGTCGAAGAAAGAGTCGTTCATTTCAAGTACCTGCCGACAGCCGACATGCCAGCGGATATGTTTACAAAACCGCTAGATACCAACAAACATAAACGGTTTACATGTGAGGTTGGAATTGGCCATTGCAACTTCATGGATACAGAAGATCTAATCGAGGGGAAGTAATGGAAGTACGATTTGATGCTTCCACAAAGTTATTATTCTTCGCTTGACGACAAAATTCCACTCACATGATTTGAAAGTTTTCCCAAAAATATATTGAGTTGATGTTCGGAATTTACTGCGTGTACTTTGTGAATATTATATTTATAAGAGTGTGCGTGCATGGGTAGCTTTCCACAGATAAATGCGCCTTATAATTCAGGGTCTTACGACAATAGCATGTGTTGTAATTCGTATTTGGTATCGTTTGGCTTGGGATACGCTACTTGTCAGGAGACTCACTACTAAATACCATTCAGTTTCATCGTTCACAATATACCTGTTGTGAATTGTCGAATAAATAACGCAATATTATTAAAACTGAATGTAGGCAGTTTTATTGGAAGCCATCTTAATCGAAGTAGCATCAGCAGAAAACATGGTGGCCGGCCTGGCCTGAGCATAAAGGTGAAATAGTATTAAAGTGCTCATCGGAGCTCTGACGTCACGCATTTAACTACCTAGTGGTCAATTAAATAAGTAGTGGAAATGGATTATAACAGTACCTCAGGGAAAAAAACTACAGGATAAAAATAGAAACAGTCTATTTCAACGTAAACTAACAAACTATACCGGTTTCGGTTGTTACACCATCATCAGTACACAATAGAATGAAACTACTGGAACTTGAGCTCCTATTTATACAACTCGAGTGACTGGTAGTGCAATCTCATTGGTTGATGAGGCCAAGGAAGTGAAAGGGAGGTGGAGGCTGATTGGCTGGAATACAACACTAGTGATGGGTGGTACATTCTGATTGGAAAGGAGGTAGGACAAAAGGAAAAGGAAACAAACACCATGAGGTGAGACTAACCAAGCTTACAGAAACAATAATTATAAAATAATAATAATTATGAAATAATAATAATGTGAAGCCAGTATGATCAGTGGCTAAATAATTTGGGCATCCCACAGCCAGTACTCGATTTAGGGCTCGGCTTAAGGGAGATACGAGGGAACGTATTGGTCACAGAAAACAGTGATCTACGCATCTGTACACGATAATAATAACCCGTTATGCCATAATTTGTAGCTTTTTTTTCTTTTAAAACTAGGTCAACCTGAGATACTCTTTGCACGGTGCGTGGAGTCATTGCATCGTTGGGACTTGAAAAAAAAAAATGAATTAAATAAAAATAAGTAAAATAAAATTCACGCGTCTTGCACAAAAGCGAAATAGGTACGGTCTTATCTCAAGCTTTATATATAGGTTTTCCAGGTCAAATTAGGAGGAATTTTCCAAACCAAATTAGGATTATTCAAAATCAAATTAGGATTTTTCCAAATCAAATTAGGAATTTTCCAGACGAAATTCAGGCTTTTCCAAACCAAATTACGAATTTTCCGTTTTCAATTTACGATTTTTTTCAGTTTTCAATTTAAGATTTTTTTCCGTTTCAGATTACAGTAAACTTTTGATTAACCGACCTGGTCGGGGCTCAAGGGTAAGTCGGATAATCCGAAGAGTTGGATAATCGATAGGTTGGCAAAGTGTATTTACAAGTACATAAGTAAGTATGTACACAAGATGATAAAGGGATATCGTGAAAAATAAATTTACACAACGGCACGAGGGATTGTGAAGAGGAGATCACGTCGTATCATGGCCAACTATAAACAGTCGGCAAACGGAGTAAACTTGTCGGTTAATCGATCGGATGAACCATTTCCAGCGTAAGTGTTGGTTAATTGAATGCCACTTTTGAGACGGATAATCGAATTGACGGTTATTCGAGAGTACTGTAAATTCGCGAGAGTACTGTAAATTCGAAATGGAAAAATCCTGAATTGAAAACGGTAAATTCCTACTTCGGTTTGGAAACGCCTGAATTTGGTTGGGAAAAATACTAACTTAGTTCATTATTCTGTGAATAACGTACCTATGTGTTTGTTCAGCAAACAATTTTTATAACACCCCCTCAAAAAAAATTTATCTTCACATTTCAAGGTGCGTGGATTCCAAAAACGCTTCAAAGTCCTTATCACATGGGCTTATTATTCTACTGGTCATACGTACAGAAATTTTGGCTGTTCATTTATTGCTTTAATGTGCAATTATTGAAATAGCTATTTTTTATGGTTTCCAACAATTTTGGCCCCCAAAAACACGAATTAGGCTCGGCTTTTTTTTACAGATTATTTTTGATCATTGATAGTACCATTTAATTGTCTCGATTCCCCTGTTGATACTACTTTTAGCGTTATTATACAAACGTACGGTGATTTCAGACAATTTCCCATAATTTCGGGAGCTTAACCTTCGTTCCAACCTCAATTCTTCACTCTTCGGTCAAAATCAACTTAATATTCGGTCTTCTCGCCCTAAAAAACATGGAAAACGATACCTCACAAGCTCATGTTAACTAAAACCTCAAAACATCCCTCGAAAACCCCTATTTTTACCCTCATTTTTCTCCCGTAACACCCCTGGTTGTATGCCGATAGGCTGCCGAGTTTCGGAGCACAACTAGGGCCCAAATGTGTTCCCAAATGGGGACCCAAACTGTGTGCGGAAGAGCGACGATTTTAGACCAAAATTTAACCGTAAATTTAAGGCTGAAACTTCGTTACAACCTCAATTTTCCACTCTTTGGTCAAAATCGACTTCATATTCGGTCTTCCCGTCCCCGAAAACATGGAAAACGATACCTCCAAAGCTCATGTTACTAACATGTTACTCAAAAAGTACCTATTTTTATACCCATTTTCACTCATAACACCCCTGGGTATATTCCCATCGGGCTGCAAAGTTTCGGGACACTACTAGGGCCCAAATGGAGCATGTGTGCGAAAGAACGGATTTTTTAGACCGAAAATAAGTAGTTATGCGTGATAGGCGGACGGCGTACGGCGTACGTTCATTGCATTTTTGGAATGTACGCAACTTGAAACGTAAAAGTAAAGTTTTGAGGGGGTGTTATAAAAATTGGTTGGTGAGCTAGCTATTACATAGGTGTATTATTATTCACAGAATAATAAACCAAAATGCAATGTCCGTCCGCCGTATCATGCATATCTACTTCATTTTCAGTCTAAAAAATTCGTTCTTTCGCACTCGGGCTCCGTTTGGGCCCTAGTTGTGTCCCGAAACTTTGCAGCCCGATATACCCAGGGGTGTTATGAGTGAAAAATGAGTGTAAAAATAGGGTTTTTTGGTGTTCAGTAAAATGAAGAGGTACGTTTTCCATGTTTTTTTAGGGCGGGGAGACAGAATATGAAATCGATTTTGATAAAAGAGTGGAAAATGAGGTTCTAAGGAAGTTTCAGCCTTTAATTTGCGTTAAATTTTTGTCTAGAGTCCTTGTTCTTCCGCACACATAGTTTGGGTCCCCATTTGGGAACACATTTGGGTCTTAGTTGTACTCGAAGCTAGACAATCGGAATACACCCAGGGGTGTTAAGGGTGTTATAGGAAGTGGAGGTAAAAAATAGTTTTAGTTGGGGGGGATTTAGGGAACATGAGCTTGTGAGGTATCGTGTTCCATGTTTTTTAGGGCGAGAAGACTGAATATGAAGTTGACTTTGACCAAACATTGAACAGTTGAGGTTGTAGCGAAGGTTCAGCTCCCAAAATTAATTTTTTGTGAGTCAAAAACCTGGGAAATTGTCTGAAATCACCACCAGTTTGTATAATAACACTATAAGTAGTATCAGCAAATGAATCAAGACAGTTAAATAGCAGTATCAGTGATCAGAGATCGTTATTTAAAAAAAATAGGAGCCTAATTCGTGTTTTTTGGGGTCCTAAATTGGTGGAAACCATAAAAAATAGCTATTCCCATTATTGCACATGAAAGAAACAATAAAGGAACTGCATTTCTATAGGTATGTACAATAGAATAAACCCATGTGACAAGGACTTTGCAGAGTTTTGTTTGGCGAATCTATATTCAGATTATTATAATATTATTATTATGTACCTTAATTTGACTTTGAGAAACTGTATTCAAAGTAACGTAAATAATAATAATAAAATGAAAAAATAGGAGGTATAGCCCATTTGCTTGATTGTGGATGGGAAGCCCTTCCCCTTCACATTGATCACTTTGAAAACATGCTTTTCGACATGCATGTCAACTAAATACATCCGAGGAAAGTAGTGTGACGCTTCGCTTCTCATGTTTTGTTTCATATGAGTTGCCCAGGTTTCCTGTACTGATCAGCCTTTGATTTCCTTCTGTTTCAGGGTTACATTCCAGCGTTTGTCCGGCTCGCCCCTCAAACAATCCTCACGTTCCTCTTCCTGGAGCAGTTGAAAATAAATTTCGGGACTTTGCCGGTGACTGTACTCGTAGGAGATAAGTAAAAAACAATCATGCGAATGTGGGTCATCCTACCGGCGGAAATTCGACGAAACTTCGGATGGAATAGGAACACGAGTTTATGTACGTTTGAGGGTGCCTGTGCACAAACGAGAAATAGCCACCCGGACCGCGTGATCTGGCCTAGTTGTATTCTCTCTATAATCAAGCTTTATAAAATACGGACATCGGCTCGACATGACGTAGGCGTCTTGTACCTTGGACGTTTTCCGTGCCACAGAGGCCCTGGAAGTAGATGCTCCGTAGGTAACGTACAGGTTATCTATGAATTTAACTGTTCCCGGATTTTATGGTATGGATCTAAAAAACCGGTATTACTGTCATAGATATCTCATCCAGCTGCGTTCAAATTGTATACTAACTAAAACACGTCAGTGTATAAACATAATCGAGCTATCGTGCCATTGTATAATTGCAACTCTTTAAAAATAAATACAGCCTCTACTCTTGATAGTTTTCGATGATGGACACGGTAGAAAGGGTATGACAGCCCCGTCACGAGTTCATTATTACATAAACTTCATTCTAAATTACTAACGTACCTAGGAAAGAAACATAAGTATAGAGTATTACTGACGTGGTATTGCTGACTCAGATCATTAGTTTATACAGTGAAAACCCTCTCTGTAGTGGACACCCACAGGACCAAAATAAGTGTCGACTATAGAGCCCCTCTACAGTGGACACGCGTTTGACCAAGAAGTGTCCACTAATAAAGGGGTGTCAGAAAACCCCAGCGTACCTATTTTTTCAACTATTGTTTTATTATTCAGTGTGTACACGCAAAAAAAAAAACTCGTTAAATTTGTCAAAAATAGGTACATACATACTTCAGTATGTGTATAAAAATTGCACTGCAGTTAGGGTAGTGTTAGGTCAGAAATACAAGAATAAATAGATAAATTCACAAATGAATAAAATTTTCTAATTTTGATTTTGGAAAAAATTGGAGAATCAGACAGTTTTTTCATTTTTGATTTCGCCGTTTCCCATTCGTGGTGCAGCACTGACACTTCTCACAAGTGAAAACATGCGACTGGTGACGGAAAGAACGTACATAGGATTTCCATACAGCAGGGGAGTCAGTGGGTCAGGGTCAATTGAATCCAAATGATGGCCCATGTAAACAAACAAAAAATGAATTCGAACGATGGCAAATGTACTCGTAAACAAGCAGAAAATGAACTCTGTCAGATAAGGAAAATGTAAACTTTTCTACGCGTCAAAACGGGTCTAATGTCCACTGCGAAGGGTTCAAGATGACGAAATTAGTGTCCACGTCCATTTTATAGGGTGTCCACTATACAGGGGTTCAAAATACGATGAATCTCCTACCTCTACGCCAGGGACCATGGGCAGACTTTCTCTACCCCCACACACTGTCAGAAGCTCCTGATCTTGACCCTTGTCCCCAAAATTCTGGAAAGGAGAATCATACGGCTACAGTCAGTTTAGAAAAATTCTGAAAACGGGTTTTTATTCTCTAGAGTCCAATGCAAGTGCCTATTAAGCCACTTTTCGAAAATTTCAAAATTTGAACAACATTTTTTGTGGAACAGTAAGCAAAAAAATTTTGCACACTTTTTGAACCAATTACCCGGAATTCTACGTGAATATTGATGAGAAATCCGTTTTCCGAATTGAAATATCACGCTCCGTTTTCAAATGAGAAGTAGACGAAATTTGGCCCCGATGGTGCTGCCATCTCTTATCACAGATTCTCACCAAAACTTCGTGACATTTACCTTTAAGAGGGGATGTCCGTCCACTAAGAGGAGTTTTACTGTATTATGGAAACATCATCCCTCCGTGAAGTCTTCGTAAAATTCATTCAGTGCGTTATGAAATAAATAGATTCGGGAAGGAATGCTCAGGCCATGACATCAATCATCGTTTTCTGAACCGACGGAAAATATTCCACACTTGCCTAAACTCTGCTCTGTGATTGAACTTCGCTCGAATTTCTGTTCCTGCATTTGAATTGGCGCTCGAAACAGCGTCAATTGCTGTGCTATTGTGCAGTCACAGAATTACCTCAATTCTACTACCACTTTACTAAACTCAGTCAAACTACTCGTCGGATTTTATTATACACCTTTTGTAGTTAGCCATCTTACAATGTGGAGTAACCTGACAGAAAATAAACCTTCAGCCCACCACCAATTTATATTTAAAACAAAGCTTTTCGCTCAAATTCTGACCTGAGGGTGCTGAGAATTTGAGCGAAAAGCTTTGTTTTAAATATAAATCGGTGGCAAGCTGAAGGTTTATTTTTCTGTCTGATTATTCCGCATTGTCAGACAAAATAATAATTGAAGGAAAACACGAGCAAATAAACAAGTAAAATAATTATTAGTAGGTACCAAATTATTTGTTCATTTGGCTCGAACTTTTCCGTATTCTTACAAAAGATTGTCGTTAACTTTTATGAACAAAAAAAAGTAATATTTTTATATATTTAACGTTGTTTCCGGTGCCTACCAACTGAACCTGGTGATATTGCTCATACTCAGTCGGTCTGTTTTCTTCTGTTGTATTCGATTTCAAAAAGAGATCTGATGGATGTTTATGTAGGAATATCTGCGCGGGTGTGCGACTGCTGTGGCTTCCAAATGAATTACACAAATGAATTGTGGAGGATAACTAGTTTTAATTAGGTATACATTATTATATATATGATGTTACTCCGGTATATGAAAAATGTTTATGAGATGAACAGTGATCAAATCACACTATCCTCATTTATTTGGGATATATCGGTATATCCTATGGTGGCAGTGATATTTGATTAGTTGCCTGTTGGTATATTTTTAGAGAGTTCATCATAATTACCCTAGGTTTTGGAAGCTGTGAATCACATTCCTGTTGAATCTGATATATTATGTAGTCCTATATTTTTCCGAAGTCGCTGAAATATTCTACATTGTTGAGCTTTATAAAATATATATAATTCATTCCACCACTGTAAATATTTTCTGGGATAATGAAAATTATAATTTTGTGCTGAACCCGTACTTAAAACTCCAAGTGGTGTGGTAATTATCTTAAAATAGCACTATTTATAATAGAGGTAGGTACATAGTTAGTCTCATCGAAAGGACAATCTTCAAATTGCTGAAGTTTGAAGAAGGGCAGTAGTTGTTAATTAATTATTTAAATTTAAATGACTACCAAGTGAAAGTCCATACTTAACAAGCTTGTAAGGCTATGTGTCCGTAATTACCAAACTTTCTATAATTGTGTTCATTCCTAGCATCTGCCATCTCGTAGAACAAATGATTTATTATTATGTGATGCAATTTATGTTTTACTTCCACAAGTTTAGACATTAACGAATTGTTACAGTGGAGTTAATTTAAATTAAAAATAAATTGTTATTCCACCTCGGAAACACTTTCCTCAGTACAAGTTGCTGACGTGGTGTATAATATTGTTTTGTTTTCACAGGCAACGAAAATCATGCCATTTGTTTTATTAAAAATTACTCGCATAATTTATTTTATTTCTGTTAGCTACTTTTGGTTTATTATTTTTTAAGTTTGGTACCTAACTATTTTCTTTCTCACCAGCCTGGCCCACTTTTAGTTCCTACGCTGAGTTTGTGTACATTCATTCTTCTTTTCATTCATTCATTCATTCATACTTCTCATACGGTTTTTGAAGTATTTCTTTCTCAGTGTATACAGTGATGGATACGATAAATCGAAGTAGCAGAAATCGATTAGGTCTCCGTTGTGCAGTGGTTATAATGTTACATTTGATGATGATGAAATACCTGAGCTTACTGTGAATTATTTATTGTTGTGGTTGAAAAATATAATTTCGAAAGAATTGACGCATATCTTCTAAATCAAGCACCCTCCTTCGTATTAATGAGTTTTGATTCTGATTTCGAGGGATATGTATACTTGCGAAAAGTATCCAAGTCTATTTCCCTAATTTTGGAAAATTAACGTGTGAAAATTCGAAGTCATCCAGTGATCCAGTTCATTGCAAAAATTTCTCCCTTGAGAGGGAAAAACATTAAATCATGTTTAATGTTTTTCCCTCGCAAGGGAGAAATTAGATATAGTTTTTTAATGTCAAGAAAAAATGAAAGCCACAATTTCACTGAACTCTACAAGTATAATGTTGCATTTACTGTACTTATTATAGAACTCGCCATCAACATATGGTTGCTACAACAGAAGGTAGTAACTGTGTAGTAACCAATGAAAAACGTAGCTATTGACTCTTGTTTCTTTCGAGTGCGATATTCTTTATGGTTGCTACAACAGAAGGTAGTAACTGTGTAGTAACCAATGAAAAACGTTGCATATTTGCGTGTCGGAATTCACAGAATGACCCCCAGCCCTAAAACATTAAACATGTTAAAAAAACACTCAATTTTCCCCACGTAGGTAGTGAAGTTTAAGTACAAAATTATACGACACCAGTAATTTCATTAATTAGACATCCACACCAAGTAACGATCGAAAAATTACCCGTGGACTTGGTTATAACCGAATGCCAAAATTGTACTTTTAGATACATAAGGGTAAATAAGGGTGTTAACGACATTTTTCTTGAAAACAAACGCACCTTATTTTATTTAAGTAGCTACCTAATATTTCTGTGAAGTAAGACATTTAAATACCTGCCTAGTAGGTATTAACGTGTTTGTACACAAATCAATATAAAATATACTGGGAGGCAAACACACCAGTTAGCATCCTAATGTTTTCCCTATATGGTTCCTGGGTAGTTCCCCCACCTCCAGTTTGGCTGCCTTGTTCTTTTTGTTCGTCTTATGATGGTGTGATGTCTTCTCATTTGATCGTTTCCCTCCTGTTTAAATAAACTTTAATATAATTTTACTCACGTCTAAACGTTTCTTTTTCAACCTCTGCCCAGAGGATGTGAGGAAATAAAATTACGCGGAAAAATTTGAGTTGTGCGTTGGTGAAGTGTTTATCGGTTCGTGTCGAAAACGTGGTCCCGGTTTCAAGTCTTGGTTAGACTAGCTACGGTTTCGTTTCTCGTGGTCACGAAGATGGCAACCTCCCAACCGGTCAACATTAACTGTTCGATGGGACAGGCTTTGAAATTTTGCTGTTTTGGGTTGAACGTCTTCTGGAACGGAACTCGTGTTTGAGCGTACTCACTAAGGAGAAACCCGGTAACATGGACGAGGTTGGTCAGAAAGAATGGTTGAAGGAGAACGCCAAAGCAAACGATCTAGTTGTTCAGTGTACGGCAGATAGTGTTCTCGATCTGATCAGAAATCAGAAAACTGCCAAGGGAATGATTGATTCATTGAAAGCCATGTACGTACAAACAGGAATGAACACTAGAGTGCAGTTACAAAGACAGTTGAGAAACTTGTCTTACTCTCAGAATAAGAGTTTGAATGATTTTCTGGTCAAATTTGAATGGTGTGAAATTTGAAGTCACCAAGTGATCCAATTCATTGGAAAAACCACTCAATTTTCCCCATGTAGTGAAGTTTGTGTACAAAATTATACAACGCCAGTAATTTCATAAATTAAACATCCACACCAAGTAACGATCGAAAAACTACCCCTGGACTTGGTTATGACCGAATGCCAAAATTGTACTGGGGTGCCTACCTTTTTAGACACATAAGGGTAAATAAGGGTGTTAACGACATTTTCTAGAAAACAAACGCACCTTATTTTATTTAAGTAGCTACCTAATATTACTGTGAAGTAAGACACTTTAAATACTTGCCTAGTAGGTATTAACGTGTTTGTACACAAATCAATATAAAATATATTGGGAGGCAAACACCAGTTATAAGTCATTTCCAAGAATATTGCCTTCCGACGCTGCACTCTATAGGAGGATGGGAGAAGCTGAGGGCTCGGCAGCCTGAATGGGATGCAATGTTGGGACTTTTACTCTGTTATATTGGCAGCCATGCTGCCATTCCAAGCCAGCTCATTCCGTTCCCATATCGTGCTTGCCTGGTTTGCATCTTGCTTTTCGTTTCACCATCCTACCTATATCGTTGTATTAACCCTTCTTATTTTAACTGTGAGTATCATCACAATCCCCGTCATCCTATTTTTGAACTGAGAGTATCATCACAATCCCCCGTACCCGCCAGTTTCCGTGTGTCGCCTACACCAATCTCGCGATGGAAGATCTACCTTCATCATCAGCAAGAAACCGGAAACCTGCTATCGCAAGAGGTAGGGCTCTAAGGAGTCAGGTACGAGAAATTGTGTACAATGTGTGCCAGTATTTTACAAGGAAGAAGAAAGAGGATGACGCGATAAACAACGTTCGCGATGTGACTACTTACTTAGTGCAGAGACATTTTTCTTGAAAACAAACGCACCTTATTTTATTTAAGTAGCTACCTAATATTTCTGTGAAGTAAGACATTTAAATACCTGCCTAGTAGGTAGGTATTAACGTGTTTGTACACAAATCAATATAAAATATAGGTAAGTTTCTGTCTTCAGAGGTTCCGTCTATGGATGACCCGTTTGTTGTAAATTAACTTAGTTTTTACATTCATATTTACACCATCACTAAACGTCATTTCATAAGATGACGTGTTTATGCCAATGCTGCAATCGACAGTGCCTATGTATATCAAAACAGTAATACTTAGGTACCAGAATGATAACCTTCCTACTTGTCAAGTGGCGGTACTTGAGTGTCGACACTAGCGGTGATGGTTCTTGGTTAACCTTCTTTTGTGACGATCACCTTTCAGTCTGTAATCATGTTACCTATATAACGACCCAAGTCCAGTTCACATCACAGTATACTTCTTACCCAAGTCGACCCAAATGGACATGGGTACCAATTATTTGCCTTCAAGTGAAAATGTGCTTAACGGACTTGGTTACAACCTAACCACTGCTTTCTGAGCGCTTAACGGTAAATGTCACGGATTTTAGTAAGAAATACTTTCAATAGATGGCTGCCTGTCGGGGGTAATCCAATATTCGATTTATCTCTTGAACGGGTCAACCGATTTTCAATCTGAAAATGTTCTGTAATCGCTATAAGCAACCTCAAGTGGCGACATTCAGTTTCGAATTTTAAATTTTTTTTCTCACGGAGTTCCCGAAATTATTTTACTCAGTTTCAGTTTTTTGGAAAAAGCAACTAGTAACTTTTGTAGCAAAAAAATCGAAGAATCCACATCCGTTTTCAGATTGAAAATCGGATCATTAGATCGAACGGCATTTGTGGAAATTACTATAACAAAAGGGGTCTAATCCTCTGGGGTGCTCCAGCCCTTCTTCTTCTACTTCTACTTCCGCCTGGCGAGATTCCACCTGGGGTCGTGGGGAAGTTTTCTAGAACCAGGGGTCTGGGGAGTTGGTGGATATCCGCGTTCATTATGTCTAACAGTTGGACTTTTTTCAACAAGGTAAGCCCACGTTTCTGATCTCATGCCGTTGAATTGTTCTGAACAGTACTGTTAATACGGTGGCCGAAACGCAATCAGCATGTTCAAGGGAAGGCGAACTTACATGGGCAAAACACACCGCTTTGGGAAATACCACTGGGAATTTTGCTAGCGGTGTATCCGAATCCAAAGACCAGTCATCCACATGCCGAAAGGGAATATGATTGGCACGAAAGGGAATATGGACGGGCGATTTTTCTGGTGAAAAAGGATTTCATTTGGGTCAGATAAGGTAGCTTTATTGAATTTTCGGAAAAAAATGGACTGGTAGTTTTCTTCAGTACCTAACCCTCGATCTGGTCATTGCGAAGTGATGTAGGAAATTCCACCTTAGTTGCAACTTACTACCGATTGATGTCGGGAACATAAATGATTCTGAAAAACTTGAACTTACATTAATTTGTTTATTTGTACATAACTTACAAGGTACTAGAACTATTTCAGTACAATAAAGCTACGAGTATAAGCTTAGGGTTGCACCTTGTATCCTAACCTTAAAAAGCGTTTTTGAGCAATAATTCACTGAAACCTAGACTATCTACTTACTTCAAATTAATTTTTTCTATAGCTCATGTGGTGATTGGTAGGTCTCGAACGTGTTTCAACCAATGGATTAAACTGGTAATGATTTTCAAAGAAAAACGGAATTATTGAAAGGTTGTCTATTTCTACTAATACCTGTACGAAAAAACGCGACAAATACACTGGCATAGTGATGGCTTGTTACTGACGATGGTTTGATCACCGAAACCGGTATAACAGTGTATTTTTCGCGTTTTTCGTGTATTAGTGCGACATCTAGGATCTTTTGGAGAGGAGGTGTCCAGGCGGTTATGAGTGAATCACCACCGACATCTGGAATCTTTTAGAGGAGGTTTGCCTAGGCGGTTATGAGCGAATCACCACCGACATCTAGGATCTTTTGGAGAGGAGGTGTCCAGGCGGTTATGAGCGAATCACCACCGACGTCTGGAATCTTTTAGAGGAGAGAGAGCAAGGTAGGAGGAGAGAAGAGAGAGCTGGTTAGAGGAAGTGTCGAATGAAGCTAAAGTCACAGGATCCGGGGTTTTATAGGAAAGTGAGTCCTCTCCCTCCAACCCCCTGTTAGGGGTTGATGGTGGGGCTCCAGGTTGTGTACCCTGGGTCCTGTGGCTTGTCTCCCCACTCGTACTGTTTATTTCCAGAGCCTATCTTTTGCGGTAGAATATTGGCGAGAACTTAAGTTAGCTAGAGGAGTGGTTCCTGGAGGGATTCACGATAGAGGTCCCCCCAGTTCGAGCAAAATTTCGGCAAGCTGAAGGCGCAAGGATACAGAGGGCTGCAGGCCAGTGCAAACAGGAGGGGTGCTGAAGGCGCGAGGTTACAGAGGGCTGAAGGCCAGTGCAAACAGGAGGGGTGCTGATGGCGCAAGGTTACAGGGGCTGAGGGCCAGTGGAAGCAAGAGGGGTGCTGAAGGCGCAAGGTTACAGGGGCTGAGGGCCAATGCAAACAGGAGCATGCTGAAGGCGCTTATGGATAGACTTATTACTAGGTGCTTACAAACAAGGCTTAGGACTAGGCAAGGTATGTGGTGCAAGTATTGACAGCGAGAGGGGTTGTTTACATGGTGGTGGGTAGCGCATAGTATAGTGGTAGAAGTAGTAAGTAATTAGGTATAGGTAATGGCTAGTAGGATACGTACAATTTGAAGTAATAGTTAGTAGGATATGGACAATTTTAAGTAGGATATGTACAGTTTCAAGTAATAGTTAGTAGGATATGTACAATTTTAAGTAATAGTTGGTAAGATATGTACAAAATTCTTTTTTTTTCCTTTGATTATTTTAGATATGTGGAATTCTAGCGAGTAAATGGTGGGGTAGGTATTTACAGGGGGTGGGTATAAGAGGTGTTTACAATATTCAATATTTACAATAGTTATTTACAATGGTCACAATCGATTGGGAGGGATGTAGAAGGTGGGTGGTGCGCGGAAGTCCGCCGTTTTTTGGGTTGCTGGTATGATCGAAGGATGTGTGGTGGGAATGGTGGGTGTGGGTGGGTGGTTGTATGTACTTATGTGATGATGACTGCGGAAGCCACGGCGGAGCGACTGGCCCCCTGACAGAGAGTAAACATGAAACCTGTCAGGAGGGTCGTCCGCTTCGCCGGGGTATCCTTGATGAACCTTAAAAATGCGGCGGCCGTGGGAGCTGCGGCGGCGGGACAGCGAGGGGCGGGATGCTGTGTGTGGTAGATCTGAACACAAACAGCATGCCGCCACCTCAAGGCCCCGCCGTGATTGCTCGGGACGGGGCAGGAGTTCTGGGCCGCCGGGACGGGTCAGGGAGTGCGGCGCTCCCTCCGTCCGTGGCGTCGCCCGGGCCGTTTCGTCCCGGCGGGGACTATGGGGGATATCCCCGGCAGGGTTTTGGGTATGGGGGGCGGTGGGGTATGACATGGGGGAGGGGTTGTTTGGGGTGGTTTGGGAGGGTTTATGTTGGGGGCGGATGTGGTGAGGTTTATTGCGGGGGGTGGTTTGGGGGGATCCAATTTCAAGGGTGTGGGCCAAATTGGTGGTGGGGGGGGGCAAGAGTTCCGCGAGGCGGAACTCGTGGAGTATGGAGGACATGAGGGGGTCTGTGGGGACGTATGGGGGGTGTACCCCAGTGGTTTGAGCTGTGCGAAATTCGTGCAGAATTTGCCACTGGGGTAACTTCCACTGCCGGGGCCGGGGAGGTAGACCGGTGATCCTCGGTGGCGGAAAAACTGGAAGCGGTGAAGTTGGCCCGGGCGAGGGGGGTAGTGGGGAAAGGGGGTCCGGGACGAAAACGTCCCGGAGAATTGCTGCCATTTCCGGATCTGTGTCGAAATCCGGAAACGGCGACGGAGGTGACGGGCAGTGGCGAAAGGGGTGGTGCGACATGTTGAACGGAGGGAGAGAGACTGATAGGGAGCTGTGGTTGCGGAAGTACAGGAGCGGGCTTACAGCGGGCTAACGGGACAGTGTGGGGTTTCCCGTCAATTAACAGGGTCGCGGTGGTTGGTGTGGAGCGGATGACTTGAAAGGGCCTGGCATAAAGGGGTTGAAAAGTTTTATGCATGCCGGGCTCTTTCAGGTACATGTGAGTGGCGGTGTAGAATCGTTTCGGATAAGCTGTGTCGTTAACTGGTGTTGAAGTGTGTAGCGGCTCCCTGTTAATTGACGGGTTGTGATGTGTGGGGAAAATATCGGCTGGTAAGCGGAGGGGGTCTCGAAAAGCGTGTTGGGCCGGGCTAGTGTTGTCTGAAGGACGTGCGGAAGTTCTAAGGCTTAGTAATACATAGGGTAGTGTTTTTGTCCATGAGGGGGATGTAGCTGAAGTGGAGATGGCTTGTTTCAGGACCGAGTGCCACCGCTCTACTTTCCCATTGGATTGAGGATGATAGGGAGTGGTGCGGATTTTTTGGATCCCGAGGGAACGGAGGAGATCGGAAAAGTGGGCGGACTCAAACTGCCTCCCCTGATCGACCGTGATTGTCCGCGGACAACCGTAGCGGCTGATCCATTGATTAAGGAAGGCCGCGGCGACGGCGTCCGCGGTAATATGGGCGAGTGGAATACACTACCCAATTTGTCGCACGGTCGATCATGGTGAGGCAGTATTTCTTCCCCTCGGAGGGGGAAGGGGGCCGACCAGATCTAGATGGACGTGTTCCCACGGGAGGGAGTCGGGAATGGGTTGAGGAGGTACGTGGGGGTGAGCCGAGACCTTGTATGTTTGGAACTTCTGGCACCCGAGAACCCAGTTACGTATATCTGTGTTCATATGGGGCCAGAAGTACCGTGTTTTTACGAGGTCCCGGCTTGCCCGGATGCCGGGATGGTGGAGGGAGTGGTAATGTAGGAATAGCTGCCGCCTGAGGTCGGGTGGGACGTAAGGGCGCGGTGAGTCGGCGGTTACGTCACACCAGAGCTCAAGGGGCGGCAGCTGTTGGAGTTTGGAGGTGGAGATGAGGTTGGAGAGGGTTGGGTCGGAGTCGGGTTGTTGGTGGGTTTTTAGGATTTGTGGGGAAGGGAAGGGCAGTAGCTCCGCCACCGGCGCGGGGGTGGGGCGGGAGAGCGCGTCCGCCACGCAATTGTCGGCCCCCGGCAAGTAACGAATATCGGACGTGAACTGTCCGATGAATTCGAGTTGCCGGAGGCGACGAGGCGAGGCGGATTTGCGACTTTGGAGGAGGGCGTGGGTGAGGGGTTTGTGGTCCGTTACGACAGAGAACTGCCTGCCCTCCACGAAGTCACGAAAATGTTTGATGGCTTCGTGGATGGCGAGGAGCTCTCTGTCGAACGTGGAGTAGTTTTTTTGGGTAGGGGAAAGGGATTTTGAGAAAAAACCAATGGGGTTGGGGGGTGGCGCCGGTGTGCTGGTGGAGTACTGCCCCGATGGCCCAATCGGAGGCATCGGTTGTGATGGAAAGGGGAGCGTGGGGATCGGGATGGGCCAGTAGAGCGGCGTCCACTAGGTCCTGTTTACAAGTTTGAAAGGCGGTTGTGAGTTCGGGGGACCAAGAGATGGGGCGGTTGTCATTCTTTTTGGCGGGTTGGGGAATGGCGTGTATGAGGGGCTGTTGGTGTTGGGCTGAGTGTTTTATATGGCGGCGGTAAAAGTTTAACATACCCAAAAAACGGCGGAGTTCCGTGACGGTACGGGGCTGGGGGAAATCGGTGATGGCTTGAACCTTGTCTGGGAGAGGTGTGATTCCGTCGGCGGAGACGAGGTGGCCGAGGCAGCGTACGGAAGGTTGGGCGAGGACGCACTTATCGGTGTTTATTTGTAGTCCTTCGGCGGAGAAAATGTCCGAAAAAGAGGCCGAACGGGTTAATGATGGCCGTCTTTGGTATGTCGGGGGGGTGGATGTTTATATGGTGAAAAGCCCGTGCGATATCGAGGGTGGAGAAAACCTTCGTGTTGTGGAGGTGAGATGAAAAGTCCCGGAGGTGGGGGTCGTTGTAGAGGTCGGGTGTGGTCTTCGTGTTGAGGCGGCGATAGTCGCCACAGGGGCGGATGTCCCCATTGGGCTTTTGCACTATGTGCAGGGGCGAAGCCCAAGGGGATTTGGAGGGGCGGATGATCCCGTCCGCTATCAGGCGATCAAAATGCTTTCGGGCCTGGGTTAGTTGTAAGGGGTGGAGGCGGCGGGCTTTGGCGGTAATCGGGGGGCCAGAGGTCTCGATAAAGTGTTGTATAGTGGATATGTGGGCTGAGGGACGGCGCTGGGGGCGGTATTGTTGGAGTAGGTTCTTGAATTGATTCGGGGGCTGGTTTATGGCGTGTATGTAGCCCGGGATTGGTGTGTTGGAGGAGGGGTCGATCAGGCGCGCGTTTTTGACGTCAACCTGGAGGCCGAAATATGCCAAAAAATCGGCCCCCAGGATTGCCTTCTCTACGTCCGCCACGGTAAACTCCCACTCGTACGCGAGTCCGTTAAGGTGGACGGACGAGCGGTACGCCCCGTAGGAGGGGATGGTGGTACTGTTGGCGGCGTAGAGAGTCTGGCGATGACAGCGCGCCTGACGACGGAGGATGGAGTTGGGGAATATTGAGAGCGCCGCCCCTGTGTCAATTAGGAAGGGGACATTAGTTTTTCGGCATTTGAGGAACAGGCGTTGGTGGGAGGGTGTTGAGTGGGGTAGAATTGCGGCAGTGGGGGCCGGGGGTGGTTGAGCAGTTGTTGGGTTGGTAGCAGGGGTGGTGGGGTTGAGTGTTGGTGGTGGTGGTGGGGGTTTGTCTCCCGCAAAGGAGACGCGGTTGGTGGGGGCCCGTTCCGCGGTAGGGGAACGGTTGGTGGGGGGTTGGGGGTTGTAGTGTTGCAGTGGGGCTTGCTGGGGTGGTTGGCGGCCGTGGTGGTGGCAGTAGAGGGGCTGTTCCTTGGTGGGGGAACGGTGTTTGGCCGGGAGGGGTTTGTGGCGGCGCAGCTGGGCGCGGCCGTGATGTTGGCGGCCGTGGAGGGGCCATTCCGTGGTGGGGGAACGGTGTTTGGCCGGGAGGGGGAGGCGGCGGCGCAGCGAGGCGCGGGCGTGAGGTTGGTGGCCGTGGCGGCGGCGTAGGAGGAGTAGGGGGTCTTGGTGGTGGTGGTGGCGTAGATGCGGGCCGGGGGGGGATGGTGGGGGTCCCCCCCGTGTTGGCGAGGAGGGGGGCCCGCCGGATTCACCGGCGGGCGTCGGTGTTTCCCTGCCCGGAGGGGAAGGAGCAGGGGGGTTGGCATTTGCGGGCCTCCCCACCGAAGTTTACATGGTAAAAACATCGGTGGGAGGGGGGGGGGGGGTCGGCGGGGAGGTAGGCCGTCTTGCTGCGGCGGGGTGTGTCGGTGGGGGTTGTTCGGGCCGGTGAATTCCCCCTCCGCTGGTCCTGGGGAGGGGTGGGGTGGCCATCGGAGGAGGCCGGGCGCCGGCGGTCTGTGGAGGGGGGTCGGCGGCGCTCCGTGGAGTGGGGTCGACGGCGGTCGATGGAGGGGGCCCGGCGGCGTTCGGCGGGCTCGTCGTTTCGTCGGGGGGAAGGTGCGGTGCGGGGGGTGCGAATCTCGCTGACACTGGCGGATGCGGCGAGATCATGCACCGTGTCTGTGAGGCGGAGGAGTGGTTCGTCCGGGCCGTCGAGATGGCTGGCGAGCGCCATCTGGATGGGGTGGGGGAGTGCGCGTAGCCAGAAGGTCCGGGCGATGTCGGCCGTCATGATGCCTTGCAGCTGATGTCGCAGGCGTCGGAAGAGGTGGGTGGGCTTCATATCGCCGAGTTGTTGCGGCTGCGACAGGGCGGCGACTCGTGCGTTTTTGGATGGTTGGTACAGTGAGATGAGGCGGCCGCGGAGGTCGTCGTATGCGGCGGCGGCGTCGGGGGAGATGTCCGACGTCTGTAGTAGGATGTCGTACGGCAGCAGGGAGATGATGCGGGAGTAGCGAGTTTTTTGGCTGCGGATGCCGGCGGCCGAGAACGCTGCGTCCACCTGAAAAAACCACAATGCGGGGTCATGTGAGTAAAAGGGCGGTAATGAGAGAGGAAATGACGCAGAGGCGGCCATGACGTCGGCGGCGGCGGCGGCTGCAGCGGGCGCAGTCGGCGAGATGGTGCCGGGCGGTGAGATGGTGGAGAAGGGGTTGTCGACAGCGGCTGTTGCGTCTGTTGTCGTGGCGGCGGGAGGCTGCAGTGTGGCCGGTCGAAGGAGCGGGGGCGATTGAGCGTTCGGGTCCATGGTTCAGGTATGTCACAGCTGAAACTTGAAAATTGAAATTTTCAATATTAATTATCAAATTCAAAATTCGCAGGAATCGGGAGCGGCTGAGCGGAGATGTGAGAGGTCTGCGATCTCCGGGCGGGTGAGTGAGTGGTGAGCGAGAAATGCGAATTTAAATTGACTGACTTAGAAATTTGACTGGCTGAATTTGAAATTTGACTGCACGGACCGCACTTGACTTGTGACTGGGGTTTGACACATGAGAAGGGGAAAAAGGAGGAAGGTTGAGTGAACGTCGGGTTCACCACTGTGATGAATTTAAAATTGGCATCACGGTGGTGTGAGAGAAATTGCCCAGGCGGTTATGAGCGAATCACCACCGACGTCTGGGATCTTTTTGGAAGAGGTTTTGGTTGAATTTGCCTAGGCGGTTATGAGCGAATCACCACCGACATCTAGGATCTTTTGGAGAGGAGGTGTCCAGGCGGTTATGAGCGAATCACCACCGACATCTGGAATCTTTTAGAGGAGGTTTGCCTAGGCGGTTATGAGCGAATCACCACCGACGTCTGGAATCTTTTAGAGGAGAGAGAGCAAGGTAGGAGGAGAGAAGAGAGAGCTGGTTAGAGGAAGTGTCGAATGAAGCTAAAGTCGCAGGATCCGGGGTTTTATAGGAAAGTGAGTCCTCTCCCTCCAACCCCCTGTTAGGGGTTGATGGTGGGGCTCCAGGTTGTGTACCCTGGGTCCTGTGGCTTGTCTCCCCACTCGTACTGTTTATTTCCAGAGCCTATCTTTTGCGGTAGAATATTGGCGAGAACTTAAGTTAGCTAGAGGAGTGGTTCCTGGAGGGATTCACGATAATACATATCGAGAAGGACGTTCGAACTTGTATTTATGTTTATTAGCCAGTTATAAGATACGTACCTACCTAATGACTTGGTTAACACTAAAATTTAATATCATATTCAAAAATAATAATTATGTCGATAAAACTTAATGACTTTCCTCCACGCTTTGATATTCTAGTTTACAATTCACTTGATGCTAACTGCATAACGTTAGGAAATGTATTTTTAATTACATTTTTAGTTGACGAATACCTACTAAAATTAGATATGAAATATCTTTAAAACATGGAAGATGAAATACCTTTAAAATTAAGAAAAATATGAAATATGAAAGTAGAGTTGAAAGTACGAATATTACGAATTAATTATTCGTAATTCTTGCGAATTAATTATTCGTAATTTTTACGAATTAATTATTCGCAGTTCTTACAAATTAATTATTCGTAATTGTTACGAATTAATTATACGTAATTCTTACGAATTAACTACGAATTCGTAATCCTTACGAATTCGTTGTCCCTACGAATTAATTATTAGTTCTTGCTTATTAAGAATTCTTACTTAAGAATTAAGAATTCTTAAGAATTAAGCATACTTAAGAAATAAGAATGATTACTTATTAATTATTAATTCTTACTTGTTAAGGAATTAAGAATTAATTCCTTAAGATTAATTAAATCTTATGAATTAATTATTCTCAATTCTTACGAATCAGTTATTCGTAATTCTTACGAATTAATTAAGAATTCGAAGTTCTTACGAATTAATTACGAATTCGTAATTCTTACGAAGTTATAATTCTCACGAATTAATTAATCAAATTAATTAATACGAAGTAATTCGTAAAGAATTACGAATTCGTTAAGATGCGTAGTAAATTACAAATCTTTCATACAGATACGACGTAAATGATGAAATTACGAATCTTTACTTCATGAAATGTGAAGTAAAAATGAAATATCTTTACAACATATCGATAATGAAGTTAGTCTTGTCTCTGGAAGTACTCGTCTTCACTTCTTTCGTCCCCACGAATGCCACTCTGAAACAATCATAGTGTAATAATTTATATTAGTTATAAGAAATAATGTGCCTGATAGAGCAGAAACGTAGGTAGGTAGTAGAAAACACAGTAGCATAGGTAAGTGCCTACGTAAGTTATAAGTTTGACTTTAGCGTGCCTAAAAACCAAAGAAGGGAGGAATCAGCGAACACAGATAAATAGGGTACCAGTAAAATTATTTTGGAAACGTGAGATGAGGCGATCGCAGGCTTTTAGATTATTTTAATTTTGAAAGGGAATAATTGAACGGATCAGTGTAGTCTGGGAGAACTGTTAGATATTGGGTAGGGTGATGATACTCGTATTTTTTTTGAAAAGCCGAGTGTCTGCTATTTTGTGACACCAGATTTAATATTACCTACGTATTCGTATTGAGAAATTGTTGGTATGTAGGAACGTTTTTGGACCATCCGGAACTTTTCATTCCAGTCCTGTACCTCCCTTCCTATTTCTGGGGTTGGGTACAAGTTGGGTTTGAGAACATTTGACTGTCATTTCGTTGTATTACGAGTGGGCACATTATTGTTCTGTCTGTCCAAGGAAATTTCCACTGTGGCCATGCAGTGTTGGTACTTGAACGGTGGGTAACTCACCCACTATCTGAGATTCACAATCCTTTATAATCGGGTACCAGTCTTTGGAACTGTAGTCGAGAGCCGGAAGGTCCCCTTTGTACTCGGCAGGCAGCATTTGCTTTCCCAGCATCGTGTGGAGCTGATCGAACTTGGTCCCGTGGAAGGTGATCTGTAAGAAAACAACGTTAACCTGCTGGTTTATTCTGTTAAGTTTTTATGGGCGTAAGTAGATAAATATCCATGATTCGGCGGGCGGACATTGCAGTTTTGGAATCTACTCACCTTGAAACGTAAAAGACAAAATTTTGAGGGGGTGTTATAAAAAATGTATTGCTGAGCAAATACATGGGTGTATTATTCACAGAATAATAAACCAAATCCGTTGGCCGTCCGCCGTATCACGTGTACTGGCTTCATTTTCGGTCTAAAAAATTCGTTCTTTCGCCCACATGCTCCATTTGGGCCCTAGTTGTGTCCCAAAACTTTGCAGCCCAATCGGAATACACCCAGGGGTGTTATGAGTGAAAATGTGTGTGAAAATAGGTACTTTTTCCGAATGTGAAGTCGATTTTGACCAAGGAGTGGAAAATTGAGGTTGTACCAGATGTTCAGCTCCCAAAATTGATTTTTTATGGGTGAAAAACCTGGGAAATCGTCTGAAATCACCATCAATTTGTAGAATAACACTAGAAAAAGAGTCAACAGGTGGATCAGGACGATTAAATGGTACAATCAATGATCAAAGATAATTTGAAAAAAAAAAGAAGCGTACCTAATCCGTGTTTTGGGGGCCAAAATTGGTGGAAACCACCAGAAATAGCTATTTCAATTATTTTATATGAAAGAAACAATAAATAAACAGCCTGCATTTCTGTAGGTGTCCCATACAATAATAAACCCATGTGACAAGGACTTTTTAGCGTTTTGGTTTAGTATTCTGTGAATAATACACCTATGTATTCGGTCAGCAAAAAATTTTTATAACACCCCCTCAAAATTTTTTCTTTTCCGTTTCAAGGTGCGTAGATTCCAAAACGCTGCAAAGTCACATGGGTTTATTATTCTGTTGGACACACCTACAGAAATGTTGGCTGTTCATTTATTGTTTCTTTCATACGTAATAATCGAAATAGCTATTAATAATGGTTTCCATCAATTTTGGCCCCTAAAACACAAATTCGGTACGCTCCTTGTTTTTTAAAACTTTCTTTGATCATTGGTAGTACCATTTAATCGTCTTGATCCACGTGTTGACACTTCTTCCAGTGTTATTATACAAATTGATGGTGATTTCAGACGATTTCCCAGGTTTTTCACCCATAAAAAATCAATTTTGGGAGCTGAACATTTGGTAGACCCTCAATTTTCCACTCTTTGGTCAAAATCGACTTCATATTCGGTCTTCTCGAATATCTCGAAAGAACGACTTTTTTAGCCCGAAAATGAAGCCTGTACACGTGATACGGCGTACGGCAGACGGCGGACGGACATTGCATTTTTGGAATCTACGCACCTTGAAACGGAAAAGAAAAAATTTTGAGGGGGTGTTATAAAAATTTTTTGCTGAGCGAATACATAGGTGTATTATTCACAGAATAATAAACCAAAACGCTGTAAAGTCCTTGTGTCACATGGGTTTATTATTCTATTGGAGTTCTAGAGATTCTTGTTGACTGTTAAATTTATTGTTTCTTTCATGTGGAATGATTGAAATAGATATTCCTGATGATTTCCACCAATTTTGGCCCCCAAAACATGAAATAGGTACGCTTTTTTTTCAGATCATCTTTGATCATGGGTAGTGCCATTTAATGGTCTTGATTCACCTGTTTGCACCTTTCCTAATGTTATTATACACATTGATGGTGATTTCAGACAGTTTTCCAGGTTTTTGACTCATAATAAACCAATTTTGGGAGCTGAACCTTTGGTAAAACCACATTTTCCGCGTCTGTGGTCAAAATCGACTTCATATTCGGTCTTCTCGTCCCCAAAAACATGGACAAAGATACCTCAAAAGCTCATTGTGATGAATTTAAAATTGGCTAAAATTCACCATGAGAGGCGAGGGGGGGAATTTGCCAGTTCTGGTTAAGGGCGATACCTCCACCATCGGCTGGATCTTTTTGGATGTGTGCGGTTAAGGGCGGACCTCCACCGATCTTTTAGGATATGTGCCAGTTCTGGTTAAGGGCGATACCTCCACCATCGGCTGGATCTTTTGGGAGTAGGAGAGACACATGGTGAGGAGAGAGAGAGCCAGCGGCTAGAGGAAGCGTAGAATGAGTAAAAAGACGAAAGAGGCGAGTATTTATGTTACTGGAAGTCGTCTCCCTCCATCCCCTATTTGTTAGGGGATGGTGGGGACCCAGGTTGTGCTCTGACTCCTGCGGCTTGTTCTCCACTCGTATGGTTTATTTGGTGTGAGAACTTGAATCTGCTAGGAGTAGTTCCGGGAGGGACTCACGACACTCATGTTACTAACATGTTGCTAAAACGCCAAAAGTACCTATTTTTACACACATTTTCACTCATAACAGCCCTGGGTATATTCCGATCGGGCTGAAAAGTTTCGGGACACAACTAGGGCCCAAATGGAGCATGTGTGCGAAAGAACGAATTTTTTAGACCAAAAATGAAGCCGGTACACGTGATACGGCGTACGGCGGACGGACATTGCATTTTTGGAATCTACGCACCTTGAAACGGAAAAGAAAAAATTTTGAGGGGGTGTTATAAAAATTTTTTGCTGAGCGAATACATAGGTGTATTATTCACAGAATAATAAACCAAAATGCAATGTCCCTCCGCCGTCCGCCGTACGCCGTCCGCCGTACGCCGTCCGCCGTATCACGTGTACAGGCTTCATTTTCGGTCTAAAAAATTCGTTCTTTCGCACACATGCTCCATTTAGGCCCTAGTTGTGTCCCGAAACTTTGCAGCCCGATCGGAATATACCCAGTGGTGTTATGAGTGAAAATGTGGATAAAAATAGGTACTTTTTGTGTTTTAGTAATATGTTAGTAACATAGGTAGGTATTAAGCTTTTGAGGTACATTTTTCCATGTTTTTGGGGACGAGAAGACCGAATATGAAGTCGATTTTGATCAAAGAGTGGAAAATTGAGGTTCTACCAAAGGCTCAGGTGCCAAAATTAATTTTTTTGAGGCAAAAACCTGGAAAATCGTCTGAAATCACCATCAATTTGTATAATAGCACTAGAAGAAGTGTCAACACGTGGATCAAGACGATTAAATGGCACTACCAATGATCAAAGATAATTTGAAAAAAAAATAAATAAATAAGGAGCGTACCTATGTGTTTTAGGGGCCAAAATTAATGGAAACCATCAGAAATAGCTATTTCAATTGTTTTATATGAAAGAAACAATAAATAAACAGCCAACATTTCTGTAGGTGTGTCCAGTAGAATAATAAACCCATGTGACAAGGACTTTGCAGCGTTTTTTTCTTTCCTTGCAAGTTACGCATAATATTATACTTGAGATAGCTCTTCGTAAGAGTTCTCGATACCGTACTATACTGCTTCATCATGAGTTTGATGTGCTCAATGTAAAACAATTATTTTTACTTCAGTCGTGCTTGCTGGTCTATTTATAAGACTGGTATTCAGCCTGACCATAGAGGCAGTGTCACGCATACGCGTAATGCAGTGTCGTCAAATGTTAAGTTGCCTAAGCATGCATATTATAAAGCCTTAAAGTTTTTTTATGCTAGTAAAATTAATCCTGACATGTTCAGTAGTTTTATGAATTTTAGGGGAAGAATTCAGCAGGATAAAGGAGTCTCATTAATTTACGGAGTGGTTTGAATCTCTTTGGGTACATGGCATTTGTTACATTATGTTTGATTGCTTAAATATTTTTGGCTGAGATCTGCTCCACCAGCCGCCACAAGTTCTGATGAACTTATTGGCTGGTGGGCAGAATGAAATTCACTTCTTTTGTGTTTTTATGTATGATATTTTTTATGTACCTACGATATATTTCATGTATGTACCATTTTGTGTGTGTTTTACTTTCTTTCTTTCTGTCAATAAATTCAATTCAATTCAAGGTGCGTAGATTTTTAAAACGCTGCAAAGTCCTTGTCACATGGGTTTATTATTCTACTGGACATACCTACGAACCAACAAGAAACGTTGGCTGTTCATTTATTATTTATTTCATGTGAAATAATTGAAATAGCTATTTCTGATGGTTTTCGCCATTTTTGGCCCCTAAAAATCGAATTAGGTACATACGCTCCTTTTTTTGGTTTATTATTCTGTGAATGATACACCTATGTATTCGGTCAGCAAAAAATTTTTATAACACCCCCTCAAAATTTTTTCTTTTCCGTTTCAAGGTGCGTAGATTCCAAAAATGCAATGCGATGCGTGATGTGTGTGTTTTTATGCTTTAGTAACATGAGCTTTTGAGGTATCGTTTTCCGTGTTTTTGGGGACGAAAAGTCCGAATATGAAGTCGATTTTGACCAAAGAGTGGAAAATTGAGGTTCTACCAAATATTCAGCTCCCAAAATTGATTTTTATGAGTCAAAAACCTGGGAAATCGTCTGAAATCACAATCAATTTGTATAATAATACTAGAAAACGTGTTAACACGTGGATCAAGACGATTAATTGGCACTATCAATGATCAAAGATATTTTGAAAAAAAGGAGCTTACCTAATTCGTGTTTTAGGTGCCAAAATTGGTGGAAAACATCAGAAATAGCTATTTCAATAATTTTACATGAAAGAAACAATAAATGAACAGCCAACATTTCTGTAGGTATGTCCAGTAGAATAATAAACCCATGTGAAAAGGACTTTGCAGCGTTTTTCCTGTTAGGAACCCTGATTTTATTGAAGCAGTTATAAACGAGTGTTTAGTTTTCCGTCAAAACCGTATTAAACGCCCCGACCCGAAATGTGGGTACAGTTAGATTAGCGAGCGGTCGTTGCTGGTAAGTGCATAATAATATTCAGGTGCTTGTCATAATGAGTGTTATGTTGATTCAACTTACCCTGGATTTGAGTTTCGCTTGGAGGAAAGGAGTGAAAACCTTCCACACGATGTTGAAAATGAACGGCTGCCTGACGATGTGGACTTCCTTCAACCTGAGAGGCATAGCTTCCTGAAACGGTAAAGAAAATTTGTGAATACCTGTCCGATGAAATTGTTATGAGTTCCGCGCATTTTCAAGGAATCCTAGAATTTGGGGATTTGAATTTGCTTTATTTGCTTAAAGGCCTTGAGGAAGTTATGGGGGGATGTGGCACAATAAGATGCCATGAAAATGATGCTAAGTGTTAGGATTCAGTTCTGAGCAGATGAATTAAGTACTTATACCTACCATTGATGGGGGAATTGGCAACGGGTGCAAATTTGCTCGCATGGCCTGGCATTATACTGCTATAGGAGAACTGTTATATTATACTTCTCTTGCATCAAAACGGATGGACGTTTTCATTAGGTTGGTACGAACGCTACCTTGAAAAGGGCATTCATTTTGGTTTATTATTCTGTGAATCATACACCTATGTAATCGCTCAGAAAAAATTGTTGTAACACCCCGTCAAAATTTGGTTTTTTTTTACGTTTCAAGGTGCGTAGATTCCAAAAATGCAATGTCCGTCCGCCGTATCACGTGTACAGGCTTCATTTTCGGTCTAAAAATTTCGTTCTTTCGCACACATGCTCCACTTGGGCCCAAGTTGTGTCCCGAAACTTTGCAGCCTGATCGGAATATACCCAGGGGTGTTATGGGTAAAAATAGGTACTTTTTGTGTTTTAGTAACATGCTAGTAACATGAGCGTTTGAGGTATCGTTTTCCATGATTTTTGGGACAAGAAGACCGAATATGAAGTCAGTTTTGACCAAAGAGTGAAAAATTCAGGTTCTACCAATGGTTCTGCTGTCAAAATCGATTTTTTATGAGCCAAAAACCTGGGAAATTGTTTGAAATTTGTGTTTTAGTAACATGTTAGTATTATTAGCTTTTGAGGTATCGTTTTCCATGTTTTTGGGACGAGAAGACCGAATGTGAAGTCAATTTTGACCAAAGAGTGGAAAATTGAGGTTCTAACGAAGTTTCAGCCTTTAATTCCGTTAAATTTTGGTCTAAAATCATCGTTCTTCCGCACACAGTTTGGGTCTCCATTCGAGAACACATTTGGGTCCTAGTTGTGGTCCAAAGCTCGGCAGCCCGATCGGCATACACCCAGGGGTGTTATGGGAGAAAAACGGGTGTAAAAATAGAGGTTTTCGAGGGATTTTTGAGTTTTTAGTGAACATGAGCTTGTGAGGTATCGTTTTCCATATTTTTTAGGGGGAGAAGACTGAATATTAGGTTGATTTTGACCGAAGAGTGAAGAATTGAGGTTGTAACGAAGGTTAAGCTCCCGAAATTCATTTTTTATTTGTCAAAAACATGGGAAGTTGTCTGAAATCACCATACATTTGTATAATAACACTAGAAGTAGTATCAACAGGAGAATCAAGATAATTAAATAGTACTATCAATGATCAAAAATAATCTGTTTAAACAAAACCCCGGGTGTAATTCGTGTTTTCGGGGGCCAAAATTGGTAGAAACCATCAAAAATAGCCATTTCAATAATTGCACATAAAAGAAACAATAAATGAACAGCCAACATCTCTGTAGGTATGTCCAATAGAATAATAAACCCTTGTGACAAGGACTTCGCAGCGTTTTTTTTTAATTGCCTGAAATTGCCTCACGTTTTTCGTCAAAATTGTGTTTCTAGCTCCTCAACCCTTTGGTGTAAAGTTAAAGTCCTCATTGAAGAAGTTGTAAAACATTAAATTTTCTTTCAAACTGTAATATATAATTGTAACTCATCCCCAACTGGTCCAAAGTTAGAGCAGTACCTATTTAAAATTTGGGGTTCATTTTGGGGATAACAGAGCAGTCTTTAAAATGCCGGTAAAACTTGGGAAAAAACATTCCACTTTTCCGTTTCCCGAGGGTTCTGTAGATTTGCTTCCTCATTACCGATGGTAGGAAGCCCTATATTCGTGCAATAAGTGGGGAAAAAATTGTCTTCCAAAATCAAAATTTCTACTTGCATTTCAAAGCTTTCTGGACAATACGGGTTCCGTGTCTGTCTGTCTGTGGTCAGTTCCTTGTCCTGGGCAAAACTATACGAAATTGTGGTTCTATTTTGATGAAATTTTCAGGGATTGTGCGTGTTATCCATACGAATTTCATCGCCGTCGGACAATGGTAGCGTATACGCATCCGCAAACGTGGATTCATGACAACGATTTCTCAGTTCCTAATGGGCCAATTTCGCACAAATTTTGAGGGTAGTTGGGGGCTGGCTCTAAGACGATTGCCTATTAATTTTGTCGCGAATGGATCAATAATAACCACTGCGCATGCGCAAACCTGAAAGTGGTTGCCACAAGCAAAACTCCAGAACTACTAGACATATTTGAGTGACTTTCCAGGGTAGTGAGGGTTTGGCCCTAGACGGGCTTCCCATGAATTTCATCGCCGTCGGGGCTGATTCTAGCAAGTGCACATGCGGAAACTTGGATTTCCTTAAACAACTGTTTCTCAGTTCTTAATGGACCGATTTTGCTCAAATTCGGAGGGTAGTTGGGGGCTGGCTGCATGATGATTGCCTATGAATTTCGTCGCGGTTGGATCAGTAATAATCACTGCAACGTGCAAATTTTCATTTTTATTTCTACCTCTTTCAGTTGGAATATGCGGCCCACAGACAAAGTTCGTTGCCACTTAGGTTTGTTTTACTTAAAATTTTCCTGAAACTCGGTTGATAATAAAATATTATTCTGTAAATTATCTGTTCTTCTTACCTGGATGAACGAGAGAAGTCTCAATGAGAAATTAGGGGTGAGTTGCGCGACCTGTTTCATCCCCAGACCGTCGAAATCCAAGACGACCACAACTCCTCTGATCTGGCTCTCTGGTTCCCCCATCGCGAGAATGTGAATGAGGTAGAAGAGTTTGAAAACAGTGTCTCCTGATATCGATTTCGTGTCCCAGAGAGCTGAAAATCGATTGGTATTAGAACAAGTTGGTTAGGTACATACCCATTTCGTTCTCATTGACCTTCATGAATTACAATAAATAGGTAATGAATGGGAAAAAGCGCTGCGAAGTCCTTGTCACTCGGCCTTATTATTCTATTGGACATACCTGTAGAAATTCTGGAATACATTTAGTGTTTCATTCATGTGCAATAATTGAAATTGCTACTTTTTATGGTTTCCACCATTTTGTCCCCCAAAAACACGAATTAGGCTCCTATTTTTGACAAATTATCTTCGATTATTTATAGTGCCATTTAACTACCTTGAT
The DNA here is from genome assembly GCA_954871275.1 of Leptopterna dolabrata. Classification (NCBI taxonomy): domain Eukaryota; kingdom Metazoa; phylum Arthropoda; class Insecta; order Hemiptera; family Miridae; genus Leptopterna; species Leptopterna dolabrata. The sequence continues at coordinate 86,449,666 of OX940975.1, read as the reverse complement.
TCACCTGCTCATGCTAATTTTAGTTTTTAGTGTGTTATACAAGTTCACGGTGATTTCAGGCAATTTCCCAAGTTTTTGGCTCATAAAAAACGCTGCAAAGTCCTTGTCACATGGGTTTATTATTCTACTGGACACACCTACAGAAATGTTGGCTGTTTATTTATTGTTTCTTTCATATAAAATAATTGAAATAGCTATCTCTGGTGGTTTCCACCAATTTTGGCCCCCAAAACACGAATAACTACTTTTCTACTACTTTTCTGGTTTATTATTCTGTGAATAATACACCTATGTATTCGCTCAGCAAAAAATTTTTATAACACCCCTCAAAATGTTTTCTTATCCGTTTCAAGGTGCGTAGATTCCAAAAATGCAATGTCCGTCCGCCGTCCGCCGTACGCCGTACGCCGTACGCCGTATCACGTGTACAGGCTTCATTTTCGGTCTAAAAAAGTCGTTCTTTCGCACACATGCTCCATTTGGGCCCTAGTTGTGTCCCGAAACTTTTCAGCCCGATCGGAATATACCCAGGGGTGTTATGAGTGAAAATGTGTGTAAAAATAGGTACTTTTGCGTTTTAACAACATGTTAGCAACATGAGCTTTTGAGGTATCTTTTTCCATGTTTTTGAGGACGAGAAGACCGAATATGAAGTCGATTTTGACCAAAGACGCGGAAATTGAGGTTTTACCAAAGGTTCAGCTCCCGAAATTGGTTTTTTATGAGTCAAAAACCTGGAAAACTGTCTGAAATCACCATCAATGTGTACAATAACATTGGAAAAAGTGTAAACAGGTGAATCAAGACCATTAAATGCCACTACCCATGATCAAAGATGATCTTAAAAAAAAAAAAAAAAAAAAAAAGCGTACCTATTTCATGTTTTGGGGGCCAAAATTGGTGGAAATCATCAAAAATAGCTATTTCAATCATTCCACATGAAAGAAACAATACATTTAACAGCCAAAAAAAAATCTCTAGAACTCCAATAGAATAATAAACCCATGTGACAAGGACTTTGCAGCGTTTTTTTTTTTTTTTGTTTAAAGAAATTATCTCTGATCATTGATAGTACCATTTTATCGTCTTGATCCACCTGTTGACACTTTTTCCAGTGTTATTCTACAAATTGATGGTGATTTCAGACGATTTCCCAGGTTTTTGACTCATAAAAAATCAATTTCGGGAGCTGAAATCTGGTAGAACCTCAATTTTCTATTCTTTGGTCAAAATCGAGTTCATATTCGGTCATCTCGTCCCCAAAAACATGAAAAACAATACCTTAAAAGCTCATGTTACCAACATGTTGCTAAAACGCTAAAACGCTGCAAAGTCCTTGTCACATGGGGTTTATTATTCTACAGAAATGTTGGCTGTACATTTATTGTTTGTATCATGTGAAATAATTGAAATAGCTATTTCTGATGGTTTCCACCAATTTTGGCCCCCAAAACACAAATTAGGTAGGTACGATCCTTTTTTTTTTTTTTTTCAAATTATCTTCGATCATTGGTAGTGCCATTTAATCGTCTTGATCCACGTGTTGACACTTTTTCTAGTGTTATTCTACAAATTGATGGTGATTTCGCAGGTATTTGACTCATAAAAAATCAATTTTGGGAGCTGAACATCTGGTACAACCTCAATTTTCCACTCCTTGGCCAAAATCGACTTCATATTCGATCTTCTCGTCCCCAAAAACATGGAAAACGATACCTCAAAAGCTCATGTTACCAACATGTTGCAAAAACGCAAAAAGTACCTATTTTTACACACATTTTCACTGATAACACCCCTGGGTATATTCCGATCGGGCTGAAAAGTTTCGGGACACAACTAGGGCCCAAATGAAGCATATGTGCGAAAGAACGACATTTTTAGATCGAAAATGAAGCCTGTACACGGGATACGGCGGACGGCATACGGCGGACGGCGGACGGACATTGCATTTTTTGAATCTACACACCTTGAAACGGAAAAGAAAAAAGTTTGAGGGGGTGTTATAAAAATTTTTTGCTGAGCGATTACATAGGTAATTCACAGAATAATAAACCAAAATCAATTTTGGGAGCTGAACATCTGGTACAACCTCAATTTTCCACTCCTTGGCCAAAATCGACTTCATATTCGATCTTCTCGTCCCCAAAAACATGGAAAACGATACCTCAAAAGCTCATGTTACCAAAATGTTGTTAAAACGCAAAAGTACCTATTTTTACACACATTTTCACTCATAACACCCCTGGGTATATTCCGATCGGGCTGAAAAGTTTCGGGACACAACTAGAGCCCAAATGGAGCATGTGTGCGAAAGAACGATTTTTTTAGACCGAAAATGAAGCCTTTACACGTGATACGGCGGACGGCGGACGGCGGACGGCGGACGGACATTGCATTTTGGTTTATTATTCTGTGAATAATACACCTATGTAATCGCTCAGCAAAAAATTTTTATAACACCCCCTCAAAATTTTTTCTTTTCCGTTTCAAGGTACGTAGATTCCAAAAATGCAATGTCCGTCCGCCGTACGCCGTCCGCCGTCCGCCGTACGCCGTCCGCCGTCCGCCGTATCACGTGTACAGGCTTCATTTTCGGTCTAAAAAATTCGTTCTTTCGCACACATGCTCCATTTGGGCCCTAGTTGTGTCCCGAATCTTTTCAGCCCGATCGGAATATACCCAGGGGTGTTATGAGTGAAAATGTGTATAAAAATAGGTACTTTTTGCGTTTTAGCAACATGTTGGTAACATGAGCTTTTAAGGTATCGTTTTTCATGTTTTTGGGGACGAGAAGACCGAATATGAAGTCGGTTTTGACCAAAGAATAGAAAATTGAGGTTCTACCAGATGTTCAGCTCCCGAAATTGATTTTTTATGAGTCAAAAACCTGGGAAATCGTTTGAAATCACCATCAATTTGTATAATAACACTGGAAAAAGTGTCAACAGGTGGATCAAGACGATTAAATGGTACTATCAATGATCAGAGATAATTTATTTAAAAAAAACGCTGCAAAGTCCTTGTCTCATGGGTTTATTATTCTATTGGACATACCTACAGAAAGGTTGGCTGTTCATTAATTGTTTCTTTCATGCGTAATAATCGAAATAGCTACTTCTGATGGTTTCCATTAATTTTGGCCCCCAAAACACAAATTAGGTACCTACGCTCTTTTTTTTTCTTTTTTTTTTAAACTATCTTTGATCATCGGTAGTGCCATTTAATCGTCCTGAACCACGTCTTGACACTTTTTCCAGTGTTATTATACAAACTGATGGTGATTTCAGACGATTTCCCAGGTTTTTCACTCATAAAAAATCAATTCTGGGAGCTGAACATTTGGTAGAACTCAATTTTCCACTCTTTGGTCAAAATCGACTTCATATTCGGTCTTCTCGTCCCCAAAAACATAGAAAACGATATCTCAGCAGCTCATGTTACCAATATGTTGCTAAAACGTAAAAAGTACCTATTTTTACACACATTTTCACTCATAACACCCCTGGGTATATTCCGATCGGGCTGAAAAGTTTCGGGACACAACTAGGGCCCAAATGGAGCATGTGTGCGAAAGAACGATTTTTTTTAGACCGAAAATGAAGCCTGTACACGTGATACGGCGGACGGCGTACGGCGGACGGACATTGCATTTTTGGAATCTATGCACCTTGAAACGTAAAAGAAAAAAGTTTGAGGGGGTGTTATAAAAATTTTTTGCTGAGCGAATACATAGGTGTATTATTCACAGAATAATAAACCAAAAAGGAGCGTAGTTTATTCGAGTTTTGGGGGCCAAAATTGGTGGAAACCACCAGAGATAGCTATTCAATTATTTTATATGAATGAAACAATAAATAAACAGCCAACATCTCTGTAGGTAGGTATGTCCAATGGAATAATAAACCCATGTGACAAGGACTTTGCAGCGTTTTTGGAATCTACGCACCTTGAAACGGAAAAGAAAAAATTTTGAGGGGGTGTTATACAATTTTTTTGCTGAGCGAATACATAGGTGTATTATTCGCACAATAATAAACCAAAATGAATTTTGAGAGCTGAACCTTCGTTTCAACCTCAATTCTTCACTCTTCGGTCAAAATCAACTTCATATTCGGTCTTCTCGCCCTTAAAAATATGGAAAACGATACCTCACAAGCTCATGTTCACGAAAATCTCAAAAACCGTCGAAAAACCTTATTTTTACACCTATTTTTCTCCCATAAAACCCCTGGGTGTATTCCGATCGGGCTGCCGAGCTTCGAAGCACAACTAGGAGCCAAATGTGTTCCCAAATGGGTACCCTAACTGTTTGCGGAAGAACGACAATTTTAGACCAAATTTCAATGTAAATTTAAGGCTGAAACTTCGTTAGAATCTCAGTTTTCCACTCTTTGGTCAAAATCGACTTCATGTTCGTGCTCCTCGTCCTAAAAAAATATGGAAAGTGATACCGCACAAGCTCATGTTACTTCACCAAAAAACTCCATTTTTACCCCCATTTTTCACTCATAACACCCCTAGGTATATTCCGATCGGGCTGCAAAGTTTCGGGACACAACTTGGGCCCAAATGGAAAATGTGTGCGAAAGAACGAACTTTTTAGACCGAAATCAAAGTAGATATGGATTGTACGGCGGATGGCGGACGGTGGACAGCGGACGACGGACGGACATTGCATTTTTGGAATTTACGCACCTTGAAACGGAAAAGAAAAAATTTGGGGGGGGGGTGTTATAAAATTTGTTTGCTGAGCTAATATTTAGGTGTACCTATTATTCACTGGATAACAAACCAAAAGTACCTACCTCTACCATCTACGGTAGGTGTACCATTCCGTCACTTATTCGAACTAGTTTTTAATGTAACTGCTGTTATTTTGTGAGGTCTCGCCCTAAAAGAGTGTAAATATAAGTAAATATAAATATAAGAGTTACTTTGAATTTCCCATCTGAATACTCACAGCCAAGGTTGGCAATCAGGACGCGGCGCCCGTGTTGATCTCTGTCTGCAAGAACATTGACGATCTTGTGTTCCAGCCAAGCTTCCTTCTCGTCGTCCGGCATACAGTGGCCGATTGTGGCTTCATGTTTAATTTTAAAGTCAGCAACTCTCTTCATCTGTAGTTGTGTAAGAGCAATTTATTAACAGTTAGGTACGTGTCGATCGTGGCTGCTCATCATTAACTCAATTTACAGCGCATGGTTGACGCCTCTTTCCCGAACTTCATCCAATGAACATAAATGAATTGATTCGAAAAATACTAGAAACCAATTCAATTCACCATTTGTCCACAAAATACGAGAAACCATTTCAATTTACCATTTGTCTGAAATATGTTTTCTCTAACGCAGATTGTGCAGTCAGCAAACTGCGTCATTCCAATACCTAACTACCTGTCGATAATATTTTACAATGGAAGTAGGTGAACCTCTTCAATGTAAACTGACATGGCCCTGGTTTTGCCCCCTTAAGTTTTCTTCAGTTTCTTGTTTTCTATTAGTATAGGCCTCTGAGGTGAACAAGTTAGCTATCCTTCTCCTACATTCTTTTATTTAATTTATTTATTTTGAAATTTTCATGCAGGACCCAATTACGAAGTTCAATAAAAAAATATAGGTAAGTAATACTAAAATTTAAAACAGGTACATAATATGACAAATGGCAATTAGTAGTTGTATTAGGGTAGGAAAGGGAGGAGGGTTTTTTTTAGAGGACCCACAACTCGTTTGATTTGGTCAAAAAAGAAGGAAAACATTTTTTTGGTCAATTTTGAAACTTAGATTATAGCTAATAAATTATCATGAATCGATTACAATAAGAAATTTGAAAATTCGGTGATCAGAAAGAAAGAATTAGTGGTGATCAGAGCCTGCTCCAAAATTAAATGTAAACTTGAGCGCTCCTAGTCTATGCGCGACGTTCCCTAAAAACATGCGTGTACTTGGTACCTATAATCACTCAATTTTATTCTATAAAATATTAACATAATGTAGTTAAAGATAGCGTACCTCTTTCAATATACCTAATCCTAATAATAATAATTCAGCAATAATAATTTATTTTAGTCGGAGCAGAATCTGCTGTCACGTCGACTGAACATGTCGAAGGTTTTGGAATGTCCACAAAAACAGGAAGTACATACATCCAACCTTCGTCTACCCGTAAAAACGTTTCTCCGTTTTTTGAAAACACTTTTCGGTTTTGTCGTGTTGGAAATAACAAACTATTCACAAAACTGCTGGAAATGAAAGTACAATTGAATTCAATTGAAGTATTGAAAATCGAGCTGTTATTGGTATTTTGAAGGATAGCCAGAAGGATGTGGTGACAGTGTGGGAATCGGAGGATCGACGAATAAGGCATTGAGTACTTTTCAACTTATAGTAGAACTTCCATTTGATCTATTAGAAAAATTTCCAAAAATAAAAAATAATTAGTCACTTAGTTCATTTTGATTTTTGTTTGTTTTGTTTTGTTCGAAGACCATTTTCCCGAAGTTTTATAATGAATTGAATGTATTGCTAGGGGCTGTGTGAAAATTTCTGCTCAATAGCTCAAGTACCTACTTTCCAAAAAACGATTCATTTGGACAAAAAATTAAAAAAACGCAAAATTTGTAGGTCTCATTTTTGTACACAGTGCTGTCTATTGTTGAAACGAAGTTTTTATGGTGTTAATTACTAGGTCTGTGAAGCTATATTTATGTTAAAATCTCATCGACATTAGTTCATTTGTTCCCTATATACAGCAAAAAAAACGAAAATCTGCTCGCGCCCGAAAAACCACTTGCAGGTGTTTAACGAAGAACATCATCCGCATTAAATATTGTTGATTTTTCGATATTAGTGATTGTTTTTCAATCAATAATACCTGCGTCACAATAAAATAGTACGTAGTAAAGTAGTCTACTTACCAACTCGAACGCGCTTTTAGCGTAGAATTTGCATGGCCTCAGGAAAATGAAAAGGACTTCGTCGTCTGTACGGAAATTCAAAGTGCCGTCGCCTGAAAATTATAGTAACCATAAAAATATTATAATGAAGGTAGCTATACCTGGTTCATAGGTGAGGATCGATGGTTTCATTTGATTATATTAAGGTGCACTGGTGCCTATACAATATTAGGGCTGTTGCATCACGTAAAGTTGTGGATTATCACATCTTCAGGACGAGAAGTTTGTTTGTCAGTAGGTAAGCGTTTTCTACTTTTCAATTTAGATTAGATATGTACCAATATTATTTACACAGCTCAACCGAAATCAACAACACGAATTTAAACTTTCGTTATCTGCTCTCCAGATGGATTCCAGGTTGCGTAATAAATAATTATGGGTCTCCCGAGCGAGGTGTTGACATCGAATTGTAAGAACACTTTTAGTACCCGATTTTCAAATTATTCCTGAACAATTACATCGAAAGCAAATAAATAAAAATGATCATTGAGATCGGAGACCGAAACACGTCGGGAGCCAACACTGTCTGCACATCTTGGGTGAGAAGGGAATCTGGAGTGCAGCTGGATTATGAAATATTTTCACGGTGGGCCGGTCAATCGGTACGAGATAGCAGGCATACATTTTCCTATTATTTATCACGGGGTTTGATCGACGAGAGCAATCTATCGTAGTAGCATGGGTACCTACTCTCGAGATGGTGCTTATGTAATGCAGGGTTTTCATTCTAAATGTAATGTACAAGTTCATTTTACTTTATATACAGGGTGTAACATGAGTGATGCAAAACCTCTCTCCCACGTGTTCTGCATCTAATTTCCGACCAAAAGTGTCCTATAAAATTTTTTTTTTACTCCGCTCCGAGATTCCGACCTCGTATCACTAAAGCAACTATAATTTCCTTAATTTAAAGAGTAAATTCAAATTTGAAGATACCGTTGAAAATAGCGTTAAATTTTCTGTCTCTCTAATGCCTAACAAAAATTTTTTAGGAGGATTTGAGGAGTGAAAATTGAGTTTGAAAAGTGAATTTTGTCAAAATTTTTAAATCGTCTGTTTTTTCAAACGCTTGGTGATCCTATTAATTCTTGTAGCAGAATGGTGAAGGTAAGCTAAAAAATGCGCCAAAACGTCAGCTTTCCAACGGACTAATCAAAACGTTTTTTGGAATTGATTTCAAGAGAGAAAATGAGGTTTGAATACGAAAAAACGTGTTGTTTCCCGCTAAATCGTGGGTTTTTCATGAAAAATGTACCTTTCTTGAAGCAGTGAGTCAACTATGGGGTAATTTTCAAATCGAATGGTGACACCCTCACATCATCTCCCAGTAAGTATTTGGTCGGTATTTTGATTTTAGTCCAAGGGTGTTGCCATTACAAAGAATGGAACTATGGAAGTTGAGCAAAGAGGATTGAAAGATCCGTGAGACGACTGCTGTTTGTGTACCTCTACGAATGATTGGGATGAGTTCTTATCTTTTTCGCTGCCACCTATTGGCATGGCATATGGACCCTTCACAAACGAACTGGTCCTGTATTCGCCTAAACGGAAGGCATTTTGAGCAAATAAAGGATTGAACAGAGTCCCGCTTAACTTCCATAGTTCCATTCTTTGTAATGCCAACACCCTTGGACTAAAATCAAAATACCGACCAAATACTTATTCGATTTGAAAATTACCCCATAGTTGACTCACTGCTTCAAAAAAGGTACATTTTTCATGAAAAACCCACGATTTAGCGGGAAACAACACGTTTTTTCGTATTCAAACCTCATTTTCTCTCTTGAAATCAATTCCAAAAAACGTTTTGATTAGTCCGTTGGAAAGCTGACGTTTTGGCGCATTTTTTAGCTTACCTTCACCATTCTGCTACAAGAATTAATAGGATCACCAAGCGTTTGAAAAAACAGACGATTTAAAAATTTTGACAAAATTCACTTTTCAAACTCAATTTTCACTCCTCAAATCCTCCTAAAAAATTATTGTTAGGCATTAGAGAGACAGAAAATTTAACGCTATTTTCAACGGTATCTTCAAATTTGAATTTACTTTTTAAATTAAGGAAATTATAGCTGCTTTAGTGAGACGAGGTCGGAGTCTCGAAAAAATCTTAAACGTGAAAAAAGTGGGGTTCGAGCGCTGTATCATTTCCAAACTTCTTTGAGATGGAAAATTTGGTAGGTACTGATGCTCATTTTGTCGGAAAAGCTGTTGAACTCTTTTCTTCATTTTCTTACCGTAACTGCGAATAAGTAGAAACTTCAGGCTCCACTTTGGGAAAGCATAACTCGGGCTGAGATGGAAGTTTATAATTATGGTTATATAATAATGAAGGATGAGAATTTTGGTTATCATTTTGTTCGTTTTTCTCACAGTGAAATTTCGAAGTTGAAATAACACACATAAGTAGAGGAATTTTCGACCATTTTCTTAAATTTTAAAAATATCTTCAAAATATCTAAAAACTTTTAAATTTTACAAAATAAGAGTATGTCACTTGAAGGGAGTAAACGCTCAAAAACATATTTTTCAATATCTGGGACGATTTGTGATTACAGATACGGATTCTGCACTAAAAATGAAGTCCAGTTTCTTCTCTGTAGGTAAGTAATCTTTAAATGAAAACTTTTCTGCAGAAAACGAAAGGGGAGCCACCTGTTTATTTTGATCTCGATTGCTGATTTCTGAACCTGGTAGTCGAGGGGAGAAGAACAACGGATCTTACTACAAAAGAACATTCTTCTTCTAACGAGTATGAGTATACCTAAGAGATAAAGGTATGATTTCAATAGCACTGGAAACAATGGGTCGGGGCACGATAGTAGTATTGGCTCAGTGGAAATATCTATCAGTCTCTTTACATGTAGGCAAATAGGCTGCAAACTTCGATAAAAGTAGGTCCAGACAACGGTAAACCGAAACTTATTGTCAAAACCTTTCTTATTGTCCTGTAGTAGGTAGGTATTTGGCAGAAGATAGGTAGGTAAGCACCTACAAATAATAATTACAGTACGGTGCACCATCGGCTAGGTTCGATTCTACTACTAATTTGCAACAAAAATGTTGTCCTAGTACATATAACTTTTTTTACTCCATTAAACAACAGAGTTTTTTTCACTGTTAAGATTTTCTCGCGTTTTCGACCGTAGCTTCCTTATTTTACAAGGTAAATTCAAATTTGACGGAACCGTTGGAAAGAACGTTAAATTTCCTATCAGCCTACTGCCTAATAACCAACACCTTGACATAAGGTTATTTCATTATTATTTTTTCTTCATTAAGTATTTTTTAGATTTCATAACGTCATTTTCTCACCAAGGAGAGCTACAAAAAATGGACCATAACGGTCCTCAGCCTGCGGAAGGCTTGAGGAGTCAAAAAACCAGGTTTTACCGAGTCGGGGAGGCTCGAGTCACCGTTCGATTCATTGTAAAAAATTATGTAAATACCGCCCCGAGATTCTATGACAACTTTTAGGGTTACAGTTAAAAAAAAAAAACATGTAGGAATATTCGGGTTAACAAACATTTGAGAAACTGAAGATTTCCAAAATTTGACAAATTTGGCGCTTGAGGCTCATTTTTTACCTGTTGCGTTCTTTTGAAAATGGTTGATCATGCATTAGGCTGAGAGGAAATTTAACGCTCTTTCCAACGGCATCCTTAAATTTGAATTTGCCTTGTAAAATAAGGAAGCTATGGTGATTTTAGTGACATAAGGTCGAACACAAAAAATCTTAAAACTGAAAAAACCCGTTTTTTAGTGGGTTAAAAAAAATAAATGAAGGTGCAGGACAAATTTTAACGCAAGTTAGCTATAGAATCGAACCACGGCCGGTGGAGCACCTTGTGTATGGAAAATAATTATACAACTGAGATGTTCAACGGTAAAGTGAAGTGAATCACGCGAAAGATGAGTAGGTAGTTGGTGACTACACGTCTACTCGTGCCTAGCCACGTAAATGCAGATACACATCTTACCTATGTAATTACGTGATAAAGCGACAGAGCGATTTCCGTGCATACGGAAGACATAGGTCGGTACCTACCTACTATAACACGGTCACATTTTTCGTCATTCTGTGCTTATCACAGAATTCTCAAAGTGAATTGTGAGGACTTTACTGTGTTACGTTGGTTATCTGTCTTAAATGTGGAAAAATACCTTGTCCGTGCATAAGGAAGACATAGGTAGACACCTTCTATAACAACATCACATTTTTCGTCATTCTCTGCTTATCACAGCATTTTCAAAGTGAATTGTGAGGAGTTTACAGAGTTACCCGGGGATGTGCCCGGCTCTGGTTAAGGGCGGACCTCCACCATGCCCGAGATCTTTTAGGATAGGACAGAGATTAGGCGAGGAGAGAGAGAGATAAGTCAGCGACTTAAGGGTAAATGTCACGGATTTTAGTAAGAAATTTTTTCAATAGATGGCTGCACCGTCGGGGGCAATCCAATATTCGGTTTATCTCTTGAACGGATAAACCGATTTTCAATCTGTAAAGTGTTCTGTAATCGTTATAAACAACCACAAGTGCGTACATTCAGTTTTGAATTTTAAAATTTTTTTTCATGGAGTTCCCGAGATTTGTTTACTCAATTTCAATTTTTTTGAAAAAAGCAACTAGTACTTTTGTAGCAAAAAAATCGAAGAATCCAAATTCGTTTTCAGATTGGAAATCGGATCATTAGATCGAACGGCATCTGGGAAAATCACTATAACAATAGGGGCCTATTGTTAGCCCTCTAATCCTCTGGGGGGGCTCCACCCCTAGGCTAATGCGTCGTTGACTTTCTACTTCCACCTGGCGAGAGTCCACCAGGGACCCTGGAGGTCCTAGGGAAGTTTTCTAGAACCAGGGGTCTGGGGAGTTGGTGGATATCCAGGTTCATTATATCTAATAGTTGGACTTTTTTCAGCAAGGTAAACCGACATTTCTGATCTAATGCCGTCGAATAATTCTCAGCAGTATTGGTAATACGCTGTCCGACAGACAGGAAGTATAGGAAGCTATCAGGGGAGAAAGATGAGATTGATGTCAGTTATTTATTTTTGTTATGTTTATTGTCATTTTAACCCCCCCCACCCGCGAATCGCCATCCCACACAATGTCAGGTGAAATAATATTATTTTTAGCCCATAATACGAACTTTTGACCCCCCCATCAAAATTTAACCCATATTCTGTACGAAAAACAATTGAAACGTTATTTTTCCGTCTTTACTCACCCGTCCATACAACTTTCAGTGATTTTGTATCAATTGTTCGCAATTTTAGCCGTTTTTACTCAAAAACTCAAATTAGACAGACCCCCTTAGAATTTTTAAAAATTGCTCGTCTTCGAACTCATCCTTCTGTTTGGCAGTAAGAACATTTTGGCGAAATTTGGAATTTCCCAGGTTTTTGACTCATAAAAAATGAATTTAGGGAGCTTAACCTTCGTTACAACCTCAATTCTTCACTCTTCGGTCAAAATCAACTTAATATTCGGTCTTCTCGCCCTAAAAAACACGGAAAACACCTCACCGCAAGCTCATGTTAACTAAAACCTCAAAAATCCTCGAAAACCCCTATTTTTACACCCAATTTTCTCCCATAATACCCCTGGGTATATTCCGATCGGGCTGCAAAGTTTCGGGACACAACGAGGGCCAAAATGGAGCCTTTGTGCTGAAGGAGGGATTTTTTAGACCGAGAAAGAAGTAGTTATGCGTGATGCGGCGGACGGCGGACGGACATGGCATTTTTGGAATCTACGCACCTTGAAACGTAAAAGAAAGAAATTTGAGGGGGTGTTATAAAAATTGTTTGCTGAGCGGATACATAGGTGTATTATTCGCAGAATAATAAACCAATCTCAATGTCCGTCCGCCGTCCGCCGTATCACGCATTAGTTACTTCATTTCGGTGTAAAAAAATCGTTTTTTTGCACACAGGCTCCATTTGGGTTCTACTTGTGCCCCAAATTTTTCCAGCCCGATCGGAATATACCCAGGGGTGTTGTTAGTCAAAATGTGTATACAAATAGGTACTTATTTTGTATGTTTCAGTTACATGAGATTTTGAGGTATCGTTTTCCATGTTTTTCTGGGACGATAAGACCGAATATGAAATCTATGTTGACCAAAGAGTGGAAAGCTGACGTTCTACCAAAGGTTCACCTCCCAAATTTGATTTTGTTATGAGCTTATGAGTCAGAACCTGGGAAATCGTCTGAAAACGCCATCAATTTGTATAATAACACTAGAAAAACTGTCAGTTACTTGAATCAATGGCATTACCAATGATCAAAGATAACTTTTAAAAAAAGGGGGCCAAAATTGGTGGAAATCATCAGAAGTAGCTATTTCAACTATGTCACATGAAACAAAAATAAATGAACAGCCACCATTTCTGTAGATGTTCAATAGAATAATAAGCCCATGTGACAAGGACTCTGGAGCGTTTTTCAAATGGAATAATATCACAGAACAACAAGCTCGACTTCATACAGCTATCCGTGATTATAATCAGGTGCTCCCTAGTGACGATATCTGGGCCGGATTTATACCGTTTGATTCACGATCATGTTGACGAACCTCTTCGGTGAAGACGAACGGCTGCTCGTACAAAGCTGCGCGTGGTCTCAAAAAACGCTCCAGTTCAAGATAAATTTAAAAACGTAAAAAAACCATGCCCTTCTACTGAAAGTTTTCGTGCTATGGCGTTCTGAAAATGTCAACCCCTATTCTTCATCCCTTAGGGATGACTGACACTAACGCCGAGCTTCGCGGACCAACTAGACCCCAAACGGGACCTACAAAGCAAATTTCATTAATTTCGGATCATGGTAACTAAGAACATTGCGAAGTACAAAAATGTATGATTGAATGGAATTTGGGCCGTAATCTTCTGGAGCACTCTTTAATTTTTTAGAAAATTGCTTTTTATTCTGACAGGATGGAATTCGGGCCGTAATCTTCTCGAGCACTCTTTATTTTTTTAGAAAATTGCTTTCTATTCTTATTTTTCCCACCAGTAAAAAGAGCTCGCCTACATGCGGCATTCCTACGTTTTCGTCTTTCTGCGATTTTCTTCGTTATACTTGCTGGGCTTTTTGCCGTTATATATCTAATAGTTTTAGCGTGCCATTCGGGACCAATTTGGTAATCTAAAGCTGCCCCTCTAACTCTACTCGTGAACGAACCTCTCTTCCACCTATTGATTTGTTTACCCCCAGTAAACTTGGCCACTAATGCCATATAACTTTCTGCCAAGTTACTTGTGTCATTTGACAATAAATAGTGACTTTTCACTAGTACAGGGGCAAGTGCCACATGTATTTTAGAAAATAAAATAATAGTTACCTCATCAAACGCCTTCCCGTTTCGGGGGTTTGAACAGTAATACTCTTTGCATTCTCTATGATCCCCAAAAATGTGATTTGGCCCATTAGTTGATTCTATCCTTAAATCTTCTACTAGACCGGTGGATTTCGAATTGTACGCGATTGCACCTCTCGCGCACGCTTTCAGCCGCTTTATAAGAATTGGTTAATATTTTAGAGTTAAGTCCAGGACTCTTTTTGCAAACCAAAAAGCCGTTTTGTATAATTTTTGATCACGTGATTGGCGCATTCAATTTTTGTCATATTGCGTCCATACGAAGCATTTTGAGAAATTTTGACAAATGCACTGGAGTCCCCATCCTCTATCATATACCTATGTATATTCTGCTCCATGGTGCTTTTCACATATCAAAGAACATTTTTAAGTGTCTGTGTACAATCCCTGATGAAGGCCATGAGTGCCAGAAAAAAATGGTTGTCACGAGCTGAAATTTAGAGGGCAGGTGCAGGTTGGGTCACTGATAGTCCCAAATCAAAATCATTTAAAAAATACTGTAAGCTTTGTTAGCGCATGCACGAACGTGCAATCCTTGTACAGCCCACAACTACCTTATAATCGTAGCAAAGAATTCAAATTTGGAGGGTGGATGAAGAATGAAACACTGAAGGTTCCATATGAGTTTCACCAAATTATAACGGTAGTATTCTGTTGAACACAAGGAAATATAATTATTTAGCCAATTCCTTATAACGCCCATAAGTACCCGAAAAATGTTGGCAGATTTTTCGGATAGGCACGGGTTGGACCAATATAATATAAACGGGTTGGATAAAATTCATTGAAATCGTGCCGTCCGTCAGCTCAAATGAAAAATCCTTGGCACTCTCGTTATTTTAGATACTTGTTATTGTTATTCCAATAGCAAGTTATTTTTTATGTACTTGTATTCTTGTTATTATTATTCTATTGATATTTTTATTGCATTTGAATTATTTTTATTGCTATTATATTGATCATTCTCAACATGTTTGTTATCTTCGGTCGTTGTCAGTGATATTTCCATAGGCGTCACTTGTGAACCTCGAAACTGATAATATATAGTTGTGGCAATATATAGTTATCGAGTGCAATTTTGCCTGAACCTTTTATTGAACTTCTTTCATTTTACGACGATTTTTTTATGGCTTCATAGGGTTTGGTGGACTATGAGAACCCTGCAAATCATTAGTTAGTGAATGGCTTATTATGGAAATTCCAGTCATATAGGTACTTAGAAAGTAATAATTTAGAAAATGAAATCATAGTAAGAAAACTAGATACCAGTCAGATGCTAAAAACCAAACGCCCTTCTTGATACCCTGACAGGATTCAGCCAAAATTTGGCTGTATCCTGATTTGATCCAGCAGCCAACTATTTCTGCCAAGCAAATCTTGTAGTTGAAGAAATAGATGTAGAAGGAAAAATACTCTCTTAGATGTGAACTCAGTCCGCCTGCTAGCTCAAATCAACAGGAAAGGGAAGGCATCGTTGCAAGGTGGGCCCAGGTAGAGGATTAGAGGGCTAACAATAGGCCCCATTGTTATAGTGATTTTCCCAGATGCCGTTCTATCTAATGATCCGATCTTGAATCTGAAAGCGGATTTGAATTCTTTGATTGTTTTCCTACAAAAGTACTAGTTGCTTTTTTTTAAAAAGGTTGAAATTAAGTAAAATAATTTCGGGAACTCCATGAAAAAAAATTTTGAAATTTAAAACTGAATGTCCACACTTGTGGTTGTTTATAAAGATTACAGAACATTTTACAGATTGAAAATCGGTTGACCCGTTCAAGAGATAAACCGAATATTGGATTGGCTCATTTTGAAGCACAACGTGGTGGCGGTTCTTGGAACTAAACCCGGGACATTTACCCATTCGTTCTAACTATTTGATTGGAATTGGCCGTTAATGTGATCTCCAACTTCCAAAAACCACCAATAGTCGACCTAATTCTTGAGCTACCTAATTGATTTTTGCATCGTTTCCAGTAGGTACCTACCTACCATCCTAAATCACTAGAATGTGATGTGGGTTCTACCCTCGGGTCACCTTCATCCTCGGATCTTCTTGTACTAAAGGTACTAGTGGAAATCCATAGCAAAAACCTACAAGATAAAAATAATAGAATAGTCTGTTTCCACGTAAGAAACTAACAAAACTGTAGAACTGTACAGTTTTGTTAGTTTCTTACGTGGAAATAGACTACCTATTCTATTTTTATCTTGTAGGTTTTTGTGAGTAATCCTAATTGTAGATCCTTTATTGCAGATCCTTAGAAACGAGGTAAAAAAATAAAATTCAGTTATTGCTTCTGACAGCAATTTCTGAATTGTAGGGATTCTCTGGAAAGTTACAAAGGAAAGTTTAAACAACTATTACAAGTATATTAAGTTTAAACCTAGTTGTTTAAACTTTCCTTTGTAACTTTCCAGAGAATCCCTACAATTCAGAAATTTCTGTCAGAAGCTATAACTGGAATCTGCAATAAAATTATGGAGTGTTTCTGTTTCCTACAATTAGGATTACTCACAAAAACCTACAAGATAAAAATAGAATAGTCTATTTCCACGTAAGACACTAACAAAACTGTACAGTTCTACAGTTTTGTTAGTTTCTTACGTGGAAATAGACTATTCTATTTTTATCTTGTAGGTTTTTGCTATGGATTTCCTCTACTCCGCCGCAAGTGATCTAAGTTAGGATTACTCACAATAAATCCAAATAAATCCAAATCGCGCTCAAAATTTCAGATTTCAGATGCAAAAAAAGAAAATGAAATTGAATTTCTCTTTTCTTTTCATAGGGTGATTCTAGTATCTCGTTTCTTAGGAACAGCAATAATTTTATGGACTGTCTCCTACGATCATTATACCCACATGATTTTCTAAATTCGATAATATTTTATTATCTTGTTGCAGGCTGCCCAGTTTCAGACCCTTGAGGTTGAGTATGAACCTGCTTCTGGACTTCCGCAGGTATAAGCTTCTTGGAAGGGCAGATGGTAGAAGGTGGTGGTGAGTGGAGGAACTTCCACTTGTTTTCAGTTTGCTTTTGCTTCTCCCGGGACGGGTCGTCAGTTGGTCTGTGGGGGTTTTCCGTTAAAATTCGTCATGGAAAAATAATTCCTAGACTACCCACATGTTCTTGTTTTTTCCACCTTTGCATCGCCTCTGCATTATCCACCGATTGAAGCGTGAAGTGATTATATCCCTACTGGAGTGCATCCGTGTAGATCGATGATTGTGTTTGTGTTTAGTGCTGCCATTTGAGTTCTTCCATCTTAAACCTCAGGATCTTCTACTAAGGTACCTACATACCTACGTATACTACTTAGTTTTTTGGTTTATTATTTTCAATAATGAACCATTGGAATCGAGCATGAAAAAAAAAATTCTTACCCCCCCCCTCAAAATTTGATGGTTTACGTTTCAAGGTATGTAGAATCCAAAACTGCAATAAAAATATTTCTGTCTGTCCGCCGTACGCCGTACGCCGTACGGGCCACTTTTCTTAGTTACCATGAAAAAAAATTGATGAAATTCGGGTTATAGGTTCCGTTCGGCGTCTAGTTGGTCCTCGAAGCTCGACGTTACTGTGAGTCATCTCTAAGGGGTTCAAAATAGGGGTTGAAATTTTCAAAACGCCTATACCATTTTTTTACGTAAATATTTTTACGGTTTTAAATAGTTCTTGAACTTGCGAGTTTTTTAAGACCATCCGGAGCATCGTACGTCCAGCCGTTCGTTCACAGTAAGGCCCCGAAGTTTGCACCGACAGGCATTTTCGACTCCAGTGTCAATGAAATTGTATACAATTCAAACCAAATCTCGTAACCAGAGACGCGCCCACAATAGGAATTTGTGAATACGGCCAATCATTGCTAGGGATCACCTGATTATATTGGCGGAGTATGAAGTCGAGTTGGTTGTTCTGTGATATTATTTAATTTGAAAAATGATGGCTCTTTTGGAGTTTGTTGGTAGGTAGTGAAACTTGAACAAACGTTGAAGTATTATTGATGGGTAAATTATTACTACGGTAAATCATTACTCAACGGTAAATTATTACACAACGGTTCATTATACCATCTACGTAGAAGGGGCTGGAGTTTGTTGGTAGGTACTTTTGCAACTTTTTTCACTCCTCATCAACAATTTCTTTTCAGAACTTCATTATGTGTGTTTCTTTTTGTTAGGTACTGTTTGTCATCGGCAGAATTATTTTAGCAACATTTAACTCGTGATTTAGGTAGGCACCTAGTAACGAGTACGGGGTTAGGTACTAACCTACGGAGGGTCTGCGATCTACATAATATGCATAGAATAGTACATATTATATTATATAGACGGGTTATCTATACATAGAGCTGTGATCTGTAACAGAAGGGTATTTTAACGTTTATCGATAATTTGTTTATAATTACAAAATACGCTCCCTGCAACGGCACTAGGGTTGTCTGTGTGGAACATAATAAACAGTTAATTAAAAAACTGTTGAGGAAACATTCAAGCATTTTGCAGTGTTTTGGAGTGTTGATTTCTTCAAATCTGCGTTCATCCATGTCACTGTCAGAACTTGGGAATATGCGTAATTTTGGAGACCAAGAAGTAAATAATCAACCTGTAATTCGCATGAACATCAACATATTGTATGGGTAAATAAAGTCGTATTAGTCCTACAGATATATACCGTATACGTGTATAATTATGTTCAGGTTATATCAACTAATCTAAAACGCTGATTCGGTTTTAAGTTACATAGCTCGAAGTAGGGTCAAAATTTATCAGACTTTAGCTTCAGTTTCTTGAAAGAATCATTTTGAAAGAAACTTGCTTTTCAAAGGAAAAATGCCGACCAGACGAAATCTATCAAGTTCGAAGTTTTTGACGCTCAGCAATAGGCCAGATGTAGGTAGGTAGGTACCATATTCTGCTAATCTATGACGCTGTTTTGGGAGGAATTTTCCTCTCCAAAGTCACCGTTTCGACGTAAGATTAGGTTGAAATATACAAAATGTGTAGAAGATGATTTTGTCCGAAATAAGCAGTCCTTTGAAAACCTTCGAAAAAACAAGCTTTCCTCGGCAGGTAGGTACCTATATATTTCGGAATAGATAAGTAAGTAAATAAGGTACCTATATTGGTAAAGTTAGTTGAATAGGTATTGTACGTAATACACCTATCTGGCCTATTGCTGAGCTCAGAATTATGAAATTCGTCAAAACCTTCGAACGTTCTTGGAATCAAAAACAGAAATTTAGTACTTACCTAAATTTTGATACAATTTGGCGAGGTATTGTCTTACTTTCAGGTGTTTGTGAATCACTTCAGGTTCAGTTCGATATTCCTCACGGAATCTCTTTCTCTTGTGATTCAGCAGATTTTACAACTTGTAAAGCAGATGTCTTGGGTTGAATGGATATTTGACGCTACGGCATTTCAAGTTTCTTCCTATTCATTGTTCCTGTTTTGAGGAGTCTTTGTCTTCGTGCAGAAGATGATTTTGTTCGAAGTCAAAATTTGTTGATTTGAAACTAATATTACTTACCTACTTTGATATACCTATTTCGATCCATTTTCAAGCCAAAATGTTGGTCTAAAGAAGGAAAATTTCTCCCAAAACAGCGTTTTTTATTAGTTGAATGTTGTACCCATATCTGGCCTATTGCTGAACTCAGAATCATGAAATTTGTTTAACATTTCTCGAATTTGGTCTTGGAATGGGAAGCCCATTCTCCATCGCTTCCAAACCAAATCTGGCCTATGTTTTGCTAAGGTTTCTACATTTTTTATTAGTTAGCAAGTTGTTTCTGAGATTATATTCAAAGCCTTTATATGCCAAACCAAGGCCATAGCCAGAGTGACGAATTGTAAATACTCTCCCACCTGTACACCTGCTCTCGAAATTTAATTTCCTGGGGGAGGAGGGACAAAATCTCATCAATTACTTCAATCATGTGGCGTAACCATATGAGCAAATGTTTGAAGTAACGGAAGTACCTGGGTAGGTACTTCCCAGGGTGGATGTTGTACCTACCCGGGTACTATATCCACCCTTATTTATTTCAGGCGGTCCTCATTAGTTGAGTTCTCGAAACAGTTTCTCGTTTTTTGCCCATCTCATCAACCTACTTGTACTATCTTTTTTTTTTGAATTATTATTCAGTAAATACGTTATACAACAAATATAATGATTTTTAGAGAGTCTATATACATAATGCAAGATCTAAACTTATGTTGGTTTATGAGCCTAAGGTCAATGACCCGTCCAGGCTCGTCTCTCCCACCGCTATTTATTACTGCGCATGTATGTAGCAGCAGTTTCATTGACAAAACACACCTTAAGTGTTTGGAGAATGAGTTACATTGATCAAGAACCAACATTATTTACAGGTTATTCCTAAGTAGTTACACTTAATGCTACGAAGGCTGATTTGTATTTTGCTTCCGAGTCTGCGAAGCAGCGGAAGCCTTGTGTTCACTTTCGTGAGCCAAAAAATTTTTGTCTTCAGAAATCAAAATTTCCACTTGCATTTTGCGTTTCAAAGCCTACTGAACAAATTTGGTTCCGTGTCTGTCGGTCTGTGAGTCTGTGAGTCTGTGAATCTGTGAGTCTGTGAGTCTGTGAGTCTGTCCGCATTTCCTTGTTACAGCCATAACTTCCACGATTTTGAATTGATTCAGCTCAAATTTTGAGGGATGGTGCGGATAAGGCCCCTTGAGGTCCCATACAAATTTCAACATGATTGATCCAGCGGTACGCCCTGCGCATGCGCTAACGTTAAATTCAACAAACACGCATAACTTTCACAATTTTGATTCAATTTCGCTCAAATTTTCAAGGGTTGTTTGGACAAGGCCTAGTGAGTTCCAGTATGAATTTCAGCATGATCGGACCCTCGGTGCGCTCTGCGCATGCGCTGGCGTGAAATAGATTCAATTTCCTTGTTACAGCCGTAGTAACCAAAGATTTCACCCAATTTCAATGTAATTCTCAGGGATTAAGCGGGTAGGGCCCATTGAGGTCCCATATAAATTTCAACATGATAGAGCCAGCGGTTCGCCCTGCGCATGCGCTCTGTCTGTCTGTCTGTCCTTCTATGCACGGCCAAACGGCTCGACGGATATCGACCAAATTTGGCACGAATATCCAGTAGGCTCCCAAGTTGTGCAACGTCGCATTTTTAATTCCCTGACCATAGCGGAACTATGGTCGACCATGGTCAACTCCTGAATGGCTTGACGGATATCGACCAAATTTGGCACGAGTATCCAGTAGGCTCCCAAGTTGTGCAACGTCGCATTTTTAATTCCCTGACCATAGCGGAACTATGGTCGACCACGGTCAACTTCGTCAATTGAAATGGTAACCCCTATTTTTTATCGCGTATTCGTAATCTACGTGAAATTCTATCTACGATCGACCCTTCGGACTACCCCCGCGGTCGACCTTAGCGCATCCATGGGCCCCTCCATGGTCGAATCCCGAATTGCTCAACGGATATCGACCAAATTTGGCACCAATATCCGGTAGCCTCCCAAGTTGAACGTAGGCGCATTTTTAATTCCCTGACCATGGCGGAAATATGGTCGACCATGGTCAAATCCTGAATGGCTTGACGGATTTTGATAAAATTGGGCACAAATACCCGGTAGGGTATGGGATTTTTCCGTCGTTTGTTGGTTCCACGATACTGCGTACAGCGAATCTCGGATAGCGAGCGAAGCGAGCGGTCAGGCTAGTTATGTATAATGGACGTAATGTATTATGGAAGTCATGTTATGTATAATATGTATATTTCATGTAATGTTATGTAATGTTATGTTATGTAATGTAATGTTATGTAATATGTATATTTAACGTTATGTAATGTTATGTAATGTTATGTTATTTTGCTTCCGAGTCTGTTCTATTTTATGATGGGTCACTCTGATTGTGACGAGGAAGCTCCTGTGCCATCACCTTGGCAGTGTATTTATCCTAATTTAAAGTTATTTATAACAACACTTCCGTTATTTTCAAGCTCAAAATATTCTAGAACTCGTTTTTTTTTAAATTTTCCTGTTGGTGTTGAAGTCTTGGTTAGGAGCGGTAACTGTTCAAATAGGGCTGGAGCTAGCCATGGAAATTGTCGAGTGTAGAAATCATTATGTGTCTGTGGTATCTGGAGGACATAGTTGGCATTTGTTCGCGTCGGTCTAATCACCGCTTGCCTAGTAAATAAATGCAGGTGTTTATGCACATATAAAACAGTTCTGTGAATACAAGCCATTCTGGGAGTGAGAACACCGAAGTGTTTGTATAGGTAACTAGTTGAAGTACGTTTATGGGAATTCGTTGCAATTCTCAAAACTGTATTCATTGCTATGTTTATACTATTAAAGGTTGACGCATAAGTACCTCCCCAGACAATGATACCATAAGTTAAAATGCTATATACATGAGCATAATACACCATTTTATGGTTTTCTTTCGTTAGCCAACTTCGTAGCATCAGAAAGTACCTAGTGCATGGATTTCCTGATTGTATTCACTAATTCAGCTACATGATCCTTCCACTTGAGATGCTGATCCACGTGCACTCCCAGGTATTTTATTGTATTCAGCCTTTATATTTCCATGCAGCTGCACAAATTTCACAATCCTACAGGGAAGTATTATTTACACTGTACTCGTAGCTTAGGTTCATCAGTGTTCGCCGTATATCAGTCATTCGATGAGGTCGTAATTGACATCGTGGATTTAATTATTTACGAATACATTTTAGTATGGATATTTACAAATACATTTACGAATAAATATTTACGAATGATCATTTGACGCTAGGGCATTTCAAAATTCTTCCTGTCAATTTTTCCTGTTTTGAGGTGTCTTTGCATTAATGTAGATGATTTCGTCCGAAGTCAAACCTCAGTCAAAATTTTTTGATTTGAAACTAAGATTACCTGCCTACTTTGACATAATTACGATCCAGTTTCAAGCCAAGACGTTGGTCTGAGGAAGGAAAATTCCTCCTATAACATCGTTTTTTAATGTAATTAGCTTACTTTCTATAAGCTCCCTGAGCTCTTTCAAAGATTCAGCTACAACTTCTGGCGTTTCTCTTAGCTCCTTTTCCGCTTGAGCTTTAGCCACTGCGCTTGGCGGCTCCGTTTCCTGCCTAAATCTGTTGCTCGACATTATCTGTAATTAAGGAATTGCATCACAATTCATGGCAAAAAGAAGCGATGTTTATAGAATCAAATAGTTATGATGATTTTCATTTTCATATTAAAAACAGTGCTGTGTTGGTTTTCAATTCTACACTGGATATTCGTGCCAAATTTGGTCGATATCCGTCCAGCCATTTAGGAGTTGACCATGGTCGACCATAGTTCCGCTATGGTGAAGGGGACCGAAGAATTCCGACGTTGCCCAACTTGGGTGCCTACTGGATATTTGTGCCAAATTTGGTCGATATCCGTCGAGCCATTCAGGAGTTGACCATGGTCGACCATAGTTCCGCTATGGTGAGGGAATTAAAAATGTGAAGTTGCACAACTTGGGAGCCTACTGGATATTCGTGCCAAATTTGGTCGATATCCGTCCGGCCATTCAGGAGTTGACCATGGTCGACCATAGTTCCGCTATGGTGAAGGGGACCGAAAAATTCCGACGTTGCCCAACTTGGGAGCCTACTGGATATTCGTGCCGAATTTGGTCGATATCCGTTGAGCAATTCGGGATTCGACCATGGAGGGGCCCATGGATGCGCTATGGTCGACCGCGGGGGTAGTCCGAAGGGTCGATCGTATATAGAATTTCACGTAGATTACGAATACGCGATAAAAAATAGGGGTTACCTTTTCAATTAACAAAGTTGACCATGGTCGACCATAGTTCCGCTATGGTCAGGGAATTAAAAATGCGACGTTGCACAACTTGGGAGCCTACTGGATATTCGTGCCAAATTTGGTCGATATCCGTCAAGCCATTCAGGAGTTGTCCATGGTCGACCATAGTTCCGCTATGGTCAGGGAATTAAAAATGCGACGTTGCACAACTTGGGAGCCTACTGGATATTCGTGCCAAATTTGGTCGATATCCGTCAAACCATTCAGGAGTTGACCATGGTCGACCATAGTTCCGCTATGGTGAGGGAATTAAAAATGCGACGTTGCACAACTTGGGAGCTACTGGATATTCGTGCCAAATTTGGTCGATATCCGTCAAGCCATTCAGGAGTTGACCATGGTCGACCATAGTTCCGCTATGGTCAGGGAATTAAAAATGCGACGTTGCACAACTTGGGAGCCTACTGGATATTCGTGCCAAATTTGGTCGATATCCGTCAAGCCATTCAGGAGTTGACCATGGTCGACCATAGTTCCGCTATGGTCAGGGAATTAAAAATGCGCCTACGTTCAACTTGGGAGGCTACCGGATATTGGTGCCAAATTTGGTCGATATCCGTTGAGCCGTTTGGCCGTGAAAAGCAATTCGGGATTCGACCATGGAGGGGCCCATGGATGCGCTATGGTCGACCGCGGGGGTAGTCCGAAGGGTCGATCGCAGATAGAATTTGACGTAGATTACGAATACGCGATAAAAAATAGGGGTTACCATTTCAATAACGAAGTTGACCATGGTCGACCATAGTTCCGCTATGGTGAGGGAATTAAAAATGCGACGTTGCACAACTTGGGAGCCTACCGGATATTCGTGCCAAATTTGGTCGATATCCGTCGAGCCGTTTGGCCGTGCATAGAAAGACACACAGACAGAGATCCGTTTTTATAATATAGTAGGGATAGAGATAGAGATGTTACCTTGGGGACAATTTTTTAATAACACTTTCCTCTTATCGTGGAATTCCTGCAATTGACTTTTAGCCTCAGTGAGATACATCCTCTTGAGGTCAGTGTATGGGCATTTTATTGTACGTAGTAGCTAGTAGATATCTCGTACTGTAGCAGTTTTAGCAAGCATTTATCTACCACTTCATTCCCTGTAATCCCTGTGTGGCATTCAAGACTCAAGACTCAAGACTTTTTATTGGCGCAATAAATCCACAGTAACAAAAAAATACATACGATTAACTATATATATACAATTGTGCCCACAGAGGCCTAAGTTCAAAGAACTTGTGTCCCTCTGTGGAGTTGTACTGACTATTAGATTAAATAATCGCCCGCAAAACCGTAACCGTTTTACCAGTGTTACAGGTTTCTCTTATTTCTGCCAATATTTCCATCGGCAGGTGCTTTGTACTGCCTTTCAGTTTTAGCGAATTTTCGAAGAAAAAGAAGCTATTGTTCTCGGTCCAAAATTTTTTAAACTCGAATTTCCGAAAGATTTTTATACCAAAATCCGTTTCAGACCATCCTGAATTCCCTGCCGAAAGACACCAAAAATTATATGTATATATATATATATATATTTATATATATTTATATATTTATATATATATTTATATATTTATATATATATTTATATATTTATATATATATTTATATATTTATATATATATTTATATATTTATATATATATTTATATATTTATATATATATTTATATATTTATATATATATTTATATATTTATATATATATTTATATATTTATATATATTTATATATGTATGTGTCATTCCAGACGATAACTCTCGAAAGAATTGAGATAAAAAGTTCAAATTTGCACGAAAAATCTGTCTTGGCAATTTACAGGCTAAGTTCGAAGATGGGCAGAATCGGGTCACCCTAAGGGGGAGTTTTGGGGAGTTTTAGGGAGGGAAAATTACCCATAAATTCCCAAAATGAAAAAGTCTGACAAGTGACACCTCATTTTAAAGGTTTTTGTACGCTGAACACGATGGTGAAATCAGAATTGCGATATCTCATTCCGTTCTCAAACTGGAGCACTTTGAAGATGAAGGAACGTGGTTATTTCTTGAGATGTTCTTCCTGGTTCGTCTGCTCTAATCTGATAACGGAATGGGATATCGCAATTCTGACTTCACCATCGTGTTCAGCGTTGGAAAATCTACAAACCGAGGTGTTACTCGGCAAAAAATGGAACAAAAAATTTGTTACCTGCGTACCCAATACCTACTCTTCTGGTATTCAAAACATTTTTGATTTCCCCCTCCCCCTCCTTTTACTTTGCGTAAAACTACTCCTGTTTTAATTTTGTATGGTATCAAGTTGGGAAAACATTGGCCGAAAATTAATTTTCAGAAAATTTTAGGCGGAGGAGGAAGATGCCGAAAACTTCGAAAATTCGCTCTTATAGCCATGCTGCATGACTGTGGTTTTTCAATTTTTCGAGGGCACTTAATGAATCCGAAAAATATGAGCGCATGGAGTGCTATGGCGTGCATGGATATTTATCGAATTTTCTTCCTCATCCATTTTGGTTTATTATTTTCAATAATAAAGCTTTGGAATCGACTACGAAATATTTTTTTTCCCTCAAAATTTGATGGTTAACGTTTCAAGGGACGCAGAATACGAATATCGAATAAAAATTTTCCGGCTTTTAGCGAATTTTCAAAGAAAATGAAGCTATTGCAATGGCTTCGAAATTTAAATAATATAAATTTTTGGAAATTTTCTTCATAGAAATCCGTTTCAGACCATTCTAAAACGATTCCTGAAATTTAACACTTTTTTATATGTATATATATATATATATATTTATTTATATATGTGTCACTCCAGACGATAACTCTCGATAGAATTGAGATAAACAGCTCAAATTTGCACAAAAAATCTATCTTGGCAATCGAAAGGCTAAGTTCGAAGATGGGCGAAATTGGCCTACTCTAAGGAGGGTTTTGGCGCATTTAAAGTGCGCAAAAATTACCCAAAAATCCCCAAAATGTTATTTTCCAACAAGTGACCCCTCATTTTAAAGGTTTTTGCACGCTGAACACGATGGTGGAATCGGATGTTAGATATCTTGATCCGTTCTCAAATTAGAGCATTTAAAGTGCGCAAAAATTACCTAAAAATCCCCAAAATGTTATTTTCTAACAAGTGACCCCTCATTTTAAAGGTTTTTGCACGCTGAACACGATGGTGGAATCGGATTTTAGATATCTTGATCCGTTCTCAAATTAGAGCATTTAAAGTGCGCAAAAATTACCCAAAAATCCCCAAAATGTTATTTTCCAACAAGTGACCCCTCATTTTAAAGGTTTTTGCACGCTGAACACGATGGTGGAATCGGATTTTAGATATCTTGATCCGTTCTCAAATTAGAGCATTTAAAGTGCGCAAAAATTACCCAAAAATCCCCAAAATGTTATTTTCTAACAAGTGACCCCTCATTTTAAAGGTTTTTGCACGCTGAACACGATAGTGAAATCGGATTTTAGATATCTAAATCCGTTCTTAAATTAGAGCATTTAAAGTGCGCAAAAATTACCCAAAACTAGGATAATCTTTAAACTCTTACCCCCACCCCCTTAGAGTGGTCAGATTGAAAAATGTGAGAAGTATTAATTGAAGACGAGAGTTCGAAGCAAAAAAGGGGGAGGCAAACGATTAGTACAACTCCTTGAATTTACCCACAGCGATCAAATAAATAAGCACTTAGTACAATTACGTAATAAACAAACGGTAGAATCAGGATGGACAAAACGTACAAATTAAAATAAATACGAAGAGAATATACATAGAAAACCAAATTTTAGACCGAAGTTTTCCTTTATTCAAAACCATAGCCATTAATTCGAATATTTCTTTGAAAATTCGCTCATTAAGTCATGCTGCATGACTGATTTTTTTTCCTTAGTTTTTCCCTTTTTAGCGAATTTTCAAAGAAAATGAAGCTATTGCAATGGCTTCGAAATTTAAATAATATAAATTTTTGGAAATTTTCTTCATAGAAATCCGTTTCAGACCATTCTAAAACGATTCCTGAAATTTAACACTTTTTTATATGTATATATATATATATGTCTCACTCCAGACGATAACTCTCGATAGAATTGAGATAAACAGCTCAAATTTGCACAAAAAATCTATCTTGGCAATCGAAAGGCTAAGTTCGAAGATGGGCGAAATTGGCCTACTCTAAGGAGGGTTTTGGCGCATTTAAAGTGCGCAAAAATTACCTAAAAATCCCCAAAATGTTATTTTCCAACAAGTGACCCCTCATTTTAAAGGTTTTTGCACGCTGAACACGATGGTGGAATCGGATTTTAGATATCTTGATCCGTTCTCAAATTAGAGCATTTAAAGTGCGCAAAAATTACCCAAAAATCCCCAAAATGTTATTTTCTAACAAGTGACCCCTCATTTTAAAGGTTTTTGCACGCTGAACACGATGGTGAAATCGGATTTTAGATATCTAAATCCGTTCTTAAATTAGAGCATTTAAAGTGCGCAAAAATTACCCAAAACTAGGATAATCTTTAAACTCTTACCCCCCCCCCCCCCACCCCCTTAGAGTGGTCAGATTGAAAAATGTGAGAAGTATTAATTGAAGACGAGAGTTCGAAGCAAGAAAGGGGGAGGCAAACGATTAGTACAACTCCTTGAATTTCCCATTTGACATATAATTGTTATGATACCTTCATAGATAGACAAGTACCGGCCCACGTATTACTAGAAGGAAGACGAAAGAAAAAATCTATTTCAAATTATTCAATTTAGGTACTAACAGTAGGAGGAAGAAGTTTTCCTTTATTCAAAACCATAGCCATTAATTCGAATATTTCTTTGAAAATTCGCTCATTAAGTCATGCTGCATGACTGGTTTTTTCCACCCTTTTTTTAGTTCCCATGAACCGAATTTCACGAAATTTGGTATATGGGTCCAGTTTGGGCTCTAGTTGATCCTCGAAGCTTGGCAGTACTGTCGCTTAACTCTATGGGGTGGCAAATTGGGGTTGAAATGTCCGGATTATCCCTATCTCGGAAAATTGTACTCTGAAGTGTGGGTTTTCTCTCATTTTTAAATAGTTTGAGTTTTTTCTGAATTTTTGAGACCATCCCGAGCATTCTACAATGTTGCCATAAAATTTGCTATACAATTTGCTGTAAAGAGCAGGGTTCATGAAGGCATCAAGCTGGGGCCCACATCACTGAACTGTTGCTAACTTGAGTTCATAGCTCAGTGGACGGGGGAGATACATATTTGTCGCACTGATAAAATATGCTAAAGTTCGCGAGATCGAGGCCCAGCCAGGACCGAACATTTTTTCACTCCACATCAACAATTTCCCTTCAGAACTTCATTATTTGCGTTTCTTTTTGCCATTTTAGCTACTGCTTGTCATAGCCAGAATTATTTTAGCAATATTTAACCCGTGATTTAGGTAGGTACTCAGTAACGAATACGGGGTTAGGTACTAAGGTACGGAGGATCGGCGACCTACATAATATGTATAGAATAGTACATATATTATATAGAAGGGTTATCTATACAAAGAGCTGTGATCTGTAACAGAAGGGTATTCTGTACTAAATAATAAACCGTTGTGTATGGATTTGCGGCGTTTGAACGTAGAATAATGTTGTTTGAAAAGAAAGGAGACATTTTTCATTGTAGGTATCAACTCGTTAAATCAGCACTCGAGTTGAGTTACAGAAAATCGACATTGTGAACTAGTCCGTTGACTGATTTGGTAGGTTTTAGAATTAATTCAATTCATCATACTGCGAAAGTAACAGCCGTTGTTTTTACTAGATTTTTCGCATCGCCAGTGAATTCTTAAGTTCTTGCCTATTAGAAAGAAACACATTTGGGCTTAATCAGTTGTTTTTCAAACCTACATTTTGGTGATTTAAATGCTAGAAAAATAGGATTTCAAGACTTTTGAAATATGATTTGTTGATTGAAGAGTTTCAACATGCTTGAGAAATGAACACAGGTTACAGAAGGTTACCAACTTGAAAGGTGGCGATTCACGATCGTGTTATCGGCTTATCTATGAAAATGAGAAGTGAATACGAGTGAGATATGAATACAAATATTGCCATGAAATCCACATAATATTGTTAAGTACCTCAGCAAACTTGGATGCGATAAAATAACCGGCGAATATTATTAATTTAAAAGCGAACATCGGAATAATATACCGCAGGTAGATAGTAGGTGTAGGAAGTTTCAAATAACAATATTTCCACAAATCTTGATCATTTATAGAAGCATAATTATTGGAGAAGACGTATTTTTGTTCTTTTGTTAATTCGTTATCTACCGCATCCGCAATTAGAGGTCTGTGGAAAACCTGATACCTACCCACCTGTCGTATGCTGTATCATAACTCACTGGGTTACAACTAGGATTTGCTATAGCAGTAATGTGAAGACAAAGATTAGCCCTCCACAATTGAAACAAAACTTTAATATACAAGTAACAATGACGAGCCCCCCATTTGACTTCACGAGTGACTATGTACGTTTCATTCTAAGACGATTTGAAGGTGAGCTGTATTCCGATTTCCGACGTGTCACCCAAAGAAATTGCAGTAATGTCAGTTTTAGTTTAGTTTAGCATATTGATCGATCAGCGTCATGATTATTATAATTTTTGCCAAGAGAGATTCAAGAAAAGTGTGCAGAACTCAAATTCGGCCGAATGTTTTAGGAAGACATATTTTTAATGAGTGAAACACTCTTTTTCCATCTCGAGCCACAATTCTACACCATTTTCGGAGTTTTTTGTAAATTTTCGGTAGTTTTTAGGACGTCCCTCAGTTGTGAGAGACGTCCTTATGTATTTGTTCTGGTCAGAAGAGGACAACACTCAGCCGAGAATGAAAAGAATCACATTCAAATCCGTTTCAGACCATCCTGAATCCAAATACCTAGGGAAAACAAACAAAAACACCATAGGTGTATGTCAATGTGAGATAATCTTGTGGGCGCTGCCCAGGGCTTAATTCTCAACCGACTTACGTGATTCTTTTTTTGTTCGACGCAGAAGGCTGTCTAGTTGTGCACTACGTCACCGGAATTTCGAAATTTGTTTCAGTATGGCCGGGGGAGAGAGAACTGAAAATCTTGTGTCCGCTGCCTTTATTCCGGGTTTTGAAGCTGCCATATGACATAGGTACCTATATAAAAACGCTGCAAATCCCTGCACAACGGCTTATTATTTTATACAGCATACCCTTCTGTTGCAGATCACAGCTGTCCGTATAGATAACCCTTCTATATAATATAAAAACCAGTCATGCAGCATGGCTATAAGAGCGAATTTTCGAAGTTTTCGGCATCTTCCTCCTCCGCCTAAAATTTTCTGAAAATTAATTTTCGGCCAATGTTTTCCCAACTTGATACCATACAAAATTAAAACAGGAGTAGTTTTACGCAAAGTAAAATTTGGGGTGGAAGGGGGTGGAGGGGGAAATCAAAAATGTTTTGAATACCAGAAGAGTACCTAGGTATTGGATACGTAACAAATTTTTTGTTCCATTTTTTGCCGAGTAACACCTCGGTTTGTAGATTTTCCAACGCTGAACACGATGGTGAAGTCAGAATTGCGATATCCCATTCCGTTATCAGATTAGAGCAGACGAACCAGGAAGAACATCTCAAGAAATAACCACGTTCCTTCATCTTCAAAGTGCTCCAGTTTGAGAATGGAATGAGATATCGCAATTCTGATTTCACCATCGTGTTCAGCGTACAAAAACCTTTAAAATGAGGTGTCACTTGTCAGACTTTTTCATTTTGGGAATTTATGGGTAATTTTCCCCCCCTAAAACTCCCCCTTAGAGTGACTCGATTCTGCCCATCTTCGAACTTAGCCTGTCGATTGCCAAGACAGATTTTTCGTGCAAATTTGAACTTTTTATCTCAATTCTTTCGAGAGTTATCGTCTGGAATGACACATACATATATAAATATATATATATAAATATAGTGAAATCCCTCGATAGGTAGCACTTTTCCCGATAGGTAGCAAGTTCCAGTTACTAGCTAATGGGATCAGGCGTGAGTGCTTTAGGGAAAATTCCCTTCAAGAAATTCCCTTTTCCCAATAGTTGCTAGCTATTGGCCCTCGCCTAATATATGTATTCTTTTCTCTCGTTAGGTAGCACTTATCCCATTTCTTATTTTTATTATCGATACAATCAATAGTAAAAAATCGGAGAAAAAAAGTATCATTATGTAAAAATCACGCGGATCTCAATTTTCAATCTTATTCAGTCATGGGAGGAGGTAGGACTAGTAGTGGGGGTAATTAGATGAATTATCTCATTCTTACAGTAAAAAATCGGAGAAAAAAGGTATCATTATGTAAAAATCACGCGGAACTCAATTTTCAAGCTTATTCTGTTATGG
Organism: Leptopterna dolabrata; assembly: GCA_954871275.1. Lineage (NCBI taxonomy): Eukaryota > Metazoa > Arthropoda > Insecta > Hemiptera > Miridae > Leptopterna > Leptopterna dolabrata. The sequence goes on along the minus strand of OX940975.1, from coordinate 86,417,065 downwards.
GAGGTGGTAGGACTAGTAGTGGGGGTAATTATATGAATTATTTCATTCTTACAGTAAAAAATCGGAAAAAAAGGTATCCCTATGTAAAAATCACGCGGATTTCGATATTCAAGATTATTCTGTCATGGGAGGAGGTAGGACTAGTAGTGGGGGTAATTAGATGAATTATCTCATTCTTGAAGTAAAAAATCGGGGAAAAAGGTATCATTATGTAAAAATCACGCAGATTTCGATTTTCAAGATTATGCTGTTATGGGAGGTGGTAGGACTAGTAGTGGGGGTAATTAGTTGTGATTATCTCATTCTTACAGTAAAAAATCGGAGAAAAATAGTATCATTATGTTAAAATCACGCGGATCTCAATTTTCAAGCTTATGCCGTCATGAGAGGTGGTAGGACTAGTAGTGGGGGTAATAAGATGAATTATCTCATTCTTGCAGTAAAAAATCGGGGAAAAGGTATCATTATGTAAAAATCACGCAGATTTCGATTTTCAAGTTTATGCCGTCATGGGAGGAGGTAGGACTAGAGTGGGGGTAATTAGTTATGATTATCTCATTCTTACAGTAAAAAATCGGAGAAAGAAAGTTTCATTATGTAAAAATCACGCGGAACTCAATTTTCAAGCTTATTCTGGTATGGGAGGTGGTAGGACTAGTAGTGGGGGTAATTATATGAATTATCTCATTCTTGCAGTAAAAAATCGGAGAAAAAGGTATCATCATGAAAAATCACGCGGATCTCAATTTTCAATCTTATGCCGTCATTGGAGGAGGTAGGACTAGAGTGGGGGTAATTAGTTATGATTATCTCATTCTTACAGTAAAAAATCGGAGAAAAAAGGTATCATTATGTGAAAATCACGCAGATTTCGATTTTCAAGATTATGCTGTTATGGGAGGTGGTAGGACTAGTAGTGGGGGTAATTAGTTGTGATTATCTCATTATTGCAGTAAAAAATCGGGGAAAAAGGTATCATCATGAAAAATCACGCAGATCTCAATTTTCAATCTTATGCCGTCATTGGAGGAGGTAGGACTAGAGTGGGGGTAATTAGTTATGATTATCTCATTCTTACAGTAAAAAATCGGAGAAAAAAGGTATCATTATGTGAAAATCACGCAGATTTCGATTTTCAAGATTATGCTGTTATGGGAGGTGGTAGGACTAGTAGTGGGGGTAATTAGTTGTGATTATCTCATTATTGCAGTAAAAAATCGGGGAAAAAGGTATCATCATGTAAAATCACGCGGATCTCAATTTTCAATCTTATGCCGTCATTGGAGGAGGTAGGACTAGAGTGGGGGTAATTAGTTATGATTATCTCATTCTTACAGTAAAAAATCGGAGAAAAAAGGTATCATTATGTAAAAATTACGCGGATATCAAATTTTCAAGCTTATTCTGTTATGGGAGGTGGTAGGACTAGTAGTGGGGGTAATTAGATGAATTATCTCATTCTTACAGTAAAAAATCGGAAAAAAAGGTATCACTATGTAAAAATCACGCGGATTTCGATTTTCAAGATCATTCTCTCATGGGAGGAGGTAGGACTAGAGTGGGGGTAATTAGTTATGATTATCTCATTCTTACAGTAAAAAATCGGAGAAAAATAGTAGGTATCATTATGTAAAAATCACGCGGATCTCAATTTTCAAGCTTATTCTGTTATGGGGGGTGGTAGGACTAGTAGTGGGGGTAATTACATGAATTATCTCATTCCTATAGTAAAAATTCGGAGAAACAAGGTATCACTAAGTAAAAATCACGCGGATTTCCAGTTTCAAGCTTATTCTATTGAGGGAGGTAGCAGGACTGGAGTGGGGGTAATTATATGAATTATCCTATTCCCACAGTAAAAAAATCGGGGGAAAAGGGTATCATTATGTAACTGAGGAACGTACTATAAAATGATAATTATCAGACTCGCTCTGGAAGGGTTTGAAGTTCGCGGAAAAATTGATATAAATATTCAACAACCCCATTAATCAATATTACTAATCAGTATATGTTGATCTGGTTTTCCACCACTGGAGTAGTGGAGTGGGATATTTCAGTTTTATATCACAAATCTCAACTTCTCGCACCAGCATTTATGTCTTCAATAGGTCCTGGTTTAAACATAAGTAGGTAGGTACCTACGAAATTGCCTATACGTAAGCTATTCGACCAGTTATGGAAAGTGCCTCTACTTCATGTTCCTCATCGTCAGTTGCCGGTTAATATATTGGGTAAGTAAGTTTTTGTTGCAGATATCCTTAGCCATAGCTACTTGATACCTACCTCAAAATGTAGATGTGAAAATGATGTAGGCTGTATAGTTTGAGCCGTTGTCAACACTACAATCAATAATATAAGTAGTTATAGAAAAATGGGTAATAATTTAAAATTTCACCCCGTCACTCAAATGTGATTAGCTCAAATGAGATCAGAATTGAACTCATCACACAAATTTGATGAGCTCAAACGTGATCAGAATTGAGCTCATTCGCTTTGTTTCATCACGCTGATTGAATGTAATACCTACACTAGGCAAAATGATGGCACGGAATTGGCGGGGTGAATTTTTAAATTTTCACTGAAAATTTCCTACTGATATATACTGCTACGCAGGATGGAGCGGGAAAGCAATGTAACGTCGGTTTCCGTAGGTCTAACGAGACCATTCAAAATTTATTGATTACAAGAAACCTTTTAGTTGTTATACCGATTTTATCAGATTTTTAGAAACAGTTTTTGGTTTAAAAAAAAAAGTTTGCGCTAAATATCTGTGTGTTTTGAGGGTCAGTATGGGGAGTTTTCACCTATTCAACCCTTCCTCGTCTTTATGCAGTATTGCACTGCTTCGGAATCGATCGAAAAAATCTGAAATTTTTACAGTGTGCTCCTTGGACTACCTGAATGTGCTGTACATTTCGTTTTTGGCAACTGCGCCCCACAGTAGCGCTGTACCAGTGTTCTCTTTGGGACCAATCGAAAAAATCTGAAATTTTTACGGTGTGCTGCTTGGACCACTTTATTGTGCTGTAAATATCGTTTTTGGCAACTGCGCGCCACAGTGGCGCTTCACCAGTGTTCTCTTTGGGACCAATCGAAAAAATCTGAAATTTGTACAGTGTGCTGCTTGGACCACTTTAATGTGCTGTAAATATCTTTTTTGGCAACTGCGCGCCACAGTGGCGCTGTGCCAGTTTTCTCTTCGGAATCGTGTGGAATGGCCCGTGTTTACTTTTTTTTGCCAGTGTTTCTCTCATTTATTCCCGGAAAATGGCTGGCATCAGTAGTGAGCTATTAATTAGCGAAATCCAAAAGAGGGAAGCGCTTTGGAACAAGAAAAGTAAGCAGTACAAGAATAGGTTTTTAGTAGAAGCGGCGTGGGAAGAGGTCTCGACTGAAATGAACTTGTCAAGTAAGTAAATACTACATTTTATTATTAACTTTTAATTATTGTAATAAGCAGGTAACTTGGTAAAAACATTAGTGTTGCGAGTACCTAACTATTAGGTAAATAGAAAAAAATAGATCATCAATAATGTAAAGTCTGTTTACAACACATAAGTAAACATTGTTTGCATAAACATATTGCATGCTACGCAGTCTGCTAGGTATAATTTGCATCTCTTTGCATATGCCTGCATATGAGAGGAAGGTTTTCTTGCTTATATTTATTATAATCAGTCGCACACAACCAAAGAATTTCAACTGAAGAGTGATTATCGTCAATTTACTTCTCAGAGTAAAATAATTTCTTAAGGAAATGCTTTATATGATTTCGCTTTCATAGACATTACTCCCCGAAGTAAAGACAAATATTTACTTAAGTCAAATTTTTTCTTTTGCTTTATACAATTAAGAAAAAAATGTATTTAAGTACGTCAAAATTTTTCCCGACTCTCTGGTTTGAGCGTAAGTTGGCAGTTCTGGCAGGGTGTGTGTGTTTATTTAGTTATATGTCCTCGGCTACTAGCCCTGCCGTTCTGTTGGTTTTCCGTTGTTGTGACTGCCGTTGTCCAGCATCCTCCGTGTCAGGACAAGTAAACAGTGGAGCAAGCAACCTTTGTTTTATTTTGAAAACTTTTCTATTACCTATACACTTGGTGCTCGTGTTTAGGTGTGTTGACGTGTGTTTACTTCTCCCTTTCCCTTCTGTATTACTCCTCCCTTCTATTCCCTCCTTCTTCCCTTTTGTTTTTGCTCCCTCTTTAACTTTGTTTACTTATCCTTTTAAATATAAATTATGTTCTTACTGTAGTAAGATAGTGGAATCAACTACCAACTGGTCTTCGAAAAAGGAAATAATTGGGTTTTATCCTACTTTTGGTTAGGCAGAATCTTATTAGTAGGCGAAGTCATAAAGGTAGTCAACAATGCACAAATTGGAAACTTTTGGAACAATTTTTAAGGAACTATCAAAATCGATGGCAAACTCCCTGCTCACGTTAGGATTACTTCGAAGAGTGAACATTTTACAAAATGCAAAGGAAATCGATAAACCAAGTCCTTGTCTCTTGTCACATGGGTTTATTATTCTACTGGACACAGACATTTTGGCTGTTCATTTATTGTTTCTTTAATGTGAAATGATTGAAATAGCTATTTCTGATTGTTTCCACCAATTTTGGCCCTCAAAAAACAAATGAGGTACGCTCATTTTTTTTTTTTTTCAAATTATCTTTGATCATTGGAAGTGCCATTTAATTGCCTTGATTCACCTGTTGACACTTTTTCTAGTGTTGTTATACAAACTGATGGGGATTTGAGACAGTTTCCCAGGTTTCTGGTTCATAAAAAATCAATTTTGGGAGCAGAACCTTTGGTAGAACCTCAATTTTCCACTCCACGGTCAAAATCAACTTGATATTCGTCTTCTCGTCCCACAAAAACATGGAAACCGATACTGAAAAGCTCAAGTTACTGAAACACAAAAAATACCTATTTTCATACACATTTTCGCTCATAACACCCCTGGGTATATTCCGATCGGGTTGCAAAGTTTTGGGACACAACTAGGGCCCAAATGGTGTGCGAAGAACGAATTTTTTAAACCGAAAATGAAGCCGGTATGCATCACCCGCACGCTCTTTGTTACATCGATCTCGTCATCCCACTCATCCAAGTCAAACAACATTTCGTAATCCATCGTATAAAAAATAAAAAAATAAAAAATAAACTTGGGAAAAGAAACAAGAATGCCGAGAACGATGACACTGAAAAGATGACGTAAATGAAAAGAGAACAGTGCAAACGATCAATAAGGAAATGCTTAAGGTACCTCATTTTTTTCTACTTATTTGAGCCAGCAAGTAAAAATTTTTCTTTACTTATTGTCCTTGAAATAGGAATAAAGGAAATGCTAAAGGACGACTTAAGCCTTTCCTTTATCACTGACTATGAATAGCCCAAGTGGAAGATGCTTCCTTATTTGTTCACTTAAGCATTTACTTTAAATAAAGTGAGGACTATGAATAACGCCCTTATTGTCTCTTTCAATGAAGAAAACGATTTTCAAGAACTTATAATAGTAACAGTAAGCTAACTAATTTAGTATTTAATTCTGGATAAGAATATAAAAAGGTTCGTGTGAGGAAGCTATACTGCCTACTCGAATTGGCAGACGTTTTTACTGTACGAATGAGATAGTTCATATTATAATTACCCCCACTCTAATCCAACCACCTCCCACAAATGAATAAACTTGATACCTTTTTTCCCCCGGTTTTTTACTCTAAAATAATAAAATTCATAAATAATTACCCCCACTCTAGTCCTACCGCCTCCCATAACAGAATAAGTCTTTCATTCCTCTGCTGGCACAGTTTTGTACGAAAACAGAGGAATGAAGGATAAGGTATATTTATTTAGTAAAATAGGCATTTTTGTAAGTTACATACCTATGCGCTTTCGCTTTCTGTAGGTATACTTTTCTTATGGAGGAGCGGGGGACTTTATCACTAAATTTATCAAAATGTAGTCATGCTCCTTCTTACAAGCCAATAATAAGAGTCGAGAGGCAGTGCTGAGAGAGAAGCGAGAACGAGAATGAAGGAGGTACGAAGCCAAAGAAAAACGACCCAATTTTCAGGGAAAAACTGAGCATTTACTTCCAATCATCAGCATGGCTATAAGAGCGAATTTTTAAAGAAATATTCGTGCTACTCTGAAAAAAGATGATATATAACGAGAAGCCATAACACTTATGTAAAATTATATAATTTTTACGTGATCTCAGCAATATTTTGCTGATTTGAGCCATAAGTTCGACCCACTCTTTTTTTAGAAACATATTTTTAAAACCGAAACAGTCCCTCTTTCTGTAGTGAATCACGATTCCAAACAACGTCAGGTGAATTAATAGGTATTGATTTTAGCCTTTAATATCAATTTTGACCCCCCAAAAATCCAAATTTGACCCCTTCTACTGTATGTAAACCACTGAAGTAGTATTTTTCTGTCTTTGCTCACCCTTCAATACCACTTTCAGTTATTTTATACAGTTGATCGTGATTTTATCTGTTTTACCGATTTTTGATCCGCTTAGCATTTTTTTTTTAAACTGCTCATCTTCAAACGCATCCTTTTGTTTGGCAATAAGAACCTTTTGGCGAAATTTGGAATTTTAATCGTGTACCCAAGGTCAGATATCTCTGGCGTTACGCATAAATAAATATATGCCTATATAAATACACATAAATATTTATTAAAATCTAGGGATGAATTCAGGATGCTCTGAAACGGATTTGTCGTTCAAATAAATTTCAAGAACTCATTCTGAAAATTTTGGACTTATTGCAATAGCTTCATTTTCTTTGAAAATTTGCTAAAAAGGAGCGAGATCAGTATATCAAGAAGCGCTTAAGTAAGAACGTTAAATTAGTTAATGAAATGAATTATTTTAATTACTTTAATTCAAACGTTCAATAACAATTCTATGACATTATCATTCCTCTGTGTTGAAATCATTCCTCTGTCAGGTCATAAGATTAATGACCTGGTTATCTGGGTCAATTATACGAATTATGTGGTCCCTCTTCGTAAGTAGGTACCAGGGTATTAGAACTACAATTTAAGAGTGAATTTGTTGGATTACGTTGCTAGTAAATTGTGGGTCAGTTGCCGACTGGAAAATGCAATGACTCGCGAAAACACCCTTATGCTTCACGAATAACTACAAATAATTAATGATTGAATTACTGAATCCCGCGCATTTGTATGAAACATTAATTTCGGGGTACTCCAGTACTCGATTTGGGGCTTTCCTGGAGGGTAGGCATTGACCACAGAAAACAGTGATCCACTCAGAAGGGGTATCTATACAGGTTACAGGTAAATAATAAACCTTTGTGTAAACAGGCCAGTGTTTTCCGCTGTTTGACTGATAGCTAGACTATATAGCTCAGTGGTTTAGCGGTCGGACTCACGAGCTGCGGGTCCCGAGATCGGAGCCCAGCCGCGACCGAATGTTTTTTCACTCCAAATTTCCCTTCTCAACTTCATTACTTTATTTTTCTTTTTTCCATTTTCGCTACTGTTTGTCATCGGCAGAATTATTTTAGCAACATTTGGCGGAGATGAAATCATTGCTAGGGATCACCTGATTATATTGGCGGAGTATGAAGTCGAGTTGGTTGTTCTGTGATATTATTTCATTTGAAAAATGATGGCTCTTTTGGAGTTTGTTGGTAGGTAGTGAAACTTGAACAAACGTTGAAGTATTATTGATGGGTAAATTATTACTACGGTAAATCATTACTCAACGGTAAATTATTACACAACGGTTCATTATACCATCTACGTAGAAGGGGCTGGAGTTTGTTGGTAGGTACTTTTGCAACTTTTTTCACTCCTCATCAACAATTTCTTTTCAGAACTTCATTATGTGTGTTTCTTTTTGTTAGGTACTGTTTGTCATCGGCAGAATTATTTTGGCAACATTTAACTCGTGATTTAGGTAGGTACCTAGTAACGTGTACGGGGTTAGGTACTAAGGTACGGAGGGTCTGCAATCTACATAATATGTAAAGAATAGTACAAAATGTATTATAAATAGAAGGGTGAGAGCTGTGATACAGAGAAATGTGATCTGTAACAGAATGGTGTTCTGAACAAAGTAATAAACCGGTGTGTAGGGATTTGCGGCGTTCTGGTTTATTATTTTCAAAATGAACCTTTGGAATCGAGCAAGACAAATTTTTTTTTAAACCCCTCAAAAATTTTATGGTTTACGTTTTAAGGTATGTAGAATCCGAGAATGCAATAAAAACGCTGCAAATTATTACACAAAGGTTTATTATTTACCTGCCTAAATGCCCCTTCTGCGCAGATCGCTTTTTTCTTTGGTCAATACCCTCGAGCTACCCCCATGAAAGCCCTAAATCGAGTACTGGAGCCGGCTCCGGAATTGAAGTTTCCTACATATGCGCGGGATTCAATAATTCAATCAATAATTATTTGTAGTTAATTAATGAAGCATACGGTAAATAATAAACCGTTGTGTAATAATTTACCTGTGTTGGTGCCCCTTCTGCGTTTAAATAGTATAATGAACCGTTGTGTAATAAATTACCGCTGTGTAATAATTTACCATTGTGTACTAATTTACCAATCAATAATACTTCAACGTTTGCTCAAGTTTCAAAAGTACAGATATTTAGCGCAAACTTTTTTTTTTTTAACCAAAAACTGTTTCTAAAAATCTGATAAAATCGGTATAACAACTAGAAGGTTTCTTGTAATCAATAAATTTTGAATGGTCTCGTTAGACCTACGGAAACCGACGTTACATTGCTTTCCCGCTCCATCCTGCGTAGCAGTATCTATCAGTAGGAAATTTTCAGTGAAAATTTAAAAATTCACCCCGCCAATTCCGTGCCATCATTTTGCCTAGTGTAGGTATTACATTCAATCAGCGTGATGAAACAAAGCGAATGAGCTCAATTCTGATCACATTTGAGCTCATCAAATTTGTGTGATGAGTTCAATTCTGATCTCATTTGAGCTCATCACATTTGAGTGACGGGGTGAAATTTTAAATTATTACCCATTTTTCTATAACTACTTATATTATTGATTGTAGTGTTGACAACGGCTCAAACTATACAGCCTACATCATTTTCACATCTACATTTTGAGGTATCAAATAGCTATGGCTAAGGATATCTGCAACAAACACTTACTTACCTAATATATTAATCGGCAACTGACGATGAGGAACATGAAGTAGAGGCACTTTCCATAACTGGTCGAATAGCTTACGTATAGGCAATTTCGTAGATACCTACCTACTTATGTTTAAACCAGGACCTATTGACGACATAAATGCTGGTGCGAGAAGTTGAGATTTGTGATATAAAACTGAAATATCCCACTCCACTACTCCAGTGGTGGAAAACCAGATCAACATATACTGATTAGTAATATTGATTAATGGGGTTGTTGAATATTTATATCAATTTTTCCGCGAACTTCAAACCCTTCCAGAGCGAGTCTGGTAATTATCATTTTATAGTACGTTCCTCAGTTACATAATGATACCCTTTTCCCCCGATTTTTTTACTGTGGGAATAGGATAATTCATATAATTACCCCCACTCCAGTCCTGCTACCTCCCTCAATAGAATACGCATGAAACTGGGAATCCGCGTGATTTTTACTTAGTGATACCTTGTTTCTCCGATTTTTTACTATAGGAATGAGATAATTCATATAATTACCCCCACTACTAGTCCTACCTCCTCCCATAACAGAATACGCTTGAAAATTGACATCCGCGTAACTTTTACATCCCTAATAATACCTTTTTTTTAAATTGTTTACTGTGAATGAGATAATTCATATCTAATTACCCCCACTCTAGTCCTACCTCCTCCCATGACCGAATAAGATTGAAAATCGAAATCCGCGCGATTATTACTTAATAATAACCTTTTTCCACCGATTTGTTACTGTCAAAATGATAATTCATAAATAATTACCCCCACTCCTATCCTACCTCCTCTCATGAAAGAATGATATTGAAAATCGAAATCCGCGTGATTTTTACATAGTGATACCTTTTTTCTCGATTTTTTACTGTAAGAATGAGATAATTCATCTAATTACCCCCACTACTAGTCCTACCACCTCCCATGACTGAATAAGCTTGAAAATTGAGATCCGCGTGATTTTTACATGATGATACCTTTTTCCCCGATTTTTACTGCAAGAATGAGATAATCACAACTAATTACCCCCACTCCTATCCTACCTCCTCCCATGACAGGATAATCTTGAAAATCGAATTCTGCGTGATTTTTACATAGTGATACCTTTTTTCCGATTTTTTACTGTAAGAATGAGATAATTCATCTAATTACCCCCACTACTAGTCCTACCACCTCCCATGACTGAATAAGCTTGAAAATTGAGATCCGCGTGATTTTTACATGATGATACCTTTTTCCCCGATTTTTACTGCAAGAATGAGATAATCACAACTAATTACCCCCACTCTAGTCCTACCTCCTCCCATGACAGGATAATCTTGAAAATCGAATTCTGCGTGATTTTTACATAGTGATACCTTTTTTTCCGATTTTTTACTGTAAGAATGAGATAATTCATCTAATTACCCCCACTACTAGTCCTACCACCTCCCATGACTGAATAAGCTTGAAAATTGAGATCGGCGTGATTTTTACATGATGATACCATTTTCCCCGATTTTTTACTGCAAGAATGAGATAATCACAACTAATTACCCCCACTCTAGTCCTACCTCCTCCCATTCTTTGTTTTGGTGATAACAAGTGCACCTTGACCTCTCCTCACCCAGGATTTTTCTGGGTAAAAAAAAACAACTTAAAAGTGTGACTTTTCGTGGTTTCAGAGTGGAGTCGTGGTGTGAATAACCGTTTTCGAAGTAATATTGAGCATACATTTTGAAATAATGTTCTAAATATGCTATTGAATAAAACGTGAAAATTGAAAAAATAAATTTAAAAATACGAAAATGAATTTGTTTGTACCATTAAAATACAAATTTTTTTTTAAACTTCCTCAATGAAAATAAGTACCTACTCTGGAAAAAATCTGCAACCACTGATCCGCGGACCCTCGAGACCCAGCCCTGGCCGTTAGGTACCAACATTTCACTTTTATTGAATTTGTTTGTGCTACCTGGCCGTTAGGTAGCACCTCCTCTGCCATTAGGTAGCTAGTACGCCATGTGCCACCTAACGGATTCAAAACAATAGTTCCTAGCTAATGGACAGAAAATATATACTAAGCACCATCCCAGTTTGTCCAACCGATACAAGAAAAAAACCCTTTTTACACAGAAGGTGCTACCTAATGGCAACAAATATATAGAAGTGAATAGTTGCTACCTAACGGCCCGGCCATTAGGTAGCACCAACTCCAACACAGAAATGATATGCTAACGAGAGGGAATATACCTATATATATATATATATATATATATATATATATATATATATATATATATATATATATATATATATATATATATATATATATATATATATATATATATATATACATATAATTTTTGGTGTCTTTCGGCAGTGAATTCAGGATGGTCTGAAACGGATTTTGGTATAAAAATCTTTCGGAAATTCGAGTTTTAAAAATTTTGGACCGAGAACAATAGCTTCCTTTTCTTCGAAAATTCGCTAATATGTACTATTCTATGAATATTATGTAGATCGCAGACCCTCCGTAAGTTAGTACCTAACCCCGTACTCGTTACTAGGTACCTACCTAAATCACGAGTTAAATGTTGCTAAAATAATTCTGTCGATGACAAACAGTAACTGAAATGGCAAAAAGAAACACAAATAATCAAGTTCTGAAGGGAAATTGTTGATGTGGAGTGAAAAGCGTAGATCGCGGTTTTCTGTAGTTACTAACTACCCTCGAGCTCCCCCCAGGAAAGCCCTAAATCGAGTACTGGAGCCGGCTCCAGAATTAAAGTTTCCTACAAATGCGCGGGATTCAATAATTCAATCATTAATAATTTGTAGTTATTCATGAAGCATAAGGCAAATAATAAACCGTTGTGTAACACGTTACCTGCATAGGTGCCCCTTCTGCGTTGATAGTACAATGACAGTTGTGTAATAATTTACCGCTGTGTAATAATTTGCCCATCAAAAATACTTCAACGCTGGTTCACGTTGCAAAAGTACCTGTCAACAAAATCCAGCCCCTTGTAGGCAGATAAACCTTTGTGTAATAATTTACCATTGTGTAATAATTTACCCATCAATAATACTTCAACGTTTGTTCAAGTTTCAGAAGTACCTACCAACAAAATCCAATAGTCCATCACTTATCAAATGAAATAATATCGTAGAACAACCAACTCGACTTCATACAGCCATCCGTGATTATAATCAGGTGCTCCCTAGCGATGATATCCGGGCCGGGTTTGTACCGTTTGATTCACGATCGTGTTGACGAAGCTTTTTGGTGCACACGAACGGCTGGACGTACAATGCTCCGGGTGGTCTCAAAAAATTGTTTAGCTCAAGACAAATTTAATAGCGTTAAAAAAAACCATACCCTTCTATCGAAAGTTTTCGAGCTACGGCGTTCTGAAAATTTCAACCCCTATTTTGAACCCCTTAGAGATGACTCACAGTAACGTCGAGCTTCGAGGACCAACTAGACCCCGAACGGAACCTATAACCCGAATTTCATCAATTTTTTTTCATGGTAACTAAGACAAGTGGCCAGTACGGCGTACGGCGGACAGACAGACATTTTTTTATTGCATTTTCGGATTCTACATTCCTTGAAACGTAAACCATCAAATTTTAAGGGGGGGTTAGAATTTTTTTTTCATGCTCGATTCCAAAGGTTCATTACTGAAAATAATGAACCAAAATATATTTTATGTTTAAAAAAACGTGAGTAGCAACCTAATCTTAGATCAATCAATCAATTTATTCGCAATATTCTTGGGGCATTGTGATGATTATTAACGTCGCCTACTCTAATACAGGTAGTCAAACATACGTACGTTTGCTGTTCATATCGAGTCACTAGCCACGAAGTTAGGTACATGATTAAATTGCACAATGAATTCATCCTCATCATAGATCAATTACCTACTCGTATATACTTCTAGACGATCTGCAATGAGTGAGAGTGCTCGATACACCAGGATAAGGGACGTCCACTGCAATGTTTGCATTACTCTACGGGATGTTTAGCTGTGGTAATTTTATCGATTTTTGACCTACAAAAACTGAACTTCGCTCCATTTTTTGTTGTGTTGTGTATGCATGTAAGTATGGTGATGATGTGTGAATGAAAACTGTTAAAATATGGATGGATTCAGAATGCTCTGAAACGGAAAAGAATCGAAATAGTATAGCTACGAGTATTTTATTTTCCAGAATTCGCTGTAACGTAGCAGTGTCTCAACAATATTTCCGCATAGCAGTATCAGTTAACAATCTTTCATCTAAAAAACGCTGCAAATCCCTGCACAACGGTTTATTATTTTGTATAGAATACCCTTCTGTTACAGATCACAGCTCTATGTATAGATAACCCGTCTATATAATATAATATTTATGTACTATTCTATGCATAATTATGTAGATCGCAGACCCTCCGTAGGTTAGTACCTAACCCCGTACTCGTTACTAGGTACCTACCTAAATCACGAGTTAAATGTTGCTAAAATAATTCTGCCGATGACAAACAGTACCTAACAAAAAGAAACACACATAATGAAGTTCTGAAAAGAAATTGTTGATGAGGAGTGAAAAAAGTAGCAAAAGTACCTACCAACAAACTCCAGCCCCTTCTACGTAGATGGTACAATGAACCGTTGTGTAATAATTTACCGTTGAGTAATGATTTACCGTAGTAATAATTTACCCATCAATAATACTTCAACGTTTGTTCAAGTTTCACTGCCTACCAACAAACTCCAAAAGAGCCATCATTTTAGCGAATTTCCAAAGAAAATGAAGCTATTGCAATGGCTTCGAAATTTAAATAATATAAATTTTTGGAAATTTTCTTCATAGAAATCCGTTTCAGACCATTCTAAAACGATTCCTGAAATTTAACACTTTTTTATATGTATATATATATATATATATGTGTCACTCCAGACGATAACTCTCGATAGAATTGAGATAAACAGCTCAAATTTGCACAAAAAATCTATCTTGGCAATCGAAAGGCTAAGCTCGAAGATGGGCGAAATTGGCCTACTCTAAGGAGGGTTTTGGCGCATTTAAAGTGCGCAAAAATTACCCAAAAATCCCCAAAATGTTATTTTCCAACAAGTGACCCCTCATTTTAAAGGTTTTTGCACGCTGAACACGATGGTGGAATCGGATTTTAGATATCTTGATCCGTTCTCAAATTAGAGCATTTAAAGTGCGCAAAAATTACCCAAAAATCCCCAAAATGTTATTTTCTAACAAGTGACCCCTCATTTTAAAGGTTTTTGCACGCTGAACACGATGGTGAAATCGGATTTTAGATATCTAAATCCGTTCTTAAATTAGAGCATTTAAAGTGCGCAAAAATTACTCAAAACTAGGATAATCTTTAAACTCTTACCCCCCCCCCCCCCCCCTTAGAGTGGTCAGATTGAAAAATGTGAGAAGTATTAATTGAAGACGAGAGTTCGAAGCAAAAAACGCTGCAAAGTCCTTGTCACATGGGTTTATTATTCTATTGGACATACCTACAGAAAGGTTGGCTGTTCATTAATTGTTTCTTTCATGCGTAATAATCGAAATAGCTACTTCTGATGGTTTCCATTAATTTTGGCCCCCAAAACACAAATTAGGTACGCTCTTTTTTTTTAAACTATCTTTGATCATTGGTAGTGCCATTTAATCGTCTTGATCCACGTGTTGACACTTTTCCTAGTGTTATTCTACAAATTGATGGTGATTTCAGACGATTTCCCAGGTTTTTCACTCATAAAAAATCAATTCTGGGAGCTGAACATTTGGTAGAACTCAATTTTCCACTCTTTGGTCAAAATCGACTTCATATTCGGTCTTCTCGTCCCCAAAAACATAGAAAACGATATCTCAGAAGCTCATGTTACCAATATGTTGCTAAAACGTAAAAAGTACCTATTTTTACACACATTTTCACTCATAACACCCCTGGGTATATTCCGATCGGGCTGAAAAGTTTCGGGACACAACTAGGGCCCAAATGGAGCATGTGTGCGAAAGAACGATTTTTTTAGACCGAGAATGAAGCCTGTACACGTGATACGGCGGACGGCGTACGGCGGACGGCGTACGGCGGACGGACATTGCATTTTTGGAATCTATGCACCTTGAAACGGAAAAGAAAAAAGTTTGAGGGGGTGTTATAAAAATTTTTTGCTGAGCGAATACATAGGTGTATTATTCACAGAATAATAAACCAAAATCAATTCTGGGAGCTGAACATTTGGTAGAACTCAATTTTCCACTCTTTGGTCAAAATCGACTTCATATTCGGTCTTCTCGTCCCCAAAAACATAGAAAACGATATCTCAGAAGCTCATGTTACCAATATGTTGCTAAAACGTAAAAAGTACCTATTTTTACACACATTTTCACTCATAACACCCCTGGGTATATTCCGATCGGGCTGAAAAGTTTCGGGACACAACTAGGGCCCAAATGGAGCATGTGTGCGAAAGAACGATTTTTTTAGACCGAGAATGAAGCCTGTACACGTGATACGGCGGACGGCGTACGGCGGACGGCGGACGGCGGACGGCGGACGGCGTACGGCGGACGGCGTACGGCGGACGGACATTGCATTTTTGGAATCTATGCACCTTGAAACGGAAAAGAAAAAAGTTTGAGGGGGTGTTATAAAAATTTTTTGCTGAGCGAATACATAGGTGTATTATTCACAGAATAATAAACCAAAAGGGGGAGGCAAACGATTAGTACAACTCCTTGAATTTCCCATTTGACATATAATTTATTGTTATGATACCTTCATAGATAGACAAGTACCGGCCCACGTATTACTAGAAGGAAGACGAAAGAAAAAATCTATTTCAAATTATTCAATTTAGGTACTAACAGTAGGAGGAAGAAGGTTAGGTAGGTATCTTATCAATTTATTATCAGTATCATACGAATATTTGATATTCAAAGGTAGGTAGGTACTTAACATGATAAAAATAATATCAATGAAGAAGGAAGGATCTACCTACCTAGTAGAGCAAATCTTGAACTGGTTTTAGATACCAGGCCTGAAATCGTAGTCAAGAGGAAAGGCCATTCAGAAGGAACAAGGAATCTACTCATAACAAACGGTAGAATCAGGATGGACAAAACGTACAAATTAAAATAAATACGAAGAGAATATACATAGAAAACCAAATTTTAGACCGAAGTTTTCCTTTATTCAAAACCATAGCCATTAATTCGAATATTTCTTTGAAAATTCGCTCATTAAGTCATGCTGCATGACTGGTTTTTTTTCAAATTAAATAATATCACAGAACAACCAACTCGACTTCATACGCCGCCAATATAATCAGGTGATCCCTACCAATGATTGGCCGTATTCACAAATTCCTATTGTGGGCGCGTCTCTGGTTACGAGATTTGGTTTGAATTGTATACAATTTCATTCACACTGGAGTCGAAAATGCCTGTCGGTGCAAACTTCGGGGCCTTACTGTGAACGAACTGCTGGACGTACGATGCTCCGGATGGTCTTAAAAAACTCGCAAGTTCAAGAACTATTTAAAACCGTAAAAATATTTACGTAAAAAAATGGTATAGGCGTTTTGAAAATTTCAACCCCTATTTTGAACCCCTTAGAGATGACTCACAGTAACGTCGAGCTTCGAGGACCAACTAGACGCCGAACGGAACCTATCCGAATTTCATCCATTTTTTTTCATGGTAACTAAGAAAAGTGGCCCGTACGGCGTACGGCGTACGGCGTACGGCGGACAGACAGAAATATTTTTATTGCAGTTTTGGATTCTACATACCTTGAAACGTAAACCATCAAATTTTGAGGGGGGGTAAGAATTTTTTTTTTCATGCTCGATTCCAATGGTTCATTATTGAAAATAATAAACCAAAAATCGACTGAATAAATCGATGGTAAAAATAATTTGTACATTTTGACAGACTGATTGCAAGTAAAATCGTATACCTAATAGTTGAAAGCCGGTACCTGTCATTAAGCTGGCTAATTGAATTTTGGTTTATTATTTTCAACAATGAACCATTGAAATCGAGCATGAAAAAAAAAAAAAATTCTAACCTCCCCCTCAAAATTTGAGGGTTTACGTTTCAAGGTATGTAGAATCCGAAAATGAAATAACGCTATAAATAAACTGATAATAATAGTATAAATAAAAATAAAAATGAAATAAATAAATAAAAAGATAATAATATAAATAAACGGTATAAATCCGGTCCGGATATCATCACTAGGGAGCACCTGATTATAATCAAGGATGGCTGTATGAAGTCGATTTGGTTGTTCTGCGATAATTTCATTTGATAAGTGATGGACTATTGGATTTTGTTGGTAGGTACTTGTGAAACTTGAACAAACGTTGAAGTATTATTGATGGGTAAATTATCACACAATGGTAAATTATTACACAACGGCAAATTATCACATAACGGTAAATTATTTCACAACGGTAAATTATTACACAGCGGTTCATCTACCAAGAAGGGGCTGGATTTTGTTGATCGGTACGTTTGCAACTTGAACAACCGTTTAAGTATTATTGCTGGGCAAGTTATTACACAACGGTTCATTATACTTGAACACGAGAGTAGGTATTGACCACAGAAAACAGTGATCTACGCAGAAGGGGCATCTATTTCACTCCACATCAACAATTTTCCTTCAGAACTTCATTATTTGCGTTTCTTTTCGCCGTTTTAGTTACTGTTTGCCATCGACAGAATTATTTTAGCAATATTTAACTCGTGATTTAGGTAGGTACCTAGTAACGAGTAGGTACGGGGTTAGGTGCGATCTACATAATATGTATAGAATAGTACATATTATATTATGTAGACGGGTTATCTCTACAGAGAGCTGTGATCTGTGACAAAAGGGTATTCTGTACAAAATAATAAACCGTTGTGCAGGGATTTGCAGCGTTTTATTGTTGGGTAGAGAATAGTAAACCAAAATGAAGTTTAAGATATTAAAACCCAAAAATTCTAAAAACCACAGTTTCAATGGCCTGACTTACCTCTCTGCTGTGCCGTTCGATCAAAGAACATAAAAAAGTGGCGGGGAAATATTATTCAGTTTAACAGAAAGTTACGTTAAGGTACCTATGCCTAACACCTACACTGAATCCCGTAAGTACTAGGAGTTTTAACAAAGCGGATTTCTAGATATTCAACATTATTAATCTAGGTTCCTAGTCGTAATAATGTTGCGTATTAATTCAAATTCAAATTCACTATATTCTGGCAACAAAAGAGTAACAATGTACATGTTATATAGGTACATATACATGAAGAAAAGATTTCTCCCAATATAAATTTAAAAAAATAAAATAAATAAAAAATAAAAAATACTGTATTAAGGATTATAGTTGAATATAAATCACTTTCTTTTCGTTATAAATTCTGGCATCCGTGCTGGAGCCTGGTGGGCACGAAATTAAACTAGATGTTTCGTTGTTGATATAATTATATATACTTAATACTAGCTGTGTACCCGCGCTTCGCAACGGTAGAACAGACACCGCCTTTAGGACAGGCCCCACTCATAACAGTTTTATGATATATATTTAACCCCCCCCCCCGTATCCTATGAACCCTCCCTACCTGGTTAGAAACATTCCTCAACGTTCACACAACAAATTCTCAAAGTTGCACTCCAATTGGTCAAGTAGTTTTGAAATTTCTGTAGAAACCCCCCCCCCCCCCCCTCTCATAACCTGTACCCCCTCCCACTAACATCCTGATTGAAGTACCACTTGAATGTACTCGTCGAGCTGAATCCAGAATCTAATTACAATCGGATTTACGTCCAACCGTTCAAAGTTATTGTAAGCATAAACGTCCTCATAGAAGTGATTATAACACGTTTTTTAGTAGTATTTCATTCATAGCGTTTCAACGGATGGACAGATTCAAATGCGGATTTTTCATAAACCTTCCCAGATAAATTCTGCGTCAAATGGTACCAGCCGCAACTTTCTACGTTCAGCCGTTCTCAATTGATGCCGAGACAAACAAACAAACAGACAAACAGACACTGTTTTATTATATGTATAGATTGCAGACCAGTTATCCCCAATAAATGGGCAAAACGCGAAGAAGTCGAATTTAAATTGATCTCCTAAATAAGATCGGCTGAATACAAGTTTGGTTTAATAGATTCTGTACCAATTAAAAATTAAAAATGATCGAAAGTGAAGTGCAGTGTTTCAAAAAATGTTGACAAGGATCGTTCACCTGTTGAGCTGAAGTATGCAGAACACGCAAAAAGTATTGAAAAAGGCGTCGCGTCCGGCGGGAGACTGGACACTAAGAAAATCTCCGAGGGCTTGGAGATAAATATAAAGGAGGAACCTCCTTATCTTCTGATTACGTTCACACTGTTAACCGTTGCTCACTGATTCTGTTTGCCCCACTCCTTTTTACCAATCTGTCGATCCAAAATCGGGCATTGCCTTGGTTTTTGGTGCTGTTTGTTTAAGATACCGGGAGTCAATGTTTATATCGATATGTCAAAAGCTGTCAATATACCGCAGGCTCGTCCTGATCGTTTTCGAGAGGATTTTTCGGGTACCCTCTGGATTCACACGGAATGGTATGATTTATTGTTTGCCCTCCTCACCTTCACCTGTTGGTATGTGTAGGTGGTAAGAAAACTGCAGGAGCCTTCAACCAGCAGTTGGATTTTTAGGTGCCTACCTACGTTAAACGTTATTTGGCGTACAGCTGCAGCACTCATTATCACACGTACCTACTTGTATCACTTACTGAATTCATTTGTTTCTTTGTTATTGCCAACGACGTGATACCTGAGAGGTCCGATGCGATCCAAGTAGATGCGTAATTATTTAGTTCGCAATCCAAAGCAACTAAACAGGTTTTGATCCTAGGTATGAACTTGTTTGCGAAATGAACACAAGTTACAGAAGGGTACCAACTTGACAGGTGGCGATTCACGCAGGATGGCATACCGACGATATGAAGATATAAACAACTAATTAATTGTTTGCTTCCTCACTAACAAAGGTAGGAGGAGCCTTGGATTCGTGATTGAGTAAAAAAAATTTATGTCCTCCAAAATGAAAATTTCCACTACCATTTTGCGTTTCAGACATCGAGGATTTGGTTCCGTGTCTGTCTGTGGTAATTCCTTGTAACGCCCATAACTACCCGAAATAATGATCAACATGGGCTGAAATTTGGAGGGTAGGTGCGGGTTGGGTCACAGACGGTCCCGTACTAAAATCATTGAAAAAGTGCAGTAATTTTCGTCTGCGCATGCGCAAACGTGAAATACTTGAAACGCTCATAACTATCCTAAATGTCGTTGAAATGAGTTCAAACTTGGAGGATCGATCAGGAATAATACTTTGGTAGTCCCAAATAAATTTAATTTGAATCGTAATGTAACTTTCCTCTGCGCATGCGCGAATATGAAATGTTGACCATTTCCTTGTAACGCTTCTAACTGTGCGAAAAATTGTTGTAGAGAGCTGAAATTATGAGGGTACACGCGGGTTGGATCGCAGATAATCCCACTTCAGAATCATGAAAATCGTTTCGTCTGCGCATGCGCAAACGTGAAATACTTGAAACGCCCATAACTACCTTAAATATCGTTGAAATGAGTTCAGATTTGGAGGGGTCGATCAGAAATAATACTTTGATAGTTCCAAATAAATTTAATTGGAATCGAAATGTAACTTTCGTCTGCACATGCGCGAACATGAAATGTTGACCATTTCCTTGTAACGCCTCTAACTGTGCGAAAAATAGTCGTAGAGAGCTGCAATTTTGAGGGTACACGCGGGTTGGATCGCAGATGGTCCCGTATAAAATAGAACCTACTCAACTATTCTATACGTTCATGTGATTCAAAAATGAGGAAGCTGTGCTGCCTACTCGAATTGGCAGACGTTTTTTTTTTTCACTTTCTGTAGTGAGTTTGTTTGTATCTGTTTGTTTGTATCAGAGAGATACAAATTTGTTTGTATCTCTCTGTAAAGCCCTCCAGGGGTCTCCCCTTACAAAAACTGGGTGTGTTTGAAATAACTCAACTTTGGGTTACCATAACTTGCAATATTGCTAACTAACATTGAAATTAAGTGCAATAAGCGATACCTGCAGCTAATGAAACTGTTGAAAAACATTAGTTTTCCAGTAGGATCAAACATTTCAATACCGGCAATTCTTCACTACCTAAGTACCTCTACTGGGTTTTCCACTTTGCCAGATTATTTTCACTTTTCGATAAACAAATAATGCAGGTACTTACGATCACTCGAATATTCACATGCCCCTACAAAAAATTAAAAACCTGCCATTCCAATATATCTGTTATTTCATGACGTAGGTACCGCGGGCATTCTTTTGCGTACAACACGTTGACAAACGGGCTCGTGAGTACAGCTACTTGCCTAGTAAATATTGACCTAATACTTGAAATATATATTTATTTTTTATGGATAAAAGCCCACGATTTGGTAATTAATTATAAGAAACGCAGAACTCATTCGAATTCACCTTGACGTTAAATATAGAAGTTTAATATTTCTGTAAATTCGTTTATAATATGGTATGGACCTACTAACCGATTTTCTGTGATCCCGAGTAAACAAGAAAATTCCTCTTCCACCAGGAACTGACGACGTGTGAACCCCGGGTCAAGTTCGCCGTTTCATAACTGCCAGTTTATCTGCTGCGAACGCTATCGGCTCGCCCTCGACCATGAATTTTTCGACGTTTTTCTATGGGGAAAAATATCGCCGACCTTTGCAAAGGAACAACCTTCAGCGTCACCAACAAATTCCACTGTTAGCGCTGAAATTTTGCTTGGGTGGAAATCAACAAATCCGTACTCCCCGACATACCTCTTTATTATACCCATATCACTATTGCTTCCTCACTACCAAAGGTAGGGAGGCCTTGGATTCGTGATTGAGTTTAAAAAAATTTGTCCTCCAAAATGAAAATTTCCACTACCTATTTTGCGTTTCAGACATCAGGGAACATTTTTGGTTCCGTGTCTGTCTGTATGTCTGTGGTAATTCCTTCTAATGCCCATAACTACCCAAAATAATGGGTGAAATGGGCTGAAATTTGGAGGGTAGGTGCGGGCTGGGTCACAGATGGTACCATACCAAAATCATTGAAAAAGTACTGTAACTTTCGTCTGCGCATGCGCAAACGTGAAATACTTGGGACGCCCATAACTGCCCTATATATCGTTGAAATGAGTTCACACTTGGAGGGTCGATTAGGAATAATACTTTGATAGTTCCTTATGAATTTCATGAAATCGTAACGTAACTTTCGTCTGCGCATGCGCGAACTTGAAATGTTGACTATTCCCTTGTAACGCTTCTAACTACGCGAAAAATAGTCGTACAGAGCTGAAATTTTGAGGGTACACGCGAGTTGGATCGCAGGTGATCCCATACCAAAATCATGAAAAAGTGCGGTAATTTTCGTCTGCGCATGCGCAAACGTGAAATACTTGAAACGCTCTTAACTACCCTAAATGTTGGAATGATTTCAAACTTGGAGGGTCAATCAGGAATAATACTTCGATAGTTCCATATGAAGTTCATTGAATTCGTACGGTAACTTTCGTCTGCGCATGCGCGAACATGAAGTGTTGACTATTTTTTTGTAACGCTTCTAACAACGCGAAACATAGTCGTAGAGAGCTGACATTTTGAGGGTACACGCGGGTTGGATCGTAGATAGTCCCTTATCAAAACGAGCCTACCCAACTATTCTATACGTTCATCATGTGATTCAAATGAGGAAGCTGTACTGCCTACTCCAGTTGGCAGACGTTTTTACAATAAGTAGCAATGCCCGCTAGCTCATATGTGGGAGTAAAGATCACTGAATATATGCTCCCGTTGAATATACACATTTGAAGATTTGAATGGCTGAATATGGTTTGGATGCCTTCTCGCTGACCAGTCCACATCCTCCCAAACTGCCACGTCAACCCGAAATTTACTCGTCCCGTCTGCACTATTTCTGCTTGTCAAGTCCTCACTTATCTATCGAAGTTCTCAACTCTTACAACGAATAAACTATCGAAATTAGGTCAAATCGTGTTTTGATAAAATCAACTTGGGCCACCGATACCTACCTACGTGTTGCCAAAAACAATTTATTTTGGAAAAAATTACTCACATAAATGATTTTTAATTTAGGAATCCAATAATTAGATTATCTTGAGGTAAATTTGATAAATTTGGAAAACATTTTAAATTAGGATGATCCTAAAGAAAAATTTTTCCACTTCATGGAAAAACATTGAATCATGGATATGTTTTTGGGCGCTGTATTTTCGTTCACTAGGTACTTACTTTATGTAGCTGCACGTAGACGACCATATTCGGATCTAACAAATTCCAACATCATCATCATCATTTCATTATTAGAAGGCACATTTTTAGGTGCTACCTTCCAATTCGTTCAATAAAATGGTTTGTGCTCATTCACCAAATGAAATAATATCGCAGAACAACCAACTCGATTTCATACAGCCATGCATGATTATTATCATCAACTTCAGGGCCTTACAGTGCGGTTGGTGTCGAATTCTAAGGATGGAATCTACTTTCATTTTAAAAAACGCTGCAAATCCCTGCACAACGGTTTATTATTTTGTATAGAATACCCTCCTGTTACAGATCACAGCTCTATGTATAGATAACCCGTCTATATAATATGATATGTACTATTCTATTATATACATATTATGTAGATCGCAGACCCTCCGTAGGTTAGTACCTAACCCCGTACTCGTTACTAGGTACCTACCTAAATCACGAGTTAAATGTTGCTAAAATAATTCTGCCGATGACAAACAGTACCTAACAAAAAGAAACACACATAATGAAGTTCTGAAAAGAAATTGTTGATGAGGAGTGAAAAAAGTTGCAAAAGTACCTACCAACAAACTCCAGCCCCTTCTACGTCGATGGTATAATGAACCGTTGTGTAATAATTTACCGTTGAGTAATGATTTACCGTAGTAATAATTTACCCATCAATAATACTTCAACGTTTGTTCAAGTTTCACTACCTACCAACAAACTCCAAAAGAGCCATCATTTTTCAAATTAAATAATATCACAGAACAACCAACTCGACTTCATACTCCGCAAATATACCTAATCAGGTGATCCCTACCAATGATTGGCCGTATTCACAAATTCCTATTGTGGGCGCGTCTCTGGTTACGAGATTTGGTTTGAATTGTATACAATTTCATTCACACTGGAGTCGAAAATGCCTGTCGGTGCAAACTTCGGGGCCTTACTGTGAACGGAACGGCTGGACGTACGATGCTCCGGATGGTCTTAAAAAACTCGCAAGTTCAAGAACTATTTAAAACCGTAAAAATATTTACGTAAAAAAAATAGTATAGGCGTTTTGAAAATTTCAACCCCTATTTTGAACCCCTTAGAGATGACTCACAGTAACGTCGAGCTTCGAGGACCAACTAGACGCCGAACGGAACCTATAACCCGAATTTCATCAATTTTTTTTCATGGTAACTAAGAAAAGTGGCCCGTACGGCGTACGGCGTACGGCGGACAGACAGAAATATTTTTATTGCAGTTTTGGATTCTACATACCTTGAAACGTAAACCATCAAATTTTGAGGGGGGGGTAAGAATTTTTTTTTTTCATGCTCGATTCCAATGGTTCATTATTGAAAATAATAAACCAAAATAATATAACTAACTGCGCATACCCCATTGTTTAGTATAATCCGTAGATGTGGAGATAGTTTCATTATTGTTTCGCTGGGTATTGTCGGTAACTACACACGCACATCTCCAAATTGTTTATCGGTTGCAGCGTTGCATTTTTTTCGGTCGCAAATTTTAGAATGACCCCCCAGGGCAAAAACATATCCATGTTAAAAAAAGTTAAAACAAATTTAGATAGATACTCTTATGAAATACCGTTAGCAAAATCCGTTTAGTTGCTTACAATATAACTTAGCTACCTACACCAGACAAGAGGTCTCGTACACACCAGCTAACTCTTCACGTCTTCAATAATTTTGTTCAGTAAACTCAAGTTTCAACTAAATTTTCACTAAAAAAGTCACTGAACAAAACCACTGCGCTTGCGTTTGAATAACTAATGTTATAAAATAGGATTTGCGGAGAAAAAACATGTATAGAGGATTACTCTAGTCAGTCCTCAAGATTCAGTGGAAAACGTAAAACGAGATGTTTTGAGGATTTTGGTCATTTGCGTGATTTGAGTTCACTAGTGGTCATGTAATGAGGTGACATCGGAAATAGTATAACTCCATTGCTTTCTTATGAAATAAAAGAGTACCTTACGTATTAATCCCTTAAATTCTTAGCTAAAATAACCAAAATGTGGCTGATATTATTATGGAGAAGTTTTCACTATAGGCTTCCTGAATTTTTGGATCACGGAAACGTACAAAGTTGGTAGGTATCAAAAAATGTCGTAAAAATGCACAATGCCCCGAGAATTATTCTTTTCATCCGACAGCAATAGGTACTGGCATTACGTGAACTAATTAAACTCGAACAATAAATGTGACTTGAATCCAAAATAACACTAGGTACCTACCTAAGTGTTCAAATTTTCAATTTGAACAGGCTTCTAAAAATACAGAATACCTACTCCTACCTATGAGAATACAGAATACCTACTCGAAATACCTACAAAAATGAGTACATTTTGACTAAATTCAACTCGAAAAAAGTTCCAGTCATGAAACATGACCTAATGAGCGAAACTTCAAAGTAAGGGACTGTTAGGTATATTGAAAAACTCAATTCAACTTATTATTTTTGTGCCCTAGAAATAATAATTTCTGGTTTAAACTCACTATCCCATAACGACAACGGTTTTCAGCGAGTTTTTATTAGCGAAATTAATTATAGTTACCTACGTATGCAGTGACATGCATCGATGATACCGCTGAAATACCTTCGTACTTTATTAACATCCACTAACCCCAAAAATATATGCGTTTCCATTCGTAATAAAGTACCTATGCACCATTCTCGTTTTCGGTCTGAAATTTAAAACCTTTTAGTTTCCAGTGTATTCTTCCAAATATTTATTGCCATTTACCCAAAAATTCGGGCCTCAGTGCCCGCCAAATATTTTTTAATAAAACCATTCTCATGACGTTGCTGTGAGAATCCTCTTTTCTAAATACCCAATGGCTTCTTGGCTACGATGATCAGTGGAACGGAAGGAACTCACTTGAATTATTGAAGTTCAATGCAATCAAACTGGAAATACTGCACGGTTCAACACTATCGCTCACAGTGCACGTCAAAGCGAATTCAAACCCGAATGACACAGCAGTACAAAGGGGCGCTATCGTATGAAAATCCACCTCTTGTCGCTCCCAAATCGAACAGAGGGATTTCCACCTTCCACCGAGGCAACGAGATGAATTTCAATTCTTATTTGCTAATTTCACTTTCTATCGGTTTTGGTTTCCGCCATAAATTAACAAACAATGCCTCTTTGAAAATCAGGTAGCCACCCTTGAATGGTTTCCCTACTTTCAACGGCTCTGGGGCTACCTTACAATGTGGGTGTAAGTTCCTCAATGTGAATGAGGCCAACCGGAGGCTTGAACAGACACATAGCTAGGCCGGTTATAATTTTATGTTCATCGACTTTCATTCAAAATCTACACATCTCCAAAATCTACTTGGCGATAGATAAGATAAGAATTTATTGGCAAAAACACAATGCGATGTACAAATATCAAGGCACCAAGACATGAAGAGATGTAAGCATAGTATGACATCCGGAAGCCTTTAAAAAAAGGACATGATTAGCCCACCAAGGCAAATTCAAAGAACTTGGGTCCCCTGGTGTAGTCTTGCATACAGTAATACTATCCATATAATAATCGTACGTATGTAACAATATTTTAATCGTCATTTATTAATTTTTTTTTAATTTAAGCGTATTCGCACCCATACGAATTAGCTCTACAAAAAACTAATACTTACATGAAATTTTAATTGAACGTTTCTTTCAATTAGTTGTACCGCGAAATTCAGACAGAATAAATTCGTCAGTGTCCGGGATTTTTGGGTTGCACGTGCCCTGCCTCGCCTCGTCTCCTCCCACGCTGGACATTTTGGCTTATTATTCTGTGAATAACACACCTATGTATTCGCTCAGCAAAAAAATTTTAGAACACCTCAAAATTTTTTCTTTTACGTTTCAAGGTGCGTAGATTCCAAAAATGCAATGTCCGTCCGCCGTCCGCCGTATCACCCTTATCTATCTTTAGTTTCGGTATAAAAAATTCTTTCTTTCGCGCACAGGCTCCATTTGGGCCCTGGTTGTGTCCCGGAACTTGCAGCCCGATCGAAATATACCCAGGGGTGTTATGGGTGAAAAGTGGGTGTACAATGATTGTAAAAACGCTGCACAGTCCTTGTCACGTGGGTTTATTATTCTACTGGACATACCCACAGAGATGCTGGAAATACATTTATTGTTTCTTTCATGTGAAATTATTGAAATAGCTATTGTTGATGGTTTCCACAAATTTTGGCCCCCAAAAACACGAAAAAAGCTCCTATTTTTGACAAATTATCTTTGATCATTGATAGTGCCATTAGTTGTCTTGATTCACCTGTTGAAACTTATTCTAGTGTTATTATACAAGTTTATGGTAATTTCGGACAATTTCCAAGGTTTCTGACTCATGAAAACTGAATTTTGGAAGCTGAACCTTCGGTACCACCTCAATTATCACTCTTTGGTCACAGTCAACTTCATATTCAGTCTTCTCGCCGTAAAAAACATGGAAAACGATACCTTACAAGCTCATGTCACTAAAACACCGATAAAACCCATTTTTTCCATCCCCAATTTTTCACCCATAACACCCTTGGGTATATTCCGATCGGGCTGCAAAGTTTCGGGAAACAACTAGGGCCCAAATGGAGCATGTGTGCGAAAGAACGAATTTTTTAGACCGTAATTGATACGGCGGACGGCAGACGGACATTGCATTTTTGGAATCTACGCACCTAGAAACGCAAAAGAAGAAATTTGGGGGGGGTTATAAAAAAATTTTTTATTCACAGAATAACAAACCAAAATGGAGTTTTTAGGTGTTTTACATGAGCTTGTGATGTATCGTTTTTCTTGTTGTTTTAGGGCGAGGAAACCGAATATGAAGTTGATTTTGACCTAAGTGCGAAGAGTTCAAAGTTTCAGCCATAATTGACTTTACATTTTGGTCTAAAATCGTCGTTATTTCGCACACAGGCTGTGCGAAAGTTGTGCTCCAAAGCTTGGCAGCCCGATCGTCATACACCCAGAGGTGTTATGAGTGAAAAATTGGTGCAATTCGGCTTCTTCGTAAAGTCATTGTAGACTTCGGCTTGTGAGATACCCTTTCCCATATTTTTTTTTTTTTTTTTTTAGGGTGAGGACACCGAATGTGAAGTCGATTTTAACCAAATAGTGGAAAATTGAGGTTCTAACAAAGTGTCAGACAATTATACTGGCACAATTAGACAATGGCATTGTCAATGATCAACGATTATTTGTCAAAAATAGGAGCCTAATTCGAGTTGTTGCGGGCCAAAATTGGTGGAAACCATAAAAAAAAATAGCCACATATTTCAATTACTGCACATGAAAGAAACGATAAATGAACAGCCAACATTTCTGTAGGTACGAGTATGTCCAATAGAATAATAAACCCGTGTGACAAGGACTTCGCAGCTTTAGTCGGTGCAGAGGTTTTAAATGAGTTTTGCTAGTGCTCCCCCATACTGTAATACTGTACTTGATTAAAGAGAAAGCCAAACCATAGTAAGCAACGTAATTGATTTCTAGTTAAAAAATTACACGAAACATCTTGCGGAGCTTACTTATCATCATCATGGTCTTCGAAACTGAATTATCGTCAAAAATAATTCCTAAATATTTACAATTTTCACTGAAAGGCAAGGAGATACAATTACAGTCTAATCTTTGATTTGTACGGTTATGATACTTGTCCTTTATCGAGAGGCACAACATTTTTTTATGTGGAAAAACGAATCACTGATGTTTTACCAATATTCAATCTTAGGAGGTTCAAATCAAACCATTTTCGAACCAATACCAGCTCGGAACCTGCCAATCATCATAATTTTCGTGCCAGAAAACTAGATTGTGTAGGTAAGTATATGAAAAAGACTATAATAAGAATTTTAAAAAACTAGAGATATAAATCAGATTTATTCATACAAAACAAGAATAATTAGGTACCTAACATAATACATGGATATGTACCTAACCTATAATTTTCTATGAAATAGACAAGTGATCTTGAAACATTTATTAGATAAATGCATACATACCTATACAAGTGGGCATGGAGACAAAATACTGCCTCATAGTTTTCTGTCACTCTTGTTAGTTAGGTACCTAACTTCTACTGTAGGCTCTAACAGAACATCGAATCTATTTAAACTAACCTGATTTATTATAATTAAAATGTACCTTGGTACTTGATTCAGTTATATATGCTCTACCTATATCCTATATTGCCTTATTCATTTCATATTATAGTGATTGCCCCATTCGTGTCTTATGAATCTAGTTTCGAAGATAAGTGTAAGTATAACATAATATAGATATCTACATACTATAATAATAATAAACATAACATAACGTAGTAAGTATTACGAGCGATTATTATTATTATGGCACCCACATCATCAAATAGTTTTAGTAAGGAAAACAATAATGAACAGTAGAAATAACAAGTCAAACCGTGAAGTAACAATAAATTTATTGAAAAGTTTATGTTTTGTTTATCCAACAGAGGAACCTATGAATTTATGTAACTTGAATATTGTTTTATCCAGGTACATTTCCTTGCAAACCGAAATCTTCTCATAACGGTGTTATCTTTTGTTTTATTTTCCTTCGTGGATGTGCTCACGTGCAATAATTTTCATCTTCCAACTCAGAATGATGAGTCAATATTAATGTTAAGGCCAATCGGCCACTCATCCGCAGATAACTGGGTTCATTCGGGCGCCTTCTGTCCTCCGATCAAGTGACGGCTATCTTTACGAATGAAAAAAAATAGACCGACCTCAACTCACGCTGTAATAATATTATTTAAACAAAAATAAATAAAAAAACTGATTTATTGAAAGGTTGTCTATTTCCACCCGTACACAAAAAATATTGTTTATACCGGTTTCGGTCATCAAACCATCGTCAGAAACAAACGATAACTGAAGGCACACTGGAGAGAGGTGAGCTCGTATAGGTAGTCCCAGAAAGTGTAAGGTGGTCGATTGGGATTGGTTGTGAAGGTGAAAGGAGGAGGGAGCAGAGTGAAAGGGGGTCGATTCTGATTGGCTGTGGAAGGGAAAGGCAAAAAGTGAAAGGAAGGTAGGGCGGAAGGGGGGGAGGGGGAGGGCAAGCTGTTAAGAAATGAACGCAATAATGTAGACAAATTTGAAGGAATTAGATCTTTCAAAGATTCATTGTTACATGTTTCAATTACTACAATATTCAATTATTACATCTTTCAAAGACTCGTTACATTTTTCAGTTACTACATTATTCAGTTGCTGCATCTTTCAAAGACATCCTATCTATCACTCTTAATAATTTCGAATTTTTCAGGTACATCCAACATGCTCCCTTTTGAACAGAAATGAAGATGTTCAACAAACTGTCTGTCTGTAATATCAGAAATTGAAGCTATGACTGGATTCATTCAAGTGACGTGCAAAGGCCGAATCACCCTTATTAACCCTGAAATCCATGATCCTTTATCCTTTCTCTAAACTTCATACCAGTTTGACCACAACAGTAAAGTCCATAAGTACACTTCTTAATTTATTCACAACACTTTTATCTTGAACATTAATTTTATCTTTAACACTGAACCTAATGAAGATCTGAAATTATTTTTAGTTTTATATCCTACTTTGAACCCTTTAAAAGTCAATATTTTACCAGTTTTTGGTTTATTATTTTCAATAATGAACCATTGGAATCGAGCATGAAAAAAAATTCTTACCCCCCCTCAAAATTTGATGGTTTACGTTTCAAGGTATGTAGAATCCAAAACTGCAATAAAAATATTTCTGTCTGTCCGCCGTACGCCGTACGCCGTACGGGCCACTTTTCTTAGTTACCATGAAAAAAAATTGATGAAATTCGGGTTATAGGTTCCGTTCGGCGTCTAGTTGGTCCTCGAAGCTCGACGTTACTGTGAGTCATCTCTAAGGGGTTCAAAATAGGGGTTGAAATTTTCAAAACGCCTATACCATTTTTTTACGTGAATATTTTTACGGTTTTAAATAGTTCTTGAACTTGCGAGTTTTTTAAGACCATCCGGAGCATCGTACGTCCAGCCGTTCGTTCACAGTAAGGCCCCGAAGTTTGCACCGACAGGCATTTTCGACTCCAGTGTGAATGAAATTGTATACAATTCAAACCAAATCTCGTAACCAGAGACGCGCCCACAATAGTAATTTGTGAATACGGCCAATCATTGCTAGGGATCACCTGATTATATTGGCGGAGTATGAAGTCGAGTTGGTTGTTCTGTGATATTATTTCGCTTGAAAAATGATGGCTCTTTTGGAGTTTGTTGGTAGGTAGTGAAACTTGAACAAACGTTGAAGTATTATTGATGGGTAAATTATTACTACGGTAAATCATTACTCAACGGTAAATTGTTACACAACGGTTCATTATACCATCTACGTAGAAGGGGCTGGAGTTTGTTGGTAGGTACTTTTGCAACTTTTTTCACTCCTCATCAACAATTTCTTTTCAGAACTTCATTATGTGTGTTTCTTTTTGTTAGGTACTGTTTGTCATCGGCAGAATTATTTTAGCAACATTTAACTCGTGATTTAGGTAGGTACCTAGTAACGAGTACGGGGTTAGGTACTAACCTACGGAGGGTCTGCGATCTACATAATATGCATAGAATAGTACATATTATATTATATAGACGGGTTATCTATACATAGAGCTGTGATCTGTAACAGAAGGGTATTCTATACAAAATAATAAACCGTTGTGCAGGGATTTGCAGCGTTTTTCACAAATTTTCCCATGCACGGCGTATTGATCCAAATCTTTTCTTCAGTCGCAGCTTTCCTAACTAGATTTGAAACTCCTTCACTAAAATTTGTCCTAAGAACCCTAATCCATATTGTATCAAAGAGAGCTCTGTCATATCCATTTCTCGCCGCTATACTATTGATACCGGGCTAACTTTTCTTTTTGTTAAATTCTGTTCACTCATTGGTACAGATAAAGCTCCGTTAATCATACTACGGGAAGCAGCATGTTTGTGGACTGCTCGACGATTTGAAATACTATGAATGGTAATATCGCTACAAGTATATTTCCTATATATGGAAAACTCATGTTTTCCATTATTCAGCGAAATGGAAAGATCAGAAAAGCAAGCAGTATATTTTGTGTCCCTATGAGTAGAAGAAGACAACCTTTCAATAACTCCCGTTTTTGATGTTTGAAACGGGGTTTGCGCGAGTTGATTTAGTTCGTGCTGTAATAATGAATCATCATTAATTATTAATTAATTATCAGTAATTAATTAATAAATAATGGGTAATAGTTAATTAATTAAAACTAGGTTCGTCCATTCTAATCGAAAAATCGAAAAATTCGGTAGGCAAGTATTCGATTATTACTACTACAGACTGAAACTTATAACGCCATCAAGGAGAAGGATTTCAAAACTACCTCACTTCAACATTACTTACAAAGTTAGATGACGCTGACAAATCATATGCTGTAAAATATTAAGTTGACACCTCTCCCCTTTTGGTTTATTATTCGCTCAGCAAAAATTTTTATAACACCCCCTCAAAATTTTTTCTTTTCCGTTTCAAGGTATGCGTAGATTCCAAAAATGCAATGTCCGTCCGCCGTACCACGTGTACCGGCTTCATTTTCGGTCTAAAATATTCGTCCTTTCGCACACATGCTCTATTTGGGCCCTAGTTGTGTCCCGAAACTTTGCAGCCCGATCGGAATCTACCCACGGGTGTTCTGAGTGAAAATGTGTATAAAAAACTCGGCGCTCCGCGCCTCGCCAGGGGGCAAGCCCCCTGGACCCCCGGTTGCCTCTATTTACATACTTCGGACGAAATTATAGAAACACAGAATGTGTTTTAGCTCACCCGTTTCACATAAACCGCAACTCAGCTATTCCGAGGCCTGGGCAGCGTCAAGTTAAAGTCCCAAGGTGCCCACATACCGAATTACAGCTTCGTAGAGTGAATAGCATAGAAATTAGCTTTAGGAGCAACTCAGCTGGTCCCGGGCCTGGGCAGTGTCAAATTAAAGTCCTAAGGAGCCCACATACCAAATTACAGCTTCGTAGAGTGAATAGCATAGAAATTAGCTTTAGGAGCCACTCAGCTGATCCGGGGCCTGGGCAGTGTCAAGTTACAATCCTAAGGTGCCCACATACCAAATTATAGCTTCGTAGAGTCAATAGCATAGAAATTAGCTTTAGGAGCCACTCAGCTGATCCGGGGCCTGGGCAGTGTCAAGTTGAAGTCCTAAGGTAACCACACACCAAATTACAGCTTCGTAGAGTGAATAGCATAGAAATTAGCTTTAGGAGCCACTCAGCTGATCCGGGGCCTGGGCAGTGTCAAGTGAAAGTCCTAAGGTGCCCACATACCAAATTATAGCTTCGTAGAGTCAATAGCATAGAAATTAGCTTTAGGAGCCACTCAGCTGATCCGGGGCCTGGGCAGTGTCAAGTTGAAGTCCTAAGGTGCCCACACACCAAATTACAGCTTCGTAGAGTCAATAGCATAGAAATTAGCTTTAGGAGCCACTCAGCTGATCCCGGGCCTGGGCAGTGTCAAATTAAAGTCCTAAGGTGCCCACAAACCAAATTATAGCTTCGTAGAGTCAATAGCATAGAAATTAGCTTTAGGAGCCACTCAGCTGATCCGGGGCCTGGGCAGTGTCAAGTTAAAGTCCTAAGGTGCCCACATACCAAATTATAGCTTCGTAGAGTCAATAGCATAGAAATTAGCTTTAGGAGCCACTCAGCTGATCCGGTGCCTGGGCAGTGTCAAGTTGAAGTCCTAAGGTGCCCACACACCAAATTACAGCTTCGTAGAGTGAATAGCATAGAAATTAGCTTTAGGAGCCACTCAGCTGATCCGGGGCCGGGGCAGTGTCAAGTTAAAGTCCTAAGGTGCCCACATACCAAATTATAGCTTCGTAGAGTCAATAGCATAGAAATTAGCTTTAGGAGCAACTCAGCTGATCCGGGGCCTGGGCAGTGTCAAGTTGAAGTCCTAAGGTGCCCACACACCAAATTACAGCTTCGTAGAGTCAATAGCATAGAAATTAGCTTTAGGAGCCACTCAGCTGATCCGGGGCCTGGGCAGTGTCAAGTTGAAGTCCTAAGGAGCCCACATACCAAATTACAGCTTTGTAGAGTGGATATCATAGAAATTAGCTTTAGGAGCAACTCAGCTGATCCGGGGCCTGGGCAGTGTCAAGTTGAAGTCCTAAGGAGCCCACATACCAAATTACAGCTTTGTAGAGTGAATAGCATAGAAATTAGCTTTAGGAGCCACTCAGCTGATCCGGGGCCTGGGCAGTGTCAAGTTGAAGTCCTAAGGAGCCCACATACCAAATTACAGCTTCGTAGAGTGAATAGCATAGAAATTAGCTTTAGGAGCCACTCAGCTGATCCGGGGCCTGGGCAGTGTCAAGTTGAAGTCCCAAGGTGCCCACACACCAAATTACAGCTTCGTAGAGTGAATAGCATAGAAATTAGCTTTAGGAGCCACTCAGCTGATCCGGGGCCTGGGCAGTGTCAAGTTAAAGTCCCAAGGTGCCCACATACCAAATTACAGCTTCGTAGAGTGAATAGCATAGAAATTAGCTTTAGGAGCCACTCAGCTGATCCGGGGCCTGGGCAGTGTCAAGTTAAAGTCCCAAGGTGCCCACATACCAAATTACAGCTTCGTAGAGTGAATAGCATAGAAATTAGCTTTAGGAGCCACTCAGCTGATCCGGGGCCTGGGCAGTGTCAAGTTAAAGTCCTAAGGTGCCCACATACCGAATTACAGCTTCGTAGAGTGAATATCATAGAAATTAGCTTTAGGAGCCACTCAGCTGATCCGGGGCCTGGGCAGTGTCAAGTTAAAGTCCTAAGGAGCCCACATACCAAATTACAGCTTCGTAGAGTGAATAGCATAGAAATTAGCTTTAGGAGCCACTCAGCTGATCCGGGGCCTGGGCAGTGTCAAGTTAAAGTCCCAAGGTGCCCACATACTAAATTACAGCTTCGTAGAGTGAATAGCATAGAAATTAGCTTTAGGAGCCACTCAGCTGATCCGGGGCCTGGGCAGCGTCAAGTTAAAGTCCCAAGGTGCCCACATACCGAATTACAGCTTCGTAGAGTGAATATCATAGAAATTAGCTTTAGGAGCCACTCAGCTGATCCGGGGCCTGGGCAGTGTCAAGTTAAAGTCCTAAGGAGCCCACATACCAAATTACAGCTTCGTAGAGTGAATAGCATAGAAATTAGCTTTAGGAGCCACTCAGCTGATCCCGGGCCTGGGCAGTGTCAAATTAAAGTCCTAAGGTGCCCACATACCAAATTACAGCTTCGTAGAGTGAATAGCATAGAAATTAGCTTTAGGAGCCACTCAGCTGATCCGGGGCCTGGGCAGTGTCAAGTTGAAGTCCTAAGGTGCCCACACACCAAATTACAGCTTCGTAGAGTGAATAGCATAGAAATTAGCTTTAGGAGCCACTCAGCTGATCCCGGGCCTGGGCAGTGTCAAGTTGAAGTCCTAAGGTGCCCACACACCAAATTACAGCTTCGTAGAGTGAATAGCATAGAAATTAGCTTTAGGAGCCACTTTATAAAATACGCGCTACTTTTGTCTCACAATTTGGTCTCACTATTTGGTCTCACAATTTGGTCTCACAATTTACTGTCACTATTTGGTCTCACTTTTTCCTGTCGTTTTTCGGCGGGGGGGTCCCATCGTTAAACACATTCTGTGTTAAAACGCTGCAAAGTCCTTGTCACATTGGTTTATTATTCTATTGGACATACCTGTTCATCATTTATTGTTTCTTTCATATAAAATAATTGAAATAGCTATTTCTGGTGGTTACCACAAATTTCGGCCCCCAAAACTTGAATTAGGTACGCTCTTTTTTTTCCCCCCACATTATCTTTGATCATTGGTAGTGCCATTTAATCGTCTTGATCCACGTGTTGACACTTTTTCTGGTCTTATTCTACTAATTGATTGTGATTTCAGACGATTTCGCAGGTTTTTGACTCATAAAAAATCAATTTTGGGAGCTGAACATCTGGTACAACCTCAATTTTCCACTCTTTGGTCAAAATCGACTTCATATTCGGTCTTCTCGCCCCCCAAAACATGGAATAAGATACCTCAAAAGCTCATGTTACTAACATGTTATTAAAACACAAAAAGTACCTATTGGTTTATTATTCTGTGAATAATACACCTATGTATTCGCTTGGCAAAAAAATTTTATAACACCCCCTCAAAATTTTTTCTTTTCCGTTTCAAGGTGCGTAGATTCCAAAAATGCAATGTCCGTCCGCCGTCCGCCGTACGCCGTATCACGTGTACAGGCTTCATTTTCGGTCTAAAAAAGTCGTTCTTTCGCATACATGCTCCATTTGGGCCGTAGTTGTGTCCCGAAACTTTTCAGCCCGATCGGAATATACCCAGGGGTGTTATGAGTGAAAATGTGTATAAAAATAGGTACTTTTTGCGTTTTAGCAACATGTTAGTAACATGAGCTTTTGAGGTATCTTTTTCCATGTTTTTGAGGACGAGAAGACCGAATATGAAGTCGATTTTGACCAAAGACGCGGAAATTGAGGTTTTACCAAAGGTTCAGCTCCCAAAATTGGTTTTTTATGAGTCAAAAACCTGGAAAACTGTCTGAAATCACCATCAATGTGTACAATAACATTGGAAAAAGTGTAAACAGGTAAACCAAGACCATTAAATGCCACTACCAATGATCAAAGATGATCTTAAAAAAAAAAAAAGCGTACCACCTATTTCATGTTTTGGGGGCCAAAATTTGTGGAAATCATCATAAATAGCTATTTCAATCATTCCACATGAAAGAAACAATACATTTAACAGCCAACAAAAATCTCTAGAACTCCAATAGAATAATAAACCCATGTGACAAGGACTGCAGCGTTTTTGGAATCTACGCACCTTGAAACGGAAAAGAAAAAAGTGTTGAGGGGGTGTTATAAAAATTTTTTGCTGAGCGAATACATAGGTGTATTATTCACAGAATAATAAACCAATAGGTACTTTTTGTGTTTTAATAACATGTTAGTAACATGAGCTTTTGAGGTATCTTTTTCCATGTTTTGGGGGACGAGAAGACCGAATATGAAGTCGATTTTGACCAAAGAGTGGAAAATTGAGGTTCTACCAAATCTTCAGCTCCCAAAATTGATTTTTTATGAGTCAAAAATCTGGAAAATCCTCTGAAATCACCATCAATTTGTATAATAACAGTAGAAAAAGTGCCAACACGTGGACCAAGACGATTAAATGACACTACCAGTAATCAAAGATAATATGGAAAAAAAAGAAGAAAAAAAAGGAGCGTACCTAATTCAAGTTTTGGGGGCCAAAATTGGTGAAATCCATCAGAAATAGCTAGGTATTTCAATTATTTCACATGAAATAAACAATAAATAAACAGCCAACATTTCTGTAGGTATGTCCAATAGAACAATAAACCCATGTGACAAGGACTTTGCAGCGTTTTTCTGCTCTCGCGTACGTTTACAAGTTTACCTAGTGGAAATAAATTCCTGTCTTTCCAAAACTTTCTCATATACATGAAGCCATGTTTCCAGCTTTTGTTCCGGTGCGTACCTACAAAACTCATTGCTACCAACTTGGTAGTAATACATGTACAAATGTGTAGGTAGGTACATGACGCACACCAAGCAGAACCTCCTTTCTTATTACAGGATCCTTCTTTATGTTCTTTTAGTTTGTTTGCAAATTACTTGACTTGGGAGAGATGACGTAACTATTCCCTTTCTGTCATATTTCAGAAGAGATGTTTCAAGGAAATAACCGTGCTATTCTTAGTGTTTCAACGCAATTTGAAATCACCAGGAAGTATGCATGAAAAAATACAAACCCACTCACCATTTCTGCCACGAATCACTAACTATAAACGAGCTGAAAACAATGTGGTAAACGTCCAACCCTTTTCAAGGAAAAAAACGCTGCAAAGTCCTTGTCACATGGGTTTATTATTCTACTGGACATACCTAGAGAAATGTTGGCTGTTTATTTATTGTTTATTTCATGTAAAATAATTGAAATACCTATTTCTGGTGGTTTCCACAAATTTTGGCCCCCAAAACTTGAATTAGGTACGCTCCTTTTTTTTTCAAATTATCTTTGATCATTGATTGTACCATTTAATCGTCTTGATCCACGTGTTGACACTTTTTGTAGTGTTATTATACCAATTGATGGTGATTTCAGACGATTTCGCAGGTATTTGACTCATAAAAAATCACTTTTGGGAGCTGAACATCTGGTTCAACCTATCCACGCCTTGGTCAAAATCGACTTCATATTCGGTCTTCTCGTCCCCAAAAACATGAAAAACGATACCTCAAAAGCTCATTATACTACTATGTTACTAAAACACAAAAAGTACCTATTTTCATACACATTTTCACTCATAACACCCCTGGGTATATTCCGATCGGGCTGAAAAGTTTCGGGACACAACTAGGGCCCAAATGGAGCATGTGTGCGAAAGAACGACTTTTTTAGACCGAAAATGAAGCCTGTACACGTGATACGGCGGACGGCGTACGGCGGACGGCGGACGGACATTGCATTTTTGGAATCTACGCACCTTGAAACGGAAAAGAAAAAATTTTGAGGGGGTGTTATAAAAATTTTTTGCTGAGCGAATACATAGGTGTATTATTCACAGAATAATTATAAACCAAAAGCGTCTGTCAATTCGAGTAGGCAGTACAGCTTCCTCTCTTGAATCACATGATCGTATAGAATAGTTGGGTAGGTTCGATTTTATGCGGGACCATCTGCGATCCAACCTGCGTGGACCATCAAAATTTCAGCTCTGTACGATTGTTTTTCGCGTAGTTAGAAGCGTTATAAGGAAATGCTCAACATTTTATGTTCGCGCATGCGCAGACGAAAGTTACCGTACGATTTCAATTAAATTCATTTGGGAGTATCAAAGTATCATTCCTGATCGACCATCTATGTTTGAACTCATTTCAACAATATTAAGGGTAGTTACGGGCGTTTCAAGTATTTTACGTTTGCGCATGCGCAGCCGAAAGTTAGCGTAATTTTCCAATGATTTTGGTATGGGATCGTCTGTGACCCAACCCGCACCTACCCTCCAAATTCCAGCCCGTTTTGACCATTATTTCGGGTAGTTATGGGCGTTACAAGGAATTACCACAGACAGACGCGGAACCAAAAATGTTTCTCGATGTCTGAAACGCAAAATGGAAGTGGAAATTTTCATTTTGGAGG
The DNA here is from genome assembly GCA_954871275.1 of Leptopterna dolabrata. NCBI lineage: Eukaryota > Metazoa > Arthropoda > Insecta > Hemiptera > Miridae > Leptopterna > Leptopterna dolabrata. Next base: position 86,377,218 of record OX940975.1, on the reverse strand, counting down.
ACGTACATTTTTTTTACTCAATCACGAATCCAAGGCTTCCCTACCTCTGGTAGTGAGGAAGCAAAACATGGCTTGAAAGCGCCTAACAAGCAGGTTCCTTTCTTCTCCATTATAGTCTATGTATTGTGTTGTACCAACGTTGAGTGTTCTAAAAAACTGGAAGCTCACACACATCGGTAGTCGTTCAAACCAAATTATGAAAATTACTTTTAATTTGAGAGTTCTCACACGCTTTAAAAGTATAATCACACGACAGATCCTCCGGAGCATTAGTTACAGACCTACGATTTGATGAGTTGGGCAATGCGGTCTCTCAACGGTTCGCCGCATTTACTCTGTAAACGATAAGATTTGATTCCTCGGCCACTTCATCCCACCACTCCTTACCTGTTTTTGAGCCTTGAATTCCAGTTGAATGAGTTTAGTGAGATATTAGTGTTGTAATATCAATTGGTTATTATTAATATTAATATTTTTCTTCTGAATAACAACGACATTGTTGTAGAAGAAGAAGCCTGTACTCTGACCAGCTGCAACACACCCAATCTGAAGTGTCCTTTTATAACTCTGTAGTCGAGTGTTTTTACCAATTTCGACGTTGCAGTAAAAAACTCCTCTCACTTAGGCCCTGTACAGTTTTAAACATATAACGAAGGGAATAATAGAGTAAAAACGCTATAAGTAAGTAAATAACATAGGTACTCATAACTACCTTAAATATCGTTGAAATGAGTTCAAACTTAGAGGGTCGATCAGGAATAATACTTTGATAGTTCCAAATGAATTTCATTAGAATCGTACTGTAACTTTCGTCTGCGCATGCGTGAACAAATGTTGACCATTTCCTTGTAACGCTTCTAACTACGCGGAAAACAGTTGTACATAGCTGAAATTTTGAGGGTCCACGCGGATTAGATCGCAAATGATCTCGTTCCAAAATCATGGAAATCGTTTTGTCTGCGCATGCGCAAACGTGAAATACTTGAACCGCCCGTAACTACTTTAAATATCGTTGAAATGAGCTCAGATTTGGAGGGTCGATCAAGAATAATTCTTTGATAGTTCCATAAGAATTTCATTCGTCTGCGCATGCGCGAACATGAAATATTGACAGTTTCCTTGTAACGCTTCTAACTACATGAAAAATAGTCGTAGAGAGCTGCAATTTTGAGGGTACCCCCTCGTGCGGGTACCCCGCGTGTACCCTCGGGTGGATCGCAGACGGTCCCGTATCAAAACGAACCCACCAACCTACTCAACTATTCTATACGTTCATGTGATTCAAGTGAGGAAGCTGTACTGCCTACTCGAATTGGCAGACTTTTTTTACTGCAACGTCAAATGTTTTTACCAATTTCGACGTTGCAGTAAAAAACTACTCTTACTTAGGCACTGTACAGTTTTAAAAATGTAAAGAAGGGAATAATCGAATACAAACGCTATAAGTAAGTAAATAACAATTGTTAATCGAACATAAGCATTTTTCTACTCTAGAACTAAAATCCTCTAAAAATCTCTTCTCCTAAAAATAAATAAATAAATAAATGAAACTTGCAAAAAGAACAGAGGCTAATATTGGTTGTTTTTCTGAAGACTGTACGTTTGGTTCATCCAGGCCTGGACGACCTGCGACCATCGAGGTGAAACAGAACAAACACACTTCAATTGTTTCATCTCGTGAGGTTTTTCTCTAAAGGCTCTACGGGTGTACAATTTCTTCATATTTGTTCGTCTTTATGAGTTTTCCCTAGTGAAGCCACGAAACAATAAATTTATTATGGTTTACCGAGCATAATGTTTTCTTTCAAGAATGGCCATTCTTTCCACTGAGCGGCAGTTCTATCGTCTACAAGTGTCCATACTTTGTCTATTAAAGCTCGAAGCGGTTCAAAGTAGCTCCAAATATAGCTTTTGGTTTATTATTCTGTGAATAATACACATATATGTACCTAATCGCTCAGCAAAAATTTTTATAAAACCCCTCAAAATTTTTTCTTTTACGTTTCAAGGTGCGTAGATTCCAAAAATACTTTGTCCGCCCGCCGTCCGCCGTATCATGTGTATCGGCTTCATTTTCGGTCAAAAAAATTCGTTCTTTCGCACACATGCTCCATTTGGGCCCTAGTTGTGTCCCGAAACTTTGCAGCCAGATCGGAATATACCTAGGGGTACTTTTTGTGTTTTAGTAGTAACTTGTTAGTAACATGAGCTTTTGAGGTATTGTTTTCCATGTTTTTGGGACGAGAAGACCGAATATGAAGTCAATTTTGACAAAAGAGTAGAAAATTGAGGTTCTAAGGAGCTTTCAGCCTCAAATTTACGTTAAATTTTGGTCTAAAATCGTCGTTTTTCCGCATACAGTTCGGATACCTATTTGGGAACATATTTCGGCCCTACTGTTTGTGCTCCGAAACACAGCAACCCGATCGGAATACACCCAGGGGTGATATGGGAGAAAAATGAGTGTAAAAATAGGGGTTTTCGAGGGATTTTTGAGATTTTAATGAACATGAGCTTGTGAGGTATCGTTTTCCATGTTTTTTATAGGGCGAGAAGAGCGAATATCAGGTTGATTTTGACCGAAGAGTGAAGAATTGAGGTTTTATCGAGGGTTAAGCTCCTCAAATTCATTTTTTGTGAGTCAAAAACATGGAAAATTGTCTGAAATCACCATAAATTGGTGGAAACCTTCACTAATACCTATTTAAATTATTTCACATGGAAGAAACTATAAATAAACAGCCAAAATGTCTGTAGGTATGTTCAGTAGAATAATAAACCCGTGTGACAAGGACTTTGCAGCGTTTTAGCGAATTTTCAAAGAAAATGAAGCTATTGCAATGGCTTCGAAATTTAAATAATATAAATTTTTGGAAATTTTCTTCATAGAAATCCGTTTCAGACCATTCTAAAACGATTCCTGAAATTAAACTTTTTTTATATGTATATATATATATATATGTGTCACTCCAGACGATAACTCTCGATAGAATTGAGATAAACAGCTCAAAGTTGCACAAAAAATCTATCTTGGCAATCGAAAGGCTAAGTTCGAAGATGGGCGAAATTGGCCTACTCTAAGGAGGGTTTTGGCGCATTTAAAGTGCGCAAAAATTACCCAAAAATCCCCAAAATGTTATTTTCCAACAAGTGACCCCTCATTTTAAAGGTTTTTGCATGCTGAACACGATGGTGGAATCGGATTTTAGATATCTTGATCCGTTCTCAAATTAGAGCATTTAAAGTGCGCAAAAATTACCCAAAAATCCCCAAAATGTTATTTTCTAACAAGTGACCCCTCATTTTAAAGGTTTTTGCACGCTGAACACGATGGTGAAATCGGATTTTAGATATCTAAATCCGTTCTTAAATTAGAGCATTTAAAGTGCGCAAAAATTACCCAAAACTAGGATAATCTTTAAACTCTTACCCCCCCCACCCCCTTAGAGTGGTCAGATTGAAAAATGTGAGAAGTATTAATTGAAGACGAGAGTTCGAAGCAAAAAAGGGGGAGGCAAACGATTAGTACAACTATCCTACCTAATATGAACCCACAGCAATCAAATAAATAAGCACTTAGTACAATTACGTAATAAACAAACGGTAGAATCAGGATGGACAAAACGTACAAATTAAAATAAATACGAAGAGAATATACATAGAAAACCAAATTTTAGACCGAAGTTTTCCTTTATTCAAAACCATAGCCATTAATTCGAATATTTCTTTGAAAATTCGCTCATTAAGTCATGCTGCATGACTGGTTTTTTTGTTATTTGGCACCTCGGGAAATGGAGGAAATTGGAGAAAGAAAAAGCTTACCTAGAAGTGCCTAATGGCGATCAGACATTTTAAGGGCTCTGCTTGAGGTGATACAAATTAAAAAGAAATCACAATAATTTAAGTGCGCGTCAAACTCAAGTCAAACCTTTACAAAGCTGACGAAACGTGCCTTTGTTTGGCAATTGATGGCGATTCAGATACTGTATCAGTGTTCCACTATTATTCTTTGTTGTTTGTCTCATTGTTTTTCTGCTCTAATATTGTGAGAATGAGTCATCGCATATCCTCGATTGAAATAAAGCACATCCTTTGTTTAGGGGTTTGAGCCCACTGCGGCCACGTTTAGAGGTCAAGGCCGTTAGCCTGAAACACAGGCGAAACAATTGAATGGATTTCGATACAATTCTGAATCACTGTAACGTTTGAAGGATATTTTGGTTTATTATTTTCAATAATGAACCATTGGAATCGAGCATGAAAAAACAATTTTTACCCCCCCCCCCCCCCTCAAAATTTGATGGTTTCCGTTTCAAGGTATGTAGAATCCGAAAATGCAATAAAAATGTCTGTCTGTCCGCCGCACTTAGCACGTTTCTTAGTTAACATGAACAGAAATTGAAAAAATTTGGTTTATAGGTCCTCGAAGCTCGACGTTACTGTCAGTCATCTCTAAGGGATGAAAAATATGGGTTGAAATTTTCAGAACGCCGTAGCTCGAACAATTTCGATAGAAGGGTATGGTGTTTTTACGTCACCGGAGCATTGTACGTCCAGCCGTTCGTGAGCACCAAAAAGCTTCGTCAACACGATAGTGAATCAAACTGCATAAATCCGGCCCGGATATCATCGCTAGGGAGCACCTGACTATAATCGCGGATGGCTGTATGAAGTCGAGTTGGTTTTTCTGTGAAATTTCATTTGAAAAACACTGCAATCCCTGCACAACGGTTTATTATTTTGTACAGAATACCCTTCTGTTACAGATCACAGCTCCCTGTATAGATAACCCGTCTATATAATATAATATGTACTATTCTACACATATTATGTAGAGCGCAGACCCTCCGTAGGTTAGTACCTAACCCCGTACTAGTTACTAGGTACCTACCTAAATCACTAGTTAGGTAATTGTTGCTAAAACTCGGCGCTGCGCGCCTCGGCGGGGGCTTCGCCCCCTGCACCCCCGGATGACTTCCGCTTAAAGCCTGACGGCTAAAATGTGAATAGAATAGAATAGAATAGAAAATATGTTAATTAAACAACAGCCAATATTCATTAACAAAAAATTTGCTGAAAAAATTTGCTGCCCGAGAGTTCGACATCCTTGACATAAAGATGGTGTAATTGTACACAATCATTTCGATTATTCATACAAATTATTAATATTTCCATTAACATAACAAAATTTTATTTTAACATAACATGGTAATTATTATTATTAACATAACAAATTATTATTTAACTGTTTTAACATAACGTACTACAACTAAAGCTCAGCCAACAAAATTGAAATTTTGCACCAGAAAGGCACGGTATCCCAAGGCCTCCTTAAGGAACCCGTACATTCTGAACCAATCAGCACCGTCCAGGCGTTCTATGACTTCCCAAGATTCAAGGTAAGGTTTTCCGAAGTGCCGAAGTCTGAACTCCGCCATTATGGGGCATCTACATAAGAAATGATGGCTCGTCTCCTCCTCGCCCAAGTTGCACATAGCACAGAGAGCTCCCACCGTATCACAGTTCCACCGTTTCGCATTGAGTCCAAGCTGCTCGCAGCGTGCTCTCGCTATAAGCCTAACAACCTTGAGCGCTTCGATATTCAGGTAGCTGGGGCTATAATCCAAGGCTGCATACAACGGGAAGTGGATCGAATCGAGTGCCTTTCCCCTGAAAATCTCTATCTGCCTGGTTTCCATCTTAGGTATGACGGCGGTGAGGAATTTCTCAAACTGCGCTGCTTCAGCCCCATGAAGCTCCGCGCCTATTACGTACTCCTCATTGAGCATCTCCCACCTCCTGAACCAGCTCGCCCTGAGTCGGATGGATTCCTCGGCGATTTGACGCGGGTACCTATACTGTGGCATCCTCAGCACCTTGACAATATACTTTCCGTGCATTTCGAAGTTTTTGGTGTACATCGTCTTCAGCCCTGTCTCCAGATGCAACATGTATGTTGGGGTGCTAGTAGGTAGCCCGAGGACCTTCTTGATAAAAAATCGCAACAGTCGCTCTACTTCCTCATATTCCTCAAATCCCCAAACCTGGACCGCGTACCCCATCACCGCCCGAGCCGTGGCGTTGAAAACCTTCAGCTTATGCTCAAAAGGAATGTCCCTCGAGAGCAGATTATGCCAGGTGCTGTTCAAACCGAACTGCGCCGTCCTTCTCTTTTCCGACAAATGTGGCACCATATTCAGAGACGACGTCAACTCTACTCCGAGGTACTTGTAGCTCTTTACGACCTCGATTGGTTCGCCATTAAGATACCATTTCTCTGATTTGGCCAGGGCTCCTCCTCCTTTCTTAAAAATCATTATTTTAGATTTCTTCAGGTTAATCATCAGATTCCGCTGGGCACAAAAACTTTCTAGGATCCTGATCATGCTCCTCAAAGCAGGTGGGCTATCGGCGAGAAGGACAATGTCATCCGCATACATCAGTATTTTTATTTCTACCCGACCCACCGCCACTCCTCCCTCCAGCAGCTCAGCCAATTCATCAATGTAGAGCGAGAACAGGATAGGACTGCACAATGCTTTACTCCCATATTGCAGTCGAAAAAGTCAGTGACACCTTCCTCCGTCCACACCACCGCCTTCGTACTCTCGTATAAGCTCTGGAGGTTCTCGACAAATTTTCTCGACATGCCGATTTCATACAGACGAGCAAAAAGCCTCTGCCTCACCAACCGGTCAAATGCAGAACTGAAGTCCACAAAAAACGCATACATTTTCCCTCGTTTTTTCGATATCCTCATGCCAGCCAGGGTCACGAGGGTGAAGATGTTATCCACCGTCGAGTAGGACCTTCGAAATCCGGCCTGCGCCTCGCTGAGCACCTTGTTAGATTCCACCCACTGAGTCAGTCGATCCAACAGTACGCCTTCATACAATTTCATTGCCGCATCCAGAAAACTTATTCCTCGGAAATTGTTGAGATCGCTTGTGTCACCCTTCTTATGCAGTGGGAATATTATACATCTCTTAAAACTCTCAGGGGGGGGGGGGGGGGTCTATGTTCGAAGATCCGATTGAATACGGCTAAAATGTGGTGTACCTGACCCTTCAGGTTTTTGTCCCCCTCGCTGTATTATATAAATGTAGGTACCCAACTACTATTGCTATCGTTATATTGATCGAGTAAACCGCTTTGTATCTATAACCAAGTGACTACCAAACAAGCGTCATTGTTTACTATCCATTTATAACATTCATTTATATAGTTATAGTATGAAACTAGGAAATAAATACCAAGAACAAATACGAAATACATTCGTGATAAATCAAGAGCTTTCCAACGAATGGAAAACGATTTTTGTCCGATGAAAATGAAAGAAGTTTCATTTCCCTGGCAACTACTCGGTTGTACGTGAAAATCATCGTTAAAATACGCGCTACTTTTGTCTCACTATTTGGTCTCAACTTTGGTTTATTATTTTCAATAATGAACCATTGGAATCGAGCATGAAAAACGCTGCAAATCCCTGCACAACGGTTTATTATTTTGTATAGAATACCCTTCTGTTACAGATCACAGCTCTATGTATAGATAACCCGTCTATATAATATGATTTACCGTTCTGTAATAATTTACCGTTGAGTAATGATTTACCGTAGTAATAATTTACCCATCAATAATACTTCAACGTTTGTTCAAGTTTCACTACCTACCAACAAACTCCAATAGAGCCATCATTTTTCAAATTAAATAATATCACAGAACAACCAACTCGACTTCATACTCCGCCAATATAATCAGGTGATCCCTACCAATGATTGGCCGTATTCACAAATTCCTATTGTGGGCGCGTCTCTGGTTACGAGATTTGGTTTGGATTGTATACAATTTCATTCACACTGGAGTCGAAAATGCCTGTCGGTGCAAACTTCGGGGCCTTACTGTGAACGAACGGCTGGACGTACGATGCTCCGGATGGTCTTAAAAAACTCGCAAGTTCAAGAACTATTTAAAACCGTAAAAATATTTACGTAAAAAAATTGTATAGGCGTTTTGAAAATTTCAACCCCTATTTTGAACCCCTTAGAGATGACTCACAGTAACGTCGAGCTTCGAGGACCAACTAGACGCCGAACGGAACCTATAACCCGAATTTCATCAATTTTTTTTCATGGTAACTAAGAAAAGTGGCCCGTACGGCGTACGGCGTACGGCGTACGGCGTACGGCGTACGGCGTACGGCGGACAGACAGAAATATTTTTATTGCAGTTTTGGATTCTACATATCTTGAAACGTAAACCATCAAATTTTGAGGGGGGGTAAGAATTTTTTTTTTCATGCTCGATTCCAATGGTTCATTATTGAAAATAATAAACCAAAAAAAAAATTCTTACCCTCCCTCAAAATTTGATGGTTTACGTTTCAAGGTATGTAGAATCCAAAACTGCAATAAAAATATTTCTGTCTGTCCGCCGTACGCCGTACGGGCCACTTTTCTTAGTTACCATGAAAAGAAATTGATGAAATTCGGGTTATAGGTTCCGTTCGGCGTCTAGTTGGTCCTCGAAGCTCGACGTGACTGTGAGTCATCTCTAAGGGGTTCAAAATAGGGGTTGAAATTTTCAAAACGCCTATACCATTTTTTTACGTAAATATTTTTATGGTTTTAAATAGTTCTTGAACTTGCGAGTTTTTTAAGACCATCCGGAGCATCGTACGTCCAGCCGTTCGTTCACAGTAAGGCCCCGAAGTTTGCACCGACAGGCATTTTCGACTCCAGTGTCAATGAAATTGTATACAATTCAAACCAAATCTCGTAACCAGAGACGCGCCCACAATAGGAAATTTGGCGGAGATAAAATCATTGGTAGGGATCACCTGATTATATTGGCGGAGTATGAAGTCGAGTTGGTTGTTCTGTGATATTATTTAATTTGAAAAATGATGGCTCTTTTGGAGTTTGTTGGTAGGTAGTGAAACTTGAACAAACGTTGAAGTATTATTGATGGGTAAATTATTACTACGGTAAATCATTACTCAACGGTAAATTATTACACAACGGTTCATTATACCATCTACGTAGAAGGGGCTGGAGTTTGTTGGTAGGTACTTTTGCAACTTTTTTCACTCCTCATCAACAATATCTTTTCAGAACTTCATTATGTGTGTTTCTTTTTGTTAGGTACTGTTTGTCATCGGCAGAATTATTTTAGCAACATTTAACTCGTGATTTAGGTAGGCACCTAGTAACTAGTACGGGGTTAGGTACTAACCTACGGAGGGTCTGCGATCTACATAATATGTATAGAATAGTACATATCATATTATACAGGGTGTCTCACTTATGATCCGAAAATTTTTAACCACGTGTTCTAAAACCAATTTCCAACAAAAAGTGTCCCTTAAAGTTTTTTTTGTAAACCACTAAAAACCTGAGTTTTTTCAATGTTAAGATTTTTTTCGTGTTTTCGACCTTTGGTCACTGAAAAGGTCATAACTCCCTTAATATGAAAAGTAAAACCAAATCTAAGTAAACCGTTGGAAAGAGCGTTAAATTTCCCGTCTTTTGAGCCTCTAACAATAATTTTTTGAAGGGAACTTGGGAGTGAAAAATGAGCCTGAAAAGTTAATTTCGTCAATTCTTGAAAACTGCCTGTTTTTCAAACGATCATTAGGCCCCATAATTCTGGTGATTGGTCATAGCCTGTAAGCCTAAAAAATGCGCAAAAGCCTCAGCTTTCCAACGGTATAGTCAGTTTTTATTTTTTAGAGGGAACGTTTTTGAGAAAATTGAGTTTTTATGCGAAAAGACGTGTGTTTTCAGGCACATTTGAGGGTTTTTTCTTGGGGAAAAAAGTAGGTACTGCATGACTAACCACTGATGACTTTGGAGGCGGATTTACGTATTTTTTTACGCTGAATCTAATGGTGCCATACCCAGAGCTTCCTACCAACGCCGCTCGTCTGTCGATGGGATTGTATGCGAAAAAACGTGTGTTAAACAGAGTGAGGTTTGTTTCTGTTGTTTGTTGTGATGCCCTCTTCTTAGCGTTGATAAGAAAATCGTCATGAGGAAAACATCTACGTAAAAAGTCTCTCTATTCGACCGAGTTCACCATCACGTTCAATCCGTTCTTCAGTTGCGTTCGATCCAGTTTCCTGTGTTGAAAATTTTCGAAGTTTTTCTTTCAACTATGGCTCTATGAACTTACGCATGTGGCACCCCTAGCTGCAAGCCCAATCGGCGGGTGCTGGAAGTGGAATCCTCAGCTATTGCGTCCAATATCGCCTCGTCACGAAATTCATCGCGTGGACCGCTTGCTCTGTGAGTGACCATTTGGAACAATTCCCCGTTCCGTGCACGTGTGCATACCTGCGTTAATATTTGAAAAATGTTAGCTGCAATTCACCATTGCTGGTCGTTATGGCTGAATAAATGTCATGAAGCTATTACGTAGGCGTAGAAAACAGAATTTACCTTGTGAGTAATTTCCAGTTGTTAACCTCATACCATCAGGCGTCTTCACAAATGGGTGGGTTAAATAAGGGTGTTAGCACAAACAACACTTCATTCCGAGCATGACGAAATCCAAAACACAAAAACGAACACCTTTTGATATTGTGAAGTGCATTTACCCTACTGAAGGTTTCTCTGTAAGGAGGATGTCTGTTGGGGAAACGCCGCGCGTACTCTCTTCCCGCTGCTGATGCGTTTCCGTGCGTAACCATATACGAAAATCATGTCGACGCACTCTTTGACGGTATAGGTGAATGGAGCCATAGTTGAAAGAAAAACTTCGAAAATTTTCAACACAGGAAACTGGATCGAACGCAACGGAAGAACGGATTGAACGTGATGGTGAACTCGGTCGAATAGAGAGACTTTGTACGTAGATGTTTTCCTCATGACGATTTTCTTATCAACGCTAAGAAGAGGGCATCACAACAAACAACAGAAACAAACCTCACTCTGTTTAACACACGTTTTTTCGCATACAATCCCATCGACAGACGAGCGGCGTTGGTAGGAAGCTCTGGGTATGTCACCATTAGATTCAGCGTAAAAAAATACGTAAATCCGCCTCCAAAGTCATCAGTGGTTAGTCATGCAGTACCTACTTTTTTCCCCAAGAAAAAACCCTCAAATGTGCCTGAAAACACACGTCTTTTCGCATAAAAACTCAATTTTCTCAAAAACGTTCCCTCTAAAAAATAAAAACTGACTATACCGTTGGAAAGCTGAGGCTTTTGCGCATTTTTTAGGCTTACAGGCTATGACCAATCACCAGAATTATGGGGCCTAATGATCGTTTGAAAAACAGGCAGTTTTCAAGAATTGACGAAATTAACTTTTCAGGCTCATTTTTCACTCTCAAGTTCCCTTCAAAAAATTATTGTTAGAAGCTCAAAAGACGGGAAATTTAACGCTCTTTCCAACGGTTTACTTAGATTTGGTTTTACTTTTCATATTAAGGGAGTTATGACCTTTTCAGTGACCAAAGGTCGAAAACACGAAAAAAATCTTAACATTGAAAAAACTCAGGTTTTTAGTGGTTTACAAAAAAAACTTTAAGGGACACTTTTTGTTGGAAATTGGTTGTAGAACACGTGGTTAAAAATTTTCGGGTCATAAGTGAGACACCCTGTATAATATGATATGTACTATTCTATACATATTATGTAGATCGCAGACCCTCCGTAGGTTAGTACCTAACCCCGTACTCGTTACTAGGTACCTACCTAAATCACGAGTTAAATGTTGCTAAAATAATTCTGCCGATGACAAACAGTACCTAACAAAAAGAAACACACATAATGAAGTTCTGAAAAGAAATTGTTGATGAGGAGTGAAAAAAGTTGCAAAAGTACCTACCAACAAACTTTAGCCCCTTCTACGTAGATGGTATAATGAACCGTTGTGTAATAATTTACCGTTGAGTAATGATTTACCGTAGTAATAATTTACCCATCAATAATACTTAAACGTTTGTTCAAGTTTCACTACCTACCAACAAACTCCAAAAGAGCCATCTTTTTTCAAATTAAATAATATCACAGAACAACCAACTCGACTTCATACTCCGCCAATATAATCAGGTGATCCCTACTAATGATTGGCCGTATTCACAAATTCCTATTGTGGGCGCGTCTCTGGTTACGAGATTTGGCTTGATACGAGATATGAATTGTATACAATTTCATTCACACTGGAGTCGAAAATGCCTGTCGGTGCAAACTTCGGGGCCTTACTGTGAACGAACGGCTGGACGTACGATGCTCCGGATGGTCTTAAAAAACTCGCAAGTTCAAGAACTATTTAAAACCGTAAAAATATTTACGTAAAAAAATGGTATAGGCGTTTTGAAAATTTCAACCCCTATTTTGAACCCCTTAGAGATGACTCACAGTAACGTCGAGCTTCGAGGACCAACTAGACGCCGAACGGAACCTATAACCCGAATTTCATCAATTTTTTTTCATGGTAACTAAGAAAAGTGGCCCGTACGGCGTACGGCGGACAGACAGAAATATTTTTATTGCAGTTTTGGATTCTACATACCTTGAAACGTAAACCATCAAATTTTGAGGGGGGGTAAGAATTTTGGTTTATTATTTTCAATAATGAACCATTGGAATCGAGCATGAAAAAAAAAATTCTAACCCCCCTCAAAATTTGATGGTTTACGTTTCAAGGTATGTAGAATCCAAAACTGCAATAAAAATATTTCTGTCTGTCCGCCGTACGCCGTACGCCGTACGCCGTACGCCGTACGGGCCACTTTGCTTAGTTACCATGAAACAAAATTGATGAAATTCGGGTTATGGGTTCCGTTCGGCGTCTAGTTGGTCCTCGAAGCTCGACGTTACTGTGAGTCATCTCTAAGGGGTTCAAAATAGGGGTTGAAATTTCCAGAACGCCTATACCTTTGTTTTACGTGAATTTTTTCACGGTTTTAAATAATTCTTGAACTTGCGAGTTGTTTAAGACCATCCGGAGCATCGTACGTCCAGCCGTTCGTTCACAGTAAGGCCCCGAAGTTTGCACCGACAGGCATTTTCGACTCCAGTGTGAATGAAATTGTATACTCTTGTCACCAGGGACGCGCTGGATTCAGTCAATCAATCAATTTATTCAATCAATTGATCGATCAATCAATCAAAATTTTCAATTGAAATTGGAATAGTTTGTAAATTATTGGATTACTTTATTGTTTGCAATTGGGGAATCATAGGCTTGTTTGTGTGTCTGTCTTTTTCAATTGCAATTGGCCACTGCTCACTTGAATTGGAATTCATTAATTTGAATTGGAATTCATTTCGAATTGTCTAATTGGCAAGGTGCGCATTGGCATGGTCCGAAATGGTTCTGCAATTCTATTGGCCCAACGCTGTCTGCGATTCTCATCATAACATGTATAGACTAGTACATATTGTATTGTACAGACGGGTTATCTATACAGAGATCTGTGACAGAAGGGTATTCTGTACAAAATAATAAACCGTTGTGCAGGGATTTGCAGCGTTTTTTTTTTCATGCTCGATTCCAATGGTTCATTATTGAAAATAATAAACCAAAAGTTGCAAACGTACCTACAACCAACTCCAGCCCCTTCTACGTAGATGGTATAATGCACCGTTGTGTAATAATTTACCCATCAATAATACTTCAACGTTTGTTCAAGTTTCACTACCTATCAACAAACTCCAAAAGAGCCATCATTTTTCAAATTAAATAATATCACAGAACAACCAACTCGACTTCATACTCTGTCAATATAATCAGGTGATCGCTAGCAATGATTTTATCTCGGGCCAATTCCCGATTGTTAGCGCGTTCCTGGTGACGAGATTTGGGCTAAATGTATACAATTTCATTCACCCTGGAGTCGAAAATGCCTGTCGGTGCAAACTTCGGGGCCTTACTGTGAACGAACGGCTGGACGTTGTTGAGGGGCTGGATTTTGTTGGTAGGTAGGTACTTCTGAAACTTGAACAACCGTTGAAGTATTATTGATGTGTAAATTATTACTCAACGGTTCATTATTCTATCTCGGTAGAAGGGGAACCTATACAGGTAAATTATGACACAACGGTCAAGTAGGTACCTAGTGACGAGTACGGGGTTAGGTACTAACCTACGGAGGGTGTACAGTAGTACATTAAGTTATATAGAAGGGTTATCTATACAGAGAGCTGTGATCTGTAACAGAAGGGTATTCTGTACAAAATAATACACCGTTGTGCAGGGATTTGCAGCGTTTTTTTTTACGTTATTAAATTTGTCTTGAGCTAAACAATTTTTTGAGACAACCCGGAGCATTGTTCGACCAGCCGTTCGTGAGCACCAAAAAGCTTCGTCAACACGATCGTGAATCAAACTGCATAAATCTGGCCCGGATATCATCACTAGGGAGCACCTGATTATAATCAAGGATGGCTGTGTGAAGTCGAGTTGTTTGTTCTGCGATATTATTTCATTTGATAAGTGATGGACTATTGGATTTTGTTGGTAGGTACTTGTGAAACGAACAAACGTTGAAGTATTATTGATGGGTAAATTATTAGGTAAACAGTGGCAAATTATTACACAACGGTAAATTATTACACAACGGCTCACCTAACCAGAAGGGGCTGGGTTTTGTTGATAGGTAGGTACTTTTGCAACTTGAACAACCGTTGAAGTATTATTGATGGGTAAATTATTACACAATGGCAAATTATTACACAACGGCAAATTATTAGACAACGGTAAATCATTACACTACGGTAAATTATTATTATACCACGGTAAATTATTACCCAACGGCTCATCTACCATGAAGGGGCTGGATTTTGTTGATCGGTACTTTTGCAACTTGAACAACCGTTTAAGTATTATTGATGGGCAAATTATTACACAGCGGTTCATTATTCTATCTCCGTAGAAGGGGAACCTATACAGGTAAATTATTACACAACGGTTTAGGTAGGTACCTAGTAACGAGTACGGGGTTAGGTACTAACCTACGGAGGGTCCGCGATCTACATAATTGAGTAGAATAGTACATATTGTATTATATAGACGGGTTATTTATACGGAGACCTGTGATCTGTAACAGAAGGGTGTTCTGTACAAATTAATAAACCGTTGTGCAGGGATTTGCAGCGTTTTATTGACAGAAATATTTTTATTGCAGTTTTGGATTCTACATACCTTGAAACGTAAACCATCAAATTTTGAGGGGGGTTAGAAATTTTTTTTTTCATGCTCGATTCCAATGGTTCATTATTGAAAATAATAAACCAAAATGATGGATCTATTGGATTTTGTTGGTAGGTACTTTTGAAACTTGAACAACCGTTGAAGTATTATTGATGGGCAAATTGTCACACAATGGTAAGTTATTACACGACGGCTTATTATTTGCCTCATCCTTCATGAATAACTACAAATAATTAATGATTGGATTATTAAATCCCACGCATTTGTAGGAAACTTTAATTCCGGAGACGGCTCCGGTACTCCATTTAGGGCTTTCTTGGGGGGAGCTCGAGGGTACTGACCACAGAAAACAGTGATATACGCAGAAGGGGCATCTATACCTACAGGTAAATAATAAACCTTTGTGTAATAATTTGCAGCGTTTTTCCACGGCCTTCAAGAACGCTTTTACTTTGTTCAAGAAAGCTGTGTAGGTAAACGAAGTAAGGAAAGAAGAGGCACTTAAATTTCCGACTTTATTGTAGTTATTGTACTCTTTATTCAAATCACAAAAGAAACATTTTAACCATAAAATTGGATAATCGTGAGCAACTTTTTTTTGTGTGGAGAAAAACATGTAGGACGGATATTGTTTGTGTTTCGGGAAAAAACCGAATTCGAGATGGTGGAATAACTCCAAGATTTCAGTGACCTTACCACTCTGGTCCTTGTGGGTGTGCTGAACCACTGAGCTGATCGGGATGCACGGGCCTGGCTTCTTCTTTTCTACAATTGTTGAGCTCACCTTTGCAGTAATATTGGTGAAATGTGACTGGTTTGAGGAGAGAAAAGATCCTTTACCGTTTAACCTGACTTAGAATGTACCAAAGGCTCCCTTAGACCCCTATAACGAGACACGTAACTATATTAAGGTCTGGTACAACAATCAGTGGCGTAGCCGGGGGGGTCATAACTCTCCCCCCCCCCCCCCCCGTCACAAAATAAAATTAAATCTCACCAAACACAAAACCAACAATAACAAAAGTAACCAAATAAATACAACAATACCAGATTAAACGGTAAGTAAATCAAAATATGGCTAAACAGTTAAATAATATTACGCATATTTGATTACGGAAGATCTGTCCCAAAAATCTTACCCACTCTTTTTGACAAAAATGTTTATCGAAATAGTCCCTCGCCGTCACCATCCCACACTTCAGGTGAATAATACTGATTTTAGCCCTTGATACCAATTGCTGACCCCCAAAACTCCTAATTAGACTCCTATTCTGTGTGAAAAACAACTGAAATGGTATTTTTCTGTCTTAACTTATCCTTCCATACCACTTTCAGTGATTTTATATATCAATTTTAGCCGTTTTGACTAATTTTTGACCCCAAAAAACTCAAATTAGACTCCTTTCGAATTTTTGAAAATTGTTCATCCTTTTGTATGGCAATAAGAACCTTTTGGCGAAATTTGGAATTTTTATCACATACCCAAGGTCAGATATCGTCTGGAGTGACACATAAATAATTATATATAATATACGTATACATTTTTGTTAAAATTTAGGGATGAAATCAGGATGCTCTGAAACGGATTTGCCTATAAAATAATTTCAAAAACTCATGTTCTTTAAATGTTGGACCCATTGCAATATATTCATTTTCCTTGACAATTCGCGAGTTGCCAAATAAATGTTTTATTTCATCAGTTTATCTTACCTGACGTTACCTGAAGAATTTAGTGCTTTGTTAAATTTAATTTGAATTCAGCTTTGTTTGTAATGTCAAACCTCATTAGCGAACTTTCAAAGAAAATAAAGCTATTGCAATGGGTAACATTTTCAGAACATGAATTTTTGAAATATTTTTATAGGCAAATCTGTGTCAGAGCATCACCAGTTCATTCCTAGATTTTAACAAATATTTATATATTATGTAGATTTTTTATGTGCCACTCCAGATGATATCCGTCCTTGGGTACACGATAAAAATTCCAAATTTCCCCAAAACTTTTGTATTGCCAAACAAAAGGATGAGTTCGAAGATGAGCGATTTTCAAAAATTCCAAGGGGGTCAAATCTGAGTTTTTAGGGGTCAAAAGTTGGTAAAAACGGCTAAAATATTGCAAACTATTGATATAAAATCACTGGAAGTGGTACGGAAGGTTGAGTAAAGACATAAAAATACAATTTCAGTATTTTTTCGCACAGATTTGAGGTCAGATTTTGATTTTTGGGGGTAAAAAATTGTGGTATTAATGGCTAAAATCAATGTTAATTCACCTGACGTTGTGTGGGATGATTAATCACGACGGAGGGACTATCTCGATGACAAAAATATTTTTCTAAAAACAAGAGGGTCAAATTTGACTTTATTAGGGTCAAACATCGGCAAAAATGGCTAAAATCACGAAAAATTATGTAATTTTAAGAAAAGTCGTATGGTTTCCCGCTGTATCATGCTTTTACACAATAGCAGGAATGTTTATTTGAAAATTCGCTCTTATATCCATGCTATATGACAGGAATTTTTTTCTATTTCCGATAACCCCCCCATCCAACAATCCTGGCTACGCCACTGTTCACTGGTCTTGTTAGTCGTAAATACCGAAGACACCGCCTGGACTACGAGCGCTGTAGCCAATTTCCTGTACGCGTGCAGCCCTCCGAAATTGCACTGACTAGTGATGTGTAATAAACACAAAATAAATAAACCTTTAGCTTACCACTAATTTATGAAGTACAAAGCTTTTTGTTCAACTTCTGAGCATCATCAGGAAGAGGATCTTGGGGGGCATCCTGATGATGCTCAGAAGTTGAACAAAAAGCTTTGTACTTCATAAATTAGTGGTAAGCTAAAGGTTTATTTATTTCGTGTTTATTCCACGTTGCAAGATGGCTTACCACATATCATAAGGCATACCTACAACGAAATTCGATGAACTGACTGACTGGTGAGTTTGCAGCATAAGAATTTAGTTTTACTGCCAAAAACTGCTCTGTTTCCGACTGGATTTTCAAAATACTCGTTCACCTCGCAATGGGCTAAACAGACAGTTCTGGAGGTGTACTCAGCGCTTGGCTACACATTTACCTGCTTATTCTGCATCGAAGGCGCACGATCATCGGTAAGCACCAGTAAAATGAGTGGTAAGCATCCTTGTAAAAATCATTGGTAACCGTCGAACTCATCAATATTGTAATGATGCAACAGGTAGGTATAATGTATCTACGTCATACAAAGATCGCACGCTCCTGGCGCCTGCAATGCGGAGGAGACTACTGCAAGACGCTTTGGCTTTGTTGGTTTGCGAAATCGTGTTTAAGTGACGGAAAAGTTGTACATTTTCAACGAAAATGTTCGCTATATTTTACCATATCCATCATGATCCTACTAAAAAAACCCCTGCAAAGTCCTTTTCACATTGGTTTATTATTCCCGACTGAATACGGCACGATTGGGATCTCAGTGAAGAGAACCACAAAGCTAATTTGACGGTTTTAAACCCAAAACGCTGCGAATCCCTGCACAACGGTTTATTATTTTGTACAGAATACCCTTCTGTTACAGATCACAGCTCTATGTATAGATAACCCGTCTATATAATATAATATGTACTAGTCTATACATATTTATGTAGATCGCAGTACCCCCGTACTCGTTACTTGGTACCTACCTAAATCACGAGTTGAATGTTGCTAAAATAATTCTTTCGATGACAAACAGTACCTAACAAAAAGAAACACACATAATGAAGTTCTGAAAAGAAATTGTTGATGAGGAGTGAAAAAAGTTGCAAAAGTACCTACCAACAAACTCCAGCCCCTTCTACGTAGATGGTATAATGAACCGTTGTGTAATAATGTACCGTTGAGTAATGATTTACCGTAGTAATAATTTACCCATCAATAATACTTCAACGTTTGTTCAAGTTTCACTACCTACCAACAAACTCCAAAAGAGCCATCATTTTGGTTTATTATTCTGTGAATAATACACCTATGTATTCGCTCAGCAAACAATTTTTATAACACCCCCTCAAACTTTTTAGAAAAAAACCCTCAAATGTGCCTGAAAACACACGTCTTTTCGCATAAAAACTCAATTTTCTCAAAAACGTTCCCTCTATAAAATAAAAACTGACTATACCGTTGGAAAGCTGAGGCTTTTGCGCATTTTTTAGGCTTACAGGCTATGACCAATCACCAGAATTATGGGGCCTAATGATCGTTTGAAAAACAGGCAGTTTTCAAGAATTGACGAAATTAACTTTTCAGGCTCATTTTTCACTCTCAAGTTCCCTTCAAAAAATTATTGTTAGAGGCTCAAAAGACGGGAAATTTAACGCTCTTTCCAACGGTTTACTTAGATTTGGTTTTACTTTTCATATTAAGGGAGTTATGACCTTTTCAGTGACCAAAGGTCGAAAACACGAAAAAATCTTAACATTGAAAAAACTCAGGTTTTTAGTGGTTTACAAAAAAAACTTTAAGGGACACTTTTTGTTGGAAATTGGTTGTAGAACACGTGGTTAAAAATTTTCGGATCATAAGTGAGACACCCTGTATAGACGGGTTATCTATACATAGAGCTGTGATCTGTAACAGAAGGGTATTCTATACAAAATAATAAACCGTTGTGCAGGGATTTGCAGCGTTTTCCTGTCGCTTTTCGGCGGGGGGTCCCATCGCAAAAACCTGAAGGGTCAGGTTAATAATTCTGTGGATGACAAACAGTAACTAAAATGGCAAAAAGAAACGCAAATAATGAATTTTTGAAGGAAAATTGTTGATGTGGAGTGGAAGAGATGCCTCTTCTGCGTAGACCACTGTTTTCTGTGGTCAGTACTTATATACCCTAGTGGTCAAGTATAATGAACCGTTGTGTAATAACTTGCCCATCAATAATACTTCAACGGTTGGTCAAGTAGCAAAAGTACCTATCAACAAAATCCAGCCCCTTCTTGGTAGATGAACCGCTGTGTAATAATTTACCGTTGTGTAATAATTTGCCGTTGTGTAATAATAATTTACCCATCAATAATACTTCAAAGTTTGTTCAAGTTTCACAAGTACCTACCTACAAAATCCAATAGCCCATCACTTATCAAATGAAATAATATCGCAGAACAGCCAACTCGACTTCATACAGCCATCCTTGATTATAATCAGCTATTCCCTAGCGATGATATCTGGGTGGATGTATACCGTTCGATACACGATCGTGTTGACGAAGCTTTTTGGTGCACACGAACGGCTGGACGTACAGTGCTCCTGGTGGTCTCAAAAAATTTTTTAGCTCAAGACAAATTTAATAACGTAAAAAAAACCCATACCCTTCAATCGGAAGTTTTCGAGATACGGCGTTCTGAAAATTTCAACCCCTATTTTGAACCTTAGAGATGACTGACAGTAACGTCGAGCTTCGAGGACCAACTAGACCCCGAACGGAACCTATAACCCGAATTTCATCAATTTTGTTTCATGGTAACTAAGAAAAGTGGCTCGTACGGCGTACGGCAGAAATATTTTTATTGCAGTTTTGGATTCTAAATACCTTGAAACGTACCTAAACCATCAAATTTTGAGGGAGGGTTAGAATTTTTTTTTCATGCTCGATTCCAATGGTTCATTATTGAAAATAATAAACCAAAATTAGGTTGCCATTTCTGACAAATTATTTTTGATCAGTGAAACAGTCATTTAATTGTCTTGATTCACTACCTCATGTGTTACTATACAAATTTCTGGTGATTAAAGCCATTTTCACAGGTTGTTGACCCATAAATATTGAATTTTGAGTGTTAAAACTTCGATAGAACCAATCCTTCACTCGGTGGTCAAAATCAACTTCACATTTGGCCCCCTCGTCCTAAAAAAAAAAACATGGAAAACGATACCTCACCATCCCATTTTCACTGAAACCTCAAAAATATCTAATTTCGCACCCATTTTTCATCCGTAACACCCCCGGGTGTTTCACAACTAGGAGCCAAATGGAGCCTGTGTGCGAAAGAACTTTTTTTTTTTTTAGACAAAAAATTAAGGTAGATATCGATGGTACGGCGGACGGACATTTTTGGAATCTACGCACCTTGAAACGTAAATGAAATAATTTTGAGGGGTGTTCCAAAAAAAATTTCAGAACCTAATACACAGGTGTATTATTCAGAGAATAATAAAACAAAAGATGCAAATTATTACACAAGGGATTATTTATATTCATGTATTTTCAGATCAGTCGGTAAACCTCTTCTCTTCCCTTCTCGTTCCTTCTCAACTATTTCTTTTCTCTCTTTCCTTTCTTTACATTCTCAATTCTGTTCTATTTCTATTTCTCTCACTTTATAAATCCAATCAACCTAAGACAATCATGTATTAATTAAAAACCATTGTTTAATAATTCTAATGCAATATAATTACTCGACGTCAGTTTTACTTTTCTTATTCATATAAAATTTTGTTTATTTGAGTGTGTAATATATTTAGCACCATATATATTGTAAACCATGAGGGGACAAAAGTCTTAGTAAAGTAATACGCAGTGGAATAAAATTGGGCAGAAACGCATTTGGTTGAATACACAGAGAGACAGAATCTTTTATTGTTTATATCAAACATCACCACGGGAATTTAACTTGGTGATTGGTCTTGGCGACACTAATACACCAATACGCCCCCTCAAGAGCGAGCACCTCCATCCTTGATTACTCCGGATCGTTGGGAGCAGAAGATGAGCTTCTCTCGCGGTAATGCCTTTGTCAAAAAATCAGCGACCATTTCTTCAGTCTTGATATATGAAATCTTGACTAGGCCTTCGTCGACGTTTTGCTTCACGAAGTGATTTCTGATGTCGACGTGCTTGGTTCGAGAATTATATGTTGGGTTGCGGATGTTGGATTGCGCCCCCTGGCTATCATTATATAGGTATACCAATTGGCTTTTTCACCGGAAACCCAAGTTCATTCAAGAGCCGTTCGAGGTAGATAGCTTCTTTTGTAGCTTCGCTTAGGCTCATCAGCTCAGCTTCCACACTTGGCAATGCAACAACTGTCCTCTGCTTCTTGGATGCCCATGAGATCGCTGCTCCGGATAGAGAAAAAATGTAGCCAGTGAACGAATGACGGTCCAGTCTACAATTTCCCCAATCGGCATCGGTATACCCAATCAGTTGTTGATCCTGTTCAGCAGAATATGTCAATTTCCAGTCCAGCGTTCCCTTCAAATATCGGAGAATTCTTTTGGCTGCTTTCCAGTGATTCTCGCGATAACATGCGTTAAACTGACTTAAGTAATTTACTGCAAAATTTATGTCCACCCTGGTACCCAAAGTGACGTACCTACATAAGCGAGCCAATCAGATTTCGGAATGGTAAATCACAATCTGAATCGTTCCGCTTCTCATCTACTGGGTCGAACTTGACATTCACGTCCAAAGGTGTTGAGACCGGCTTCGAATTTTGCATCTTGAATTTATCTATAATTTCTTAAATATATTTTCTCTGTGAAATTTTCATTATTCCTTTTTCTTTGTTGTAATCAAACTCAAGGCCTAAACAATAATGTATTTTTCCCAGATCTTTCATTCGAAATTCTTCACTCAATTTAGCCTTCAAATTATTCAATTTTATCACATCTTTCGACGCCAAAATCAAATCATCAACGTACACACTTAGAATTACGGCTTCCTCCCCTCTTCCAAGTGTGTAAACGCAAGGGTCAGTGGTTGACGGCACCATACCCACCGCTTTCAGGCGTTCATCCAGCTTCAGATACCACTGTCTACCTGACTGTTTTAGCCCATAGAGTGACTTTTGTAATTTACAAAATCGTTTTCCACCCTTGAAGTCTCTCAACATTCCCCAGGCTATTTCTTGGATTTCTCCTGTATCATTTTCGACAATGTCCATCAGGATCTTCTCAAAATGTTGTGGTGGCTCCATGTAGATATCCTCGTGCATATCTCCGTTCAAATAAGCCGTCTCAACGTCCATTTGTACGATTTCCATTTTGTCCCTTACAGCCAATGCCATAACCGTTCGAAGAGAACTGAGACGCACTAACGGAGAATAAGTTTCGTGGTAATCCACACCGTGTACTTGTGTGAACCCCCTGGCGACAAGCTTGTTGCAAAGAATCAGTCTACACCCTACAGACTTCACGGATTCTGGTTTTTCTCGCAGAACCCACGTTTTGTTCCTGAGAATCGAAGAAAACTCCTTTCTTACGGCGGCATACCAATCGGGTGCGTTCGTCCCAGAAAATGCTTCTGTTGGATTTACTTCTGCGGCACACGCGATTTCGCTCGTAACTACGTTCTCATCAATTTCAGTTCTTGTGGCGGATTCGTTTTCTAAGTAATTTTCGGGTCTTTCAGGTGGAATCACGGAACTTGTATTCGGAATCATATTGTAGACTTTCTTCGGCCTTCCACGTCCTCCTGATTTCACGATTTTTGGTCTTCCAGGTCCACGAATCATTTCCGTTTCTACTCGTTCTCCTTCCCTACCCATTTCTCGATCCTCTTCGTTCACTTGAGATCCCGGCTCTGATGTTTCGCCCTGTGGCATGTATGCTCTAGTTTCGTGGTCTTCTTCATTATTTGCCCCCAAGCCGTCGCGTTTTGACAAGAGCGTTCGTCCATCCACCCTGGTTTCGAGTCCTTCTGACACAGTTGGAGTATATGGAACTAGCACAATCTCAAGCTCTTTCAGCTCCTCGAACCGTTTGCTATCCACAGGTTTCCGATCTGCTTCATTGACAAACTGTATGTCCCTTGTGATGCAAGTTTTTCTGCTCTTCACATCCCAAACACGATAACCCTTCGAGATATCAGAATATCCAACGAAAATGCACTCTCTACCCCTTTGTTCCAACTTTCCATTTGATCTTGACTTATCGAGCATAAATGCTTTGCTTCCAAAAGTCCGGAAATAGGAAACGGTAGGAGTTTTTCCATACCACTTTTCATATGGCGTGAGCCCGTTAATATCTGAGCACGGAGCTCTGTTCCTTACATGCACAGCTGTTGCTGCAGCTTCTGCCCAAAAACTGTGAGGCAAAGATGACTCCGCAAGCATGCATCTCACCATATCTAATATGGTTCGGTTCATCCTTTCAGATATGCCATTTTGTTGTGGCGTACCTTGAACAGTCAGCCTTCGACCTATCCCCAACGAATTGAGATATTCATCGAATTCTTTGCTCATGTACTCGCCACCTCGGTC
The DNA here is from genome assembly GCA_954871275.1 of Leptopterna dolabrata. Classification (NCBI taxonomy): domain Eukaryota; kingdom Metazoa; phylum Arthropoda; class Insecta; order Hemiptera; family Miridae; genus Leptopterna; species Leptopterna dolabrata. The sequence goes on along the minus strand of OX940975.1, from coordinate 86,352,837 downwards.
GGTTTGTAAATATTTAATTTTGGTTCCTTTATGATTTTCAGCGTAGCTCTGGTATGTCTTGAATGCATTCAACACTTGGCTTTTAGTTTTCAAGCAGATAAGAACGCACCACCGAGTAGGTAGCCTCATCAATAAAGGTTGCATAATATTTTGACCCGCCCTTTGACGCCGTTCTTACAGGTCCCCACACGTCAGAGTGCACAATCTCAAGGGGTTCAACCTTTTAGCGAATTTTCAAAGAAAATGAAGCTATTGCAATGGCTTCGAAATTTAAATAATATAAATTTTTGGAAATTTTCTTCATAGAAATCCGTTTCAGACCATTCTAAAACGATTCCTGAAATTTAACACTTTTTTATATGTATATATATATATATGTGTCACTCCAGACGATAACTCTCGATAGAATTGAGATAAACAGCTCAAATTTGCACAAAAAATCTATCTTGGCAATCGAAAGGCTAAGTTCGAAGATGGGCGAAATTGGCCTACTCTAAGGAGGGTTTTGGCGCATTTAAAGTGCGCAAAAATTACCCAAAAATCCCCAAAATGTTATTTTCCAACAAGTGACCCCTCATTTTAAAGGTTTTTGCACGCTGAACACGATGGTGGAATCGGATTTTAGATATCTTGATCCGTTCTCAAATTAGAGCATTTAAAGTGCGCAAAAATTACCCAAAAATCCCCAAAATGTTATTTTCTAACAAGTGACCCCTCATTTTAAAGGTTTGTACGCTGAACACGATGGTGAAATCAGAATTGCGATATCTCATTCCGTTCTCAAACTGGAGCACTTTGAAGATTAAGGAACGTGGTTATTTCTTCGAAAATTCGCTCTTATAGCCATGCTGCATGACTGTGGTTTTTTTCCTTTCAAACAAGTTTCGCAAACTGGTAGTCGCTGTTTTTCATTCAGATCCATGCCTTTCACTCTCTTTGCGACTCTTTTCAGGTCAGTTTCATTCAGATGTCCGTACCTACCATGCCAAACTTCCAACATTGACAGCTTCCGGTCACCCCTGACTCCTTCTATGTTCTTCGCCTGTTCATTTCGTTCGTCCACGTAGTACAAGCCATTCACTCGTTTTGCAGTTAGGACCTTTTCGTTATTTTTGTTCAAAACATAAGCCCCATTTCGATTAAACAGAACAGTCATCCCGTAGTCGGTTATTCGGGATACGGACAGTAACCCAGTTCTCAAATCTGGCACGTAAAGAGTATTCTTCAACGTTACTGTTCCTGTCCCACCTCTGGCTTAAATTTTATCGTCCCCCTACCTCTAACTTCTGTTTTAGATGAGTTGGCCAGTTTCAGTTGCACGTCACTCACTTGAGTCAACTCTGTGAATTTTTTCTTCTCGTTGCTCATATGACTCGTACACCCACTGTCCAAACACCAGTTAGAAGGGCTATTCTTTAGCAATTGTGCCATCATGGCTACATTCATTGATTCGTCAGTTGTACAAGCTTTCTCCCCTTTTTCAGGGCATTTAGAAGCTTTGTGACCAAGCTTGTGACACTTAAAACACTTGTACAGGGTGGAGCGCGGCAAACAGATGGATTACAAAATAGAACAGAACACAGAAGTACATAATCAGAAATAGTCTAAGTTTTTATTTTTCCCTTACATGTAGGTATTGGAAATTTGATTTTAAGTGGTTTTGAACAGCGTATCTGACAAATGGGCGCCCTCACTCTGAATACACTGAAGAAGCCGGTTTCTGAAGTTTTCGTGTACTCTTCCAAGCATTGCAACGGGTATTTCGGCGATGTTGGCTCTGATGTTGTTCTTGAGGGCTTCAAGGGTCCTGGGACGATCATTATGTATTTGAATTCTTCTTTCAGTTTTTCATGTTTTATTTTCGTGTTCCTACGGTTTTTGTTAGCATACATTGCGTTCGGATCTCGGCTACTCCCCTTATTACCCCTCGCCTCAGACTCCTCCAAGACTTTCGTCCTCAGAGCTTCGGGTTTAGGCAATGTATCCCTCGACTCTATTGCACACCTAAAGTTCTCGAATTCTTCAGAGAGACTGTACAAAAGCATGATAGACAGAAGGTCGTCATTTATATCGATGTCCATATCCCGCAATTTATCAACGGTGTCGAAAAAATTCATGACGTGCTCTCTGACATCGTCATCAGCTCTCATTCTGTGCAACACAAGTCTTTTTAAGAGAGTTGCCTTTCTAGCGGGACCCTTAGACTGAAACACCTCACTCAGTTTCATCCACACCTCACGAGAAGTTTCAAGTCCCTTGACCAACTTGAGTTCGGATGGATTAATGGCTAAAATTAAGTCTGACTTCAAGTCTTCTCCTTCCCAAATTGCTGCTCCGGCATCATCAGGTGGTCTTTCAACTTTGCCAGATACGAACTTCCATCCTCCTGTCTTGATCAATAGCGACTCAATTTGCATACTCCAGGTATCGTAATTGTTCCTACCTAGCGCTACAATGTTCGTGACATTCATATTTATGTTATCAATATCCAGTGTGATGATGACTTCCTGTATCTATTCTACCTATCCGTGCTGTGCCCGTAACCTCTTAGTAAAGTAATACCTACGCAGTGGAATAAAATTGGGCAGAAACGCATTTGGTTGAATACACAGAGAGACAGAATCTTTTATTGTTTATATCAAACATCACCACGGGAATTTAACTTGGTGATTGGTCTTGGCGACACTAATACACCAATAAAAAGTTCCTGTGTACATAAGAAATTAATAAATAAAGATCACTGAATTCTTATCAGCAGACCCTGAATTAGTGTAGTGGGGTCGTTTTTGGCGGCGGATACCTTCCTACCCACCCACCCACACACACACACACACACACACACACACAAGGACAAGTCGAACGCGTACAGTTAGAAGAAAAGACTGAATTTTTCATCAAAATCTGGCAATAGGTTCACGAGAAATTGAGTAGCTCAGATTTCGCGTTTGAGCATGCGCAGTGGTCGTATCGGTGCTTCGAGAGTTTTGAAGTTCATATGGGACCATCTAGAAGCCAAACCCCAGCTACCCACCAAATTTGATCACAATCCGACTTTTTATACGTCAGGAATTGATTACCTCGGATTCGCGTTTGACGCACGCGCAGTGGCGGTAGTTAGAAGGCAATGATCCGATAGTTCCGTCATTCATAGTGGACCTTCTAGAAGCTACACCCCAACTACCATCCGAATTTGAATAAAATAGGGCCACTGATTCGCGAGAAAGGACCCCGCACTATTTCAATGTAAAAGTGGTTTCACTGGAATGCTCCCATATTTTGCAGGGATGTAGTAGCCCTTTGGATTCTGAACAAAAGTCTCCATAGGCACTCAAAAAGTCTATGACAGGATTTTTAGTTATTGGCCAAAAATTGAAAAACAATTTATTCGCCAAAACAAATGTTCCGTTACGTTTATCGGTCGATTTTAAGACGATTTTATTCGCGAACTTCTTTCTCAAAAATGCTTCCTTGATGAGATATTAGCGGTTTAAAATCGATTTTTTGACATTTTCAATTGCTTATATCTCATCAAGGAAGCATTTTAGAGAAAAAAGTGCAAGAATAAAATCGTCTTAAAATCAGTCAAAAAATCTAAAGAAAGCTTTTTTTGGGCCAAAAAATCGTTTGAAGACTTTTGTACCTATATAAATAAACTATACAGCGTGTACTGGTACAGTAACACACCAGTCCCCCCTCCCCCCCCCCCCCCCCGAGAATTAGGAAACGATTTTTTTGGCCAAAAAACGCTTTCTTTAGGTTTTTTGACTGATTTTAAGACGATTTTATTCCTGCACTTTTTTCTCTAAAATGCTACCTTGATGAGATATAAGCAATTTAAAATGTCAAAAAATCGATTTCAAACCGCTAATACCTATCTCATCAACGAAGCATTTTTGAGAAAAAAGTTCGCGAATAAAATCGTCTTAAAATCGGCCGATAAACGTACCTAAAGGAACATTTTTGTTTTGGCGAAAAAATTGTTTTTCAATTTTTGGCCAAACTTTGGCCAATAACTAAAAATCCTGTCAGAATTTTTTGTGCCTATGGAGACTTTTGTTCAGAATCGAAAGGGCTACATCCCTGCAAAATATGGGAGCATTCCAGTGAAACCACTTTTCCTTCAGTAGGTTCGGATACGCGTTTGCGCATGTGCAGTGGCTGTACCCGATCGTTCTGTAATTCACAGGGGACCATCCGGGGCCCAACCCGCATGATCCCTGAAAATTTTCAGCAAAATCATATTAGAATTGAGTAAATGCATGTGGCAAGGAAATTAAGATGTACGACCAAACACATTTTTATAAGTTTACAACAATTTATTTAGAAACAGGAGCGTGGTACTGCACCACATTAAAATATACATATTATTTATTATGGAAGACTCAAACTTACAAAAATAAAAATCGCTCTCTTAAATATAAAACATTTTGTTCATGTATTTTTGTAGTAAACGAATACTAAAGTGAAAAACAATAAAAACAGGTGAGATGTATTTTAAGATATTTGATTTTTTAAGAACTAACCCTATGGAATGTATGTGAAACCTCTTAAAATCAATGTGCACAGAAGTACCTACTAAAAAATAAAAAAATAAAATAAAAACAGTAAAGGTAACAACAGTCTTGGAAGCTGTTGAATTACTTTTATAAACAACATCACATTGTTGAGCATTGAATATGAACCATGAAAATGGCATATTCTTTCACTTAGATTTACACTATGCGAGGGTGGACTTGAGCCACGATCACAAAACATTATGGTAAAAACGCGATTTAACAATTTACTAACACAATCATAAAACATATAGAATAATTGGTTAACTTATAGCTAATCTACATCTTGTCTATCACGTGTTATTCACGAAAAATATGATTTTTCCATGGCTTAGATAAATCCGTTGATTAACTAATTATTGCACCTTTCACCTTCTAACTTACTTAGCTACTTATATTGTTTCATGATGTTTTTAAAACTTTCATTTTTGATTTTTTTTCTTTCGTTTTTAAAAATTAAGAATTGATTAATAAAATACAATTTTGGCAAGTGAAGTTACACTGGTACGTACTATTCCCTAAGCACCTAGCTGAGTCAGACACTTTCAGGACTTGACTTTTTGAAACTCTTTTTTATTGACGATTACCCTACTCGACTGCTTGGTTATCGAAATTCGCCGACTGCTCGCTAAAAATTCTTTCAACCAACGATTCTTTGTATTATTAGGTACCTACATTAAATTGTATTTACATACCTGGTACTTGATACATACGAAATTTGATTGATGCAGGTAGATATCAAGACGAAGACGAGACTGAATCACTGGTAGGTACCTGTGTCTACTAGGATAACGTCGTAATTTGAGTCAAAGTAGAACACGGAGATTCAAAATTAGTCGTTAATATAACATTTTGAACGTCAATGGATGTACGACGGTCCAGCGCTACTGCTACTCTTGGCCACCCTTCTTGTACCCGTAGGAATTGATTTCTGTAAAAATTGAAATATTATTAAGAAAAAATGAATTAGTATTCCTGTTCATTTGCACATGCACCGGATCGTGTACTTAAATCGCACATATATTTTGTCCATATTATTCCATTAACTGACTGTCTGTCCGACGAAGTCAGATGAATCAAATGCAACAATGGAAATGATGGATAATATAATATGTACACCTACAGAATCTCGTACCTATAGAGCAGAACGTGTCCACATGGTGCTGGGCGTCTCATTTAAGGCGAACCAATAGCGATTTCTGCCTTAACTAAGGGAAAAATGAAAAAAAGTCTCGAAATGAACCTCCCTTTTGGTTTATTATTCTGTGAATAATACACCTATGTATTCGCTTAGCAAAAAATTTTTATAACACCCCCTCAAAATTTTTTCTTTTCCGTTTCAAGGTGCGTAGATTCCAAAAATGCAATGTCCGTCCGCCGTCCGCCGTACGCCGTACGCCGTCCGCCGTATCACGTGTACAGGCTTCATTTTCGGTCTAAAAAAGTCGTTCTTTCGCACACATGCTCCATTTGGGCCCTAGTTGTGTCCCGAAACTTTTCAGCCCGATCGGAATATACCCAGGGGTGTTATGAGTGAAAATGTGTATAAAAATAGGTACTTTTTGCGTTTTAACAACATGTTAGTAACATGAGCTTTTGAGGTATCTTTTTCCATGTTTTTGAGGACGAGAAGACCGAATATGAAGTCGATTTTGACCAAAGACGCGGAAATTGAGGTTTTACCAAAGGTTCAGCTCCCAAAATTGGTTTTTTATGAGTCAAAAACCTGGAAAACTGTCTGAAATCACCATCAATGTGTACAATAACATTGGAAAAAGTGTAAACAGGTGAATCAAGACCATTAAATGCCACTACCAATGATCAAAGATGATCTTTAAAAAAAAAGAAAAAAAAGCGTATACCTATTTCATGTTTTGGGGGCCAAAATTGGTGGAAATCATCAGAAATAGCTATTTCAATCATTCCACATGAAAGAAACAATACATTTAACAGCCAACAAAAATCTCTAGAACTCCAATAGAATAATAAACCCATGTGACAAGGACTTTGCAGCGTTTTTTTGAGCAGGATTCGAAAATCGCATCTTCGCGCATGTCGAAAACGTGCGCAAGGCGCATTATTTTATTTCGTCTTAAGCCCCTAATTTTTATTTAAAATTCGGATTCTACGCAAAATTTCATGAAAAAAATACTCATCCTACTTTTTCTAGTTATGCCCCCCCCCCCCCCCCTCCCCCACAGGCATAAATTGCACATGATTTTGGGATATTTTTGAACGCCAAATAATGTGGTCAAGTTCGTCCATTTGTGACGACAAAAGCACAGTATCGTCACGGGAACTGTTTCTTGGAACCCCTGGATCTCAAAGGAACAGTTCCTCGGCTTCCACCTCTTCTGAACCTCCGAGGGCAAGTTAGTTGCTACTTGTTGTGTTGGGCAAGTTATACTTACTTATTAATACTGTAAGCCCCCTCTGTTGATACGAAACGTTACTGGCTTTTTGGTAGGGCTGATGGCCTGAAATTACGGAGGCACCAGTACGATCGTTTCGGGGGTTTATCAAAATACACAGAGACCACCTTATGTTGAAGGGAATCGGGATAACAGAGAACACGTAGGTACAGTTTAGTTACGTAATTAAGTATAATTAAAAGGAAGCAGAATGGAAACGTTACTATCAATACAACTTGAAATGGGGTTCACTGAAGGTGCTCGTTTTCGAATGCTGAAAGCCAAGTGACGTTACTAGTTACTATTCGAGGATAAACAAAGACTGATGGCAAAGACGTTACGTTACGTTACGTTATTCGTTACTTCAAAAGATAAGGGTGCTGAAGGCCTGGGAGGGACGTTACTTCATACACATATATACAATGAGAAATAGATAATAATACTAATGAAATAGGTAATGCAAGGTAAGAGATATTGACGTAATTCACTTAGTGTTACGGTATAGTTATAGACTCGTTACGAGGTAATATGTACAAGTATGATACAAAAAGAATAATAAAAGGAAAGAATTTGCTGAGTACGGATCGAAAACATACATAAGTGAAAATGCGTTACTAAACAAAGGATTGTGACCTGTTGGCGTCGATGGCGTCTTGAATGGCGTTACTGCGCGTCACTACGTAGTTCACCAGGGGGGTTTTCGCAGAGGTCGCCCGAAGGTAAGACTTGCTAAGATTTAATAATGAGTCTCTGTCTCGGGGGGAATGGGAAACTGGTATAACTGCAGTTTCGGGATAAACACACACTCCGTTACTCCAACAATTCGGAAACGCGTTACTACTATCGTTCGCACAGGGCATAGAAGCCTACAACTCTCACTCGTGACAAAAATACTTCGGTCTGAGAACAACTGAACACTTCGCTGGCAGAAAGACGACTGGCCAGGAGTAGGGGGACGGACGCCCTGAGCTGGGGTGTCTCCCCTCCACTCCGGGCCAGCGCGGAGGACTACACACCCTCGTTTGCGAGTGGGGACGACCGGGTGATAGGAAATAGTCCCTCAAAAGCCCGAGGCCGGACGGTGGCGCTGCCGCGGGAAGGCGGCGGCCTACACCCTTCCCCCTCCTGAAAGCCGTCGTCCTCGGCGGCGGGACTCCACCCGAAGAGACTGGGGATGGGGAGTGGCTTCGTCGGGTATGCCACTGTTAGATGCAACTCGTACTGTCTTCTTCGGCAATGAATGCAGGCGGGGTCGTCGTCCAGGTGAGGTCCGTTGCAGGAGGTTCTCAACTTTCCATTCTTGTACTTCTTGATCAGCCGAGCCCAAAACTCCTTGCACGAGGAACAGCGAAAGTGCTGGAGTCGCTGGGCGGGGCGTTGGCAGACCGGACAGACTTGCTGCGGCTTCGGCGGTGTGGGTTGGTCGTCTTGAGTTGTAGGAGTTCCCACGGTTTGTAACTCCAAGGTGGATTGTGTATGCATCACCTGGCGTGTCCGGGTGGTCGAGTGGTTTGCTACTATTTTCAACGGGGCCACATGGGGAGGAGGACGTGGTCGAGGAGGAGTAGGCGCGTCTTCCTCCATCTCCAGCTCTGAATCGGAGTCACTTGAGGCGTTGACGGAGATAGGCTGCGTCGGAGAGCGAGCCGGAGTCGGGACTTTGCGGCGAATCTTCTCCGGACTGACAGATTCGCTAAGGCGCACTCGCACTCGGGACTTCAACTGCTCGTCCATGCGGGCTTTCTGTAGTTCTCTGGCGAGGTACTTAAATCGCTCGCACTCCGCTTCGGTTTGGGCAATGATTTGTTGTGCCTGGTCACGCTCCTGGGCAAGTTTTTCGCATTCCAGACGGAGGCGTAACATTTCCGGCAGGAGGTCCGCCAGCTGCTCCGCCAATGTTACAGCGCCGTTACATATCAATCTTCGGCAAGGCAGGGTGGATGCTCTTTCGGCGTTGTGGAGCATCTCTGCCACACCCTCCAATAAAAAAAAGTGCCTTGCGTTCGGGGTGCTTGGGGCCAACGTTCCCGGGAATAGCTGCCTGCTCCAGGAGTACGCCGGTTGCCTCTGCGTATCGCTTGCGAATTCTCGTCACGTACGGGCATTCGACCTCCTCCTCCATAACGGGGCTCTCGTTGACAGGTGACCGACGCATCGCCATGGCCTGTTGGTTGAAGTATAATGCTGTTAGCCAACATGTCGAATTTGGTCACAACAGGTAAAAGTGTACATTGGGTTCTACCTACCTATCGTCCGTACTCAGTCTTAGTATTTCTGGTCTACATTTGAACAAATGAACAATTTAACTAAAGTACTTTATTTACATACATGAAAACATTAACATTATATATAGATTTTTTTTTTTTTTTTTTTTTTACAGTTTCCTTTTGGACCCAACCCTGGTGCACGCACCGATCCTAGCTACAAAACCCTTGCGATGCAACTTGCGGTAATCGCGCGGAGGACGTGGGCGTAGGCTGTACGGAGCCGTCGGAGGCGCTATTGTTTCTGTTTCACCCGGGGTTTCGGGTTCGGGTGGTGCAGGTGTTGACATGGGTTGCGTTACGGGTGGCGCCTCATCCTCGTCCGTACTCCAGCCGTCGTCGTCGTTTGGCACTGAGGGAGCGGGCGGCACGAGTCGTGTTGGTGGTGGATCCTGTTTTTGAGGTTCTGCGAAGGCGTCGTCCGGTATTCCGTTAACGGAAGCGGGTTTCAACCTATTGATATGAACCACCTGGGGTCGTCGCTGTAGGGCATCGTGAATGCGATACGTTACATCGGTCAATCGTTGGACTATCGTCCATGGCCCAGTCCAGGGGCTCCAAAACTTTTTGCAGACTCCCTCAGGGAGTTGCATGGCCCTGAGGTAGACACGTTCCCCCACCTCAAAGCTTCGGGGTGTCCGGCGCTTGTTGATGCGGTCGTGCTGTTGCTTCCATCGTTTCTCCAGCTGACGGGCGGCGAGTCGCCGGGCCCTCTCCAGCAGAGCTAAATGATGGTCCATGTCGGGTCGTTCATTTGGGGTCCATTCAATGTGGTTGGGCAGTCGAAGCTCTCTACCGAATGTCAAAAAATTAGGGGAATAACCAGTGCTTTTGTGAGGAGTTGCTCGATAAGCGGCCAGCACTATTGGGACCGCCTTCTCCCATTCTTTAGTCTTCGTAATTATTTTTGACATTATGTTTGCGAAGGTACGGTGGAATCTCTCGCAAACACCATTACTTTGTGGATGGTAGGCCGTCGTCTGCACCTTCTTAATTCCCCAATTGTCACATAGGGCACGTACCAGGGCTGACGTAAAGGCTGTTCCCCTATCGGTAACTATACGCTGGGGGACTCCGTGTGTCGGGATGTAATGTCGAACCAATTGGCGCACCACTGTGTCGGCGGTAGTATCTGGTACTACATAGGCCTCAGCGAACTTTGTGAAGTGGTCGACGATGGTGAGGAGGTGCTTCGTGCCGGTCCGGGTGGTTAATGGACCCACGAAATCCATTCCTACTATTTCCCCTGGGCCTGTTGGGAGCAGAGGTTTCTGAAGGGGGGCAGTCTGTCGGATCGGATCATTGCGCCGTTGACAAGGTTCGCATTGGGCAATGAACTCGCGTACATCGCGTTCGATCCGGGGCCAGAATCCCAGTTGCCGCACCATATTTTCTGTCGTTTCGGCGCCAGGGTGGCCGGCCCATACACTGCCATGGCAATTGGCGAGTACCCAACTGCGCATGGTGGATGGTATCAGGGGGACGAAGGTGATCCTTCCGTCCCGAACGACTCTGGTTGTCCATAAGCCCTCCTCCATTTTACAATCCTCGGCCCTTCGTTGGGTAAAAGTTCTAACCCATTCGTCTAGTTCCTGGGCTACGACTAGGAGTTTCCGGGGTATCTCCAAGGTGACTGAAGCGATATTCATGCGACTAAGTCCGTCAGCGTGCCCCATTTTGGTGCCGGGACGATACTGAGGGACGAAGTCGTACTCTCCCAACTTTAATACCCATCTCCCTATCCGGGAGGTTGGATCGCGGAGCCTAAGGGCAGCTGTAAGTGCCATGTGGTCGGTTTCCAATACAAACTGTCTACCCAGCAGGTATTCTTGGAAATGTTTGGTCGCCCATACCACGGCGAGGAGCTCCTTTTCTGTGGTCGAGTATCTTGTTTCGGCAGGGTTCAACTTCCTGCTGGCGTAGGCGATGGGTCGCTGTTCTCCATCCACCTCCTGTGAGAGTACTGCGCCTAGTGCCAGTTGTGAGGCGTCAGTGGCGAGCACAAAGGTTTTTGACATGTTCGGGTACGCGAGTACTGGTTCAGTCAGGAGGGCCTGTTTGAGCGTGTTAAAGGCCTCCTCCTGTGCGTCGGTCCAGGTGAATTCCACCCCTTTCCGCAATAAAGAGGTTAGGGGGGCGGCGATCTCGGAGAATTTGGGCACGAACCGTCTATAAAACCCTGCTAACCCAATAAACGACTGCACTTGTTTTACGGTCGTTGGTTGCGGGAAATCTCGTACCGCCTGGGTTTTTTCCGGTTCTGTGCTAATCCCTTGTGGCGAGATGCGATGTCCCAAATATCGAGTTTCGGTGTGAACGAAATCACACTTGTCTAAATTGGCTCGCAGCCTCACATCCCTCAATCGGTCAAGGACCCTTTTTAGGCTGTCGAGGTGCTGCTCCATTGTCGGGGAAAAAATTATTATATCGTCTAGATAGACGAGACAGTGTCGGTTGATTAAGCCATCCAGGGCATTATTCATTGTTCGCTGAAAAGTAGCCGGGGCGTTTTTGAGCCCGAATGCCATTCGCGCATACTGGAAATGCCTTCCCAGCACGGAAAATGCTGTTTTTTCGGCTGACTGCGGATGTATGGGTATTTGATGGTATCCGGCTACCAGGTCGATCTTTGTAAAATAACGACACTGACCCAGCATGGCTAGGGTATCGGTCAGATTGGGTAAAGGATATGCATCCGACTTGCTGATTTTATTGAGTCCACGAAAGTCCGTGCAAAACCTCCATTTCTGGGGTTCGCCTTCGGGGGTCTTCTTTTTTACCAGCACAACCGGAGCACTCCACGGGCTCTCCGAGGGTTCAATAATTCCGTCCTCCAACATGTTGAGTAGCTGTTTCTCTACTTCTTCTCTCAGTGCATGTGGAATCGGATAGGGTCTTTGGCTTATAGGGTCTGCATCACCGGTCTCGATCTCGTGTGTCACTTCCAGGTCGCATCCTCGTTTATCCGGTGGGTTAAACACATCCGGATACGTTGCCAGGAGCTCCATAAGGCGGCGGCGCTCCGGGTGAGGGAGGTGGACCGTCTTTTCCTCCAGGGCGTCGCAGATATCGGGAGGTACCCGCGGCCATCCCTCAGAAGGAGTGAGCTCTCTGTCGTCCAGGCCGTCATCCGTCCACACGGGCAACGCGCCCGGTAGTGGAACGGTTTCATCTGATGGGGACTCTTCTTCGGTGGTGCTCCTGGGTACGGCGAGGTCGATGGTTGCGGCGACGCGATCATGCGTGTTCGTTAAGTCAGGGTTAGTCACTGTACTGTCATTTGGGAAAATTTCGAATTCATTACGGTGGAGCGTTACTGAACCGTTACTGGGGGGTATGACTCTATTATTACTGGGAGAAAATTCAACTTCGTTACGGGGGAGCGTTACTGAACCGTTACTGGGGGGTATGACTCTATTATTACTGGGAGAAAATTCAACTTCGTTACGGGGGAGCGTTACTGAACCGTTACTGGGGGGTATGACTCTATTATTACTGGGGGAAAATTCAACTTCGTTACGGGGGAGCGTTACTGAACCGTTACTGGGGGGTATGACTCTATTATTACTGGGGGAAAATTCAACTTCGTTACGGGGGAGCGTTACTGAACCGTTACTGTCTGTTACGTCTGTGTTACCGCGATCACTTTTCAAGAAAGAGGGATAAAACACTTCACTTCCTTTTTCCGTTTGCGTTACTGCAGAGGTCGGAGGTTGTTGCTCGTGAGCTTCGTTGGCGTTCTCGTGTGGTTCCGTAGTGATTCGGTTGACTACGATGCATTGCTTTGTCCCTTCGAGTTGCAGTACGGCTTCGCGTTTATCCGTGCGTATGATAAGGGGTATTTTTTTCATAAGGTCGAGACCAAACAAATCGAGTCCAGTCCCTTCCCGTTCAAATACCAAGAAGGTGTGTCGTACCGCAGCTCCTGGTATCTCCAACAACACCTCTTGTTCACCACGAAATCGCAACGGATAGCCGTCCGCGCCCCATGCTTCAGCATTGGTTGTACGTAGGGGCGTGCCAGGGATAGGCGTTGTCAATACCGACACAGCTGCTCCTGTGTCTAGTATTAGATCACGCGTTACGCCGTTTAGTTTCGCTGGGATTCGCATCGGTCTCTGTAGGCGGTAATCCACTATCGGCAAGTGCCCCATTGGAGATCGCAACTCGATCTCAGTGGACTGCGTTATCATCTTGTTTTGGTTTGGGTGGGAAACCGGAGTCAACAGCTTTTTCTTGTGGCAGTCCGTTTCGAGGTGCTCTCTTACTCCGCAGTAGTCGCAGAATATTGTTTTCTGAGGGTTCTGGGGACAGTCGACTGGGAAATGTGTCGCTGCCACGCAGAACATGCAAGGGTAACGGGGGCTTGGGCGTGAAAACACCTTAGTCGTTACGGGGGTGTTACGACCGTTCCTCCGTGGACATCTGGCTGCATAGTGTCCGGTCACCCCGCACTCGTAACATCGTCCCTCTGTTGCTGTTACGGCGGCAAGGTCCCATTTCGCTTCAGGTTCTTCGGACGTTTCGAGCGTTTCCTCGAGTTCTTCAGCTCGCTTTAGAGCGTCCTCAATCGTGTCGGGTGCGTTATTGATCAGGTGTGATCGTAGTTCTTTAGGTATGCCACCTACGAAGGCTTTCAGTACTCTTCGTTTCACCCAATTACGCTTCTGTTCTTGTGTTAGTTCTGTACCCTCCTCGTGTGCGGCAGATTGCGCTAAACGGTGAATCCGTTCCGCAAACTGGCGAAGCGTTTCGTTCGCGTTTTTCCTGACCGACCACAGGAGTGCAGCGGCCTTCGACGGGTTTTCACGTTCAAACCATGTCAACATGGCTTTTTTGACGTCATCGTAAGGCGTTTCGCTTTCGTTTAGTTGCGCGTTATCTATGAGGAATTGTTTTGCTGTTCCTCTCACTTTGGCGCGCAAAAGCCTCATTCGTTTCTGTTGAGATAACGTTCGAGCGACGTCCTCGAAAAAATGGAAGAATGCCGACACCGTTATGGCACCTGGTTCATCGGGATCCCACGACTCTACTTCCAAAAACATAGAACGCGGAACGTCCGGTTCCGTGCCCCTGTTTCGGTCCCGTTCCATGCTGAGATCGTTGAATGATCTCAACAACACCTCCAATTGCTCCATCATCCCACAAACGCCCTCCGTTTTTTCCGCCATTATGACCGTTACGGGTTACGAAAATGCGTTTCAAAATCTGGGTTGAAGACCCTTACTATGTACGTGCACCTGAGGTTTTTGTGTTGTGGGCTTATCGTAACGTTACTCTTTCGTTACCGACCCTCTTCAACTGTGGTTCCGTGCGTTATTATTTACGTGTGGATACGTGTGGGGCGAACCGCACAATAATCCCACTTGCTGCCACCAATTTTGTAAGCCCCCTCTGTTGATACGAAACGTTACTGGCTTTTTGGTAGGGCTGATGGCCTGAAATTACGGAGGCACCAGTACGATCGTTTCGGGGGTTTATCAAAATACACAGAGACCACCTTATGTTGAAGGGAATCGGGATAACAGAGAACACGTAGGTACAGTTTAGTTACGTAATTAAGTATAATTAAAAGGAAGCAGAATGGAAACGTTACTATCAATACAACTTGAAATGGGGTTCACTGAAGGTGCTCGTTTTCGAATGCTGAAAGCCAAGTGACGTTACTAGTTACTATTCGAGGATAAACAAAGACTGATGGCAAAGACGTTACGTTACGTTACGTTATTCGTTACTTCAAAAGATAAGGGTGCTGAAGGCCTGGGAGGGACGTTACTTCATACACATATATACAATGAGAAATAGATAATAATACTAATGAAATAGGTAATGCAAGGTAAGAGATATTGACGTAATTCACTTAGTGTTACGGTATAGTTATAGACTCGTTACGAGGTAATATGTACAAGTATGATACAAAAAGAATAATAAAAGGAAAGAATTTGCTGAGTACGGATCGAAAACATACATAAGTGAAAATGCGTTACTAAACAAAGGATTGTGACCTGTTGGCGTCGATGGCGTCTTGAATGGCGTTACTGCGCGTCACTACGTAGTTCACCAGGGGGGTTTTCGCAGAGGTCGCCCGAAGGTAAGACTTGCTAAGATTTAATAATGAGTCTCTGTCTCGGGGGGAATGGGAAACTGGTATAACTGCAGTTTCGGGATAAACACACACTCCGTTACTCCAACAATTCGGAAACGCGTTACTACTATCGTTCGCACAGGGCATAGAAGCCTACAACTCTCACTCGTGACAAAAATACTTCGGTCTGAGAACAACTGAACACTTCGCTGGCAGAAAGACGACTGGCCAGGAGTAGGGGGACGGACGCCCTGAGCTGGGGTGTCTCCCCTCCACTCCGGGCCAGCGCGGAGGACTACACACCCTCGTTTGCGAGTGGGGACGACCGGGTGATAGGAAATAGTCCCTCAAAAGCCCGAGGCCGGACGGTGGCGCTGCCGCGGGAAGGCGGCGGCCTACAATACTTTTCTCATTTCTCAAACCTGATAACCTTCATCACCATTATCCAGGTCAGCGGGAATTAATATCCCTGTAAAACAATTCTTAGCCCTATTGGCTGGCAGAATTATTAAATTATTAGCAAATTATTAAATTATTAGAAATTATTATTATTATTAAATTTTTAGCAAGATTACTGGGACTCCAGCAAATGAGTTAGAAACCCTCTCTTATTCAACTGGTTCACCTTAAATTTTCCTCCTCCTGTACCAAGTCCCAGTACCTTAATCATTTGAGGAGTGTACAAACGGAATTTTGTGTTATTTTGAATTTTGAATGAATCCAGTCATAGCTTCAATTTTGATGTTGCAGACTAGTTCATTGAATATCTTCATTTTTGCCCAAAAGGGAGCATGTTGGATGTACTTGAAAAATTGGAAATTTTAAGAGTGATAGGTTGGGTAAATCTTTGAATGATGTAATTCCTTTAATTTTTTCTCCATTATTGCATTCATTTCTGTAACAGCTTGGTTCCACCCCTCTCCCTTTCACCTCATGTTCCTTTCACTTTTTGGCATTCTCTTCCTGGGTCAATCAGAATCGACCACCTTCCCTTTGTCCCCTTCACCATTCTTCTCCACAACCAATCCCAATCGACCACATTTCACTTTTTGACTATTGGAGAGGTCACCTCTCCAATGTGCCTTCAGTTATTGTGTGTTACTGATGATGGTTTGTTCACCGAAACCGGTATAACAGTGTTTTTTGCGTTGTTCGTGTATTAGTGGAAATAGACTATTTTTTCAATAACTCCGCTTTTCTTTGAAATGGGTTTCCACGATATCTTCCCGAGTGATTTAGTTCGTATTAGTTTGTACAAACGGGTTAGCGAAATAAAAGTGCAATTTATCGTATCGTTTATCGTATTTTCAGAGCCCTGAGAGCCACCTGATGTTATTTGCAGAACAGCTGACAGTATTGCTGTTAGGCTTGAACAAGCCTGTATGAGAGAAGGGGAGGTATATCCGAACACATTCGAATGCAGTAAAATTGATTTCTTTTTCATTTTGAAGGATGTACATTTACATGTACATTACATTGTACAAGGATGTAAATGTACATTGAAAGATGTACATTTGAAGGACGTAGAACCGCCGTTTTCGTCTGCCATGATATTTTTTATTCAGTTTAGTTCAGTTTAATTTCAGTCGAGGTATGTAAATTTCAGTCGAGGTACCTATGTAAATTACATCGTACATTACATTGTACATTGTACATTACATTGTACAAGGATGTAAAGGTACATTGAAGGTTGTACATTTGAAGGACGTAGAACCGTCGTTTTCGTCTGCCATGATATTTTTGTATTCAGTTTAGTTCAGTTTAATTTCAGTCGAGGTGGGATGGAATTTTTATGACACGTCTTTCAGAATCCTGAAATAACATTTACAATATTTATTTGTATATTTTTTATGAGAGTCGAATTTTCACTTGTACAGTTCTCAAATGGATAAACTACCTTGACTCATGACTCGACGTTGAAAATGCCCCAACTCATGCGCAAGAAGTAGGCGTTCCGAAGAACAATTTCCTTGTACGCTAATTAACATTTCACGCGCACTGCGCACACTGAGCACAATTTATAATAATAGGATAGGTAATGGGTATTTTTTCATGAAATTTGTAGTATAATCCGAATCTGCAATAAAAAGACGGGTTTCCGGACGAAAGAGCACAAAGTTAGTGCTTGGCGCACGTTTTCGTCATTCCTGCGTATGCGCGACGGTGTGATTTTCTAATTCCACGCAAACAAGTTCAAATGAGGGGTTCAGTTCGAAACATTTTTCATTTTCCCCTTATTAGTCGACGCAGAAATCGCCACTGGTTCGTTTTAACTGGGACACCCTGACACGATTCGCTGTTAATATAAGCATGGTAGCTGTGCAATGCCACGTCACTGGTCAGCAGATTAGGCCTGATTGCGCAGGTATTGGTAATTATTATAACTGAAACAATGGATGTTGGAATGATGGATTCCGGTGGATATCGGTTTGACATTTCCAACAACGTTTAGTGAGTATAATGGAACTTCTATAGGTTAATCACTTGAGGGTAAATCAAAAAAATACTTCGTGAACCACAAGAAACTGATGAACGAGGGGAGTGCAGAATCACCTGTAGGAGTGTAGGAACTTGTGGGGACCCATGTAACAGATAGGAACAGCGAATACAGAGTAACAACAGAGGTGGTCACGGGAACGAGAGAGCATCGAACTACTACAAGCCCGTTGAGAAATAGGACTGCCTACTCCACTTACTTATTACAGAATTGTACTTTCAAACTACTTACTTTCATATTCAGGTTCCAGTTGAGACATGATAGTGTACCAGTTGGTGGAATGGACGAGAGGGACGTCCAGTGTGCCGCCGTATTCCTTGGGGAGACAAGACGGGTCGAGGTACTTGTGCAACGATTTTCTGTCGGTGCCGTGGAAAATGATCTGCAAAGAAATTGCAAGATTCAAATTCAATTCAATTCTTTATTCTAACATATAGTTTATAGTACACACTTGTCGTAAGCCGGTGAGTGGGCTTATGACAGTCGGGCGGAAATTTGGATAAGTTTGGGTGAGGTTGGTTTGGGTGAGGTTGGATGAGGTTGGTTTGGACGGATGAGTGAAGGATGTGCTCAGTAGGAGTGTTTTGCTAACACCGGTTATCAACACAGCAGGCGTTAGTTGGAAGGATGTGAGGGAAACTAAGGCTCCTTAGGAGCCTTCTGCTACCGCCCCACGGTTATCATCACAGCAGGTATTACGTGCTCCTTAGGAGTATTTTGCTAGCACCCCACGGTTATCACCACAGCAGGTATTACGTGCTCCTTAGGAGTATTTTGCTAGCACCCCACGGTTATCACCACAGCAGGTATTAGGTGCTCCTTAGGAGTATTTTGCTAGCACCCCACGGTTATCACCACAGCAGGTATTAGGTGCTCCTTATGAGTATTTTGCTAGCACCCCACGGTTATCACCACAGCAGCTATTAGGTGCTCCTTATGAGTATTTTGCTAGCACCTCACGGTTATTACCACAGCAGGTATTAGGTGCTCCTTACGGTATTTTGCTAGCACCTCACGGTTATCATCACAGCAGGTATTCTTAGAAGGGAGCACCCCACGGTTATCACCACAGCGAGTGTAGGAGAAGGGTAGGGGAGAGAGAGGGCAAGAGAGAATGAGTTGCAAGTCGGAGGGTGGTCGGTCGAATGAGGAGCTGGGCTAGCAGGGCTGCTTATAAAAGCCCCTTTCCACCCGTCCCCCATCCATCAACGGCCGTTATGACCCTTGAGGGGCGATAGCGGTCGATGGAGGGAACCCTTCTCCTACTTTCCCCTCGGTGTCGCTCAGCTCGTCGTTCCTTTCGTTTATTTGGTTAAATCACTTGGGTACTACATAGGAGTGGTATAAGAATTTGAGGGGTAACACAAAAGTACTGAAGAATATAAGAAACACGAGAAAAACCAGGTCCATGAATGGGCCTCTAAGGTCTTGACGAGCCGTCCAGGGGCTGTTTGTCACTGAACTAGCTCATTAGCTTGGATTGAGTGAGTACTTTTAGCTGGAAACAATACATTTAAAGACAATATTCAACTTGAGTGGAAAAAAATGAATAAACGCAGCAAAGTCCTTGTCACATGGGTTTATCATTCTATTGGACATACCTACAGAAAACTTGGCTGTTCATTTATTTTATCTTTCAAGTGCAACAATTTAAATTGCTATTTTTGATGGTTTCTACCAATTTTGGCCCCCAAAAACACAAATTTGGCTCCTATTATTATTACTTTTTTTTTACAATTCACCTCTGATCATTGATAGTGCCATTTATTTGTCTTGATTCACCTGCTGATACTACTTCTAGTGTGATTATACAAGTTCATGGTGATTTCAGCCTATCTCCCAGGTTTTTGACTCATGAAAACTAAATTTTGGGAGCTTAACCATCGTTACAACCTCAATTCTTCACTCTTTGATCGAAACCAACTTCATATTCGGTCTTCTCGCCCTGAAAAACATGGAAACCTCAGAAGCTCATGTTCACTAAAACCTAAAAAAAAACCTCGGAAAAACCCTATTTTTACACCCATTTCCCCCCATACACCACTGGGTATATTCCCATCGGGCTGCTGAGCTTCGGTGCACAACTAGGGCCTAAATCTGTTCCCAAATGGGGACCCAACCTGTGTGCGAAAAAACGACGATTTTAGACGAAATTTTAACGTAAACTGAAGGCTGAAACTTCGATAGAAACTCAATTTTCCACTCGTTGGTCAAAATCGACTTAACATTCGGTCTCCTCGCCTTAAAAAATACGGAAAACGAAACCTCACAAGCTCATGTTAACTAAAACCTAAAAAACCCTGGCAAAACCCTATTTTTCCCCCACTATCCCCCTATCCCACTATCCCACTATCCCCCTATTTTTCTCCCCTGGGTGTATTTTGATCGGGCTGCCGAGCTTCGGAGCACAACTAGGACCCAAATTTGTTCCAAAATTTTGACCCAAACTATGTGCGGAAGAATGACGATTTTAGACCAAATTTTAACACAAATTGATGGCTGAAACTTCGTTAGAACTTCAATTTTCCATTCTTTGGTCAAAATTGACTTCATATTAATTTGGCCTCCTCGTCCTAAAAAACACTGAAAGCGATACCTCACAAGCTCATGTTACTAAAACACCACAATATTCAAAGAATAGTAAACCAAAACATGGGTAGGTATATAATATGCCAAGGGGATCACACAGAAGTTATCTAATATTATTATACAATACTAACAATATTACTTGTCTACTCAAGAAGTCAGTGTGCAGGTCAGATTTGCGCATTGCCAGAAGGTATGCACCTGTTCTTCTTTTAAAGGATTTAGTCGACTGGTCTGATTGTAAGGAAGTCGGAAGTGAGGCGGATATTGTGGGAGGCAGCCATGGAAATTGTCTTGTGAAAAAAATCAGTGGAAGGGCGGGGGAACTCAAATTTGACGACCCTCGCGTGTTGCTCGGTGGCTCGACGGACAATGCGGTGGGGAAGGAAATTTTTGATCTTGTGTGCACGAAGCAGGGAGCGATAAACAACATTATCAATCGCGGTGGGAGAATTCAATTTTTTTAAATAGATCATTGATTCGCTTCCGGGAATGCGGCCGAGTGATGATCCGAAGGAGGGAGTTGCACACAACGTTGAGCGAGTTTGAAAGTCTGGGCATACGCTCGGCCCCAGTATTTTATACCATTTATTAGGATACTGTATACATACGCATAGTGCACCATAGTTAGGTTGCTTTTGGAGAGCAATTTTCGCAACAGAAAAGAAAGACGAATTCCTTATTCTCACTGCTAGGGTGTCTATGTGTATCCTCCATTTTAGGTGTTGGTCTAGCTGGAGTTCTAGATATTATTAATGCTATTGACTCGCTCAAGCTTAGTGCAATTACATGTTTCATAATTAAAATTATGAACATCATGAATTATGGATGTTTAAAATGTTCATGTTGAAGCCACCAATGAGGATGCTCGTTTTCCTGCAGTTCAGCGGGAATAGGGTGAAATAAAAATTAAATTATTGATGTTGTGAGAAGTGTTTGGTAAAATGTTGTCAAACCTAATATTATTGAAGATCCATGTGGCTAAGACAACATAATCTTGCGAGACTGAAAGCACAACACTGGCAATAACTGGCTGTGTTACCGACTACTGTCAACAGTATGGAAGATGAAACACCTGCCAAACTTTTCACTCGAGGAAATTACCACCGGAGAATTTAAAAGCCTGAGCCTGATCACGACTGTTACTCGATTCTGTATTCCACAGCTCGTAAGATACCACTTCGAAAGAAAGATTTCCGTAATTTTACTAAATAGGCTAAAATCCTTACCCTGTTCCTAAGTTTTTCCCTCAAGAAGGGCTTGAAGAGAGCGAAGACCATGTTGAATATGTACGGCTGGTTGATGATGTGGATGGCTTTTACTCGGAGCGGCACGCTGTCCTGCAAACGAGGAAAAACAAGATTTATCGACGTGATATCGAGAAGTTTTTTATCGCTTAAAAACATTCGAAGGGAGTTGAAAACAGCACGCTAGCACTGCCGTGTGAAGGAAGAACGACTCAGCTCAAAATTATTGAGTTTTCAGAAATCAGCTTCGAAGTTTTCTAAAGAAAACTCGCTATAGGTTCACTGCAGGGCATTCCCGCAACCCCCTTTTTTCCAAATGTCCAATCATGTTCAACTTGATCGATAGCTGTCAAAAAATACTCCAAACACGTTTTTTCAATCGATTTATTGCAGTTGAGCCGAATATCGATTATTCATGGTTGATTTTTGAAATGTTTGTGGAGTAAAAACAACTCAAATCCCCTTTGAGTCCAACGGTTTAGACCCCGATCCTGAAGCCAACGGTTGGAGGGAAAACGACTCAACGGCGTTTTCAGCTAGTTGAGTCGTTTTTCCTCAACAAATAATATAACAAAACTCGCAAGTTAGGGAGTTTCAATCGATGCGCTGAGATGTTTTTATTAAAAAAACACGGGAGTTGAGACGTTTTTCCTCAAAATTAAGCAATTTCCAGATTCCATCCCTAACAATTTCCACCCCTTCTGGGTCGAATTTTGGAATTTCGATTTGACCATCAAAAAGGTGGGGTTGAAATTAGGGGGTTACGTGAAAATCCCATTTTCGACAATTTTTGAGATGAGTCGTTCTTCTTTCACACGGCAGAGCATACGTGGGCTGATTGTAGTTTTTGCACATTAAATACCTATAGCTAGGTATACCTATAATCGGCTGTGATCACAAATCCAATCTAGTTACTTTATTACGGGGGGAGGGGGGTTCGAGATGCGTACGATATATATGTATATATATTGGTAGAAAGTGCAACCCTCGAGAGCCCCCCCCCCCTCTCCCTCCTAGACTAGCGATATTATCACCAGCTAAGGATGGATATAGGTTAGGTTTCAGCCTGGCCGCCTCCGCCTTCACTGGAAAAACAAACGATTCAAGAACTGCCACCGTCACTCTCCTCCCCACATGACACACTTCTGATGGGTAGCAGAAGTATGAGAGGGAAAAGGGGAGGAAAAGTAGTATGAAGTTCTGGCTCAGGAAAGGACATCTGAACAACTTCAAGTTGACTAACCTTCATCGTAATGGTACTACCTCTACAATATTTACCTACTGGTGGAGAACAAAGCTCCTACATACGAGTATTGGCGGAGAAAAAATGTTGTCAGAGGTTGTTGTCCAGTGAGTTGTGATCATCTGGGCAACCTCTAGGTGATCAACCTCCACCGTTAGGACGGAACCACTACTGGACTTGTAAATTGGGATACAGCATTAATCGCCTTCAAATGAGCTCCATATATTTTAATTATATGAGCTTTTAATGGGTGAATGGGGGTGGGGAAGTCAACAGATGTATGTATTATCAAACGGACAGGATGTTTGTAAAGGAATCCTTCTGGAAACCTTTGGGCTTATGCTATGGAAAGCCCACAAAAGTGGAAGGAGTATGGTGAGTTACTCAGCGCATACTACCAAACCATGCTCTGCTACCACGGGACTGATTGAGAGGAGAGTGACGGTGGACTCTCGAGATTCCTCCTGTAGACAAACGACTCGAGAACTGCCACCGTCACAGTGTACATCGATGAACTTATTACAAACCGAAGAAGCGAGAGACAACCAGTACGTACCAACTTCAGGAACACTTGGTCATAATAACATTTGCTAGGATCGTATTCATCTGACCTCTGAAATACTCGTTTCTTCGTCATTCAAAGGGAAAGAATGACGAAAACTAGGGTACAGAACCTGATACGAAACTGAGGAAAATGTAATTTTATTCAATGGTGTAGCGTAGGCTTAGTTGTCCAAGTATAGCAAATTAATAGGGTGCTTCTTTGGTATCAGTATGGTAACTACTTTATAATAATCCCTCTGGTGGAAGTGAGATCGGACAATGGTAATGTGATCTTCACAATAAGGGAAATGGCTTGATGAACTTATCAGCTCGCAGCCATCACTAATTGCAGCCCTGCACGAACGCACCGACTCATTTTCGCCAATATTTGCTATGACGAGAGTTTCTCAAGGTTGATACACAGGACCTCGGGGGTTAAATAGAAAAAAGTCCCAAAGTTTGTTGTTTTCTTTCGGTGGGGACTCCAAAGATAGACGGACCAACGCTAACATGAATAAACTTTCGCAAGATGCTCATCAATTACTCATGTCATCCTAAGTCTGTCTTGCAACACAACTCCGAGCCCGAGATGGGTGACGAGAGGAAATCTTTAATAAATATCTATTCGCAACCTGAACGTCGTTAATTTCATGTTAAGCGCACATTTAATGCTCCAATCGTCCAACTAATTGGCGTTTCGTGATTAGTCTGACACCAAAACCACATGGATGTGAGTGAGGCTTATATACCCACAATACGATAGCGATAAGTAGTATAGTTCATATCCACATTATATCCATATCATATTATTAGGTAGCTACGCAAGTTATTTTTGGCTGAATATGAAAACAAGGGGCAGCTACAATACTTAACAATTTACTTAGCCTCACAAGTGGTTTGAGTACCATTGGCTTGATGGTTTGTTGAAATTTTTGTGATTAATCCTTTGTGTGAGATTAATTCACGGAAATTTAATCAAGATTATGAAAACGTCCGAAAATGTGCTAAAAACGGTGATTTTTACCATTTTTCACCAAAAAATGATGAATCTTGGTAGCTGAATTTTCAATAGATTTTTGGGTGAATAGAAATCGAGCCGCAAAAATGGAAGATTTTCTGTGTACAGGCCGTAATCTTGCACAAAGGTTATGTACACGCACACACGTTTGTCTAAACTCCAAAAAGTGCAGGTACTATTTACCTATGGTACCGGATTGTGTGAACGCTCATAAGAAGGATGGTCCACAAGAATGTTCGGGATGATTGCAATTCTTCGGGTTGAATAAGAGAAGAAGAAGGTCACGCGCTCACTCCGTTGTTCAACCTTCCCAATAAGCCATTTCTTTAAAGAAAAACTGAGTTAGTCGTTGATAGTCTATTTTCACTAATACACGAAAGAACTTGAAAAACACTGTTATACCGGTTTCGGTGATCAAACCATCGTCAGTAACAAGCAGTAACTGAAGGCACATTGGAGAGGTGACCTTATAAATAGTCAAAAAGTGAAATGTGGTCGATTGGGATAGGTTGTGAAGAAGAATGGTGAAGGGAACAAAGGAAGGGGTCGATTCTGACTGGCCCAGGAACAGAAAGCCAAAAAGTGAAAGGAACATAAGGTGAAAGGGGGGAGGGGAGGAACCAAGCTGTTACAGCTGTGGAACGCAATAATGGAGACAAAATTAAAGGAATTATATCATTCAAAGATTTACCCAACCTATCAATCTTAATAATTTCGAATTTTTCAAGTTACCATCCAACATGAAAAATGAAAAATTCGAAATTATTAAGAGTGATAGGTTGGGTAAATCTTTGAATGACGTGGTTCCTTTAAGTTTTTCTCCATTATTGCGTTCATTTCTGTAACAGCTTGGTTCCCCCCTCCCTTTCACCTTTTGGCATTCTCTTCCTGGGCCAATCAGAATCGACCCCCTTCCTATGTTCCCTTCACCATTCTTCTTCACAACCAATCCCAATCGACCACATTTCACTTTTTGACTATTTATAAGGTCACCTCTCCAATGTGACTTCAGTTACTGCTTGTTACTGACGATGGTTTGATCACCAAAACCGGTATTACAGTGTTTTTCGCGTTCTTTCGTGTATTAGTGGCAATAGACTATTTTGCAATAACTCCGTTTTTCTTTGAAATGGGTTTCTACGATTTCTTCGCGAGTGATTTAGTTCGTAGCCATTCCTTTGATATTAACTATAATCCACTGGTATCAACTATGGTTTCAATCCCCGTTTTCCTCATCATCACTGTTCAGTGAGAGAGGATGCAAAGTACCGCAGTCGCCGGTTGAATAAAAACAAAACGCTGGACGTGATGAGGCTGTTGATGGGGCGCGTACAAGTTGGGAAGTAATGAAGCCGTTTTCACGGTCAGATCCATCAAGTCGAGGCCTGATGAGTGGCAGAAGGCAAAGCAGCTACGGGAGTGAACGCAGCGTAATTACGTTGGGTACCAATCAAACCATTACACGTGATTTAAGGTTGAGACAATCAGGTGATTGAATGAGGTTATTTCTTAGTCCTCAGTGCACTTTGAAGGCAAGAGAGTGGTCGCTGGGTATGAAAATCAACTTTATAGGCGGGCCCGAAACAAGATAACACCAATTACTTTGTAGATAATGTACCATAACGTCAGGGGGCCTATTAAAACTTTTGCGCTCCGTCGCTCACGATGTTAATTTTTGTTTTTCATTTATGTGAAGTCTCGAGGCCCTTGCCAAAGATCCCACTTACCTTTTTACACCAATTTGACATTCAGACTTCATATTATTTATAATTATTACACGATAACTTACCTAGGTAACCGACGATACCTCTAAGCAACTGCTTGCAACAAGCCTAATCACTCCGTTTTCAATCGAACGCCTCTATTTAAACACTCGTCTTATAAATTTTAAAATGGGTCCAATACTGCTTATACTTCCCAGTGTTGTCAACGTTTCAAAACACGTCATCTAAGAATCGGATGAGTATTATACAGTATATTTATTCGTTGAACTAAACCAAGTATAATTTGAAGTTACTGGTAGAGCGAGAAGAAGATCTGCGTAGTACCTTGGGATAACGAATAGATTTTTTGTTAACCTGACAACCAGGATACGTTGAAGGCCCATTTCTCAACTTCATGGGGAGACATTCAATCACCAAGGAGATGTGTTATGCAAAATAAGTAAATACAGTGTGAAGACTGGAGCTGGTTCAAGTTATGTAAAGCTTGGAATTCACAAGGTATCCATCAGGACTGACTGGTGTCAGTTTGTTGGAAACGTTCCCATAAAACACTGTCAGGATGATAACATTGAAAAACTCAATGAACTCAAGCCATTCTTTCTGGGGCCTTCAGAGAAAATTAGCTGATGATAATGGTGGTACCCACCTATGTATTTCGACGAAATAGTCAGCTGAAGAAGGATCTAGTGACGGGACGAAACGCTGCCTTGAATTAAATTCCAACACAAGTCAAACGAATATTTACGTATTACATGGACGATTGCAGAGATCAAGCTTGTGTCGCAAAACAAACGCAGCTACCTAAAATATGCAATTCTTCACGTGCTGAACTACCAACTTGTGTGTTTGCTGTCTTTAGAAGAAATACCTGTCCAATTTCTTGCAGATTTGATGACTAAGTACATAAATATAACCAGAGAGAGGACCAAAGCCACTGCCTACATAAATGTATGTAACAAACAAGTAGTGGAGTATCAAGAACTAACCACCCTGCGGCATTGAAACCCTTATAAAGGTAACTACAGATTGGGATTGTTCTTTCCCAATCCCAATCTTTTGAGTTCCTCAAGGCGCAACACTGAAAATTCTACTTACTTGAAGCCAGTCCACGATCCTCTTAGCAAAAGGTGGTGTAAACTGCATAGTCTGTGCCAGCGAGAGGCCATCCATGTCGAAAATGACCGACGCGCCGCAGATCTGCGTTTCCGGCTCAATCATAGCTGCCTCCATGAACAACACAGCACCCTTGTAGATTTCATCCAGGCTCACCTTATTGTGTTTCCACTTCTCTGAAATAGTAAGAATACTATCAAGGGCGGGACTTGCGACTACGATTTGAGTATTTTGCTTCCTCACTACCAGAAACTAGGGAAGCCCTGGATTAGTGACTGAGTAAAAAAAATTTATGTCCTCCAAAATGAAGATGTCCACTACCATTTTGCGTTTCAGACATCGAGGAACATTTTTGGTCCCGCGTCTCTGTGGTAATTCCTTGTTCGCCCATAACCACCCGAAATAATGGTCAAAATGGGCTGAAATTTGGAGAGTAGGTGCGGGATGGGTCACAAATGAACCCACACCAAAATCATTGGAAAATTACTGTAACTTCGTCTGCGCATGCGCAAACGTGAAATACTTGAAACACCCATCACCAATATCGTTGAAATGAGTTCAAAACTGGAGGGGTCGATCTGGAATAGCACTTGGTAGTTCCTCATGAATTTCATTGGAATCGTACTGTAACTTTCGTCTGCGCAAGAGCAAACATGAAATGTTGACCACTTCCTTGTAACGCTGTTAACTACACGAAAGTACGTAGAATCTGAAAGTTGAATTAAAATGTTTATATTAAACTTTGTTAGTGCTGCCTGTACTGAGCAAGTTCAGTTCATGTTCATTAAAAACCGCCGTACGCCGTACTGGCCACTTTTCTTAGTTACCATGAGAAACATTATAAAACACAAACGGTGGGTACAGCTTCCGTACAAGTACGCAACCACGAGGGACATTTTATGTCTTAGCGCCCCCTCCCGCACCCACACCAAGTACTTCGTACTTAATTGTTTTGGTCAAGATTTCCAACGAATGGTACCTAGTCCGAACAGCCTTCAGTCCCAATTAGTTCGGATTAGCCGGACTCCACTGTATTATGTACGTAAACATTCATTTAAACAATCACGCTCATACCGCAGCTTGTTGGCCACGCAGTCCGCAGTGGTTAACGTAGTATGGTTAGGTAAATCGAGAGCTATCCAACGAGTGGTGAACGATTTTTGTACGATGATAACTGGCGAAGATAAAGTTCCGTAGCAACGAATCGGTTGTAAGCGAAAATCATCAGAAATTTTCGTGACGATTTCGTGTAACGGTTTTTGTGTAACGTTTTTCGAGTTATGTGCCAGAGTAAAGACATAAAATGTCAAAATAGTCGTAGAGAGCTGAGATTTTGAGAGTATTTGCAGGTTGGACCCCAGGTAGTCCCTTACCAAAATCACTGAATTCGTACCGTAACTTTAGTCTACGCATGCGCAAACGTGAAATACTTGAAACGCCCATAACTACCTTAAATATAGTTGAAATGAGTTCAAAATTGGAGGATCGATCAGGAATAGTACTTTGACGGTTCCACATGAATTTCATTGAGATCGTAATGTAACTTTCGTCTGCGCATGCGCGAACATGAAATGTTGAAATGTTTGATCTAACGCATGTTAGGTAATTTATTACTGCTCTTTTTATTGCTATTCAATCATTTTGTCGCATCATTTTTTTACCAACTGATTGTACCTACACTTCCACGTTACAATAAGTGAGGAAGCTATAATGCCCACCCAACTTGGCAGACGTTTCTTCTTCTTCTTCTTATAACCCTGGATTTATGCTGGGTATATCTCTGGGTGTTACTCAACCTTTAGTCCCTTTACGCTTTTCACATGATTTTGTCAGATGTGAAGAGCTAATCGCTCGGGCTAATAGTCGGGCTGGTCGCCCGGACATGCAAGCTTTTCAAAACTTGTATTCGACCAGCCCGAGACAAAAACGAGATACAGCCCGCCCGAACACCCAGGCCCATTACGTCTGCAGTTTTGTTGTCTTTATCGTTTTTTGCAGCCTTGGATTCGTGACTGAGTAAAGAAAAAATTATTTCCTCCAGAATGAAAATTGCTACTACCATTTTGCGTTTCAGACATCGACGAACATTTTTGGTTCCCTGTCTGTCTGACTGTCTGTGGTAATTCCTTGTAACGCCCATAACTATCCCAATTATCGCTGAAATGAGTTCAAACTTGGAGGGTCGATCAGGAATAATACTTTCATAATTCCACGTGAATTCCATTGGAATCCTACAGTAAATTTCGTCTGCGCATACGCGAACATGAAATGATGACCATTTCCTTGTAGCGCTTCTAACTACGCGGAACAATAGTCAGAGGGAGCTGAAATTTTGACGGTGTACGCGGGTTGGATCGCAGATAGTCCCTTATCAAAATCACTGAAAAAGTACTCTAACTTCTGTCTGCACATGCGCAAACGTGGAATACTTGCAACGCCCATAACTACTTTAAATATCGTTGAAATGAGTTCAAACTTAGAAGGCCGATCAGGAATAATACTTTGACAGTTCAATACGAATTTCACTGCAATAGTACAGTAACTTTCGTCTGCGCATACGCGAACATGAAAGGTTGAAAAAATGTTGAAAGGTTTGATCTTATTACGATTCTACACGTCCATATTACAATAACTGAGGAAGCTATACTGCCCACCCAACTTGGCAGACGTTTTTTAGTAGCGCAAATCGAAATCTGACCGCCCCTTATTAAGAATTTACCATCCGGACTGGAAATCCAGACCCTCAGGAGGTGCCCTGGAATAGTTGAATAAATACGATCACAAGTCGATCGGTCTTCTTTAGAAATGCGGGAGATGTGAACATGTACGAAGTCTTGGACAACTCCAGCATTGCTGGGTGTTGTAGCGACATCGCGTCATATCAGTTTCTGAGAGCAACAGAGGCACATCGGAAGATATTTGCCCTCTTCTTGAACAACTGTACAACATTGGACTCACGTGGCGACTTGCCTATAGTTTGTACGAGGAACTGCTTGTGGGGCCTGCAGCAGCTCCCACCCACTGCGACCTATAAACGATCTAGTTGTTAATTTTTGGGTTTTTTAAAATATAATATATCAACGCGTTTTTCCGAGCTATGCTCCTAATGTTACAACGAGCGATGTGTTATATATTTGGGTGTGTTGTTCAGGGAGATACTTCGAGAGTTGGATGTGTAAATAAGCCCCAGATTTTCCGTTTCAAAGTGGACGGAAGACAAGGAATTCGCTGTGCTGGGTACATCGACACATCGTGGCCCCGATTTCAAGGGGGAAGAGGCATTTTTTTCAGTAAATGATTCGAACGACTGAGTAATTCGACACTCACTTCCAAGGTAGAGCGCCAATATCCTGCGGCCCAATTGGTCTCTCTTGGGGAAGACCGAAATGACGTCGTGGGTAAACACGTTCTTCTCTCTGCTGGGTACGAGTCCATCGTAGATATCCTTGTGTTTCACCTTGAAGGAATAGTAGTTCTTGACCTGTCAACCGAAAAATAAATGAGTGAAATCCTGAGAATTATACAAATTCAGGACATTCTTGTATTGAGGCTAAAAGGTACGCATCCACTAAACCCTGTTGAAAGAATCCTCCGATGCCTGATAAATTATTACATTATACCAGATTCCAGCGCCGGATTTAGGTTTGTTGCGGTCCTGGGCCTATATCTGTAAGCGGCCCCCTGGGTATGATAAATTCAATTATTTTATATTCTTATTAGTTTATTTTATAATAAATAATCATTAATATTCTTGAATTTTACAAATTAGCTTTTCTTGCTTTCTGAGACAAAAATTCTACAATTAATTCATCAAAATCTAACGATTTGAAAAGCTCCGTTGGCTACAAAACTAGCTAAGCTGGATAGCCTTGAATCTGAGCAAGTATTTTCCAAGTAATTGAGAATTCTTTTCAAAATGCTGAACGATCTTTCGCCAGATGCATTTGATGTCCATATATGACCATATTTCTTTCGTTCAAAACCCTATATGTCAAAATAACATGTACTAGCCGTTGTATACATGTATGCGTTTCGTAAGCCAGATTTTTTTTTATTGATATCCTTAATTTAAAAAATCAAAAAAACCTCAGCCTTGAGGCCCCCTGAGGCTTGCGGCCCCGGGCCGCGGCCCAGTCGGCCCAGTGGTAAATCCGCCGCTGCAGATTACCAGTGGTGAGACTGGAGGTTATTGGAGGTTTTTACTTGGGCTATAATAATTACTGTAAAGATTACCCCTCATTTGCTCAGTAGCGGCTAGAATAAGAGTTTGAAAAAGATGTGTATTGTGACCAAGGAACTATTAGGACTACATAAAACTACAGGTACTGATAACAACAAATTCCAGCGCAGTTTACAATATTATTCAGAACATGGATAGATGTGGTGGTACACTGTGTGTATTTCTTTCGTGGACAAAACAGGGTGTAGATAAAAAATGCGGACTGGTATTATAGTGGATCGATCAGAAATCATGAAATTCCACATTTCATCTCCTCTATAATATGCTGTTTGAAGGCAATAGGCTGTATTTGTTTCGTACATCAACGCTACACCAGTCGTCCAAATGAGATGAAACATGAACAGCATGTTGATGGTAGGACCCAAAGCTTGAAATCTGTTATCGACGAAACATCTAAGTTCTGGATGGGGAGTTGTGGGATAGAGGAGACAGAAACGGGCTAATCAATAGTAGTGAAATAGGTAAAATAGGTTAGATCTGTTCTGGACGGTAAGATTTGAATGAAACTACATCCCGTAGTCGACCTGTTAACATCCTGTACAACGCAGGGGCATCCAGCTGATGTTAATATAAAAATACGAAAATATATTTAACTAGCTGGATTACCCGTGCGTTGCACGGTGAACACGCAGAAATCCGAGTGGCAGTATTTAATGTTTCCCCTACCCACCAGGCAACAATATTATTATACCGGACGAACGGTTCATCTCACACAAATCGTTTTGGTGTCATTGGAATCAGCCAGAAAATATTTTTCCATCAAATCCTGTTTCGTCCGAAACCGCTTCCAAAAGTTATACGCCCTCAGTTACGGCGAAACGTAAAATTCTGTCGTCGTGAAGGACCACCGAGTTTACGACGAAGGAGTTTGATTGGGCAGAGACCGCCGGAAAAATTCATCAATATCCTTTCGGACGCCTGACCATCCACTCAAGACATACAAACAAACTTTGAATTGTATATGTAATATTATGAATATAACGGAAACTAATGTGTCAGACACATACACACTTGGAATATCTTGGTAAATAATTAAAAGCTTGTGGACATCTCTCCAAGGTTTCTGTATAGTTAAGCAGAAAAGTCAGGATTTAAACGTCAAGTACTATGTTCTATCCGACAGGTTACTTCATATCAAGTGCTTACGAAAGGAAGGGGAGGGAGTTGGATAGTGAATAAGAAAATGACTTTTAACTCTCGAAAGGGATGACCTAATCAATGAGGATGGGGGATGTACCTAAAATATACAGTCGAACCTCGATATAGTGAAATCCAGAGGACGACAGATAAATTTCACACTAACAAGAGTTTTTCTATACCGAGAGTTTTATATATCAAGAGGGTTGAAGGGAGAAATTCACAATAACGAGAGATATAAAATAATAAATTTGTATTGTATGTATGAATTACATTTCGTCAATTATTCAGTTCAGTCTTTAGCAGGAAAAATAATCCGTAATTTTCTTCTGTGTAAGGTTGTTCCAACGAGTCGAATCAATTACGTTTTCAATTTTCAGAATAGCAGGAAATAGCCCATGTCCATCTTCCAACGAAATCGCATAAGACCTCAACCCTTCCAGACAGGTGCGGGCTTCTTTCAGGGTGACTGTAGGGCAAATTGTTTTGCACTTAATGCCGTGACGTTTTTTTAAAGTTGCTTAGCCAACCTTCACTGGCATTGAAACTGTCGATCCCCAACGAAGTAGCGAATGACTTGGCCCTGGCTTTTATCAGACCACCAGAAACCGGCAGATTCTGACCCCTGCACTCACGTACCCACGATACCAAACACTCCTCTAACCGGGGAAACTCACCGTTTCGCATTCTTTTCCTTTCGCCCACTCCATCTTGTAGCCCAGCGATTTTGTCTTTCTTCTTAAGGATGTTTGAAAGGGTTGAAGGCAGAATCCCAAATTGCTTCGCAACGCTTTTCTTGCACCTTCCTCAACAGCCTGAACAATCTTCTTTTTCTCCAACACGGAGAGGCACATGCGCGATTTAGTCGACATTGTTTGTTTGAACTGATTGAGCCCCCCCCCCCCCCCCTCTAACTTCATTCTACCGAGAGTCGTCCCTCCTGACTTCACTGTATAGAGTGTTCCTTCAGCCACCACCCACTCACAGCTCATCCCAGCACTTCACAGTACCGAGTGCTCCTAAATACACAGGGTTTTTTTCATTCTACCAAGAGATTCTCAAGGGGCCAGAGAATGCCTTCACGCTATCGAGGTTTTCACTGTATCGAATGTTTTTATATCGAGGTTCGACTGTGCCACTGAATTGGAAAGAAAAACACAAATTACCTGCCTATCATTATGGATACAGTAGGTCTAGAGATGACTGGAACCGAACGGCTAATGGTCTCACTAAAATTATCTTGATGATGGTTGTTAGTCGTAATGAATTATTCATAAAATGTCAACGTCCTAAGATTCATTTTCGGGTTAGTAATTATTGTTATTGTACAAGAGCCTGGTACACAGACAATTTACAGCTTATTACAGTCAGATTTGGTGGAAAGCGTGCGTGTCAAATTTCATGAAAGTTTTCCAGAAGGTCAGGTAACAGCGATTATCAACATTGGGAAGGTAGGGATTTTCTGGTAATTCCTTGGGTACCTTCAAGAAAAAGCTCACTACGATCGGTCACAATGTTTACTGTTTCTGAAAATGCGATGTTCAGATCAGTAGGTACCCGGTTTGTAAGTACTGAGACGCATAATCGGTGATGCTTAGAAGCAGACGGACGTTTTGCCAAAAGAAATTCTGGTTTAGAAAAATGCTGGTACTTTATACAAAGTCGGGCTACTGATTTAGCTCAAATTCTGTTTCAATGATAGATTGCTAGATCCCGTGCATATCTAGTGTCTCTCATCCTACATTTAACGTTTCTCGATCTGTCTCTTATCATATTATTATCATAATATTTGTAATAACTCACTAGTTCTAGAGCGCTTTTAGGATAGAATTTGGTAGGTCTGAGGAATCGAACCAACCACGCTTCATTGTCCAGGGGGCAGTGCAGACCGTCTTGCTCTGAAACAGAAAGTTGGTATTGATTGGACATATCGATTGGAACATTGAAACTAGCAGATATACGTGTAATGTTAATGAAATCATGCAAAAATGGGGAGTTTTGCTTATTCAGCACCCAGTCCATTCTCCTGAAGGTTGATGATGTCAATCTTTTTTGGAACTCTGGGCAAAGGACCCGGCAATCCCGTTACGCAAGATCATGAGATTCCGCTTGCATAATTCACAACTTGGTTTTGAACAACCCGATGCCCGAGCATCCACTCTCGTCCTGGTTGCATCCGGTCCACTTGGGAGTTTTCGCGTTTCAGCTTTCTCCGCAACACTGGGTCGACGCTAAATAGTGCCGATATAACACCAGGTAGCAGGTCAAGTTTGGGGGGGGGGGGGGGGGGGTTGGATATTCATACAACCAACACGCCCAACAACCCCTTCCCCTCCAACTGCCATCCTGTTCCTTCAATAAACGTTTAAATTGGATCGAGCATGAAAAAAAAAAAAAAAAATCTAACCCCCCCCCTCAAAATTTGATAGTTTACGTTTCAAGGTATGTAGAATCCGAAAATGCATTTAAAAAAATTCTGTCTGTCCGCCGTACTGGCCACTTTTCTTAGTTACCATGAAACAAAATTTATGAAATTCGGGTTATAGGTTCCGTTCGGGGTCTAGTTGGTCCTCGAAGCTCGACGTTACTGTCAGTCATCTCTAAGGGGTTCAAATTTTCAGAACGCCGTAGCTCGAAAACTTTCGATAGAAGGGTACATATGGGTTTTTTTACGTTATTAAATTTGTCTTGAGCTAAACAATTTTTTGAGACCACCCGGAGCATTGTACGTCCAGCCGTTCGTGTGCACCAAAAAGCTTCGTCAACACGATCGTGAATCAAACGGTATAAATCCGGCCCGGATATCATCACTAGGGAGCACCTGATTGTAATCAAGGATGGCTGTATGAAGTCGAGTTGAATGCACTGCGATATTATTTCATTTGATGGGTAAATTATTACAAAATGGTAAATTATTACACAACGGCAAATTATTACACAACGGTAAATTATTACATAACGGTAAATTATTTCACAACGGTAAATTATTTCACAACGGTTCATCCACCAAGAAGGGCTGGATTTTGTTGATCGGTACTTTTGCAACTTGAAAAACCGTTAAAGTATTATTGATGGGCAAGTTATTACACAACGATTCATTATACTTGACCAGAGGGTAGGTACTGACCACAGAAAACAGTGATCTACGCAGAAGGGGCATCTATTTCACTCCACATCAACAATTTTCCTTCAGAACTTCATCATTTGCGTTTTTTTTTTTGCCTTTTTAATTACTGTTTGTCATCGGCTTTATTGTTTTAGCAACATTTAACTCGTGATTTAGGTAGGTACCTAGTAACGAGTACGGGGTTAGGTACTAACCTACGGAGGGTCTGCGATCCACATAATATGTATAGAATAGTACATAGTATATAGACGGGTTATCTATACAGAGAGCTGTGATCTGTAACAGAAGGGTATTCTGTACAAAATAATAAACCGTTGTGCAGGGATTTGCAGCGTTTTTTCATTTGGAAAACGAAAGGATTTAGCGAAAAGTTGAAAACAAATGTTTCCGGGGTCGAAAGCAGGTATTTTAAAATTTGTTGTAATCAGCCATTTCTGACTGGGCCATTTCTGATTCTGGAGTGACGGGGCTGAATCAGATGTTTATTTCAACAGCTTACTTTTCTAGCGAATTTAAACTTTTTTATTATTAAAAACAAAAATTAGAAGTCCGATTCGCTACCTACCTATCTTAAAAATTCGCTGAAGGTAAAACTGACCAACTGTTTCATCTTTCAGAAAACTTACTTTTTGATTAAGGAATCAATCATATAAGATTGTCAGTTTAGTCAAAAACTCCTCTGCTAGGTATCTCCTAACATACTCATGAGACCAAGCCGCAGAGAAACTTAAGAAATCCACTTGGTAAACGGAAAAAATGAGTGGTGCTGATAGTTATTGTTAAAAAAGGTTGTTTCACGCAGTTTCAAGTCTCCTTTCAACCTCATTTTCTTAACGTTTATCCGGATATGTAGAGAAGCAGGCACATTGACCTTGAAGTCGTATAGCCACACTCGGGTATGCTTGACGCTTTGCAGCAGCACAGACTTTATTTTGGCTGACAGTGATGTATATTTTATATTTTATATTTTATTTTATAAGAGTTAGTTTTATTTAGCCTATTTACAAGAGTTGAACAAAGGAGTTGTAAACTCAGGAAAAAAAGGTAATTAAACCTTAAGATAAAGCTGACCAAACTCCACTGGCATTGGTGAGCTGAAAAATGGCGCCTGAGGGAAGACGATGGATCGGCAAAGAAGTCGAATGACGAATTCTGGAGGAAGGCATTGACTACACGTGGCATCCGGTAGAGAGGACGCTGGAGCATGTAGTTGTGGGCAGCAAAGGGGACGTGGAACAGTGGTGTGTGGCGGGTAATATAGCTTGGCACATTGAAATTAATTCTGGCAAGCAGAGCAGGGCAGTCCAGCATGCCATTCGCCAGCTTGAGGTAGAACGTCACAGCTGCCAGCAGTCTACGGTCCTCCAGACTAGGGAGGCCATAATCCACCGACAGCCACGCGTAATCCACAAAATTGGCCGGTATCCCCCAACTTAAAGGCGACATAACGAAGGAGTTTACGTTGGACCCTCTCCAGCCTTTCCTTGTGCACCCCACAGAACGGGGACCATACTGGGCTAGCGTATTCCATGATTGGGCGGACCAAAGATTTATATACTAGTAGTATAGCCTCAACAGACGTGAAGCCCCGAGTGCATCTCTCCAGGAAACCCAACATTCTTAATGCCCTTGCCGCCACAACATGCACATGGTGGTTAAACGAAAGCCTCCGGTCCAGGAGCATATCCAAGTCCCGAGTCAGCTCCAGCCTAGCGAGTGGTGCACCCTCAATCATATATGAATGATCGATGCACTCCCAGGAGGACCTTGTGTAGGATGCGACCGTGCACTTTGCAGGATTGAGAGACAGGTGGTTCTGCCGACACCATCCCAGAAGAGCGTCGAGACCACACTGAAGCCGGAGGCAGTCAGTCGACGACGAGATCGTACCATATATTTTCAGGTCATCCGCAAACATAAGTACCCACAGTCCTTCTTTTGAAAGCAGGTCACTGGTACTGTTGATTAGCAAGAGGAATGAATAGGAGAGGGCCAATGTGGGAACCCTGCGGAATACCCGAGGAAGCATGGAATGGCAAAGCTAGCACACTCTTCAACTTGACTCTGAGGAATCTGCAGTCCAAGTAGCTAGCGATCTAGTCGAGAAGGGCACCGTGCACTAACAAGGCAATGATGTGCTTATGGGAAACTCGATCGAAAGCCTTGGCAAAATCCACTGACAACACAGCAACCTGCAAGTCCTCC
The DNA here is from genome assembly GCA_954871275.1 of Leptopterna dolabrata. Taxonomy (NCBI): domain Eukaryota; kingdom Metazoa; phylum Arthropoda; class Insecta; order Hemiptera; family Miridae; genus Leptopterna; species Leptopterna dolabrata. The sequence continues at coordinate 86,314,844 of OX940975.1, read as the reverse complement.
TCGAAATTCGACATCACAAAGTCAGTGAATTCGATCAAATTGGTGACCGCGGATCAGCCCCTCATGAATCCATGCTATTGGGGTGCAATATGACTGAAGAAAAGATGGGTCAACAACACGATGAGATGATGCAGATACCTCTGTAATTATTCGCCAACGACCAACCTTCCAAAGTTTTTGCTGACCTTACCCCACTATTCTTTGGTCTTTCTAACTAGTTTCTCTAATTCCTAAATATTCGTAAAAATAAGTGGTTAAAAAACCCTGCAGTGAATACCTAATGTGCGTAATTAGTAGGAATCCGTTACGTTACTTCTTTGACATTTTTGCTGAGGATAAGGTGTGGGAGAGTGCACATTATTTCCCCTACACCTGCCACCAAACTTCCTGAATTCGCCACTACGTGGAAACAACGACGAACGGCAAGATCCAAGCTATAGGAACCTCCAATCTTAGGTAGTTAAGTAAAAGAAAAACAACGCGCCTCATATCATACTTTCAGCGTATCAGTTTAAGAAAACCTTGAGTTTGTCTTGACCTTGAAAATTGATCATCATTAGCTCCTCCTTTTCAGTACTTTGCATGTTATTTGTATCCATTAAAAGCTGTATGATCAATGATCTTCAAAAGTGCCACCTGAAGTTAATGGCTAACGTCTTTGCCTTCACGCTGTCAATTGCTTCACCTTTTACGGTGTTAGCTGAGGACCATTAACATGAAACGATGCATATTAAATGTAATTTACATATTATCGGAGAGTTGACTACTTCAGTCTTACTTTGATGGTTTTGTTAGTAGCTGTGACCCAATCGTGAACCTTCGCCGACGGAACAAACATTCGGGATTTTTCGCATGAGGCATCCCGCAGCTGTGCCCCCAATTACCACGTTTCTTTTGACAACCGACAGGGATCAAGTGCGAAGACGAATTCAGTGGGATCCACGCTGTTTTGAATCGTTCGGGGCTGGCACTGAAGTCCGCCAAAAAGGATGGGTTTCTGGATCTTGCGAAATGGCGACAAACACTAGCGCATTCTACAGGTCACGGAGAGAGTTTACCCTGCTTATCTTACATCGTTATCACAAGTATTTATCTCACGTAAACGCAGTCTGCTACCTAGCTAGGCTCTTTGTCTTCTCGTTCAACTTTAAATTGGACGGCGTTACGCAAGTACCAGGTAAGCGACGAAGGTAGATATTTGGGAAAATACTATCAAAGTTTTTAGGGCTTTACACGCTGTTAGTTGTATTGGGGTTGGCATGGTGAAAGTTGGTATCCAGGGGGTTTTTCCTGGAGAACCGCGCTAGTGTACGTCCTCATTTCGCAAGATCCAGAAACCTCTCCAAAGGTGCGTTACCTGCTGAGAACGCATTGAAATGGGTGAACACGTCAGTGGAGGAAATTAATCTCGGCAAATGGTTTGGTGTACTAAATGTTAAAATACAAAATGTACAAAATGTTACTAAAGTAGCACCTCGCACTTGGCGGAGCATGTAGAAAGCTTGAAATTTCTTTCAACGCTGTTTTTGGCGGTGGTGAAATATTATTTAAAAGACCTTCAAAAATACCATTCAAAGCCCGTACGATCTTGAAGGATCTTCTACGGATTTTCAAGCTGTAAAGTCCAATCAGGTTTAAGGTCATGTGATGACATCAGACCTGTTGTTTTAAACTCGCACCCACGCTGTTAGTATTGTTTGAAAGTAATGAAATACCTTTGAGAAGTTCTTTAAGTTCCTTCATAGCCTCCTCGACGAGTTCCGGCGTCTCCCGGAGTTCTTTCCTCGCGATCTCCTTCACATCCGAAGACGGATTGTCCGTTTCCAAGCGGAGCGTGTACCCGTCCACTTCGCAGGTTGGGAAATCTTTGCACCCACAAAGCATCATTTTCGATGCTGCAACACACATAAGAATCACGCTATGAATTAATTTGTTTTACAGGCACAGCTAGCTGAGTAGAATAATCTACAGAAGCACACGCTGATAACATTAGGAAACAGGAAGAACAGATGGAAGGTTGACAATCACGATAAATAATCGATACCTAATTACTATTAACGATATTGTTTGTCCTTAATGAGCTACGATATCTTTGCCTATTTCTCGGCCGTATAAAACAATCTGCAGCTGTACAACACCGTGTGACGTGACCAACAATAAACGGTAGCCAATAAAATTCGCGCATATTCTGATTTTAAAAGATACCTACTTTTCATTTCTGAGAAGATTCACAATCACAAAGCAATCGGTAAGTCCAAGAAAGCATGAAAGCATTGTCAGGGAGACCCATTGGCATCTTTCATCGTCAAGTTGGTGAGGTGATATTTTAAACTTTATTTCACTTCAATCCTATGACGAGGTGCTAACATTAGTCAGAAAGAGATAATGCCAACGTGTCAATAAGTGTGACGCCTCGCGTCAAGGATTTAACGGTCACAGAGAAATTCTTGAAAGTGATGCGCATAATCTGCAAACGACATCGGTAGATGACACCAACTATAACAGATAAGTTGATATGGGATTTTCCCCGAAAACTAGATGATGGCTGATAAGCCGTGAATAATTTTAAGAATGATTCATGAGCAAACCTTCTCCTTCTTGGAGTAACTATACCTACCCCCCCCCCCCCCACCATGTAGTAAAAATTTACCCAAAAAAACCTCCTCAGTAGCAGAAAGGATTGATATTAATTTTGCCCGCCTAGAGAGCTTTGAACAAAATTTTAAGGTTTGGGGGAAGTAACAGGTTTTAGTTTATTATTCTGTGAATAATAAACCTATGTATTCGCTCAGTAAAAAATTTTTATAACACCCCCTCAAAATTTTTTCTTTTCCGTTTCAAGGTGCGTAGATTCCACAAATGCAATGTCCATCCGCCGTCCGCCGTACGCCGTATCACGTGAACTGGCTTCATTTTCGGTCTAAAAAATTCGTTCTTTCGCACACGTGCTCCATTTGGGCCCTACCTAGTTGTGTCCCGAAACTTTTCAGCCCGATCGGAATATACCAAGGGGTGTTATGAGTGAAAATGTGTGTAAAAATAGGTACTTTTTGCGTTTCAGCAACATGTTGGTAACATGAGCTTCTGAGATATATTTTTCCATGTTTTGGGGGGCGAGAAGACCGAATATGAAGTCGATTTTGACCAAAGAGTGGAAAATTGAGGTTCTACCATATGTTCAGCTCCCAAAATTGATTTTTATGAGTCAAAAATCTGAAAAATCCTCTGAAATCACCATCAACTTGTACAATTACACTAGAAATAGTGTCAACACGTGGACACTAGACGATTAAATGGCACTACCAATAATCAAAGAGAATAATTATTAGAAAAAAAAGGAGCGTAAGTATCTAATTCGTGTTTTGGGAGCCAAAATTGATGGAAACCATCAAAAATAGCCATTTCAATAATTGCACATGAAAGAAACAATAAATGAACAGCCAGCATTTCTGTAGGCATGTCCAGTAGAATAATAAACCCTTGTGACAAGGACTTTGCAGCGTTTTGTATTTTGGTAACATGTTAGTAACATGAGCTTTTGAGGTATCGTTTTCCATTTTTTTGTTGGGACGCGAAGACTGAATATGAAGGCGATTTTGACCAAAGAGTGGAAAATTTAGGTTCTAAGGAAGTTTCAGCCTTAAATGTACGTTTTTCTAAAATCGTCGTTTTTCCGCACACAGTTCGGGTTCCCATTTGGGAACACATTTGGGTCCTAGTTGTCCTCCGAAACACGGCAGCCCGATCGGCATACACCCAAGGGTGATATGGGAGAAAAATGAGTGTAAAAATAGGGGGTTTCGAGGGATTTTTGAGGTTTTAGTGAACATGAGCTTGTGAGGTATCGTTTTCCATGTTTTTTAGGGCGAGAAGACCGAATATGAAGTTGATTTTGACCAAAGAGCGAAGAATTGAGGTTGTAACGAAAGTTAAGCTCCCGAAATTATTTTTTTATGAGTCAACAACATGGGAAATTGTCTGAAATCACCATACATTTGTACAATAACACTAGAAGTAGTATCAACAGGTGAATCAAGACAATTAAATGGTACTATCAATGATCAAAAATAATCGGTTGAAAGGAAAAGCCGAGCCTAATTCGTGTTTTTGGAGGCCATAACTGGTGGAAACCATCAAAAATAGCAATTTCAATAACTGCACACGAAAGAAACAATAAATGAACAGCCAACATTTCTGTACGTATGTTCAGTAGAATAATAAACCCATGTGGCAAAGACTTTGCAGCGTTTTTACAACAGGGTTGCTTGGGGGGGGGGGGGGGGGGGGGGCTGCACCTCTTTTGCATTGATGATGTAAACATTTTTCCCAGTAGGTACCTAGTACCTAAAAAGAATGTTCTTAAGTACCTATCTAGGTACTTACAACTTTTCCCCGGAAATGTTTTTTTCGACCGATCGGGTTCAGATTTTGAACACTTCCTTTGGTAGTCCCATAAACAAGTACGCCAAATTTCATCTCCTTAACCTACTCCTAGAAACCTAGAAACTGCATCCTTTCCCCTGGTGGTGGGTAGAGGGGGGGTGGGTCAAAATGCACAAGTCACTTCCTTGGAGCATAACGAATGTGTGTGTGTGTGTGAGAGAGAGAGCGAAATACTGTATATTAGTGAATAAATCCACATTTCAGGTGAGCCACCACTCACATGTAATAGCGAATGTGTCTGCAAAATTTCAGCTTGATCCGTTATGTCTGTGTGAGGCTGTAGCCCTTTCAAAGAAGATCAACGACAGCTACAAAAACTTGAATACTAGCAATTTTATAACTTCCACTACTCCGGCACCTGATGGTCTCGGGGATTGAAATTTTGCACACGTCCTCGGAGGCCACTCGAGAATGGGTGCTCGAAAAATCGACATCGGAAGACCCCCCCCCCAATAGACTGTCCACCTTTATTTTGCTAGGGTAATATGAACAGCACACCGATAAATACCAACCACCTGACCGCCATACAAAATATTATCATCTTACTGAACTAAAAGTAGGTAACATAGTCACTTCTTTTTTAAACAAATTAGGTACCCATTAATCGGAGTACTGATAATATTATTTACAAACAACAAAATTTTTGGTTATTTGGTTAATGATTTTCGATTATAAACTTTTTTTTTCTTCGACAAAGTTTTGGAATTATTTCGCTTCACAAGGCCAGAAGACGAACTGTCACAAAAGGGGATCATGACGAACTGTCATTTTTCATCTCGCCTCTATTACGTCCCTGAATGCCCAAGTAAAATTAGCCCATTCAAGAAGTTCTGTCTTCTTCTTGTTGGGAAAACAGAAGAATGGAATTCTTAATAAACATCCTGGAAACGTGATGTCTGGGTCAAATAACACCCGGCCTCGCCGTTACGAACCTAATAAGAATATTCGCTCGTTACAAACCCTTTGGCAACCAGAAAACAAACAAGGTTTTACGGAAAATACCCAAAAAAACCATGTACCTACAATATTATGGGTAGAGTTCAGTATAACGCGAGGGGAATGGAAACAGTGACGAGCTCGTATCAGTGGAACGGCCTTGGGCTGTGTCAAGGGAGCCGACCCCGACTGACGATGATTCCCATCGGTCAGATGACTCACCGGCGCAACACCTCAATGAATGCAGTTGCGTCGTCTTCCACTAAGGAAACTTCAAGTGTTCGGATACTGAGATGAGACTCAATGAGCCGTATTCATAAAAACGAAGGATATCCTCCCAAGCATGTAGAAAAACGTCTGCCAGTTCGAGTAGGCAGTACAGCTACCTCACTTCAATCACATTAATGTACAGAGTAGTTGGGTTGGTTCATTTTGCTACGGGACCATCTGCGATCCAACCCGCGTGTACCTTCAAAATTTCAGCTCACTACGACTATTTTGAGCGCAGTTGGAAGCGTTACAAAGAAATGGTCAACATTTCATGTTCGCGCATGCGCAGACGAAAGTTACAGTACGATTTCGATGAAATTCATATGGCACCATCACTATTCCTGATCTACCCTCCAAGTCTGAAATCATTTCAACCAAGAATTTCACGTTTGCGCATGCGCAGACGAAACGATTTTCATGATTTTGAAAAGGGATGATCTGCGATCCAATCCGCGCGTGCCCTCAACATTTCAGCTCTCTACGACTATTTGTCGCGTAGTTAACAGAGTTACAAGGAAATGGACAACATTTCATGTTCGCGCATGCGCAGACGAAAGTTACAGTACGATTCCAATGAAATTCATATAGCACCATCATTATTCCTGATCGACGATATTTAAGGTAGTTATGGGCGTTTCAAAAATTTCACGTTTGCGCATGCGCAGACGAAACGATTTTCATGATTTTGAAAAGGGACGATGTGCGATCCAACCCGCGTGTGCCCTCAAAATTTCAGCTCTCTACGACTATTTGTCGCGTAGTTAGCAGCGTTACAAGGAAATGGTCAACATTTCATATTCGCGCGTGCGCAGACGAAAGTTACACTACGGTTCCAATGAAATCCATATGGAACTATCAAAGTATTATTGCTGATCGACTCTCCAAGTTTAAACTCATTTCAACAATATTTAGGATAGTTATGGGCGTTACTTTTTCAATGATTTTGATATGGGACCGACCATCTGTGACCCATCCCGCACCTACCCTCCAAATTTCGGCCCATTTCGACCATTATTTCGGGTAGTTATGGGCGTAACAAAGAATTAACACAGACAGACAGACGGACGGACGGACGGACAGACACGGAACCAAATATGTTCCTTGATGTCTGAAATGCAAAATGGTTTTGGAAATTTTCATTTTGGAGGATATCAATTTTTTTTACTCAATCACGAATCCTAACTTCGGTAATGAGGAAGCAAAATGCAAGGCTATGATTTAAAGTAGTAACATGTAGAAGTACAAGCATTTCCTTCTTACTATTCATAATGATTACCTTATACTTCCGAGGATATCCTCCAAGCACAAGGAAAAGGTTGACTCGTCACAGAGTTTTTTTTAGACCGAAAATAAAGTAGATATGGATTACACGGGGGACGGACGTTGCATTTTTGGAATCTACGCACCTTGAAACGTAAAAGAAAAACGCTGCAAAGTCCTTGTCACATGGGTTTATTATTCTATTGGACATACCTTCAGAAATGTTGGCTGTTCATTTATTGTTTCTTTCATGCGTAATAATCGAAATAGCTATTTCTGATAGTTTCCATTAATTTTGGCCCCTAAAACACAAATTAGGTACGCTCCTTTTTTTTTTTTTTTTAAATTATCTTTGATCATTGATTGTGCCATTTAATCGTCTTGATCCACGTGTTGACACTTTTTCCAGTGTTATTATACAAACTGATGGTGATTTCAGACGATTTCCCAGGTTTTTCACTCATAAAAAGTCACTTTTGGGAGCTGAACACCTGGTAGAACTCAATTTTCCACTCTCTGGTCAAAATCGACTTCATATTCGCTCTTCTCGGCCCCAAAAACATGGAAAACGATATCTCAGAAGCTCATGTTACCAACATGTTGCTAAAACGCTGCAAAGTCCTTGTCACATGGGTTTATTATTCTCCTGGACATACCTTCAGAAATGTTGGCTGTTTATTTATGGTTTCTTTCATATAAAGTAATTGAAATAGCTGTTTCTGGTGGTTTCCACCAATTTTGGCCCCCAAAACACAAATAAGGTAAGTGCGCTCCTTTTTTTATTTTTATTTTTATATAAACTATTTCTGATCATTGATTACCATTTAATCGTCTTGATCAACCTGTTGACACTTTTTCCAGTGTTATTCTACAAATTGATGGTGATTTCAGACGATTTCCCAGGTTTTTGACTCATAAAAAATCAATTTCGGGAGCTGAACATCTGGTAGAACCTCAATTTTCTACTCTTTGGTCAAAATCTCAAAATCGACTTCATATTCGGTCTTCTCGTCCCCAAAAACATGAAAAACGATACCTTAAAAGCTCATGGTACCAACATGTTGCTAAAACGCAAAAAGTACCTATTTTTACACACATCTTCACTCATAACACCCCTGGGTATATTCCGATCGGGCTGCAAAGTTTCGGGACACAACTAGGGCCCAAATGGAGCATGTGTGCGAAAGAACGAATTTTTTAGACCGAAAATGAAGCCGGTGCACGTGATACGGCGTATGGCGTACGGCGTACGGTGGACGGCGGACGGACATTGCATTTTTGGAATCTACGCACCTTGAAACGGAAAAGAAAAAAGTTTGAGGGGGTGTTACAAAAGTTTTTTTGCTGAGCGAATACATAGGTGTACTATTCACAGAATAATAAAACCAAAATGCAATGTCCGTCCGCGTACGCCGTATCACGTGTACAGGCTTCATTTTCGGTCTAAAAAAGTCGTTCTTTCGCACACATGCTCCATTTGGGCCCTAGTTGTGTCCCGAAACTTTGCAGCCCGATCGGAATATACCCAGGGGTGTTATGACTGAAAATTTGTACAAAAATAGGTACTTTTTGTGTTTTAGTAATATGTTAGCAACATGAGTTTTTGAGGATTGGTTTTCCATGTTTTTGGGACGAGAAAACCGAATATGAAGTCGATTTTGACAGAAGAGTTGATAAATTGAGGTTCTAGGGAAGTTTTAGCCTAAAATTTACGTTAAATTTTGGTCTAAAATCGACGTTCTTGCACACACATTTGGTTTCCCATTTGGGAACACATTTGGGTCCTAGTTGTGCTCCGAAACACGGCAGCCCGATCGGCATACAGCCAGGGGTGATATGGGTGAAAAATTTGTGTAAAAATGGGTTTTGGAGGTTTTTATTGAGGTTTTTGTGAACATGAGCTTGTGAGGTATCGTTTTCCATGTCTTTTACGGCGAGAAGTCTGAATATTAGGTTGATTTTGACCGAAGAGTGAAGAAGTGAGGTTGTAACGAAGGTTAAGCTCCCGAAATTAATTTCTTATTAGTCAAAAACATGGGAAATTGTGTGAAATCAACATACATGTGTATAATAACACTTGAAGTAGTATCAACAGGTGAATCAAGACAATTAAACGGTACTATCAATGATAAAATAATCAGTTTTAAAAAAGAGCCTAATTTGTGTTTTTGGGCGCCAAAATTTATGGAAACCATCAATAATAGCCATTTCAATCATTGCACACGAAAGAAATAATAAATGAACAGCCAAAATTTCTATGCGTATGTCCAGTAGAATAATAAACCCATGTGACAAGGACTTTGCAGCGTTTTTCTTTTAGTAACTGGTTTTGGGTGACCAATGTGTTGTGGGTAATTTTTTGCTCTCTTCGACCTCCAAATTGATTTACTTCGTCCAAAAACTTCTGGACTTGTTTAAAATCAAAGTGACCTCCTCTGAAGTATAGCAGCTACTTGTGACGTCATAAAATCAGCTTTCTCCCTTTTCCGATCAAGTATTATACTGGAAACCCTGGATTGTAAACACTGGTAATAGCCACAGAACGGATAGGTATTTAATACTGTTAAAAGATCGCGAATATTTTTGAGCTTTGCGGCTAACATGATATTGGAGTGACCTTTTTAACAACACCGTTCAAGCCCCTAACAAATGCCGCGTGACGCTGTTTCACGTTTCAAATCGCTCTTCGAGTTTTGAACCTGTTTTCTGAAGCAAGGAAGGCGGGGAGATTTCCAGTTTCAACACATCCGCGCCGGATAATGACTGGTGGATATCGAAATCCTGCCGTCATTGGCCCGATTTCCGGTTCCAACTCGCGTTCGAAATCCAAAGATGCCACTTCGAATGGTTACCTGATCGACCCCGGTGACGGGTGACTGTCGAATCCGTGCCAAGGGAATGACGAAGTGAGGCGATCAATGTCGTGAATAAACAACGCCTGTGATTCAATGTGTCGGCTTATCCAAAGGATCATCTCAAGTTTAGAGGGTAAGATTTTATCGACAGTTCGGATTTTAATATCTGACTGAGATTTTACTACTGATTAAATACCAATGCTGTACAAATATGCAGGTATGTAACATCAACATATCGAACACATTACAGTGAATCAAGTACTCGTAGATCATGTTACTTTTCCAGTACTACCTCCTGAGAATAAAACGCTGCAAAGTCCTTGTCACATGGGTTTATAATTCTATTGGACAAACCTACAGAAATGCTGGCTGTTTATTTATTGTTTCTTTCATGTAAAATAACTGAAATAGCTTCTGGTGGTTTCCACAAATTTTGGCCCCTAAAACTTGAATTAGGTACGCTCCTTTTTTTTTTTTTTTTTCAAATTATCTTTGATCATTGATAGTACCATTTAATCTTCTCGATCCACGTGTTGACTCTTTTTCTAGTCTTATTCTACAAATCGATGGTGATTTCAGACGATTTCCCAGGTTTTTCACTCATAAAAAATCAATTTTGGGAGCTGAACATCTGGTACAACCTCAATTTTCCACTCCTTGGTCAAAATGAACTTCATATTCGGTCTTCTCGTCCCCAAAAACATGGAAAACGATACCTCAAAAGCTCATTTTACTAATGTGTTACTAAAACACAAAAAGTACCTACCTATTATCATACACATTTTCACTCATAACTCCCCTGGGTATACTCCGATCGGGCTGAAACGTTTCGGGACACAACTAGGGCCCAAATGGAGCATGTGTGCGAAAGAACGAATTTTTTAGACAAAAAATGAAGCCGGTGCACGTGATACGGTACGGCGGACGGTGTACGGCGTACGGACATTGCATTTTTGGAATCTACAAACCTTGAAATGGAAAAGAAAAAATTTTGAGGGGGTGTTATAAAAATTTTTTGCTGAGCGAATACATAGGTGTATTATTCACAGAATAAACCAAAATCAGGTGTATGTACCTATTATTCGCAGAATAATAAACCAAAATCAATTTTGGGAGCTGAACATTTGGTAGAACTCAATTTTCCACTCTTTGGTCAAAATCGACTTCATATTCGGTCTTCTCGTCCCCAAAAACATGGAAAACGATATCTCAAAAGCTCATGTTACTAACATGTTACTAAAACACAAAAAGTACCTATTTGTATACAAATTTTCACTCATAACACCCCAGGGTATATTCCGATCGGGCTGCAAAGTTTCGGGACACAACTAGGGCCTAAATGGAGCATGTGTGCGAAAGAACGACTTTTTTAGACCGAAAATGAAGCCGGTACACGTGATACGGCGGACGGACATTGCATTTTTGGAATCTAAGCACCTTGAAACGGAAAAGAAAAAAATTTGAGGGGGTGTTATAAAAACTGTTTGCTGAGCGAATACATAGGTGTATTATTCACAGAATAATGAATCAAAATGAGTGCACCCTTCTGATAGGGCAAGGGGCGAATATAATATTCTAGAAAGAATACAGCATCATATTCTCATATCGAAGATTAGGCTACGTATATGAATTACACGATTTCAATGCTACATAGACAAATACTATGAACAATCCATCAACATGTTTTAGAGCATAAGGGACTTGCAGTACAGGCAGACACCGCTAAACATGGTAGGAAGATGTTGCATTTTTGCAACAAGTAAAGTGCAAGTGGAATATTGAGGGCAGTTGTGGGTTACCTCAAATGCTATGCATGTCTATGCAAATGAATTCCTTCAAAATCCGGCTGTACGCAAGTTTCGATTTGAAAGTCTTTTCATGAAGAGTCTACACTTTTCCCCGGAATGTGGATGGTAGTTAGGATCTAGCTCAGTAGCGGGCTACCTCTCACAAGATCTAGCTGGGAGTGACTGATGTTTAGAGCAAGCACCCTTTATGATCCTTCACTTCTCCATGAATACTCACTCAATTTGAGGAAGAGAAACACAACTGTAATAAAAAAAATGGATCGACGAATACCTACCAGAGCTACCTACCTAAGCTATAAATATCCGAGTAAATTCAATTCACAAAAAGTTATGATGCAAATAATTTGAATAAATATTCCACGTTTTATGGGAGCTAAAACACGTAAAAGTCTATTACCTACGTACTTCTTAACGTATTTTCGATAGCAACAATTATTCTGGTCCGTAAAATATTCATAGTCCTTCCCTGCGTTAGTTTCACGACTGAAATTGCTTTGGTGAATCAGCTGTATGGAGCAATACATCAATATATTTTACTACTATGTACAATATCTACTCAAATCGTCGTATTCACTTTTATAGTGCCTTTTGCTCCCTCGGAGAAAACTGTTATGGGAAAAAAGGAGATGACCAAAATGTATTGGATTTTTATATTTCATTGCTATACATAAAATTAAAGTGGATATTTGATGGGATAATAAAGTACTGACATGCGAGTTGGACAATCTACATGACGAAATATGTCAAAAGAAGGGAATATATTTCTAACGAAGCCATGCCAACCAAAACCTACTGTCAGGCCTTATTTGATTCCAAACTCATGTGTAAATTTTAACAATTTTTGCTCTATTCTGTGAATTACCACTTGCTTTTTCATCATGACTCCCAATACTGGTTAGAAAGTATTAGATTTTTGTTGTACTTCGCATCCAATGTCTCCGACTTGTTTCTTCGCGATTCGTTTTGCAACTTCATATAATGCTGCTATTTTTACAAAGGATTTGAATTGGTAGGCCAATACCTCCCGAAATATCTAAGGTCGCCATACATCTAGCTTTCTATCGACGTATTGATGGCCGTGGGGTACTTACGCGAAAAGCGTTGTCGTCAAAAATAGAACAACACTCACTATAAGGATACCATGTTGGAACTCATATCCGGAGTAGACTGCATATTCACAATGCCTTTTGGTAGTTAGCTATTGTGGAAAATACAATCTGAATCAAATGATCAGTGTTCCATCAATAAAGCTGATGTTGTGAAGAAGCTATACTTTTACGAGTACACCTTATTAGGTCCACAGTACCAAAATTTGGCAAAATTAGTATTTATGCATGAGCCGACAGAAAATGTTGCTCGCCAATATCAAAATTCCTATCTGCATTCTACATTTCAGACGAAGTAACAAATTTGGTTCAGTTCCTTCCTTTGTATACCCCTTTCCGCCTCCATAATCTCGATGAAAGACGAAATTCTTGAAACGCCCAAAACTGCGAAATTACTAATTAAACGATATAATGAAGACTGAGTTCACTAGCGGCCCCTGCGAATTCAAAAGACATGAGACACTTTCAACGCTCTCCTATTCTCCCTAATGGATTTTTGCGGCTGAATTCAGCGGTTGTCTCTTAACTTGTTGGTCTCTCAAGCTGCTTCTGTGTACGCACAAAAATAAAATAGTTGCACCGCCATATCACGGTAGGGGTTAAGTTCCAAGTTTACGGTCTGGAGGATAAAGCCTCAAAGGCTTCAGACCATAGCTGCCAAACGTCAGTGAGGCTCTTACTTAGACTCGAGCGGCATTTACGGGTGGTGTATGTAAATATGTACGCCTGTACCGCGAAAAGTCGTCGTAAAAATCTGAAATTTTGACAGTATGTAATTTGGGCCCCCAGAATTTTCTAGACTTTTGGTGCCTCGATAACGCCAGGAAGAGGCGCCACGACGCCGGAAGTGGCGCCGCAAGAGCCAAAATGCAGGTAATAGTGGGATCTTACGACTTGAAATTTTCAGGCAGGTACCTGTCGCTATACAGGTTTTGGTACTAAACATGTAAAAAGACGGAGGCAATTAGTGGCGCCAAAAACAGCTAATTTCTGGGAGGTAGACGTTGTATTCGTCAGCGGACCCACTACCTGGTAGGTATTGAAGTTTTCTAACTTTACTAGGTAACCGCCTAATAATTTTTCCCGAAAACTTGGCACCCGAATCAGGTAAGCAAGTCTCTGATTGGGCATCATTAGCTTCAATCAGAACCAAGTCATTTCAAGTTATGAACTTTTGTAAACGGTTAGTTGAGTAAGCTATTTATAATTTAATACATCGTAAAATGTTGTAGTCGAGGTAAGCCGAATAGTTCAATGCAGGGCGTTTTATGTTACCGACAGTAAGCAGAGTATTTTTACAGTCTGCAATGGTCGAAATATCGAACGGTTCAGTTCAATAATTACCATGCGTGTCACAGCTTTTTACGAGTAGTTCGCAACAGGTGTATCAATTCACTTCCCACGGGGACACGACGCCAAAATCATGAACAGATAAATTCCTACGTACCATCTTCCCACGGCTGCATTGTTGATCGGATGTTGTACTCTGAAAGCTCACAGAACAACTAGCAAGATCCGGGGGACTCCCTGAGGTTGAGGGCAATGACGTCCCCCACTCCGCGACCCGGGTGCTTTCACTGAGGAAGAACCTTTGGGAAGGGACGACTTCGCCGCGGCTTGACGCATCCAAACGACGGTTTTGACCCCGCGAAATGATTAACCCGAGGATCAACCTTGGGATTTCGGTAAGCAAATGGTTTTAGACTTCGGAGCAACGACTACTGCCAAGGTTTACAAGGTTTACAACTAAAATGCGTTAGCATACCCGGAACGTAGGAGAGTGTAGGCGCTTAGGAGATGATTTTTGTTGTTAGTTTTTCTACCTCGTTTTTATATTTCCGCGCCACATGTTTTCCTCCCAACGTAGTTACCTCTGATAAATAATAAAATTCATTCGAGTCCAGAAATTGATCAAGCGAGTTCGTCATTTAAAAATATTAGTAGAATCGTACAATTGGTGACCCCGACGTGATAAAAAGAAACGGAGAAATCGTACAATTGGTGACCCCGAACTAGAAAAAAGAAACGGAGAAATCGTACAGTGATAGAAGATGGAAGGAGCAGAAGACGCAGCTCACGTAGCGGACGTAAGCGTAAAATTGCCGGCATTCTGGCCTGGAAAACCTGATATATATAATGGTTCCACCAAGTCGAGGCCCAATTTAAATTGAAACGCATCACTGCCGAACAGACCAAATTTGACTATCTTCTGGCGCAAATGGACAAAATTTACGTGGAAAACATATACGATCTTGCCACTTCTACACACACCGACAAAAATACACGCAAGCAAAAAACCGCCTAATCACACTTTTCAAAGAAAGCGAAGAGTCCCGAGAAAGAAACCTACCAATAGTTTGCCCCTTAGTGTCTGGGACCAAGTATCCGAAAGATAAGACGAAAAACGCACGAGTAGTGAGGTCTCGTCTGATAGACACTCTGAAGTTGAGCAATGAAAAAAAAAATAATAATAATAAATAAAATAAAATAAAAAATAAAGAAGAAAGAAAATAATAATACAGAAAGTTAACCTACAGAACAGAAAAATCAACCGAAATTGGTACAAGAGCTCGAACGGACCCCAAAACTTCCACAAAGGGTTCGCGAGTATATGTTTCGATTGACCGACAGAAGCCAGCGTATATTATATACTAAGACACAATGACAGAAGACGAATTCAAGAAAGAAGACATTCAAGAAAGAAGAAAAGTCAAGAAAGAGGACAAAATCAAGAAAGAAGACAAATTCAAAAAAGAAGAAAAGTTCAAGAAAGAGGACAGAATCAAGAAAGACAAACTCAAGACAGAAGTCAAAGCCAGAGGACACAAACAGAACAACAACAAAAGAATGCAACAGTAACAAGAACCAAGAGGAACAAGAAAACGCTAAGGGGGGAGTGAATGTAGGCGCTTAGGAGATGATTTTTGTTGTTAGTTTTTCTACCTCGTTTTTATATTTCCGCGCCACATGTTTTCCTCCCAACGTAGTTACCTCTGATAAATAATAAAATTCATTCGAGTCCAGAAATTGATCAAGCGAGTTCGTCATTTCAAAAGATTAGTTCAATCGTACAAGAGCACAAGGCATTAAATAGGTCAAATTAACGAACTTGAAGGATGACACGCACAAGATTTGTGTTCGGGAATGACTGCATTCCATAAGTAATATGGATAACTACTGCTACATAAAGATAATATTGCATATATATTGCAGATATTGAAAGAGGTGGGAGATAATGGAATGTGGAGATTGGAAATATTGAAGATGCTGTATTAAAAGTGGGACACCAAAAGATTTTTAAAAAGTCACCTCAGCTTGAAAAACGCTGTAAATTGTTACACAACGGTTTTATTTTTACCTGTATAGATGCCCCTTCTGCGCAGATCACCGTTTTCTGTGGTCAGTAAATACCCTCGCGCTTCCAACAAGACAGCCCTAAATCGAGTACTTCAGCCAGCCAGCAATCACATTTCATAAATACGCGGTGGAATAAAGAATTCCAAAGAAGTCTATCATTAATTGTTTGTTGCTATTCATGAAGCATAACGTTTGTTCGAACTGAAAAAGTACCTACCAACTGAATTCAACAAAACCACTACAAATTTATTTCTGTTTAAGAACCAAAAATTGCAACCATGTATCATCTCGAAAAGTTAAGGCTAGGTAGAAATCTACTACTTGAAACGTATGTGCTCGTTTCTTCTGACGATGTCTTGTCTAGATTTCTTGTCTGTCAAAATTGACGCTCAAATTTGACGCTCAAAATTGACGCGCAAAATCGACTCGCAAAAAATGCTAGTACCCCAGGGCTAAAACATGATACATGTTAAAATAATCACCATCGTTCTTCATATGAAATAATATCTTGGAACAACCAACTCGATTTCATGCAGACACGCGTGATTATCAAGTAGAGAAAAATAGGGGTTGAAGTTTCCCGAACGCCTAACTTGATTTCAATAGAAGGGTATGGGTTTTTCAGGTTTTTTAAATGATCTCAAAATTGTGAATTTTTTGATCAGCCGTTCGTTTGCACCGAAAAGCTTCGTCAACATCATCGTGAATGAAACGGTATCGCTTCCATCATCGTTGGTTGTTCCGAGATATTATTTAATTTGAAGAATGATGGTTATTTTGGATTTTGTTGATAGGTACATCGGTAACTTGAACAAACGTTATGCTTTATGAATAATAAAAAATAATCAATGATAGAATTGTTCAATCCACCGAATATTTATGTAACTGTCATTCCTCGGCCGACTCCGGTTATCGATTTTGGACTTCCTTGGGAGGACCACGATGATAGCTAGGTATTGGCCAAAAAGTAATCTACGGAGAAGGGATTAGCAGCGTTTTTGAGACCACCCAGCCGTTCGTTCACAGTAAGGCCCTGAATTTGCACCGAAAAGCTTCGTCAACGTGATCGCGAATGAAACGGTATAAATCCAGCCCAGCTACCATTGCTAGGGCTATACCTGATTATAATCACGGATGGCTGTATGAACTCGAGTTGGTTGTTCTGTGATATTATTTCATGGCAAGAACGAATATTATTTTGAATTTTGCTGATAGTATACTATAGATATATTGGTACTTTTGTCTTGAACAAACGTCATGCTCCACGAGTAACAACAAATGATCATTAATGACAAAATTCTTGAATCCATTGCATATTTATGAAACTGATATTCCTCGGCCGGCTCCAGTACTCGATTCTGGCCGGGGGGGGGGGGGGGGGGGGACAAGGGTATGTACTGACCACAGAAAACAGTGACCTACGCAGCAGCATCTATATTATAGGTAAATAATAAACCGTTGTGTAATAATTTGCAGTGTTTTTTCCATGCAAAACGTAGCTAAATTAAATTGACCATAAACAGACGTTTCTAATAACAGCTCAAGGATAGAGGATACCGAACAAAGGATCTTCTTCGAGTCCTGTCACTCAGGTCTTATCTTCTTCTGTCCTAATGGACTATTGATGAGTTTCTTGGCTACAGCATCGTTGGGAGTAATTAAGATTTACAATCAGAATGATTTTTGCATCAACGTTGAATAGCAATGTTGCGTACAGGAACCATAAAAATAGGTACTTAGTTGGAACACAGGAAAATGTTGCTTTTCTATCAAAGATTTTACTCAAAGGTTTTTAGTTGATTGTTCTGGTTGAAAAATAACATCTTCAGTTTCTTTTACGCAGCAGTACACCTTCAGTTTCTTTTACTGAGCAGTATAATTTTTAACAAAATGGAAACCTTGTTCAGAATTCGTCCTTCTAAGGTTCGGTGCCTGAGACGTCACAGGATAACAACACTATTGAACTGCTTTATTTCTGAACTGCCTATCTAAGAAATCTAATTCTAGAGGGAGAAGACAATGATTGATTCTGCATAACAGTACCCCCCCCCATTCAATAAGTACAAATATCAGTTTTACTAATGAAAGAACCAAAAAATGTCTTTCTTTTAAGGCATACCTACTGAATAACAGTTTTTCTTTAGAAGAGGTACGACCAAGGTTAAAAATCCAGCTGCTAATAATCACGCTTCATCAGGAGTTTACTACTACCGGTGACAAAAGTATACTGTACCCATCTTTAATTACTCCTGGGAAGGTTTTTAGAGGTTTCTGTAATCGTATCGGGGTTTCTCCTTTGTTATGCATAATTTTAATATGAAAACATCGCTAGATGTTCCCACAACCGACCATCGCGTGGAATACCAACAAAGGATACCTACTACTCTCCAATTTGGCACATATCATTCACTGTTGTTATGTAGATGAATATCACATGACAAGTGACACCTCATTTTAAAGGTTTTTGTACGCTGAACACGATGGTGAAATCAGAATTGCGATATCTCATTCCGTTCTCAAACTGGAGCACTTTGAAGATGAAGGAACGTGGTTATTTCTTGAGATAAAACAGTTTTACATAAAATCAGTTATTTCTTCGAAAATTCGCTCTTATAGCCATGCTGCATGACTGTGGTTTTTCTTTTTCAGTCATGGCTATGCCACTGCTTTTTACTCGGTAAGTTTCGATTCGGATTCCCGTGATATCTATGGCTTATGGTGACGGGCCCAAGCCTTTTCGACAGGAAACATTTTGGTGAAACGGAACGGGTACCATGTTGTTGGGCGGAGCCCAACATGTTTACCTACTACCATTGTCACGTTTCTAAAGAATCTTCAGCTATAAACAATCTGGTTGTTAGGCAGATTCAGTAGTTGATTTTGTGTAATTGGCGTTGAAAGTCGTTTGTGTGGTGTTTTCGAAACATGAGTCCTGATTAGACTCTTCTCGCATTTTAATGTTATGCGAGCACCAATGACTGAAGATGGGTACCCACCAACAACTAATACATCGTACCTAAATCTTCTTGTTAGATTCTAACTCGCTTTCTGCTTACCCAGGCATTTGTGCAGCAAATGCATCATCGTCAGAGAAAACGGCATAATACCAATCTATCCATGAGCAAAGGGGCAATCTGTTATTAAATAAACGTGAATCTGGAAGTCTATGATACATGAACTGAATATACAGAGGTATGGGATGGGCCATCATTAATCTACTGAAATTGCATTGAAAAAGTTGAGGTCATCCGTCACGCGTAACAAATCGGTTTCTACGTTCTTTTTACAACTGCTGTTCTAGTCAACACGTCCTATCATTGACAAGGTTAATCGTTTCACAAAGCGCCACTCGTTAAATATCTCAACGTTTCCCGAGAGGACGGTAAAACATCATCAGCGTATGTTGTCCTTGGGGAAGGTTGTTAGGTGGGTACGAGTCGTTACAGAGGACGATGGATCCCGTGTTTCACACGACGGTTGCACCACACCATTAAAACATTAGGTAGGTAGGTGCTGTAATTATAAGACTGGTTTAGGTTCGACGAAGAAATGCTTCTCGTGATACCGAATCGGTTAACACAAGATCTGTGCACAACAGAGGTTCCCAACCAGTGTGGCCGCGGCACACTGGTGTGCCCTGAAGTCCCTGTAGGTGTGCCACGAAATTTTACCGAATTTGTTACTAGTATTTACTTTTTTAATTCGCCGTGATAATAACTTTTACCGACTATTTTTCACTGAATAAAACTTCTGTTCTGCGCTTGTATGCTGTTTCAATAGTTCAACACTCGACCAACACAATGCGGTAGCAGCAGTATCGTATGCAGACGTGCGTTAGTTCAATATATATATACTATAATAATAATAACATATATACTCATTTGACCATCAGAAATTGTGGACTGCGTCAACAATGGCGCCGCTTACTGCAAGAACAGATGATGATAACTTGAAATTTGGCTTTGAATTTCGACTTGAAATTTGGAGGGTGGAATACACCTGACAATGCTCGACACCAACATTGGTGTTAGTGGTGGTTTTAGGTTTGAGGTGAGGCTTGGATAGGTGAGATTTCCATAAAGAGCACAGCATTAACTCAATGAATTATGTTTTAAATTATATTTTTAAAGAAAGTAACATAGTAAAAAAATCACATAGCAATACATTATGATTATACTCATTATATTATGGAGATTATTTACCCAAGTGTGCCGTTGCTGAACGAGTTTTTAACTTAGTGTGCCTCAAGCTAAAAAAAGGTTGGGAACCGCTCGTGTACAACAATGAAAATTCTGTCATCGGAAGAAACGCAAGAGCCCCATTCACAGCTCTACAGCTCAATAACTGATCCGAGTATTTTTGTAGGTACCGCGAACGTATATTAAGGATTAAAGCGCACTCTGAGACTTCTACTTAGCACAAACGTTTGAAGTCAACGTATACCTAACTAGATACCTACCGATTCATTACTTTAGGTTAGGGTATACATACCCAACTGTTTTAATGCAGGAGTGAAAGTGTCCTGATCAAGTAGGTACATACTTGATCAGGACACACTAATCACTTCACCTGATCAGGACACTTTAATCACTTCACCCTAGGTAAAATCATTAGGTAAAATTATTTTACCTAATCATCCTAAATTATTTAATGTAGATAAGCAAATATTGGTATGGTTGACCAAAAAAACCCATAAATATTGCAAGTGGATGACTTTTATACAGGAACAGGTTAGACTGTCTGTAAACGAAATGATCTAATCTAACTGAAATAATGTGTTTTTCCCATGGGGGTCATTTGAAGAATCACGCTATGTCATCAAAAAGCCAATACTGGGCTCTGTGTTTTATCTGCACGAATATTTTACTTGGAAGTTGGTATATTCCCTATGTAAAGGACACTAACTAACTTGAATATTCTGGTACATTTATGCCATTATTTTTCTCGGCATTCGTTAAAATATCAACTTTCATAGATGGTTTTCTCCAAGTTGCCCTTTATAATATTGTAACAACAAGCTAGTGCTAGAAGGCCTAGGCCCTTTTAAACCCCCTGATCGGACTAATGTGCTTTCAAATTCCTATTTCGAACTCCATTAGGATTTTACAATGGTTAATCTCTCCCATTTGAACCTTGTTAGCCCAGATGGTAGCCTTCCTATCGGACTTGAAACATCTTCGGTAGATATAGATATAGACAAGGTAACTATGACTATTAAGTACAGTAGAACATCTTCTGTCGCTGTATGTAATTACTCATAATATACTTCAGATATTATAATGCAGTTTCTGCATAATCTACAGAACCTTTTCAATATGTTGCAGGAACACCCCTATGTGTTATGCTGATCCTAAGACGACCAAAATCCTCAAAAACGTAGGTCTCCAGTTGGCTTGCCTGACCTTATGTACGAGTACGTCCAGCGTTCTGTAAGCCCAATAGTTGGCATATACGCTTAGGAACATTACCTACATGGAACTTATGTGAACAATCGGTGAAATGTGTTCAATTTCTCTCATTCCTTCTAGAATTATTGACATCTCTAGAAACTCCGTATACGGCATTATTTGTTAACCTTCAACCAAAACGAATTCAACAATTCTTAAGTAGGTCCTACTTTTCAAATAACACTAGTTGGCTACTTTAAGCATGTGTGATAATGCAAATGTTGAAAAATTCAATTTATATCAAAGATGGAAGATTTGAATAAACATCTGGATAATTCGTGGAATTGAAAAAAGGTTCTGCGTTTCGGTCTGGCCATGATTTTGGTTTTACAACATAACAATATTATAATAAAAAGTTCCAGTCATGCACCATGCATAGGTATGAGCGAATTTTGAGGAAACCTTCATATTAATGTGTTATTTAACTCTTTTTGACATTTAACATTATGCAGCACCTAACTCGTCACAATGGAAGGCGTGGCTGTCAAAAAGGTAATGTTAGGTAGGAGACCAGACATTATTTTAGGTAAGTATGAATGAGAACTGAGATTTAGATTGTTTTAGGTTTATTTATATAGGGAAGCGTGGAATAAAACAATTCATAAATCAAGAAGCTGGAGAGAGAAGTGGAGAGAAAATAAGAGGCCAGAACCTCGACATCCTCCAAGCGCCCTATGAGCACCCCCCTCTACCCTTCAATGAACTTTGATTACTGAAGTATAGTACTTTCCTCCTTGAGCCACTCATACCACTTCCAATTAATTTATGTCAATTTCTAAAGAGTTTAGCAATTTTTATCGGTTTTTGACCCCCTAAACGTATTTTGTTGTCTCCAGTCGCCATTTCTGTTTGGTTCACATTAATCTTTGGTGAAACCAGCAAGTTCGATCCCTAAAACCTCAAGTTGCCCCCTTAGGATTGTCGAACACTGCTCATTGGAACGTTTCGGCGAAATCTGCAATTTTTTATCGTGCATCCAAGGCCTAGTGCCGTCTGGAAGTCACGAAAATAAAATCGCAATAAGCACCGCCTTTTCTTCAACAACTTGCTAAAAGGTTAGTGGAGCTTTCATACCCGGTAACTGTTACAATCATTAGCCAAATACCTATATGCAGGTATATAACCTGAGAATAATATGTAATTCTCTACTTACTGAGTACTGTACCGTGAAGCTCGCGACCCGTGGTGCTACCTACCGAACAGGAGGGCGGAGCTGAACTGAGCACAGGGCGAACTTGAGAGGATCGAACGATATTACAATTGAACGTGCCAGTGGGGCGAAGCTTCGCGTGTATGAAGACGCTTTCGGAGCTATCCAAGTTCGCACAACATCCCCCACCACCACCAGCCATTAGACCAGCGAAGCCGTCATTAGCAGACAACAAACTTTCCACGGCGATTCGGGAAACGTGATGAACAAGTAGGAAATGTTCACCTGGACTTGGAGATATTTCTTTCAACCACGTTGCAGAGCGATGCACGGTATAAACGTGTTGAGAAGTGCCAAGACATCAGAAGAAGTAGAGGGTTCCATGATTTATTGCAGCTACATGAACAAGAACAAGTGGACTGTGAAACGATGACATTATCATCTGTTCTGCAGACTGTGCTGTAGGGTGGGGCAACTGCCTTTATAGGGATAATCTTTATAGATTAGAAAAATACAAAACGTTAGAGATTCAGAAAATATGAAGCTGGAAGTATTTTTGGACGTTTTCGCCAAAACGGTAGTGGTAATTTTATAGCAATGATCAGCTATTTCGCTACAGCTGAATCAGCATTTCAGTACACAGCTCTAAGATGTTTTCTTGTGAGGACGAACTTGTTGATTTGTACAGAAAAATACCATACATCGTTAAACACTCATTAGCACCTAATCCTGCGGTAATTATTATCGCACTGTTATTACACACGATGTCTGCGAGGCGGTAGCAGATTACTGGTTTTTGCGCGGATATTTGCATGGACTAATCGGGTATCACGGTAATGGTATACCTACCCATCTACAGCCATCATTCAACGTTTGTCTTCAGACAAATTAATGTGAAAGACTAGATAACTGTCCGACTGCAATTATTGTGAAACTGGAAAAATGCTAGTACCTCATATATAAAGTTTTTTGTGGAAAAGAGTGTTTCATTCATTTCTACGGGGACTCAGTCGAACAACACGTGGCATACCAGCTGGTAGAGTGATCTGTGGAGAGGAAGTTGACAGCCCGATTTACTCAAGTTTGAATGTTTCGGATACCTGGTGATATTCTTCGTTTTTCAAAGCCAACCTCTGAGTATTGATGTAATTGAGTGCATAGAGTGCAATAGATGCAGTTGCATATTATTACAAATTTAGCGAAATATAATGGGCAATCTTTGTACCCACTTTCGAACAAAATTTATTGTAGTTTGAAGTATTTGGTTGGTTTCTATCCGTTGATCTACCATTTTTCCCCTTACTCAATCTCTGAAGACTAATCTCAGCTGTCAAGATGAACAGCGACATAAATATTATGTGACACTGACCCGAAAATGAATCTCTCCGAAACTTCTGCATCCCACTCAAAAGGTAACTAAATTCCCTTCAGCTTGATGTGTCGCCTTGAGTTCATTAAAAATATGGATTCTGATTAATCGAGGACGCACTTCGAATTTCGATGCGTAAGGTGAACACGTCACGCGACTTAGTAGGGCGGTGTCTGGGATTCAGGGCCAGGAAGCAACGAGGACATTCCAAGACGCCGAAGTCCTATTACCGACAACTACTTGTTTCTGGAAGCCAAGGCCTTGATTCTGTCTAACGGAAGTTCGCCACATCTTCTTTTAGGAGGCTAATTGAAGACTTGAGGAGAATCGAGGTTTTGTGGGGACGTTCTGACTTGAAAGGGAGTCCTTGGCGTTTTGGTCGACTTGTAAATCTCCAAGGAACTTATCTATTTGATAAGATATTACAAGCATATGAGTTTAGGAGGTAACATACCAGCTCAGTACTCCTAGAAGAAGGTACCGTTTAAGGACAAGTAAGTCAACTCAATCCGACCGATTCGGTGGAGGCATGTCAAAATTAGAGGTGGGTGGTTCTTGACTGAACTACTCCTCGACTTAGTTCATTTCACTGAATGTTCGCTCACCAGGACCACAGAGTAAAAGAATCAAGTACCCAGTGTCGAGAGATGGATACTGGATGTAGGAAGAGGGAACTAAAGAACTATCGTTCTGTGCATTACGAACTAAGAACTAAAAAATCGCTCACTCGCAAGGCGAATGAGTTAGTTCTTTAGTCCTTGTAGTTCATAGGAACGGTGGACTCAATTACATGAGGAGTTGATAGCATCCACTGAACCATAGTTCCTTTAGTTCATTAGCAGATTCAGATGGGATGAATTAAAAGTACTTGAGGAGTTGATAGTGTCCACAGACCAACAGTTTCTTTACTACAATGAGGAGATGATAGCATCCACTGAACGACAATTCATTAGGAGTTAGTTGATGGGGTGGATACTACATAAGGAGTTTATTGTATCACGGAACGACAGTTCAAAGGAATGAGGAACTAAGTTGGTATCTATATATTCGTTCTAGTTCAGTATTTGCGTCGTAGGACTGGAAACGAAAAGGAACTAGAATGAAATACTGAACTGACTCAAAGAACTACTCCTTTCAAGAAGTGAACTAAATGAACTTGAGTCCTTCAAATGAACTACTCTTACCCACCAACGGTCAAAATAGTTCAACACACTGAAGGTATCTCAATGAAGGAATAGGTATCAATGTCACAAGGTAGGTATATAAATGAAATCAGAAAATCAATAATCCAGAAATAGGTGTCAACGTCACAAGGTAGGTATATCAATGAAGTCAGAAAATCAATAATCTAGAGATTTGAGCATTTTGATAAAGATATATAAAAGCAAGACCTAATAGTTATCCTCCTATTTCTAGCGGTAGACAGTGAATAGGAAAACTACTTTAGGATTCGATGAGCAATTAGGAGGTATGATGGTACGCTGAAAGATCGATCTTCGTAATAATACCTAAACAACGAATTCTTCAAGAGGTTGACCGTAGTCAAATAATTATTACCCAATACGATATTCAAGGCCTATGTACTTCGTATGTTTGTGTAATTCTCTGTACATAGACGTTGAAGGGGAAATATAATACGCACAGAGCAATTGAAGTTATTATTTCAAACTCCCAGCCGGATTTCGAATGCACCAACGAAAATGATCAAGCACCAGTGAGCTAAATTATTAATGTAATCCCGGAAAGGTCTCCAATGTTGGCAGATTAAAAAAATTAAAAAAAACAAAAACAAAAAAACGAATAGGGACTTTCACGTTGACAGCCTTCAAATTCGAATCGTGTTCTCATGACCGGTTGTTCAGTGATCCAGCTTAAAATCCCGTTCATAACCGCTTAGAATTTTCGATATTTAAAATTAAAGACGTCTTTCCAACATCTGTCAAGTAACGAAGTTTCAAGACTTCGCTATACAAATTCTATAAATATCTGACTTTAATATCCACATAAACCTACAAGAAAACTATAAAAACAACACATATACGCACGGCTTTATGAAATCGTGTTTGTTGTACCGCGGTATCATGTCACTGGAGGGAATATGCTTATTTTGGATGTTGTCGATAGATACTTTATTACCTACTTATTGATAGGTAGGTACACGTTTGTTGTTCACGGCCGAACAAATCATCCCAATTACGTTAAAATGTGGGAATATGTGGGGGTCCAACTCATGTTCAGCAAACATCGGAATTTCGTATAATTATTTAAATGAATTTGTTCTCTCCAAAAACCACGATTTTAAAACTGACTAAAAAGCATAAAGTAATTGTCCGCCTTGCACGCACAGCTGGCGGGCTGCTCACTACACTCCTTACTATTACCTATAGCTATAGCTGTTGCATGCACCCCACGTTTTTTGTTTTATATCTTACAAGGCGAGAAGTAATATTATGGAATCTGACAGGTTATCCGAGATTGAAGAATTTGGTGAGTTGATGAACCAGAAGTTCGAATTTCGTCTCAAAAGGGCCAAATTAGAAACATAAGGATGTATGAGAGTCTGAATTTGTAAAGGGTGAACCGGGTCTGGATCCAAACGTTTCCAACAAACTTTTTGTTAGACAGAAACGAGAAAATAAGCGACAAAGCCACCTCATTTCATCAAGGTCACTTGTCAAGAAGTTTTTATCTCCTGTACCGGTGTCTCAAGTTGAAGGCCGCATGGAGAAGTTTCCGTCTCAATAAATAATTTGCATTTGAACTTTTTTGCCAACAGAATAATTTACAGCGTCTCCGTTTGATCCCCTCACATAATAATCGGTGAGTGAGGAGAGAATCGAATTTTGATCGTACGGCTTTCCATAAAATATGCTATTCGGGAGGTACCTGGTACTGTTGCAGGTAAAATGCAGGGAACATAATGAAGATCGAAGGGGGGGGGGGGGGGGGGAGTTCCGGTCATGAAGCAGGACTTGATGTACGAATTTTGATGCGACATACCTACTTGAACTACGATTCTACCTACTATCACAATTTTTCATGACAACCGTCCCCACCCATCCCAACGCTCTTATTCCAATGACAAAATCAAATCCCACCTCCCAATATTTGGTTGAATTTACTTAGTTACCTATTTATCTAATTTACGATTATTCCAACCCTGAGGAAATTTTTCATTTGAAGAAACCCAAATTTTGATCCATTTTTCGCAGAAGTATTATGGAAATAACCATTCTGTTTCGAGTATCCAACCTAGGTATATAATTTTTGGTGATTCCCTGTAAAATGTATCGTTACAATTTCACTCACAACATTCGAATTCGATTCTAAGTATATTATTCGTACTAAAAGTTTTGTATTCCAGAACATTATCTTTGAAGTCATTTTTGTTCATTATTGTCAATAATGAACCTTAGGTATCGAGCATGAACCCCCCCTCCCCCCATTTCTCAAAAATTTGGTTTGCGCTTCAAGGTAGAATCCAAAATGGAAATAAAAAAGTTCTGTGGAGGCAAAATTAATGAAATTTGGTTTGTAGT
The DNA here is from genome assembly GCA_954871275.1 of Leptopterna dolabrata. Taxonomy (NCBI): domain Eukaryota; kingdom Metazoa; phylum Arthropoda; class Insecta; order Hemiptera; family Miridae; genus Leptopterna; species Leptopterna dolabrata. The sequence goes on along the minus strand of OX940975.1, from coordinate 86,287,304 downwards.
TCCCATTTGGGGTTTTGTTTCTGTGTGCGTGTGCGCGCATGCGTGGGTAGGGACGTATCCGCTGCGAAAAAACACCCTTTTAGTTCAGGGTCTGAAGCCTTCTTCACATTAGGCAATGGCGAAAGGACGCGACGGATAACTCAAGTACCTACGTTGATCTTGAGTCACTTCAAAAGTAGCGGGGAACCACAAACGGCGGTACCTGCAAGAGACGGGCATCCTACTCTTGAGTTCCCACCTACCAGTCACACGATGTCTTCCCGGAAGGTCGCCGGTCAGTCGAGTCTCTTCCGTAGCGGAAATTTTTCCGAAAGTAATAAAAAATGGCAGGCGAACACGGTTTATACCAAGAACAATTAATTACCTATTTAACAATTATTATTATCAAGCATTTGTTTAACAATCACAAATTATTCAATAACAAGAGTCCACTGCATGATACATGTGGAGGCACCTACTTTTTTGAAAAATTACTGTACTGCTTGTACTGCTGCTGTACTTACCTACCGGTACCTACTTTTTTTAAAATTATAAATACTGACCGAAAGCTCATTAAACACAAACATACTGTAATGTTCAATCATATATTATATATATATTTTTTTTAAAACGTCGGTAGGTAAAATAAGTAGCTATCTCCTTGGACTTTATGTGAAAGTAGTAGTCGACAGTTCTTCTTCGTCGCTTGAAGAATCTCCACTTGATTTCACAACAACTATACTGAGGATACTAACGAGATTATGGTCGCTTCACAGGTCGCTGAATATGAAGTAAAAAGTTGCGTACGGATATCATTCATACATGAACGCAACTCAAGTTGACAATGCTTGAGTACCTATCCGTCGCGTCCCTTCGGAACCGCCTAATTGCCTGAAGAAGATCTAAGCTAACAGGAATTCTACGCAGAAGGGGCATCTGTACGGGAAAATAATAAACAGTTGTGTAATAATTTTCAAGGTTTCAACCACCAATCGCCACTCTCATTTTACACTCATTTTGATGAAGCTTTTCGATTTCAGGGCCACACCATGAACGAGCGGCTGGACGTACAATGCTCCGGGTGGTCTCAGAAAATTCTCAAGTTTGGGATCAACGTAGAAACGTCATAAAACCACACCTCTTCTATTTGAAATTTTCGAGCTACGGCGTTTTGAAACTTTCAACCCGCATTTTTCGCCCTTTACAGATATGACTGACTGTAACGCCGAGTTTCGTAGACCAACCAGCCCCAAATGGGGCCCCACAAACCAAATTTCGTTAATAATTATGCCGTTTTCCGTTTTTTATGACAAATATTTGGGTGAAAAATTGCAATTAGTAGGCAGGTAAGTGGCTTATTTCCTTAGAAAATTTGCTAAGCAAACAGGGCAACTGATGCGATGCCTGTTGAAATTTTTCTCTTGCCAGCGTTTAATTTCCGTTATTAGGCAATAAATCATTGGTAGTAAATTCCTTTCTGTTTCCTAGATTTAGAGGCAGCACTTTCGAACTCTTGCTGCAACTCTTTACAGGCTACCGCACTGTTGGCAGTTTCATAAGATAATATAAAAATTAAGTGTATTACCTTTACCTACTAACAAAATCGTGACAGATGAAATTGCTATAAAACTTATACCTACATACCTTCTATTGGACCCCCCCCCCCCCCCGAAAACCCCATTAATTAAAAGCATGTGCCCTCTGTTACACCTGATCCTTACGTACAAATACCTAGGCTGGTGATAGCTAAGACGAGGATGACTTATTCAAAGGAATGGAGGACATGCTGTGGTGTATCAATACATTACAGTGGCCAGTAGAACTCATCAACCCGAAAATATTCCCGGATCTTATGGTTATTGACCCTTTTGCCTATTATATCTCAGTATATATTTCAAGATTAGGACTAGATATATGTCAGAGGTAAACGAGATCTTGGATGACGTTCTAATGAGTTTACCGACGGTAAACCATTAGTCTGGAACAACGGACGATGACTCATTCGGAATGTGGATTCGTGGATGCAAGAACGGCAACGGCTATCAGAATATATTTAAAAATGTATCTCTACGATAGGTATCTCTATTCGATGACAAGTAAAGAAGTATGACGTACTAGGCGTTCACATAATCAGGAATGGATTACTTGGTTGTTGTAGGCATGATCAGCAGGTACGTAGGTATGAAAGCACAAGGTGTGCAGGGAGTGTTGACTAGTTTTGTTTCAAGCATTCTAGCTGGTTAAATTTGAACGAATTTGTTTGAACGAAATTTAACTATGTTAGCAGATATTTAAATGCAGATCACAGCGCGCGATCGCAGGATACCGCGTAGGTATCCTTTCAATGTTGTTGTTCAACTGAAAGACCTAGGGACTCACTTCGGGACTGGATCTCAGACACTCACAGAAACGTACGTTCTTGCGATCATCAAATTAATTTAACAACTGCCCGGTTAACATTAATCGAGGAGATACATCGCGAGCTTGGCAGACAGAGGTCCGAATTCCATTTGGGGTGGTCCTGGTGGTATCCGAATATGGCACGAATCGACAGAAGTTCAGTCGTACCAACGTTTTCTTGCGGATAATCGCGATTCGTGCAAAAAGGGTTGGAATGAGCTGATTTTGGTTTATTATTCTGTGAATAATACACCTATGTAATCACTCAGCAAACAATTTTTATAACACCCCCTCAAAATTTTTTCTTATACGTGTCAAGGTGCGTAGAATCCAAAAATGCAATGTCCTTCTGCCGTCCGTTCTTTCGCAAACATGCTTCATTTGGGCCCTACTTGTGTCCAGAAACTTTGGAGCCCGATCGGAATACACCCAGGGGTGTTATGGGTGAAAATATGTATAAAATAGGTACTTTTTGTGTTTTAGTAACATATTAATAACATGAGCTTTTGAGGTATCATTTTCCATGTTTTTGGGACGAGAAGACCGAATATGAAGTCGATTTTGACCAAAGAGTGGAAAACTGAGGTTCTAACGAAGTTTCAGCGTTAAATTTACGTTAAAGTTTGGTCTAAAATCGTCGCTCTTCCGCACACAGTTTGGGTCCCCATTTGTGAACACATTTGGGTCCTATTTGTGCTCCGAAACTCGGCAACCCGATCGGCATACACCCAGGGGTGTTATGGGAGAAAAATGGGTGCAAAAATAGGGGTTTCTGGGGATTTTTGAGGTTTTAGTGAACCTGAGCTTGAGAGGTATCGTTTTCCATGTTTTTTTAGGGCGAGAAGGCCGAATATTAAGTTGATTTTGACCGAGGAGTGAAGAATTAAGGTTTTAACGAAGGTCAAGCTCCCAAAATTCCTTTTTTATGAGTCAAAAACATGGGGAAATTTCTGAAATCACCATACATTTGTATAAAACCACTAGAAATAGTATCAACAGGTGAACCAAGACAATTAAATGGTACTATCAATGATCAAAAGCAATCTGCATTTAAAAAAACCGAGCCTAATTCGTGTTTTTGGGGGGGTCAAAATTGGTGGAAACCATAAAAAATAACCATTTCAATAATTGCACGTGAACGAAACAATAAATGAACAGCCAACATTTCTGTACTTATGTCCAGCAGAATAATAAACCCATGTGACAAGGATTTTGCAGCGTTTTGTTATTATCATGCCACTGTCTTATATATTTTTATTACCAGAATTACCTTCATTTTTTGCTTTTAGATTCGTTAGCTTGGTACTTATCTTCAGATTATCGTATTTTCTCTACTGAATGTAGCTTTGTAGGTATGTGGTAAGTTTAGAGTCTTATGTTCGTCCATCTTTAAAATCAGAGGAGGGACCTACTGTAAAAATAAATACCGCTCTTTTATTTAACTATGCATGCCTACATATACATGCATATGTCTACATGTCTACTACATATATTATATGCATGTCACGATGTAAATGACCCTGCCGGGAATATTCAACGTATTCTAGTTCTCATCCTTGCGATTATCATTCTTGGAAAGATTGCGATCAGCCTTCGCGGCGAAAAAGGAAATGAATCAACTAGGTCGCTAAAATCGCAATGATAAGAGGACGCTGGAATCCGCAAAATTCTTCCGTCTCCTTGAACGGCAACGGAAAATGAGGACGGAATGAAGGAGGATTCCTATTGTTATTCTTATCAGACTAGAAAATAGTCACATAAAAAAGTATCCGGTCACATATCAGTTATGCTGATCAAGCGGATTTTTGTCAAACTACGATGAGAAACGAGGGGAGTTCTAACAATCAATGTCAAGGGCGTCAGTGTCCCTCGACACAGTCGCACGGTTTTTTCTCTCCAACCGACACGGTTTATTTATATCAGTCGTGGTTAATCATTGGAAGGATACAAGACCTTGGAAGATCTATCGGGAATGAAAATATCATAGTGCCAAGGATTAGGGAAAAATTGGGCGAACCGGTTCGGAAAGGATTCGAATCCATTCAGCAGGTTAACGTAGTAGCTACCAATCCATCTTATGGAAAATAACAGGCTTTTTACTAGATTTTTTTTATTGATTCTATCTACAACTTGATAGATTTACCACATTACAACATAAATTTAACTAATTTGTTTTAAAAATTGGTTTTCTTAAATAATTTATATGACAATTTTGTTTTGTTTATTATTTGATTGAGGGCGTCCATTATTTCACGGTCTTGGATTTCAACAGGTTGATTGATAGTTTTAAAACCTCAGAACCCATCAGCCTGGTTCAAGCTATGTTCGGTACCTATCGATAGTCCTTGCTCCAATATTAATAATCTTTTGGAACATCATCGAAAGTACCTACCTATATAAATATAACTACAGTGGTGGTTGCTTAATGCGGGAAAGTCGAGTGGGACAAGCTTAACTCATTTATGTTCATTCATGATTTACAGCACAGTACTGTTTTTGTGCATTATTTGATTGAGGGCGTCCATTATTTCACAGTCTTAGATTTCAACAGTGTGATTGACAGTTTTAAAACCTCAGAACCCATCAGTCTGGTTCAAGCGATGGTAGGTACCTATATATTTGATAGTTCGCTTGAGTAGTGTACATAAACAAAAGCTGATTTCACCAAGTGATTCAGAGTTAAAAAATACTGCAAAATCATGATCAGAACCAATAAATTTTTGAACTATAACACACCATAAAGGTGGTACAGTTCGACGGTTGCGCTAGAGCGCGAAACTGTAATTTTATGTTTCCCTGTAGAAGTGGGGCGCATACATTTTTCCAAGATATATTATTAAAGCGGGAAATTGAAATGTACAATAACTCGGCGGACCCTCGTCTGTGACAGTATTTTCCTTTTAAATGAAGTTGCGAAATATGGAAGTAGGTTAAGATAGTTAGAAGCTCAGAGAAATAGTGGCTTCAGTTATAGGTATCAAAAACTGATTGAAAGTTTCTTCAGATTCCGAACACCAGTATTTCGAATACAGAAACTGTATAATAAACTGTTGACTAAATAATAAATTCTTACTTGCTGTATTGAAACTTTTTGTTGATAGTTGGCATAACTATAACTTCTACACACTATTTTATACTCGATTTTAGTATGTCCAAGAATGTATGTCTACTATTAAAACGCATATTTATGTTTAGTAGTATCTATGTAAAATTTGTCCTCTGGACAAATCTGACATCCTGCATTCAATCATTCCTTCCTTCATTATTCCTCCTCTAGAAGCTACATTTCACTCACAAAACGAATACGAATCAACTCGAGACTTGATTAGCACTCTTTTCCATAGTTTGCAATAATAATTGTAAGTAATTGGAGCCGATTGTGCAGAGGTGTAATTCATCAAGGATTTTTGCAATAAACGGACTCCTCTGCTTGTTAGCAAGTAGAGGAATCAATAAATGTACTGTGAAAATCCTTAATCGTTGTTATATTATACCTAAACACTCACCACCAGTAAAATACCTACGTCACAATCATAATTTTACAATTCAAATGTGTTCAGAGCATGGCAGTAATCGTGATTCATTCATTCATTTTGGTTTATTATTTTCAACGAGCATGAAGAATAAAATTCTTACCCTCCCTCAAAATTTGATGGTTTACGTTTCAAGGTATGTAGAATCCGAAAATGCAATAAAAATATTTCTGTCCGTCCGCCGTACGCCGTTCGGACCACTTTTCTTAGTTACCATGAATACAAATTGATGAAATTCCGGTTATAGGTTCCGTTCGGGGTCTAGTTGGTCCTCGAAGCTCGGCGTTACTGTCAGTCATCTCTAAGGGGTTCAAAATAGGGGTTGAAATTTTCAGAACGCCGTATCTCGAAAACTTTCGATTGAAGGGTATGGGTTTTTTTTAACGATAAATTTGACTTGAGCTAAACAATTTTTTGAGACCACCCGGAGCAATGTACGTCCAGCCGTTCGTGTGCACCAAAAAGCTTCGTCAACACGATCGTGAATCAAACGGAATAAATCCGGCCGGGACATCATCACTGGGGAGCACCTGATTATAATCAAGGATGGCTGTATGAAGTCGAGTTGGTTGCTGTACGATATTATTTCATTTGATAAGTGATGGACTGACTATTGGATTTTGTAGGTAGGTACTTACTTGTGAAACTTGAACAAACTTTGAAGTATTATTGATGGCACAACGGTAAATTATTACACAACGGTAAATTATTTCACAACGGTAAATTATTACACAACGGCTCATCCACCAAGAAGGGCTGGATTTTGTTGATCGGTACTTTTGCAACTTGACCAACCGCTGAAGTATTATTGACAGGCAAGTTTTTACACAACGGTTCATTATACTTGACCAGAGGGTAGGTACTGAGCACAGAAAACAGTGATCTACGCAGAAGGGGCATCTATTTCACTCCACATCAACAATTTTCCTTCAAACCTCATTATTTGCGTTTCTTTTGGCCATTTTAGTTACTGTTTGTCATCGACAGAATTATTTTAGCAACATTTAACGCGTGATTTAGGTAGGTACCTAGTAACGAGTACGGGGTTAGGTACTAACCTACGGAGGGCCTGCGATCTACATAATAATAAGTATAGAGTAGTGCGTATGATATAGACGGGTTATCTCTTCAGAGAGCTGTGATCTGTAACAGAAGGGTATTCTGTACAAAATAATAAACCGTTGTGCAGGGATTTGCAGCGTTTTTTTTAATGATACCGTGGGCGATGGTTTATTGCGATTTCTGGTCTTATAGCGGTGGATATTCTAATTTATTGGACTTCGCAGAGTCCCCCATGCAATCTCAATACTTGGATTCAATTTAACGGAGAACAAGCTAAGAGCGGTTGGGTGTATTATTCATTTTTGCAGAAATTGATAGAAAATGGCTTAAAAAATGAACATACCATGAGGCACAGTTTCGAATGAGATGACAACCATGACGAGATTAGCACTACGCAACCGCTAGCTGAGAACTGTTTGGTGAGCGGGTGCTGCGTTGTTTTTTGTCAGCTGCTACTGCACCGGTCAAGGGGATGGGGGCAAGGCGGAATCCTTTGATCGACTGAGTCAGGCCTCGTCGGCTGATGGAGTGAGAGGTAAACAAAAACATTTTAACCTTCCTTTTCGTACGACCCATTAATCCGCTGATTAGGTTGTTTTTCGATTCTCCAAAATAAAAACTCCGCTGGGGTCGAAGGCGACAAAATAAATAAGAGATCCCGGCGAGGAAAACGGTGAAGGGTTTTCAAGGATCGGCAGAGCCGCTGTGGACCGATAGGAGTCGTTCTGACGCACGGGTACACCTACCAATCAATGATCTTGTCCTGAATACAGCAGGAACTGGGTTGCCCTTAGCCTTGTGCAAATAAAAAATCTGTACATAATAATAACTTTTATAGAACAAATAACAACATTAAACCGATCGATTCCATAATGTTTCTATACACAGGGTGGCCGGACCAAGGTGACCCACCCTCTTCATTTCCACTTCAGTCCACATTTACAAAAACCGGACCAACGCTAATTTTTTGCGCAGATTTCAAAAACAGCAAATTGCGCATCGCGCAATCGTGCGCAACTTTTTTTTTCAAATGTGAAACCCCTTTTGGTTTATTATTCTGTGAATAATACCTATGTATTCGCTCAGCAAAAAATTTTATAACACCCTCTCAAACTTTTTTCTTTTCCGTTTCAAGGTGCGTAGATTCCAAAAATGCAATGTCCGTCCGCCGTATCACGTGTCTAAAAAATTCTTCTTAAGCACACATGCTCCATTTGGGCCCTAGTTGTGTCCCGAAACTTTTCAGCCCGATCGGAATATACCCTGGGGTGTTATGAGTGAAAATGTGTGTAAAAATAGGTACTTTTTGCGTTTTAGCAACATGTTAGTAACATGAGCTTCTGAGATATCGTTTTCCATGTTTTTGGGGACGAGAAGACCGAATATGAAGTCGATATTGACCAAAGAGTGGAAAATTGAGTTCTACCAAATGTTCAGCTCCCAAAATTGACTTTTTATGAGTGAAAAACCTGGGAAATCGTCCGAAATCACCATCACTTTGTATAATAACACTAAAAAAAGTGTCAACACGTGGATCAAGGCGATTAAATGGCACTACAAATGATCAAAGATAGGTAGTTTAAAAAAAAAGAAAAAGGAGCATACCTAATTTGTGTTTTAGGGGCCAAAATTAATGGAAACCATCAGAAATAGCTATTTCGATTATTACGCATGAAAGAAACAATAAATGAACAGCCAACATTTCTGTAGGTATGTCCAATGGAATAATAAACCCATGTTACAAGGACTTTGCAGCGTTTTTGGAATCTATGCACCTTGAAACGGAAAAGAAAAAATTTTGAGGGGGTGTTATAAAATTTTTTTGCTGAGCGAATACATAGGTGTATTATTCACAGAATAATAAACCAATAGGTACTTTTTGTGTTTTAATAACATGTTTTTTATTTTGCGTCAAATTTTATTAACAAACCACTCCTCAAACGATTTTTTTTTTCACCGCGCGCAACCGGCTCCAGGAGCGCAGTCCTAGAATTGCACAAAATTGAAGATAGCGGTAAACCTTGAGTGTGGCACATGGTTCTGCACTAGGTTTCAACGCTGAATCACGTGGTAATGTCTGTTTTCTGATTTGGCAGGGAATTCCAGGATTCTTAGGAGTGAGAAGACCATTTTTCACGGAAAAACGCTGCAAAGTCCTTCTTCTCACATGGGTTTATTATTCTATTGGAGATACCTACAGAAATGTTGGCTGTTCATTTATTGTTTCTCAAAAACAAAAATTGGGCTCCTTTTTTAAAATTATTTTTGTTCATTGATAGTGTCATTTAAGTGTACTGATTCACCTGCTGGTACTACTTCTAGTGTTATTATACAGATTTATGGAGATTTCAGTTAAACACCCAGGTTTTTGACCCATAAAAAATGAATATTGGGACCTGAACCTTCGTTACAACCTCAACTCTTCAATCTTTGGCCAAAATCGACTGAATATTCGGTCTTCTCGCCCTAAAAAACATGGAAAACGATACCTCACAAGCTCATGTTCACTGGAACCTCAAAAACCCCTTGAAACCCCCTATTTTTACACTCATTTTCTCCCATAACACCCCTGGGTGTATTCCGATCGGGCGGTCGAGCTTTGGAGCACAACTAGGACCCAATATGAAGTTGATTTAGTATCAACAGGTGGATCAAGACGATTAAATGGCACTATCAATGATCAAAGATAATTTTTCAAAAAAATAGGAGCCTAATTCGTGTTTCCGAGAAACACTAAATGAATAGAATAATAAACCCATCTGAAAAGGACTTTGCACCTTTTTTTGGAATCTACGCACCTTGATGAAATGTAAAAGAAATAATTTTGAGGGGGTGTTATAAAATGTTTTTTGCTGAGCGAATACATAGGTGTATTATTCACTGAATAATAAACCAAAAGCATCATTTACGCGGATGAATTTTCTTATTTTAAGTAGGTAGTTGTATTGAAAAAAGATTGCTTATAATAAAATATACAAAATACAAATACAAGTCTATCTTGAACGCCATCTCACGTTTATTTTTAGGGCAATAGAATCAGGCTCCAATTTTTTCCGTACTGATGTTGATTTTATGCAGGTTTGAGCAATCCTCTATCCGAAATTCCCACGCAATTTCCGTGAGCAGTGTTCAACTGAGCTGTGCTAGTTATGAGGTTATGACGTACCGTTTTCCCAGTTTTCGTAGCAGTTCGCATACGCACACTCATGAAGTACGTTATGTTCTTAATTTGTTTTTCAAAACTGCTAAAGGCACCAGTCGAAAAAATCTACTTCTGAATAGATTTCAAAGTAGATTTTCAAGCAGCATCGCATGGTGGCTTCAGAATTTGTGAACTGACCGATTCAGTCGTTCGGTGAAGAAAAATATCGGTTTTCATCAGATGAAATATTTAGTTAAATGTTTTTGGTTGAAGTCAGGAAAGATTCATATTTCGACCTCGGAGTAACTGAGTACAGCCAGCCCATATGGTCTTAATCAGGTACAGGAAACATGATGAATCCCTGGCATCGGGTTGCCACAGTTGTGTTCAAAGGGTTGGTCTTTGTGACCAGTCAACCATTTCCCATTACGAAATACTTACGCTTTCTCTACCCTACCAATGGTTAGATCGAGATCGCCAACGTGGTTCCAAACAAAGATTTTAATTTGCTCAAATCCAATCATTTCTGATTAAGTAATAACAATCTCAAGTTGAACCACCAGTCGCCATTCAATATTTTAGAGAAAATTAAATAATAATCAGGTTCACTGAGTCGTTCTAACTAGGCGACTAATGGCAATGAAGGAGCACCAGTGAATAGAAATGGAGACCTGCTGCTTGGATCAGCATAAAGGGGGCTGAGTTGTCAGCGTCATTCTGCGCATCGCGGTCAGTCAACGGCATGGGTCAACGTCGCTATAACGAAGTGAAGAAGTTCGTTGAAAGAGAGGATTCCATCTCAGTCCTTCACTGAGATCTTTGACACTGAATTCGCGCTGACTACTGACTACATATCTATTTACCGGTGAGCGAAAAATGATCAGTGTTTTATGATCAATATGGAACTGTATAAGTTTATACGTTAACCTATTAAAAAAACGCTGCAAATCCCTGCACAACGGTTTATTATTTTGTACAGAATACCCTTCTGTTACAGATCACAGGTCTCCGTATAGATAACCAGTCTATATAATATAATATGTACTACTCTATACATACCATGTGAATCGCAGACCCTCCGTAGGTTAGTACCTAACCCCGTACTCGTTACTAGGTAGGTACCTACCTAAATCACGAGTTAAATGTTGCTAAAATAATACAGCCGATGACAAACAGTAACTAAAATGCCAAAAAGAAACACAAATAATGAAGTTCTGAAGGAAAATTGTTGATGTGGAGTGAAATGGATGCCCCTTCTGCGTAGATCACTGTTTTCTGTGGTCAATACCTATAATGAACCGTTGTGTAATAACTTGCCCATCAATAATACTTCAACGGTAGTTCAAGTTGCAAAAGTACCGATCAAAAAAATCCAGCCCCTTCTTGGAAGATGAACCGTTGTGTAATAATTTACCACTATGTGATAATTTACCTACCGTTGTGTAATAATTTGCCGCTGTGTAATAATTTACCATTGGGAAATCATTTACCCATCAATAATAGGTATTAAAAGTTTGTTCAAGTTTCCCAAGTACCTACCAACAAAATCCAATAGTCCATCACTTATCAAATGAAATAATATCGCAGAACAACCAACTCGACTTCATACAGCCATCCTTGATTATAACCTGTAACGGAACCTATAACCCGAATTTCATCAATTTTGTTTCATGGTAACTAAGAAAAGTGGTCATTACGGCGTACGGCGGACAGACAAAAATATAAATATTTTTTAAATATAAATATAAAACAAAAATATAAATATAAAAATAAAAAATATTTTTATTGCATTTTCGGATTCTACATACCTTGAAACGTAAACCATCAAATCTTGAGGGGGGGGGGGGGGGGGGGGGTTAGATTTTTTTTTTTTTTTTCATGCTCAATTCCAATGGTTCATTACTGAAAATATAAACCAATATGTTTGCATTCCACATTGCCAGTATTTAGAAAAGACGTGGGGTTTGAGCACCTTAGGCATAATACTCAATTTTGGTTATTGCTTCCTCATTACCGAAGGCATGGAAGCCTTTTATTAATGCATGCACCGGAACAATCCTACCGAACCTGAATGTCCACTCGCATCTTATATTTCAGACATCAGAAAACGATTATCGTTCCCTATCCGCCTTTGGGTCAGTATCCAATCCCTCGTAACCACCACATCTTATCGAAATAGCATTCCAAGCAAGTTGTAATTTGAGGTTATGCGTGGGTCCTCTCGGTCTTATACGATTATCATCAAAATCAATAGCATACGTTTCGCAAATATGAAATTTCTGAAATTTTGCTTTGGTGGATTGATTAGATACCTATTAGTTTTATATTACGCAATTACTTCATTCCTATGTCTTGTTAACGAGTGAAAAACGCTGCAAAGTCCTTGTCACATGGATTTATTATTCTACTGGACATTCCTACAGAAATGTTGCTGTTCATCTATTGTTTCTTTCCTATACACTAATTTAAATAGCTATTTGTGATGGTTTCCACCAATTTTAGCCCCCAGTAACACAAATCACGCTCTTCTGATTCAAATTATCTTTGACCATTGATAGTGCCATTCAATTGTCTTGATTCACCTGTTGACACTTTTTCTAGTGTTGTTATTATACGAATTGATGGTCATTTCTGACAGTTTTCCGAGGTTTTTGACTAACAAAATATTGGACATACATACAGAAATGTTGGCTGTTCATTTAGTGTTACTTAAATGTGCAATTATTGAAGTGGCTATTTTTGATGGCTCCACCAATTTTGGTCCCCAAAAACACGAATTAGGCTCGTCTTTTTTTAAAAAGATTATCATTGACAGTACCATTTAATTGTGTTGATTCACCTGTTGATACTACTTCTAGTATTATTATACAAATGTATGGTGATTTCAGACAATTTCCCATGTTTTTGACTCATAAAAAATGAATTTCGGGAGCTTAACCTTCGTTACAACCTCAATTCTTCACTCTTTGGTCAAAATCAACTTAATATTAGGTATTCTCGCCCTACAAAACATGGAAAACGATACCTCACAAGCTCATGTTAACTAAAACATCAAACATCCCTCGAAAACCCCTGTTTTTACTCCAATTTTTCTCCCATAACACCCCTGGGTGTATGCCGATCGGGCTGCCGAGTTTCGGAGCACAACTAGGACCCAAACGTGTTCCCAAATGGGGGGACCCAAACTGTGTGCGGAAAAACGACCATTTTAGACCAAAATTTAACGTAAATTTAAGGCTGAAACTTTGTTAGAACCTCGATTTTCCACTCTGGTCAAAATCGACTTCATATTCGGTCTTATCCTCCCAAAAACATGGAAAACGATACCTCAAAAGCTCATGTTACTAACATATTACGAAAACACAAACAGTACCTATTTTTATACACATTTTCACTCATAACACCCCTGGGTATATTCCGATCGGGCTGCAAAGTTTCGGGACACAACTAGGGCCCAAATGGATTTTTTATACCGAAAATGAAGCCGGTATGCGAGATACGGCGGACGGACATTGCATGTTCTGAATCTAAGCACCTTGAAACGTAAAAATAAATTTTTTGAGGGGGTGCTATAAGAAGTTTCTGCTGAGCGATTACATAGGTGTATTATTCACAGAATAATAAACCAAAACCCGTAGCTACCTATTCTGATGAAATTTCGAGCGATTATTTAGATTGAGTCCCTCATGGTTCCCGTATTAATTCTGAAGTGGTCATAACTATAGCTTCAGTGTTAGCGCATGTGTGAACGACGTCACCCTTGTCACGCTCATGTTTCCAGTTCTATTCAACCGATTTTGATAAAACCAAGTATTGAATTCGGATTCGGAGGGGTCCCACTGAATTTCATTTAGACTGGAATGACATGCACAAAAGCAAACAACGATTTCATTGCCACACCTAATTGGTGTCATATACATAACCAGTCGCGTATGGTGTGCTTTAATAATAAACTGTAGATAAAGATAAGCGGATTACGACTATATTATAGCTTTCGATGTCAAATTTAATGTTTTCCAAGTCCAATTCCAATTCCAATTTAAGATTTTCCATTTCAAATTTATGCTTTTCCATTTCAGTTGGACAGGGTACCTACCTACTGAATGGAGCACTTCATGACGTGAACCTCCTCTCGCTCGATGAACTAGTTCGCAGTTATTCCGCTTATAATAATTCAAACCGATGGCACAGGTAAGCTGCATTTGCATTTACACCAAGTATGTTAGCAGCCTCTTTAATGATTTGTCCCTCTTCATACAATCTGATGAACATGGCCTTTTGTTCCTTGGAATATTTGTTATCGTTATTAATTACTCTTCTTACTCTTGATCGGTGGATACATACATATCACTTCCACTGGAGTTTCGGTTAGCGCGGTGGCGGGTTTTCGTAACGCACCCGGTCTGATTTACCCAATTGGAATCACTATACGTATAGTAGGTAAAATCGTTTTGTAAATGTTCAGTACAGTTAGTACGTAATACACATACAACTATACTGAGACTGAGAGAGCAATATAAAGTTATTGTAGACTGCTCTGTTGTTTTACACACACTGAAGGGATACGAATGCATTAATAAGGGATACGATGCACAGCGTTACTTTCTCGTGGCGACTCGATTAAAACTCAACATGAGATACAGGATGAAACCGTTCAATAACATTATTTACTCAAGTGTTGACCTCAATGACAGAGTTAAATAGGTGGATTACCTATCAGATTTCGAGAAAAGAATTTTTCGACTCCACAAACTGCTAACATTTTCCAGGAAATTCAAATGAACCCTAATGCCTTGTCAAATTTGAAACCTTAAACTTGTAATAGAAAACCTTACATTTGGATTGAAAAACCTTACATTTATTTGACTTGGGGAACGCTACATCTGGAATTGAAAACCTTAAATATGAAATGGAAAACCTTACATTTGACTTGGAAAAAGCTATATTAGGTCCAGAAGAAAGATAGCTTTCCCCAAGTTTCGTATGGAATGCCCAGCCATCGTCCCTAGGTCAACTACACAACGGGATGTGATAAACTTTGTGTTCGTGTTGACACCAATTAAGATATTGCCACGTGAAACTTGAAATTGAATCGACGTCAACGTTTATTATAGTACGTAAAAATCTCGGAATCGGGACACGTTTCGGATGTTTTTTCAACAATGGCACCTCCGCCCCATGTCTAATTTTACAAGTATGTCGTAGTCGCTCATTCTACATTAACTACCGGCCTAATCAGTCGCTATCATGTTCTTTTATTCTTTCGCTGAGAAATGCCCTGGTTTGAGCCAAACTGGTTCACAACCGGGATACGACTGTTTTTCTATTGATTTCACCTGTAATAATTAGGCATGCTTTCTATATAAGATCGAAGCTTTAAAAAAAATTTAAAAAATATATAAAAGATGATAATACGTTTAAGGTTTTTGACCACTCAGTATAAACTGTTGTTAGGATTCTTGGGGGTTGGTCACTGAATCAAAAGATCCACTACGCCGACGCTTCGATTTATTTATAAACTATAGGAACTATTTTAATCAGAAACATTGACTAAAAAAAATGGAGGCTGGACTTATTAATAGATTAGTAGATAGAGAATTGAATTCTGTGTTGTCAAGACTATGCTCGTTCTTGTGCTTGTTAATATACCGTTTAAACCGATCACCATATCAATATGATGACATTAGGTTTGTTCGCACTGGCTTTTTCCGAATGTTAGCTGACTCCAAGAAAACTGTAAGAAATCATCCAGGATCCAATCCCATCTTGAAAAGCGTCTGAGAAGGGTTTGAGTTTGATAATGGCTGGGAATCAAGAAGGCAGTGCACGGCCAGTTTCTCAAGCGCCCTACCTAAACCATCTGCGTACTGAAATGACGATCAGAAAACTGGCTTTGGATAGTCAGGAAAGATCGGGAACAGCCGGTCATGGATACTATAAAGTTCGGAGTCCAAGAATCATTAGGTTTGTTCGCTGTGGCCATCTGCGCCACCTGTCAGAAAGAAAGGCGTTTGGCCGTTTGCAGTGACTCTCGGACTCTTTTCTCGAATAAGTTTGGAAACGGGTAAAAGTACGACAACTTACTACCAACTGCATTAAACTATCAAAATGAAGCTAAAAATTCGTCACAATAGCTAAAATAATTATCCACGCCTAGCAGCTCTGAAAGTTTTTCTAACGAGATCGATACCTACCTAACGAGTGGAATGAGAAAATTGCCGTAATGCCAAACTTACACAACGCCATCGAAAATCTCGCTCGGGGAAGTAATTCGTCAACAAAATACGAGTATTATACTGGATCGAAAACCCGGGAAGAAACCGGATCAATTTCAAGATTTTGATCCACAATAAATCTTGAAATGACCCTAACGTCGTTCATGATGTCACAAACCAGACAACTGTCACAGTTGAAGTAGGGTGCCCCTGTTTCAGACATTTTACTGCTATGGTAATAGTTTATTACACCCTCAACATTTTCAACAACCAAATTAATTTATCGACCGGCCTGGGCCCCTCGCGGGCTGTTGCCCCACGGGGTTGTTTTCCCCCTATATTTATCGATCATAATGATTTCAGAGTATATATTTATATTAGGTACCTTATAAACACAGGAGGAAAGCAATATTTCAACGGTATGAATACAATCCGCAGTAGGTAATAGCTTTGACCTTATAAACAGCTGTCATGGAACTATATAAATTTTCCCAGTTGCGGATCAGTTACCATCAAAGAGATCCAGTTTTCCCAGTTATAGATCAGTTACCATCAAACGGATCAGTTAAGGTCCGTTTACACGCTCAAGCCGATTGCACAAACTGGCTTGCACAAGCCAGTTTGCGCAAACGGCTTGAGCAAAAGTGGTCGCGTTTACACGCTCAAGCCGTTTGCACAAACTGGCTTGCACAAGAGATCAGTCAGAGGCTTGTCGTTGTCGCAAACGCGGGCTTGGTCGTTCTCCAATTCGTTTTTTTATAAATCAAAATTTCTATTTTCTAAATAATTTTTGATATGGATGAGGAGGAGCTCATGCTATGTGCGACGGCGGTTTGTTTAATACGGAAAAAATTGGGATCAAAAAGTGCTAAAGGTCGGAAATGGAGCAAGGATTGGTTGCTCAAGAGGGACAGCCTTTCCCATACCAATTTAATCATGGAATTGAGAGGGGAACCAAATGATAAAGGGGTGAGGGGGAGTGATAAAGGGGTTGAGGTAGGGTAAAAAGGTGGTTCACACTCCAGAAGAGAGCGGATGCGCCTGCGCGAGATCGTGGGTTTGTGCAAACCGCGTCTACACGCTCAAACTTCACTCAAGCCAAGCTCAAACCTCAAGCCGATTTTCTGTCCGAGACAGATTTCACACAAGCCAAATTTTTTGGCTTGTGTAAGCCGAATGGTTTGCGCAAACACGTTCAGTTCAGTTTGCACAAACTGGCTTGTGCAAGCCAGTTTGTGCAATCGGCTTGAGCGTGTAAACGGATCTTAAAGGTTACCTCAGAAGAGACCTTTGATCAAAGAGAACACAATTTTTTGTTTTCCAGATGAAGATTTGTACCACATTTCTCTTAGTCGCTGCATTGGCTGGGTCCGTCAGGTCGACAGTTTTCTCGCCCTGCGGTTTGGCCAGAACGCTGTACAAGATGCTTGATGACAGTCTGCTGAAGGAAATCCCGTTGCTGGTCTGCATTGCGGGCTTCCAGCGGTTCGACACAGACTACTTGGCGGGATACGAGGCGAAAAGCAAGGACGAAGGAATAGAGCGCAGTTTCCATGGCGTCTTTGGACTTTTGTTTACTGATATGACTGAGAAGTACCCCGAAATTTATCACAGGTGTGTGTTAAGACACTAGCATATTATCAGCAGGTGGTGATAGTATTGTGGTATCTTTAGGAGTGAACTTCACTATATGTAGTTACCTATGTACTTTATTGCTTCATGGACAAGCTAACTAAGTACCAAGGTACGGGTACCTAGGGCACCTGGTACCTCTCCAAAAGTGACAAAATTCGTGACCCATTATCTCAACACTCGCCAGGCCAATTTTAATTTTTTTTTACGTTAAGTCTTGCAGTAATGTAGAAATCTGCGGAATTAGACTGAAAAAATATTAATTTGCCACATTACAATATTGAAGCCAATTTCTGACACTTTGGTGGCATTTTTGTGTAACTTCAGTGATCTACTCCTTAACTACAATAAGTTATATAGCAAAACTTTTTCCGCAGATTCATGCGCAAAAAATCCTTGTTCCTAGATCCTTGTTCATAGATAACTTTCTATATATATATATATATATATATATATATATATATATATACTTTTCAAGAGAGCCAAAAAAGAGACTCTCCTTCGGAAATTCGCCACTTAGCAAGTTGTTTACTAGGTACTTTATCTAAAATTACCTACTAGGTGCACGCATTGTCGTGGTGAATCGGGGTTTGTTTGTAGGAGGTTTGATGTAGGATGCGGATCATGCGGTGCATGATTCTGGTGATGGTCAAAAAACCAACTGAACGTCCCGCGGACTACGAGGTGGGCAACTTCCGAGTGAATTTATGACTTTCCAACTTCGTAAATATTATATGCAACACATTGTCTTGTTCAGATTAGAATCTAGTTTTTTCTAATGTAAAGAAAACGAAGTCCAAAAATTTTTGACATTTTATGTCTTTACTTTGGCACATGGACCCGAAAAGCGTTATACGAAACCGTTATACGATTCCGGTAAACAAAAGCGTTACAGTTGATATTCTGATGGTTTTCGCTTACAACCGATTCGTTTCTACGGAACTTCATGTTTGCCATTTTTCATCGTACAAAAATCGTTCACCACTCGTTGGAATCGTGTGATTTTATTGAACATTTTCTTGTTAACCGTACCCCCGTACCTGGCGCGGTAGCTGAGCTGAGCATGATGAAAAAATGGCTGGTAAACAAGGTAGCAACAGACTAGTGAAGAAAGTCATTACTTACTAGAATCGAATGTGGTAACCTTGCACCACCATGTAACCCGGATCGTGGTCTAATCTTGCAACCCGTAAATGATACCGTCAATTATCCCTAAATTCCCATTGGGCCATAAAATGTCCCAATGTGTTGCAGACTCGTATGCAAGCGTTTTTTTTTTTTTGACTTTTAGAAAACGAAGTCCAAAAATTGATGTTTGTGACATCAATTTTGATTAATGGGGGGGGGGGGGGGGGGATGTTTCAGATTTTGAATTTCCACTTGTGTTTTGACTTTCAGAATTTATTTGGTCTCACGTACCGTGTTTCCTCCAAATTGTTGCCATACACGCATAACAACGGAAGTAGATACACCTGCTATGTTACTCAACTTCAGCCGATTTCGACGAAATCAACGCGTTAGCGAAATGCGCCCTAGGATTACTTTGTTTGGTACCCTTCTTGGTGGTACATTATTACGCAAACGTGCAATCTTCGTAATCTTCCCCTAAATACTCGTAATCATCACTTCAACTTGAATGCAATGAACACTAAGTCGGATGGCCTAAAATAGATTTAGGCACCACAAATACCATAAGAACATCTCGGATTTCACGCGAATTTGGTGGATAGTTAGGAACTGGTCAATTATAATGGGAGAATACCACGTACACCAAAAGTAGGAAGATAGATGATGCATACAGTATACGAATTTGGTCTGTATAAGTGGTATGTATAAGCAATTTTGAATGATGCATTAATAATAATAATAATAATAACAATTAATTAACTAACTTAATTGATTAACTGACTAATTAACTCAATTAATTATTAACTTAATTAAGTAATTTAATTAATTATTAACAATTACTTAATTTAAATTAAATAGTTATTTTAGAATTTAATAACAATGAATTAATTTACAGTTAATTAATTTACTCAAGAGCGGCTGGGTTCACCCGCCAACTTGGCTGACGTTGTCTCTTTAAAAAAACCACAATACATCATCGATCGGCTCGCCGCAACCGATACTACTACCTATTCGAAATTATTATAATAGGAAGTAGGTAAGTAAGGTATATATAGGTTATAGGTAATTAGCTTGTATCACGAGAAGTATGAGTAATCTGTGAGATGGGACTTGACAACTTCATAGATTTTTGAATGGGTAATTTGTGAAGGAAGCTGTCTGGTATTTGCCCTACTGTATCAATGTGATACCCATTCTTTTCCCCCTTTTTTAAATGAATATTTTTATAAAGAGACAATTATAAAAGTCTCCATTTTTTGGGATTTTCACTTTTTGTTTTATTCTCATTAATAATCAAAGTATTCAAACTTGGTTATTTCATAAATTTCTACAAATAATCACGTATTCTAGACTGAAGTGCCTCTCAAAAACGGCCAAAAACCCTTCCGTTTTACAGCATTTTTAATTGAAATTGTCCGCTATTTCTGAGAAACTTACCGTAGGAATCAAATTTTAGGTAAAAGGCTTGCAGCTTGATCAGTGTACTTACAGTGAGTCCTAAAATCATGCCAAGTAACCAGACCCAAAATTCAATGGCAAGTATATTACAGAAAATTACCGGATACTTTCAGTCTGAATACTCCAGAAATGAAGGAGTTTTCAATTAATTCCTGACAGGCAGTTGCCATTTTAAATTATTTCTAGAATCAATCTAAGACGTGTTTAAGCCGAAGTTTGGAGACTGCACACAGTTTGTGTAGGCAGTAGGTATTTTGAATTTAAGGACTGTGTTACCTTCCCTTATGTAGACACAATGTTGAACGCTTAACAAATAGTAGTAAGGCAAGATTCTAGGCCCCACAAAATATACTTTCATGACGTTCTAAGTTAGGATTTTTTTAAATTTTAAATCCCACTGTGTTTAATAATAAAATAAAAAACGTAGTTTACTGAAAGGTTGTCGAAGTAACAGAATACAACTAAGTAAGTTATTATTTGATACTGAGGACAGTTTGATCACCAAAACCAGTAAACATTGTATTTCATCCTTACTGGAGACAGACAACGTTTTTTTGTTGAAATTATTTATTATTTTAACTATGTAGGTACTTTTTTTCTATTTGAAATGGGTTTCCCCGATTTCATCGCGAGAGATTAGCCACTGTGTCTATTTTATCAAGTAGGTAAGAGAAAGTACCAGAAAAGTGAAGATTTTTTATATTAATGAAAAATTGCGTTTTCCTGCTTGCCACTAAATGGTGCTTTCCACTTACACTTTGCATATTCCAACATTTTTACTTCTGAGGGACATTTCTGCCAATATTGGGGGGGGGGGATGGTCGAATGTTGTTCCTACCACAAACCAAACGAGTGTTCCACCTACAGTTTACTGCTCCTTCGTCATTAATTTGTAATTCAGTAAATCTGTTAAAATTATTAGAGGCTCAGGCAGAGGTGAAAGAAGAAGAAGGGAACTCGTAGAAACTTTTGTTAATTCCATATTGCAAGATGGCTTACCACATAAGGTGTGAAAAGAAATTCTTAGAAACTGTTTTGTTACAGGCACGAAGACCGAATCCGCCAAGATTTGGAAGACTTCCTCATTAAAGTTCTTCACATAAAAGATTCGATTCCTCACCCGAACTATGAATTTTACAAAACAGTTTGTTCGAAACCACATGTCAGGTAAGTAAGTCATTCAACCAGTAAATTTCGTTACTGTTTATGGAACATTCTTATTGTTATGCCTTATAAGCGGCACCTAGGTGAGTCCAACAATAGATAGGTAGGTATAACTAACATTTCAAATACCGGATTGGCTGCCCCCCTCACGACGTCTTTCAACAACTTTAATAAGCGACCTCTTGCAAAATGGGTGCCTATCCGAACCTTTAATAACCGGTAACCTCTCGTGAAGTGACTGACTTAGCTTTTGCTTAAAAAAAATAAAAAATAAAGTAAATAACGAATCTATCGAGGAGAGTTATGCACGAATGAATTTTTAACTATTAAAAAAAAGTGTCCTTGTTATTATGGTGTTTATCGAGGAATAGGTCATAATTGGAGTAGCGCATGTACCTACCAATATTGCCGACCATCAACGCAATAAAACACACTTTTACAATAAAAATGTTTGAGTTTATAGGTCCTATTACACATGAGTATGTGTATCAATGCGTACAACGCGGACTGAATCAGAAGTCAGAATGACAAAACAGTCAAATTACTGGTCGAATACTTGGTGGGATGAGAGCGCGTACATCAAACAATGGGCTATTTGCATTTTTTTTTTTTTTTTTTAATGAATGTAGATTCCATCCCGAGAAGTTTGAGAACAACCGCACGCTCCTACGATAAGTAGGTAGTTCTTGTCCTATGATTTTTTCAAAGGTTCCGGAGTTTCCTACGTCACAGTGTGCAGGGGGGTCCCGCACAGACGAGAGGGGTGCAATGACGTAGGAACCTCTGGAAACTGAAAAATCACAGAAAAAGAACTACGCACTTATCGTAGGAGCGTGCGGTTGGTCTCATAATCCTCAGGATGGAATCTACTTTCATTTAAAAAATAATATAACCCATGCAAATAGCCCATTGACACCGAGTAATAATTCAGCGTAAATAAAAATCAAAGAAAATAAATAAATGAAACATTAAAACAGAAAAATGTGTCATAATAGGCATGTAGGTGAATGCTCACAAAACCATAATTACCAAGAGTTACAGTTTGCGCTTATTATGCACATTTTTGAGTACCTGGATATCTAAAATTTGATCCAAAGTGATGGTTTGTTGTAATAAAATTGCCGTTAACCTTCTTTTACCAAAACCAGTCATGCAGCATGACAGTATGAGCAAATTTTTCAAATACCACCCAATAACATTCTTGGTGATTTTTTTTCTAAGCAATTCTGGCCTATTATAAGCAATTTTGACTCACAAAATTTAAATTAAAACGACTTGATCAATACATTTTTGGCCATTTTTTTTTCAATAGGTACTCAACTGAAAGTTATTTTCAGTAAGTAAGTGCCTACCACTTTTGGTGAGTACGTATCAATCTTTGGGTATTCGAGTCATTTTAATTGATTTTTAGTTATTTTGACCCACAAAAACTCTTAAATTAATATTTTTGATATTTGTATTTTTTTATATTGATTTTTATATTTATATTTTTGATGTGGATTTTGATATTTTTATTTATTTTGACTGATATTTACATTTTTAGTTATTTTGATCCACAAACACTCGAACTTTTGATTTTGGAAATCGCACATACCTTCGAACTCATCCTTTTAATTGATATAAATATAACGAACATTTTGGTGGAATTCCTAATAGTTTATCTCGTTTTTTCTCTTTTAGATCGTTTATAATATAGGTAGGTACATAGATGAAAATTGATAAAATCCGGGGATGGATTTCGTTTCATGGAATGCTCTAAAATGGAAAACAAATGACAAATAAATTATCAAAAATTTATGTAGCTGTACTAAACATTTTCGGCTCACTGCAATGGCGTATTATTTTCATCAAAAATGTGTTAAAACCTCATTTATACATTTATCGTGCAATTTTTTGCAATTCCTCGTGCGCAAAAGTGTGATATGTATTTTTTTAAATTTTGCTGATTGGGTGCTGTAACCCAAAAATGACCTTACATTTTCAGGGAACTCTCGTGTCGCCTCAACGATTACGTTCTGATGAACTACAAGGTGTACGAGCCGCTGAACCCCGGGCTACTGGACGAATACCGTCGTATGCCGTTTCCGACAGACGACCAGCCGTTCTTCCAGACCTCAGACGTTCAGTCTTCCGTCCAGTGCCATTTTCCTGTGACACACCCTTTGCTTGATCCTAATTTGTTTCAACTAGCACTGTTTTGGATGACCGGAAGTTTATTTTACGTACTTGCACGATACGCTTATGATTACTTGCATTTCAGGTATCTACGGAATATAATCGCCTTGGGATGAAGCTATAGTTTCATTCAAATACTCGTATTTTGAATGAGATAATATCAGGCAGGTAGATTCCTACCTACTTATAATGGCTCTGAAGTTCCACATATTTTGCATGCTACCGGAATGAGAATGCAGCCGGTCCATAATATCACGTTTCCCAATACCATTTGGACTCCAATTCAGTCCTTCTGCTCCCTTGAACGTCGCAGGTACCTACTTATTGCATTTGGTTAAGTTGGACCTGATTTTCTTGGAGCAGCCCGATAGAGATATAAATTGAGAGTTTCCCTCCGTATTTCGTTTTTTTCACGTTGTTGCGCTTACACATTGTAAAATGTTCTCTAGGTACCTACTTCCTAGATAGCCACCCCGTTTTCTATGGCTGCTTGTCACTCACTGACGTTGCCAGGTTTATTTTAGGGAATGGACAAAAAACCAACCTTTCAAATTTAAAGTGAACTTCAGATTTTAATTCCTCATCCAATTTTTAACGGATTTTTCTACCCCTAATTTCCAATCACTAGGTTTTCCCCCCTGCTCTGAAACAATGAAACAACATTAAGATCACGATGGATTTGTTTTACCGATTTCCTTTGGACATAGTTTTGTATTGTCCGATTTCATTTGGACATAGTTATGTATTGTGCTCATCTACAGGGTGTCTCACTTATGATCCGAAAATTTTTAACCACGTGTTCTACAACCAGTTTCCAACAAAAAGTGTCCCTTAAAGTTTTTTTTTAAAACCACTAAAAACCTGAGTTTTTTCAATGTTAAGATTTTTTTCGTGTTTTCGACCTTTGGTCACTGAAAAGGTCATAACTCCCTTAATATGAAAAGTAAAACCAAATCTAAGTAAACCGTTGGAAAGAGCGTTAAATTTCCCGTCTTTTGAGCCTCTAACAATAATTTTTTGAAGGGAACTTGAGAGTGAAAAATGAGCCTGAAAAGTTAATTTCGTCAATTCTTGAAAACTGCCTGTTTTTCAAACGATCATTAGGCCCCATAATTCTGGTGATTGGTCATAGCCTGTAAGCCTAAAAAATGCGCAAAAGCCTCAGCTTTCCAACGGTATAGTCAGTTTTTATTTTTTAGAGGGAACGTTTTTGAGAAAATTGAGTTTTTATGCGAAAAAACGTGTGTTTTCAGGCACATTTGAGGGTTTTTCCTTGGGGAAAAAAGTACTGCATGACTAACCACTGATGACTTTGGAGGCGGATTTACGTATTTTTTTACGCTGAATCTAATGGTGCCATACCCAGAGCTTCCTAGCAATGCCGCCCGTCTGTCGATGGGATTGTATGCGAAAAAACGTGTGTTAAACAGAGTGAGGTTTGTTTCTGTTGTTTGTTGTGATGCCCTCTTCTTAGCGTTGATAAGAAAATCGTCATGAGGAAAACATCTACGTACAAAGTCTCTCTATTCGACCGAGTTCACCATCACGTTCAATCCGTTCTTCCGTTGCGTTCGATCCAGTTTCCTGTGTTGAAAATTTTCGAAGTTTTTCTTTCCACTATGGCTCCATTCACCTATACCGTCAAAGAGTGCGTCGACATGATTTTCGTATATGGTTACGCACGGAAACGCATCAGCAGCGGGAAGAGAGTACGCGCGGCGTTTCCCCAACAGACATCCTCCTTACAGAGAAACCTTCAGTAGGGTAAATGCACTTCACCATATCAAAAGGTGTTCGTTTTTGTGTTTTGAAAAAAACGAACACCTTTTGATATGGTGAATTGCATTTACCCTACTGAAGGTTTCTCTGTAAGGAGGATGTCTGTTGGGGAAACGCCGCGCGTACTCTCTTCCCGCTGCTGATGCGTTTCCGTGCGTAACCATATACGAAAATCATGTCGACGCACTCTTTGGCGGTAAAGGTGACTGGAGCCATAGTTGAAAGAAAAACTTCGAAAATTTTCAACACAGGAAACTGGATCGAACGCAACGGAAGAACGGATTGAACGTGATGGTGAACTCGGTCGAATAGAGAGACTTTGTACGTAGATGTTTTCCTCATGACGATCTTCTTATCAACGCTAAGAAGAGGGCATCACAACAAACAACAGAAACAAACCTCACTCTGTTTAACACACGTTTTTTCGCATACAATCCCATCGGCAGACGGGCGGCATTGCTAGGAAGCTCTGGGTATGGCACCATTAGATTCAGCGTAAAAAAATACGTAAATCCGCCTCCAAAGTCATCAGTGGTTAGTCATGCAGTACTTTTTTCCCCAAGGAAAAACCCTCAAATGTGCCTGAAAACACACGTTTTTTCGCATAAAAACTCAATTTTCTCAAAAACGTTCCCTCTAAAAAATAAAAACTGACTATACCGTTGGAAAGCTGAGGCTTTTGCGCATTTTTTAGGCTTACAGGCTATGACCAATCACCAGAATTATGGGGCCTAATGATCGTTTGAAAAACAGGCAGTTTTCAAGAGTTGACGAAATTAACTTTTCAGGCTCATTTTTCACTCTCAAGTTCCCTTCAAAAAATTATTGTTAGAGGCTCAAACGACGGGAAATTTAACGCTCTTTCCAACGGTTTACTTAGATTTGGTTTTACTTTTCATATTAAGGGAGTTATGACCTTTTCAGTGACCAAAGGTCGAAAACACGAAAAAAATCTTAACATTGAAAAAACTCAGGTTTTTAGTGGTTTTAAAAAAAACTTTAAGGGACACTTTTTGTTGGAAATTGGTTGTAGAACACGTGGTTAAAAATTTTCGGATCATAAGTGAGACACCCTGTATAAGTAACTGCAAGGTGGTTTAGGAGTGTGACAGAAAACATCAAATTCGAATAGCTTACAGGATTTTTCTTCGCAATTAGCGAAAAAATCGACCTTCCAAGTTAAAAAGCTAAAGAATCTTCATTTCCCCTGGGAACCGCATTTTCTCCTCGACATTCTTGAACTTTTGTTGTCATTTTTTAAATCTACCAAGTAGGTATATATATATATGCGTTGTACTTTATGTCATTGGGTGATTCTCCTGAAAAGTGCGCAAGGCAAAATGTTCAGTTTTTAAAATGGCTTACAAATTCCGAAAAAAAATGTTTTTCTGAACTATCAATGATTAAAAATACCATTTGTCAAGGGCTGCTGAGATTATTCATTCACTGCCCCACAATTTGAATTCGAAAGTTTTGAAGGAGAGCCTAGTGACGCAGTGAACCAGGAGAGTGACAGGACACAATCATGAACCTGTCTTTCCAAAGAAGTGAGAAGTCATTAATTTGCTAAACTTGGCTATTGGAAATGTAGGTACACATGTTATGAAGGACAGCTTGAATAAAGTGTACTGAAAAACACTGTAAGAAAGGCTGCTTTATTATTCGTTCTTTCTTCTTCACATTGTATTACTAGTATTACGTTCATATCAGTCCCTGGACTGGCTTACTGATGGAAACTAAATTGGGTGAAAAGACGACAAAACTTGTAGGGGTCGAACGTACCCCATGGCCTGGTTGAAAGGCCTAGATGAGTACATTTGACCATTTCTTTCTCTTTTCTTCTATGAAAAAAAAGCGGTAGATTACAGAGAATTTGTTATTTTGACGGAATATTCGGATGCAGTCTCTGAAGCCCATGCTGTGATACATAATAGGGGGTCGTCTCTACTTAGGTAGGTAGGGACCTACTGTTTACAACGCTCGTGGATTGCAGTAAATAAGCCAACCACAACTCGCACAAATTCTCAGTGGTTTTGTAGATATTACATAGTGATCTACTTTCAGATCGCCGTCAAGTTCTAGCATGTCTTCAGACGAGCAGCTCATACGACATTGTTCTCATACGACACTGTTCTGTTGATATTGATGATATTGCTTGATGAGAAAAATCGAGCTCTGTAGGTACACTTGACTACCTCAAAATTTATTGAACTCAACATGTATGGTCAAGGTAGTGTTCCTTAGAAGATATCTTGAATCCCAATAATGCCACTGAAAATACATTTTTCTCTGTTAATCTGAAGATTTGTTTCATTTAGCCTTTGTAGTACTTGTTTCAGGCGTTGATTATGCTCTTTTTCTAATATCCTTCTATTTTGATATTGTCCAGATACACTAATATCCCGGAAATCCCTTGCAACCTACTTTCCTTGAATTTCTGGAATACGTAAGGGGCACAGTTAACTCTGTCGCAAAGGCGTGATACCTCAAATAGAACCAAGGGTGCTGACAAGGTCAATATTTTCACCGTTTCATCTGTGACCCTCAACTGTTTTTACGTACTAGATAAATCTATTTGCGAGAAAATTTTACCTCCACTGAGGGTGGACAGTGCTTCTAGAACAGATGGTATAGGGTATTGAGAGTTTTTGACAAATGGGTTTATTGCGACTTTATAATCCCCTGCGACGCGTATTTTGCCGTCCTTCTTATGGATAAATACTGCAGGCGTTGCCCAGTCAAACGTTTTGAGAAACTAAATTGTTCATAGCTCCTTTAATTAGCTCCATCTGACTTAAGGTACCTACTTCTTCTAGCTTTGAAAAACGCTGGAAGTGAATCTTCATTCGATTGTATCAGGTTCCCCGAAATGTGTGTGTTATTCAAATCACGGCTATGCCTTTCAAACCAGTACAGTTCAAACCATTATCGTCACCCAACAATTCGGGCTTTTATCCTCTTCCAACACGACGATGGGTAACATGCCTTTAAAATTGCTGTATCCCACCAGTACATTCGATTTTGAATTTAAGGATATTATGCTTGTTCTAAATTTCGTTTTGCATTTTTGTTAGAAACGTTGCTAATAATGCGATGAACGAAACCGCTTTGTTCGATTCCCGAAGAACTTGCGTCGATAACGTTGTGAGTTGGGTATTTTCGAGAGAATTTTTTA
The DNA here is from genome assembly GCA_954871275.1 of Leptopterna dolabrata. NCBI lineage: Eukaryota > Metazoa > Arthropoda > Insecta > Hemiptera > Miridae > Leptopterna > Leptopterna dolabrata. The sequence continues at coordinate 86,258,462 of OX940975.1, read as the reverse complement.
TGTGTCTCACCCTTCTTTATGTTGACATTTTTAAGTTATTTTTCCCGCCCTATCAATATGTAAGATTTTAGCGCATCGTCTGCATATGGATTCTTTGAAGTACCTACCAATCCACGGGCGAATGATCGGATCTGTTGCATCAAAAATATTCTGAGTAACTTTTGGAAAATTTATGCTGAAATTTTGCCGAGTTTTGGTTTATTATTCTCTGAATAATACACCTATGTAATCGCTCAGCAAAACATTTTTATAACCCCCCCTCAAACTTTTTTTTTTTCCGTTTCAAGGTGCGTAGATTCAAAAACGCTGCAAAGTCCTTGTCACATGGGGTTTATTATTCCACAAAATTGTTGGCTGTACATTTATTGTTTGTTTCATGTGAAATCATTGAAATAGCTATTTCTGATGGTTTCCACCAATTTTGGCCCCCAAAACACAAATTAGGTAGGTACGATCTTTTTTTTTTCAAATTAACTTTGATCATTGGTAGTGCCATTTAATCGTCTTGATCCACGTGTTGACACTTTTTCTAGTGTTATTCTACAAACTGATGGTGATTTCAGACGATTTCGCAGGTTTTTGACTCATACAAAACCAATTTTGGGAGCTGAACATCTGGTACAACCTCAATTTTCCACTCCTTGGCCAAAATCGACCTCATATTCGATCTTCTCGTCCCAAAAAACATGGAAAACGATACCTCAAAAGCTCATGTTACCAACATGTTGCTAAAACGCAAAAAGTACCTATTTTTACACACATTTTCACTCATAACATCCCTGGGTATATTCCGATCGGGCTGAAAAGTTTCGGGACACAACTAGGGCCCAAATGGAGCATGTGAGCGAAAGAACGACTATTTTAGACCGGAAATTAAGCCTGTTCACGTGATACGGCGGACGGCGTACGGCGGACGGCGTACGGCGTACGGCGGACGGACATTGCATTTTTTGAATCTACGCACCTTGAAACGGAAAAGAAAAAAGTTTGAGGGGGGGTTATAAAAATTTTTTGCTAAGCGATTACATAGGTGTATTATTCAAAGAATAATAAACCAAAATGCAATGTCCGTCCGCCGTCCGCCGTATCACGTGTACAGGCTTCATTTTCGGTCTAAAAAAGTCGTTCTTTCGCACACATGCTCCATTTGGGCCCTAGTTGTGTCCCGAAACTTTTCAGCCCGATCGGAATATACCCAGGGATGTTATGAGTGAAAATGTGTGTAAAAATAGGTACTTTTTGCGTTTTAGCAACATGTTGGTAACATGAGCTTTTGAGGTATCGTTTTCATGTTTTTTGGGACGAGAAGATCGAATATGAGGTCGATTTTGGCCAAGGAGTGGAAAATTGAGGTTGTACCAGATGTTCAGCTCCCAAAATTGATTTTGTATGAGTCAAAAACCTGCGAAATCGTCTGAAATCACCATCAGTTTGTAGAATAACACTAGAAAAAGTGTCAACACGTGGATCAAGACGATTAAATGGCACTACCAATGATCAAAGTTAATTTGAAAAAAAAAAAAGATCGTACCTACCTAATTTGTGTTTTGGGGGCCAAAATTGGTGGAAACCATCAGAAATAGCTATTTCAATTATTTCACATGAAACAAACAATAAATGTACAGCCAACATTTTTGTGGAATAATAAACCCCATGTGACAAGGACTTTGCAGCGTTTTTGGTTTATTATTCTGTGAATAATACACCTATGTATTCGCTCAGCAAAAAATTTTTATAACACCCCCTCAAAATTTTTTCTTTTCCGTTTCAAGGTGCGTAGATTCCAAAAATGCAATGTCCGTCCGCCGTCCGCCGTACGCCGTATCACGTGTACAGGCTTCATTTTCGGTCTAAAAAAGTCGTTCTTTCGCACACATGCTCCATTTGGGCCCTAGTTGTGTCCCGAAACTTTTCAGCCCGATCGGAATATACCCAGGGGTGTTATGAGTGAAAATGTGTATAAAAATAGGTACTTTTTGCGTTTTAACAACATGTTAGTAACATGAGCTTTTGAGGTATCTTTTTCCATGTTTTTGAGGACGAGAAGACCGAATATGAAGTCGATTTTGACCAAAGACGCGGAAATTGAGGTTTTACCAAAGGTTCAGCTCCCAAAATTGGTTTTTTATGAGTCAAAAACCTGGAAAACTGTCTGAAATCACCATCAATGTGTACAATAACATTGGAAAAGTGTAAACAGGTGAATCAAGACCATTAAATGCCACTACCAATGATCAAAGATGATTTTAAAAAAAAAAAAAAAAAAAAAGCGTACCTATTTCATGTTTTGGGGGCCAAAATTGGTGGAAATCATCAGAAATAGCTATTTCAATCATTCCACATGAAAGAAACAATACATTTAACAGCCAACAAAAATCTCTAGAACTCCAATAGAATAATAAACCCATGTGACAAGGATTTTTTTTTTTTGTATGACCTTCACTAGCTTCTGTGGCCTCAGTTGAGCACATGATTTCAACCGCCATATCCGACGTTAAACTAGTACGACTCTCTTCGTGACGCCTACACAGGTATCTTTGTAATTCTTCATTCTTAATTCCTGCGACAGCATAATTTCAAAGGAGGGGTCCTTTCCGAACTTACAATCAGCGTCTAATTTCCTTATTGCATACAAAAATTCTCGTATTGATTCTCTGTCCCGTTGGTTACTTTAGTGAAAATGGACGGCTAAGGAATCATTAACAGAGGATCTGAAATATGCGTTGCACTTCTTGATGATAACACCGTAATCAACCGGTCTAGATCGATTAAGGATGCATTAACTGAGTGAACTTCACCACTTGTTATAGTAGTAGTGAATGTTAAACGTCGTTTATCAGTGTCGTCCGAAATTTCATTAGTTTCACAATAAAACTCAAAGCGATCAAGCCAATCTTCCGATTTGGAATTTTCTTCGTCGAATTCGGGAAGTGTGGAAATATACAACTTTTCAATAACTCAATTTTTCTTAGAAATGGGCTTCCACGATTTCTTCGCGAATGATTAGTCGTGCTTGCTCCAACGTTATCATCTGAAAAGTCAGCTTTACATTGTTTCTTCTTCCTCGAAGCCATTGTTAGGATCACCTCGTTGCCAGCTAATACGTACTGAAAACACAACTCAAACACATCTCGGAAGCAGAGAACGGATTGAGTTTGGGAGAGAGTTCCAAAGCCTAGACCCTGCTATTTGTATTTGGACAAAGCAAGGGAAGAATGACCAGGAATAAGTAGGGTGTCTGATCTGGAGGAGGCTTTTTGAAAAGGGATTTTAAATAGTGGGGAACAGGGGATAAGGATAAGAAAGATAATTTTAAATGCCTGCAGGAATAATACTTTAGAAGGGGAAGTTTATGGAGGGAATTTTCTCCGATAGAGTGGCGAGGTTTGATAGTAAAGCATAGTGCAAACAAGCATTGTAGGCTACCTGAGTTTTCGATTAAGCGAAAAGGAAAGAGCACATGAAAAGCAAAGCGCACCGTAGAGTACAATCATGAGGAACAACCAGAGACAGTGCCCAACATATTTTGATATAGTGGGGGGGGGGGGGGGGGGTGAAATTAGTTAAACGCCTCAAAGAATGGAGGGAGCCATAAACACGATTACCTACAAACATGTGAAATTTTATGATTCCATGAAGGCTGCTGTCGAAGTACTCCTCTAGAGTCCAATGCAAGTGCGTATTGAGCCAATTTTTGAAAATGTTCAAAATTTGAACCACATTTTTCTGGAACAGTGAGAAAAAAAAACAATTTGCACACTTTCTGAACCAATTACCCGGAATTCTACGTGAATATTGATGAGAAATCCGTTTTCCAAATTGAAATATCACGCTCCGTTCTCTAATGAGAAATAGAGGAAATTTGGCCCTGATGGTGCTGCCACCTCTTATCGCAGATTCTCACCAAAACGTCGTGACATTTAGCCTTAAGGGGGCGCGGGACGGGAAGGCCAGTAGCACCCCCAACCACGAGAGTGCGCTGAACATCACTTCCACATCGCTTCCGCGGGAAGATTCCAAGCGAGATTTGGAGATTTGGCGCCCACCGGTAGGGGCGCCTGCCGAATTTCGATGGTTGTTGTAAGTGCGCAGTTAGTTTTTAGTTATCAATTCCATTGCCTTATGGACACTATAAGATTCGTGATTAGGTACGTGAGCTTCTCCTCTCGCTCTGCAAGTTTTCCGCTCGACAGGTTATACTCTGTTGTTTTTAGTTCATTCCTTTGTTCTCCTTCTTCTCTCACGCCGTTCATTCACGTTAGTATCAGTATATACTATTGTTCATTCGTAGTGATATCCGTCGAGTGTATCAAAGTGTATGCCTCCACCGCCTAAGAAGTGGACCAGGAGAAACATCGGTAACAAAGGCGAAAAAAAGAGGCGCAGAACAGTAAGTTGATACCGCAGATTTACATAATTAGGTACCTAATTAATCCTTAGTGTTTTCTGTGTAGAGCAACAAATTGAAATAGTTTTCAGATGTAGTAGTAGTAGTATACAGATTTTGTGTTAGTCTAATGATTGTCACGTAATTAGTACCTACGTTCTCCGTAGTTTGGGAGTAAAACTCAACCCAGCATTCCACGAAAATCGTTAACCTTCGTTGGAAAGTTATTGTAAAATATCCTGCGGCTAAAACTCCGTAGTTATGATTCCGTTGGACATCTACAGAAATGTTGGCTGTTCCTTTACTGTTTCTTTCAATTCAATCAGTCAAAATATCAAGCAGATACAATCTGCGATGAGCAATGAATAAAAAAATCTTTAGGTAGCTACCTACCCTACTCTGAACGTCAAAATTGAATTGCAATAAGTTTAAAAAAAAAAAGAATGTTTCCATGGTTAATATAGATGGATGTGTTTCCAAGGTTTTTTGGTTTTGTAGATTAGGAAACCTCAATAAAAACCTAAGAAATACTGTAAATTCCCAACTCTTCACATCTACCTATCAGTCAAAACACCAAGCAGATACTCGATAGATTAAAATGTATTTCTAAGGTTTTCATTGATATTTCTAATTCATTGCAATCAGTATACCCAAATTTACTGATTTTATGTTATTTTCTGTTCTCAGTTCATGTCCAAACAACATCCGATCCAGAGTCTGGCAGACAGTGATGTCTCCCACCAAATGGTCTTTCTTTGAGTAAAAATCAGGTAATACTTCTTATTATTAGAAGCAGATCAAATATTTCGCTGTAATATCACATTCCCCAGATTCTTCATGCGCTTCTCTGAACCTGCAAAACTTTGACACGCTCTCCTGTAAAATCATCTGTATTGGACTTACCTACCACGTTTTGCCAGATCAGCACAGATTTATAATACGCAGTGGCGTAGTGTTGAAAAGGGGGGGGGGGGGGGGTTATCGGAAATAGAAAAAACATCCTTTCACGTAGCATGGCTATAAGAGCGAATTTTCAAAGAAATATTCCTGATATTGTGTAAAAAGATGATATAGCGAGAATCCATACCACTTTTCTTAAAATTATAACTTTTCGTGATTTTACCCATTTTTACCAATGTTTGACCCTAATAACGTCAAATTTGACCCACTTGCTTTTGAGAAAAATAGTTTTATCATCGAGGTAGTACCTCCGTCGTCATTAACCACCCCACACAACGTCAGGTGAATTAATATTGATTTTACCATTAATACCAATTTTTTACCCCAAAAAATCAAAATCTGACCCCTATTCTGTGTGAAAAACAACTGAAATGGTATTTTTCTGTCTTCACTCAACCTTCCGTACAACTTCCAATGATTTGTATAGCAATTTTAGCCGACATTTAGCCCCTAAAAACTCCAATTTGACTCCCTTGGAATTTGAAAATTGCTCATCTTCGAACTCATCCTTTCGTTTGGCAATACAAACGGTTTGGAGAAATCTGGAATTTTTACCATGTGCCTACCCAAGGACAGAAATCATCTGTAGTGGCACATAAATCTACGTAATAAATTTTTGCTAAAATCTAGGGATGAACTTAGGATGCTCTGAACCGGATTTGCCTATAAAAATATTTCAAAAATTCATGTTCTGAAAATGTTACCCATAGCAATAGCTTTATTTTCTTTGAAAATTCGGTAATAAGGTTTGAAATTACAAAGAAAGCTGAATTTAAATTAAATTTAACAAAGCACTAAATGTTACAGATAACATTAGGTAAGATAAACTGATGAAATACACACAACAATGTTCGCGAATTTTTAAGGAAAATGAAGGTATTGCAATGGGTCCAAAATTTTCAGAACATAAGTTTTTGAAATTATTTTATAGACGAATCCGTTTCAGATCATCCTGATTTCATCCTTAGATTTTAACAAAAATGTATACCTATATTTATATACATTTATTTATGTGTCACTCCAGACGATACCTGACTTTGGTTACGTGATAAAAATTCCAAATTTCGCCGAAATGTTCTTATCGCCAAACAAAAGGATAAGCAATTTTATAAAATTTGAAGGGGGTCAAATTTGAGTTTTTAAGGGGTCAAAAATTGGTAAAAACTGCTAAAATTGTTATATAAAATCACTGAAAGTGGCATGGAAGGGTGAGTGAAGGCAGAAAAATACCATTTCAGTTGCTTTTCACACAGAACAGGGGTCTAATTAGGATTTTTGGGGGTCATTGACATTATTTATTAACATTATAGAAGATAGCACCTATACATGAAATAAGTGTATGTAGGAAAACTTTATTTACATTACATTCACTTTATTTACATTTACATTTAATATTATAGAAATGCCTGTTGTAATTTGCTACTGTGTATTTTTGTTCAGGAAGACGATCAGAATTGACGAGATATCTGAAGTTGACAACTCCAGTCGTATATACAGCAAGAAGCGAGTTTGAACTCCGATTTAAATGAACATGAACCTAAATGGATTTCCGAATACCTACCTAGATCCAGACTAACTCAGTGTCCAATAAAATAAAATAAAAGCTAATGTGAGCAGTGTAACTGTATAATATTATTCATGAGCTTTCCAATTTACTTTTCTATTTGTTTACATTTCAGTCATTGAATAAAACAAACACCTGAAAAGTTATTTGTTACTATCTAATCCTCTTCCTATTGTCGTTCAATTCAAGTAGGTAGTGAAAGGTATGATGATTAAAAGTAGGTACTTGAAATCATGTTGGATAATTTGTCTTTGAATTGATTCTGTATTAGTATGACAGGTAGAACACTTTAGACAGTGTGTAATCAATCTTTAAAAAAGTCATGTCTAATAATTTTGAGTGAAGTACACATAAGTATTAATAAAAATGAAATGAAATTACAAATCTCACACTGTGTGGGAGTACCTAAGTTATTTGTCTCACACAGGTAGGTATCTGTGTCCAGTCGATACATTCATTGGTCACACATTGATTTACATAAATAAAAAATAAACAGTCAAATTTACATACATATATAAATGCCCAGTAAAACTCCTCTCAAAATTAAATTATTACGTAACATAAAAGTACCCCAGACAGAAAAATAATAGTACCTACAACAATCCGGATGGGTCAGAGATTGACCTTGCGCCACTCAGCCGGCAAGGTAAGTTTCGAGGCTTTCAGATAATATTATGTGACGAACAAGAAGTTCGAGCAGAATAGTTAAAAAATAAGAAAATTAAGTAGGTACATGCCTATACTTCCTCAAATGAATTCAGGTATGCACCTAGCGATTGTGGCGTCAACTTTTGATCTACCTAGCGGATTATTTCTCAAACAATTGTTTACCCACTTAAAACAATCATCCCCTATTTTTTTAAATTGATTTTGCTAAATTTAATCCAGTTTATGAAACATTTAATTGATATACGTAATTAATACGTACCGTAAATAGGTAGGTAGCTACCTACTATGAATAATAAAATTATGGCTGATTGGATTGTAGCTTTAATTAGGAAAGTAGGTAACCAACATAATTGGGAAAATACTGTAAAAATTACTTATCCAATCATGTGAAAACTATGACGGTAATTAGGCTGAGGTAGGTGAGCATGTGGAAGGAAGGGTGGAAGGGTAGGCCAGCTCAACAGGGAACTAATATTCTGAAGCTTAGCTGGGATGCAGACTGTGAGGGTTACAGCGATGCCATTCGTTCGGTGAATATGGCAACACCGCCTCCTCCCTTGCCACTCCGACCAAGAACGTTGAAAATTGCCTCCTTCCCAGGCAAAGAGCCGCTGGAACTGATAATGCCATGGATACTATACTAGACTACACGACGAGCGAAGCGACAGGGCAGGGTGGCTGCGTGTGAAGGGGGAGAGACTCGGCACATTGCCCGCAGAGAGCGCCTACAGGCGGCGCCCCCTTTCTCGAGCCTTTTTTCAAAATACGTAAAATTTTTCTTCACGTTTTCTTTCTTATTTTACATAACAAAATTTTGATTCTTGGATTATCAACTTTATTATCTCTCCGAAAATGTCGTAAAACACAAACATTCAAGAAAAAGTTTTTTAAACTACATTTTTGAATTTGAATTTTCGGAAATTTCAGGAATCATTTAGAGCTATGACCCTAACTCTATTCACGGATTAATATAATGCGTATTAAGACCTTCCCCAGAACTGTAAGTTAACCACAGCCAGAGAAAACGTGAAGAAACTGACAAAAAACAGGGTCTGCGCCCCCTTAACGTTTGACAGGTACGGAAGTATTTTGCTGTTAAAGAAAGTATTGGTGATGATTAGGGACTGGAATTTGCATATTTTGCATGTGTGTTATTTATCGTGTATATCGTTCTACTTTTCTGTTTCGAGGGTATCTGAAGCGTTTAGCGTGTGTTAAATTGAAACTGAAATAGCACATTTTGTAGATGTTTGCATATTTTGGCCATTTTGTGCACATTTCTGCATCTTTGCATATTCTGGCCGTTTTGTGCATATTTCTGCATTTTTGCACATTTTGGCCGTTTTGTGCATATTTCTGAATTTTTAATCGAAATTGAGGAATTTCCCTATTTTTCAACATTCCAATCGCCAAATCCTCCGAGAATTTGTTTCTGAAAAGGGGTCACAGATATTCTTAGGCCATTCACCGCTTAATCCGTGTAACTGGTAGGGCTTAGGCGCGTCCTTCTCATTTGTCCCTGAATGGACTTTCGGGCTATAAATACGTCATATTTTTACCCATCGTGTCCCATGATGTCGGCAGGTCGTTTTCTGCCTTAAAGTTGCTCCTCAGCGACAACCGTATGAGATTTACGGATGACAATTTGGAAAAACCAATTGTGATCCAGTGCTATAATTGTGATAGCGAGTGACTTTTTTTGTATAAATACTGTATAGTCGAGAAAAAAAGGTGTGTACATTTTCATTCCATTCTCTTCCTTGATCCTTTTCTATAATTTTTTAAGGACGCGATAATAACTGGAACATAATATTTATATAGACTACCTGTACGTCTCACAGCAAAATTTAGTTCATTTTAGAAATATTTTAAAACATTTTTAAACGTAATTTTGCTTGGGTGTACATATTTTGCCCATTTCGAGTGCATAGCTTGGCCAAATTTTGAGCATATAATTCCAGTCCCTAGGTAGTGATGATTAGTCTTCTTCACCATCCAGCTCAAAGTAGTGGAGCACTGAATCCATCTACATCTCCTTCGATGGTTTCGTCTCCCATGAGGTCGAGATAGGACTGCTGGGGGCCTTCACTAAGCAAAAGAGATATCTCTTTTCGGACCAAGTCTCTTTTGGCAGAAGATAATTTTACAGTATCCATGACAGGGTTGTTCAGTAACTTCTAAGGTCACCAAAAACTATTTAACCAAAAACTCACTAATCATGATTACACAAATCAAGGTTAGAGTAAACCGAACAACGAATTAACATTGTTTGGATTCCACCATGCTGATCATGGTTCCCACTAATCTCGGTTAGACTAACCACAATCAACATCACTAAAATACATAGTTGGCGGGCATCATGGTATTTTCCATATCTTTCAAAGAGAAACCTAACTAGGTGTCTTTTCTTGAAACATATAGTATCTTTCTCATTTCTTGTTTGTTTGATAGTGGTATCACGTATCATCCTTTGTTCTTCTGCTACCACATCCTTCATTTTGACGGTGTGTGCTACTGTTTATTAAAAATACGATTCATGATTAAAAATGTCTAAGTAAGGGTTGAGGTAGGTGATGGGACGAATTAAATCACTCGCGACGAAGTTGTGGAAACCCATTTTAATAAAAACGGAGTTATAATATAACAAAGTATATTTCCACGAAAACAATGAGTACAAAGTTAAATTGATTTCGACGGTTAGGTCATCATCAGTAACAAACATGAACTCATGTTTGTTCACTCATGTTTGTTCATGTTCATGTTTGTTACTGATGATGACCTAACTGTCGAAATCGATTTAACTTTGTACTCATTGTTTTCGTGGAAATATACTTTGTTATATTATAACTCCGTTTTTATTAGGTGATGGGAGCTGCTCAGTACAATAGACGAACCCGGCAGACATCGGAAGAGACTGTCACAAAGTAGATAATCCCTTTTCACTATCTGTTTTAGTGAACATGGCCCCCTGATTAATGGCTAATTCTATGGCTAATTTCACACTGGTCTGATTAAGTTGGGGGATTAGATGCATCATGCATCTGATGTCGTTTATCTTAGGTTAAGCGCTGTGGCCAAAGACCGACCACGGACGGAAAGAATGGCAACGGAATGAGAAGCGATAGCTATGTAGAGCTATAGCTCTATGGTGCTTAGCAAATGGGGTTCCGGTGCCACGAGAGTTGCCCCTTGCCTCTTGTTGAGAAATAGAAGTGAAGCATAGGAGTTGGACCCGTTTTACTAAATTCCGGATCCTAGTTAGAGCAGTGGCGCTTGGACCCTAGGGCTCGTGTTTCGTCATTTTTGAACTGAGGGCGCTAAAATCTACAAAATGTGAAAGCCCTTGTCAAGATGAATCCAGCGGTAGGTTCCCTGTAACTCAGTTTTGACCAGAATGTCGTTTGAACCCGTGTTGGACATCTATGTCCGATGAAGAGTAGGTACCCGTGATGTCTGTTATATTTTTTAATGAAAGTAGGTTCCATTCTAAGCATTTTGAGGCCAATCCCACTCTCCCACGGTGAACAGTAGTTCTTTTTCTTTGATTTATCAAAGATCCCAGCACTACAGCAGGGTTCACATGGACGCGGACTGTATAAAGCAACCGGATTGGCTGTGGGCAAAGAGGGAGTAATCTTTACACAGGTTGGCTTTTGACATGGATTGTACGATATCATTCCACAATATTACCAAGTCCGCATCTGCGCAACGGGTCACCGCGCAGCCTCTGTAACCTTCCAGCATGTTTTCTCATCTGCCTATCGCCCTCTGCATCAAGCATTTCCAATCCGCCATGTGAAGGGAACCCTCCGGAATAGCGGACTCTCAGCACCCCCCTCCACATTACGCCTTTCCGCACTCCATGTGAACCCTGCTTACCTACCTCGTTGCCGAAATTTTGAAAGCTCACAGAAAAAGTGTTCATTGTAGGGTTGGTCTAAAAATTCTTAGAACGGAACCTACTTTCATTTGAAAATGGGAAAGTAACACAAACAGAAGCCATGGGTACTCCTCATTGTCTTTTGACTTCACGCGCACAGCTGAAAACCAGGGAACTTGGAGACCAATGAATTATTGGCAATGAAGTGGCGCTCCATCGTAATAGTAGGTGGGTACCTATATAATAGGATTGTTCGCATTGGCTTTTTCCTACGGTTAGCTGTTAGGGTTACCAGATATACTAGGAATGGGTAGAGCGGAAGGCCCGATGTTCTACATTGGCTTTTTCCTACGGTTAGCTGTTAGGGTTACCAGACATACTAGGAATGGGTAGAGCGGAAGGCCCGATGTTCTACTTTTTTTCTTCTGCAAGACTGATTTGTGTAATGTTTTACTCTGGAAGAAGGCATTTTTGAAACGCTTAAGTATCTTGTACTTGAAACTGTAATTAGAAAAAAAAGATAGGTACCTTTATGCAAAACGGAGGTCCCTACTCGTTGTGAATTGTGTTCGACAAATGAAATTCGAAAGACTTTTCTTTATTTTCTTCTTTTTCTACAAGTAGAAAATGGCAACAAGTATGTTGCCTTGAAAAACATACCTGCCTAGTGCTCTTTATTTACGTGATATTTTCAATGATGGAGCTCCTACTCAACTGTATTTGAACGATTAATAAAACGCTTGTTCCACTGACCAGTTGATTCAGCTGAAATGTTGTTATATAAAATTCCACAATTGCAACAACAAAATTGAGTGAAGAAAGTTAACCGCTTAGCTCAGCAATCACCTAGAAAATATTTAAGAAAGCATCCATCCAACGTTGAGAAGGGTTTGAGTTCGATAATTTTTGTGAATCGAGAAGGTTTGCATGGCCGTCTGCCCTATCTAATCTGATGTGTACTGGAATGATGATTTAAAAAACTGGCGTTGGATAGTCAAGGAAAACATTGGGAACAGCCGGCCATGGATGCTATACAGTCTGAAAGGAGTCGGAAAATGAAAGCCTTGCAGACCAGTGGTTGTTGAAAATGTTCTAGTTCTATGTCTCATAACCATCTAATAAACGGGAAATGATCGTTCATTACAGTATAATTGTACAGGTAAATAATTAATATAATTATGCATTAGGTATATGTGTACCTACTTACCCACCTTCCCGAATGAGAGCACCAGTCAAGTCCAAATTGAACCGAGCAGGAGGCAGGAGCATGAGATAACTTCCTAGGTCCTTGACGAAAAGTACAAACTAGCAATCAGATTTGTGATAATCACAAGATAACTTTCAACAACTTGGCGAAAACTACAATCTATAAACGAGATTTTCAAAATGAGAATGAAAATGCGGATGGTAGGAGCTACTTTAGGAGAGCGGCAGAGGCACAGAAAACACTACTATACTACGTAGGGCAGAGGAACAGTGGGAACACGGAATTCCAAAATACCGATACTGACGTTCTGAGCAGAGAAAACACTACGTTCTGAGGTAGAGGTAGTATCAGTATTCTATGGTTCCGAGTGGAGATGGAAACTGGAAAGTTGAACCTTGACTTGAACACGAACCAAGATGGATACTATGGATTTGATTTAAATCCGAGTACATCTATCTGCTCACGACTCGTGCTCGTTTGTACCTATATTTATTCTACCATGGCTCCGAACAAGATCCAGGCTCTCTGCTCCAAGCGAGCGTGTTGAGAGTTTACCTCACACCAAGCCAGTTCGGTTCAAGCAAAAACTGAACTTGCTCGGATTGTCCCCAACGGGATAGCACTAAAGTTGGTCAGATAAACTTCGGATCATGATAACCTTCAGTTCGGTCACTGCGAACAAACTTTATGTAGGTACCATGGAAGAAGGAGAGATACTTATTCCATGCTGATATTATCTGGCCTCATTCCACAGCAATAAATTAGGGGAAAAAGCTGTGCACAGAGAATTCATGTTGAACCTAGGTTCATAATTATTACATGTAAACAAAACTTGTTAGGTATTCAAAAAACTTAATTTAAAAAAAGTGCTTGCTTGCAGTCAGCGTTCCAAGTGACGGCCAGGTGAAAATAGTGGCGGTGCCGTCTATCTAGTTGGCAGCATTGCTGTTACCAATCTCAGTGGATATCCTTTCTTTGTAAACGTGCCTCAGTGTCATCCACAATGGTAAAATTTCTAATTATTTTCCACTAATATCACTTGCATCTTATTATTTAGTTTCTTTTTTGTATGATAAATCCATTCAGTTGTTTTTTGCCTATTTGAATAATCATATTTGGATGCCTCAATGGAAACTTCATCTAAATGCGACGATGTTTACATGTGTTGTTCATTTTATCAAAGATGTTGATCGCAGTTACATAGATTTCCATCCTGGTTAGAAGTGATGCACCCATTAATCGTATCTATATTAATTTTTCCCTTCGTTGAGTGTTTGGTAATGTACCTGTGTGACGGAGTTTCTAAGATTTCTCCTGTAGGATTCCTCCGATCGACCTAACCTGTCGTGAGTCCTGATGTCATTCTGACGTGCCGATGTTTCATTTTCCAGTCGCTTATGCTACCTGAGAAGTTCCAACACATTCTGCGTATCGTCGGTACGAATATCGATGGTAAGAGGAAGGTGATGTTCGCCATGACTGCCATCAAAGGTGTCGGTCGGCGGTACGCCAACATCGTCCTCAAGAAAGCCGATGTCAACTTGGACAAAAGGGCCGGCGAGTGCTCTGAAGAAGAAGTGAGTATTCGGTATACCTACATGTGATATACATAGATGCATTCATGTGCAGTCTCTACCCCAAGCCACTTGTTAGGTTCTGCGAGTAAATGTTAGCTGTATGATAGGTCCGCCTGTGTAGGTAATCGTGATAGTAACCTATTGTGCGCCTCCTGCAGCTCTTGGGCTGAGTCAAGCTCGTAGCCCTCTTCAGGTAGGAACTCTGAATCCGCTGCCTCTGACGATACGAGTTTTTCCACAAAACGGATTGATCCCACCAATTCCAATGATTTTTGCAAAAGCTTACCTCTCAAATTTTCACAGTATTGCTCATAATTGCTATGCTTTTCCCCGTAATTGAATGCATCATAGGACACATAGACAATAATTAGTCTATAATAAGTAAGTTATATTGTCTGTGTCTGACGTTGCCTCAAATTGAGTCGAAAGGTTAGCAGTAAAGTGCGGTACTCTGCAAAACTAGAGGTAACATTTTTCATATCCGAAGTTATGGGTGTTCTCCAAATCCAAAAAGGGAAACCATACAAGTGCTCTTTGCATCCAAAAATGATGCTGCTGATGTGCCTATCTCCGTATTTCATGGCAATAATTTAAATAGGTAATCCGTCAATTTGTCTGCCCTCCTTCAATGAAACTTAGCTGTTCTTCCATCCCGCGGCAATTCATTGGATGTAATTCATCAGACTTAGATTTCGCATTGATTTATTGCTCTGTAAAATTGTATGATACTGGAGTACTCCAGTGTTATTTCAAAGGATACCTGAATGTGCTGTTGTGATGAACATTAACGTTCCTGGTAGCTGATTTTATTCCCAACTGAAACCAATCTGCCGCATACATGTGCAAAAGGACACCACAATCTTAATCATTGAACCTTGCTGCAGAGAAATAGAAGAACTACAGGGATAACCTCAACATTTAGGCACACCTTATTATATTTATATCAGTAAGAGACCAACCTACTTAATTAATTTTGGTAGGTATAAAGATTTGAGGTTATTTCCTTGGTGTGGGTTCAAAAATGTGGTATAGCTTCGGTGATCATTTCACATCAGTGCTGTGCAGAAAGTCCCTTCTTCGACTGTATTTTTGGTTTCCTGCAGTTTTTCTGACGATTCTTCAACCAAGTCTGCAACAGCCAAAATTGCTGTATCGCCCGCAAAATTTGTTCCAGTAGGTAGTTTCTTGGTAGTGGCGTGTGTCCAGCACGTAGAGGTCCTGGAGCACTCACCTGCGACGCCTCTTCAATTTTATTGAGATCTGAATAATGTTCTTCTGTTTTTATTCTGAAATATCTGTTGCTGAGATTCCAGTATTAGGCAGTTTTTGTTCTTCCCGCCATTTTTGCACGTTCAACTGTGGGACTGATCAGCCATTATGATGGTGGTCTTGACCGACCAATGAGCTTCTAGCATTCTCTTCATGTATAACCGTAGTTTTTCCCCTTTTATTCAAAGAATTACACGTTACGGGAAGAAAATGCTTCAAGCTCATTGGTCCGTTTCCATGGTTGAACATGTAAAGATGGCGGGAAGTACAAAAACGCTGCAAAGTCCTTGTCACATGGGTTTATTATTCTACTAGCTGTGTACCCGCGCTTCGCAACGGTAGAACAGACACCCCCTTTAGGACAGGCCCCACTCATAACAGTTTTATGATATATATTTAACCCCCCCCCCCCCCCGTATCCTTTGAACCCTCCCTACCTGGTTAGAAACATTCCTCAATGTTCACACAACAAATTCTCAAAGTTGCACTCCAATTGGTCAAGTAGTTTTGAAATTTCTGTAGACCCCCCCCCCCTCTCATAACCTGTACCCCCCTCCCACTAACATCCTGATTGAAGTACCACTTGAATGTACTCGTCGAGCTGAATCCAGAATCTAATTACAATCGGATTTACGTTCAACCGTTCAAAGTTATTATAAGCATAAACGTCCTCATAGAAGTGATTATAACACGTTTTTTAGTAGTATTTCATTCATAGCGTTTCAACGGATGGACAGATTCAAATGCGGATTTTTCATAAACCTTCCCAGATAAATTCTGCGTCAAATGGTACCAGCCGCAACTTTCTACGTTCAGCCGTTCTCAATTGATGCCGAGACAAACAAACAGACACTGTTTTATTATATGTATAGATTGGACATACCTACAGAAATTTTGGCTGTTCATTTATTGTTTCTTTGATGTGAAATAATTGAAATAGCTATTTCTGATCCACAATTTTGGCCCCCAAAACACGAATTAGGTATGCTCCCCAATTTTCAGAACTTCATTGTGTGTGTTTCTTTTTGTTAGGTACTGTTTGTCATCGGCAGAATTATTTTAGCAACATTTAACTCGTGATTTAGGTAGGTACCTAGTAACGAGTACGGGGTTAGGTACTAACCTACGGAGGGTCTGCGATCTACAGAATATGTATAGAATAGTACATATCATATTATATAGACGGGTTATCTATACATAGAGATGTGATCTGTAACAGAAGGGTATTCTATACAAAATAATAAACCGTTGTGCAGGGATTTGCAGCGTTTTTTTAATTAAAATTGAAATGAAAAATTTAATCTTTATGAAATGAAAAAAATACACGATCAAAATTACCGACTTTGTTGCGGATGAACGAGGATATTACACGATCACTGTGAAACAAACGAGAAATAGACTCTCTTTCGAGGAAAAGACACCTAATTAGCTGTCTCTAAAGGAGATCGAGAATGCCAAGATGGCCGCCAACTCTCTCTTTTAAAAGTTACTGTCATGGATACTATAAAAATCTATTTTGCCAAAAGAGAGAGTCGGACCTGAAAGAGATGTCTCTTTGGCTTAGTTAATAGGCCCCCAGGGAAATTGCCCATTGTTTTCTTTCAGTGCCTCACTGTAGTCGGCCATGTGCTATGGGGCGATGTTGTATGACCAATCCCTCCTTACCCCCCAGTTTGTTGTGCTTTTACAGTTCTATTGCTGATGATTTCTCGATGTTTCCAGGTTGACAAGATCATCACCATTATGCAGAATCCTAGGCAATACAAAATCCCAGACTGGTTCCTCAACAGACAGAAAGACATCGTTGATGGCAAATATTCCCAGGTAAAGTGTAATCTCTCGTGTGTAAGTTGATAAGAACTGTTATCACTTGATACCGTCGAGTGCCCAGCAAACCATTGGTTTTGGTTAGTTACTGGTAATATGTGGATGAACGGTACTTATCAGGACGTGAGGTTTTAACAGGGTTGGTGGCACTCCAATGAGTCGTAGACAGTTTTCGTTTATAGAACTACAAACTTCTCATTTGTGTGAATCACACTTTAACGCGCGTCTATCCTAATGAAGCCCTTTCGTCACTGAATTTCTCTTAACTTTTCTTCATATTTTTAGACATGAACGAGAAGTTGGACGAAACATCGCTTCTAAGGCTTGAAATCTTCATTGTCTTAGGCGAGGAAGTGACGTCGTTCTGATAATGAAATATTCAACCCCTGTTCAACTTTTTACCGCGTATTTTATGAAATCTTGATTGCCAAACCCTGCTGAAAGATAAGGAGGAAGTTCCCCCTATCAACTGTTCTTTCGTCCTTTACATATCAAGATCCCAGGAAAAAATATAAACCCAAACTGCAATACTTGCTCTTTATTACTGTGATAATTCATAAATCAACTATTACTACCTGCTACATAAATTATTACCTCGACTTGAACAACAAGAGCCGACATGAATTACTGCTGAAAGGAAAATTCTGTTTTATCGTCGATTTTACCCAATAATCAAACGATAGAATGTTTATTCACAAATAATTCAGTTACAGTCAGACAAGTACTCATATATTTATCACTTACGACATAGTTATATTATCCCCAAGGTCAAAGACCCGTCCAGGGACTCGTTGACGTTCATCATCTATAACATGTTTGTACAAAAAAATTTTTTTTTTTCTTGTCATTGAAAATGCATTGTGGGGGGCATTCTGTCCTATCAGAACTAATCTAACGGTAACTAATAAGAAGAAATAGAAGTTAATGAAGCCAAATACTTTGAGATATTCCATGTACAGATCTTGAGTATAAAGGTCGTTCAAGTACCGACTGTAGGTTCCTTTTAGCGAATTTTCGAAGAAAAGGAAGCTATTGTTCTCGGTCCAAAATTTTTAAAACTCGAATTTCCGAAAGATTTTTATACCAAAATCCGTTTCAGACCATCCTGAATTCCCTGCCGAAAGACACCAAAAATTATATGTATATATATTTATATATATATTTATATATGTATGTGTCATTCCAGACGATAACTCTCGAAAGAATTGAGATAAAAAGTTCAAATTTGCACGAAAAATCTGTCTTGGCAATCGACAGGCTAAGTTCGAAGATGGGCAGAATCGGGTCACCCTAAGGGGGAGTTTTGGGGAGTTTTAGGGGGGGGAAATTACCCATAAATTCCCAAAATGAAAAAGTCTGACAAGTGACACCTCATTTTAAAGGTTTTTGTACGCTGAACACGATGGTGAAATCAGAATTCCGATATCTCATTCCATTCTCAAACTGTAGCACTTTGAAGATGAAGGAACGTGGTTATTTCTTGAGATGTTCTTCCTGGTTCGTCTGCTCTAATCTGATAACGGAATGGGATATCGCAATTCTGACTTCACCATCGTGTTCAGCGTTGGAAAATCTACAAACCGAGGTGTTACTCGGCAAAAAATGGAACAAAAAATTTGTTACGTACCCAATACCTACTCTTCTGGTATTCAAAACATTTTTGATTTCCCCCTCCCCCTCCTTCCACCCCAAATTTTACTTTGCGTAAAACTACTCCTGTTTTAATTTTGTATGGTATCAAGTTGGGAAAACATTGGCCGAAAATTAATTTTCAGAAAATTTTAGGCGGAGGAGGAAGATGCCGAAAACTTCGAAAATTCGCTCTTATAGCCATGCTGCATGACTGTGGTTTTTATATTATGTTCTCGCGCTATAGAACTAGTTTTATTCACCTCAGGTCGTGCTGAGTATAACACTGGGATTAGCCATGAGGATTGCCCAGTAAAGAACTCGTTATTAGGGCGTGGTGTTCCAATTGAAGTTTGTGAAGTAGTTCTTGTTATTCTGTTACATTACGTACTGCAAGTGATTGTTTCGTTTTCTGCGCATAAATGGGATATTTTATTTTTTAAATGAAAGTAGATTCCATCCTGAGGGGTTTGACACCTCGGCACTGTCCTGTGGTAAATAGTTCTGTTGCTTTGATTTTTCAAAAATTCCGCACCCCTCCCACCTGGGCGGGATCCCTTGCCCACTGTGATGTCAGAACTTCTGGGAACTTTTAAAAAAGCACAGAAAAAAAATAAGTACTTGTCGTAGGACATCGGGGATGGTGTCAAAAGTTCTCACAATGGAATCTAGTTTCATTCAAAAAATAGTATAAACAGATATGTGACCCATGCGCATACCCCATTAACAAGCGAATCACATAGGTTAGCCTAGGAGGATGTACCTCATAGGTTTGGTATCGGTCTGAGGGGTGCTTCGCTGTGGTCTTAGTGAACCTTCCCTCGGTTTGATTATGAGGGCGTGTTTTTAAAATTTATTAATTCATTTGCAGTTCTTTACATCGTTTAATTAAGTGGCGCTCCAAGTGGGATTTGAGTTGCATTACTCGGCAATGAGGAGTACCCATTATGTTTCTCATTTTTAACTGAAAGTAGGTTCTGTTCTAAGAATTATGAGACCAACCGCACACTCCTTCGATGATTGGTTCTTTTTGTGTGAGCTTTCATTTTCCGCAACTAGTGACATCATCGCATCCCTCTCACCAGGGCAGGATCCCCTTGCCCATTGTGACGTCATTTGTTGCCGAAATTGAAAGCTCATTGTAAAAGAACTATTCATCGTAGGAGAGTGTGGTTGGTCTCAAAATTCTTAGAATGGAACCTACTTTAATTCAAAAACATAAACAGGAGTCGTGGGCACTCCTCATTCTAGTTCGACTATGGGCTCTCGTAACGATGCGTAGGAGTGAGTTGCGACCCACGTTTAAGGTGCGGCGACATTGCCACCGGACTTGACCTCACTTGCGTGCCTGTCTGAACCCATCCTTTGTATTTCAAAGGGGAGTGGCGAGACTGCGACCGGACCTGACTTGACATGAGCCACCCACCGGACGTCTGATCCGGTCTGCATCAGTTGAGACCTGACTCCGCTCCCCCCTCTACTGCCGATTTCCAACTCCTCGCACCCCCACAAGCCATCCAAGGCTCTCTTCTCATTCTAAAATAGTTTTGAAATAATTGAACATCACTCAATTTGGCGAATAGGGTGTGAAATTCACCGTATTGTGCTCGTTTGGCAACATGGTGACATCCACAACTTATTCAAAGAAAGAAAACTTGTCACTAGTTCTATTTCTTAATCAGAATCGGATTCTGATTCTAAATCACAAAGAATGGCTTCCATTTAGGAGGACATACTCTTGTGACGCCTTAGAACAAACTGGACTGGTTGGAGTCCGGTGACACCGGTCAAGTCAAGTCCTGTGGCAGTGTCGCACCCCCCTCCAGTCACCAGTCCGGTGGCTCAGGTCAAGTCCGGTGGCAGTGTCGCCACAGCTTTAGACGGTGGAAGGGATACCACCACCTCAGTATTGTATGCCATATATCAGAATGCTGTATGAATGGGCGTAATAAAGCATTTGTAAATTTTTTCGTGAAATCCACGCTGGGAGTGTTGCAAAGAAGAAATACTACTTCCGTAATTTATTTACTACAGTTAGCGAATTTTCGAAGAAAAGGAAGCTATTGTTCTCGGTCCAAAATTTTTAAAACTCGAATTTCCGAAAGATTTTTATACCAAAATCCGTTTCAGACCATCCTGAATTCCCTGCCGAAAGACACCAAAAATTATATGTATATATATATATATTTATATATGTATGTGTCATTCCAGACGATAACTCTCGAAAGAATTGAGATAAAAAGTTCAAATTTGCACGAAAAATCTGTCTTGGCAATCGACAGGCTAAGTTCGAAGATGGGCAGAATCGGGTCACCCTAAGGGGGAGTTTTGGGGGGTTTTAGGGGGGGAAAATTACCCATAAATTCCCAAAATGAAAAAGTCTGACAAGTGACACCTCATTTTAAAGGTTTTTGTACGCTGAACACGACGGTGAAATCAGAATTGCGATATCTCATTCCATTCTCAAACTGGAGCACTTTGAAGATGAAGGAACGTGGTTATTTCTTGAGATGTTCTTCCTGGTTCGTCTGCTCTAATCTGATAACGGAATGGGATATCGCAATTCTGACTTCACCATCGTGTTCAGCGTTGGAAAATCTACAAACCGAGGTGTTACTCGGCAAAAAATGGAACAAAAAATTTGTTACGTAGGTACCCAATACCTACTCTTCTGGTATTCAAAACATTTTTGATTTCCCCCTCCCCCTCCTTCCACCCCAAATTTTACTTTGCGTAAAACTACTCCTGTTTTAATTTTGTATGGTATCAAGTTGGGAAAACATTGGCCGAAAATTAATTTTCAGAAAATTTTAGGCGGAGGAGGAAGATGCCGAAAACTTCGAAAATTCGCTCTTATAGCCATGCTGCATGACTGTGTTTTTTTATATTATAATGATTACGGTCTTTCCATTAAGTTCCAAGCCTAGGCCTTTAATATTGTAATAAACTCACGTTCCAATGTCAAATCAACAAGAGTATAATTTTCCGGCCACGTCTAGATAACAACTGAACTTTTTTTTAAATGAAATCCAAGTAAACAAATAACATAACGATGATTCAGTGTAGTAACCGCTACTACACTATCCTCTTCCTTCTTTCGGCTCCTCCTGTGGTCGTACATCAGCCAGGGCAATACGATTGACGTGAAGCAAACGCCTCTTCCGTCCCATCTTGACTTCCAGGATGACGTCATTCTTCTTTCTGGTCACCACCCAGGGTCCAGTCCACTGAGGTTCAAGCTTTGGGCAGCGCCCCCTCACCCGCTTTGGATCATGAACCCATACCCAATCCCCTACATTGAAAATTCGCTCTCTTGCCCGCTTGTCAAACCACTCCTTTTGTCGCCGCATGTTCACTTTCATGGTTTCTCTTGCGAACTCCCTGATTTTCTCCAAGTCGGCTCTGAGCTGGAAGGCGTAGGGTGTGGTGAGCGTCTCTGCAGTGACATTTGGTCGGAACAAGTCATCTGGCAGATGAAGGTCTCTCCCATACAGCAACTGCGCTGGAGAAAATCCTGTGGTTTTGTGAGGCGCTGATCGATATGCAAGAAGGAACAGTGGGATTTTCTCATCCCAGTCATCTTGATGCTGACCAATGTAAGCGGCCAAGTATTTTGTGAGGGTCCGGTTCAATCGCTCAACCAATCCTCCTGACTGTGGATGCAGAGGTGTCGCCCTTGTGCGTCTTGATCCCATTAGTTGAGCCACCTCACGAAACAGCTGAGCCTCAAAATTTGTCCCCTGGTCGGTATGGATTTCCCAAGGAACTCCGACCCTACTAAAGACATGGTCTACCAGAGCCTTGGCTACTGTTTCCGCCTCCTGATTTGGGATTGCAATTGCCTCGGGCCATTTGGTAAAATAGTCGGACACTACCAGCACATACCTGTTCCCACGCTTTGTTTCAGGGAAACGCCCCAGAATGTCGACTCCAATTCTGTCAAATGGGCCACCCACGGGGCATTGCTGTAGAGGTGCTGGAAGGCTTCTTTGCATTTTAATTTTCTGACATGATTGACAGCTGCGGCACCAAGCCCTGACGTCCCGAGCCAATCCCAGCCAAAAATACAGCTGTCTCGCCTTGGACACAGAGTCTTCCAATACCCAAAATGGCCACCCGTAGGCTGATCATGGCACTGTTGCAGAATTTTTGGAACCATATAAGTGGGAACGACCAGTTGCAAACGATTAGTTCTTCCTGAAGACCATTTATAGTAAAGCTTTCCTTCCTTTTCTTCCAGAGAGTCCCAACGTAAGACCAGCTGCTGCACTTGAGGATCCTCAGCAGCTACCTCTGGTGGGCTAGGTAACACGTTTGTTTTTTTCCACCCAAGTACTCTTTGAATTGCAGCATCCTCCAGCTGACAGTTCTCGTCAATTGATGCTACTCTGATGGCTGAGATAAACGCATTCTTTTCCTGTCGGGTGCAATAGGAGCAATTATTGTAACAAACACGGCGTGACAGGCCGTCTGCATTGCTATGGCTTTTCCCCGGACGATGGATGATTTCAAAGGAGTACATTTGCAGTGTTTCCAACCATCTTGCCATTTGTCCCTCTGGTCTGTGGAATGATGAGAGCCATTTCAACGCCAAGTGATCTGTTCTGAGGACAAATTGCTGCCCAAACAGATAGTAGTGGAAGTGCTGTATGCTTTTAACAGCCGCCAATAGTTCCCGACGTGTAGCACAATAATTTTGCTCTTGCTTGGTCAATGCTTGACTGAAGTAAGCAACCACTTTCTCCACCCCACCATCTGTCTGAGACAACACTGCCCCAATCGCATGCCCACTTGCATCACAGTCCAAGATGAAGGGTTTCTGGAGGTCTGGGAAGGCTAAAATAGGTGCTGTCACCATTAGATTCTTCAACCTCTGAAAGCTTTCCTCGCAAGACTTGCTCCACTGAAATACCACTTTGTCTTCTGTCAATTGATGTAATGGCCGGGAAATTTCTGCAAAGTTTGGTACAAATTTTCTATAGTACGAGCAGAATCCAAGAAACGAGCGCACATCCCTTTTACTCGTTGGAACTGGCCAGTTTGTTACTGCTTCGGTCTTCACGGGATCTGTATGGATTCCTACCGCAGAGATGATGTGACCCAAATATCAAACTTTCTGGGTGAAGAAACAGCACTTTTTTAGGTTAAGCTGCAGGTTTGCTTCCCTGAATCGTCCCAGCACCTTGGTTAGTTTGCCCAGCACTGTTTGAATGTCTGGCCCATGAACAATAACATCATCAAGGTATACAAGTGCGATATCTGCAGGTAAAATGGTCTCCATCAATCGCTGGAATGTTGCTGGTGCATTTGACAACCCAAATGGCATCACTTTAAATTGCCAGAGTCCCTCGCCATCAACTGCGAATGCTGTCTTCTCTTTGTCCTCTTCCTTCATCCCAATTTGCCAGTAGCCACTTTTGAGATCTAAAGTGCAAAACCAAGCAGAACCCACTAAAGCGTCCAGGAGTGATTGTACTGTAGGGAGGGTGTACGAGTCTTTTTTTGTCACACTGTTGAGTTTCCTGTAGTCAACACAAAAACGAGTTGTGCCATCCTTCTTGGGCACTAACACCACAGGAGAGGCCCAAGGACTCTTGGACGGCTCTATCACTCCCTCATCCAGCATTTCCTTGATGAGCTTCCTAACATGTTCTTTAGACATAAATGGTAGGCGTCTGGGTGGTTGCTTGATAGGTTGCGTGTCTCCTGTGCTAATAGCATGTTCCACAACATGAGTTCTGCCCAGCACTGTCCCTTTAGACGCAAATACATCTCTAAATTCATTGAACACCTCACTCACAGTTGCATATTCCTTTGAACAAGGAGTCATATCTGACGTCTTCAGCAACTCAGCAGTCCAATTGTCTTCTTTTGGCAGGGGGTTCACCTGAAGAGCCCGGGCAACGCACTGGAACCGTTTACGAAGAGGGACGTTCCCTCCTTTCATTTGAAGTTCACCTCGCGATAGGTCTAGAGAGGCACCGATCAGTCGGAGTGTATCTAGTCCTATGACGCCTTTGTCCCTCATATCAGCAATCAAGAACATCTGCTTGATACCATAGTTGCCTATTTTGAAGCCAAGTAGGGACTCTCCATGGACCTTCAATTTACCTCCACCAGCTGCCATTAAATGGGTAAACTGCGATGGCTTGACTTCTAGCATGAGGGTCTTAACGATATCAGGTCGTAGGACCGACACTGAAGCACCAGTATCAACTAGCATGTCCATTTGCTTGTTATTGATGGTTACCCCTACAAAAAGAGCGTCAGATCCTGTACGAAATTCTCTAACAAAACCTTGGGGCCTCTCACCTAAAGCCAGTGCATGGCCCTTGGCACTGACTCCCTCTAGTTTCCCTGGTTGTTTTTCTGCTCGTTAGGGCACTGTGATGTGATATGCCCCACTCCCTTACAACCCCAACATCGCGCATCATGGGACACCCTGTTAGAGGGCGCTGCTACCTTGTAGTTGTAACGCTGTACTGAGACCATCCTGAACAGTATCGGGTTTTGAAAGAGTTATCAATTTCGCTAATTCTCTATCAAACAAAGCTTTAACAAAGGATTTAACTGCAGTTTTTGATTTTTTTGTGAGAGTTTCCCCAGGGAAAGCTCCCCTAGCTAGTCTTTCGATATCGTTTGCCAAGTCTGTCAGCGATTCACCAGCTTTTTGGGTTCGTGTTTCCAACTGTAGCTGATAATTCAGAGTCAATCTTTCTTGTCCAAAACGTTCTGCCATTGCCTTGCATATGGCATCGTAATCACTCTGTCAGCGGGTGGTAAATCGGTCACTGCAGCTAGAGCAGATCCTCGCAGGCATTGCGCTAATCTATACCCTTTCGTAACAACTGACCAACCGTTAGTTAATGAAGTAACCTCTAGGTGCACTTGGTACTCCTCCCAGATAACATTTCCGTCATAAGGCATTAACAAAACTTCTTTTTTATCATTTACTACCTGCTCCTCTGCCCTCGTCGGCAGCGTTGTATTTGTTGGCCGTTCCTGGTTTTGGCTAGAGACCTGATCGTACAACACTCTGTTCTCAAGCCGCTGACGATACTCTCGGTTCTCTTCCACTAGCTGGCTCAGCTGCTGTAACATTTGTTGCTGAATTTCCTGCATACTTCCCAACACTGCTTGCAACGAGGATGAAACAGCCAACATCCCCGCCATAGGTGGCGGGGTTTCTGCAGAGATCCCAGCCACAGGTGACCGAGATCGAGGTTTGGGCGTAGAACTGAGTGGTACGGCGGAACCAGATGCTTCAGCCTCAAGGATTGGGCGACTGCGCGTCGATATAGTGCGGCTTCGTGTCGCCACTGTTCGCGGAAGTTCTGGAGCTTTCCTCTTAGGTGGCATCCTGCAGCAAGCACTATTACCTCTCCAGCGTTACCTGTTTGGACGGGCCCCCAATGTAATAAACTCACGTTCCAATGTCAAATCAACAAGAGTATAATTTTCCGGCCACGTCTAGATAACAACTGAACTTTTTTTTATGAAATCCAAGTAAACAAATAACATAACGATGATTCAGTGTAGTAACCGCTACTACAATATAATAATTTGTTTACTCTTTTAATTTTTGAGCAGGCACAGGCATCCATTACAACACAGTTCGTCATGGATTTTCAGATTACAGAATTCAGGTTGGGGAAAGCAGGGCGCTTTAGTGATAGAAAATGCCATACAATTAGTTTTAGACGAATTCATTGTCGGGCTTATTTGTGGAGAACCATTGCTTTAGCTTTTTTAGGCCTGCAATTGCTTTTTTGTTAACTATGTTCCACGAGGAATCGGCCGTAGTTACTTTGTGCTATGTCGTCAGCAAACTCTACAATTAATCCGTTCGTCTCTGGCTAGTGTAAATTCTGCTGCTCATTTTCTGTTATATTTTGATATTTCGTTAGGTATTGATAACGGGAACTACTAATGTGGTCATTCCGTTCGTTTTGCAGCTTATTTCCTCAGTCCTGGACTCGAAGCTTCGTGATGACCTCGAGCGTCTGAAGAAGATCAGGGCCCACAGAGGCATGAGGCACTATTGGGGGTAAGTCGTTCCGTTCTCGATTATCCGTAGTTACTTACAGACAACAGTCTAGCAGGGCCAATTTAGTAGGCCAGTTTCGAGGATTTTAAGGATTTCCAATTTAGTGGGTTCCAAAAGACGTTTCGAGGTTTTTTAGGTCTACCTTCGTCGCATAGCTTGTCAGCTTATTGGTAACAGAAAACCTCGAAACGTCTTTTGGCGCCTACTGAATTGGCCCTGCAGAACTGGTTTCCGTTTAAGAGAAAAATTGAAGACACCGATTTCTGCGGCAACCATTTCGAGCTTCCCAGCTATCTCACCAGTTTTTTTTCCCCCAAAGTTATCTCAGATAACAACATGTACGTAAACAAACCACCCAAATTTGCTAAAATAACCTAAAACCTTGGTTACATAGCTGCAGAGATCGATTTGGTCTCATTTGACGCAGAATTTGGTTTTTTGAACTTCGAGCACCAGGTTGGTTGTTGGAGGATTTTTGTCTGGCGCTTTTGAACGATTTTGGGTTTAGGAACATTGGTTGAATCCAGAAATTTCCTGTAAGCAAGGAGTTGAGCTCAGTGTTTTGTTCCCAAGTCTACCGAGGTAGCGGAAGCCTTGTGATACTTTGAAAGAAGAAACTGTTCAGTCCTCGAAAACTTCACCTCACATTTTTATTTTTTAGACCTTTATGAACAGATTTGTATTCGTGTCTGCCGATCTTTATACAGCGCGTAACTGTACAAGTTCATGATCGGGTTCGCTGAAATCTGGAGGGTAGTTGCGGGTTGGGTCCTAGATGGTCCCCTAAGAATTTCAACAATCGGAAAGTGAACTTGTTGCAACGCTCATAACGAAAGAATAGTTGTAATGATCTGGAATTCGGAGGGGAGGTTTGGATTGGACCCTTCATAGTCCGGTATTATTCTCATCAAAATCGGACTGTAACTTTCATCTGCGCATGCGCAAACGTCCTGTATAAATTCGTGCGCTTCGCATAAGTGATGGTTTAAATTAACCGATTGTTATTGTGAGGGAGATATTAATTTGCTACATTTTGTCGTGCGACTTAGGCCTCCGGACTTCATTTCCCGGTTGAAGTCCCAGTTTAGGATTAAGCCCCATTTACACGAGCGGACCGGGCCGGATACTCCGATGCTCCTAGCTAGGAGCCTCCTGACTCGCTCCGTGGGGGCGGGGCTTCCTTTCCCTTCGGGCAGCCGTTTATACGACCGGGCCGAAGACAAGAACGTAATAAACAGTTGTATAACAATTTCCACCGTTTTGGTTTATTATCTTCAACAATAAATTTGTATAACACCCCCTCAAAATTTTTTGTTTTGCGTTTCAAGGTGCCTAGATTCAGAAAATGCAATGTCTGTCCGCCGTACGCCGTATCATCATACCGGCTTCAATTTCTGTCTAAAAAGTCGTTCTTTCGCACACATGCTACATTTGGGCCCTAGTTGTGTCCCGAAACTTTGCAGCCCAATCGGAATATACCCAGGGGTGTTATGAGTGAAAATGTGTATGTATAAAAATAGTTACTTTTTGTGTTTTAGTAACATATTAGTAACATGAGCTTTTGAGGTATCGTTTCCATGTTTTTGGAACGAGAAGACCGAATATGAAGTCGATTTTTACCAAAGAGGCGAAAATTGAGTTTTTATCAAAGTTTCATTTCCGAAAATTGATTTTTAATGAGTCAAAAACCTGGGAAATTGTCTGAAATCACCATCAATTTGTATAATAACACTAGAAAAAGTGTCAACAGGTGAATCAAGACAACTAAATGGCACTATCAATGATCAAAGATCATTTGAAAAAAAAGTAGCATACCTAATTCGTGTTTTGGGGGCCAAAATTGGTGGAAACCATCATAAATGGCTATTTCAATAATTATTTCACATGAAAGAAACAATAAATGAACAGCCAACATTTCTGTAGATATGTCCAATAGAATAATAAACCCATGTGACAAGGACTTCGCAGCGTTTTTAAAACTATATGCATGTTTATAGGGATGTAGGTACCTAGTCCTGGAGGAGATCCTGAGCGGATATGCGTTAACATCACAGGGTGACAGGGCAAACGGGTGGGGAGAGTAGGATCGTCGGGTGGGGGGACCCTAGATCCGAAGGAATTTCCATCGGGCCTCCCTAGCAAGTGG
This sequence comes from Leptopterna dolabrata, assembly GCA_954871275.1. Taxonomy (NCBI): domain Eukaryota; kingdom Metazoa; phylum Arthropoda; class Insecta; order Hemiptera; family Miridae; genus Leptopterna; species Leptopterna dolabrata. The sequence continues at coordinate 86,229,300 of OX940975.1, read as the reverse complement.
GAACGCCCATAACCGGTCCGGAGGAGCGTTTGCACGGCAGGGCGGAAGTACGCACTTACTGTACTCCTCGGATTTATCCGGCCCGGTCCGCTCGTGTAAACGGGGCTTTATCCAGCTGCTCTGTGCTCCCGAAGTGGCCAAATTGGAATTATTTTTTTTTATACATTTTTCCTCTCCCTGGTCGTTGTCTTGGAGATTCTTTCGATTGTGCTGATGACCTTGAGATTCTAATCTTGATATCCTGAATCAAACTGTATCAAAGTGCTCTGTTGTACTTGGTAAATTCGTATAAAATAATAAAATGCTGTTCACCAATGGAAGTGTCTTTATAAACCTCTATGATTTGCTTCATTTTAGTTCATGAGTTTCCAGGCTGACTGTAAACGCTATTCCGTGGTCAATAAAGATCTTTGTAGACCTGTATTTCTCATCGCGATCTTGCTGTGCAAATGATTAGACGGAAAATTCCGTAACAGTTAGAAAAGAGCGTTAAAGTTTCCACTTATGTTTCGGTTATCTGTGTAGTATGGGATTGAAATCTATAAATTTGTTATTGTCATATCTCGAAGAATATAAATCACAGCTGTAAATCGTCTTGTAATTCAGTCAGAGCTGATTTTTAACCGACGTCTCAAAAGGAGGAGGATCTCAGTGAGACCTCTTTCTATATTCTTTTAGCGAATTTTCAAAGAAAATGAAGCTATTGCAATGGCTTCGAAATTTAAATAATATAAATTTTTGGAAATTTTCTTCATAGAAATCCGTTTCAGACCATTCTAAAACGATTCCTGAAATTTAACACTTTTTTATATGTATATATATATATATATATATATTTATATATTTATTTATATATGTGTCACTCCAGACGATAACTCTCGATAGAATTGAGATAAACAGCTCAAATTTGCACAAAAAATCTATCTTGGCAATCGAAAGGCTAAGTTCGAAGATGGGCGAAATTGGCCTACTCTAAGGAGGGTTTTGGCGCATTTAAAGTGCGCAAAAATTACCCAAAAATCCCCAAAATGTTATTTTCCAACAAGTGACCCCTCATTTTAAAGGTTTTTGCACGCTGAACACGATGGTGGAATCGGATTTTAGATATCTTGATCCGTTCTCAAATTAGAGCATTTAAAGTGCGCAAAAATTACCTAAAAATCCCCAAAATGTTATTTTCTAACAAGTGACCCCTCATTTTAAAGGTTTTTGCACGCTGAACACGATGGTGGAATCGGATTTTAGATATCTTGATCCGTTCTCAAATTAGAGCATTTAAAGTGCGCAAAAATTACCCAAAAATCCCCAAAATGTTATTTTCCAACAAGTGACCCCTCATTTTAAAGGTTTTTGCACGCTGAACACGATGGTGGAATCGGATTTTAGATATCTTGATCCGTTCTCAAATTAGAGCATTTAAAGTGCGCAAAAATTACCCAAAAATCCCCAAAATGTTATTTTCTAACAAGTGACCCCTCATTTTAAAGGTTTTTGCACGCTGAACACGATAGTGAAATCGGATTTTAGATATCTAAATCCGTTCTTAAATTAGAGCATTTAAAGTGCGCAAAAATTACCCAAAACTAGGATAATCTTTAAACTCTTACCCCCACCCCCTTAGAGTGGTCAGATTGAAAAATGTGAGAAGTATTAATTGAAGACGAGAGTTCGAAGCAAAAAAGGGGGAGGCAAACGATTAGTACAACTCCTTGAATTTACCCACAGCGATCAAATAAATAAGCACTTAGTACAATTACGTAATAAACAAACGGTAGAATCAGGATGGACAAAACGTACAAATTAAAATAAATACGAAGAGAATATACATAGAAAACCAAATTTTAGACCGAAGTTTTCCTTTATTCAAAACCATAGCCATTAATTCGAATATTTCTTTGAAAATTCGCTCATTAAGTCATGCTGCATGACTGATTTTTTTTTACTTTTAATCAGGGAAACGATTTGATCATGATAATTATGATTCTCTCTCGCCGATTGATATAATCTGAACTTTTTCGGCTTTATGGAATTGGATATTGAAACTCTCTCTCTGTCTTTGCTTTTTACGTATTAGGTAATCATATTTTTTTCATTCAGTAAAAAATAAAATTCTAACTTGTTTTGGCACTCGATGTAGACTTGAAAATCGAGGTTATGCTCATTAAACTCGTCCAAATTAGTCATCAACACAGTGCGCATGCGCTTCAAGAACGGTTCTATCATGAAATTTCAAATTCCAATGTTCCCTTGTGATCAATATGTTTATTTTTGAGGTCCAGTGAGGATATACATTTTACGTGTACTGTTCACAAACATCAGAATTTGGAGTTATGTGATGACCCCATGTTTCTTGTAATATGTGCACCAATCGTATTGATGCGCGATTTGGAGGTCAACGAGCATAGGTAGGTTCCAATTTTCAACTTTTCATGACCATCCTGAGGGTCAAAACAACAATAATTTGATGTCAGAATTTAAAATTGTTGGGAAAATCACAGCCTGTTTTCAAATTTTTCCGTTTAGTAAATTTTTTCTAGGCAAAATTTTTGCGGTTGGAAACTTAGATTGTTGTAGGTGCTCGATTTCGTGTTCTGGAGGTCAACAATAATAATGCAGTTACACACAGTAATTGGTTGTTTTCAGGTGAATTGTAAAAATTGAGGCGAGTACTAGCCACAAAAACGCGATAATTATCTCAAAACCTGGTGCCATCTCACTTCCCTTCCTTCTGTTGATTTATATCTTCCTCCTGTTCTTAAATTGAATTGAATTTTATTTCCTTCTGTTACAGCTTGAGAGTGCGCGGTCAACACACCAAGACCACCGGAAGGAGAGGAAGGACTGTCGGTGTGTCCAAGAAGAAGTAATTTTAATTTCTTAATAAAGATCGTTTTTAAAACACAGTTTTTATTCATTGAATTCATTTCCCCTGTGAAAGTTGGGCGACCAAGTCGATTTTCAACGATTGTTGATTATAAAAATTTCAGTGTGCAAATAGAAGTCAGTTGTTACTTCCCAACAAACTGCCTTCTTTAGTTCCGTTTTTTAAATACCTATGTACCGCTGAAGGAACTTGGTCACATAGAAATGAGGTTTTCCGATAGGTTTTTCGGTAGACTTATCACCTCGATTTACTGGCCTTTTCAATTATCGGAAGTGGGAAGTTACTAGGTTGTTTGTAGGTCGCAGTCCTTCACTAGGAGAGGTACAGAATATCATGTAAATACCTTTTTTCAACAATAGGTGTAAGCAATAACTATAAAACGTTAAGTATAAAATAATTATTTTAGGTAGGTAGAGTTCAAGTAAAACCTACCTACTTTATCGACATTAGGTTCGAATACCTAATTCAGTCAATCTACTGTGTTTATTCCAAATTTTGTTCATTAGGAATGGATTGATTACAGGCTTCGGTCATTGTATCATTGAGGCTCGCACAGTCCAAGTTGTTCAGTGTCTCAGTTTTGAGTTTGCCACTTCACAGTTATGAGGGCTAGAAGACTAACGAGTGTTAACCCAGCTTTGAAATGGCTCGACGCTCAAGCTAGGGGGTCACCAGCTAGGGTACTCTGGTCCATGATCCATATCTCCCCGAATTCGCATCTGTTGAGAAAAAAATTACCCGGTAATGATACAAGTATTAGGTAGGTACGTTATTTTATTAAGCCATTCAAGGGTCAATAAAAAAAATTCTTGATCACGGGTAAGGACTTTCGGTTTACTATTTCCAATAAAGAACCTCTGGAATCGCACGAAAAAAATATCTGACCCCCCTCATAAAATTGTGGTTTTTGTTTCATACTAAAGTTAGTACGTCTGCCATACGTCGAGCTTTCCTTAGTTACCAGGACTTTCGGTTTACTATTTCCAATAAAGAACCTCTGGAATCGCACGAAAAAAATATCTGACCCCCCTCATAAAATTGTGGTTTTTGTTTCATACTAAAGTCTGCCATACGTCGAGCTTTCCTTAGTTACCAGGAACGAAAATTAATTAAATTTGGTATGTGGGGGTCTTTTTTTTATGGAGGAAAGTTGCTCTGATAGAGGTACCTACTACTGTCAACTAAACTGAAACGCGGTTTTCGGAGGGTGTTCCTTGTTCAGATGGACTTTCTGAAAATTGGTAGATACATCAGATCTTGGTTTCAAATGGAGGAAAGTTGATCTGATATAGATGCTAGTCAATGCTCGCCCTTGGTGTCGGCCTCTCTAGGCATACCGACTAAAACACCCCTCCTCTGCCTTCTATTATTGGGACTCCCGGAACTTCCTGTTCGGTAATACTTCGGGATAGTCACGTCATTGCCTTCTATGGGCCTCTCTTCTCTTCTATATGGGGGGGGGGGGGGAGGTTTACTATTCTTCCTACTCCCTATTCAGCTCCTTCGTCTTGTGTGGAACTTTACAAGTGTGGACTAGGCTGCAGAGATCACAGTAACGCCGAGCTTCGCAGTTCGCAGACTAACTAAACACCACCCCACCATTTGGGGTGTAGTTAATCTGCGAACTGCGAAGCTCGGCGTTACTGTCTGTGGTCTCTAAAGCCTTGTCCACACTTGTAGGTAAAACGTTCACCCATATCCGTGACGTCCTGTGCCGCGGATGTTTTTCAACCAATAATTTATCCCGTGTCATCGAGCATATCTTATCAAAAAAGCACACAGGTTGACGACAGCGAAAACTCGTCAGTTTGAGAGGAACAGGCATAACTGTCAACCAGTTCGAGAATTTCCTCCTGATTCCACGACTCCATTTGAGTGGAAATTAGCCCTTCTTCACACGAGAAAACGAAAAATACTCGCGCAAAACACAACTGACCTGATGGAGAATACAACAACCAATCAAGGAACTATGACAGAAGGTGAGGCGCCCGTATACACTGGCAGTCACCCCACTGCGGCGTGTCCGTGTCAATCCATTTGATGCGACTGCGAAAAACCACTTTTTGGCGTTCAGGCCCAATGCGTGTCATGACTTTGACACAAAGCAAAGAAACATTTGCCCGTCCACTCTAGTGCACGGTGCAACGGTTATCACCACAGCAAGCGCTGGTAATAAGGAGGCTAGCACCCCGTGGTTATCACCGCAGCAGGTGCGAGGAAGGGTAGGTGAGAGATCGACACAGAAGTCGTAAGTCGGAAAGTGGTCTGACAAATGAAGAGCTGGGGCGCCATTAGGACCTCCCTCCTCGCCCCACTGTCAACCACCAGCTGTTACAACCGTTGAGGATCGTTTGGGAGTTCGATGGAGGGGACTCTTCTAGTCTCTTTCCCAAGGCGTTACCCCAGCTCATCCTTCTCCTCGTTTATTTGGTTAAATCTTATATTACATTGGATGTCATATTTGAGGGGTACCACGACAATGATCGTGAACGAATATCATTATAATACAACAGATTTTATCTGTTTTGTCATTATATAGTACGATATCGAAATAAATTAGGGATTATTGATTAAAATGAATAATTCTAAAGGATTTTTTGGAACAAGATTAACTCATCAACAGTTTTCTTTGTTATCAAATGTAAATCAGTAGTAATGAGGAATGGACCTGGGTCGGAATTTCCTGCTTTCGACCTTAGATTCAGCACCCTCGAAAACCCCTGCAAGGTAATTTTCAAGCTCTCTGTTTGACCTACAATTTTAAATAACAAACTGCAGGTCTATTCCTAGTCCATTTAGGGGCTATCATCAAATTTTGGTTTATTATTCCGTGAATAATACACCTATGTATTCGCTCAGCAAAAAAAATTTATAACACCCCCCTCAAAATTTCTTTCTTTTACGTTTCAAGGTACGTAGATTCCAAAAATGCATAGTCCGCCCACCTTCTGTCATATCATGCATAACTAATTTATTTTTGGTCTAAAAAATTCGTTCTTTCGCACAGAGGCTCCATTTAGGCCCCAGTTGTGTCCCGAAACTTTGCAGCCCGATAGGAGTATACCCAAGGGTGAAAATTTTTTTTGGTGTTTCAGTAACATGAGCTTGTGAGCTATCATTTGCCATGTTTTGGCCTAAGAACGTTTTTAACGAATGGTGAATTTTCATATAATGTTTTTGTTAGTGAGAAAAAATTCTGTGTTTGAAAAAAGTTCTTGACAAAAAATTGTAGTTTGAAGCCTGTTTTTCGAAAACAAGCGGTATTTTTTAAATGAGGGTGTTTGAAAGTGAAAATGTGGCAAGAAATGAAGAATCAGGTCTACACACCTGATACTTGATAGGCTGTTGGCCCAAGGAGGCGGAGCGAAGGTTCTCAATGCTGCCAGCAACCCAACATTAGAAATGGCAAACCTTTCTGGCAACCTTCAAGAGCCTTTGGCGTGACCTTTCTCTGTATGATTTTGATGACGTGTTTTTGTGATTTATTTATGAGTTTGCGGTTCTGTACATCGTTTAGTGATGTAATGACACTGTTTGCATTTAACTGCTCAGCAGTTTACCTGTTACGTCATTTCTAGCAGGAACTCAGAAATACAAATTTCACACTCGTTTTCTGCCTAGAATTTATGACAAACGCCTCATTATGTGGTCAATACTTGTTAATTTCCGTTATTAAACGGAATTTGGCAAAAGAAATGAGAATTTGTAATCCACAAAAATTTCACATTTTCAAAGGAGATAGGTTATTACAATGAATCCATCGTCCCTTTTCTGAGTCTAAAGAATTATCCTCCTTCGTATCATGGAATGGGAATTTTTTTGAATTATTAAGTAGGTACCTGTGGAGTTCTTTTCCAACTTATTGATCGTTTCAGTATCTAGAGAGGTTGTTGAGGTTCGGTCATCGGTACCTAATATGGATATTTCCATAATCATGTGTCTGTTAGAAGACTGGCGATGAGATGAAAAATTTCGCCAAGATGTTAGAAATGGCAAATTTATGATGGGTGAGTTCGAAGATGTGCAGTTATAAAACTGAGAAGCTTAATCCAATTTGGAAGTGTTGGGGGATACAACATCGCCAAATCTTGGAAGGTAGCACTATTTAAAATGGTGACAAAGCAGAAAAAGACTGAAGAATTTTGAGTTTTGTTTTTGAAAAAAATGCAAAATTCAGTTGTTCGAATAGGTAGAGGTTAGCCTAGTTTGGGAGGGGGGGGGGGGGCTGCAAAAAATTAACGATTTTATTTACTAAATACTGTTTAATAAATTAATTATCTATAATGAGTCCATATAATTTCATTTAACATAAAAATTAATCAATGCAGGCACAAAAACTTATAGATGGAATGGTGATACAGCGCATTATTATATTATGTAAAACTGAACAGTCAACACAACCCGTGAAATTGGGAAAAATTGTTGGAGCTTCGTGAGGCACGGATTAAGGTAATCTACAAACATTAGGAACTTCATTGTAATTCATCACGAGGAAATCACTAACTCTCACGAAACGCTTGAAAAGTTTAGAATTAAAAAATATGGATTCGCAGGTTATGTAGACCCGACCCTCTATCCTCATACTGTTACTATCAGAGGAGGTTATGGTATCAATCTAATTTTCAAGTGCATGCACAAGAACAAAACTAAAGACGGAACACTCGTTTACCTGCTGATGCACTGACTCTGAGTGGCATACCTACCTATTACGTATTATTGCACACTTGTCAGATTGATAAGAGAAAGGAAGATGGCACGGTGTCGAAACGCAGGTTAGTGGTACGTTTTAGATCTTGAAAAAATAAAATACTTAGAAATAATAATTCTTTTGGGTGAAAACTGTCCGTCAGAACCGAATCACCGTCGTCCAAATGATTCTGACAAGAAGTCTTTCTTGGTTAGGCAGAGTGTCATAGGCCCATGTCGTTGGATATCGAGACGGGCGGGAGGTAGTAGCCCCGCACTTGGCTGTGCAGGTCTGCCACGACGTCGTCCTCTTTCTCCAACGAAACGATCAACTGGGTGAACTGTATAATTCCTAGGGACAAAAAAGACCGGAGCAAGATTTTCATTTTTATATGACTCAAAAAGAAGACCTAATGCAACAATAACAAGCTCAAAATTGAATGTAGAGCTTGATAAGCTTAAATTGAGTCATAAAGAGGAGTTTATAGAAAGAAAAGTTATGTTTTTTCGTAACTGAAGCTAATAATATGCTGGTCTGTAGGTAATTTTCCCTCACCCAACCAACCTGGGTTCGCTTACTAATTCCCAAAATCAGAAGAACCACTTCTTCTCTCAACTTGAAAAATGAGAAGCATATTGATTATTAATTAGATTGTTGATTAAAAATCACCATCAGCATTCTTCTTCTCTATGGAGTCAACAGACACGAGTAGATATTTCTTCATCCGCTCAGAACTACATTCTCGAGTAGGTACATATCTAATTTATTCAACTAAAAAGGTCCAGTATATATGCAGCATAATCGTAACAATAATCGGCGAATTTTTGAAGTAGCAAAGGTACATAAATATTATAGAGATAGTAAACTATCGAACACTTTTGGTTCTCACAAAATTGACCCCCCCCCCCCCCCCCACCACCAAACGGGTTGCTGTTCGAAACTTTGTCGAACTAACCACCTTCCCTTTATTAATTTACCTAATGGTCAATTTTTGTGGGTTCAAATTTCCATTTTGTTGGCCAAATCCTGTTCAGTAACGGAAATGAACACTTATTTACCACCTAAAGAGGTGTTTATATAGGAAAATAAAGGCGAAAAAGTGTTGAATTTGAATTTCTGAGTTCCCGTTAGAAATTCAGTATTAGGTAAATCGCTGAGTAGTTCAACTCAAATCCCGCTTGAACTACTAGTGCATCACTTTAAGCAATGGATGGATGGATGGATGGAACCGCAAATTTATAAATAAATTAAAAAAGGCCTCAAAATCAAACCAAGGGGAGGTTCACGAAAAGTCACAGCAAAGGCTCTTGAAGGTTGCCAGGAAGGTTTGCCATTTCTAATGTTGGTTTGTTGGCAGCACTGAGAACCTTCACCTCCAAAGCTTCGCTCTGCCTCCTTGGGCCAACAGCCTATTAGATGTCAATAGACATGATACTCTTCTTGATGAATTTTCACTTTCAACCAGCGTAATTTAAAAAATATTTCTCCTTTTTGAAAACGGCCTTCAAACTACCGTTTTTCAAAGATTTCTGAATATTTTTTTTCCAAGAAAAATTGTTGACACCCAAAATCCAGATGTTCAGCAATATTGAAAAAAACAGAATTTTTTTTTGTGAGCAATAGTTGCTATTGAAATAGCTTTTCCGTCTTCAGTCACCATGCTATGCCACTTTGTGATTTTTGTTCCCAAAAATTCGAATTTTCCAAGGTTGAAACAGTCTTATTTTGTACCCTGTCACCCTATTTTTATACCACCACAGCTAATTTTATATCAAATTCTCGCGATTTCGACTATTTTCAATAGATTTTTAACCATTATTATAATCTTCCAGTATTCAAAAAATTCTTCCTTAAATGAAATCCTTCTAGAGCCCGCAACTGCCATGAAGTGATGAGGTTTTGGAGGGTTGGTGGGGGTTGGGCCACAGATAGTCCCATATTAAAGTCACTGATGAAGTACAGTAACTTTCGTCTACGCAAGCGCAAACGTGAAATCCTAGTAGTGCCCGTAACTAACCTAGAAGTTGCGTTGAGATTTGGAGGAGGGTAGGTGAGGATTAGGTGTCGGATGTTGCTGTCACAGACAAAACTCCAGAACTACCAGTCCAATTTCAGTGAAATTTCCAGGGGTTGTACGTGTAGGCCCTTAGGCGGCCCCGTATGAATTTCATTGCCGTCGGATATCGTCTAGTCTATAGTGACACTTTAATAAAAAAATTTAAACTCCGGGGATGGATTCAGAATGTTCCAAATTAGATTTAAGTATGGAAACACTTGAAAATAATCATGTAAATTGGGAGGTACTACTAGTACCTGCAGGTAAACATTTTAGACCCATTGCAATAGTGAGCGATTATTCAAATTTACGGATAAACCCTTGGAAAATTTTCCATAGTTTACATAGGTGCGCCATTTTGAGATTTCGTGCACACGGCCATGCTTCCTGGAACTCTTCCATTCAACAACTGCCCGGAATTGGAATGAATTCAGCAAAATAACCACGAAACATGACAAATCCTGTCTCCGAACCAGAAAATTAAAATGATAAGTGTCTCATTTCAAGATACACACTTGTATTCCTTTTTAAAACTTCCTTTCTACACGACTGACCTTCTCGATTGTCGGTGAAACCGAATTTCTTGATGACGTCCATCTCAACTTGGACGATGAGAGGAAACACGTACTGCATCACCTTCAACATGTCATTCCCAGCACCAACTTTGGCCTCATTAATCTAGAATCAGCAGAGCGACGAATACTAAGTATCGAATGTAGAGAAGACGCTAATGTAGAGAAGAATTAGGTGGTTAATGTTACTTGTAGGTATGTACTTCAGGGATGAAACGGTTTCTCTCTAGAAAGTACATTTTCGGAATACGCTGTGGAATAAATTATTATGGAAAAGCTGGAATGACGCAAGTGTCATACCCTACCTTAACTGCGTTTTCTTCTTGTTCAAGCGCTTCAAGTATGGCATTCAGAGCACCTGCAAAATCAAAAACGCTGCAAAGTCCTTGTCACATGGGTTTATTATTCTATTGGACATACCTACAGAAAGATTGGCTGTTCATTAATTGTTTCTTTCATGCGTAATAATCGAAATAGCTACTTCTGATGGTTTCCATTAATTTTGGCCCCCAAAACACAAATTAGGTACGCTCTTTTTTTTTTTTTTTTTTTTAACTATCTTTGATCATTGGTAGTGCCATTTAATCGCCCTGAACCACGTCTTGACACTTTTTCCAGTGTTATTATACAAACTGATGGTGATTTCAGACGATTTCCCAGGTTTTTCACTCATAAAAAATCAATTTTGGGAGCTGAACATTTGGTAGAACCTCAATTTTCTATTCTTTGGTCAAAATCGACTTCATATTCGGTCTTCTCGTCCCCAAAAACATGAAAAACGATACCTCAAAAGCTCATGTTACCAACATGTTGCTAAAACGCAAAAAGTACCTATTTTTATACACATTTTCACTCATAACACCCCTGGGTATATTCCGATCGGGCTGCAAAGTTTCGGGACACAACTAGGGCCCAAATGGAGCATGTGTGCGAAAGAACGAATTTTTTAGACCGAAAATGAAGCCTGTACACGTGATACGGCGGACGGCGTACGGCGGACGGACATTGCATTTTTGGAATCTCCGTACCTTGAAACGGAAAAGAAAAAATTTTGAGGGGTGTTATAAAAATTTTTTGCTGAGCGATTACATAGGTGTATTATTCACAGAATAATAAACCAAAACATCAAGTTCTAAACATCAAGTTTCAAGTTTTTAAATTGCTTTTATTCATGGAAAATACATAAAATATAGTTATCATTGCAATTAGTACGAAAATAGAAAAAATATAATTAAATATTATTAATAATTTCTTTTATATATCAGCAATATTTTTCCATAGAACCCACAAAGATTAAACCTGTGCGTGGGCATTTCTTATTATCATTGAACAACAAATTTTGTTCACGTTGTCTATTTCCGATTATATTCATTATTAAAATTTCCAGTTGAAGCTTTTAAAATTTAGGCAGAATTTCACATGAGCTGACTTAACTAGGTACCTAACTGTTTCACTCTCCAAAGTTGATATAAAATAAAATAAATGTAAATACGTACGTACTACATAATAGTTTTAACAAAAATATACCTGGTGGGATTATTATAAAAAATTCTAGTCTAACTCACTAATTCCCAGTAGGTTATAATTTTTCCCCAATTAATCGTTTGAGCTCATTTCGTCGTTTAATATTGAGAGGTATCTCCAACAAGTTGGTATATGGTTTAGCATATTAGGTCCACGATAAGGTGCTTGAAGCAACCCTCAGTCGATTTGCATTATGATCTGCACCCTCAACACACCCCTTTTTGTACAAGACCTACCTACAAAAACCTATAAGGGCGAGGGGAATCCTTGTTTCTTGATGCCGTAACATAAGTGGTTCCCTACTAACGAAAATCGTGGATTTGTCTAGGAACAAGATTTAATAGTGTACTTACCTACTTACTAAAAATTCACCAAATTTAACTTGTAACCTTTCGATACCAAGATCTGGAAAGGCTATAAGGTACACCAACCCAAGTGCTTGTAGCTTGATCAGGATCTGTCTAATGTGAGTACACCGACTCATTGCAAGACTGGTAACCTATTTTCAACGACAGATTCAATTGTAACGGAACAAAAGGAGAAACCAGCACTGAGGACTGGTTTAGTCTGATTACCTACCTCTTGCAGTTTCGGGCGTAAATATGCTTGGATCTGACATCATTGAGGAAATTCACAAAACTTGTATGAGATGTATCAAACGGCGTATTGAAATGTCTACACACACGCGCGCGCGATCACAATCAAAGTAATAAATCACAATAATAACATGTTTCTCAGTAGACGTCTCACAAGATGTTAGACATTTTTTTAAAATGAATATAACTATTATTATGCAGTATTACTATGCATTTATGCAAATGACTGGTGTAGTGGATGCTATACAGTGAAACATGAAGTATCCATCAATATTTCAAGTGTGTGTATGTAAGCTTCACTTGGAGGATTCCGTTTTTTCATTAGTTCAACAGCATTTCACATGGAGGAAGGAGAGAGTATCCTCTCCTTCCATATCTTTCAGGTCATCTCTCAACTCTCACCCTCCTGTAGAAGGGACCTGAAACCATCAAGATAAGAGTAGGATTCTACTAGTGAATACGAGTAGGGGCCTGAGACCATCGAGATTCTACTCTAATCACGATGCCTGAAACTAAAAAAAAAAAAAAAAATCCATTGGTTCCCAAAGTAAAATAAATTTCCACATGAAGAAATCAGAATCAACCCACCCGAAACCCATGTATTCCATCATCAACAGCCCATACAATAATTTGCCACTAATAATTTATTTACCAATTATTCTCACTACTTTCTTGAGATGCTCTCCATGGCCATAGTCTCCTGTCCTGTCCTGGGGCCATGACGCAAACACCTCTAGACCCTGACTCAAGAATCGGAAGAAGAAGAACCTATGTCTGGCATGGCTGCTGCCAAGACAAATAACTGGGGAGAAGAAGAAGAAGAAGAGATCGAGCGGGAATTCGAACATCTGTCGTGTCTTGAATGATAACGGATGATAAGAACAGTGACTCAAGAGGGCGTGTTCGTGTTTTGTATTTTACCGTGAATCGTGACGCAATGGTAATATTCGGCATCGTTTATGCGCATTAGTTCGGAATTTCGTACATTTTCTCTATGCGGTAATGTTTCCTGTTCTTGTCCAGTAAGCTCGATAGAAGACGAAGTTAACGGCAGTGGAACCCGACTGGCGGTTTCGGTCGTCAATTCAACTATAAGGTGGTAGAGATTATTATTAGACCGATTTTTCGTAAAGAAAACTTTCTATTTGCGGCGAACGTTTTTGGATCATGTCACGACCTCAAGAGTCGGATGGTGGGGAGAGTGAGGGGACCGTAGTCGTCTGAGTTCCTCGCAAATCGCCAAGGTTGAGAACCCGGGTTACCTGGTGCCCTGGTGGGGAAGAGCTGAGTCGAGCGCAGACTGTTCAGGACGCGTATTCCTAGGGGCATTACCCTTACCGTAATCGCTATTTATCGTGACAGGAATTAATGAACGTTATTCAAGTTTTTCGGTCATTTTTAACCCGCGTGTAATTTCGTCCTTCGGTTTTGCCCTGATCGTGATGCCTTGGCTAGGAAGACTTGCTGTAGGTGCGGCCGTGGCTGGAGGTTCTGCGCTGTCCGTCTACACCTTTAACAACCAACACCCGATATTGGTGAGTCAAATTTTTGTTGTTGTGTATTTTTCGGGAACCAAAGCTGATTGAAGCGAAAAACGCTGCAAAGTCCTTGTCACATGGGTTTATTATTCTATATGTCACACCTACTATTATTGTGGCTGTTCATTTAAGTATTGTTTCTTTAATGTAAAATAATTGATATAGCTATTTCTGATGGTTTATACCAATTTTGGCCCCAAAAACACGAATTATACGCTCCTTTTTTTTCTTCAAATTATCTTTGAACATTGGTAGTGCCATTTAATCGTCTTGATGCACTTTTTCTAGTGTTATTATACAAATTTATGGTGATTTCAGACGATTTCCCAGGTTTTTGACTCATAAAAAGTCAATTTTGGGAGCTGAACGTTTGGTAGAACTTCGATTTTCCACTCTGGTCAAAATCGACTTCATATTCGGTCTTCTCGTCCCAAAAACATGGAAAACGATACCTCATAAGCTCCTGTTACTAACATGTTACTGAAACACAAAAAGAACCTATTTCTACACACATTTTCACTCATAACACCCCTGGGTGTTTTCCGATCGGGCTGTAAAGTTTCAGGACACAACTAGGGCCCAAATGGAGCATGTATGCGAAAGAACGACTTTTTTAAACCTAAAATGAAACCGGTACACGTGGTACGGCGGACGGACATTGCATTTTTGGAATCTACGCACCTTGAAACGGAAAAGAAAAAATTTTGAGGGGGTTTTATAAAAATTTTTTGCTGAGCGAATACATAAGTGTATTATTCACAGAATAATAAACCAAAAATCAGTTGGCATTGGCATGGAGAAGGAGAAAAACTATAGGTGTAAAATTTTTCAACTTCCAGGAGATACAGGACATTATTATTCTATTGTTGGTCGCATATCAAGTAAAGCTCAGGAAGGGAAAGAAGTAATTGTCAAATATATAATTTTAAAGTCCTTTTGGAAGCTCAATCCAGTTATACGTACCTACCTAGAGTAATATTACTAGTAATTAACGGAAAATAAATCTGAGTTTCCTACCATGGACTACTCCACAACCCGGGGAGCTGGAAATCTAGATATACCTCGTCAAAACACGTCCGTTAACCAGAAAAAATGACATATATTGGTAGTGAATAATTATACAGTGCCTTTACCAAATTTCACCCTCATATTCCAATTTAAAAAAAAAATCATATAAAAATATCACTTCTAGCATTGTCAGATACTGGGTCCAAGGTAATAACGTAACTTCCATGCTTTCAACTTAACAATTAGGTAAATAATAACCTGTAATTTCTGTTGCCTACCGTCAGCCAACATTTCAAGTACCATTTTTTATACTTTGATTTTGTAATAATCATTAAAATCAACATGCGCCAACAATAATAAAAATAGTTTTGCCCGCTGTCCGGCCTAGCCATTGCGGGATTCTCCCTTACCTGATAACTATGAGCATTCGTACTATGTTCGTACTATGTAAGCTAACAATGTAATGTCCTTAAGGATAAACAATTCCGCTGAACCTACATTTACATGTTCTTTTTGGGAGCTAGTTTCCTCGAATGGTCGATTTGAAAGTTTTTTAGTATACCTACCTACTCCAAACTCTGTCTGCCAACTTGAGAGTTAACTTCAGATTCAAGTGACCCATTGAGGTTCTAGTAATTTTTGAACAAATCAGCTACCTTACCTGTCTATGTATTGCCATTTTTTTTTTAATTCTTTATTTCCAAAAGATATACTGAATGGGATATAATGAAGAATCTTGCACAGGCCATTTAATGGCCTGTCACAATTATGGAAATTAATCCCCTATATAGGCAAATGCCCGTGGCAGGGGAAGAGCAGTCACTATGACTCCCACCAAGCAAGAAGAACCAGTTATAATAGTGATACAAAATTCAAGTGCCAGGTAACCCAACGACTTGCAAATTTAATAAATCGAACAATAATCATTCTTGCCTACTCAATTATAAATTCACAACAAATGTATGTATAAACATATGTACATTAAAATGCACCGACAACAATTCATTGTTCTAAAGCTAGCCGGCCTACATAATACGATTTTAATTTATCAGAAACCTGTTTAACAGTATTCTGACCAGAGTATATAAATGTCTTTAGATCGACTGGAAAACCGTTGATGATCCCAATCGAACAAGATTTATAAAAAATTTCGCCAGTGTTGTGGCATTGTGGGGGACTACAATGTTACTATTTGTTTTAAATCTAGTACTAATTTCATGCGACGGGTAAACAAAGTGCCTGCGCTTTACAAAATGCTTTACAAATGCAAGCATAGAGAATGGTAAGATTTTAATTTTTTTGAAAAGAGGCATCGTGTGCTCTCGCGAATTTTTCCTGCAAATTATTCTCACTATGGCCTTCTGGGCTGTGATTAACGGGGCGAGCGTAGTTTGATACGCTCCGCCCCAACAAGGAAGACAGTAAGTCAGCACTGATTGAACTAGAGCAAAGTACTCAACTCTCAGTAGTCTGTCGGAGAGGAAGGACATTAAACGGGCAAACAAATACATGTTCTTCCGCAACATCTGGGATACTTGGTTTATTTGCTTTTCCCATCTCATATGCCGGTCAAACCAGATGCCAAGATACCGAACGCAATCGGTCATGTCCAAAGTCTTACATGTTGTCTTGCAGTTTTTGGGTGAACATTTATCAATGTGTAGTTTAAGATCACAATTAGACGGGATACCCGCTGAATTCAAAGCAAACGCCATATACTGAGACTTTTTAACATTCAGACTAAGTTTATTAGCATTTAACCACAAAAACACATTGCGTAACCCAGCGCTTGCCCTAGAAAAAGTTTCATCCCACGTGTTCCCATTAAAATAAAGCACTGTGTCATCCGCAAACAGTATCCTAATTCCCGGAATGCCCAACTCACCCAAACCATTTATATAGATTAGGAAAAGCACAGGCCCCAGGACCGTTCCCTGCGGCACGCCCCACCCACTTAGTTCTATTTTGTCGCTTCTTACGCCATTTATTCTGACAATTTGCTGACGGTTACTTAAATAGCTATTGAAACACGCCAATGTACGCGACCTAATCCCCATCTTATTCATTTTCTCACAAAGAAGGTCATGGGAAATGCTATCAAAAGCTTTCGCTAAATCAAGGAAAACTGCTAATGGCTTAAGACCCTTCTCTAAATCGTTAATTACGTGGGAACTTAAACGAGAAACTGCATCCTGTGTGCTATAAGTCCTTCGGAACCGATATTGGTTGTCACTCAACAGTTTATTTCTCTCAAGAAAAGCAAGTAGTTGCTCCTTGGCACACCTCTCTATTATTTTAGATACACTACTTAGCAAAGAAATCGGACGGTAGTTGGTACCTACACTGAGTTTTTACTCCCGCCTTGTACAGAGGAACAACTACGGCCAACTTCATGTTGGAAGGAAAAATGCCTGACCTGAAGCTGAGGTTAATTAAATGTGCCAACGGTTTGCTTAGCGCATTTTTACAAAGTTTTATAATTTTAGAGTCTATTTCGTCCCACCCTGGACTAGAGCCACCCTTTAGCGAATCAATCGCACGAAGAACATCACTCTCACTGACATTCGAAAAGAGCATCCCCTCAGTGGGGGCACTCGTTTTATGCTCCTCCATACCACTCGCCACACTCCGATTCACCAGAGGAATTGACGCCGCCAGGTTACTTCCTACACTTGCAAAAAATTCGTTAAATATATTGCCACACTTTCTAGGGTCCTCAACGGCGTCAACTAGCTTATTGTCCACTGCCAATTTTTTTATCATTTTTATACTTTTATTCTTAGCTTTCATCATTATTTCATTCACCAAGCTCCATGTTTTTCTGCTGACTCCTACTACATTATCTAACCTAGATTTGTAGTATTTCTCTTCACTTAATCTTATCAGTACTTTTAATTGTGTCTGATATTTGTGAAAGTAGGCGCAATAATCAGAATTAAAGGGTTGTCTTTGTGTGGCCTTATACATTTTCTCTTTCTTACGTATGGAAGTAAGCAACGCTGCGGTTATCCATTGCTTCATTATAATAGGAGCCGAGCGAAGCGCGGGCCCCCATAACATTGGATGTAGGTGTAGTAGTTGCATTTCTTCTTCTTGAAGTCCAAATTCTCTTGCGTAAAGTGTCATTTAATTTGCCGAGTGTTTAGCTGATATGACGATGGACGATTATGATATCATGGTTCCATTCCACAGGCACTTTCTTCCTGCTAGAACCAACGAATTTTTCCTGTTTACAAGGGTCATTTTTTACGAATGGTATGTGAGACACGTACGGTTGTTATCAAGAGCGGATAATATCTCTTATTTATCGTTTAAAACTATTATTCTACCCATTATTGTTGGAAATAGGTAGGTACCTATCATCATCATCATCAACATATTGCTAACTTGCTAAATTGCAACATATTGCTAAATTGGAGGAACTTATAGAACCCATCTTATACCGTTGAGTAATACCCATAAATTACTTGTAAAATCCCTTTTCAAACTCCCCAAAAGACATCCATCTTCAACTCTATTCACGAAATTAAATCTTCTTTCACTTGACTCCCTTTTTAGAACCCTACTCTTTGTCCATCAACATCTTGACAGATTCATTTTAAATACCAGTAAGATCAAAACACGCAATAGTTATAAACTTCACCAGCCTTACTTCAGACTTTCCTACCTTCAAAATAGTTTCCCTACCTCGGCCCGAAATTTTATAATGCCCTGCAGTATAACTTCACCCTTCTCAGTCCATCCAAATTTAAAATTACCCTATTTTATTATTCTTAAACTGTTTATGTTACCTTTTGCTGTTTATATATAATTACCCGATGTTTATATTTCATTTTTCTGTCTTTTTACGTACTGTAGTGATGATAATAATACGAATATAATTTTATCACTTCATCTTGCTGTACTACCTGTATACATTAGTTACATTGTTTTGAGACTTCCGGCAGTCTTATAAAAATTGTATTGAAAAAAAAAAAAAAAAGATTGCCCACACACCTTCGTGGGATTTCAAACCACTACTAGATTTTATTATTATTTTATTGGATTTTATAGTTATTTGATTTTTATACTTGGACTTATTTTTACTTGTTACTCATTTTAAAAAAGTGTGTTTGAAAAAAATAAAAATTTATTGAATTGAATTGCTGACTTCAGTCTGCTGTGAAGACTTTGAAAATATACGTGAAGCAGTTGTTGTGCATGTTGCTGGGGACTAAAAATGAATAGCAACTCGAATAGTCATCGTCATTGATCAGTGTATGAACAAAATACCTTTATTATGCAGTCTTCAACACCAGGACAGTATTTTGTATTCGAGGCAGTCTTTCTTGCTCATATTCTGGCGTCATGCCGAAGTACATTAGTTTGTACCTGCCCGGCTAAATTAGATTTTTTAATGCTTAATTTTCTGGTCAAGTTCAAAGTTAATTGTTTCTGTTAGGGGCTTTTTAAGAGTCCCTCAGGTCGTGTAGTCGGTTTTGTTGCTTCAGTCTTTCAGTAGATACCTAGCTCTACAGATAGTGATTAGATAGCGTCTGATTATTATTATTTATCTTAGTAGACGATGGGATCCTTCATGTAATAGTTCATGCATTATGCTGCATTCATAGTTTCTATTGTGTGGGGGGTTAAAATGAAATTTTGGGACAGTTTATGTATGTATCCGCCGTTTAATCGCCCAATCGACCTAGTCAAAAATAATTTAGTATTTTTCATTAAAAATTATTGTTATTTTTCGTTCAAAATTATTATTATTTTTTGAAGATTTCTTTATTTTCATTAAAAATACTGAAGAATTATTATGGTTGAAAAAAATGATTGAGTTATTGAGATTGTTATTTTCACTAAAAATTAGTACCTATTGCATTAGGCAAGTAAATGTAATTATTCGTTAAAAATTATTTTGTATAGCAATTTTTTTTGGTAGCCCGTTTTCTACTCTTATAGTTGAGGTAAAATTACAGATAAATTATTTGTGTAATTTTTATCTCAGATTTGCGGATAAATTATTTATCTGTAATTTTACCTAAACTACAAGAGTAGAAAAGTGGCTAACAAAAAAGTTTGCTCAACAAAATAATTTTTAATGAATAGCTACATTTATTTACCTAATTCAATGATTTTTAAATAAATAACAATCTTTATTTACTATAATCATTATACTTGTTCATTTAACTTACTTTAGTTTATTATAATTTATAGTAATAATATTTTGTTTGGTTTACATTATTATAGTTATTATACTTGTTCATTCAATCGATATCTTCTCATGGTAAATTATTCTGGTTCGTTTAACCAGTATTTACTCAAGATTGAGACCCTAGTCGAATTGTTCAGGTTAGTGGATTGAGCATTTCCCGTTTATAAACAAGTCAGGTGTAGGTAAAATTACAATATTTATGAGAAACGGTTTTAAAGTAAAACAAAGGTTTATTATTCACCTGTACAGATGCCCCTTCTGCGTAGATCACTGTTTTCTGTGGTCAATACCCTCGAGCTCCCCCCAGGAAAGCCCTAAATCGAATACTGGAGCCGGCACAGGAATTAAAGTTTCCTACAAATTCGCGGGATTCAATAATTCAATAATTAATTAAGTACTTGTATTTATTCATGAAACATAAGGCAAATAATACTATCAACAAATAATAAACTAGGCAAATAATAAACCGTTGTGTAATAATTTACCTGCATAGATGCCCCTTCTACGTAGATACTATAATGGTCCGTTTGGTAATAATTTACCGTTGTGTAATAATTTACAGTTGTCTAATAATTTACCCAACTTGGATGGGTGACCGCCGTGACACGTGGTGACACGTCCAAGTATGACCCATGTAGCTGTTGGGCGAACCCCTCTCCACTCAAGGGGGCGAGGCAATGAGTAGCCAAGTAAAGAGCGAAATGATCAGATCGAATTCTGATCCACCATTGGAGGACAGCTGATCACGTCCGCGACGCCGGCAGGGCAGTCGGACGAAAAGCCCCAGCCTGAAATGGCTGTTACTTTACTTTACCCATCAATAAAATTAATACAACGAACGATTGTTCAAGTTGCAAAAGTACCTACCAGCAAAATCCAAGACAGCCTTCATTTTTCAAATGGAATAATATCGTGGAACAACCAACTCGACTTCACACAGCCATCCGTGATTATAATCAGGTGCTCCCTAGTGATGATGTTTGGGCTGAATGCTCCTGTTGACCAAGCCTGTCGGTGCAAACTTGGGGGCCTTGCTGTGAACAAACGGCTGGACGTACAATGCTCCGGGTGGTCTCAAAAAACTCTCAAGTTCAAGAACTATTTAAAACCGTAAAAAGATTCACGTAAGAAAAAGGTATAGGCGTCCTGAAAATTTCAACCCCTATTTTGAACCCCTTAGAGATTACTGACTGTTGTAACGCCGAGGTTCGAGGACCAACTAGACCCCGAACGGAAACTATAAACCGAATTTTGTCAATTTAGCTCATGGTAACCAAGAAAAGTGCTAAGTGTGGCGTACGGCGGACGGACAGAAATTTTTTTATTGCATTTTCGGATTCTACATACCTTGAAACGTAAACCATCAAATTTTGAGTGGGGGGGGGGGGGGGTTTAAACATTTTTTGGTTTATTATTCTGTGAATAATACACCTATGTAATCGCTCAGCGAAAAATTTTTATAACACCCCCTCAAAATTTGTTCTTTTACGTTTCAAGGTGCGTAGATTCAAAAAACGCTGCAAAGTCCTTGTCACATGGGGGGGTTCTACTGGGCATACATACAGAAATGTTGACTGTTCATTTATTGTTTCTTTCATGCGTGATAATCGAAATAGCTATTTCTGATGGTTTCCATTAATTTTGGCCCCTAAAACACAAATTAGGTACGCTCCTTTTTTTTTTTTTGTTAACTATCTTTGATCATTGGTAGTGCCATTTAATCGTCTTGATCCACGTGTTGGCACTTTTTCCAGTGTTATTATACAAACTGATGGTGATTTCAGACGATTTCCCAGGTTTTTCACTCATAAAAAATAAATTTTGGGAGCTGAACATTTGGTAGAACTCAATTTTCCACTCTTTGGTCAAAATTGACTTCATATTCGGTCTTCTCGTCCCCAAAATCATGGAAAACGATATCTCAGAAGCTCATGTTACTGACATGTTACTAAAACACAAAAAGTACCTATTTTTACACACATTTTCACTCATAACACCCCTGGGTGTATTCCGATCGGGGTGAAAAGTTTCGGGACACAACTTGGGCCCAAATGGAGCATGTGTGCGAAAGAACGACTTTTTTAGACCGAAAATGAAGCCTGTAGACGTGATACGGCGGACGACGTACGGCGGACGGACATTGCATTTTGGTTTATTATTCTGTGAATAATACACCTATGTATTCGCTCAGCAAAAAATTTTTATAACACCCCCTCAAACTTTTTACTTTTACGTTTCAAGGTGCATAGATTCCAAAAACGCTGCAAAGTCCTTGTCACATGGGTTTATTATTCTATTGGACATACCTACAGAAAGGTTGGCTGTTCATTAATTGTTTCTTTCATGCGTAATAATCGAAATAGCTACTTCTGATGGTTTCCATTAATTTTGGCCCCCAAAACACAAATTAGGTACGCTCTTTTTTTTCTTTTTTTTTAAACTATCTTTGATAATTGGTAGTGCCATTTAATCGTCCTGAACCACGTCTTGACACTTTTTCCAGTGTTATTATACAAACTGATGGTGATTTCAGACGATTTCCCAGGTTTTTCACTCATAAAAAATCAATTCTGGGAGCTGAACATTTGGTAGAACTCAATTTTCCACTCTTTGGTCAAAATCGACTTCATATTCGGTCTTCTCGTCCCCAAAAACATAGAAAACGATATCTCAGAAGCTCATGTTACCAATATGTTGCTAAAACGTAAAAAGTACCTATTTTTACACACATTTTCACTCATAACACCCCTGGGTATATTCCGATCGGGCTGAAAAGTTTCGGGACACAACTAGGGCCCAAATGGAGCATGTGTGCGAAAGAACGATTTTTGTAGACCGAAAATGAAGCCTGTACACGTGATACGGCGGACGGCGTACGGCGGACGGCGGACGGCGTACGGCGGACGGCGTACGGCGGACGGACATTGCATTTTTGGAATCTATGCAACTTGAAACGTAAAAGAAAAAAGTTTGAGGGGGTGTTATAAAAATTTTTTGCTGAGCGAATACATAGGTGTATTATTCACAGAATAATAAACCAAAATGCAATGTCCGTCCGCCGTACGCCGTCCGCCGTATCACGTGTACAGGCTTCATTTTCGGTCTAAAAAAATCGTTCTTTCGCACACATGCTCCATTTGGGCCCTAGTTGTGTCCCGAAACTTTTCAGCCCGATCGGAATATACCCAGGGGTGTTATGGGTGAAAATGTGTGTAAAAATAGGTACTTTTTACGTTTTAGCAACATATTGGTAACATGAGCTTCTGAGATATCGTTTTCTATGTTTTTGGGGACGAGAAGACCGAATATGAAGTCGATTTTGACCAAAGAGTGGAAAATTGAGTTCTACCAAATGTTCAGCTCCCAGAATTGATTTTTTATGAGTGAAAAACCTGGGAAATCGTCTGAAATCACCATCAGTTTGTATAATAACACTGGAAAAAGTGTCAAGACGTGGTTCAGGACGATTAAATGGCGCTACCAATGATCAAAGATAGTTAAAAAAAAAAAAAAAAAGAGCGTACCTAATTTGTGTTTTGGGGGCCAAAATTAATGGAAACCATCAGAAGTAGCTATTTCTATTATTACGCATGAAAGAAACAATTAATGAACAGCCAACCTTTCTGTAGGTATGTCCAATAGAATAATAAACCCATGTGACAAGGACTTTGCAGCGTTTTTGGATTCTACGCACCTTGAAACGGAAAAGAAAAAAGTTTGAGGGGGTGTTATAAAAATGTTTTGCTGAGCGAATACATAGGTGTATTATTCACAGAATAATAAACCAAAATGCAATGTCCGTCCGCGTACGCCGTCACGTGTACCGGCTTCATTTTCGGTCTAAAAAAATCGTTCTTTTGCACACATGCTCCATTTGGGCCCTAGTTGTGTCCCGAAACTTTTCAGCCCGATCGGAATATATCCAGGGGTGTTATGAGTGAAAATGTGTATGAAAATAGGTACTTTTTGTGTTTTAGTAACATGTTAGTAAAATGAGCTTTTGAGGTATCGTTTTCCATGTTTTGGGGGACGAGAAGACCGAATATGAAGTAGATTTTGACCAAGGAGTTGAAAATTGAGGTTGTACCAGATGTTCAGCTCCCAAAATTGATTTTTTATGAGTCAAAAACCTGCGAAATCGTCTGAAATCACCATCAGTTTGTAGAATAACACTAGGAAAAGTGTCAACACGTGGATCAAGAAGATTAAATGGTACAATCAATGATCAAAGGTAATTTGAAAAAAAAGACGAAAAAAAAGAGCGTACCTACTTAATTCAAGTTTTGGGGCCAAAATTGGTGGAAACCACCGAAAATAGCTATTTCAATTATTTTATATGAAAGAAACAATAAATGAACAGCCAACATTTCTGTAGGTGTGTCCAGTAGAATAATAAACCCATGTGACAAGGACTTTGCAGCTCGTACCTCCGCGATATTGTCCACGAGCCACGCGTCCGTATCTTGGGCCAAGTCCATTCCTGCAGATAACTATATCAGTTCACGCTTCAGAGTGACTTGGCTCGGTTTCTTTTCTTTGGGATAAATTTATAAATGGCATTCATGCAGACGTTATGACCTGTTGTTCGTCTTTCTATCTCACCTGGATAAAATCACTGATTTTATCCATTTTAAACATCAGAAGCTGGATAAAATCGCTGATTTTATCCAGCTTCTGATGTTCCACTTTAGGAAATTAGGTACCTAGTCGTTGGGGAATACGTCATAAAAAACCTTGAATTGGACCATAAATTTCCTTATCATTCAGAGAATGAGCGATCAAGGTATTCAGTGATGGTGAATCTTCGGAGGCTGCTGTGAGTCCGATTCTGACTTACACATAACCTCTCCATAACTTACCCAGATTTCATTAGAATCGGTTGAGTAGAAGCTAAGAGCTTGGCAGGGATGTTACGCTTGTGCACACGAAGTTGCAGTCGGGTTTTGATGATGATTTTCATGTCCCCGCTCATTCATGGCCCATGCTGGGTCCCATCACAATGATTTCCGGTCTGCGCATAATTATGCAGTAGAAAGTATGCACGATGTTTTCCGAAAGTCAGGTAATTATCTCTATTCTCTATAATCAATGGGGCATTTTCGTACAATTTTTTCCCAAAAAAAAATGTTCAGAACTCTTGGAAAAACGGTAGATTGAAGCCCTTTTTCAAAAATGAGCGATATTTTTCAAATGAGGGCGGAGAAACAGTAAAAATGCGGCAAAAAACGACCTGTCAGGTCTATTGACATCCGATTGGCTGTTGGCCCAAGGAGGTGGAGCAAAGCTTTCAGAGGCGAAGGTTCTCAATGCTGCCAACAAACCAACATTAGAAATGGCAAAACTTCCTGGCAACCTTCAAGAACCTTTGCTGTGACTTTTCGTGAACCTCCCCTTGATTTGATTTTGAGGATTTAAAAAAAAATTATGTAGAAATTTGTGGTTCCATCTATCCATCCATCAATTGCCGTTCTGTACATTTTTTATAGTGATGCACTAGCGCTGTGTGATTTAACTACTCGGCAGTTCACCTGGTACGTCATTTCAAGATGGAACTCAAGCTAGGTTCACTTAGGGTGGAAATTCGGTACGGCAGTCTGGAACGGCAAATCGTTCTGCAATGCTATTGACCGTCGCAATATGGATTACGGCAACATAGCACATGGATACTGTATCAAAATATCCAGATATTTTCCGCTGCCCGAACCTTGCCGGATCGGCGCAGAGGTTATGGCGCATACCTTTCCCGTTCGGTTGTTTGCGCCATATTGGATTTCGACATTTGATTGGTTATGATCCCGCTCAGCAAACGCGTTGCCCTAACTGATTTCCACCCCATGTGCACCAAGCTTAGAAATTAAAATTTCGCTCTCATTTTCTGCCTGTTTTCCGACATGAACACATCGTCATGTGGTCAATAAGTGCTAATTTCCGTTATTGAACAAAACATGCCCCTCCCCCACCCCCCAAAAAAAAGAATTTGTAACCCACGAAAATTGCTCATTATAGTTTCTCCCACTCGTTTTCTGTATGTGTGTTCGTTGTCTCTATCGTGTTTACTCGTAATACTTATCACGTAGGTACTGATGTCGAATTCTGAGAAAATTGTTGGAAGTATAAATTAGTTGAAATAACATAGGTTACATTTTATAGATAGGACATACTTGCCAAACTTACAACATGAAAGAACTTTCCACTCTTTACCACTAGATTTGGAAGCTTAGCTGTCCCTCGATAGATATTAGGGTTGCCATCCGTCCTGGTTTCCCAGGTCATGTTTGTGTTTTGGGGGTGTCCGGTTTGGTCCGGTTCTGGTTTTTCGCCTGACCTGGGAAGCGTCCCGGTTTTCTCAAATTTGTATTAATTATTAACTGCCATGCTTGTCTTCACCTACTCCGTCAGAAAGAAAGATAGATACGCTCCAGGAACTTGGTGATGAGTCGCATATCGGTATTTTTCATGCTACTGAAGAAAACTGTGTACATTTAAGTTTTATTTTGCTCAAATAATTCATGAATAACGACCTAAATGTGGGATTCCAGGGTTGAAATTCTTCAAACTTTGTTCATTAGATCATGCTGCATGACTGGAATACCTACCCAGACTTTCGTGATAGGAGTTGTGCTCTTTCAAATCTTTTCAAAAACACCCTTAGGGCTTGGTCATGATCTGCCGATATTGATTGAAGTGCTGAGCATTTGCCACATAATGTTGGCTGGCATTAGTTGGCATCATCAGTGATTAGTCGATGATTATGAAGTGAAGTTCCTGATCATCGAAATGAAGTTCCTATGATGAAGATGATATATCTTTAAGTTTTTAGAACGTAAAATACGACTCAAGTTGTTAAAACCATTGCTCATGTTCTCAGGCTGTGTAAATGTGTTGGTAGGTCGGTACCGAAGTTCCAAAAAACTTACTCAAGTTCGTTAATTAACGGTTTATAAGATGTTTTCAGGCTGTCAACATTAAATGACGTTCCTAGATATATATTTCTTGTGTTCCTAGATTATATTTGATGTTAATTTGAAAGGTTTAGTCTTTGTCTATGAGTGTCTTGGGTTTATCTTGGTTTTGGATAAAAAGCGTTCTTGGGGTGCCCTGGCTTTTGCTTATAGGCGTCCAGCTTAGGGATGGATATGACTGACAACCCTACTCCGTATTTATCTTACCTCGCGAAGCTTAAAAATATTAGTTATTCGCTACCCTTGGACCTATTCTGCCTTGAATGGTGGTTCTACGTATACCTAATCCAGTCGATTGTTTGTGATCAAATAATTGAAATTATAAACCCTTTACAGCGCTCCTGTGTATGTAATGTTTTACAGCACTGTTGGGTTTGAGCCAAAGTCCGGCCATTTCTCCGTTTATCTCTCACGACGTTTTCACGTGATAGCCTCTTCCTATTTCGCGAGGTAGGCACCTACCCAAAATTAACTCAGAAATCGCATTTTACTTTATAATAGCCTACCTAGGGTGTTTGTGTGCTTCTCTCTCTGGCCCAAACGGCCGTCTACGTAACATAAAATAAGTATATTATGTACCTAACTTATTTTTACCCCCTCCCCCTCCCCATGGATAGTCAATTTCTTGGCCATATTGGCTCTATAGGTTATATATATATATATATATATATATATATATATATATATATATATATATATATATATATATATATATGAGAATCCTCTTCCGCCTCCGAACTCGAAATCTGGATAAAATCCGTAATTAAGAAAATGTTCAACTTTTCGTGTTCCATGGCTTGTGGGGTTTGCGGGAAAGCAGTTTCAAGGAATTAAACGACTTGAATTTTTTTATGGGGGGGGGGGGGAGGGGGGGGAGTTGATTGGGTTTTATTTATTGAAGTAGGTTGATCGCCAAAATCTAGCGACCCATTCATTTTCAGTCTGTAAATAGTCTCGAAGACCTATCGTATCTTTTGGTATTATCGACCGACGAAGCATCATTTGACCGCGAAGAGCCAAAAGGTAGCGGAAGTCAACTTTGTGATCCTCATATTCCGAAGGGGTTCTTTGTGTGTATATATGTGAGTGTATGGGGGGGGGGGGGGGCTCTGAAGGGGCTTAGGGTCCAAAACGAATTTTCATTGGTAAGGGGGGCAAGAAAAACCTCGACAAAAACTCGAAGAATTATAGGATTTGAAAACAAAGCAAGAGGTTTCTTTTTGTTGGAAATTAATTCTAGAATCGATTCCTTGAGTTTCAAACATATTCCTTTTCCTGGCACTCTTGGGGTTCTTCTGGGTGTATCGAAATAGATGGAAAAGTAATATATTAAAGTTTTCTCAGTCAATTCGATTTCATGATTCCCCCCCCATGATGATGTCATAGCTTCAATTTTGATCTTGCAGACAGACAGTTCATTGAGTATCTTCATTTTTGCCCAAAGGGAGCATGTTGGATGTACATGTGGTCTCAGAAAGTGGTTGAAAGTGAGGTTTCTATTCAAGTATAAATAATATATTTCCATGCTCAGTATTAAGTATTCTCGTGATCGGCACGTCAGACCAACATGAGCAGCCACAATGATCGGTCTGTCAGGCCGAAATGGATGGCCCTGCCGTAAACTTGTATCCACACTAACCCCCCCACCACAGAAACCAGTTAGGTAGCTGTTGTGAATGATGCCGTTGGGTAATCTATGGGCTTCACAGATGGAATGAAAAACCCTTTATGTTGTTGGTAAACAGTAAGGGGGTTTGAGGTTTTTTTTTAGTGGGTGTTCTTCCGTATGTGCCTCTACTTTTGACTGCATGTAAATCTGTTATTTTCCCACCAAAAAATGAATTTGACTAGCGTTTTGTAAACCTCTGAACCTCCTCTTTCGCATGCTGTGATAATTAATGCCCGTCTTCATGGACGACGTGTGGATTTATGAGATCGAAAAAATTGGGGGCACATACGGAAGTTTTATCCCATTCAAAAACTTCCGTATGTGCCCCCCTTCACTCAGCAGCTGTACTAATCCATGCTATAGTTTGTAGCGTTATGGGAAGACGTTTATGTGCCCCCACGCTGTTGCTGTGTGTGCATTGAGTCACTGTCACAGTTGAACGTTTATTTCCTACTTTGTTTCCTTTGGATTTGACTTTAACTATTTCAGTCATCCTTATGTATAGATCACCCTTTTGTATAGAAAAGTGGTATGCTAGCATAGTGAGTGTAGGTAAGTGGTCTGGATGGTTTATCCAAGGGAAGGTCCTCCACCCCCTATCAATCCTTTTAGTCAAAAATATAGGTGAGTGGGGTGTACAGATCACTCTTTGTGTGCAGATTGCCCTTTTGTATCAAATTTACTCAAAAACAAGTGGGGGCACATACGGAACTGTTTCCCTATTGTAACAGTTCCGTATGTGCCCCTACTTTTTTTAGCAAATTTTTGTGTATGGTTGGGGGGGGGGGGGGGGGCTTGTGATAAAATCGTGTGATGCAAAGAGAACGAAAGAGGAGGTTTTGAGGTTTCCTAAACGCTAATCATGTTCATTTTTAATAGAAAAATGACTGACTGACGAGTTTGAAGGTAGGGGCGATAGGATCCATTTTTCCAATAATACACTCATTGTTAGCATGGGGGCACATACGGAAGTATTTGACTCGGATAATATTATCGTATGTGCCCCCACTTCTTTAAATACCATAATTTCCATGTTCGAGAAATAAGGGCATTAATTGTCACATCATGCGAAAGAGGAGGTTCAGAGGTTTCCAAAACGCTTGTCAAATTCATTTTTTGATGGGATACACGCAGCCAGAGGTGGGGGCACATACGGAACACCCGGGTTACGAACTACAATTCAACATCATTAAAACCGTATAGTCATAACTATACCATGAAACGATATTGGTCCAGTAAACGAAAAATAATGTAACCTATTATGATCTAACATTAAGTACGTTTTTGACCAATTGTGTTCATCCTCGGTTAGAATAGTGTTCTTATTAGCTAAAGTTTATAGAAAAATAGGTGCAATTTGTGGGCGATATGTTAGTTGATTCGGTACGGATCAGATGCCTTGTGATCACATCTGCCTACATGGGACCATAGGAGTTGAAAACAATCAGTACCTACTGCTGAAACGTCTTCTTCTTCTCTTGGCGCTACAGCCTATTGTGGGCCTTAGCCTCCCGAACAGTGGTCCTCCAACGGACTCGGTTCTCAGCAGCTTCCCTCCAGATCGTCACCCTCATCGTCCTTAGGTCATCGGTCACATCGGTCAGCCATATTCTTCTCGGTCTTCCCCTCCTGTTGCCTTCCATCCGATGATCCATGATCTTCCTTGGATTCCTATAGGTGGGCATTCTTTGTCTCTGGGCCTTGATGAACCGGAGGATGCTTTCCCTTTCAATTAATCTGTCAAGCTCTTCATTATTTCGAATCTTCCACACTGCTGCTACAAATTTTGCACCAAAGGTTCGTCTCAGGATCTTTTGCTCAAAGACAAGCAGAGAATTTTCGTCCTTTGCAGACATTGTCCATGCTTCGTAGCCATAAGTTACAATCGGCCGAATCAGGGTTTTATATAATTTTAGTTTTGTTGTCCTGGACAATAACCTAGACCTGAAAGTCTTTATTGCAGCGTAGTAGCAACTATACGCTTTTGTATTTCGTCACTAACGTTGTTCTCTTTGTTGAAGAGAGTGCCCAGGTATTTGAATTCAGTGACGCACTCAAAAGTTCGTGCTGTTCCGGATCACGCTGATCGCGAGCAGACAGTTCATATAGTCTTGGAGGTACCTCCAACCCAAGCTCATTCGAGTCCACCTCCGACTGAGCAAATAGCTCCTCCAAGGCATTCAGACTCCGTGACAGGATAGCTATGTCATCCACATATCCACACAGCTGGGTGGATCGATAAAATATTGTGCTGCCTGTATCCACATTAATTATTGCACTGTGTAGGGCAAGATTAAAAAGGACGGCTGAAAGTCCATCACCCTGTCTCACACCGCATTTCACGCTGAACGGCTGGCTGACTCTGCTACCGACCAAAACCTTTGCCTTCGACTCCTTCAATGTCATGCTCACCAGGCTTATTAGCTTTCGGGGGAACCCCAGCCTTGATAAAGCTTGAATGAGTCCTGTGCTGGAAAGCCGGTCGAAAGCCTGGACGTAGTCAATGAATAGCATGTGGAAATCAATACCGTATTCATCGAACTTCTCGAGGATTTGGCGAACTGTAAATATCTGGACTATTGTACTTCTGTTGGAGCGAAAACCAGCTTGATACTCAT
This sequence comes from Leptopterna dolabrata, assembly GCA_954871275.1. Lineage (NCBI taxonomy): Eukaryota > Metazoa > Arthropoda > Insecta > Hemiptera > Miridae > Leptopterna > Leptopterna dolabrata. The sequence goes on along the minus strand of OX940975.1, from coordinate 86,197,986 downwards.
CCAGCAGTTCTTCTGAGGACACACTAAGGCTCCTCAGTACAATCCCGAGAGTAACTTGTATGCAACGTTCTAGAGTGTAATGCCTCGATAATTGCTACATTGCAACTTATCCCCTTTCCTGAAGATGGGTACTATTAGACCCGACTTCCACTCTTCCGGCATCTTCTCTGCTCTCCAAATCAGGCATACCAACTCGTGAAGCCTTTTCTCCAGTGCTGGGCCACCGTGTTTCAGTAACTCTGCAGTTATTAAATCCTCTCCAGGAGCTTTGTTGTTTTTCATGGCTTTGAGAATCCCCTTAACTTCTTCCACCGTAGGTTACTCTAACAAAGGGGTCACGGTATTCAGATTGGGGGTCTCCACGCTTTCTGAAATGATCAGCCCATCTTTCAAGCACTTTAGTTTCATCCTCGATCAGCTGTCTATTTCGATCTTTACAAGCAGTTTAATTGGGCTGGTGCCAAAATGTCTGATCAATCTTATTATCACTCTTTATTAAACTGAGGTTACTAATTAATTATAAATGATAATAGTTACCATGATCCCTGCCTTTACACAGAATCTTGGTTACCTACATATATCTACCTGCATAAATAATACTCTTCACGTACCTAACACAACACATTCCACCTCCACAGCAGAGATCAACAAAATTACTCGTAGGATCTGCAAGTCGATAAAAAACATCGAACATCCGAACTACCAATGCCTGATGTCGCTACACACCCTGGAGTGGGATTCCTTGTTTTGGCGGAATGGATAAACTAAAAAGAAGTTTGAAAGGCCTCAGTACCAGCTTCGCATCGGTTATGGGGGCGAAAACAGTGCCACCTCGACCTGCCATGTTGGTATGGTACCTACTACCAATTTGTGTGTTTCTCCTTCGGGATTCGGATCATTCGCTATCTTGTTCGCTAACGTTTCATGACGGTGTTCATATGATAAGCTTGAATCTAGCGAGGGAGATGGCGAGGAGGTTTGAGTGACCTAAATCACGTGCAACAGTTGTGACAACCATGTGTGATACCTGCCTTCATCTGTGGCGGTCGGATTCTAACTCAAGATTGCCTATAACTGACTAAAATATTTTTAACCAGAGACAGTTCGCGAGCCTCACCAGCAAAATGTGAAGAGCTGGCGACGCTTGTTAGCATGGATGTCTCTTCCACCTAGGTATCACGCGAGAAGACAACTAAAAGTCAGAAAACATCGAAACAGTAGGTTCCTTCGTAGTGACCATCTGACGGTTATCTGACCGTCAGAAAGCCGTTGACCGTTTGCACTGATTCTCGGATTGAATAGTATCCATGACCAGCTGTACACAGTTTTGTCCTGACCACCCAACACCAGTTTTCTTCGTCATCGTTAGAAACTGGCCATAAGCCTTCTCGATTCCCAACCATTGTCAAACTCAAACCCTTCTCAAACGCTTTCAAGACGGTATTGGATCATGGATGGCTTTTTTCGGTTTTCTAGGAGTCAGTAAACCCCAGAAAAAACGCTGCAAATTATTACATAGCGGTTTATTAGTTACTTGTATAGATGCCCCTTCTGCGTAGGTCACTGTTTTCTGTGGTCACTACCTACCCTCGTGCTCCCCCGGGGAAAGCCCTAAATCGACTACAGGAGCATGCCCAGGAATTACAGTTTCATGAAAAACAGTATGTAAAATGGCAAAATTCAGATTTACTTCTGAAAGTAAATTGTTGATGTGGAGTGAAAAATATTTTTTGGTCCCGCATGGGATTCCTACTCATAGCCCACTGAGCTACAGGGTCACAGAGGTATGAGGCAAGTGGTATGCGCTCTCAATCCAGGTTGATGCCTGATACACGCTGCTCCAACATCCTAGAATGCTCTGGATGGTCTCAAAAATTCAGAAAAAATTGAACTATTTAAAAGTGCGAGAAAACCCAATCTTCAAAATACAATATCCTGAGATAGGGATTCTCTGGATATTTCAACCCCTATTTTTCAGTCCTTAGAGTTGAGTGACAATAACGCCGAGCTTCGAGGACCAACTAGAGCCCAATCGGGACCCACATACCAAATTTCATGAATTTTGGTTCATGAGAACTAAGGAAAAAGCCGCAAACGGGGTGCGGCGGACGGAAGGAATTTTTTTCATTCGATATTCGTATTCTACGTCCCTTGAAACGTAAACCATGAAATTTTGAGGAAGGGTTGGATTTTTTTTTTTTTTTTTTCATGGTCGATTTCAAAGGTTTAGGAATTTTTTTTCATGGTCGATTCCAAAGGTTCATTATTGAAAATAATAAACCAAAAACCTGTGCGAACAAACTTAGTATAATATAAACTTGGATTATAATATCGTGAAGTGGAATATTTCGTAATATCCTCCGTACTTGGCATCAGCGGGACAAACTAAGTATACATTGCTTGATTGAATCTTAATTTCTTATTTCTCATGTTCTAAGGACATTATGTATATAGTTAGTGTGATGAATTTAAAATTGGTTCATCACGGTGGCGTGAGGAAGTGCGCAGGCGGTTATGAGCGGATCACCACCGACATCTACGATCTTTTGGGAGAGTGGAAATACGGAGGTGAGTGATAGAGTTTGCCTAGGCGGTTATGAGCGGATCACCACCGACATCTAGGATCTTTTTGGGAGAGATGAGAGGTGAGTGGTAGAGTTTGCCTAGGCGGTTATGAGCGAATCACCACCGACATCTAGGATCTTTTGGAGGAGAGGTGTCCAGGCGGTTATGAGCGAATCACCACCGACATCTGGAATCTTTTGGAAGAGGAGGTTTTGCCTAGGCGGTTATGGGCTGACCACCACCGACATCTAGGATCTTTTAAGAGAGGAGGAGAGAGAGCAAGGTAGAGGAGAGAAGAGAGAGCTGGTTAGAGGAAGTGTCGAATGAAGCTAAAGCTGCAGGATCCAGGGTTTTATAGAGAAGTGAGGCCTCTCCCTCCAACCCCCTGTTAGGGGTTGGTGGTGGGGCCCCAGGCTGTGTACCCTGGGTTCTGTGGCTTGTCTCCCCACTCGTTTCGTTTATTGACGGAACTAAGTTTTGCGTTAGAATATTGGTGAAGACTTAAGTTTACTAGAGGAGTGTTCCCGGGAGGGACTCACGACAGTTAGGTACCTACGTATTCATCTATCAAGATGAGTTCTAAACGTGCTAGTGTCAAGCTCTTCGTCACTCGTTTGGTTTGTTTGCAGTGGCCATATGACGGTAATCAGACAGAAAGGCGTTGAGCCGTTCGCAGTGATTCTCGGGCTCTTTCCTGACTGTATGCACTGTTTTCCTGACTAGCGAAAGCCAGTTTTGTGGTCGTCATTTTAGTCCACAGAAAATCCTTTTGACAAGAACAGGCCATGCACTGCTTTCTCGATTCCCAGTCATTTTATCAAACCCTTCTCAAACGCTTATATCAAGATGGCATTGGATCGTGGATGGTTTCTTGAGACTTTCTAGGAGTCACCTTCAGCTAACCATAAGAAAAGCCAGTGCGAAGGCACCTAATGATGCTGTCATAAGAAATAATTGTCCAACTATATAAATTTATACCTACTGCATTAATAAAATTTGGGCTAATTTACTTAATTTCGGATTCAGGTTTTAATTTTGTCATGAGCAGTTGATACAATTGGTAGTACCTGATGTTATTCTTAAATGTACTAAAAATCCCAGCTCGGTTCTGGGCCTAAGGCCGTCTCCTCCAGAACTCGCAGGTTCATTTTTAATTACGTTATTATGCTCATTATTACGAAGCACAGTTATCCTACTTGCAATAAAAATTAATACAGTTATTACTGTCTAAAACATAAAGAGCGTCTTATTTCTAAAGTTCAGAGCTTAAAATTCGCCCTAACATGACCGTGTTTGCCGGATTCATCAAGTATTAGTAGATTTCTTTTGAATAGAGAATTTTTTTTTTGACAGGCAAGAGGAGACTGTCGATGAGTTGGGTCGCTAGTCATGGTAACTGCCTGCTATAGAAGTCTGTACGAAGGTAGATTGCTGGCACACTGTCTGCCGCTAGTGAACCTTAACTGATTTCCTGAATGAATCCCAATATCTGTGTTACATTTAATTGCTGTACGATAAATATAAGTTATTCTAGGAATGAGGACGTTAAAAACAGTGTAGTAGAAGATGACTCACAATCTGTTCTAGGGAGGAGAGCCGTAGTCAAGTCGGGCATTTCTCAAATTTTGTTATTTTCTGCAAGTTTTGGAAAGCGTTGTTGAGATCTCAAAAGTTCCCGAAACACCTCTCTTAGTCCCCGTACACCCTTGGTTAGTTAGGCAGCATTATTTGGTAGTAGTTAGGAAGCATGTATAGAGATGAGTTAAGTTTGACTGTTCTCTGATGGTACGATGGATTTCGTCTGGAAACATTGCTTATTTAACTAGGTATCCTGCATTAGGAATATAATATTCTGTTGATAAACATTGATAACTCGTGAAATTTGGTGGATAACAAACGTAGAGACCTGGCCTTCCAGAATCAAACCAAACCATCGACCATCCACCAACCTCCAAAAACCACCAAAACCACCGAACACCAAAAAACCCACCGACCTCCAAACATCTAAAAATTCAGGCTTATAGTGATTAAAATTCCCGAATTCTGTTCATTGGCGGAAATTAACACTTACTGACCGCATAATGAGGTTTTTATGTCCGGAAATCTAGGCGGAACATGAGTGTGAAATTAGAGCTAGAAATGACGTAGCAAATCGCCTAGTTCAACTCATATCCCACTTAGAGCGCTAGTGTATCACTTTAAACGATGTACGGAACCACAATGAATGGATAGATGGAACCCGAAATGTATAAACAAATTTAAAAGTCATGAAAATCAAACCGAGAGAAGGTTCATAGAAGGTCCCAGCAAAGGTTCTTGAAGGTTGCCAGGAAGTTTTGCTATTTCTAATGTTGGGTTGTTGGCAGCATTGAGAACCTTCACCTCTGAAGCTTTGCTCCGCCTCCTTGGGCCAAACAGCCAATCAGATGTCAATAGACCTGATAGGTACGTTAAAAACTATCACATATTAGGTTTGTTCCATCCGCGTCAGTGCGAGTTCATCAGTGCGACACCCGCCAGTACGGAACCGAATGGGGTGGGGGTAGGTGCAGATACGAGTGCGAGTGAGTGCGAGTGAGTGCGAGTTCGAAAATATGACGGTAGGAACGCAAATTTGGTTCTCAGTCTTCTTTGGCTCTCAGAATTGAATTGGAGCACAAGTCACGGTAACGGCGGTCACGACACGGCACCAACAGAACAAAAGAATTTTGGGGAGGTTACAGACTGTTACCTCTTGGGTTCACTTCAAATAACTCGATCGCCGTGAGTGCGGAAAAGTGTCGCACTCGGTACGGGACTGTTCTGCACTTGACGCGGAAGGAACACGGTTCGGTACAGTCGATGTAGAAAGTAGAAGTTCGGGTTCATGGAACCGACACGGTAGGGACACAGTTTTATGCGCGGATCGATCTGCGCATAATACGTTCTACTGAACTCGCTCGGATGGAACAAACCTATTTTTGTAAACTTCAAACTACCATTTTTCAAAGAGTTCTGAATATATATATTTTTTAACAAAAAAATTTGTCAAAAATTCCCCATTATACTGATGTGTATCTCATAATCAGAGTACCTGACTCCACTCATCAGTCAGTTTTTCTTGCTGAAACAATTTTCTCTTTCCTCAGTAAATTTGAAACATAAAATCTCCAGTGATCATGAACGTTCCGAACCGTTCATTTGTATTTTGGCTAGACTGAAAATTGACATCAGCTAAGTATATACCTATAATGTAGGTAGGTACTCATAGTTTGTGCCTATTGATTCTTCCTGTTGTTGTATGGCATTCTGCCAATGGGGCAGTGTCAACCTCTTGCTGTTTCTTGTCAAGTTAAACCTGAATTTCACAAGGTAATTCCCATGTGCATTTCCTGGGTTTTAGGAAAGACCAACCGTCTCTGCCCTGAGTGCTCCAGAGAGGAAAAAACTCCGCTCTCTCCCGAGCCGCGAAGATCAACTCAAGTCCCTCAAAAATGAATCATTCGACATTCTCATCATCGGCGGAGGTGCTACCGGCGTGGGATGCGCTCTCGACGCTCAAACCAGGGGTATGTACCTACCAACAAACAAACAAACCGTGTACATGTAAGGTAGCTGCCTAGACAATATGCTGTTTTTTCCCCCACTGCACATGAATAGAAAGAGAATCGATCCGTTGTACCTAGTTATCAACTTCTTGTGTTCATCAGTCCCGTTGTAGTTATCAGCTTCTTGTGTTCATCATACTTCATTCTTTGCGGTAATCATTAATGATTTGACCCCTTCGAGAGAAGAAAATTTTACCTGCACACTCCCAACCGGTTTACGCATTGGCGTGGTGGTATTGGCGATACATAATAAAAATTCTCGTTGAATTGGAAATATTCTTGCGTTCGATTTCTGACCTTTTTTGTGCTTCACCTCGTTAGTATTACGCAGCCAGATGCTGCGATGCTCTACTGATAAATTTACTGTGGCAAAAATAATGTGGTTGGATTTTCGTTAAATTTCTCGGGGTGCAAGAGTCAAGAACGGTGGGAATAAAATGAATCATGTGTCCATTTCATGATAGTACCTATATAATATTCTGTGTCCACGTGAGTAGGCGGGCTGCCTCCAGCGGTTTGGTATCAGGTTGAAAGGAAGGAAATACGAGTATCTGAGTCGCCCCTTGATGCCTTTCCAGTCCGCAGTTGTGATCTTTTGGGAAAGACCCTGGTGTTGTTGGCAGCGCCGGATTTAGGTTTGTTGGGGCCCTGGGCCTATATCTGTAAGCGTATAATTGGGTATAATAAATTCAATTATTTTATATTCTTATTAGTTTATTTCATAATAAATAATCATTAATATTCTTGAATTTTACAAATTAGCTTTTCTTGATTTCTGAGACAAAAATTCTACAATTAATTCATCAAAATCTAACGATTTAAAAAGCTCCGTTGGCTACAAAACTAGCTAAGCTGGATAGCCTTGAATCTGAGCAAGTATTTCCCAAGTAATTGAGTCCATATATGACCATATTTCTTTCGTTCAAAACCCTATATGTCAAAATAACATGTACTAGCCGTTGTATACATGTATGCGTTTCGTAAGCCAGATTTTTTATTGATATCCTTAATTTAAAAAATCAAAAAAAACCTCAGTCTTGCGGCCCCCTGGGCCGCGGCCCAGTGGTAAATCCGCCGCTGGTTGTTGGAAAGAGTTGAACGTTCTATCTTCCGTTTCTTCTATTCTAATCTGTACTGTTGTATAAAAGTGATTCTGTCGTTCGTTTCACCTGCCTGTCCGTTGAAGCTCAGTCACGGCCAAACGCCTGAACCGATTGATTCGTTCGACTCTTTTTGCCTTTCACCAACCATTTTGATACCTATTTGAAATTGCCACGAAATGTCTGGTACCAGCGATGCAACCTTCTCGTGAACACTTACGTAGAGTGGCGAACATGGAAGAAGGCTCTCCCTTCCCCCTTGGTGGAGAAGAGGAAGCTTTTGATGGACGATGAGCTGTTGTCAAAGTTCTTCACCGTCTGAGGGTGACGGGCATGACATCCACGTTCACCTGAGAAACCACTTACGACCTTGACGGCCGAGAATTTTCCATGGAAATGAATCCTTTTACTCACATGGAAAGTAGTATATTCATGAACGTTTTTGGAATATTTTAAATAATTGCCGCTCCTGGAATGGAAAGGGAAAACAGCTGCCCCGTCCAATGGGTTAGCCCCTAATGTACAACCACCAGTTGTAACCACTTGCATTTAGTGAGACTACAAACCCGTGAGACTGCAGGTCAGGTGATCCAAACCACTTGGAGGCGCAATGCAAACCTGCGAGACTACAAGTCAAATGATTTTTCTTAATTACTTGGATGAGAAAGCCCAGTGATCAATACGCTCACCTGGATGAGCGAGCGAAGCGAGCAGACACAGCTATGTGTTTTTTAAGTAAACATTTTCTACAAATCCACGAGACTACAAGGCCGGTGATCTATACACCCACTTGAATGAGCGAGTTTGGTGGTCTATATATCCACTTGGACGAGCGAGCGAAGCGAATGGACTTATTTATATTTTATTCACACACAAAATAAGTTTTGTACATACATTTCTAAGCAGTTTACAAATAGTGCTTACGTCTAGATTCCCAGTTATTTACGATTTGGCCAGTTATTTGCAGACATGTAGGCCAAATCGTAAATAACTGGAGGTCTGTATTGGGTACTTTGTATGTAAAAAATTACAAATAATAAATACTTGAAAATCAAATTTATTTGGAGGTTCTTCATAGCAGGTTTTCTAAATGCCCTCCATTTTTTCCAAGCAAAAACGGCTCCTGCGTCGAATCCCATCAACCACTCGCTCCTCCACATATGCATTCTGTCGGATTGGGTCGGTACGGGGGTGGATTCTCTCATCTAGATACGAAGTACCTAATACAGTTTTATTTCATTGAAACGTCTGTTTCCCCAAATCACCATTGCTTTTCCATTTTAGAAGTCCCCTCTTCAACCAGGTAACAACCGATTTCTTGATAAGCCTACCGCGGTTTATCCAGATTTAATACGACAGCTGCTAAATCGAATTTTACGCCTATAATATGCCTAATGGATGAATAAAATAGGTTTTTACCTTGTTGTGGAGTCTCGGGAGTGACCATTCGACTCAGCGAAAAAAAGTACAAAAATATTGCTGCCTAACTAATTTTATGATAAAAATATCGATTTTCGCGAAAAACATCGATTTCTATTGAATAATCCAAAGTTTTTGGCTCGGAATCGAGGATGTTACCTCACGTGTCCACTGTAAAAACAATATTTTGATCATACCGTTGGAAAGCTGAGCTTCTGGTTCAACTTTTAGGGTTACATTGAGGAAAAAAGAGGTAGAATCACTAAGACCCACAAACCTTTGAAAAAACTGGAAATTTCCAAAATTTTACAAACTTTGATTTCAGGTTTATTTTTCACCCATTGTTCTCTTTAAAAAAATTGATTTGGCGTCAGGGAGATAGGAAATTTAACGCTCTTTCCGACGGTATAATCACATTTTGTTCAAGTCCTTAAATTAAGCGGGTTATGGCCATTTCAGTGACGAAAACATGAAAACAATTTAAAAATGAAAGACTCGGATTTTAAGCGGTAAAAAAAGTGTAGGACACTTTATATCAGAAATTAGTTGTCGAATCGACCCCTGGCCGGTGGTACCACCTTAACCCTGATATCCTGTTTACGTCAACAATAATTTTTCTACGAGTTTCATCACTGTAATAAACCTGATGTATTTCTGCTAGGTACATTGATAACAGTTCTTCTGCTTGTAACTGATAAGTTTTTTGTTTTATATATTGGTAATTAATGTTTTTCAATTATAAAAGGTCAAAGAGCTGGGGGGGGGGGGGGGGGTTAAGGTTAGTGGGGTGGTAAAGGGGGCAGTCAAATTTGGTTGATGGAGCAGGCTCGTTTCGGAGAGCTGCCCGTGATCTCGGCATGTCTCATGATGAAGGTAAGCAATCACAACACGTATTTGCTAATAAATTTATATTTATTAATCAATTTAGGTCTGAAGACTGCACTAGTCGAGCTGGACGACTTTGCGTCTGCCACCAGCAGTAGGAGTACGAAACTGATCCACGGCGGCGTCCGATACCTCCAGAAGGCCATCCTGAACTTGGACTCCGAGCAGTATCACATGGTCAAAGAGGCGCTTCAAGAGAGAGCTAATATGCTTAGGCTGGCACCTCATCTCACACACGCCATCCCCATCATGCTTCCAGTATACAAGTAAGTAGGTACCTACCTGTTCTACGTAAGGTGATGAGAAGATGTGGCGATAGTTACCGCAACCTGCCGTAGCGTAAACTTGAATGAATAATAATTGATGTTGGGGTATAGTTCCTAGATAGCCCCATGTGAATTTAAACGCGAATGGATCATTAGTACGGCCACTACGCTTGCGCAAACGCGAATTCGGCACTCAGTTTTGCTCAAGGTCGATGGTTGTTGGGGTGTAACTCCTAGATAATCCCCTATGAATTTCAACACAATCGGGTCATTATCATGGCCACTGCGCTTGCGCAAACGCGAATCCGAGGTACCCAATTTCTTGCGCATCAAAGCGTCCAATTTTGCTTAAATTTTCCGGGATTATGCGGGTTTGGCCCGATTTTGCTCAGATTTTGTGGATATTTGGGGTGCCGCCCCTTGGTGGTCCCCTGTGAATTTCAGCGCGATCAGATCATTGATGCGGCCCCACCCCTTGCGCAAACGCGAAATCTGAACTACCTACCTACTCAATTTCTTACGAATTGTAGTCCAATTTTGTTGAGATTTTTAGGAACATTTAATCAAACTGCTAGAGAAATTTTCATTCGACTTTTTTCATACTACAGCAATAGATCAAATTTATAGGTAGAATTCTTGAATCCACCTTAATGTGTACCGAATCGATTATTCATCACACCTTTATGATCCGTGCGATCATTTTATCGAGATGAGAAAGCTATATACCATTAGGCTTTTTTATTTTATTTTATTTTATTAGGTATTTATTTTATTACATACCTATGTATTTTATTTATTTATTAAAATTATTGTTATTCTTTCTTTTCACCCAACACCCGATCTTGACGATTCATTCGTCTTGGTAGAATTTTTCTACATATTCGTGAAACCTGTATAACACCGAGTCGACCTCCGTGGGCGGACGGAGGCACGTGAGCAGCGGGTGAACTGACCTAAACCAGACAGCGCCTGCCGTCTGCACTTGACCCCGTCGACGGCTCACGCTGGTAATCCCTTTGATCCGTTGCGTGGCAATGATAACAGAATTATGGGCCTTTCTTCTGCCACCAACGAACCAGCGTGATGATGTAGTACGTGTACAACTGGTACCTACCTGTTGGCTTGCTCTAGAGTCACAGTATACGTAAACGTGTTATGTGTTTGCTTCTTTATGGAATATAAAACTAACTGATGACCAGAGCCCTTCACAATATGGCACTTATTTTTGTGAAATAGGGCTCTAAAAAATATGGCAATGTGGCACTTTTTTTGGCCCAAATATGGCACTTATTTTTCAACCTCCTACCACCCCAGCTATTCTGAGACGATAATATCACAAGATACAAGTTATTTATGCTAAATAATTTATTTGATTTACAAAGCTTTATACTAATAATTAATTATTATTATTATTAAATAACAACATCAGGTGTGCTGCAACGCTTTCCATTGAAAATCCCAGCCGTCGATCACTCAGAAGGTATTTCATTTTTGAGAAAGTCCTCTCCACATCAGCTGATGTTACCGGAGTGTATTTCGTAGAGAGGACATCAGCAGGTTCCCAGCCTTCCTTCAGAGTGGCTTCCTCACCAGACAGAGTGGCGACCCGTGGAAGCACCCCATTCCAAAAGGGTTAGAGGCTTTAGTAATCCCTCTACACTAATGGCCTCAGGGTTCGAGAAACCTCATGTCATTCAGAAATTTTCACTTCAAATTTTTTTTTTAAATTTTTTCTAAGGAGTTTGGTGAAAAAAAGGCAAAACATGGCACAAACATGGCATTTTCCCAAAAATCGGCCGAATATGGCATTTTACAAAAAATCGGCAGAATATGGCATTTTTGTATAGCGCCATGGCAATATGGCATTTGAAGGGCTCTGCTGATGACAGTACGTATAGCGTACTTTATATTCACTTACTGACTAGGGACAGTCAGTTGGTATCGTATGGTTCTTAATTTATTTATACGTTTGTGTTTGGTATTTTTCCTCTTTTGTATCATTCTCTCCTCTACTACCGTATACCTATAATATGGGTTGGTTTAGATTATGATTATAAAGATCGTCCTTAGATTTCTTAGGTATTTATTCTATTAGAGTATCGCCCTTCACGAGTGTGTTGCGCACTCTATCTCAAATGGACAAACCGTGTTTAGCGTTATCTCTAGCAGGAGAGTCTGGAGCATTTAGGCGGCGATGTCGCTTTTTAGGGAGTGGGCGTGCGCCAGGACTTCGACGATATTCCTCTCCACTTCTGGTTAGCTTAATCATAGATCAGCTTCCTTGAGTATCTTTCAAACCGTGGCGTGGAATCAGCGCTTTCTGCCGATACTGATCACTTCTTAGAAATATTCTAACATTTGAAGGGGGGAAAAACACAAATTAAAATAAAACAAACCATTCGCTGATTAAGGTTAATACTCCGCTTCACTAATTCTCTGGCTTGTCAGCGTTAGTGTCCTGCCCTGTGGGATAGGAGGAAGTAGGTTGGTGATAAAGACACCTTCTTTCCTCCCTTGACGTGAGGACGTCATTTATTGTCATTTATTCGTAGAATGCCGGTTTCCTTGTTGAAATCCACGCCATCATCAGTTCCTTGTCTTCTACTCTATCGATTGAAGAAGAATAGAACTAATGATGTTGTGGATTTCAACAAGGAAACCGGTAGTCTACTAATGGATGACAAGCCCTCATGAGGGAAAAAAGAAGGTGCCTTTATTACCTACATTGTTGGTAGGATTCTTGAGGGTTGGTCACTTAATCAGATATCCACTATGCCGACGTTTCGATTTATTCATAAATCCTCTTCAGGGCTTAGTTGATATGTCTTGGCAGTAGCACGAACACACAGTCAGAAAAGGTGTTTATATTGCTATACTTGAAATTTTTTATCAAGGAGAAATGTTTATCAGATGTTTTGATAAAGTCATGGGCACGCGGATTATTGTTGATCTTTTGACAAAACTTCTGATAAACATTTCTCCTTGATGAAACTTTTCAACTATAGCAATATAAACACCTTTTCTGACTGTGTGTTCCTGCTACTATATCAACTAAGCCCTGAAGAGGATTTATAAATAAATCGAAACGTCGGCATAAGTGACCAACCCTCAAGAATCCTACAAACAATATTAATACTGAGTGGTGAAGAACGTTAATCATATATTATACTAGCCTGACCGCTCGCTTCGCTCGCTATCCGAGATTCGCTGTACGCAGTATCGTGGAACCAACAAACGACGGAAAAATCCCATAGCCTACTGGGTATTTGTGCCCAATTTTATCAAAATCCGTCAAGCCATTCAGGAGTTGACCATGGTCGACCATATTTCCGCTATGGTCAGGGAATTAAAAATGCGCCTACGTTCAACTTCGGAGGCTACCGGATATTGGTGCCAAATTTGGTCGATATCCGTTGAGCAATTCGGGATTCGACCATGGAGGGGCCTATGGATGCGCTATGGTCGACCGCGGGGGTAGTCCGAAGGGTCGATCGTAGATAGAATTTCACGTAGATTACGAATACGCGATAAAAAATAGGGGTTACCATTTCAATTAACGAAGTTGACCATGGTCGACCATAGTTCCGCTATGGTGAGGGAATTAAAAATGCGACGTTGCACAACTTGGGAGCCTACTGGATATTCGTGCCAAATTTGGTCGATATCCGTCAAGCCATTCAGGAGTTGACCATGGTCGACCATAGTTCCGCTATGGTCAGGGAATTAAAAATGCGACGTTGCACAACTTGGGAGCCTACTGGATATTCGTGCCAAATTTGGTCGATATCCGTCAAGCCATTCAGGAGTTGACCATGGTCGACCATAGTTCCGCTATGGTCAGGGAATTAAAAATGCGACGTTGCACAACTTGGGAGCCTACTGGATATTCGTGCCAAATTTGGTCGATATCCGTCAAGCCATTCAGGAGTTGACCATGGTCGACCATAGTTCCGCTATGGTCAGGGAATTAAAAATGCGACGTTGCACAACTTGGGAGCCTACTGGATATTCGTGCCAAATTTGGTCGATATCCGTTGAGCAATTCGGGATTCGACCATGGAGGGGCCCATGGATGCGCTATGGTCGACCACGGGGGTAGTCCGAAGGGTCGATCGTAGATAGAATTTCACGTAGATTACGAATACGCGATAAAAAATAGGGGTTACCATTTCAATTAACGAAGTTGACCATGGTCGACCATAGTTCCGCTATGGTCAGGGAATTAAAAATGCGACGTTGCACAACTTGGGAGCCTACTGGATATTCGTGCCAAATTTGGTCGATATCCGTTGAGCAATTCGGGATTCGACCATGGAGGGGCCCATGGATGCGCTATGGTCGACCGCGGGGGTAGTCCGAAGGGTCGATCGTAGATAGAATTTCACGTAGATTACGAATACGCGATAAAAAATAGGGGTTACCATTTCAATTAACGAAGTTGACCATGGTCGACCATAGTTCCGCTATGGTCAGGGAATTAAAAATGCGACGTTGCACAACTTGGGAGCCTACTGGATATTCGTGCCAAATTTGGTCGATATCCGTTGAGCAATTCGGGATTCGACCATGGAGGGGCCCATGGATGCGCTATGGTCGACCACGGGGGTAGTCCGAAGGGTCGATCGTAGATAGAATTTCACGTAGATTACGAATACGCGATAAAAAATAGGGGTTACCATTTCAATTAACGAAGTTGACCATGGTCGACCATAGTTCCGCTATGGTCAGGGAATTAAAAATGCGACGTTGCACAACTTGAGAGCCTACTGGATATTCGTGCCAAATTTGGTCGATATCCGTTGAGCAATTCGGGATTCGACCATGGAGGGGCCCATGGATGCGCTATGGTCGACCGCGGGGGTAGTCCGAAGGGTCGATCGTAGATAGAATTTCACGTAGATTACGAATACGCGATAAAAAATAGGGGTTACCATTTCAATTAACGAAGTTGACCATGGTCGACCATAGTTCCGCTATGGTCAGGGAATTAAAAATGCGACGTTGCACAACTTGGGAGCCTACTGGATATTCGTGCCAAATTTGGTCGATATCCGTCGAGCCGTTAGGCCGTGGGAAGACGGACAGACAGACAGACTCACTCACTCACTCACTCACAGAGATTCGTTTTTATAATATAATAGAGATTACCTACTTCATATCCCGCAGCGCAGAGTCATAAAACGCTGGATTGACAGTGATCAGGAGAATGGAGTGGTTAGGCGGTGATGCCGCTTCATAACGAGTGCGCATGAGCCTGGACTTCCTCCTGTCCGACAGCGAGCCAACTGACCGAGGACGATTTTCCTCTCCACTTCTGATTAGCTTCTAATAATACTACCTGTTGATCAACAATAATCCGCGTGCCAATGATGCGGGTGCTTATCATGATCAACAAGATAAATCTAGTCAAATTATTGAGTGCAAAGGCAAACAAAAAAGTACAAAATGAAAAAGCACGAATATACCTAGCTTACAATCTCTACAAGACAGGGATGTCAGACATAAGTGTTTGTAGTTATGGTAGAAGGTTATGGTAGTTATGGTGTTTGTACGGATGGTCGTTGCAATGAAGAATACTTAAAAATTGTTTTTACATCATGGATATATATTAAGAATTGTGTTTAATTATATTTATCAAATTCATCTGAAGTTTGTAGTTTGAGAAAAGAAGTTCGTAGGTTCGTAGGCAGAACTGAACTTCGTGGTTGGCAGCGCTGGGGAGATAGAATGGTAATGAATTCTCTGGCTTGTCAGCGTTAGCATCCTGGGCTGCGGGATATGAAGTAGGTAATAAAGGCACCTTCTTTTCTCCCTCCTGAGGACTTCGAGGCGGTCCCACTTCTGAAGGACAGTTGGGTACAGAGTCACAGGTAATACCTATACTAAAATTTGGCCTGTACGCCAGACTTGGCACTTCCCTTAGTTACTGTGATGATCCAGCGGGTGCTAAAAGTAGAAATAAATACACGAGACTACTTGAGTCAGTTTGTGTGGTCAAATGACAATTTATTGGCAGTTCACAGCTTCTTTTATACCCCTTGATACATCCCCAGAGAGGGGTAGGGGAACCCCGCTCTGGGAAGCCGTTAGACGCGGCTTATAATGCAAGCGACGCTATTTACATAGTGTTAGGGAGCAGCCGGTCACCACAGTTACCATGAACCAAAATGAATGAAATTTAATTTGTAGGTCCCATTTTTAGGGTTTAGTTGGTCCTCAAAGCTCGGCGTTACTGCCAGTCGTGTCAGGAGTGATAAATAGAAGTTGAAATCATCAAAAAGTCGTAGCTCAAAAATGTCCGAATATTGGATTTTTTGAGACCACCCGGAGCAATTTACGCCCAGCCGCTCGTTCACAAGGCCCTGAAGTTTGAGCCTAAACGCTTCGTCAACATGAGAGTGAAAGATAATATGGTATAGGTACATTATAACTCCAGCCCAGATATTTATCATTGATAGGGAGTAGGTGATTATAATCATGCGTGGCTTTGTGAAATCGAGTTGGGTCGTTCTGTGATATTATTTCATTTGAAGATGATGATTATTTTGGAGTTTGATACGTAGGTACTTTTTTAGGTGCTTATTGTTCACGGACATACAAATTAGATGGACATTTGGGAATATGCTGAGGGCCCCGATTCAGCGGCCATCATAATTTCTAAAATGACCGTGTGGAGGAAGCACGAAAGTAGGTGTTGACCACAGAAAACAGTGATCTACAGGCAAATAGTAAACCGTTGTGTAATAATGTGCATCATTTTTCGATCATAATTTAAAGTTTTCATTATGGCCAAACGTCAGTGAGGCTCTTTTACTTAGAGTCAACGACATTTGCGGGTGACCATTATTATTAGTATATAGACTTATATACCTATAGCTTATATAGACTATATCATTTTTTTTTTTAGAATTAACCTTGCGTTTATTTACACATATTGCCAGCACCATTGCGTCATTACATAATGTATGAATATATATAATAAAAAGCAGTTATATACAGTGTACGTACATATTTAGTATTTCAATCATAATTTTATGCCAGCATGTTTCATGAAGTTCAAAATGTCTTTAATTGTCCCCGCGATCGCCGTCTTCACCATTGTACACAACTCTTGGCCCTGCAACACTTGACCCCATTCAGCTCGTTCCTCTTCGTAAAATCCGCATTCCACAATCTTGTGGACCATATCCCCATCAGGTGTAGACTTCGGTTTATATTACCATGGTTTGTCCGTAGTCTCACCATTTGTACAATATCGTTTGGGACTGATGCGGGGCTGTATCAGGTAGTGGTGATACCCCCCAGCCCTTGTTTAATGATACTTGGTTGTATGTATTTTGCCACTCTACTAGTGTAGCCCTGTTGGTGGGTCGAAGCGCATCTGGGAGTTTGCAAGGCCATTATAGAAAGCGTCGGCTTCTCTATTTAATGGAGACCTGAAGTTATATACCATTAATGCAGCAACTTTGCAATTACGTTGACACTTGAAGAGGTGCCTCATTTCTATAATATTCTCGAGCCGATATTGCTGACGCAGAATTCCGTTGCATTGGGTGGGACGTCTGTAGATAAAAAGAGGAAGATTGCCACTGAGCCTCATAATTACCTATGACCTTCTGTTCGCCCTACTTCCTGCGGTCGCTCTGCAATGAATCCACGGCCGCTCTGGTGGCCCTCGTATTTTTATACGTCGTCCGTAGTAGGTACCAACCTACCTTAACTATGTTTGTATAGTGGGGCACGTCAACCCGTTTACCTTTGAACAATTCCATCAAGTTTATACTCCGCGTGGCAACAGATTAAGTGGATTTCCTGAAAAAGTTTACCCAGATTCCGAGTCCATTTCCGTTGAGGAATACCGCATTTTGTCGCTAAAAATTTGATGAAATAGCTAAATAGTGAGGTATGTTGGAAAAATTAGGGTAATGTTTCTGAACATTCCACGTCAGTGGAAGCAGATTTTATTGTAAGTTCATTGCACATGACAACCCTAACCACAAGAAATAGGAGAAATTACGTAGTATGGCAAGTTGAGGAATGAATTTGTAGATAGGTACCTACCTACCTCGAAAACATAGTGATACACAATGTGGAATAAACAAAAAATAAACCTTTAGCTTACCACCAAGGTTATCTGTGTTTATGTGAGTACCTACCTGATGATGCTCAGAATTTGAGCGAAAAACTTTGTTTTAAATAAATTGGTGGTAAGCTAAAGGTTTATTTGTTGTTTATTCCACATTTCAAGATGGCTTACCACAAAAGGTGTGAGATTAAATTCGATGAATAGATAATGACACACACATAGACTGACAGAACACACTGACAGATTATCGGTGACGATAATCACCAAATATGGTTTTTGGCCAAAAAATATGGTTTTGGTTTGGCCAAATATGGTTTATGGCCAAAAATTGGTTTTTAAGAATTTTTGCGTCGCTAGGATATTCCACTTTTCTGGGCTACTGGGGCTGTAATCTTAATTAAACTCACTTGGTACCCTCCGTTGGCTAACCCAGTAGTCTATGAAATTTGAATCAAAAGACTGTAGCAAAGGCAGATTGGTAGACTGAAGAAACAAATTTTTATTGGTTTTTTCCGGAAGAATTTATAGTTTGATAAAAGTCGTGGTGGTGTGCAATCAGCAACTAGTAATCGTCGATGCTAATATGTGTAGCTTTTCCAGATTGAATTCAACATTTTCCAAATTTATTAATTCAGCATTTCAATATTCCAATGGGAGAACATTATTTTTACGGACTGTGTTTGATAATCTCTTCTGAATGGTTGTTTCCCATCCTCCTACGCGATAATAAGAAATACAATTGTACCTATGTCTTCTCAGTGAACGGGGCAATCTCTTCTAAATATCTTGTATGATTAACACTGTACTGTACTTATGATTAATGGCTGTGTACGTGTAGTGCAGTTTCCTTTGAGCCGTCCTATGATTTATTAGAATAACGTCTGACAGCAATTCTTCCTCCGAAACTTTCCGTGTGGCAGCAAGACGAAGAAGGAGGAACCCGCAAAGGAGGAATGTGTATGAGTCTTGTATAGTGACGTTTCGATACTTCCATTTATCGGGTAAATGGTATCGAAACGATATCGAAAGCTTGGTACTGATAACGATATAATATCGAAAGAAAGTATTCAATACCGAAAGTATCATCCGATACTTCAATAACGAATTAAAAAGTGTTGTTTTCAGTTTTGTTTTGTTCTCCCTCTTTCTGATCCTAATTCAGAATCGTAAATCATCGTCAGTTTGATTGTGAACGCCTCCAGTATATTGGAAGATGATGATAATGACTTGTATTATGCTTTAGAGAGTAGGTGAGTAGGTATCATAATTTATGTAGAGTTTTAATTATTATTGAAGATCTTGTTTACCTTTATCAAATTTCACAACAACAAAAAAACCACAGAAAGGTTGCATAAACATAAGTGTGTACTGTGAGTAGTTTATGCAAGGGTTTGAATGTTTTTAATATTGTAATTTATTCACTGGTATTTTGTAGTATTCACTTTAATTACCTATTTTACATAACAATTTATTAGATTCCATCCTTGCTAGGTAGGCGATTTACTGGTAGGAAGGTGGTAGTTCAGGCCTACCGTCCTTGGTAAGTTTCTATTTTATTAACTTAGGTACATAAATATCGTTTCAATACTGCATTGTATTTATCGATATCAGTATAATATCGATCCAAATTATCGGATTCAAATATCGGAAGTATCGAAAGAAAGTATCGATATCAGTAAATATCGCAAGTATCGAAACGTCACTAGTCTTGTAGCGATTCAGAGGAAAATACTTTGAGGAGGAGCTTGAAAATCGACTATTGTTTTCAGAATTATTACATTTACGACTACCTGTGTGTAAACTTATTGTGAGTAATTTTTTAGAACCTTACGTGATGTTGAATTCAGTTTGGAAAATGTTGTATTCTATTTGGAAAGTGTTGAATTCAATTTGGAAATTGTTGGATTCTATTTTGAAAATGTCAAATTCAATATGGAAAATGTTGAATTCAATTAGGAAAATGTTTAATTCACTTCGGAAAAGCTGTTATAACGTCCCCTTCGTAAGTGCTATTTTTTGTGATTTCGAGTTATGGTCACCGTTGGATTCATCTCGAAAAGGCACATCTATCTACCAACTTGTCGGTTGCGACGTACGTTTGTAAGGCACTCAAAAATAGCCGCAAAATTTTCGAATCGTAACCACCAATTTGGTAAAACATCGTATCCACCATTCATTCAAACGTATGCGCCACAAGTCAAAAGTAAATACCGAGGTATAAAATTTCCATTTTCGTAAGCGCCCCATTCGTACTGTCACTTACGATAAAATGAAGGTGAGTTAATGTACGAGTATGTCATGTATCGTAGGCCCCAGGGAGCAGTTTATCGAATGCACCTTCCGAATTTGAGTTAAGTGTCGTAAACGCCACTTCCCAAGTGTGGATGAGGGCGCTTTACGATACACGTGGTCAAGTTTTCCAAAAATTCCTTTCAAGCAAAACATCAAGAATACTTATTGTGGCGAAATTCGGGTTATAGGTTCCGTTCGGGGTCTAGTTGGTCCTCGAAGCTCGACGTTACTGTCAGTCATCTCTAAGGGGTTCAAAATAGGGGTTGAAATTTTCAGAACGCCGTAGCTCGAAAACTTTTGATAGAAGGGTATGGTTTTTTTTACGTTATTAAATTTGTCTTGAGCTAAACAATTTTTTGAGACCACCCTGAGCATTGTACGTCCAGCCGTTCGCGTGCACCAAACCGTTGTGCAGGTTTGCAGCGTTTTTCATTAAAGTCAGAAAATTGTCCAATTTAGGAGAGTCTGGAGGATTTAGGCAGTGATACCGCTTCCCACCGAGTGCGCATGCACCAGGACAGCTGTTATCGTCTAGGAACAGTGGCAAATTTAATAAATGAAGTGCTGGGAATAAAGGAAGTGGCATTCGATGTGGACCAGTACCAGCTCTTAACTGAGTGGTTGGCCGCGATTTGAAGGTTGTAAGTTCACAAGTAGGTACTTGTAAGTAAAATGGATTTCTAATTTCAGATGGTGGCAAATCCCGTATTATTGGGCCGGCATCAAAGCCTACGACATAGTTGCTGGATCGAAAACCGTCAAGTCCTCGTATTTTCTGAACAAGAGAGCCGCCCTGGAACACTTTCCCATGCTCCGAGGTGACGCTTTGGTCGGTGCTATTGTATACTATGATGGTAGGTGTTATTTTAATAATCATGTACTCTCATTTTAGATGTTCACTTCTCCATCGCACTTAGTCTTTTATTTCGAATCGTCTACTTTTCTTGGTTACAACTCGTATGTTGGCATCTAGGATGGTGCAGTAAGCATATTATTATCATCACCCAAGGTCCTTCGGAGTGTGAGAATTTATTTCCGAGTATATTATATACCGATACCTTAAAACATAAAGGTGCTGTGTCCAAAAACTTAAGTTTTTGAGATGAATGGATCAATGGCTTGGGGTGGGATCAAGTGCCTTTGAAAGCATACTGGCTCCCAGCACTAGGGACCCTGAAAATTGCTGTAAGGAAGGAAAACCTGGGGGCCTATTCACTAAAATAGACAGTGGAAAGAGATTATCTATTTTGAAAATCTCCCGCGAGAGATAGTCTCCCCTGGGAAGACAGTCTCTTCCAATGTCTCCGGGTTCGTCTATTTTACAGAATAGCTCCAGAGACCTTGAGAAAGAGATATGGATCCTAATACACGAAAATGCCATAGTATCCATGAAGTGCGGGATGTTTGTGCCCCCTGGAGTTCAATTCCTTAATAATGAACGCATTTCTTAGTAATACCTATTCAATGGGTAATTGGGTACCTACCTACCTCAATCCATACTTGAACGTTTTTACTCACGAATCGGATAAAAGTTTAAATGAAATTGAAAAAAGTCTCAATTATAAACAGAAAAGTCGAATTAGGGGGCTTTTAATGCTTGTGTTATATCTACACCTAATGAACCTCTTAGGTAGGTAGGTACCTACCTCAACCCGTACTTGGACGTTTTTACTCATGAATCAATGATTATGTATATATTTTTAATTTAAATTGACTTACCTTTATGAAATGAAAGAATACACGATCAAAAGTACCGATGTGGTTGGGGATGAAGGAGGATATTACACGGATGAAGGAGGATATTACACGATCACTGTGAAACAAACGAGAAATAGACTCTCTCTTTCGAGGGAAGACACCTAATTAGGTGTCTCTCTGAAAGAGATCGAGAATGCCAAGATGGCCACCAATTCTCTCTTTTAAAAGTTACTGAATAACCCTGTCATGGATACTATAAAAATCTATTTGGCCCAAAGAGAGAGTCGGACCTGAAAGAGATGTCTCTTTGGCTTAGTGAATAGGCCCCCTGTATGGTTCTTAGCTCACAGCACTAGGAATCCTAAAAATGGCTTTAAGGAAGGAAAACTTGTAGGGTTCTTAGCTCACAGCACTAGGAACCTAAAAATTGCCGTAAGGAAGGAAGATCGATTAATGTTCCATGTCCCCTCTCGAAACGTCGTTAATGGCATTCAGTGCTTTGTCCATGTCTGAACAGATTTGCTAGAAAACCCAACCTTGCTGTGCACACTGGAGTCTGGACGTAGCCCCCTGTGCGCGCCCTATAACCTAGCCATTATTTCAGGAAAATGTACAGTTGAAAACTTCTTTAGGTTTTTTCTCGAATCTCCTTCTTTTGACATTGCACCTATGTGAGCCGGTGCGTGGCTGAGCTAGTAATACTCCAACTGTTGGTGTTCGGGATTGAGGCAGCGACTGCAGTCTGTCGGATCGAATACCAGCGCCTCTCGCCCCGTCCCGTGGCTGTGAAGTAACAGGAGGCCACGAGCGAATTGATCGGATTAAATTCTGATCCTCCTCTGGCTGTTTACTTTACTTTGTCCTTTAAGGTACCTATCGATATGTACCATAGATCGCTGTCTGTGGGTACCCCATACCATCCTTATAATTTAAATGATGATATACAACTAAGTAAAAACAAAATAAAAACCTACAAGTAAGTAAAACTTCTATCCCTCGAAATATGGAGGTATTGTACGTACGTCAACTGCAAAATAATTGAAGACTGCGGCCGAAAAGAGTCTGTTACATTTCTGAAATTTTACAGGAGGGCTAAAAAACGTTTACAAACCCGTATGTTCGGAGAACATTATAGGCTTTGATGTAGCATATACTTTTTTCCGCCATTTAAATTCATAGCAACGCTAAATAATGCCAAATGATGGGCGCGGCACTTGTTATATCCTATAACATAATTATAATTAAATATTATTATACTGTTAGCGAATTTTCGAAGAAAAGGAAGCTATTGTTCTCGGTCCAAAATTTTTTAAACTCGAAATTCCGAAAGATTTTTATACCAAAATCCGTTTCAGAACATCCTGAATTCACTGCCGAAAGACACCAAAAATTATATGTATAATATATTTAAAATATATTTATATATGTATGTGTCATTTTAGACGATAACTCTCGAAAGAATTGAGATAAAAATTTCAAATTTGCACGAAAAATCTGTCTTGGCAATCGACAGGCTAAGTTCGTAGATGGGCAGAATCGGGTCACTCTAAGGGGGAGTTTTAGGGGGGAAAAATTACCCATAAATTCCCAAAATGAAAAAGTCTGACAAGTGACACCTCATTTTAAAGGTTTTTGTACGCTGAACACGATGGTGAAATCAGAATTGCGATATCTCATTCCGTTCTCAAACTGGAGCACTTTGAAGATGAAGGAACGTGGTTATTTCTTGAGATGTTCTTCCTGGTTCGTCTGCTCTAATCTGATAACGGAATGGGATATCGCAATTCTGACTTCACCATCGTGTTCAGCGTTGGAAAATCTACAAACCGAGGTGTTTCTCGACAAAAAATGGAACAAAAAATTTGTTACGTATGCCCATATTTGATGCATACCGAATTAACCGAATAGCGTCATACTTGAATAGCTATAATTACCCAATAAGTTTAAGATTGCCCATATTTGAATGGGATATCCCAAACATCACATTTTATATAAAATCAGTTATTTCTTCGAACATTCGCTCTTATAGTCATGCTGCATGACTGGTTTTTTTTCTTTGCAGTCGCGAACGCAGTTTTCACCACTACCGTCGTCATGACATTAATCATATGTGGTAAAATTTGGTTTTTACCTATAATCAATAGGGAGAACCTTGTAGAAGATATTGACACATTAAACTGAATTTTGAAAAAATGTAACAGACTGTTGGTTTATTATTTTCAATAATGAACCATTGGAATCGAGCAAGAAAAAAAAAATTCTTACCCCCCCTCAAAATTTGATGGTTTACGTTTCAAGGTTTTTTCGGCCGCGGTCTTCAATTGCATTATAAATTGCATTTGTTTTTTATCGCAAAGAATCAATTCTTCCTGGAAATGATCGAATTTCGCATGAGATACATGATCCTGTGTTTATAATATAGTATTTTCACATCGAATTAAACCTTTTTCACTTTAAATTAAATCTTCTCCACTTTCAGTTTGTCAGAAAAGTGAATGTGGAAAGAAAATGAACGAAGAGAAGGTAGGAATTGGCAATAGATACCTACCGACATTTGCATTACCTACATGTATAAGGCCGGTATAAATTAAATTTTGTGAAAGATTTTGATGGTTTCCCCCCATTTGAATTTTTATATAATGAGCCTTGTATTTTCGGTATTATTTGTTAATTCGCTAACAAAAAAAATTACACGCATATTTGTGAAACACTACCTGCATAATTTGTTATCTGGTAATGACCTATAAATTTTCAAAGATTTAATTGAAATTGAAAAATGTTTAATTGAAAGTGAAAATGGTTTTGCTTAATGTCAAAGAGGTTTAATTTGATGTGAAAATACTATACCTACATAAAATGCGATGGGCGGGAACTATGTGGTCGTGTCATGGCAAGTAGAGGATATAGATAATTACGAGTAGGTATGTACTGCTATAAATGGTTTTATTTCTTGAAGATTTTTGAATTACAGGGCAGCAGGATGACGCGAGGATGGCGCTGGCTGTGGCGCTGACTGCGACCCGTCACGGGGCATCCGTAGCAAACCACGTACGCGCTCTCAAACTCCTGAAAGACGCGAATGGCAACTGTTGTGGCGCTCGATTGAAGGACGAATTGACTGGTGAGTAGGTAGCAGGTATTGATTTATGACTGACTTTCATGCTTCCGTGTAAGTCTCAATGATCACTAGTGGGTATTTGACGCGAGCCCTTCATCTCAAGCTGCGTAGAGTCATCGCAGTTGGTAGCCAAAAACGGGCAGGTTTCAATTTGCGTAGTCGTGAATAAATTAATCCATTCGGTATGAAGCTAACTCAGGAGTCGGGGAACAAACTATTATCCAGAACAACTTGCAAATAAGGGAGCAACGAACTAAATCACTGGCGACGAAATCGTGGAAACCCATTTCAAAGTCTAATTCAAACTAATAGTATTAGTGGAAATAGACAATTTTTTCAATAATTCCGTCTTTCTCCAGTGTGGCTTGTTCAGCAAACACTCAATACCTTGTATTCTCATAATGAAAACCCAAAAAAGGGGATTTGATCAGTTCATACCCACCCGGCAAACACGGGCCCGTTTCATACCAAACTTTCACTACCCCCTGTTCCGTTTCACACCCAAGGGGTTGGACAGTTTTTACCCAAAAGATAAAAACGAAAGATCATAGCTGTAAAGGTAACGTACTTATCGAAGATTATCGATCGGTCATAGCATTAACATATCAAATGAAATTGTCAGAGTTTGTACATATTGGTGCAATAACTATGGACTCAGTTTGAATGAAATTACCATAACAAATTTGTATAAAGTTATTTCACCATGGGTTTGTCTCGTGGTCCGCTTGTCCACCCACTCCTGCTTTTTCAGCACGACAGATCGTGCCGTATGCTGCTGAACCAAGGAATTTAATTTAGGATAAATTTCAGCTTGTATAGAGAGAAGCTCGTCGAAAAAGGTGAACAGGTCTGGATGGATGGCGTAAAAATCCTTATTGTAGGAGGAGAGGAAGCTTTCGCAAGCGTTCGTTGTCCGTGTGACGTCTGAAGTTTT
Organism: Leptopterna dolabrata; assembly: GCA_954871275.1. Classification (NCBI taxonomy): domain Eukaryota; kingdom Metazoa; phylum Arthropoda; class Insecta; order Hemiptera; family Miridae; genus Leptopterna; species Leptopterna dolabrata. The sequence continues at coordinate 86,172,036 of OX940975.1, read as the reverse complement.
GCGGGCCCAAATCCCCACTTGCCAACGTTTTTTGGTATAAAAATTTAAAGTCATTCCGGAACATAACATTTCTACCACGCTTGCTTCCACCCTGAACACATTCCGTCACCACATCGTCCCAAGATTCCATGGCAAATTGAAGACAACTCACTCGTAGCTGACAACTAGTCATATCTCGAGCGTTATCTCACACCTTTGCTATTTCTTAATCGAGTTACTATCTTGACCTTTCACTCAACGGGTATGAACTGGCCTACGCCCCGAAAAAGAAAAACTGAGTTATTGAAAAATAGTATATTTCCACTGTTACACGAAAAAACGCGAAAAATACACTGTTATACCGGTTTCGGTGATCAAACCATCGTCAGTAACGAACAATAACTGAAGGCACATTGGAGAGGTGATCTTCTAAATAGTCAAAAAGTGAAATGTGGTCGATTGGGATTGGTTGTGAAGAAGAATGGTGAAGGGAGCAAAGGAAGGGGTAGATTCTGATTGGCCCAGGAAGAGAATGCCAAAAAGTGAAAGGAACATAAGGTGAAGGGGGGGGGGGGAACCAAGCTGTAACAGAAATGAACCCAATAATGAGAAAAACTTAAAGGAATTACATAATCAATGATTTACCCAACCTATCACTCTTAATAATTTCGAATTTTTCAAGTACATCCAACATGCTCCCTTTTGAATAGAAATGAAGGTATTCAACAAACTGTCTTGATAACATTCGTCAAAAAAGATACAGTGACAGAATGTTAAAATTGGTCATTGGTGTTCAAATTTTAAACTCCGTAATTTAGAATACAGAATCAAGAAGTTTTTACTTTGACCAGTCGCAGGTATTCCGTGACATAAACCTAGGAAGCGTTTTGAAATTGGATGAATGCTTACCTAATCATGAAGGCCATAACCCCTAAACGGTCCGTCCTATATCGCCCCAAGGAAGGTCTCTTTCGGCGCTCTTCACCCCACCAGGTGCCAATCTTGATCCAAAAATCACATGGTAAGCTTGCAGCTTATACCGACGTTTGAGACCTCACAAAAACAGTGTGAACGGTTCGTAATCGCTGTTCTAAATGCACATACCCGGACATGATATTTTTTTCCAGGTAAAGGCATGCACATATGTTGCAAAACAATTAGATAGTAGGTACGCAATAGTTATCCAACACGGACGGACACAGTATTAATAAATTTATTCCACCCGAAATTCGTCGGATCTCAGTGAAATCCTTGAGAAGACTGTGGATGGTAATGACCTCTGACTGCGGCCTTGGTTCGCTCAGATATTGGTGATATCAGCAGAGCCAATGCCTATGTGCACAGACATCGTGTTTCCTGAAACCTCTCCGCGGCTGGTTTTACCTCCGTTCCCCACTGTATTTAAATAGGTAGGTAGACGCAGTTGATTAGCGCCTATTTATAAATCCGTGACAAGAAGAAACACAATATCCAAGTTGCGGTTTGGTTCTCTGGACAAATTTTACGCTCCAGCGTAATTTCTGACTCGCGTTAATAAGAAGAAATAATTACGAGAAAAATAACTCCTTTTATTTTTTTTCATTATTTAGGTATGTGTTGTGTATATTTGAAATGTCATATGGATTGGATGCATACTTACTTGCCATGAGGGAATGATTCACAGTCATCGTCCCCATTCACTCCTTTGCTACAAGATGTTATGTGATGTATGATACAGTGATCATAATAATAATAAATTTCCATTGGTACATAATGTTAGTACTCTGAATAACTATGAGCAGGTAGGTACCCTCCCCTCCCCCTTCTTACGCACACATACACATTATACCCGTTGCATTGGCTGGATGATTCCGAATAGTTCAAATAATCCCAATCTCAAAGCTTCTATCGGCGAGCTGTTTCAGCAGTTTCTGAATCTAAGTACGGAGGAATAGCACTGTGTTGTCTCTCAGGGACAAAGCGGGGAATGCCCAATACCACCTGATTTACCAGCACCTCGATTGGAATGTGCAATATATTGAGAATAAAAGCCCATATGATGCCGCGATGATAGCTAGGTGCCGGGGAGAGCGGCTGAACGTCAATTGGCAGCCGTGGTTGCGAAGTCGCAGTAGTTATCTGTGCTCACTGTGTAACTTTGCGGTTAACGAATCTGTGGAGCATTTCGTGGCAGAATGTCCAATTCTAGCATATATGCCAGACTGGAATGCTTTGGGCGATTGTCTCTATCGAGACAGGAATTCTTGGACGTGTTGAATGATGCTGATTGGTCTTCGCTCTGTAGATACGTTCGCAATGCTTGGCAGTACAGGGAATTCCTGGTTTCGGAATTTAATTATAATTAAGAACAATTTTATTTTCATTAATTTATTAACACCAATTTATTTATCTCCATTTATTTATCTCCATGTGCCTTCCTCAAGCGTGTACTTTCATAACTTATGGTACGATTGAACCAACGGAACTTCTGCTGACGGGCCTTGAAGGCCCAAAGCATATCATGTTTTATTTTACTGTTATGTATTTGTTATGATTCGTAAGTAATAAACATATTATTCATTCATTTATTCATTCAAAACACTGTGTTTGGGCACGGGTATATTCAAAAGCTCTGCGGGGATTCGCTCACGCCATTGATGCCTAGATGTAATACTAAGACTGGCAGTACCCTGTTTAAAACCAACTGGAAGCCAAACAAAAATGTTCCTCATATTCTCAGCTCTTCTCCAGCCTGAAATGAGGTTTGATTTCGCACTACTCACTATGCCCTCTGTTATTTACTCACCTGCATCCTGCCAAGGCATTCAGAAATAATATTATTCTAATTATTTCCTTGAAAGTACGATTAATGTACAATGTGTGTGTCCATAAGGTGCCGAATGGGACTGCAAAGCCAAATGCATCATAAATGCGACCGGACCTTTCACCGATTCCATCAGGAAAATGGATGACCCGACGGTCAAAACGATCTGCGCTCCCAGTTCTGGCGTCCACATCGTCCTTCCCGGCTACTACAGGTAGAATAAAAATGTAGTTACCTATGGACAATTCAGCGGAAAAGATAAGTTTCTTGCTATTCCCTCCATAATGAGAGAACAGCAATTTCCTTGTTGTGAAGTTTCACTTGTGAGAACGTTCCTTGCCATAGAATTCAATACCTAGTGTGCTGTTATCGTATGGTGATCTGATTTCGCTGGATGTTTACAATTTCATTACAAGTAGGCTTTTCCTAGTGGAGGTTTCCTGTGGTTTACGGTTTAAAAAAAAATCAGGTAAACCGTAATTAAATTGAGGGGTACAGAGAACCTTTGAGTGAGAAATGTCATTTTGATGTTCATCTACATAAATTGTTCTACCAAGTGTGTTTCCAGTTTCATGACCCGGAAATAAGGCGACATAGATATTATAGGTACTCACTAATTTTTCTAATGTCTCTCGTAGTATTTGCTGTGGATGTACACTATTCTGTTTCGATTGAAATAGGTACCAGATATGTCTCTTCTTCATCTTGTCTCATCGTTTGCATATTATGAATACTGATAATTAACATCGTCCAGCAAAAGTGGTAAAACAAGCGGAACTCCTTCAGGCTTATCCTGGTATCGTAACAAGTTGAACAGGTATCACAGATCTTCACCAGACCTGTCCTTGTATCATGTATCACAAATCTCCTTCAGGCTTGTCCTTTGTATAGTAGAAATTTGAACAGATTTCACAAATCTCCTTCAGGCTTGCCCTTGTATCGTAGAAAATTGAGCAGTTATCACAGATCTCCTTCAGGCTTGTCCTTTGTGTAGTAGAAAATTGAACAGGAATCTCAAATCTCCTTCAGGCTTGTCCTTGTAAAAAATTGAACAGGTATCACAAATCTCCTTCAGGCTTGTCCTTGTATCGTAGAAAACTGAACAGGTATCACAAATCTCCTTCAGGCTTGTCCTTGTATCGTAGAAAACTGAACAGGTATCACAAATCTCCTTCAGGCTTGTCCTTGTATCATAAATGTAATGGTGAGGAGAGGAGAAGAGGTAAAACTAGCTGCCCATACTGCATAATTTCCCCCTATCCAGAAGGTAGGGAGGAAATGTGACAATTGCCCCGGGAGAGTCATTGGGTTGATTATTACGCAGTGCTTAATAATCATTACGTAATTATCAAGACGAAATTTTTGTGTGAACGGACCGCCCCATTAGCTGCGTGTCGAAAAGATCGGGAAAGAGTCCGGATTCAATAGAAAATTGTACGAGATTTCCATGAAGCATCACACTCCTCACGTTAAAAACAAATTTGAAGAATAAGTATGTGAAGTTAATTGACACGGGGCTGAAAGTAGCATGGAGTTCCGGTTAAGGAGTGGTTCATCTGAAAACTCCAAAGCTTATAGCTTCCATCGTAATGGTACTACTACAAATTATTTGCTGGTGCAGATCTTAGCTCTTTATAGATATAACTTGGCCGACTTGGAAATAGAATGAAAAAAAAACCACAGTCATGCAGCATGGCTATAAGAGCGAATTTTCGAAGAAATAACTGATTTTATGTAAAACTGTTTTATCTCAAGAAATAACCACGTTCCTTCATCTTCAAAGTGCTCCAGTTTGAGAAGGGAATGAGATATCGCAATTCTGATTTCACCATCGTGTTCAGCGTACAAAAAACCTTTAAAATGAGGTGTCACTTGTCAGACTGTTTCATTTTGGGAATTTATGAGTAATTTTTCCCTCCCAAAACTCCCCCTTAGAGTGACCCGATTCTGCCCATCTACGAGCTTAGCCTGTCGATTGCCAAGACAGATTTTTCGTGCAAATTTGAACTTTTTATCTCAATTCTGTCGAGAGTTATCTTCTGGAATGACACACACAACACACACACACAACACACACACACACACACACACACACACACACACACACACACACACACACACACACACACACACACACACACACACACACACACACACACACACATACACATACATATATATAATTGTTGGTGTCTTTCGGCAGTGAATTCAGGATGGTCTGAAACGGATTTTGGCATAAAAATCTGTCGGAAATTCGAGTTTTAAAAATTTTGGACCGAGAACAATAGCTTCCTTTTCTTCGAAAATTCGCTAAATAAAAGGAGGAAAGATGCAGAGGTTCTGGTTCAGGAAGGTTTATCTGAACAACCTCTAAGGGACTAACCTCCATCGTAAGATGGAACAACTGGGATTTTTTAATATCTGGCATTTTTGGCCTTAAAATTTGGGAACTTTTGCCCTTGAAAGAAGGAGTATCAGTTTGAGGAAGAAAAGATTATAGGAAAGGAAAAAATATTGAGCTATTAAAGTAAATTAAATGACGAATTCATATTCATAAAAAATGGGATAGTAAAAAGAGCATTCCTTCTGAAAAACCTCTGAGCTCTTCCTTCTGGAATAGCTCTCAAAAATATAAAGTGGAGGGGGTACCGCAGATAAAATCCAGCATGTACCCACCATCCACGCTCTGCTACCATGTAATGGAGAGAAGAGAAGGTAAAACTAGCCGCCCATACAGCGTAGTTCCTTCCCCCCTCTCCAGAAAGGTAGGCCCGTGAAACAATCACTGTATGAGTCACTTGCAAGCTATTACATGCTGTAAGAGAGAAAATAACTGTTCCATGGGATAGGGCGGTGAATCCGAGGACTGGTTGATCTGAGGCCGGTTCTGCTGTAGTTAAAAATGGGTTTTCTCTACACTGATCCATTTCTCTGTGGCACTGGGAGAAGAATCGAGAGAGTGGCATTTGGCTCTTCTTTAGTCCCATTCGTTCTAGAAGTTCAAGATTTATCGTTAATTAATGGTATATAACCTAACACAATCTTTGGATATTTCAGCCCGGACCAGATGGGCCTCCTTGACCCTTCCACCTCAGATGGACGTGTAATCTTCTTCTTACCCTGGCAAAAACAGACGATCGCCGGAACGACCGATTTGGCATGTGACGTCACCCACAAGCCGATTCCCACCGAGGAGGAAATTTCCTTCATTCTACAAGAAATCAAAGACTACCTCAACCCTGATGTTGAAGGTAGGGTTGTTACTTCCATTGACAATTAATTTTATGAAAAAGAGATGGATTTCCAGCGGTGGGCAATTATCATAAATTCTGTTTGCATTTTTAGCATGGAACATGCTTTAGCCTTGGACTAACTAGCCAGAAAACGTTACGCGGGATGGGTGACGCGGAAGTGGAACGAAATTTTAACAATGATTTTCACTTACAACCGAGTAGTTGCTAGGGAAATGAAACTTCTTTCATTTTGATCGGACAAAAATCGTTTTCCATTCGTTGGAAAGCTCTTGATTTATCACGAATGTATTTCGTATTTGTTCTTGGTATTTATATCCTAGTTTCATAATATAACTATATAAATGAATGTTGTAAATGGATAGTAAACAATGACGCTTGTTTGGTTGTCACTTGGTTGTAGTAAACTACGCGGCTAAAGCATGTTCCATGTTTCTTGAATTTTAGCCGTAGGCTCTAACTCTAAGCAGTAAGCATCCGGGGGTCCAGGGGGCTTGCCCCCTGGCGAGGCGCGCAGCGCCGAGTTTTCTCAGTAGTTTATGATGTGGGTTTACTTATTTAATACAGGCAAAGCCCAATATATACAAAGTAAAACAAGAATTAGTTTCGCCTGAGCAAATGAAAATAAGCAATGTGAAAAATGCTTATTAACAAAGTAAAAACAGAAAGTGCACAACTGTTGAGGGCATACCATAAAAGAAGAATACCAACGAATATTAAACAAATATCGAGATAAGAGGGCTTAACCGGGAAAATATGCCTCCTTCATATTTTGAGACACTGATATTTCAAAAAAGAGGCGGGGAAACGGGCCGTTCCTGTGACGTTGTAGGATATGGGTTTTGATTGGCTGGCCAGTGGTAGCAGATTGAAGATGGCCAGTCGACCCGTTATATCAGTGTGAAGGAAGCAAGCGGCTTCTTAGAATCGCCTGTTTCTTTTACGTGTTTTTCTTCATCCGTAAAGCAACTTCCGAACTTTTTCAAAGGCGTAGAGTAAGATGATTATGAAATCAGTCCCAAAAGTTTTCTTTGTAGATACATGATAATGAGGAATGACTTCTATTTTTTAATTATTTCAAATTGTTGGTCTAACGGAGAGCTTTCCGTAAAGGTGCTATATGATGGGTCCCAAATGAACGGAAGTGCGGAAGTGGGCGAAAAAGGGGAAGGAAAGAATGACGTCATTTAGTATGTATTGCCCTCTTGCTCCAGCACGTGGGAACAGAGGAAGAGGGAGATATGTACCAGATGACGTCACGCGTATTTCTTTAGCTTATTCCCACCCACCTACTCGGATTTCTGAGCTGAAAATCGGGATAAGGGGGTTTTTGAGGTTGCTGAATCCGATTCTAAGGTCAAAAGCAGCAAATTCCGAACCACCTCCATTTGCCCATTTCTTTTTAGATTTCATTAGGTATTGATTTTCAAGAAAACAAAGGCCATTGAGTGTTCAACATTTTTCAAGTTGTTGCACATCCACAGCAGCCTCTAGATAGCTTACATACGTGTGCATTTATGTGTATTATAGGCATTGTGCATATATTATATATCAAGCTGTAAAGCATTAAAAATGTAAAGTTTCTCCAAAAGAAATGAGTTTTAAAACAGAGGTAGTACAATGTCATCTTGGTTTTGGAATTTGACTAAATTCAATCAAATGCCAGTGGAGAACATAACTTCATCAAGTTTCAAAACAGACGTTATGTGGTAAGCCATTATAAGATGTAGGGAATAAAACTAATAAACCTTTAGTGACCCACAATAGTTTTAATTATACGTTGTGGTATACTGAACTATTGTTTCATTCTCTAAACCATTGGAGAACTTTCTTGTTTTGTTCCCTTCTAACCTCCCACTGTGAGCTATGCCTCAACAAGTTAAAATATGGTTAAATAGTGGAATTACAGTTGACCTTGCTTCGACCAAATGAAGTTGACCTTGCTTCGACCTAATGAAGTTGACCTAGTGAATCAGTTTGCACGAGCTTGACGGTGGTTGCATTATTTGCTTCCACAAGGTGGTTGATTGTCTCTGAGTAGGCACCCACCCATTCTGGCACCAGTTCGTTTTATTTGTATCGTCGCTCCACTTGGAAGCTGTTCAGTTTACTTGAGCACGCCTTTTGGACTGTTTCCAAAACCATTCCATTCACTCGTATTCGTGCAAATCGATGGTGCGAGTTTTTATAGATCGTTGTGATCTCTAATGCACATTATAAAAGCTTACCCTTGATTTTCTTGTTTTTTCCAATCTCTCTTTCAGTTTTGATTTATTATTTTCAGTAATAAACCTTTAGAATCGAGCATTTAAAAAAAACTCAAAATTTGGTGGTTTGCGTTGTAAGGTAGCTAGGTGTAACTACTATGTATAATCCGAAAATGTAATGAAAAAATGTCTGTCCAGTAAAATAATTTCTGTATGTCCGCCCACTGTACGACGCGCCGTCCGCCGTACTCAGCACTTTCCTTCGTTACCATGAGCCAAAATTAACGATAAATTAACGATTTGGTTCCGCGAAGCTAGGCGTTACTGTCTGTCACCTGTAAGGGGTAATAAATTTCATCCCTTGGCCCTAAAGTCTGAAAGTTTCAGAACGCCGTAGCTTAAAAACAGTCAGTAGAATGTTATCGGTTTTTATGATGATGGTGTCCGAATCTCGGGATTTTTTTAGTACATCCAGCCGTTCGTTCACAGTAAGGCTCTGAATTTTGAGCCGAAAGCTGCGTCGAGAGTGTGAATCATACGGTGAATACAGCCCAGATATCATTGCCAGGGAAATTTCTGGTTATAATAACGCCAAGTTCCGCGATATCATTCCGTTTGAATGGAGATGTTTGTTCCGGATTTTGCTAATAGATACCTACTTTTGCAAGTTGAACAAATTTGTTTCGATGTCTGTTCACCAATCCTTGCCATACGCACAACTTGCTCAATTCGAATCCGATTAGGCCGAGATTTTCGGTGCGGGTTGGGCCCCTTAAGAATTTCAGAACGATCTGATCGTTGGTGCAGACACTGCGGATGAGCAAACGTGAAATCCGTGGTACCTAATAATTTTCTCACAAATGAATGGCCCAGTTTTGCTCAAAATCGGCAGTTCCTAGAATATTCCCTTATGAATTTCAAACTAGGATCATTCGTATGTCCACTGTGTATGCGCAAATGCGAAATGTAGTGTAGGTACTTACTCAGTGGAAAATTTTCTGAATTTTTTGAAATTCTTATTTTTTACATTAGGGTATAAAACGTAAATATTCGGCAAGAAATGATTAGCAGGTCAGTTGACATCTGGTTGGCTGTTAGCCCAGGGAGGCCAACCAAAGCTGTGGAGGCGATAATTCTCAATGTTGCCAACCTAGAAATGGCTAACCTTCCTGGCAACCTTCAAGAGACTGCTTGACTTTTCGTGAACCTCTCTTTGGTTTGATTTTGAGGAGAAGTTTTTTAAATTTATTTAAAATTTTTGGTTTCTGCCGATACTTCCCGACATAAACACCTCATTATATCGTCAATAAAAATTGCAGTCATTGAACAGAATTCGGCCGAAAAAATGAGAATTTGTAACCCACGAAGATTGCCCTTTATAGTTCTCTTCTCCAGAAAAAAATTAAATAAATTTGACCCTAAATGGAAGGTCGACTCTAGCTCTGTTAAGTCATTCTATAGCCCTAGACTCATATGGAGAACAAAAAATTTAATTTTTAGGACATTTATTTGTAGATTAAAAAGGAAGTGGAAGTTGGAAAATCGCCCCTATTACCGGGTCCCTATTTGGCCTCTCGTGACAAGGTGAAGAGTGATACAATTTTGTACATGTAAAGGTTTCCCGGCTACTTATTTTTGTACGTTCCTTTTTTCCAGGCTACCGTTTTCGTATGTACCCACCAATTTCTGTACCAATTAGGTACCTAGTCTATTATTTCTGTTTTGTACGGCAGTTCGTCGTGGTGACGTGTTGAGTGCATGGAGTGGTATTCGACCACTCGTCCAGGACCCCAACAAGCCTGACACCCAGTCCTTGGCGAGGAACCACATTGTTCACATTAGCCCCTCCAAACTTATTACCATTGCTGGAGGAAAGTGGACGACATACCGATCAATGGCTTCGGAAACTATCGACGCTGCGATCCAAGGTAAGTCACCATTCACAACTCATATCTGCATCGAGATAAGTATATAATTTCAACTGTGTTTTCAATACCTAAATTCCATACCATCGGTTTTCAGCTTGCAATCTTACCCCTCGGGAACCCAGTAGTGTCACTGAGAGCATAATGATTGAGGGAGGTCACGGCTGGACCCCAACCATGTACATCCGCTTGGTCCAGGACTTCGGCCTTGACGTTGAAGTTGCCAAGCACCTGTCATCGTCATACGGCGACAGGGCGTTCGCCGTTGCCAAGCTCGCTTCCCTGACTGGTAAAAGGTGGCCAATCATTGGCAAAAAGCTGCACCCCGAGTTCCCGTACATTGATGCTGAGGTACTAACATCTACCTCATATCATAATACGATAGTCATAATAATAATACTGTCTTCTGGCCCAGCCAACTAATCACTCACTTAAGGTTTGTTTGCTGTGGCCACATACAAACAACTTGAAAGTCACTTGGGCGTTTGCATTGGATTTCCTAACTCTTGAATAGTACCCATGTTCACAGTGTTCTTCTGACCTCTTGCAGACGGTTTTCTAGTTGCCAGATCAGTCAGAGGATTTTTTGGCATACTGCTTTCTGACGGGATGCCTCACCATCTCCTGCCACCAATAGCCAGTCAAATCATTTGATTTGTATCTTCGGATTCATCCATGTGCTTTGTTTGAGCTTCCTCGTTCTGTGAAGTTCTGGCCAAACATGTTTGCAGTGCTCGTGACGTTCAAATGGTTTACAAGTTGTTAGTTGCGCAAGTCACTACGGGGGTTCAAAAACTGGTTTGCTAGTGGTTTGCTGGTGACAAATGTAATGGAAGAGGGTGGTAAAACTAGCCACAGCATAGTTCCCCCTCTCCACTCTCAAGAAAGGTAGGGAAGCCCCCCCACGGAGACACTGGTTTGATTATTACACAATGCCTCCAGGAGTTGAGGATTCGTTTTCGCGAATCGACCACCCCATCAGACGCATGTCAAAAAGATTGGGAAGAGTCCAGATCCAATATGGACGGGATTCCCAAATACCTTCACACAAGTCACCCGTAAAACCCACAGCAAATAAACCTTATAATTTACTTTCCTGCTAATTTTGGTTTATTAAACCATTGGAATCGAGCATGAAAATAAAAATTCTAACCCCCCCCCCCCCCCCCCCCTCAAAATTTGATGGTTTACGTTTCAAGGTTTGCAGAATCCAAAAATGCAATAAAAAAAATTCTGTCTGTCCGCCGTACGCTGTAAGGGCCACTTTTCTTAGATACCATGAAACAAAATTGATGAAATTCGGGTTATAGGTTCCGTTCAAGGTCTAGTTGGTCCTCGAAGGTCGGCGTTACTGTCAGTCATTTCTAAGGGGTCCATAATAGGGGTTGAAATTTTCAGAACGCCGTATCTCGAAAACTTTCTATAGAAGGGTATGGTTTTTTTTACGTTATTAAATTTGTCTTGAGCTAAAATATTTTTTGAGACCACCCGGAGCATTGTACGTCTAGCCGTTCATATGCATCAAAAAGCTTCGTCAACACGATCGTGAATCAAACGGTATTAATCCAGCCCGGATATCATCGCTACGGATGCGATGATATCCTTACTATAATCAAGGATGGCTGTATGAAGTCGAGTTGGTTGTTCTGCGATATTATTTCATTTGATAAGTGATGGACTGTTGGATTTTGTTGGTAGGTACTTGTGAAACTTAAACAAACGTTGAAGTATTATTGATGGGTAAATTATTACACAATGGTTCATTATAGGTATTGATCACAGAAAACAGTGAGTGATCTACGCAGAAGGGGCATCTATTTCAATCCACATCAACAATTTTCCTTCAGAACTTCATTATTTGCGTTTCTTTCTGCCGTTTTAGTTACTGTTTGTCATCGACAGTATTATTTTAGCAACATTTAACTCGTGATTTAGGTAGGTACCTAGTAACGAGTACGGGGTTAGGTACTAACCTGCGGAGGATCTGCGATCGATATAATATGTATATAATAGTACATGTTGTATTTTTTAGGCGCATTTTTTAGGTAACTTTCACAATTCAGCTGCAAGAATTAATAGGGTTACCAACCGTTTGAAAAACATGAGGTTTTTCGAATTTGGGCAATAATCACTTTTTGGACTCAATTTTGACTCCCCAGATCCACCTAAAAAAATTATGTTAGGCCTTGAAAAGATAGGAAATTTAACGCACTTTTCAATGATGTCCTCGGATTTGAATTTGCATGCAAAATAAGGGAATTATGGCCATTTTAGTGAAGTAAGGTCGAAAACACGAAAAAAATCTTAAAAACGATATAACTTGAAAATGAAGCCTCTAATCAAAAATTTCTAAGAGGCATTTTTTGTCGGAAATTACCTGTAGAATACGTAGGAGAGAGGTCCGCCTTCACTTGTGATTTGTTTACATTTGTATAAGTTCCAACTGGGACGATCATTTATAACTGATTTGCAAACTCTGAAGTTAGCTACGCTGCCATAAAATGCGCCAATTTGTTTGAAAACACATTAGGACACTTTTTAGAAGAAAATTTAAAATAAATACATTTATCAGTTAAATAATTAATAGATATTGAAAAATATTTTTTACATAAACAATGAATTTTATAAATAAATACAATTAATTTTGTAAGTAGACAAATTGGACGAGTTTAGGCATAAGGTTGAAAATTCGGTTTGTATTGTTCGTTTGGTTATTTTGTTATTTTTTATATTGTTCTACCCTGTGACCCCCTCCGGAAAAAAATTCTGGATCCGCCCCTGGGGTTTTCTATACAGAAAGCTGTGATCTGTAACTGAAGGGTGTTCTGTACAAAATAATAAACCGTTGTGCAGGGATTTGCAGAGTTTTTTAAATTCTTATCATCATTATAATTCGAAGATTTTGAGTGGGCTGATTGATGAAATCATCGCAGTGTGTACGCACAATCAGGTGTTGCAGCTCATGATTACCTACACGAGTCCTGAATATTTGCAGGTACGCTACGGAGTGAAGGAATACGCTTTTACTGCGGTTGACATGATCGCCCGCAGAATCAGGTTGGCGTTCCTCAATGTCCAGGCAGCAATGGAAGCCCTCCCTCAGATCGTCGACATCATGGCTGAAGAACTGAAATGGTCTGAAGCTGATAAGAGGGTACGTGTTAATTTATAAATAGAATTCAGCAATCCCATTTACGTTTTTCATCGATGTCATTTTACAAACTAGCTTGTGTTGTATTACACACCTTTGGGTATGGGGGGGGGAAGACGGTCAAATCGCTTTATTTTGCTTCCGACTCAACCAAGGTAGCGGATTCATTGTTCTCACTCTTGAGAGAAAAACCTTCTTTTTTTTGTCTCCGAAATCAACATTGCCCTTCATGTTTTACGTTTTAGGGCTTTCTGGACAAATTTCATCTGTCTGTCCGTTTCCTGCTGTATCAGAGTGGATTGAGATTGCATCTAAGGCCATTCAGGCCCATCGCAATCTTGCTGATCTTCTGTGCCGCTGTCCCTTCAATGCCACTCTCTCTTGACGATACAGCAGGCCCCCCCGTCCCTTCTGGCGTTAGCCACACTCCTTGGGAGTGTGCCCGGGATGGACCACGCGGAGGTGCCAGTTTTACAGGGATCATCCTGGGACGGGGGTCGGCGCTTTTCAGGTACTCTGCCTCCTCTTCTTGTATCTTGAGGTTTTCCCGTCGTTTTTCAGGTACTCTGCCTCCTCTTCTCGTAACTTGAGGTTTTCCCGTCGCTGCCGAATTCCTCCTCGTTATGGTGCCTTGGCTGTTGCCACGAATTGCTCGGTATGGTGAGGTAGAGTGACTACTCACCACCCGCCATACTACTTGCTAATATCACAGCCCAACATCACATTCGTTTCCCTATATACTACGACCATGCGCTCTATAAATTACTCTCATTCGATAAATACAGTCACAGCAAGGATACAGACACATTCATACTAGCCGGTAGGGCTGGGGAAAACCCCACCAGCACCCTCGAGCCCACCCTTCCTAGGATGGCCCCACCGGTACCCGCTTCGTAGGGCTTCCACGTGACCAGGGGGCCTACAGCCCATAAAAATAACAAAAGGAAAATTAACAAAATGCAAAACTAAATAAATCAGGATTAAATGAAATACCTATCGGTTTGCTGCCCCCCCAAGGGACCGATAGGGCCCCCAACACCCACACGACTATGTGCACACACACAATTTAATCTAGTATCACAATATTCTAATCTAAGCCTAATCTAAGGATCACCTATTATCACAGCTCGTTCTTTACGCCTTAACCTAATATCACTGTGATCTACGCCCGCGCAGAATCGGTCATACAAACTAAACACAAAGACACACATACTGGGGGAGAGAGGTACTTTTATAAATATTCCCATCTCTTCCCCTTCTAACGCCCCGTCTACTGTTCTAAATTAGGAGACACCAATGTCAATTCACCGCTCCACCTCAGCCATACCTACTCCGCCGCCCCGTCTTCCGGCCCAGGCTCTGCAGAACTGCTCGAACTGAGCGTAAGACTGCCTGTCATTGACAAGGTGCGTGAGAGGCCCGTTGATTTGCTGTCCTCCCAGGTGTGCCACTCTCAGGTCATCATACAGGGGGCAATGCCTGATGACATGCTCGGACGTTTCATCCTCAGCCCCACATGGGCATGCTGGCTCGTCCCTTCGCCTGAAAAAGTGCAGTTTCGAGCTGAAGTTGCCATGTCCAGTGAGCAGCTGGGTGACCTCATAGCTGGGCGTCACGAACGCCAGTGCGCATCTCTGCCTGACATCTGGGAAGAACTGGTAGGTCGCTCTGCCCTTGTCCACAGCGTCCCACCCTGCCTGCCATTTCTGCATTACCCTGAAGGAGGCCCTGATCAGAGCCCTGGTCAAGGCAGGAGACCGCGATCCGGGGGTCGCGTCACCGGATTTGGACTCACGGCCCGGGTACTCTGCAAGTACTCCGCGGAACGCGCTACCCGGGCCGCCGTGGTTGTGCTGGACCCCCGGCTGGATGCAATATTCATGGACGATCTGTCGACCCCAGATATATCGGTGGTTCTGCTGTCGGGAAGGGGCCACAAAGCGCACATAGTCAGTTTCTATGCCGCGCCAGGGGACCCTATGAGGGAGCACCTGCACTGCCTGACCCGGGTCCTGCAGCGGTTGTCTGTCCGTTTCCAATTCCACACGCGTAATTTCCTCATTTCAAATCCGGGTTTGCTAAAATTTTCAGTGATCATTCGGGTTGGACCCCAGATGATCCCCTATGCATTTCAGAACGATCGGATCATTGGTTTGGCCACTGCGCTTGCGCAAATGCGAATTCCATGGTGCTAAATTTCTTACGAACCAATGGTCCGACTTTGTTCAAATCTGGTGGGTAGTTGGGGTGTAGCTTCTAAATAGTCCCCTGATGGGATGATTGGTATAGCCTCTGCGCATGTGCAAACCAAATCCATGGTACCAATTTGCCCCACACCAAAGGCAACAGTTCCCTCCAATTGTTTAGGTATTTGCGGTATTTCTAATGAATGAATGCATTTCATAATAATCGCATGTATCGTAGCCAGTGCGCATGCTCAAAGCTTAAACCCAACTATCTATACAATTTCCCTTTTCTTCTCGTTTACCTCATCGTGGTGGAAGGGTTTGTGTGTGTTGGTGATCTATACGATCATGTTAAATCAATACAAGGAAGCTGTTGGCCATAATAACTCGGCATAGGGTTTTTTTGTGTGATGATACAGTTATCGTGCCCTACAGGGCATCGTAATACGCAGTGGTTGCGGTTGCCTTGGTCGTCAGGTTTAATTGTGGAATAGAGACGGGATCAGCAACCCCGCATCCCTTGCAGTTACTCGCTACGCTCACGAGCCTTTCTGAACATTTAAATAAAAATAAAATTATTGAACATTATCATCTCAAGTATAAATTAAAAAGTCCCAATCATGCAGCATGGCTGCAAGAGCGAATTTTCAAAGAAATATTCGTGAGATGGTGCAGCTTGTAATGCTTGGTTACCTTAGACTGCTAGAATAATGTTCTCCTTCACATTGATGTAGTGGTGGCTCTTAGCTCGAACCAGAGGGGATTCACGGAGGCTTCTATTATTACAGCCCTGAAGAAGAAGAAAGTTTACTTTCTAGACCCAAACGTCTGTCTGGAAAGAAGGTTTACTTCATTGAACAACCTTCAAGAACCTTAGAGAACTTGTGTCCAGTAAACGTTTTATTCGTTTTCAGAAACAAACTGAGTTGGCCACCGATTTCCTGAACACCCAGATGGGTGGGCAGGTCAATAAAGCGTCGAAAGGCAAAGTTGAAGTCAACCTCACCCACGATGAACTCCAAACCTACATCAAGAGGTTCCAACTGTTGGATAGCGGTAACAAAGGTTACATCTCCATCAATGACATCCGAAGATCTTTCAAGGTAATTTGTTCTTGATCATCCGTGGCTTCTAAAAATTAAGATTCTTATTTATTTTCACAGGTCTGCCTGTTCAATATGTATTTGAACAATGCAAAATCGTGTTGTAATACTCGGTGAACTACTTGCTCAACATACCCCAATTCGTTTCACAAAATCTTATTTATTAGAACTAGATATTACAAATTTATTTTATACGTTTGTGATCTCGTCCTCGTGTTACTACTTAATATGGTTTTTTTTCTGCGTAGGGCGATGAGGAAATCTTTGAGGTCCATAGGTGGGATTTGGACCTCGTAAGATAACTGAAGGGGACCGCACCTGCAGGTTATGTGGGACTCGAACCACACTAAAACCTGACCTGGCTGGGTCCTAAGGAAATTATCTTCAGTCCTCATTCTGTCGGTCCGCACCCTCTGTTCTTCGCTGCGCTCATTCGAGCTGCATCTTCTTCTTCAGGATATTTTCTACATATTCTGCTATGTGATTCCAATGCTGCTCGCTTTGCAGCATCATGGCGACAACCGTTTCTTGTGTCAAGCTTCCCCCAATTCCCCATTTCTTCCTGTATGCAAGTCCGTTCTACTGTCCACTGCGTACACCTGAAGAATGTATGATGCACATCATCTTCCTCCTGGCAGCTGCAGCATGTAGGAACACTTACCTTTCCCATCCTGTGGAGGTAGCTGAAGAATAACCCGTACCCTGAAAAGAACTGAGTGAGGAACTAGTTCACTTCTCCATGTTCCCGCTCAAGCCATACTCGGCTGTAAGAGACCAGCCTACGTGCAGTCCACCTTCCTCTTAGGTCACCTGCCCACATCTGCTGCCAACTTTTCATCGTACTTGCTCTCTCTTCTCAGGCAGTGCGGGATCTTTAACTTTCTCCTGTTCTTTCGTAGATCCGCTTCCTGTCTGCCGCCAGCGGCGGGGTGCTACTCCTGCAAGGACAAGTATTGCTGGTTCTGATACTTTCCTGTAGTCACATGCAATCCGTAGTGCCCCTCTTCCCTCTACTGCAATCATTTCCTTCCTGTAATAAGCAGCGTTTAGAGCATCTGCCCACACCTTGGGAGAATCGAATGCATCACTGACATCATCAGGCTGTTTGCATGGCCTAGGCCCATTCACGTTTCTCATTAGGCGGCTCAGAGCAGCAGTTGGCTGTGCTGCCGTATGGACCGTTAACAAACCAGGTTACTTACTGATGAACCCTAATATTTCTGTTGAACTAATTGCCCATAAATCACCACTTGCTATTTATTAATGGATATCAGTGCAGCGATATTAGCTGCACCGCAACTAGCAGACCTGCTTCCACCTCTACCACATCAAATGGCCTCAAAGATACTGGAAGTGGCTCCCCGATATGATTTAAAAAAAAACAATAATATACAGATGGATATTACAATATCATAACTCGAGGTGTCAGCTATGATCGAGCCATCCACTCCTACTAACTGAATTCTTTAAAGACTACTGATTCGATGTTAGATTTTCTATTTATTTTTGATAGACGGTAATTGCAATGTTCTGTTTGGATTATGTGCATTTTTTGTGTCATGCCGCTTTGTATTGCTCAACAGGCGCAATATTGATACTGATTAGATACAAATTAAAACGTTTGGACGACACTTCCAGAAGCGATGAACGGTAGAATGATTGGCAGCAAATTGCCTGAGAAAGGTGTTGTGATTGCGCTAAGCTCCCACTGTTTAACCTTCAACCTCTGAATTATTAGTTGCTCACCAAGTGGCATTTGAATTTCAATACTCAAGCCGTCTGTCGACGTGTTAATCATTCCAGTTTGACTCGTTTTCTCAATGAATAACTAAATAATGATTACTTCATTTTTTTTTGTATTTTTTCACAGGACGTGGTATGCTTCTCTAAGTCATCCCTTAGACTTTCCATAGAAACTGCTGTTACTAGTTTTCTAGTGCATTTCACTGCTAGATGAATTTCCTTACTAGCTGTAATAAATCCTCCAACCTACTACTTTTTCAAATATATCTACACGGGACTCTCATTTCATTTCAGCTATAGCAACTATGGACAATACACCTATGTTGTTGCGTCTTTCTTGAGAAAAACTGTATGGAATCGGTCCAATTTTAGGTTTTTTGATTGTTTAATTATTAGTGAGGAATGCACATGACTTCGGTTTATATTTTTGGATGAAAGTAGGTTCCATTCTAAGATTTTTGAGATTAGCCACACTCTCCTGCGATGAATAATTCTTTTTCTATGAGCTTTCAAGGTTTCAACAGCAAGTGACGTCACAGTGGGAAAGGGGGGTCCCGCTTAGGTGGGAGGGTTGCAGTGACGTCACTTGTTGTCGAAACTTCGAAAGCTCACAGAAAAAGAACTATTCATCGTAGGAGAGTGTGGTTGATCTCAAAATTCTTATATTTAACCTGCTTCAATTTAAAAATGGTAAAGTGATATAAACAGAAGCCATGGGTACTCCTCATTGTTAGGTTAATCCTGAACGGTGCTGCAGACTTATGATAAGCTGGCGTCAAAAGTATGTGGACAGGGATTCGTCTTCGAATACATTTTATTGTACAACAGTGTGACATTGTAAAAGTTATTTTTGTATTGTTATTCCCATAGAACTTTGGAGAGGAAGTGTCTGGAGAGGAGCTTCACGAAATCCTCAAGGAAATCGACACTAACAACAACGGCCTTGTTGAGCTCGATGAGTATCTGCAGGTACTGAACGAATTCATTTGAGCTTTATTATAGCCTTTTTATATTTTGCTTATAAGTACTGTGAGGAATCCTAAATCCTATATGTGGTGGTTTGATAATTGAGGGAGGTGAAGGTGAGGTGAGATATGGCGAGTGAGAATGATATGGAGGTAAAGGTATAGGACCTAACGCCTCTGGTTAACACCTTTGACAGAAGTCAGGGAGGTTTCCACCACTTGAGACGCTAGGAGGTTATGCCCAGTGGTTGCCGCTCGTGGATAGGTATTAAGCAGGGTTCACATCCATCCGGAAAGCTATCCGGAAAGTGCGTACGAGCAGCTGATTGGTTGGACATCAGCTGGGGAGGGGGGAATATTCTTTCCGGGGAAGCACTTTTGAAGCGAACTGTACGCATCAGATTTTTCAGATATTTTCCGCTCCGCATCTGCGCAGTTCACTACTGCGCATATGGAATGGCGTCGGGAACCGAAACAGCTGTGGGAGGAAGCGCGGGAAACGAGTTGTTAGCTTGTGCTCGGTTGTTCACTTGTTGTGGATTTGTTCACTTGTGTTTTTACTCGAAATTGTTGTGCTAATTATTATGAACAACGAGATTTTAAGGTGAGGTGACTTACCTTCTTTCCAAATAGTTACCAGAAGAAAATTAGGAAAAAAATCGCCAACAAAACTCGGGAAAAATACCGAAAAAAACCAACAAAACTCGGGAAAAATACCGAAAAAAAAAACTAACAATACTCGGGAAAAATACCGGAAAAAAACCAACAAAACTCGGGAAAAATACCGAAAAAAATATACCAAAAGAAAAAAGAATAGCTGTGGTAGAAAGCGCGGTAAAAATAATGAAAAAGGAGATTAAAAAATTGCCAATAAATCAACAAAGATGCGACTAAGTAAATCTGAATAGGAATGTTTGTGATAGAACAAAATTCGAGAAAGAATAGTTGTGGGAGAAAGCGCGGGAAACAGCTGTTCCGGACAGCCAAAATTCCGGATGGTTATGAACGCCTTCCAAACGCCTTCCCAACTTCCGCGATTCCCCTCCATCCCCTCCACTGCTTTTCACTAGCTTCCCCTATCCGTATTTCCAGACGGCTCCGGATGGATGTGAACCCTGCTTTACCTGTGTCCGGTTCCACCATTCTGGGTTCTTTTAGGTGAAAGGTAAGGAGGCGTGAGAGGAAAGAGAGAGAAGTCATTGACTTGGTTTGAGCGTAGAATGAGATAACAGGCGAGAACGGGGGGGGGTTATATTACCCTGCCTACTCTCCCCCAGTCCTTCAACGACCCGTTGAGGGATGGAGGGAGAGAGCCCCAGGGCTACCTGAGCCAGGTCACGTAAGCCACCTCATTCGTTGGTTTATTTGCGAGATCTATAATATTATAAACGGAGTGATATTCTGGGAGGATATCACGACACTATACATCTCAAGAAAGATTAATGTGGAGACACCCCAACCCCTATAACTGTCTTTTTGGGACGCCATCTGGCTTTGGTTGTTGTACTCCTTCCCTGGTTTCCTTTTACTTTTCCTCCGTTAATCTCTGCTTATAAATGGCTATGCACTATTACAGGGTGTCCCACGATCAAGCGCATTAACTTCAGCGATCTAATTTGCAACATTAATAACATGTTGCAACATTAATCAATATATAATTTGTGACAGTCTACAACTAATTTGCGACGAAAACTGTGGTTTTTTTTTACATGGATATGTCTTTTAGGCTGGGGGTCTGTAACATGTTTGCGACAGAGAATAAATGCGACGGTTTTTGGAACACTTCCCGGGGTGCTAGAGTGTTGAAATTTTGTATGAAGGCTCCGTTTGGAATCTAGTTGCCTGAAGATCATCGCCTTCAAGATCGGACCACTATTAAGGGTAGTTTAGAGGGAGGGTGAAATACGAAAAAATGTATAACTTTGTTGCTGGTCGACCTATCGACTTGAAATTTGAACCACAGCTTCCTCAGGATGGTCTCATACGAATTTTAGAACAAGGGGGTCGTCACATCAGCTGAGTGCCCTGTAGAGATAACTTTGTTGCTGGTCGACCTATCGACTTGAATTTTGAATGAACCACAGCTTCCTTAGGATGGTCTCATACGAATTTTAGAATAAGGTGGTCGTCAGATCAGCTGATTGCCCTAAAGGTAACTTTTTTGCTGGACGACCTATCGACTTGAAATTTGAACCACAGCTTCCTCAGGATGGTCTCTTATGAATTTTAGAATACGAGTTTAACGTGCTTGTCACATCAGCTGAGTGCCCTTTACAGGTAACTGTTGCTCTTCGACCTATCAACTTGAAATTTGAACCACGGGTTCCTTAGGATGGTGTCATACGAATTCTAGAATAAGGTGGTCTTCAGATCAGCTGATTGCCCTGAACAGACAACTTAGTTGCGGTTCGACCTATCGACTTCGAATTTGAACCATTCGAAAAGACATATCCATGATCTGAAATTTCTCCAAGTAAGGAGAAATTTGTTTGTTAAATATATGTCCGCTCATTTTCTGAGTTTGTTCACTAAGATTTTTCACGCGTTTTCGACCTTGTGTCGCTAAAATGACCGTAGCACCCTCGATTTTCACTGTAAATTCAAAACTGAGGATACCGTTGGAAAGCGCATTAAATTTTCGATCTCGCTGATGTCAAACCAAATTGTTTAATAAGTGCGGATTTAAAACCAAAGTACTTTAAATGCGGATTTAATAAGTGAGCAAATAACCTGAATTTTCTTCGAAAAGTTTGTCAGCGTCAAACATCATAATAAATGTTTTCAGTCGTTTGCTAGAACGGCGAAAACATCTATTATATTTTATCAGCTTTTTTTACGGTAGGTGCAATCAGCTTTAATTTTACTGTTTTTTTAATTTCAAAGTTTGAAGGCAGAAAAACTTTTGACTTTTTTTGGAAATCAAGTGTGTTGTGGTGGTGTCGCACTGTACCTACCATCAGGAAAGCTGGGTCATGTCGAGGGAGCTACGGTCATTTCAGTGACACAAGCTCAAAAACACGAAAAAAGTGAGAGAGAAAAAAACTCGGAAAATAAGCGGATTAAAAGAAGTTTTTATAGGACACTTATTATTGTTGCAAATTTGATGAAGAGTCGATCCCTTGAAGAGTTTTTGATTGCGTTGAACTCCTGAAATTGATTGAAAGTAAAACTTTTGCCTATCCCAGGAAATTGGAGAAATTTCGCGACCCAAAATTGCTAGCCCTCATTATTTTTCAGCGGGTATTGATTTTTTTTTAAATGAAATTTGTCGAATGAGACCAACTGCAACTCTGGAGGCTGGCCTGGTTTTCGGCAAATTTTTAATTTTTCACGGAAAATTCAAAAACTGTGTCTTTTAGGCAAAGCATGTAAATAAACTGATGGTCCCAGTGGTCTCCGATTACTGTAAAAAAAAAAGAAAAAACAGCCCAAGTTCAGTGTTCGTTAGGTCCATCAACAATAATTATCTTAATTTGGTGTAAAAAATTTCTTGTTTTGTCAACATATCAATCATTATTGATTTTGAATTATGATTTAATTATAATTGCATAAGAAAGGATGAGTTAGAAGATGGGAAATTTTTTTCTCGTGAGCGGTAAAATTCAAATTTACGTTGGAAATAGTATAAAAATGGCTAAAAATAGTGACCAACATTTCGCAGTGAGAAGAATTGATTCCTGGTTTCTTGCAGACCTGCGTACTTACTCTTCAGCGTTACTTCTCAAAATTGAATGAACTTCCATTTTAATTTATTTCAATGAATGGAGTAGTTTATAATATAGTATACCTACCTCACAAAATTAGCCCCTGCCCTCTAGCGTCACTATGAGGAACTTCAGACGGTTGCTGTGTGTCTTGGTGACTATTAATTATGAACCTAAGGTATCTGATCTATTTGAGACACTGATGCCGGTATCAGTGCTGATAAGTCTGGATTTTTCTGCACAGGCCGCTGCCTAGAAAAGCTCGCTATTAAAAGATTCATTCGAAATTTCATACATTCCCACCCCCTAATGTTAAAATCGTCTTTCATTTTGTACAACTTCATATTTTTCACTTCCTTTTTCTCTTTTTCTAGTTGATAGGGTTTTTAGTAAACTATAAATATTTGTTACTAATGCATAAGCTGTGGCTTTCGTTGATGAGCTATCTACTGACTTTCTGTGATTCTCCAACTTTTTCCCCCAAATCCAGTGGCTTAGCCAGGATTGTTGAATTAGGGGGGTTATCGGAAATAGAAAAAAATTCCTGTCATATAGCATGGCTATAAGAGTGAATTTTCAGAGAAATATTCCTGATATTGTGTAAAAAGATGATATAGCGAGAAACCATACCACTTTTCTTAAAATTATACAATTTTTCGTGATTTTAGCCATTTTTACCGATGTTTGACCCGAATAAAGTCAAATTTGACCCACTTGCTTTTGAGAAAAATAGTTCGATCATCGAGGTAATCCCCCTCCGTCGTGATTAATCATCCCACACAACGTCAGGTGAATTAATATTGATTTTACCAATAATACCAATTTTTACCCACAAAAGTCAAAATCTGACCTCTATTCTGTGTGATAAACACCTGAATTAGTATTTTTCTGTCTTTACTCAACCTTCCATACCAATTCCAATGATTTTATAGCAATTGTTTGCAATTTTAGCCGTTTTTACCGACTTTTGGCCCCTAAAAACTCCAATTTGATCCCCTTGGAATTTGAAAATTGCTCATCTTCGAACTCATCCAGTAGTTTGGCAATACAAAGTTTTTGGAGAAATCTGGAATTTTTACCATGTACCTACCCAAGGACAGATATTATCTGGATTGGCACATAATAGACATAGAACTGAGGAACTGAGGATGCTCTGAAACGGATTTGCCTATAAAAATATTTCAAAAATTCATGTTCTCAAAATAGTTACCCGTTGCAATAGCTTCATTTTCTTTGAAAATTCGCTAATAAGGTTTGACATTACAAAGAAAGCTAAATTTAAATTAAATTTAACAAAGCACTAAATGTTACAGATAACGTTAGGTAAGATAAACTGAAGAAATACAACATTTATTTGGAAACAATGTTAGCGAATATTCAAGGAAAATGAAGGTATTGCAACGGGTTCAACATTTTCAGAACATAAGTTTTTGAAATTATTTTATAGGCAAATCCGTTTCAGATCATCCTGATTTTATCCTTAGATTAACAACAATGTATACGTATATTATAAATTATATATATTTATTTACGTGCCACTCCAGACGATACCTAACTTTGGTTACGTGATAAAAATTCCAAATTTCGCCAAAATGTTCTTATTGCCAAACAAAAGGATGAGCAATTTTCAAAAATTTGAAGGGGGTCAGATTTGAGTTTTTACGGATCAAAAATTGGTAAAACTGCTAAAATTGATATACTAAATCACTGAAGGTGGCATGGAAGGGTGAGTGTAGACAGAAAAATACCATTTCAGTTGCTTTTCACACAGAATGGGGGTCTAATTAGGGGGTCAACAATTGGTATTATGGGCTAAAATTGATGAATAAACGAACTTGTGAAGTTCATTTATAATTATGTCTAGTGGGACACTTGAGAACGTTTACATGTAGTAGTTCCTTGAACTACCCTTCGACAGCCCGTTCTAAGAGAAATTCGAATAAAAAAAAAAAAATTCGAATCTCCCGCCAACGGCGAAAAAACAGGGTTGCCCTCCCGCGGGGCGCCCCGTCACCGGCCGCACCGCGGCGCCGGCAACACTGGCGATGCCCCGATGAAACTTCACTCTTTGAAGAACGACAATTAGCAACTGCCAGCCAAATCCAAGACAAAAGGGCTGGGTGTGGAGGGTCCTAAACGTTCTCAAGTGTCCCACTAGACATAATTATAAATGAACTTCACAAGTTCGTTTATTCATCAATTATATCTGTGGGACACTTGAGAACGTTTACATGTAGTTTGTTTAAAGAATCAAACCAAGATAGGCAGTTGCTCTAGGGAAGACAACACCCGGAGAGAAGACCAGGCACTAAAAATTGAAAAAACGGTCTGTGAGACCTGTGTAATCCAGGCCCGGAGCCCCTAAATTACCCCTCCTTAGGCTCCCTCTTTGGCCTCAGTTAGTCTTCTCACGGTTTAACGTCACCCCCCCCCCCTTCTTTTTGTGCCTGCCAATGTCGGGGCTGGAAAGCCCCGATTCACATATCACCCAATTATTTGTGATCTAACACTCTCCTTCAGGAAGGGAAGAAGGCACAAACCAAGGCTAATCTGATTGATGATCTAACACTCTCATTCAGAAAAGGGGGGAAGGGCACAGGACTCAATTAAATATAAACAAAAAATACCCGCCTCACCTGGAGCAATGGTGGGGCCGTTATGACTCCGGTGTGAGGTGGAACACATGGGAAATAAAAGAGTCGTCGGCCACTAGGGGCCTATTATAAAAGTTGGCGAACACCGCCGAACTCCTCGTCCATCCTGCTGCTTTAAAAATTGTGTCCAAGGAGGCTCCTGCCCTGTTTGCAGCTGACACCGAAGCGTGCCTCGTTGAATGTGACGTGAACCAGTCCGCCACTCCTGCTTCTCTCAACACCCCCGTCACCCAACCCGAGATCGTCTGGCGGGACGCCGCCGTGTATGGGTGCCGGGTAATAACAAATAATGCCTCCGTGGTTGAGGACCTCAAAGATGCTGACGCCTGGAGGTATTCCGCCATAAGGGACGCCACACAGAGGAGCGGCCGTTGCGGAAAAAACGGCACCGTGAGGCATGGTTGCCGCCTATAAGGCGCCGAGGTTTTCAAACGGCCAGCGACACGGATCTCCAATCCTTGATCTGGACGGATCTGCACTTCCGACACCTTTATTGAGGCGATAGTTTGGAGCCTCTGTCCTGTTGCTAACAATAACAATGTGACTAATTTACGTGAGATCCAAGGGAAATCTTGACCGGGTCTTTCCAACCACTGTAACACCCTCTGTGGGTCCCACGTCGTGTCATATCGCGCAGCCGGAGGACGAATATGGGACACCCCTTTCAGAAAACGGGAAATAAGGGGGTCAGAACCAAAGGAGGGCTCCACCGCAATAAGGGACAAGGCCGACCTATAAGTATTAAAGGTAGCATACGATACCGATGTGTGCTGAAGGATAGTCTGCAAAAAATGCACCACTACCGGAGGCTTGGGGTCCCATGGACTCAATCCCTTTGTTTCACAAAAATCCCACCAGCGCCGATAACAACCCTGGTACTGGGCATATGTCGCGGGTGATAGCGCGGCTAAAATAGTGTTCACCGCCGGGGCGCTAATCCCTCGCCTCTCGAACGCCTGCCGGACAACCTCCCTGCTATTAAGCGTAGTGTGTCCGCTCGCGGGTGGGTCTGGTCCCTGAAAGGCAAATGTAATAAGCGATCGTTAGGACCAAAATACAGGGGCGCGGAGATCAATAATTCAAAAAAGGTGGGGTACCACGGCTGAGCTGGCCACTCCGGTACAACCACTATCCCTGTTGATTCCTCTGTAATAATCTTGCGCAACACCTTGAGAATCAGCGCAAACGGCGGAAAAGCATAAAAGCTCCACCCTTCCCAGGAGAAGGTGAAGGCGTCGACACCCCATGCCCTAGGGTCCGGGTGCCAAGAGAGGAACCTATCGCACTTTGCATTTGCTGCAGAGGCAAATATATCGATGTCGGGACACCCCCACACGTTTACGATCTCCCGAAAAAATTCCTCACCTAAGGACCATTCCGTTATCCCAGGGAGACGACGAGAACATTCATCGGCCACTATATTTTCTTTGGAGGCGACATAGGATGCAAAAATGACAATACGCCTCTGCTCACACCATCGCCAGATCCGTTCAGATAGTTCGAACAGGCGGTGGGACAACATGGACCCCTGCCTATTAACACAGCTGATGGCCGTGGTATTATCCGCCCTGATGAGGATACGGCGGTCGCTCTCGACGTCACAAAAATGATGTAAGGCTAATTCAATCGCTCTTAATTCTAGTGCGTTAATATGCCAGTTGGCCTCATCTACTGACAACCAACCGCTGATTGTGGCCTCCCCGGAGGTCGCCCCCCAACCTGATAATGACGCATCCGTGGAAATAGTGAGAGAAAAATCGTCATTGTGCAGTCTATTAGACAACGTCATAATGTTGCTACTCCACCACTCAATATCTGACCGTATGGATAGTGGTAACTGAATTTTTGCGTCAAAATTCTGGTCATTTTCCCTTAGGGCCTCAACCTTGACTCTCTCCAAATGCATAGTGTATAGTTTCCCATAGGGGGTTGCTGGTATCGCGGCCACTAGTGTACCTATGAGGCCCGCTAAATGTCGAATTGAGCAGATTTGTGGGTTGCGGAATTTATCCAGAGACTCCTTAATCCGTAAACGCTTCTCCTGCGGAAGCGAAATTGTCAGGGTCGCCGTATCAAACAAAAACCCCAAGAAAACAAATTGTTGTGAAGGGGAAAATTTACTCTTGGCGTCATTAATGACAAAACCTACATGTTGTAAAAGGTCCGACAAAATGATGACATGTAGTTCACACACTTTATACCCTGTAATCGAAGATATTGAACAATAGGGCGCATGAGCTTATGAAAGACATACGGTGAAACCGACATGCCCATGGGCAAACACGTAAATTCGTACAATTGATCTTGGAAACAGAATCTGAGAAAAATTCGAGATTGTTCTGCAATAGGCACCATATAGTATGCATCCATGAGATCTATTGTCGCCCCAAAACTCCCAGGCTCAATGAGGTCCCGCATAGTGCGGTGATCCTCCAATTTAAAGTGGGGGGCGTCTATAAATAAATTTAAATAGCGCAAATTCAATATAAATCGTTTTCCCCCTGATGCCTTGTCCACTAGGAAAAAGGGGGAAACCACCTGGCCTGGGTGGGAGGTACATGTCCTCACGACCCCCTCCCGCACCATCCTGTCTAGCATAATGGAAAATTGTTTGATGAACGCCTCATCTGACGAATGTGGGCGCAAATAAGGGTTGGGGGTCGGTCTCGTGTGGAAAGGTATCTCAAACCCGTTCAACCATGAAAAAATTACGGGATTTTCCGTGATAGTACGCCAATTCTCTATAAATCTAAATAATCGACCCCCTAAGGGAGGATTAATTACCTGTAAGGGCGCCGATTTTAATTCCGGCTGTGTGACCCTCTGAATGGCCGGCGTTGTGACCTGGAAGACTGGTTCCCTCGGGATCTGTTGGCCTGTTGGTGAGCTTGCCCACCCCGACGAGCAGCTCGGCCTCTGTCGTTTCCCTGTTGCAGACTTACTGGCCCTGAGGGCTGCTGAGGGCGAGGGGGTGCGGGGGGCGGTTTTTTAAGGGACACTAAGCCCCGAGCACTGGAGGTCATCCCAAGAAATTCTTTATAACGTGCTCCCAAATTATCCCCAAAAAGCCATTCTGATGGCGGGGCATTTTTAGAAATTTGCTCGAGGGCCGGGGAGCACACCGCCAACAAAAGACGACGTCTGGTGCGATTTATATCATAAAATAGGGCCGTCATGGCCCGCCCCGCATCGCACATATTAACATAGCTGTCCCCCATGACGGAGGCGGCCGCACCCCCTCTCTCAATGACCGACGAGAGGCCCATACCAAGGGCCGAAATGGCTGTGGCGCACTGCCGTTGAATCCCGGCATAGTACGCGTCCACAGATTTATGGCCCCCTCCCACTGACGCCGCTATCTCCGGATTCATCTTTGGGGGCGCAAGCGCCGGTAAGTTCGCGGGGGTCGGGTATTTAGTCCGAAGGGCATTAAATACCTCTAGTGGGACACCATTTCGCAAATGGTGTTCCCATCGACCCGCGATACTAGGGTGAATTCGCGGAGCTGGGGGCGGCGGAATAGCGGGGTTATCTCCCAGGGCCAGAAGCACCTGGGGATCTAAATCGGCGTCAGGGCCGGGATCTGGGGCCGAATCTACCGTCGGTGGGGTAAAACCCGCAAAATCCGACGAGCCTGATGCCCCCGCACGATCTTTAGTCGGGTCCCCCGTTACCGGGGCTATCGGGGGCGGAATAGCGGGCGGAATAGCGGGCCCTCCTTCGCCCCACGCGTCGTCGGGATCCGAATCGTCGCCGGAAGGTCGGTGTACCGATTCTCGATCGGTATCACGGACGAGAGACCCCCCAGATTCACGATCTGGGTGAAGCCTCGGGGAAAGACGATCGGGAAAACCGCGTGCCAATTCGCGATTGACATCACGGAAATGCTCCCCAAATTCGCGAGTTGGGTAAACATTCCGAATGTGACGACTATCTCCGATTGATAACTCCCCATAATCATCAAAACGGTATGCCCCTCGGGTATCTCTACGAGAAACGCGCGGTCCCTCGACGAGGTTAACCTCACGTCTCCGGGGTGAGCGAGATCGCGCACGGTATCCCCGCGTAGAAATATAATCGGCGTCCCGATCCACTCGCGTTCGGAGATATCGAGGTTCATCCTCATCGGATTCGAAATCCTCCCGAGATCTCCGCGCAACATAAATCGGATCCAGAACGTCGAGAACCGGACCACGAGGACGCCGGGGGGACCGCGGGGTAAACATCGTAAAACGATGTTTCACGAATCTCCTGAACGCTGAAATATAAGGGAAACTGAAAACAACAGCTTACCTTGACGCAGCGAACGAAAAAACGGGTTTTTCTACTTGCCAATTTCGAGCACAATCACAAAAACTCTCGAAAAAACTCGGCACGAACGAACTGTCTAGAAGGCAGCCAAAAGAAAAGTGAAGTTTCATCGGGGCATCGCCAGTGTTGCCGGCGCCGCGGTGCGGCCGGTGACGGGGCGCCCCGCGGGAGGGCAACCCTGTTTTTTCGCCGTTGGCGGGAGATTCGAATTTTTTTTTTTTTATTCGAATTTCTCTTAGAACGGGCTGTCGAAGGGTAGTTCAAGGAACTACTACATGTAAACGTTCTCAAGTGTCCCACAGATATAATCAGTATTATTCACCTGAAGTGTGGGATTGTGACGGTGAGGGACTATTTCGATAAGCAATTTTGTCAGAAAGAGCGGGTCAAATTTTTGGGACAGATCGTCCGTAATAAAATATGCGTAATATTATTCAACTGTTTAATCAGGTTTGATTGACCGTTTAACCTGTTATTGTTGTATAATATTATGTTTGTTACTTTCGAGATTGTTATCATTCTTAAGATTTAATTTTAATTTGTGATGAACTTTTCGAGTCAATGGGGGTGGGGAGGGGGTTATCTCAGATAGTTGGACTAGTGCGAATGGAGGTAGGAATTTACTTATTGTAATTTAATTATAATTTCTGTGGTAATTTGACTCGCTCTCAGCAAAATATTTCTTCAGTGATAGCATAATCTTCTTCCAGATGATGTCTGCCATAAAATCCGGTCAAGTGACCTACAGTAGGTTCGCTATCATGGCGGAGAAAACTTACTCTGGCAGCATAACAGTCGACCGGTCTGGCGGAGGACTTTAAATACTCGTTTTGAAATTCTGGTTTTTTTTTTCTCCTTTCATCCGAACATTTTCAAGAAATTTTTCCCTTCTCGAGGTACTTGAAAAATCTTGTGTTGAGGTGAAATTGTTTATGTACTTGCAGTCGATGTGATAGTTTTCGAGTTTTTGTCTCAATGAGGATTCAATGAATGAACGTGAAAAAATGGATTTCTGAACTCCGGACCAGTTTTTTGGAGTTATTTTTGTGAATACAAAGTGTCCGTAACTAATACAACCAGTACTCAACATTAAATGTTAAGTAGCCGGTATGTGATTGGAAATGCATGTTGCACTATCAGTATTAATTGTATTAACACTTACTTTACGTGTATTGAAGCGATGTGATGAGGTGCCAGTTTGGTGCCATGTGGGTATGAAGCTCCTTCACGAGAGTCTACTGTTTATTCGTATGCTCCCTTTATTTAATGTTACAGGAAATACCTACCTAGTGAGATTGGTTTTCGCTTTCTTGCGTGCTGAAATGGAATGCTATATACAGTACTCCCTCTGTAATCCGGCAGATATCGGACCAGAGCACTGCCGGATTACTGAAAATGCCGGATTGCTGGAAAATATCGAGAAAAACGCAGTTATCATTGAATAATCCGTTTTAATTACATACATTGTACTGCCAAAATACAGTACATATATGTACTTGTGTACGCGGAGCAGATTGAGCACTAAACACAGCGCGATCGTGACTAAGACCGACGGAGTGAGTGAGTGGGGCGTGAGTCACCGCTTTGTTTACTCAGACACCAGTCCAAAGTCAAATCAATTTTTGAGCTCATACCCGAATACAAAACGCCGGATTACTGGGAGTGCCGGAGAGCTGAGGTGCCGGATTACAGAGGGAGTACTGTATTTTTTGTTAGCAAAGTGCTACGAGTAGATCATAATTGTGTTTCTAGGTGCCACAAAACGGCTGGTTAACCTTTGATGATCGCAGTGAGTCTGTGAATGGTCAGTGGTAGCGTAGTGATGATCGTTTCATCGTTTCAGATGATGTCCGCTATCAAGTCGGGCACCATAACCTACAGCAGGTTTGCCATCATGGCGGAGAAAGAACACCACGTCTGGCAGCCACCCAACAAAATACCCCTGGACAGGTCGGGAGGAGGTATTTGAATATTTCCCTTCGATACATCCTGCCATCCGCAGAATAAAATAATAAGAGGTATTCCACTTCCACTCACCGAAAGTTACACTTTCGCGTATTGAGCTAAGTGAGAGTAAGGCCATTTGTAAATACTGATGATTCCAATCAATCGAAAATCCTGACTTTTATTTAAAATACTGAAAATTGGTTTTACAATTTTCTGAATTTTCTCTGGAAAATCTCAAAAACTGCCGCTCACTTCTCGAGAATCACTGGACAGCACTTGAAAAATTATTTAGTATCAGTCCAAAACTCTATTTTTTAATATAAGTAACCGAACAGTGGCCTTCCGTAGGTCAGAATTATTGTACCTACTATTAAACCCGGTTAATTAGGCCACGAAAATTTCTGGCCATCTCGGTTTAATTGTGATATTATTTTCGCGAGCAAACTTGTCAAGTCAGTAGTACCTACCTATTTAATTTTAGCTCATTGAATATTGAATGCGAATTTACTGATAGTCTACCGTTTACCGGATAAACTTGGGACCTTTTCTGTATTTACGAAATTTATTATGAAATGGCTGGCTTTGGAATGTTTCTGCCGTTAGTAATAATATTGTGACCGTCGTGGAAAATCACTGTTGAATTTTGTGGATATTGACTGACATCCTCAACGCCATAACATCAACAGCCGTTCATAATAATCATTTTTCATCACGCGTGCTTGTCTGCACTGATTCAAGTTCTGCAGACATATTGTAATTTACAATAGCTCCTTCTTATAAACTCAACAAAATTTGAATTCATTCTGTACCTATCATTTGTTAAAAATCCAATCTTTCAATAATCTGGTTGTAAAAAAAAACTACATAGCTATGTACCAATCATGTACAATAGCGCGGTACCTACCTACCATTAAATTGGTTTCTTGATTTCTTGATGGGTTTCTTGATTGATACCTAACTGGGGTCTTCCATTCTTCCTAAAACGAATCTGTTATCTCCAAGTCTTCCAGCTTTCTAAAGATTGAAAATCTTGCTAACGCATGTATTATTGATATTATTTATTTTATTGAATGTATCTATTATGATCAAATGCTCCATAAGTGTAC
Source organism: Leptopterna dolabrata (assembly GCA_954871275.1). Classification (NCBI taxonomy): domain Eukaryota; kingdom Metazoa; phylum Arthropoda; class Insecta; order Hemiptera; family Miridae; genus Leptopterna; species Leptopterna dolabrata. The sequence continues at coordinate 86,139,001 of OX940975.1, read as the reverse complement.
AATATTTGGGTATATTTTTCATATCTTCGTACTTAAATTGGTTGACTCATTGACGACTAATTTCACCATCTAGAAATGTAAATTGGTATCCGTTGCAAAATCTTGATATGTAGTTTAAACATGTTTCTAAATCCTTTAATGAAAACAACGCTGTATTATTTTATTTATTGTAATAAATTCGTTGAAACTAATGGTTTTTCACTAGAATTTCCTCTAATTTTCATGAATTTATCGTTTTATTTTTGAGCGAATTTATTTTTAACATTGAAGGTTTCATCCAGTTTTATCATTCGAATTGCAGTGGTTCGATCCAGTTGGAATGACTCGAATAGTTCTGGTACCTAATTATTCAGAGTACGATAGAAAATAGAAATTTGGATCGTGCGATTAGCATACAGAACGAAGGACGTGTGTTGTTCCTGGCGACTGCAATGATTTATCGCCCCCGTTCGAACTTTAGTTTTGGCCCTTAGGTACTTCTGATGATATTGTTGCTAATGTGGTTGGCAAATGATGATGCAAAGAAAGAAGACGCCAGAAAATCCATTTAGTCTCATTTTGGGAGTTTCCTGTATGAGTTGGGTTCTAATAAATATATTGTGTTCGATAATCTTACTGGCACTGGAACCAGTGTGTTCTGGCAAAAGTCTCGCAAGGTCTGTTGGTTTATTAATCACACTTGTGGGATAAAATATTTATTCAAATCCATTGCAAACGCCCTTAATGAAATCTGTAAGTATCATTCAACATTTCACATAGACTTCTTATCTTGGTCCATTAATAAAATTGGTCCAAAACAACAATCAACGATATTGTTATTGTCAACTCGTGTTAAATGGAAAATATACTATAATTATAATTTGAACACATGTTTTTACAGTAAATTTTTTTATATTTTTTCATCTTTCAAAATTCTCAACAATTTTTTATATATATAATTAAAAAAATTCTATACTTATTTAAAAACCAAGTGGGTCCCTAAGTACAAAAGGAATGCCTCGCTTGAAAGAAACACTGCTCACTAATTATGTCATAAAAATATACTTACTTAATTTGATTCACAAAAGAAGCTCCAAACTTATCCCTGGATCTTCAAGCAGTTATAGAGAATGACGTTAGGTAATACCGATTTAATCCTTTCCTTGTCAAACTGGTTCGTTTTAGGCCTTTGTGAGTTATGGTTTTTAAAACTAGTTGCTAACTTTATTGAGATGGAGCTTTATTTCTTTACGTCGTCATTTATAAGCGCACTAATTCAAATGGGTTCTAATTACTGAACGCTAAGCAGAAAGCATAGTGACGGTAATTGTATAAATGTACGTAACTTAGCTGGAGCTCCGAAAACGTTAGGTAGGTATTTAATGATAGCCTATAAACATGTCATGGCTTTTACAATTTGCGTAGATAGCTATTGGCTTGTGGTGTAAGTACTACTACAGCGCGATTTCACCAGGCTGAAACGTTTCCGGGGCTCCGCTGGAGAAGCAGCTCAGAGGGAATGTGAGCTAAGGAAAGGTGGATTGTCGCTGGCCAGGGGTGTTCCGTTGTCCGATGTTCCTTTTGACCGAGTCCCAACACCCAAGGGTGGTTACTTGCTCTGGACGAGGTTGAGGAACTCCTCCCTCGTCTTGGGATCGTCTCTGAAGACTCCGAGCATCGTAGATGTCATGGTCTTGCTGTTGATCTTCTGTACTCCTCTCATCACCATACACATGTGCCTGTAGGTCAGTTATAGTATTCGATCATCATTAAAAATGAAACATCATGTACCTAGTGAGCTATTATTAACTTGTATTCGAGGGGAGTGAAGTAGGCACAGACTGCCAACCTGTACGAATAGCGAATTCGACCAAACTGAACTCGGGGTGAACTCACTAATTGAAATTATGCCAAGTCATGGAGTGTCAAAATTGAAATTATGCCAAATGTCAGAATTATGGAGTCATGGAGTGTCAGAACTGGAATGATGCCGTGTCAGAATTATGGAGTGTCAGAAGTGGAGTTATGCCAAGCCGTGGAGTGTCAGAATTGAAATTATGCCAAATGTCAGAATTATGGAGTCATGGAGTGTCAGAATTGGAATTATGCCAAGCCGTGGAGTGTCAGAATTGGAATTATGCCAAGTGTCAGAATTATGGAGCCTTAGAATGTCAGAACTGGAATGATGCCGTGTCAGAATTATGGAGTGTCAGAAGTGGAGTTATGCCAAGCCGTGGAGTGTCAGAATTGAAATTATGCCAAATGTCAGAATTATGGAGTCATGGAGTGTCAGAATTGGAATTATGCCAAGCCATGGAGTGTCAGAATTGGAATTATGCCAAATGTCAGAATTATGGAGTCATGGAGCGTAGAATTGGTGGAATTATGTTGTGTCAGAATTATGGAGTCGTGGAGTGTCAGAATTGGAATTATAGTATCAGATTTATGGAGTCATGGAGTGTCGGAATTGGAATTATGTCGTGTCAGAATTATGGAGTCTTGGAGTGTCTAGAGTTGAAATTATGCCAATTCATGGAGTGTCGTAATTGGAATTATGCCGTGTCAGAATTATGGAGACATGGAGCGTAGAATTGGAATTATGCCATGTCAGAATTATGGAGTCATGGAGCATAGAATTGGAATTATGCTGTGTCAGAATTATGGAGTCATGGATTGTCAGAATTGGAATTACGCCAAGTCGTGGAGTGTCAGAAGTATGGAACCACTAGAAAGAAGTTATTGGAGGAACCTGCGCTGCACTTGAAGAGCCTGCTTCATTACCATCAATATTGATTTTTTGATTTTTTTGTAAATCACTTCCAGTGTACAGAGCAGTATGTTCCAACGTAAATTACATTCAGCCAAGATTTAATTTTGACAATAATTACGGTTGTTGTTGGTTTTATATGGAATGTACGATGAAATTATTATTTTCTTAAAAGTTTTTTAAAACCTTGTTTTTATAGTGAAGATGTTTGCATGGCTATGGCTACAGGCTAAAGCCAAATGGGAAAAAACATTTATGCCAGGACTGTGGTGCTACCTCGTTGTACCGACAGTTTCGCGGTTAATAAATATTGCGCTGATATTTAAAACATACAGTTTGGACCAAAGCCGTTCGTGAACCAACCTGTCGAATGCTCGAGAAAAATATATAAAGGCAGCAAAAACTTTCCTCTTTGATAGTCCAGTATTGATGGAAATGAGGCTTTGAAGAGTAAAAACGTTGGCGACGCAGCCACGCCCCTTATGTCGCTGACATATTCTCCAAATGTTCATCTAATCTGTTTGATTCATTTGGCAACAACAAACTGTGTTTTATACTACCTTGGTATACCTTTTTGAATGGTCTCAGACATAAAACGCGAGGGGAAATGCGACTTGTCTTCTAATATTAAACTTCTCACCATGAAACTTACACACATTGATTCAGTAGGTAGGTACATTTACATTTGGACAGGCCGTGGTTATCTTTTACATACGTACCTACCTACCTATAATTCCAAGTCTTGGCCGTGAAAATTCTTGTTTTCCACTGTTTGGCACAATATGAAATGTAGGTATTGAGTACTTACACAGCTTCAACGACTACAGCAACTCCAGCAGGTTGCACTGCTTTGGTGACAGCCACTGCGATTTGTTTCGTCAGCCTTTCTTGTACTGTAATTTAAAGTATTCAATTAAGTTCTCCATATTATTAAAGAGTTTTCGCAAAGGTTTGGCTACTAGCCTGTTGACGGGCTAAGGCGTACGTACGAAGGAAAGTGCGAACTGCGCATGCGCACGTTTGGGTGGGAACGACCTAACTTAGCTCGTCAACGTTGGATGCCACCGGTCTACGTAAACGACCTAGCACTAGGTCGTATGGGCCGTTTCCCGTACTAACCTTCCACCAAGGAAACCTCATCGCATGGATTGCCTTCTTCCATGGCATTTGCGATAATTTGTTCGTGTTGTTTAGGTGTACCTGATAGCGTGCGTCTTTTTTCTCTCGATTTTGGTTTTTCTGCTGTATAAAAACCCTACATTTCTATATTTTTTTGAAAACAGTATTAGGAAATATTTCTGTGACCCTTGAAGACTAGAAAATGTCAATAAATTGTACCTGGCTAATTTCTCTATGTCTATGGACAACCTTACAGTTTTTTGGCTAGTAATGTCTACCTATTAGCCACTAATTTTTGCCAAATAACTTTAATTAGCCAAACCTTTAGTTTTTTGGCTAATCTTTCTCGTGTCTATGGACAACCCTACATTATTATCCATTTGAAAATAGTAATAGGAAATGTTTCTGTGATAATTTAAGACAGGAAAATCTTAATTAAATGTACCTGGCTAGTCTATGAACAATCATATAATTGTACTAGCGAAGATGAAAACTAAAAAATGGCTTTTTAAACTGAAATCTTCAAGTGATGAGAATATGATGAGAACAGTTCAACGTTATCGTTAGCGTCACCCATCGAATCAGCTTAGGTCGTTCAACGACCTAACTTTCACGACCTTTAGATCGTTTCCCGATCTAAGAGGTTAGCATCCGGTTTTTTCCCCTTAGATCGTTAGCCTGGAGATCCTTAGTCCATCAACGACCTAGTGGCCAAACTTTTGCGAAAACTCTCTATTATATCACCCACCTGAGTGGGGATCATTTTGTGGTTGACCCACATTATGAGTTTTGGAATGACACAAAAACCGGCTTAATTTGAACCGGGGTTACAGAAAATATGTCAAGGATTTACGTGTTGTAGCAGCCAAAGTGTGCCAGGACGAGGAGGGAGCATACGATGTGGACGACCTGGGGGATTTGTGCGAGCTTGGTTTTGGTTACCAGGGTCCAATTTTTCCACTTCAGCATGATGATTTTCATGACATATCAACTGTTCAAAATCATTTTCATACCATAACATTTGTTTTAATTGAAGAATTTCATTGTTTCTTTTTTTCTCTCATCATTATTTCTGTTTTCTTTCATTTGTTTCTTTTTTAAGGTTTTTTTTTTTTAGTTTTTCGTTATTTTTTATTTATTTTTATTCAGTTTGTTTCAAAAGTGGCCAAATACAAAATTGGCTGCAGAACTGGCCTTCCTCAAAAATACCCCCCTCCCCCCCCCCCCACTTCAGCTATTAACTTCATCAGTAGTACACTGAAACCCGAGGGGGTAACTAATCTTAAATATCGCGTCTTCTGAATAAGGATTACTATTTTTTTTAGGATTATTATTTTTTTTATCTGGATAACACCTCAGATAACGTCGGATAACCCTGGACTACCCCAAACTGCTTTTTGTTTTGTACATTTTTTACCCGGATAACCTTGGATAACCCCTTATTACCCTGAACTACTTTTTTGTTTTATATCCGGATAGCCCCGGATATCCCCGAATTACCATGAACTACTTTTTGTTTTGTATGTACAGTTTTTTATCCGGATAATCCAGCATAACCCCGGATTACCCTGAACTATTATTTTGTTTCGTACCATGTTTTTACGTAGATAATCCCAGGATAACCTCAGATATCCCCACATTACCCTGAACTGTTTTTTCCCCGTATCGTTTTTTACCCGGATAACCCCCAGGATATCCCCGTATTACCCTGAGCTATTTTTTGGCTCGTACGGGTTTTTTTACCCGTATAATCCCCACAATAACGTCGGATATTCCCGGATAACCCTGAACTACTTTTTGTTGTGTACTGTTTTTTACCTGGATTACCACCCGGATAACCCAGGATAACCTCGCGTAACCAAACACTTGTCCGCCGGATAACCCGAGTAGTTACCCTCTCGCTGAAACCCCAGAACGCTTCAAATAGTGCCACGCTTGTGGTTTTTTTTTTAAATCTTGGGAGTTACAGAGAATCAGCTTTTCCCAAAACCTATTGATTTTGTAGGTAGGTAACCACTTTTGCAGCTACGCGACACATTTTTGTCGTTTCTTCTGTGCACAGTACTAACTATCGGTGATATTTTATGGAACTCGTGCTGCTTTGTTGATTTTAGTTGTATAACCGCATGTATCTCACATATTCATGTAAGATTCGGAAGAATAAAATGGGAGAATATGATACAGAAAGGCACAGCCACGAAACCAGTTCAGTATAGTTTTAAAGGCTAACCACCTGTATGGAAATTTTGATTGGGGGAAAAAATGTTGCTCCTCTCAGAAGACGGGTAGAATCGAAATCAGAACATCTCAGCTGACTTTATAACATCTGAACTTTAGATTAACATGATAAATGGTTTCTGCTTTGGACTGGATCGTTTTATTTCCTCCTTAATTCGCTAGCAACTCCCCCTTTAACACAGGGTGACCAATGGTTGACGCCATTGAGCCAAACCAAGCCCTACAGAGTTGATAGTCAGTCCTAATTATATAGAAGGAGGAAAAACGACTCGTGAGGCGATTGAAGAGGTAAACCAGATTGGTCCCACTCACCTTGAAGTCGACGGCTGTAAATCTCAACAATCCTGAAACAAAGGAATAACGAATCAAGGTTTCCTCAAGTTATTCTGGACGCTAGAATACAAGATTTATGATTTACTATGCGTTAATGGCTACGAGGGATTTATAATGAAGGCTCACTGTTGGATTGCCTGTGCGTTGAGATGTTACCTACTGACTTCAGCCAGTGAACTCACCTGGCGAGTTTGGAAAGACCCAGGATCTTGTTGTTGGGGAGGTAGGCGATGGAGACTTTGCCGTAGAAAGGCACGAGGTGGTGTTCGCACATAGAGAACATTTCGATGTCCTTCACCAGCACCATTTCATCGTGGTCTTCATCGAAGACGGCGTCGTTCAACACATCTGAAACACGAAGAAAAATTATGAAAAACGCTTTATTTTGTGTACTAATCCACCAAGTTTCTTGGATCGTCGTAGGCTGTTAAATTCATACAATGTTGTAACATGATGCCTATGTCTATTTTAAAAAAATAAAAATCCTGTCATGCAGCATGGCTATAAGAGCGAATTTTCACAGAAATATTCCTGCTTTTTCTTAAAGTTATATAATCCTCACTTTTCCTCACTTTTCTTAAAGTTATATATTTTTTCGTAATTTTAGCCATTTTTACCAATGTTTGACCCTAATAAAGTCAAATTTGACCCACTTGTTTTTGAGAAAAACAGTTTGATCATCGAAACAGTCCGTCCGTCGTGATTAATCATACCACACAACGTCAGGTGAATTGATATTGGTTTTAGCCATTAATACAAATTTTTTACCCCCACATCAAAATCTGACCCTTACTCTGTGTGAAAAACAACCGAAATGGTATTTTTCTGTCTTAACTCACCCTTCCATACCACTTCCAGTGATTTCCTGCAATTTTAGCCGTTGTTTGGCCCTAAAAACTCAGATTTGACCCCCTTGGAATTTTTGAAAATTTCTCATCTTCGAACTCATCCTTTTGTTTGGCAACACAAACGTTTTGGAGAACTTTGGAATTTTTATCTTGTACCCAAGGACGGATATCATCTGGAAAGGCACGTAAATATATATTCATAATACATACATTTTTGTTAAAATCTAGGGGTGAACTGAGGATGCTCTGAAACGGATTTGCCGATAAAAATATTTTCAAAATTCATGTTCTGAAAACGTTACCCATAGCAATAGCTTCATTTTCTTTGAAAATTCGTTAATAAGATTGGATATTACAAATAAAGCTGAATTTAAATTAAATTTAACAAAGCACTAAATGTTACAGGTAACGTTAGGTAAGATAAACTAATGAAATAAAACATTTATTTAGCAACAATGTTCGCGAATTTTCAAGGAAAATGAAGCTATTGCAATGGGTCCAGAATTTTCAGAAAATAAGGTTTTGAAATTATGTTATAGGCAAATCCGTTTCAGAGCATCCTGATTTCATCTCTAGATTTTAACAGAACTTTATACGTACCTATATTATATTATAGATTTATTTATGTGTCACTCCAGATGATATCTGACCTTGGGTACGTGATAAAAATTCTAAATTTCGCCAAAATGTTCTTATTGCCAAACAAAAGGATGAGCAATTTTCAAAAATTCGAAGGGAGTCAAATTTGAGTTTTTAGAGGTCAAACTTGTTAAAAACGGCTAAAATTTATATATAAAATCACTGAAAGTGGTATGGAAGGATGAGTGAGGACCGAAAAATACCATTTCAATTGTTTTTCACAGAGAATAGGGGTCTAATTTGGATTTTTGTGGGTCAGCAATTGGTATTGAGGGCTAAAATCAATATTAATTCACCTGAAGTGTGGGATTCTGACGGTGAGGGACTATTTTGATAAGAATTTTTGTCAAAAAGAGTGGATCAGATTTTTGGGACAGATCGTTAGTAATCAAATAAACGTAATATTATTTAACTGTTTAATTAGTTTGATTTACCGTTTAATCTGTTGTTGTTGTTTTTGTATGTGACTTAAGATTTAATTTTAATTTGTGATAAAGTTTTCGAGGCAATGGGGAGGGTTATGACCCCCACTAACCCCCCCCCCCCCTCCCGGGCTACACCACTGGCTATCGTGACAATAGGTACTGCGAACCCAATTCCCTTAAATTTCTGCACAAAAGGAAGCATGCTGGATGTACCTACTTGAAAAATTGGAAATAAAGAGTGGTATGTTGGGTAAATTTCGAATGGTCCGAGCACCTCAGTTTTTCTCCATTATTGTGCTCTCTTTTGTAACAGCTAGTTCCCTTCCGTCCTTTCTCCATATGGATCCCTTTCACTCCCCCCCCCCCCCCCGTACTCTTCTCATTGGTTCCTTTCTCTTCAACAGCCAATCACAATCAACCTCATTTCACTTATGGAATACATAAGCTCACCTCTCTCTAATGTACTTTCAATTATTGTTTTCTACTGACCGTTTGGCTACCGAAACCGGGGAATAGCAGTGTATTTTGTTCTTATTGGAAACAAATAAACGTTTTAATAACTCCGATTTCATCATTGTCCATGTTTAGCGGAAGAAGAAACAACTTTATTACCAGAAAGTCTCACGCATGGTTGGGGCAAATTTAAATTTTATTATTATGATTTTTTTTGCAGGCCAATTGAAAGGCACACAGTAGATACCTGGAATTTCACAGCTAGTCAGGGATCCAACGACCTCTCCACAGTGACAAATGCAATCCTTCCCTGCGTTAGAAAGACGGGTTTTCGGGTATGCAACATCAAAATAATTGGGATAATTAAGTTCAGTTACGCTTTGATTTGGAAACATGTCAAAACAACCACATGCATGTTCACGGCAGTCATTGTAACGACTTTTCTTGTAATCGCAAGTAGGTTCTCAGGTCGGTTCCTATTTTATAATATAATTTTTCACAGAAACTAATTTGCGAGTAAAAACCAGGGGCAATTTTTTAGTAATGCAGCTTGGTTGGCATCGTAAAATCAAATTTTCGGAATGATGTTGTTTCAGGTAGGGTTTGGTTTATTATTCTGTGAATAATAAGCTCAGCAAAATATTTTTATAACACCCGCTCAAAATTTTTTCTTTTACGTTTCAAGGTGCGTAGATTCCAAAAATGCAATGTCCGTCTGACGCATCACGTATACCGGCTTCATTTTCGGTCTAAAAATTCTTTCTTTCGCACACATGCTCCATTTGGGCCCTAGTTGTGTCCCGAAACTTTGCAGCCACATCGGAATTTACCCAGGGGTGTTATGAGTGAACATTGGTATAAAAACAGGTACTTTTTGTGTGTTAGTAACATAAAATTTTGAGGTATCGTTTTCCATGTTTTGGGGACGAGAAGACCGAATATGAAGTCGATTTTGACCAAAGAGTGGAAAATTGAGGTTCTAACGAAGTTTCAGCCTTAAGTTTACGTTAATTTTGGTCTAAAATCGTCGTTCTTCCGCACACAGTTTGGGTCACCATTTGGGAATACTTTTAGCTCCTAGTTGTGCTCCGAAACACGGCAGCCCGATCGGCATATACCCAGGGGTGTCATGGGAGAAAAATGGGTGTAAAAATAGCAGTTTCGAGGGATTTTTGAGGTTTTAGTGAATGAGCTTGTGAGGTATCGTTTTCCATGTTTTTTAGGGCGAGAATACCGAATATTTGGTTGATTTTGACCGAAGAGTGAAGAACTGAGGTTGTAACGAAGGTTAAGCTCCCGAAATTAATTTTTTATTTGTCACAAACATGGGAAATTGTGTAAAATCACCATACATTTGTATAATAACACTAGAAGTAGTATCAACAAGTAAATCAGGCAATTAAATGGTACTATCAATTATAAAAAATAATCTGTTTAAAAAAACTGAGCCTAATTCGTGTTTTTGGGGGCCAAAATTGGTGGAAACCATCAAAAATAACCATTTCAATAATTGAACATGAAAGAAACAATAAATGAGCAGCCAAAATTTCTGTAGGTATGCCCAGTAGAATAATAAACCCATGTGACAAGGACTTGGCAGCGTTTTTTGGAACAGACTGTGTGAAGTATTTTTGTTCTTAGCGTTCGTTCCTTGTGATTCGTCAGTGGCTGGTAAAACGCAGGTTCAAATGTGTTGTCCACTTGTGGCATTCAGTTGACCAAGCCAGGCATGGAGGAAGTGGTGGCGGGGTGAGGATGCTAAAATACGCACGACGTCGAGGTCTTGAAGGTCGGGTAGATCCTCAGCTCCGTGATATATGCGAACGCCGCGCCGCGTACGTTACACCCGTTTTGGTTGCTTCTTCCCTACCATTAGTGACGATTAGTAGGACTTTGAAGAAAACTTGTAACCTGTAGCGAGTTCGAATGATTTCCGTCGAAAGGTTTCCTTATAAAGAAGCGGATGCTGAGTGGTTCAATCGGTGAAGTCTCACGGGGCAGAACGTGATGGTCTTGAGGCGGCGAACGATGATAAATCCGTAGAAAAAGAGGGCCCTCCCTTGTGGGGGGGGGGGGGGGGGGTAGCCCTTCAAATATTTGCCCTTCCCCATTGCGCCCAATATTGCCCGTGTCGGTACTCGTCTTTGAGCCAGACATTACCGAACATACGCCGACACGGTTTTATTCTATTTGATGGCACCCAACCGGTGCAGGCCGTTTGGAAAGTGCTGTAGTAACAACATGGAGAGGCTTGAAGAGAGAGCCATGACAGCACAATGCGACCAGATTTGGACGAGGGCTTATTGACAGAAATCTACGCATTCGATATCGGACCAGACCCCTACAAGTTCTAAATTGAAAGTAAATTGAGCGTAATGTGTGGCGTATTTTGGCCAGACTGGCAGAATAATAACAAGGATATATGTATTATAAATGTTGGTATACAGCAATGTGGCAATGTGGGTATACAATCTCGTACCAAATACGAGTTGGTATACGGCAATGTGGGTATACAATCTCTACGCTAAAATCCCCTTTATTGTCGGTTTCGTAGAGTTTTTGGTTTATTATTTTCAATAATGAATCTTTGAAATCGAGCATGAAAAAAAATTTAACCCCCCCCCCCCCCCCCCCCCCTCAAAATTGTATGTAGAATCCGAAAATGCAATTTAAAAAGTCTATCCGTACGCCGTGCTTCGCACTTTTCTTAGTTACCATGAACAAAAATTAACGAAATTTGGTTTGCAGGTCCCGTTTGGGGTCGAGTTGGCCCTCGAAGCTCGGCGTTACTGTCAGCCATCTCTAAGGGGTTCAATAGAAGGGTATAGATTTTTTACGTTTTTAAATTGTTCGTGAACTAACGAATTTTTTGAGACCACCCGGAGCATTGTGAATAGACCACCGAAAAGCTTCGTCGACATGATTGTGAATGAAACGGCATGAATCCGGTCCAGATATTGCTAGGGAGCACCTGATTATAATCAAGGATGGCTGTACGAATTCGAGTTCGTTGTTCCGTGATATTATTTCATTTAAAAAATTATGGATCTTTTGGATTTTGTTGATAGGTACTTTTGGAATTTGAACAAACGTTGAAGCATTATTATTCATTATTGGGTAAATTATTACATAACGGTTTACTATACTATCTACGCAGAAGGGGAATCTGTACAGGTAAATTATTGCACAACGGTTTATTATTTTCCTTATGCTTCATGAATAACTACAAATAATTAATGACTGAATTATTGAATCCCGCGCATTTTTATGAAACTTTAATTCCTGTGCCGGCTCCAGTACTCGATTTAGGGCTTTCCTGGAGGGAGCTCGACGGTCCTGACCACAGAAAACAGTGATCTAAGCAGAAGGGGCATATTTAAAGGCAAATAATAAACCGTTTTGTAATAATTTGCAGCTTTTTTTTAAATATTTGAGATGCAATTTGAAATCCGAACAACTCATAAATGCAGAAAAAAAGGTGATCGATAAATGATTCCATTATTTATCATTCGATCCGCGAAAACCAAACCCGGAAGATGTCTACTTAAATTTATATTTGGGGAATAAACGGATATATTATTGCGTTTCATCATTTCTGTGTGTTTTATCTTGTGTTTGTTTGTGGAAGCGGAAAATTGGTCCTCGTAGTATGTCGTCATACTGTACAGGTAGGTGGGAGGTAGTGGGATATTCTCAAAATGAACGAGTTTCTTTTCATGGGAAATGCGAGAGGGTGAAATAGATGTAGGATACATTGGCCGTGGGCGAAGAAACGGTTCTCCTGGGCAGGTTGTTGAACGTTCGCTTCGGTGATCGGCTTAATTCAACTTGAGCTCCTCGATATATCAAGTGAGGAGTACTTAGCCCGAGGATCAGCTCTGCGGGTAAGTCATATGAGCACCAGGGGGACCAGGCGGCGGAGAAATAAATCTTCTCGAGTCTAATCCTCAATTGCCCACTTTTCTTCCATCACGCACATAATATTGAACGGACGTAAACCGCCCGCTGTTTTCTATATTTGACCCCTTTAATGAGCTCCGAAAGTCGGCCTAAAAGCCCTTTATTGGCTGAGCTTACGGTTTATCAGGGTAAAATGCGACATCGTTAATCTTAAGGGTAGTGGGTAGGTAAAAAATGAAAAAAAAATCTTTTTTTTTATTGTCTTGAAAAAACTACACAATGTGACGAATAAAATGACGTATTGGAAACGAATTTTGGGTGCTCCTAAGTGCATGAAAAAAGTATAACAAATTGGGCTCTAGAACTGCCCGGCGCCACAGGATGGGTTGCCCGCTTCGCGCAACATCGTAGAGACAAACAGAAAGTGGGTATAATAGTATATGGAGACTCAAAAATTAGATAAGATCAGGTGATCAGGGATCATTCATTCATTCAGCATCACATCCTCCATCATCATTGTATCGTGCAGGACACTGAAAGCTGTATTGTGATGCGTGGTTTTCAGAAAAATTGCTCTCCTGAAAAATTACCTTTTTTCAACTTTAGGTACCTATCGTTTTCCCAAGAACGGTTCATCGCAGCGTGGTGATCCAATTTTTGCCTGACAGAGGAATAAAAGGGCTTCAAATAAGTCGGATAGTTTTGTGAAATATGGCTTGGCTTATGTGGTACGATTTTATGAATTTAAAAAAATCGGGGTCAAAAAAGCCACTTTTGGATCACATGTAAAAAATATTTTTTTAAATCATATCGAAAAACTATCCAACTTGATTGAAAAGAAAGACTATATACATGTACATGCTGTAAAAATTTGAACGAGACAGCACTGACAGCAACCGAGGGAAAGGTACTTGAAAATCGTCAAATCGCCTATCTGTTTTGGTAGTTACCCACTACCCTTAAGACAGACTTTGATAATTAATAGGTACTTAGATAATAAAGCACATCGGAGCTTACCAAATAGGAAACGCACCATTTTCCAATCTTTTGTATCGGTACGTGTATCATCAACGTCTGTTTCAATTCCCATTTCCATAGCCCTCCTATAACCTTTTTCCCATTCCTATAGCCAATTTCAAAACCCGTTTCTCAAGCAGTTTTCAGTTAGTCGTTACCTGTACGTACGTAGGAAAAAGAAGGGTGAAAAAAATTTGCCTGTAGAGTGGGTACCAACGTAACACATGTAGCACATCTATGTGTGATTGATGTAGCACATCAATGTGCAATAATGATAACTTTTTAGCGCAGCATCAGCTGGAGTTGTTAATTCGCCTTTAAGTGATCGTAACATGAAAAAAGTGTACACAACCTATTCAAGTAACCAGTCTTTTTAATTTTTTTAATTTAAATAATGCAGTGAAAATTAAAATGAGTCGAAAAATGTGTAACTTGCACTGCATTCAGAAGGTTTTCCGAATCCCACCGACTTCATTCATTCCAAAAGCTATTTTATCGTCTTCTAACCAGGATTCTGGCGATAATCAACATCAAAATTGGGCAAATTGATACTGCAAATCCCAACCTGATGTGCACAAGCCCAAATTTTGTTAACCGCCTTTTTTTCTTATCGGAAACTCTCTAAATTTACAGTTTGATTTTTATAAATGTTACGTGGAACTCGGTAACTGCGGTCAAAAAAACCGTTTTCTGATGGGCATTTCAAGTTTAGATCTTTTCCTGTGTGAATCCGTTGTGGAGGACACCTAAGCCTGTAGGAATATAATTGGAAGGTAGGGAAGCCTTGGATTCGTGATTGGGTGAAAAAAAAAATGTATGTCCTCAAAAATGAAAATTTCCACTACCATTTCGAGTTTCAGACATCGAGGAACATTTTTGGTTCCGCGTCTGTCTGTCTGTGGTCAATTCCTTGTAACGCCCGTAACTACCCGACATTATGGTCGAAATGTGCTGAAATTTGGAGGGCACCCTCACCGAAATCATCGAAAAAGTACAGTAACTTCCGACTGCGCATGCGCAAACGTGAAATACTTGAAACGCCCATAACTATGTACCTTAAATATCGTAGGCATGAGTTCAAACTTGGAGGTTCGATCAGGAATAATACTATGATAGTTCCGTAACTTTGGTCTGCGCATGCGCGAACATTAAATATTGAAAAAATGTTGAAATGTTCGATAATATTACGCATAGTAAGTGATTTGTTACTACTCTATTTATTGCTATTCAATCATTCTGACCCATAATGTTTTTACCATCTGAGCCTATACGTTCATGTTACAATAAGTGAGGAAGCTATACTGCCCACCCCACTTGGCGGAGTTTTTTTATTTTTTTAAAATTTTTTATTTTATACAATGAAATAAACTCGGAACCATCGTAGTAAGTTGCCGCGATTGGTGATTCCTGAAAGCCAAAATGTTTTATACGTTTTCGTGTAGCTAATCATCTCTTGAAGCTAATAATTCAGGATGTGTCTTATACTGTAACAATTTGTGTGTCATAAATTTCATTAGCCAGATTTAATTGAACCTGAGGAGGCCTAGCGTCTTGTTTGCCTTCGACTCAACGTGTCTGTAAGTACCTACGATGATTATCCACAAGTATTTATGTGTATCCAATTAAAATAAACAGCCGCACGGCACCCAAAAAGTGGCCGTTCCAGGGTCTTCGAATCACATTCAATCTGATTCAGGAGGCGAGCTGGCCGTGAACGTCAAGATACCCGAGTCCCACATAAAACCCTGGCGGAGAGCGAGGCGGACCCTTTACGTTCTCATGAATTTTTCAAACGGACTTCTTCTTTCTCTTTCACTTCTTCAAGGTTTCGTCGAAGACCATCTTTTATTTATGTCGACCAATCAAAGTCTCACGGTGCCCGTGAGCCGTGAAATTACGATGATACAGCCGATAAGCTCTCACGAATCTAATATAAGAATTGGGAATTTCGATTAACGAACAGCTTGACAGATTATTTAAGAAATTTCGGTTACCACGGAGAAAGATATTTTCAGTGATGAGGATAACTAGAATCTCGCAGCACCAGTTAATTGGAAAAGCACTGATAGGTTTTGAAAATCAAACAAGAGCTCGGTGTCTTCCTCATTTCAGTTCTAAATTCTAAATAACCTACACTTTTTGCATAGCGATAATGCCTATGAATACTTGAATGGGTGGAATCTAAAACAATCAGCATTCATTGAATCATCGCATGACGACTACAATTTAAAACAGTTGAAATCCGTTGAGAAATTGTTTGAGCTCTTACAACAACAAAAAAAGTCTTATTAGGTGGGCCAGTTCGGAAAAATCAGATAAAATAGTTACCTACGTAATAGGTCTGTTTGCAGAGACCTTCTGGCAGTTATCTGAGCGTCAGAAAGGCCTTGGGCCGTTCGCAGTGAATCTCGGACGCTTTTTTGACTTTATAGTGTCCATGAACGGCTGTTTCCAGTGTTTTCCTGACTACCCAAAGACAGTTTTTTGATCCTCATTCCAGTACACAGAAAATAGGGCGGAAGAGAAAGATCACGAACTGCCTTCTCGATTTCCAACCAATATCAAACTTAAACGCTTATTACGATTGTTGTGAGCGGGTTGTTTGGATGCTCACAACATAGCGGATGAAGGAGGAAGGCAGAGGTCGGATGAGGGCGGGTGAGGAAGGATGTGCTCCTTCGGAGTCTTTTCACTAACGCCCCGCGGTTTTCACCACAGCAGGCACTAGAGGGTGTGGCTCCCCGAGGTTTTCATCACAGCTGGCACTAGAGGGTGTGGCTACCCGTGGTTTTCATCACAGCAGGCGCTAGAGGGTGTGGCTCCCCGCGGTTTTCACCACAGCAGGCACTAGAGGGTGTGGCTCCCCGAGGTTTTCATCACAGCAGGCGCTAGAGGGTGTGGCTCCCCGCGGTTTTCACCACAGCAGGCACTAGAGGGTGTGGCTCCCCGAGGTTTTCATCACAGCAGGCACTAGAGGGTGTGGCTACCCGTGGTTTTCATCACAGCAGGCGCTAGAGGGTGTGGCTCCCCGCGGTTTTCACCACAGCAGGCACTAGAGGGTGTGGCTCCCCGAGGTTTTCATCACAGCAGGCGCTAGAGGGTGTGGCTCCCCGCGGTTTTCACCACAGCAGGCGTTAGTCGTAGGGAAGGTTAGCTCCCCGCGGTTTTCACCACAGCAGGTGCTAGAGGAGAAGAAGGGTCCCGCGATTTTCACCACAGCAGATACCCGGCGGATGGAAGCTAACACCACACGCGGTTTTCACCACAGCAGGTGTTAGAGGAGAAGGAGGCGTCCCGCGGTTTTCACCACAGCAGACACCTGGAAGGTGGAGAAGGTACCAGTGGAGAAGGAGGTATCCCGCAGTTTTCACCACAGCAGGTGCGAGGAAGGGCAAGAGAGAGGGCGAACGAGAGAGGGTCGAGAGAGAAGTCGTAAGTCGGGGGTTGGACCATCGAATGAAGAGCTGGGCCAGAAGGGCTGGTTTTTATAGGGACTTTTCCACCCCTCTCCTGTCCAAAATCGGCCGTCTCGACCGTTGAGGCAGTTGGCGGTTGGGGAAAACCCTCGGTGTCGACCAGCTCAACGTTCTCCACTTTTATTTGGTTAAATCTAGTAATATTACAGAGTGGGTACTGGTGACGGAATTACGCAACGATAGTACTAGTTCATGGACGGTTTCTTACCGTCACTGTCAGAAAAAGCCATTGCGAACAAACCTAGTGGATTCCGTGTAGACGTGCGGTTTTGTATGCTCAACCGAGTTGGAGCATTATCATTTTACGTTCAAGCGTATATGTGATGCCAGAATATAATATTTCCATGGAGGCCAGAACGAGGGAGATGATTGGTTTTCGGTGAAGCCAACTGTGTCAAAGAGGCCAACTCAATTTCTCATCGCCCACCTAAATCATTTCAAACTCAATTAAAGTTCGTTCTTCCCCAGGTGGTCGAGCGGCGTCATAAAAAATCGTCCACCGTACAGGGCTTCGTTGGATTTTGGCTTATGGAAGTTCAACTTTTGCATTAGCCAGTAGCAGCAGTGGAGAACAAACATAAGTTGACATTGCTCCAACTGCCCAACACAATGTGAGCCGGTCGGTGGAATGGAAGAAGTTTCACTGCTAACTTACGCGTAGAAATCCATCGGTCTACCTCTACGTACCCCTATTTCGAAGAGGGAAAAGTGAGTAGAGTAATTTGATTATTCCATTTTACTTCTGGTGAGTTTTAGGGCCGAGCTGGTAGGATAATGGGGGGGGGGGGGAGGGGATCATTTCAACCCTTAAGTACATAGCCTTGTAGCCCGCCTCAAGTTGGGTTCATTTTTTTTCCTCTGCCGCCCGTCTCCCTGACATCCTTTCTACGTGATTCGCATCAAGATACTCCTTACCATCCCGTAGCACATCCACACAGACTATTTTTACATTGCCCGGATGACTCTGTAGAGGAAGGGATCATGTCAGGCGAAATCCGCTCATCCCCGATAAAATAATGACAACCAAGACGGCGAATTTCGTGCTCCACTGTCACGTTCATAAGTGGGTGACTGCCAGCTTGAATAATCTTTGACAAGATGAATGCGTTAGGCATGAAGGTGGAAGCTTGAACTGGTTGAAGAGCTAATTTTCAAACCGTGGGCAAACAGTTTCAATAGGGGATAGTATTAATGATGACATAAAGAATGATTTCGGTGTAATTCAAGGAAGTACACTAGGCTCATTATTGTTCTTAATTTACATAAATGATATTTTCCAACTAGAAATGCCCAAAACAAAGCTGCATTTATTTGCTGATGAAGCATCTCTCCTTGTGGTAGGATGCTCATTATGAGCTATGAATTTTTTGCTGAGCGCATACATAGGTGTGTTAATCACAGAATAATAAACCAAAAATCCGAATTTGTGTGGTCAAAATCGACTTCATATTCGGTTTTCTTGTCCCCAAAAACATGGAAAACCAATCCTCAAAAGCTCATGTTGCTAACATGTTACTAAAACACAAAAAGTATCTATTCCGATCGGGCTGCGAAGTTTCGGGACACAACTAGGGCCCAAATGGAGCATGTGTGCGAAGGAACGAATTTTTTAGACCGAAAATGAAGCCGGTACACGTGATACGGCGGACGGACATTGCATTTTTGGAATCTACGCACCTTGAAACGGAAAAGAAAAAATTTTGAGGGGGTGTTATAAAAATTTTTTGCTGAGCGATTACATAGGTGTATTATTCACAGAATAATAAACCAAGAGCAGCTGTAATCTATATAAATAAATATTTGGGAAACTGCGTGCCCCTTTAAATTTGCCATTTAATCCAATTTAACTTTGTTTAGTTATTTTGTGAGCGTACTCAGGGCTCACTCAGCAGATCGGCTCACTCAATCGAAACCCAACTAATTCTTTACCCAGCAGTCCGAGAGAGGCTCCATTTCAATTTTCATCATCATAAGTTAAATAGGAACGAAATTAGTCTCAGGGCTCACTCAGATGATCGGGGAAGCTGATTCTACCATAGCCTATAATCGCCCCCGGAACTTCCCGATCACAATGGAGCTCTCGTCAAAATCGGTTCAGCGGTTTGGCCGCCTACAAGGAGCATACATACATACACACATTCATTTTGGTTTATTATTTTCAATAATGAAGCATTGGAATCGAGCATGAAAAAAAAAAAAAAAAAAAAATTCTAACTCCCCCTCAAAATTTGATGGTTTACGTTTCAAGGTATGTAGAATCAGAAAATGCAATAAAAAAATTTCTGTCTGTCCGCCGTACGCCGTACTGGCCACTTTTCTTAGTTACCATGAAACAAAATTTATTGATGAAATTCGGGTTATAGGTTCCGTTCGGGGTCTAGTTGGTCCTCGAAGCTCGACGTTACTGTCAGTCATCTCTAAGGTTCAAAATAGGGGTTGAAATTTTCAGAACGCCGCATCTCGAAAACTTTCGACGGAAGTGTATGGTTTTTTTACGTTATTAAATTTGACTTGAGCTAAACAATTTTTTGAGACCACCCGGAGCATTGTACGTCCAGCCGTTCGTTCACAGTAAGGCCCCGAAGTTTGCACCGACAGGCATTTTCGACAGCAGGGTGAATGAAATTGTATACATTTAGCCCAAATCTCGTCACCAGGGACGCGCTAACAATCGGGAATTGGCCCGAGAACATCATTGCTCCTGATTATAATCGCGGAGTGTTGTGTCAAGTTGGTTGTTCTGTGATATTATTTCATTTGAAAAATTATGGATCTTTTGGAGTTTGTTGGTAGGTAGTGAAACCTGAACAAACGTTGAAGTATTATTGATGGGTAAATTATTACACAAGGGTTCATCACACCATCTACGTAGAAGGAGCTGGAGTTTGTTGGTAGGTACTTTCGCAACTTTTTTCACTCCACATCAACATTTTCCCTTCAGAACTTCATTATTTGCGTTTCTTTTTGCCATTTTAGGTACTGTTTGTCATCAGCAGAATTATTTTAGCAACATTTAACTCGTGATTTAGGTAGGCACCTAGTAACGAGTACGGGGTTAGGTACTAACCTACGGAGGGTCTGCGATCTGCATAATATGTATGGAATAGTACATAGGTATATTATATAGACGGGTTATCTATACAGAGAGCTGTGATCTGTAACAGAAGGGTATTCTGTACAAAATAATAAACCGTTGTGCACGGATTTGCAGCGTTTTATTTATATTGATGAGGATTACTGTCATCATATCTAATAGTATGTTATTAGGTATCCAATTATATAGGCAGTACATTATTATGTCTCTATTTCGAGTGCATTTATTGCGAATGGATCCATCGGTCTGCAAGTAACCTGTTGCCAGAGTCTCCATGACAACCTGATCACTGAGGCGTTCGATAACAAAACCGCTACATCCCCTTCCAGCCTCCCAATCGCCTGCCATCTCAAAGCTCCTCAAGGAATCTCTTGGTAGACCGATAATTAGGAATTCAGTCCGCCGCTCAACCCCCTTCCGTCAGAATTTGACGTTAGTATTCCCTTAACATCACAAAGGGACCGCCTCACCCTTTTTTATTTATTCTCTACCACGGAAATAACATGTTCAACAACGATTTTGTTCTGATTTTCATCAACTTTTAATCATTGACGAACTTTGACATTTAATATCGCGAGTGAATCCAGGCACCAGTGGTTTCAAGTTGAAATTGTTAACAATACCAAAATAAAATTAATTTAATTTAATTGCACATACCCCTGGGTATATTCCGATCGGGCTGCAAAGTTTTGGGACACAACTAGGGCCAAAATGGAGCACGCGTGCGAAAGAATGAATTTTTTAGACAGAAAATGAAGCCGGTACACGTGATACGGCGGACGGACATCGCATTTTGGTTAATTATTCTGTGAATAATACACCTATGTATTCGCTCAGCAAAAAATTTTTATAGCACCCCCGAAAATTTTTTCCTTTTCCGTTTCAAGGTGCGTAGATTCCAAAAATGCAATGTCCGTCCGCCGTCCACCGTACGCCGTATCACGTGTACCGGCTTCATTTTCGGTCTAAAAAACTCGTTCTTTCGCACACATGCTCCATTTGGGCCCTAGTTGTGTCCCGAAACCTTTCAGCCCGATCGGAATATACCCAGGGGTGTTATGAGTGAAAATGTGTATACAAATTGGTACTTTTTGTGTTTTAGTAACATGTTAGTAAAATGAGCTTTTGATGCATCGTTTCCCATGTTTTTGGGGACGAGAAGATCGAATATGAAGTCGATTTTGACCAAGGAGTGGAAAATTGGGGTTGTACCAGATGTTCAGCTCCCAAAATTGATTTTTTATGAGTCAAAAACATGCGAAGTCGTCTGAAATCACCATCAATTTGTAGAATAACACTAGAAAAAGTGTCAACACGTGGATCAAGACGATTAAGTGGCAAGGTGATCAAAGATAATTAAAAAGAAAAGAAAAAAGGAGCGTATCTAATTCAAGTTTTGGGGGCCAAAATTGGTGGAAACCACTAGAAATAGCTATTTCAATTATTTCACATGAAAGAAACAATAAATGAACAGCCAGCATTTCTGTAGGTTCGTCCAATAGAATAATAAACCCATGTGACAAGGACTTTGCAGCTTTTCGGAATCAACGGACCTTGAAACGGAAAAAAAAAATTTGAGGGGGTGTTATAAAAATTTTTTGCT
Organism: Leptopterna dolabrata; assembly: GCA_954871275.1. Taxonomy (NCBI): domain Eukaryota; kingdom Metazoa; phylum Arthropoda; class Insecta; order Hemiptera; family Miridae; genus Leptopterna; species Leptopterna dolabrata. The sequence continues at coordinate 86,117,110 of OX940975.1, read as the reverse complement.
GAGCAACTACGTAGGTTTATTATAATTCACAGAATAATGAACCAAAATGTAATTTCCGTCCGCCGTACGCCGTATCATGAATACCGGCTACATTTTCGGTCTAAAAAAGTCGTTCTTTCGCACACATGCTCCTTTCGGGCCCTAGTTGTGTCCTGAAACTTTGCAGCCCGATAGGTATTTTTTGTGGTATCGTTTTCCATGTTTCTTGAACCGAGAAGACCGAATATGAAGTCGATTTTGACCGAAGTGTGCAAAATTGAGGTTCTGACGAAGGTTCAGCTGCCAAAATTAATATTTTATGAGTCAAAAACCTGGGAAATTGTCTGATATCACCATCAGTTTGTATAATAACACTAGAAAAAGTGTCAACAGGTGAACCAAGACAATTAAATGGCACTATCAATGATCAAAGATAATTAGAAAAAAAAGAAGCGTAATCTGTGGTTGGGGGGGCAAAAATTGGTGGGAACTATCACAAATATTTATTTCAATTATTTTACATGAAAGAAACAATAAATGAACAGCCAACATTTCTGTAGGAATGTCCAGTAGAATAATAAACCCATGTGACAAGGACTTTGCAGCGTTTTTTGAGTTTTGCTACCGCAATTTCCTCTTGAAATTGTGTATGTCTTCCGGTTGATTAAGTGAAATAGTTGTGATTCTGGCTTTTGCTTTACCAATTCCACTATTGGTACTTGATTCGCGCTCATGTTTCTAACTACATACTGACTCATAACTCCTACGTTTTGAAATCAATCAAAACTTTTCTCAATTTGCTTTGCTTTTAACCCTCGATCCTCCCATTTTCGTGCACGAGCCCTGTTCAATCAATATTTATGTCCCCACCAACCAGCGCATTAAAACGAGAAGATAACAAACGCAAGAGTACAATTCATAATGAAAATCCCGTCTGGTCCTTTCGTCCCTTCATTATTTGTTTTTCTCAACCGAAAGTTTATGCCAGTTGGTAAAATACGTTAGTGATTTTACTGTTTTACATTAAAGACCCGATTGATTAACAGGTCGTCGAGCTAATCAACCAATCACATTGGATTGCTGAACCGAAAGGAAATCTTCGAAATATCGGTTCGTTATGTTTTCCTCCGTCGTCCTCCTTCTGAAGCCATTTCCTACATTTCCCCGGAGCTAACAGCATCCCCAAAGTCTTTGTAATCTAATTGCCTCACAAAGCGGTTAATTAGTCGACTCTCTTCAATCAGTTCTCGACTCGACTTCTCGCTTAATCAATTTTCCGCCCCTCAGGCTCTCTCCATGCATTCCACGTTGTTTGATTTTGAAGGTTTTCCCGCGTAATATCTCCTTCTGACGAGGAACAGCCAAGCGATATTATAATCATTTTTAATTTTATTCATTCGGCTTTAATTATTTTTATTCAGAGAATAATTTATTGTGTCAATCAATCCGTCATCAATCGTTACCTAATTTCAGAAGCCCTTTTGCTTCATCACATTCATTGAACCTGATATTACTTAGCAACTACTATATACTACAAATTTCCATGAATGAAAAATATTGCAAATTACTATACAACGGCTTACTTAATTTTTCGGCATAACCGCCCCTTCTGCGCAGATCACTGTTTTCTGTGGACAATACCTTTACCCAGGACAGCCCTAAATCGATTATGCTCCCAGCAATCCGAGCAATTCATATGAATAAATAAATAACATAGTCTTCATTGTACGACTGAAATATTTTTTCCTCTTGGACTTTTTGGGTCAACTGCTCCCCTTGCGGGGATGAGCCCATGGGGATCAGTAAGATGCGATGTCTGAACCGTTCATTTTGAACGCCAAGTGTATTTCTCAAAGTAGCTACATGGGTGGCATCCAGGGGCTTGGCGTCTATAAGGCCACCAGGGCCACTGCGCCGGCACCAAAAAACACTAAGAGTGAAAAATAAAAATAATAAAAATAAAAATCCAACCATGTGCTCATTTGGTATTTGAATTTCCTTCCGTGCACTGTACCTAGCTTTTTTCAGAAAGCCTAACTGCGACCCCGAGTTCTCTGGCTATGGATATTCAATATTCTAGTTGAGCATCCATGGTGGTTTCCTACACCACCAAAATGTTATCGGAATAAGCGGCAGTAATCGATGTCCTGCAATCGAAATCGAAAACTAGGCTCCTGAAACTGGCAGGCCCCGGCACCTAGTGTTCCCATGGCAACTGAGAAAAGCGGCCTGTCCGCGCATGCTTAGTCGAGTAAAAATGTAGTTCACCACGCCCACTTTGGGCCGGGTCTCGGCAATCTGATTTTCACCCAAAAATCGTTCCTGTTCACAATCGATTCAATTTGTCATCTCGATACGAGGCTTGTCTTTCGATTCGATTTTAATTCGTTAATCACATTCTCTGTCTGTTGACTGTCGTCAGTATTACATTTTTTGCGTCGAAATTTGCGCGATTGCGTTCGGTCCGGTTCCAGTGACAGATTTGGATTTGTGTTACCCATGCGCGTTTTGTCCTTCTTGCTGTTTGTGTTCTTGTGGACTGAGCGGCGTCGTCACACAGATAAGTGCCTATCTTCTCCTAGTCAATGGCTCCTCTAGTCAATAGGCAATCTTCCCCATTCAAGAAGTACCGGCCGACGGGTCATTTTTTGGTTGTATTTTAGTTTACAAATTAAATTCGGTGGCTAATTTACTGTCGAAATTTTCTATGTTTTCATACGACGATACAGTGTTGATTAAAAAATGTAGGAAGAGATAAGCCTTTGCTGAATATCCCTCAGTCAGTAAATAAAGGGAAGGGTGTTGTTGCCTTGGGGTATTTTGTAGAAAAATCTGTCGGCTTTGTGTTCTGGTTTGGTGCCCCACCTTTTTCAGAGCCCACGCTGGTGGCATCCGAGACGACGAGGGCTTTGGGATTTCCGTTACTCCAGGCGTTAGTAACACTGAACTTGCATAGTACTTCCAGTTGTGGAGTAGGCTTCTCCTGTTAAATATTCTGCGGTTCATAGATCGTCGACTGCTAAATGAGTTCCGCCTGTATGTGGCCAACCAACTCGAAATCCCATCAAATGCGCTGAGCTGAAGGGCATTTGCCACCTGCTGACCTTGGAAAGGCGCGAAGTACCTGTCGTTTCGGTACAAATTACTGAACAAACGGACCTGTTGACCAGCCTTGTTAACTATGAATTTTTCTGTAGAAGACGATTTTAGTGGACGTCTCACTTGCAAAATACGTAAAGTTACCTTATTAATAGGAACCTTCCCTGTTAGCTTCTAGGCATCTAGAGACCGCCCTCACCCTATAAATCCAAGTCGGTCTGCAAATACCCTCATCAGCCCCAACCCCGATTTTGGATTTTTTATTGGTCATCATTATGAGCTCTAACGTCTCTAACTTGGTTCGCCCGTAAATGAAAAAACGCTGCAAAGTCCTTGTCACATGGGTTTATTATTATGTTGGACATACCTAAAGAAATGTTGCCTGTTCATTTATTATTTCGTTCATGTGAAATAATTTAAATAGCAATTTCTGATGGTTTCTGGCCCCCCAAAAACACGAATTACGCTTTTTTCCCCTTCTAATTATCTTTGATCAATTGATAGTGCCATTCAATTGTCTTGATTCACCTACTGACACTTTTTCTGGTGTTATTATACAAATTGGTGGTGATTTCAGACAATTTCCCAGGTTTTTGACTCATACCAATTGAATTTTGGGAGCTGAACCTTCGTTACAACCTCTACTCTTTGGTCAAAATCGACTTCATGTTCGGTCTTCTCGCCCTAAAAACATGGAAAAAGATACCTCAAAAGCTCATTTTACTAAAACACCAAAAAACCCTCTTTTTACGCCCATTTTTCACTCGTAACACCCCAGGGTATATTCCGATCGGGCTGCAAAGTTTCGGGACACAACTAGGGCCCAAATGGAGCATGTGTGCGAAAGAATGAATTTTTTAGACCAAAAATGAAGTCGGTACACGTGATACGGCGGACGGCCATTGCATTTTTGGAATCTACGCACCTTGAAACGCAAAAGAAACAATTTTGAGGGGGTGTTATAAAATTTTTTTGCTAAGCGATCACATAGGTGTATTATTCACAGAATAATAAACCAAAATGCAATGTCCGTACGCGGTCCGCCGTATCATCCATTTCATTTTTAGGTCTAAAAAATTCATTCTTTCGCACACATGCTCCATTTGGGCCCTAGTTGTGTCCCGAAACTTTGCAGCCCGATCGGAATATACCCAGGGGTGTTATGAGTGAAAATGTGTATAAAAATAGGTACTTTTGTGTTTTAGTAACATGAGCTTTTGAGGTATCGTTTTCCATGTTTTTTGGGACGAGAAGACCGAACATGAAGTCGATTTTGACCAAAGAGTGGAAAATTGAGGTTCAACCATGTTTTTTTTAAGTCAAAAACCTGGTAAATCGTCTGAAATCACCATAAATTTGTATAATAACACTAGAAGACGATTAATCAAGACGATTAAATGGCACTACCAATGATCAAAGATAATTTGAAAAAAAGGAGCCTAATTCATGTTCTGGGGGCCAAAATTGGTAGAAACCATCAGAAATAGCTATTTCAATTATTTCACGTTAAAGAAACAATAAATAAACAGCCAACATAATAGTAGGTGTGTCCAATAGAATAATAAACCCATGTGACAAGAACAGCGTTTTTGGAATCTACGCACCTTGAAACATATAAGAGAAAAAATTTTGAGGGGATGTTATACAAACTTTTTGCCGAGCGAATACATGGGTGTATTATTCCACAGAATAATAAGCCAAAAGTGAAGAATGAGGTATTCGTTTCCAAAACTGACGAGTTTGGTGATTTTGAAGTACTACCTTCTTGCCCCACCACCAACGGTCGCGCACAAAATCCAAGATCAAGTTGGTACCAGTCATCGGCGCATTTGAATTTTATCGAAAGTCTCGTCTTCCTGTTTAAATGATCCGGAGGACGGAGCTTTTAGTGGGTTCACGTTTTCGTATCTGACGCAAAGGTAGCGCTAATGTACTGACACAAGATAAAAACCGGTCTCAACGGGGCTTGAATTCAAAATACCTAATTTGACCGTGGCTCCTAATCCCCTCTGTCTTGGAACGCTGACTCGGTATACGAATTATCAGACTCGATTACCTACGCTTCACTATCGTCCACCAGGGAGGTCCCCGAAGATTCCAAGATTCCTTATGTGACGAAGTTTGAAGGGTATCAAACAACGCTGCAAAGTCCTTGTCACATGGGTTTATTATTCTATTGGACATACCTACAGAAATGTTGGCTGTTCATTTATTGTTGCTTTCATGTAAAATAATTGAAATAGCTATTTCTGGTGGTTTCCACCAATTGTGGCCCCCCAAAACACGAATTAAAGTAGGTAGGTACGCTCCTTTTTGGTTTATTATTCTGTGAATAATACACCTATGTATTCGCTCAGCAAAAAATTTTTATAACACCCCCTCAAACTTTTTTCTTTTCCGTTTCAAGGTGCATAGATTCCAAAAATGCAATGTCCGTCCGCCGTACGCCGTCCGCCGTCCGCCGTATCACGTGTACAGGCTTCATTTTCGGTCTAAAAAAAATCGTTCTTTCGCACACATGCTCCATTTGGGCCCTAGTTGTGTCCCGAAACTTTTCAGCCCGATCGGAATATACCCAGGGGTGTTATGAGTGAAAATGTGTGTAAAAATAGGTACTTTTTACGTTTTAGCAACATATTGGTAACATGAGCTTCTGAGATATCGTTTTCTATGTTTTTGGGGACGAGAAGACCGAATATGAAGTCGATTTTGACCAAAGAGTGGAAAATTGAGTTCTACCAAATGTTCAGCTCCCAGAATTGATTTTTTATGAGTGAAAAACCTGGGAAATCGTCTGAAATCACCATCAGTTTGTATAATAACACTGGAAAAAGTGTCAAGACGTGGTTCAGGACGATTAAATGGCACTACCAATGATCAAAGATAGTTAAAAAAAAAAGAAAAAAAGAGCGTACCTAATTTGTGTTTTGGGGGCCAAAATTAATGGAAACCATCAGAAGTAGCTATTTCGATTATTACGCATGAAAGAAACAATAAATGAACAGCCAACGTTTCTGTAGGTATGTCCAATAGAATAATAAACCCATGTGACAAGGACTTTGCAGCGTTTTTTTTTTTCAAATTATCTTTGATCATTGGTAGTGCCATTTAATCGTCTTGATACACGTGGTGACACTTTTTCTAGTGTTATTATACAAATTGATGGTGATTTCAGACGATTTACCAGGTTTTTGTCTCATAAAAAAACCAATTTTGGGAGCTGAACCTTTGGTACAACCTCAATTTTCCACTCCTTGGTCAAAATCGACTTCATATTCGGTCTTCTCGTCCCCAAAAACATGGAAAACGATACCTCAAAAACTCATTTTACTACTACGTTACTAAAACACAAAAAGTACCTATTTTTATACACATTTTCACTCATAACACCCCTGGGTATATTCCGATCTGGCTGAAAAGTTTCGGGACACAACTAGGGCCCAAATGGAGCATGTGTGCGAAAGAACGACTTTTTTAGACCGAAAATGAAGCCGGTACACGTGATACGGCGTACGGCGGACGGACATTGCATTTTTGGAATCTACGCACCTTGAAACGGAAAAGAAACAATTTTGAGGGGGTGTTATAACAATATTTTCCTGCGCGAATACATAGGTGTATTATTCACAGAATAATAAACCAAAACTGGTTGCTTTCCAAACTTTTCAAGAGGTACTCGACTCCTCAAGTCCGAACCGCGACTCCTTGAAACAACTCGATAGGAACTGTTGACTCGACAGTGAATCCCTGATGAATGGAAGTTATAACCCTCCCGTTGAATAATTCATAATGAACGCCTCCCCCGCCTCCGTTCTTTTTGTCACCGTTCCTCAGTCTCAGAACACAAATTACCACACATTTGAGCAACGTGACACTGAATTGCATGTTGTCAGGTGTTCCGTTTATGTTGATTCGCACGTGAACTGATTATACGAATGCGAAAGCGACACCTGATCTTGGACCGTGGAAAATATCGTGACACGAGTGGAACTCACTCGCCTGCCCTCAGTGTCCCCTGAACGAAGTATTGAGAGGATCAGTTCCAGGCGAGGGGTTTGAGATGTGAATGGGACTGACCGTGTCAAGTGGGTGCCGGCTGTCAGGAACAGACCCAGTCACAATACTCAACACCATGAACTTTCCTCGTAAACGTCTCGTCTAATGCAGTAGAAGTCGCTTGTGGTGATCGAATTGGGACCGACTGGAAACAATCAGTACACGCGATCAATCTCTATAAGCGAGTTCTACTGTATAATATACCAGCTGGTGATTTTAGCAATTTTTACCGATACTAGCGAGTTGTGACCCCCAGAACTGACCTGATTTTGATTAATTTTGTTTTTTTAAAGGAAATCTTCGTTAAAACCGATAGGTAAATTGTCTTCTGTTTTGGATCACCGTTCAATAGGTACCACTTTTGATGAATACATACGTACCATTTTTGGGAGATTTTTGGGAAAATATCAGGGAAACTAAAGCGGTGTTCTCATGATCATGCACTTAACCGCACCCATCCCGAAATGTCTACAAATATAATAAAAGTCATTGAATAAGTATTTTTGTTAAATCATCGCTTCAACGTAAACGTATGTACTTCAATATCCGTGGTTGTGCATTTGTGAATGATTTAAGATATTCAAGATCATGTTTCACCGGTATGACTAAAATTAAAAGTAAAATTGAACGCTAATGGTGGAGATATCTGATGGGCCGCTCAAGCAAAAATCATTCAAGATTCCAGCCATTTGCCTATAATCTGATACCCAGATAAAATCTATAAAATAAGGGCATAGCGACCATTCATGGCGAGGTTCGTATTTCTAAAGGTGCCCTTAGACGGTCAGTATTTTGATCAAAGTGTTCGATCAATCGACTGAGACAGTCATGATTGAGCGTCTAGAAGTGTGTTTGAAGATTGAGTCAATGACTGAAGAAGATTGATAGAAATTTTGATTTAGACAAACGACTGAAGAGCCCCCCAACTCCTCTTCTTTGGCGAAGGGTGAAACTCAATCAGAACGCGAATTCACGAGTGTGCTGATTGAATTATACCGTGATCAACCAGTGTTGTGGAAAGTGAAGGACAAAGATTATTTCAATCGGAATGGAAAAAAGCACAGCTTGGGACAAAATATTGACAGCATGGGACAAATGTTTCCATTATGTTCATGACTGAAACGGTTTCTCATTTTGTACCACTCTTTTAAGGCTGCAGCCCATATGCGCCAATCCTTGAATTGTTGAGTGAACAATAGAACCAACACTCCCAAAAGCGCCAAATGAAATTCCAAACTGAAAGGTTCGTAAGCTCCAGACTGTGTCAAACTGGTAGGTGCATATAAACAAGATTAATGAGCAAAGAGTGACTTTCATCAACAACTCATATCAATTCAGGTGGACAACAAGAACAAGGTCAAATCGCGAATTTTATCAGCACATCTCTCAGTTCATGTGGATGTGGAGGCCCTAATGAAACATCAAGCAGAGACCTACCTAAAATTGAACGAGCTATCGCAAGAAGCAACAAAAAAGGAACAACATTCTTTCGTCTTTGTGGGAAAAGTACAGTGCTTCAAAAATCACACGTGTTGAATACTTGAGACGAGTGGGCTTGATGAAACAGGTGACGAAAAAGCCTGAGAAAAACACCTAATCTGAGATACCTAAAGTGAGATTTTCAATTTTTTGTCTATTTCAACTGTCTAATTTGTCTAATTCAATAATAAACTGTAGTCAATTTCACATAACCTACTTCTTTTCAAACGTAGTAGGTACCTACCAAGCCTTGATTCAGGACGAACTTGTTGGCGCATCTGGGATTACTGATTTTGAAGCACAAATATATTGTGGCGCGTTTGGGAGTGTGTTTTTTTTGGCGCATATGGATAAGCCATTGGCGCTTTTGGGAAAGGCACTGTGGCTCTTCTGGGCAATTTTCATGTGCTATTGGCGCTTTTGTCCTGTACCGCTCTTTTAACCACCGCCTTTTCCTCTTCTTATTCTTATTATCATCCTGTCTCTTCAGAATCAGAATCAGAATCGGCTTTATTTGTCGTTCACACAAGGCATATGACAATGGTCAACATATTTAAACATAAAAACTATAACTAGGAATGTATCACAGGTTAGTACTCAGTGAAGTCAAATACCACGTATAATTTATTCTAAATAATTTTTGACGAATTTGAAATAATCATCAAACGTGTAGGGGACAGCTTGGAGCATCAGTTCTTTGCAAATCTTTCAAAAAATAATATACTTTTCTTGTCTTATATACTGTGGCAGAGCATTATTATCTTCTGTTGGAGGGCAGCTACACTCAGTAAAAGGAAGGACCAAATCCGGGTTGGAACTCATTGTTTCAGCGCAACACCGCGAACGAAAAGTAGAACAGAAAAAACGTAGAAAATCATACAAACGAGTAGAAAAACGTAGCAGACGAAACTGGGAAGAGAAGAGTGACAGCTAAAACACTCCGAAAGGGTATTGATCAAATGACTGAAGAAATGATTGAAGCTCACTTCTATCTGTTTGTTCAGGGCCGTATTCATAGTCCTGACTTAAGTAAAAATAATACTTTACTTCTGAAAGTAAAATAATTTCTTAAGGAAATACTTTATCTGATTTCGCTTTCATAGACATTACTCTAGGAGCCTTTGAGCTGTGGCTCTTGCGTAGGATGTTTAGGATCCCTTGGACAGCCCACATTTCAAACGAGGAGGTTCTCCAGCGGGCTCAAGTTCAGAGGAAGCTCCTGGTTACAGTGAAATGCCGTAAAATTGCATACTTGGGACACATACTGAGAGGAGGAAAGTATCGGCTACTTCAGTTGATTATGAAAGGGAAGATCGAGGGTCGGCGCGGTGCTGGAAGAAGACGGCTCTCCTGGCTGAATAACTTGAGGAAGTGGACGGGTATACAGCGTGCGGAGGAGCTTTTCAGAACTGCAGAGGACCGCGACGCTCTCGCCGCAGTGATTGCCAACGTCCGGTTAGCCGGATAAGGCACATAAAGAAGACATTACTCCCCGAAGTAAAGAAAAACATTAAAGTCAATTTTTTTCTTTTACTTTATAAAATTAAGGAAAATCTTTATTTAAGTCAAAAATTTTCCCAACTCTCTGGTTTGAGCTCAAGTTGGCAGTTCTGGCAGGGTGTGTGTTTTTATTTGGTTATAATTATGTCCTGGGCTATTAGTCATGCCATTCTGTTGGTTTTCCGGTATGTCCTTCCTAAGGTGAAATAATTGAAATAGCTATTTCTGATTGTTTCCACCAATTTGGCCCCTAAAACACGAATTAGGTACGCTCATTTGTTTTCTTCAAATTATCTTTGATCATTGGAAGTGTTTTAGCGAATTTTCAAAGAAAATGAAGCTATTGCAATGGCTTCGAAATTTAAATAATATAAATTTTTGGAAATTTTCTTCATAGAAATCCGTTTCAGACCATTCTAAAACGATTCCTGAAATTTAACACTTTTTTATATGTATATATATATATATTTATTTATATATGTGTCACTCCAGACGATAACTCTCGATAGAATTGAGATAAACAGCTCAAATTTGCACAAAAAATCTATCTTGGCAATCAAAAGGCTAAGTTCGAAGATGGGCGAAATTGGCCTACTCTAAGGAGGGTTTTGGCGCATTTAAAGTGCGCAAAAATTACCCAAAAATCCCCAAAATGTTATTTTCCAACAAGTGACCCCTCATTTTAAAGGTTTTTGCACGCTGAACACGATGGTGGAATCGGATTTTAGATATCTTGATCCGTTCTCAAATTAGAGCATTTAAAGTGCGCAATAATTACCCAAAAATCCCCAAAATGTTATTTTCTAACAAGTGACCCCTCATTTTAAAGGTTTTTGCACGCTGAACACGATGGTGGAATCGGATTTTAGATATCTTGATCCGTTCTCAAATTAGAGCATTTAAAGTGCGCAAAAATTACCCAAAAATCCCCAAAATGTTATTTTCCAACAAGTGACCCCTCATTTTAAAGGTTTTTGCACGCTGAACACGATGGTGGAATCGGATTTTAGATATCTTGATCCGTTCTCAAATTAGAGCATTTAAAGTGCGCAAAAATTACCCAAAAATCCCCAAAATGTTATTTTCTAACAAGTGACCCCTCATTTTAAAGGTTTTTGCACGCTGAACACGATAGTGAAATCGGATTTTAGATATCTAAATCCGTTCTTAAATTAGAGCATTTAAAGTGCGCAAAAATTACCCAAAACTAGGATAATCTTTAAACTCTTACCCCCCCCCCCCACCCCCTTAGAGTGGTCAGATTGAAATATGTGAGAAGTATTAATTGAAGACGAGAGTTCGAAGCAAAAAAGGGGGAGGCAAACGATTAGTACAACTCCTTGAATTTACCCACAGCGATCAAATAAATAAGCACTTAGTACAATTACGTAATAAACAAACGGTAGAATCAGGATGGACAAAACGTACAAATTAAAATAAATACGAAGAGAATATACATAGAAAACCAAATTTTAGACCGAAGTTTTCCTTTATTCAAAACCATAGCCATTAATTCGAATATTTCTTTGAAAATTCGCTCATTAAGTCATGCTGCATGACTGGTTTTTTTAATTGTCTTGATTCGCCTGTTGACACTTTTAGCGAATTTTCAAAGAAAATGAAGCTATTGCAATGGCTTCGAAATTTAAATAATATAAATTTTTGGAAATTTTCCTCATAGAAATCCGTTTCAGACCATTCTAAAACGATTCCTGAAATTTAACACTTTTTTATATGTATATATATATATATATATATATATATATTTATTTATATATGTGTCACTCCAGACGATAACTCTCGATAGAATTGAGATAAACAGCTCAAATTTGCACAAAAAATCTATCTTGGCAATCGAAAGGCTAAGTTCGAAGATGGGCGAAATTGGCCTACTCTAAGGAGGGTTTTGGCGCATTTAAAGTGCGCAAAAATTACCCAAAAATCCCCAAAATGTTATTTTCCAACAAGTGACCCCTCATTTTAAAGGTTTTTGCACGCTGAACACGATGGTGGAATCGGATTTTAGATATCTTGATCCGTTCTCAAATTAGAGCATTTAAAGTGCGCAAAAATTACCTAAAAATCCCCAAAATGTTATTTTCTAACAAGTGACCCCTCATTTTAAAGGTTTTTGCACGCTGAACACGATGGTGGAATCGGATTTTAGATATCTTGATCCGTTCTCAAATTAGAGCATTTAAAGTGCGCAAAAATTACCCAAAAATCCCCAAAATGTTATTTTCCAACAAGTGACCCCTCATTTTAAAGGTTTTTGCACGCTGAACACGATGGTGGAATCGGATTTTAGATATCTTGATCCGTTCTCAAATTAGAGCATTTAAAGTGCGCAAAAATTACCCAAAAATCCCCAAAATGTTATTTTCTAACAAGTGACCCCTCATTTTAAAGGTTTTTGCACGCTGAACACGATAGTGAAATCGGATTTTAGATATCTAAATCCGTTCTTAAATTAGAGCATTTAAAGTGCGCAAAAATTACCCAAAACTAGGATAATCTTTAAACTCTTACCCCCACCCCCTTAGAGTGGTCAGATTGAAAAATGTGAGAAGTATTAATTGAAGACGAGAGTTCGAAGCAAAAAAGGGGGAGGCAAACGATTAGTACAACTCCTTGAATTTACCCACAGCGATCAAATAAATAAGCACTTAGTACAATTACGTAATAAACAAACGGTAGAATCAGGATGGACAAAACGTACAAATTAAAATAAATACGAAGAGAATATACATAGAAAACCAAATTTTAGACCGATGTTTTCCTTTATTCAAAACCATAGCCATTAATTCGAATATTTCTTTGAAAATTCGCTCATTAAGTCATGCTGCATGACTGATTTTTTTCTAGTGTTGTTATACAAACTGATGGTGATTTCAGGCATTAAAAAAAAAACCACAGTCATGCAGCATGGCTATAAGAGCGAATTTTCGAAGTTTTCGGCATCTTCCTCCTCCGCCTAAAATTTTCTGAAAATTAATTTTCGGCCAATGTTTTCCCAACTTGATACCATACAAAATTAAAACAGGAGTAGTTTTACGCAAAGTAAAATTTGTGGTGGAAGGAGGGGGAGGGGGAAATCAAAAATGTTTTGAATAGCAGAAGAGTACCTAGGTATTGGATACGTAACAAATTTTTTGTTCCATTTTTTGCCGAGTAACACCTCGGTTTGTAGATTTTCCAACGCTGAACACGATGGTGAAGTCAGAATTGCGATATCCCATTCCGTTATCAGATTAGAGCAGACGAACCAGGAAGAACATCTCAAGAAATAACCACGTTCCTTCATCTTCAAAGTGCTCCAGTTTGAGAATGGAATGAGATATCGCAATTCTGATTTCACCATCGTGTTCAGCGTACAAAAACCTTTAAAATGAGGTGTCACTTGTCAGACTTTTTCATTTTGGGAATTTATGGGTAATTTCCCCCCCCCTAAAATTCCCCAAAACTCCCCCTTAGAGTGACCCGATTCTGCCCATCTTCGAACTTAGCCTGTCGATTGCCAAGACAGATTTTTCGTGCAAATTTGAACTTTTTATCTCAATTCTTTCGAGAGTTATCGTCTGGAATGACACATACATATATAAATATATAAATATATAAATATATAAATATATATATAAATATATATATAAATATATATATAAATATATATATAAATATATATATATATATATATATATATATACATATAATTTTTGGTGTCTTTCGGCAGTGAATTCAGGATGGTCTGAAACGGATTTTGGTATAAAAATCTTTCGGAAATTCGAGTTTTAAAAATTTTGGACCGAGAACAATAGCTTCCTTTTCTTCGAAAATTCGCTAAAATAAATTTTGGGGTCAGAACCTTTGGTAGAAGCTCAATTTTCCACTCTTTGGTCAAAATCGACTTCATATTCGTCTTCTCGTCCCACAAAAACATGGAAACCGATACTGAAAAGCTCATTTTACTAGAACACAAAAAATACCTATTTTCATACACACTTTCGCTCATAACACCCCTGGGTATATTCCGATCGGGCTGCAAAGTTTCCGGACACAACTAGGGCCCAAATGGAGCCTGTGTGCGAAAGAACGAATTTTTTAGACAGAAAATGAAGCCGGTATGCATCACCCGCATGCTCTCCGTTACATCGAACTCGTCATCCCACTCATCGAAGTCAAACAAAATTTCGTAATCCATCGTATAAAAAAAAAAAAAAAACCCCAATAACTGGGAAAAGAAACAAAGAATGCCGAGAACGACGACACTGAAAAGATGACATAAACGAAAAGAGAACAGTGCAAACGATCAATAAGGAAATGCTTAAGGTACCTTTCGACGTACCTCAGTTTTTTCCACTTATTTTGGCCCGAAAGTAAAGATTTTTCTTTACTTATTGTCTATGAAATAGGAATAAAGGAAATGCTAAAGGACGACTTAAGCATTTGCTTTATCACTGACTATGAATAGCCCAAGTGGACGTTGCTTCCTTATTTGTTCACTTAAGCATTTACTTTTAATAAAGTGAGGACTATGAATACCGCCCTCAATCTTTTGATCAATCAGACTGACCGTCTAGGGGCAGGTTTAGGCTGGCCAATCAGTTGAGGCTTACCTTCGATGGACTGGTCGTAGCCCTTGGTGAAGAAGAGCATAGCTTTGGCGGCCCTCTCCGGCGTCTTGAGGAGACCCTGTCTGTCGGGGTTCTCGCCGAGAGAGCTGAGGAGCAGCCTGTAGGAACGGCTCATGTCGGGCAGGAGGGCTTCCCTCGTTGGCAGCTTGTGGTCCAGCTCCAGGTCGTGGTGGAAGATGCATTTTTCGTGACCTGCGCACAGTCGAATACAAAATACGTATTAAGTATATTAAAGTAAGAAACGGTTTTAATTCTAAAATCAAGTTTTCATTTGGAGTTTTTATCAGTTTATTGGTACACCTAAAACGAGTAGGTACCTACTTAGGCAAAAAAGAAATTGAGTTGGTATTGAAAACGCTGCAAATTATTACACAACAGTTCATTATTAACCTGTACAGGTGCCCCTTCTGTGTAGATCACTGTTTTCTTTGGTCAATTCCCTCGAGCTCCCCCAGGAAAGCCCTTAAATCGAGTACTGGAGCCGGCTCCGGAATTAAAGTTTCGTACAAATGCGTGGGATTCAATAATTCAATAGTTAATTATTTATAGTTATTCATGAATCATAAGGCAAATAATAAACCGTTGTGTAATAATTTACCTGTATAGGTGCCCTTTCTACGTAGATGGTATAATGAACTGTTGTGTAGGTAATAATTTACCGTGGCGTAATAATTTGCCTATCAATAATACTAACCGACAAAATCCATCCCCTACTACGTAGATGGTATAATGAACCGTTGTGTAGTAATTCACTATACCGTTGTGTAATAATTTACCGTTGTGTAATAATTTTCCACTGTGTAATAATTTACCCATCAGTAATACTTCACCGTTTGTTCAAGTTGCAAAAGTACCTATCAACAAAATCCAAAAGATCCATCATTTTTAAAATGAAATAATATCACAGAACAACCAACTCGACTTCATACAGCCATCCTTGATTATAATCAGGTGCTCCTTAGCGATGACATCTGGGCCGGATTTATACCGTTTGATTCACGATCGTGTTGACGAAGCTTTTCGGTGCAAACGAACGGCTGGACGTACAGTGCTCCGGTTGGTCTCAAAAAATTCTTTAGTTCAAGATCAATTTAAAAACGTTTAAAAAACCATACCCTTGTATTGAAAATTTTCGAGCTACTGCGTTCTGAAAATGTCAACCCCTATTTGAACCCCGAACTAGACCCCTAACGGGACCTATAAACCAAATTTCATCAATTTTGGTTCGTGGTAACTAAGAAAAGTGCAAAGCACGACGTATGGCGGGCGGGCAGACATTTTTTTATTGCATTTTCGGAATCTACGTACCTTGAAACCTAAACCATCATATAATGATTGAGGGGGGGGGGGGTATACATTTTTTTTTTTTCATGCCCAAAGATTCATTACTGAATAAACAAAAAACGTCTGAAGTCCAATTTGCAAGAGTGGTTCATATTGGCTTCTTCACCTGAACAGTGTACTGCAAGTCTTCGTACGTATTCACATGTCGCGCATGTTTATGAAGACTGAGCGCCTTGTGGTCATAGTTAGTCAACGATTCCAGGGCATTGCCAGGCGATTTCTGAATTACGAATGACAAATTCTTAGTAAGGGGTGTGGAATATGAGAAAACGGCGTGGATCGTTCAAATTTCGATTTGGGCTAAAAAATGCAAAATGACGAAGACAACAAAACTAGTGACAGGCTGAGGGCAGCGGGGGCCTCGCTTTACTAAATCACATGTTTTCTGTACAGCCCCTCAAAGTTGACGTTGGAGATTTTTCCAGCGAATGAACATCATTTTCGCTATTACCGTAGAAAAGAAGTGCGCAATAAAAGTAACTTTCGAAGTGAGCCTTGACAGTAACTCGACAGGAATCTCCTACATCCAGAAAAAAAACTCACTAGTTGCTATTATCAAGTTATTATTGTCAGACAATAATAGTATTAAGTGGTAATCAAGTAATTATTATCAAGTAATAATGGTAAAATGAGGATTTTATTTAATTTATATTAGGTAAAGTCATGTCAGTAATAACATTATATATACAGTCAGGAAAGATGGTACCTAACCATTGTGGCGGAATTTGGTCATTATTGGTTCCAATTACGGTTCCTTCAATGCCACTCTCGACGACCTAAGACTTGTTCGCCACTCTTTGATCCCGAATATTAACGAAAAATCTTAATTAGTATGAACCTTGAGGGGAAAAAATCCCGTACAAACACCTTCGTAGTAACGAAGGTCTGTCTGAAATGAGAATTCAAGCACAATCGACGATGATCAAAAGATCCAGTATCCAATTTATCAGGTCTGATATAAATGAAGATGTCGCAGATAATATTATCGAAGTTACGCGAACTAACGATCGTCCCTTAACTTTGGGAGGTACTTACTATGAAGAACATATTTGCTCAAAATAGGTAAAATGCTGAGTATTCTAAAATTCAATACCTAGAAACCCCACCCTTATTTTGAACAGTCAAAATCAGTGTATTCTAATAGATTATACAATACAAAACATAAGACGTTGTTGTTTATTTAATGAGTTTCAGAGATGATTGATCGATTTTTTAAAAAACTATTCAGGTAGATTTATTTCATAAACCGAGCGATTTCAGCTAGTTAGATCGTTACCCAACTATATTCATATTCATAAAATCAGGTTTAGTTGAGAATAAGACAACGATGAAAAACGACGAAAGAAATAACATCGATGATTTGAGTCCTGGGGTTGTGTGATCGCTATCAAAAATCAGGATAGAAAGTGGGTGTTGTCTGATCACACGGTTTATTAGGTATATAGCATTTCCAAGTCAAATTCAACCTTTTCCAAACCTAATTCAATTTTTTCCATTTCAAATTCAACTTTTCCCAAGTCGAATTCAACTTTTTCCATTTCAAATTCAACTTTTCGCAACGCGAATTCAACTTTTCCATTTCAAATTCAGCCTTCCCCGACTTCAGCAAAAAATATAAATTTTAATAAACTGAATTTTACTTTTACTAACTTTTTGTTGCATTATTTAAGGCCTAAATTTGACAACACTATAGTGGTTCAGTGCAAGGAACTAGGTATGTATTTTTTTTTTTTTTTTTTTTAGTTTGTCATTCAATTAAAATTTTTCCTTTTGTGAACCTTCAACAGCCTAAAACAGAGAAAGTCTTGAGTTTAGGGTCACTTGCTATTTGGTATGACATCAGATGTGGTGCGTTAGGTTAATCACAAGGTTTGACGGGCAACGAAATAGGCATTCAAGAAGTAATTTTCTTTGTACAACATGAAGAATTTGCAAACACCAAAGTTATGTTCCTTACTTCTGTTGAAGGTTCACAAAAGGAAAATTTTAAATTGTAATGAAAAAATAAAAATAAAAAACACATGCCTAGTACCTGCAAACGCATATTGAACAAGTGTTGTTTAATTTAAGCCTTAAATAATGCAACAAAAAGTTAGTAATGGGGTTCACAATTCAGTGAATTAAAATTTATATTTTTTGCTGAAGTCGGGGAAGGTTGAATTTGAAATGGAAAAAGCTGAATTTGAAATGGATAACGTTGAATTTGACTTGGAAAAAGTTGAATTTGACTTGGAAAAAGTTGAATTTGGAATGGAAAAAAAACCAGTCATGCAGCATGACTTAATGAGCGAATTTTCAAAGAAATATTCGAATTAATGGCTATGGTTTTGAATAAAGGAAAACTTCGGTCTAAAATTTGGTTTTCTATGTATATTCTCTTCGTATTTATTTTAATTTGTACGTTTTGTCCATCCTGATTCTACCGTTTGTTTATTACGTAATTGTACTAAGTGCTTATTTATTTGATCGCTGTGGGTAAATTCAAGGAGTTGTACTAATCGTTTGCCTCCCCCTTTTTTGCTTCGAACTCTCGTCTTCAATTAATACTTCTCACATTTTTCAATCTGACCACTCTAAGGGGGTGGGGGTAAGAGTTTAAAGATTATCCTAGTTTTGGGTAATTTTTGCGCACTTTAAATGCTCTAATTTAAGAACGGATTTAGATATCTAAAATCCGATTTCACTATCGTGTTCAGCGTGCAAAAACCTTTAAAATGAGGGGTCACTTGTTAGAAAATAACATTTTGGGGATTTTTGGGTAATTTTTGCGCACTTTAAATGCTCTAATTTGAGAACGGATCAAGATATCTAAAATCCGATTCCACCATCGTGTTCAGCGTGCAAAAACCTTTAAAATGAGGGGTCACTTGTTGGAAAATAACATTTTGGGGATTTTTGGGTAATTTTTGCGCACTTTAAATGCTCTAATTTGAGAACGGATCAAGATATCTAAAATCCGATTCCACCATCGTGTTCAGCGTGCAAAAACCTTTAAAATGAGGGGTCACTTGTTAGAAAATAACATTTTGGGGATTTTTGGGTAATTATTGCGCACTTTAAATGCTCTAATTTGAGAACGGATCAAGATATCTAAAATCCGATTCCACCATCGTGTTCAGCGTGCAAAAACCTTTAAAATGAGGGGTCACTTGTTGGAAAATAACATTTTGGGGATTTTTGGGTAATTTTTGCGCACTTTAAATGCGCCAAAACCCTCCTTAGAGTAGGCCAATTTCGCCCATCTTCGAACTTAGCCTTTCGATTGCCAAGATAGATTTTTTGTGCAAATTTGAGCTGTTTATCTCAATTCTATCGAGAGTTATCGTCTGGAGTGACACATATATAAATAAATATATATATATATATATATATATACATATAAAAAAGTGTTAAATTTCAGGAATCGTTTTAGAATGGTCTGAAACGGATTTCTATGAAGAAAATTTCCAAAAATTTATATTATTTAAATTTCGAAGCCATTGCAATAGCTTCATTTTCTTTGAAAATTCGCTAAAAGTTGAATTTGGAATGGGAAAAGTTGAATTTGGTTTGGAAAAGGTTGACCTTGGTTTGGAAGAGGTTGACCTTGGTTTGGAAAAGGTTGACCTTGGTTTGGAAAAGGTTGAATTTGACTTGGAAATGCTATAATATACAGTTAGGGACCGGTTTCGGGTCTTCGCCCATCATAAGCCTCTGCAAATTTTTGACCTCACTACACTCACTCAAAGTTACTTCACTGCATTCACTTAAATTAAAATCACATAAGTATCCAATAACGTAAGCATACCTAAATAATTGTTTAAATATAGGATCAATTTTAACATTTTTTTTTTAAATTTGCAGAGGCTGACCCGAAACCGGTCCCTAACTGTGTATTATACCTAATAAACCGTGTGATCAGACAACGTCCACTTTCTATCCTGATTTTAGAACCAAATAAATTCATAGAGAACCTGGATTGACCACGATTTTGCGAAGCAAAGTCAAAACAATAATACAGCGAGGTGTGTACTGGATATTGATACTTCAAGAGAAAACCTTTTAAAAATGTGTGCGGTTTCAAGTGGCACGTATAGCCGTAGGCTTTATGATGGAAGGCAGTAAGCTTTGGTTACATAACGTTCGGGGCGAAATACGCGACTTATTTTTACTTGGCTTTCCTCGGTCAAATCAACGGGGTTTTCCAACCATTCCAAAGAGATTAGTAAACCGATCCTCCTCAAGGTTAACCACCCGGGGGAGTGTTGGATTTCCCTGACACTACCCAAAAAACGAGGTTGATACGAGCGATTCCCATTTCAGAGGGTTCACTCATGGGAATAGTAGGTACTGTGTCAGTCAGTAAATCACATGTAATATGTCATTAAATCATTGTACAACCAACAAGAAGACGAGCAAGTAGAAGAATCAAGGATCATATTCATCAGTTTATCGAATTTAATTTCACACCTTTTGTGGTAAGCCATCTTGCAATGTGGAATAAACATTTAGCTTACCAATTTATTTAAAACAAAGCTTTTCGCTCAAATTCTGTGCATCATCAGGTAGGCACTTTTGTTTATTCCGCATTGCAAGGATCATATTTCCAGAAAAATGGGTTGCCTACACATTATTTTAAATCATTCGTCCCAGAAACTTTACTGGTTTAGGGTTGACGCAGGGAACCTCGAACAAGAAACTTTGTCCATGAGATCTAGGTTCGTTTTTAGGCTTTTTAAAAGGTTTTTTTAAGCTCAAGTAAGTGTATTTGGGCGCGTTAAAGTCAATATTTTCAACTCCCTCTCTATGAAACACATTTAAAGCACGTGGATATGTTGCGTTTCTCTTGCAGTGTGTAGCTTCTATATGCAAAATAAAAAATAAATCCCCCATAAATCAAAAATCAGTGGAATAGTTCAGCTAGTTGAATGTATTTGTATGCCTTTCTATCCCATTTTCTAACAGTCGAGATGGGTCACACGCGGTCAATACCAACGTTAAAGTAATCATGAAATTTCAGTCTAACCATTTAAATTGTCCTCACTCAAATTTTTGCGTCAGTGAATATTGAATACACGATTTTTAATTATTATTTTTATTTATTAAAACGCGAACGTGCTCTTACAATTCACGAGCAAAATCAGTTGTTCAGAAAATTAGTGATAACGATTCTTATTTTGTCGTATGAATTTAAAAAGCAACATACATAATCCACCTAATTGAGTATTTTTACACAGCAGTTATAAAAAAAGTGAGGAGTACCCATGGCTTCTGTTTACATTACTTTCCCATTTTTAGATGAAATTAGGTTCCATTCTAAGAATTCTTTTATTTAAAAATGTAAACAGAAGTCATGGTTGCCCGTCGTTGTTGATCTTCACCTCAGCATGTGACAGACCTAAGGGTGCCTACAGGTGATTCAACCACAAGGAACATTCGACTATCTTGATTTTGTTTCAGAAATTATATGTATTATTTATAATTATGATACCTTCCCGTCATTCCCTAAACCAATTCACAAGAGCTATTTTGTCAAAATGCTTCCTACAAGTTCAGATAAATATAGATAATAGTATCCAGAAAAGAGGCGACGTCATATATGTGCAAGGAGTTCGAAAACCCCTGGGTT
The DNA here is from genome assembly GCA_954871275.1 of Leptopterna dolabrata. Classification (NCBI taxonomy): domain Eukaryota; kingdom Metazoa; phylum Arthropoda; class Insecta; order Hemiptera; family Miridae; genus Leptopterna; species Leptopterna dolabrata. Next base: position 86,095,414 of record OX940975.1, on the reverse strand, counting down.
CGGAGGAGAGTTAAAATAGTTAAGTCGTTCAGAGTTATGTAACAGACAACTCCAAGGCAAGTGAGAAAACCACCTATTGCAGGTGAGATGATATCCTTCGGAGGTTGTTGGATCTCTCGAACTATTTCAAACTTCAGTCGGTCGAAGTGGTAGTTGTTGTTCAATAAAACTATGATCGAAAAATCCTCTGTTTCAGCCCTCCCTGTATTATCGAGTTCGAGCACAAATGAACATCTTCGTGTTTTGATCGGTGAGCCAAAATCACTTGACTTGGGATTTGAACCAAAGGGCTGCGTCGTACTTCGAGTGATCTAGTCGAGTCACCAGGCTCAGAACCGCTGTCACTCAAGGTCTTGCAAGTTCCTCATTGGTGCAATTACCTGCCGTGTTTTGTATCTTTTGAAGTTGATGATCTCAGTTTATCTACACTTTCCTGTTACCTTTTTCATGAAACGACAGCCTATCCCGCTCATTTTTCTCGGCCTTGCAGCGACGCTTCCCCGTCTCCTTTCCAAATACCAATGATACGTTTCAACTTCAAAAACATACCGATGATACGTTTCAACTTCAAAAACATATCGATGATACGTTTCAACTTCAAAAACATACCGATGATAGGTTTCAACTACAATAACATACCGAGGATATGTTTCAACTTCAGAAACACACCGATGATACGTTTCAACTTCAAAAACATACCGATGATACGTTTCAACTACAATAACATACCGATGATACGTTTCAACTTCAAAAACATACCGATGATACGTTTCAACTTCAAAAACATACCGATGATACGTTTCAACTTCAAAAACATACCGATGATACGTTTCAACTTCAAAAACATACCGATGATACGTTTCAACTTCAAAAACATACCGATGATACGTTTCAACTTCAAAAACATACCGATGATACGTTTCAACTTCAAAAACATACCGATGATACGTTTCAACTTCAAAAACATACCGATGATACGTTTCAACTTCAAAAACATACCGATGATACGTTTCAACTTCAAAAACATACCGATGATACGTTTCAACTTCAAAAACATACCGATGATACGTTGTCACTAACTTCCCGATATTCCCAAATATTAATTGATCTGGACAAAGTTCGAAGAGGCGAGACAGACAAAATTAGGAAAACAGAATGTTCGAATCGTTCGGTTCGAGGCTTTTAAAGTTTCTGTATTCTAAGAGGCCTATTTAGTGGTAAAGTAACACTGGTCCCACTAGCGTCATTTACGGGGGAGTTCTTATTGAGCAATACAATATTGTTATTAATTTCATACCACTATCCCCCGGAAAAGTGTTTATCTTGAGCGAAGTTTCGAGGTTAAGATGAAGAATTATAATATATAACCTCTTCTGCTAGTATTCAATTCCTTGCAGGAAGACCTGCTTGGGGTTTTCAACCCATCTTCAGTTCCCTTCTTTGTATTTGATTTTTCAAGGTTTTACTTGCCTACGTAAATATGAGTAAAATTGCGTTAATTCTACCTGTTAAAAAAGGATTTTTGAATCTGGAAGAGGACTTCGCAAAAACCCGGAAACGTCTCATGGTAATTATTGTCTCAGACGAAGATTTTACAATCCCCGCAATCACCGACTTTCAGAAAATCATGTTATTTGTTTTAAGACAAAAGCGCAGAAGAAAACTTTTTTTTTAAATGCGCAAAACCTGAGTTTTTGGTATTATGATTAATTTGAGGCTCCAGAGCAAAATATTCGTAATTATAACCAGCAGTTTTCTAAACAGGTACCGAACTATCTTTTCCTACTCTGTACACCAACAAACATGGGGAGGTAACTATTTTGGCAGTTTTTGAAAACGATTATCAGTGTTTTGAGCGGGCAAGTGAATATTATTCTCTCGAATAAAAACTCGACGATTCTACCGTTAAAAATGATTTTTCCGGGCGCATTGACACGGCGAGTTACGTAAAGCCGACGAGACCGCTTCCGATAGAAATGCATTCACAAGAAGCTGGAGCGGTTCTCATAGGAGCAACTGAGGTTTCCAGAATCGGCGAACGGGTAGATTTACAGCCACAGCCTTATAAATATAATTGCATGCCACCTGCTTACGTGGCTAAGAGAAACGACCGGGCTCGACTACAGATAGGGAACAGGATCGGACGTGCAACTTTTGTTGTATTTTTATTTATTTATTTTTTTATTTTTTTTTTCATTTTGAATGTGTAGACTTGCCTATCCAAGTATTCTCATTATCACATAAAAGGAGTTTAACACACACACAAAAAAATTATATAAAAAATAATAATTTCATTGGGATAATATTTTCTTCAATTTCATCCATCCTAGCTAAATTCTAATCTAATTCACTAAAGTTGGGTGAGGCCTTGTTGAGAAGGTGAATGGAGTTAATTTGGTTAACTTGACTGATGCTGGTCAGTGTGAGTACGATGTAAATTTCCATAATTAAACAGTAGGAGAATTTAGGAAATTCATAATTATTTACTCATTTTTCGAGAATAGATGGTGAGGGTAATAACAGGGTATAGTAGACCGTAATAGGTTCTATAATAGTCCTGTCTATTGTGACTACGAAAAGACTTATTGTTGATTATGTGTGAAATTGTCACTATTTATAGACTTCTCAAGGTGTGAACGACGACCTTGGCTTCTTTACATCTGAAGCAATGTGTATTCATCTTTCTATCAAGAACAATATGGTTAGTCCTCGCTGCTATCAAGATATTGCGAAGGTTTGAAACATAATGCGTCTTCGCCTGCCATTGATGAGTTACTATTTGAAGATCATTAATCAAATACCTGACATTCATATTGTGAATCAACAAGTTGAACCGACTTCTCAAGCTCCACAGGAAAATATAACGACTAAACGTGTCATCAACTTGGGATTACTATAAAATAAAAATGTTGCTATAGGATGTCCCTAAAGAGAACAAGGAAACTCTTTGATTCCTCCTGTAGTTCTCAAAGAAAACGTTTGACAGCTTTGGCAGTACTGGTACGTGTACCACCACAACAGTACGCCTACTATCAACTGTCATCAGTATCAAGTGTCGTAATAGGTTCATCAGCAATTCTCTTAATGATCCCGTAGAAGAATTTTAAATCCGGCAGATAAGTGGTTACTACGAGTGGCCACATGGTAGAGTTATGGTAGTCTCTCACTGAAACCACGTGATCCCTTAGTAGATTCTACATAGAGAAGATACTTGTTCGAGTGAATAACTCGTCCATCGCAATCACGTTTCAATTAATGGAAATAAAATCGTATTGAGTGGCTTCTCTTCCAAGTGGCTACCGAGGATGGAACCCACTTTTCTCATCATTCTCTGGAGCTTTTTGTGCAAAAAGAGAGGCAGAAAAAAAAGGGACGTACGGTCGGAGCAGTTAATGACGATAAAAGGGGTGCAGAACAGACGAAAGGGAGAGAGGAAACGCATTGGTTCTGACGCGATTCTAATGGCAGGAAATGAGAACCCCCCCGGACCCGACCCACCACGGCCGCCCCCTGAGGCCATCTTCAAATCTTTCTGCTTCATCTTCGCGATTTAGCGCACTTGACTCGCATCTCCTCCGTGCTCAATAGCTATTCACTTTACTTCGGCCCTTTTCTTCTTTTAGAGCCTCTACAATTTACAGGTACGAGGCGATATTTCTACGAGCATGGACGAACTGTTCTTATAATCGCGTTACCTGTTACAGGTTAAACGAAGTAAATCTACCAGTTCCAGATTGGGGGGGTCGTAAGGTTTGAAGAAACCCTGGATTTTACTGCGATAAGTTGAAGTAACATGGGACGGAAAACTTGGAGAGGGAAGCAAGGGTCGTTTAACTAGCTCATCTCGATGTGCACAATGATCAATCGGCCTTCCTAAATCAGCGTTAAACACTGCGTTTAACGATATTCGCCAGGAAGTCAATGAATGATTCAGTAGATGGTACTACAACGTACCTTCTCCAGCATAAATTATGTATTCTACTCAAATGGAGAACGCATTGAGTTTTACGCGGCAAAACTCGCTACAAGCAGACTACACTGGGGCATGCTATGGACAGTGTGGTGACTGACGGTGAATAAAATTTGTTGAAAATGTTACTTTTTTTTAATAGCTAATATTTTTAAATGTTACTATATATTTTTGTGTAGTTACATCATGATTTTAGAAGGCAAAAAACCCGGAAGTGTGATCCATCAAAACTTGATGGTTTACGTTTCAAGGTACGCAGTCTATTAATATCGAATACCTAAACAAATTTCTGTCTGTCCCCCGTGGCTTTTTCCTTCGTTCCCATGAACCAAAATTCACGAAATTTGGTATACGGGTCCCGTTTGGTCTCTAGTTGGTCCTCGAAGCTCGGCGTTGCTGACACTCAACTCCAAGGGGTGATAAATAGGGGTTGAACTGTCCAGAGTGTACCTATCTCGGAAAATTGTAATTTGATGTGTGGGTTTTCTCGCGTTTTTAAATAGTTTGATTTTTTCTGCATTTTTGAGACCATCCGGAGCATTCTGAGATTTTGCCATAAAATATGCTATACAATTTGCCCTAAAGAGCAGGGTGTATGCAGGCATCAAGGTGAGTTGACATCGCACGAGTTGATAACCTAGAAAGTTCAAGGTACCGAGATCGAATCCCTACCGCGACTGAATATTTTTTTTCACTCCACATCAACAATTTCCCTTCAGCACTTCATTATTTGCGTTTCTTTTTGCCATTTTACCTACTGTTTGTCATCGAAAGAATTATTTTAGCAACGTTTAACACGTGATTTAGGTAGGTACCTAGTAACGAGTACGGTGTTAGGTAGGACTAAGCTACGGAGGGTCTGCGATCTGCATAATAGAAGGGTTATCTATACAGAGAGCTGTGATCTGTAACAGAAGGGTGTTCTGTACAAAATAATAAACCGTTGTGTAGGGATTTGCAGCGTTTTTAATTTGCAGTGGTGTTATTCTTACACTGAGGGGGCCGTCCGGAATCATGCTGCGGAGAAAAAACAGGAAATATTCGCTTGCTTGAGGTACGTGAAAGACGTTATCGCCTGGGCAACTGCGCTTGACCCATTTCATCATAACATTTTCGACTTGTTTCAAGTTCCCATTCAAAAGCTGTTTGCATGTTGGTGACCATAGAATAGCATAGGAATGAATTCCCAACGCAAATACATTTAATAGCTCCTCTAATCGTACTGTACAGTGTACATACCTAATGGAACTTCCAAAAAACCCAGGTTTGTTGTTTTCAACAACAATCCGAATTTAATAACTAAAAATATTCCGAATTATCTTTTTTTTTAATAGGTGTTGAGTAATTTACGACGTCTAAAGAAATGCTGGCGCAAGATAGATCGCTAGCAAGAAGCGAAATACGTTATATTATGGATAAACCAATTAAAACTTCATATAGCTTCGAAAATTATACGAGGCTAAGCACGCGTCAGGCTGATGAAGGCGAGGATGTAGCCCTGCACAACGCGATACCGAAGCGAGGGTGGTGATGAGAGTTATAGAGAAGCTCAATCATCGGAAATTGAGTTGATGCGAGCTGCAAAGGGCTTCCTGACCCGTCGTCTAACTTAGTTTTTGGAAGTAAACGAGGCGTCGGGCGACGTCGTGAGGGACAACGAAGTTTGACAAGAAAACTCCTTGTCGTCTCCACATTCTGCTACTGTAACTTTCAGCTTGGACGGTCCGTATTTTTAAAATAATTAGAAATTAATTGTAAGCACATAATATATACGAGTATACCTAATTTCAACACTCCCACCTGACTAGCTTTAGCTTTAGGGCGCAAATTCTGTGAATTCAGAAGCTACATTATGTACTAGTATAATCTGCAAAAAATCACAATGTTTTGAAGCCAACATTGCATACCTACCTACAGTTTTCATTTTGGTGTAATATCTCGTCACACGAATTTACGTTTGTTCTGCAAAAATAGTTGTGCCGTCAAGCAGAATTGTGGAAATTGTTTTGCTTCATGTTGGTTCATCTTGGCCTGGAGGCAGGTTTGAATTGAAAATCAATTAGCCTAAGTGATTAGCCGAGATTGCCGGAAAGTGAGTTTTCTAGACTACTTACCTAACTAGTCTAGACTAATCAATTATATAATTTTTAGTTCAAACCTGCCTCCAGGCCAAGATGAATCAACTGAACCAAAACCATTTCCACAATTCTGCTTGACGGCACAACTAATTTTGCAGAACAAACGTAAATTTTCGTGTGACGAGAAATTACACCAAAATGAAAACTGTAGGTAGGTATGCAATGTTGGCTTCAAAAAATTGTAATTTTTGCAGATTATATTTGCACATACAGATTCATAATTCGCAGAATTTTCCAGATTCTAAATCGTTGGAGGGGACCAGGAGAGTCGCGGTAACGGTTGAGTGTCCCGGAATTATGGCCATGTAGGAAATAATTGTTTCCTATCTGCTGCCGTTTATACCGTTTTCATTTGATTCCTTATTAGAGCCACATCAGAAGTGATGAACTTTTTCCAGGGGAATTGAAAAGTCGAATCGTGACAGGACCTCGGTCGTTTGTTGGACCTCGTAAGTACGGTTCGGGATCTCACTGTTATGATAGTTCAAATACGCTTTGATCACTCGTCGTTTCAAAATGATTATTTCAAACCCTCGGCAGCCACCATCTCGAGAAAAGCACTTGAAGATAAGACGATACAACAGGGTTAATGAGCCAAGAGATTCCAGACAAAAGCGGCCCAGACTTGCACAAAGTTTCAAACGAGGAGCAAAGGCGGAATGTTGTTACAATGCGCCCCGAACCTGAAACTGCTGGTTAACTGCTTTTTAATAACATTGTCAAGGGCTGTTTCCAGAATTTTTGCTACCTATAAATTCAGCTGAGTCTCAATTGGAAATGGTGTACAATACCCCTCTTTATAACTCCACTTCGAGTTTCCTGCGTCAAATTATTTTACGGACAATAAAGAGCGCTCTTTATTGTAATTTAACAGTGAAATCATTTACGTGCAAACTAACCGTTCGAAAACGCCGTCCGTCGAAATAGGTTAACTTACGGGGTGCAGCAGTTTGGGAATGTCATGAGAGACGTCCCTGAGTACCTGGTCGAAAGGTTCACGATGTAGCCCACCCCCCACGAGTATCGATAACCTCAAAGGGATTATGTATTCAGCTGTTATAATAACTCAAATTGTTCCGTCCTTAGGTGCACACTCTTATCACCTCTCTCCACGTGTACGTCCTTGGCTGTGAACTGGACTGCGAATGTTGCAACTTCGGACTGAATGAAGTCAGCCTATAAATAATTACATCTGATGCTTCCTTTAGCTCAGGTTCAAAATACGTGAGAAGACGCAAAATATATGTACCTACTTGAAACTATATAAATTGTGAAGGGGGAAAAAAATACTGCGCTCGTTTCAGCTTCAAAATTGATAATTTCAACTGACAAAAGGCTGCAAAATCCTTGTCACATGGTTTTATTATTCTATTGGGCATAAAAAAAGTTGGATATTCATTTAATTTTTCTTTCATGTGTAATAATATTAAAATAGCAATTTTTTGACGGGTTTCACAAATTTTGGCCCCAAAAACTCGAATTAGGCTCCTATTTTTGAGAAATTATCTTCATTCATTGAGCTTGTCATTGAATTGTCTTGATTCACCTGTTAATACTACCTGCGTTATTATACAAATTTCTGGTGATTACAGGCCCATAAATATTGAATTTTGAGAGTTAAAACTTCGATAGACCTTCAATCCTTCACTCAGTGGTCATATTTGGTTTCCTCACCCTAAAAAAACATGGAAAACGATACCTCACAAGTCCAACCATAACCTCGAAAACACCTAATTTTGTACCCATAACACCCCTGATCTGCTGCCAAGAGAGGGGAAACAACTAGGGCTCAAATGGAGCCTATATCTGCGCAAGAACGATTTTTTATAGACCGAAAATTAAGGCAGATATGCGGATGGCGGACGGACATTGCATTTTTGGAATCTATGTAAACACTGTGACCGAGTGAGGAGAGTGACGGTGGACCCTCGAGAGTCCCCCTTCTAGACCAGCGAGATTATCACCGGTTAAGAAGGGATATCGGTTAGGCTTCCACCAAACCACCGGAAGAAAAAACTACTCAAGAACAGCCACACCGTCACACTCCTCCCCACATGACATACTTCTGATGGGTAGCAGAAGTGTGAGAGGGAAAAGGGGAGGAAAAGTACGAGTAGTATGAAGTTCTGGCTCAGGAAAGGACTTCAAGGTGACTAACCTCCATCGTAATGGTACAAACTTAATAAAATTTACTATTGGAGAACAAAGCTCCTACGTATACGAGTATTGGCGGAGAAAGAATGTTGTCAGACGTTGTTGTCCAGTGAATTGCGCTCATCTGGGCAACCTCTAGGTGATCAACCTCCATCGTTAGGACGGAACAATTACTGGGACTTGTAAATTGGGATACGGCATTAATCGCCTTCAAGTGAGCTCAGTATATTTTAATTATACTGACACTCTAAAGGCGGGAAAGGGGGTGGGGAAGCCAAAAGATGTATGCATTATCAAAGGGACACGATGTTTGTAAAGGAATCCTTCTGGGAAACCTTTGGGCTTTTCCTTCTGGTAAGACCACAAAAAGTGGATGGAGTATGGTGAATTGCTCAGTGCATACTCGTGCATTGCTCAGTGCAGTGAACCCTCGAGAGCCCTCATCCTAGACCAGCGAGATTATCACCGGTTAAGAAGGGATATCGGTTAGGCTTCCACCAAACGACCCCATCTCCACCGGAAGAAAGAACGACTCGAGAACAGCCACACCGTCACAACGCCTTGAAACGTAAAAGGAAAAAATTATGAGGGGGTTCAAAAATTTTTTTTCGAACCGAATATTATTCAGAGAATTATAAACCAGTTATAACTGAGCCCATTTTAATTGGGGCTCACGCTTTCAGTAGTTCAGTAATGAAGAATGCATCGAGAATCTAGATACAGGGATTCCCTAATCGATGGTGGGGGGGGGGGGGGGCAAAGGGTCTCCAGTGAAGGGGCGAGCGGGGCCCCATAAACTCGACAAAGATTTAGGTAAGCACGTTTCTACCACTGAAACCTAAAACCCGAAACCGCTTGAATGTCGAATGTGACCTAAGATGCGCCTTATCGAAAACCAATCCCAAAATAGAAAAATTAGTCACCGAAAAACAAAATTGTAACCTACTTCAACCATAGAACAACCTAATAATATTAATAAATTAATAAAATAAAATAAATTTAATTAATTTAATTCTTATTTAATTTATTTAATCTTATTTAATTAATTGATTTAATCTTATTTATTTAATAAATTTAAATAGAATTAAATTGTATTTAATTCTTATTTAATTAATAAATTTAAATGGAATAAATTAAATTGTATTTAATTCTTATTTAATTAATAAATTTACTTAAATAGAATTAAATTAAATTTGATTTAATTCTTATTTATTTAATAAGAAAAAATTAAATCTTATTTAATTAATAAATTTAAATATAATTAAATTAAATTTAATCTTATTTAGGTACTTAATTAATTTAATCTTATTTAATTAATTAATTTAAATATAATTAAATTAAATTTTATTTAATTAATACGAAAAAATTAAATCTTATTTAATTAATAAATTTAAATAGAATTAAATTGAAAAAAAATAGAATAAAATAAATAGAAATAGAATTAAAATTTTTAATTGCCCACTGTTGATGAAATGGTCAGTTTAAAATTGAGTTTGAATTTGTTCATTACCTACCGTATATACCGTTTTAGAGGAGGGGGAGAGTATACTTAGGGGGAAAGGGGGCGCATTGTTCTCATCGAGTGGAGGGGGGGGGGGGTCACAACCCTACTTCTCGTGCCTACTGACGCCGTTTTGTAACTGCTATGTCTGTTCCAATTCTCAGAGAAAATTTTAATGATTTAGCAGAAAATTTAGGGGAAAGAAATCAAAATGCAAACTTGGCGTCCCGAGACCAAGAAAGGCACTGGAGAAATTATTTAGACAAATTGTTGAAAAACAACTTGTAACCGTATTTGATAGAGGTTGGTGTTGAAATTTTCGGAATAGAACACAAATTCATTTGAAAGAACGCTGCAAATCCCCGCACAACGGTTTATTATTTTGCACAGAATACCCTTCTTTTACAGATCCCAGCTCTCTGTATAGATAATCCGTCTATATAATATGTAGACATAGAGTGCAAGCAATAGACATATAGACATGCAGCAATAGACATATTCGATGGCAAACAGTAACTAAAATGGCAAAAAGAAACGCAAATAATGAAGTTCTGAAGGAAAATTGTTGATGTGGAGTGAAATAGATGCCCCTTCTGCGTAGATCACTGTTTTCTGTGGTCAGTACCTACCCTCTGGTCAAGTATAATGAACCGTTGTGTAATAACTTGCCCATCGATAATACTTCAACGGTTGGTCAAGTTGCAAAAGTACCGATCAACAAAATCCAGCCCCTTCTTGGTAGATGAACCGTTGTGTAATAATGTACCGTTGCGTAATAATTTGCCGTTGTGTAATAATTTACCTTTGTGTAATAATTTACCCATCAATAATACTTCAAAGTTTGTTCAAGTCTCACAAGTAACTACCAACAAAATCCAGCCCCTTCTTGGTAGATGAACCGTTGTGTAATAATTTACCGTTGTGTTATAATTTACCGTTATGTAATAATATGTATGTATTTAATTTGTTCAAGTTTCTCAAGTACCTACCAACAAAATCCAATAGTCCATCACTTATCAAATGAAATAATATCGCACAACAACCAACTCGACTTCATACTGCCATCCTTGAGTATAATCAGGTGCTCCCTAGCGATGATATCCGGGCCGGATTTATACTGTTTGATTCACGATCGTGTTGACGAAGGTTTTCGGTGCACACGAACGGCTGGACGTACACTGCTCCGGGTGGTCTCAAAAAATTGTTTAGCTCAAGACAAATTTAATATAATAAAAAAAACCATACCCTTCCATCGAAAGTTTTCGAGCTACGGCGTTCTGAAAATTTCAACCCCTATTTTGAACCCCTTAGAGATGACTGACAGTAACGTCGAGCTTCGAGGACCAACTAGACCCCGAACGGAACCTATAACCCGAATTTCATCTATTTTGTTTCATGGTAACTAAGAAAAGTGACCCGTACGGCGTACAGACAGAAATATTTTTATTGCATTTAAGGATTCTACGTACCTTGAAACGTAAACCATCAAATTTTGAGGGAGGGTAAGAATGTTTTTTTCATGCTCGATTCCAATGGGTCATTATTGAAAATAATAAACCAATATATCAAAGCTAAGTCAGTCGTTTGTTATATCCGAAGACTAAGTACGTATAACACAGTACGTAAGAAATTGGATGACAGGTACAGAACAAGACATCATGACTGGCATGATCCATGGCGAATTGAGGAAAAACACCATTGATGATCTTGTTAGAGCCATTAGAGACAGAACTGATTATGAATCGGCTAAAAACCCTCGAATTCGAAGAGAGAAAAAAAAGTATTTATAGTCCCCTTGTTAGCGCAGACGTACCGGTTTCACTCAAATCCACCTCAACTCGTCTGGAAACTGGTTTTAATTCGTTTGGGCCAAGTCGGATGACGCAAATACGGTCATCTTTTTCTGCAGATTCCCATCAGATTGTGACGGTCGTCGATCAAGGAGGCCTCTCCTAATTGTTGACACCCCCTCACCACTTCCCCTATCGTCTCCAAAGTAAGTCAAGAATGACGAGCTTCGGGCCAAAGCCGGTGAGGGATTTGATCCGGGAGTCCTTGCAGCTTCCCCAGAACTATTTCGACTGCTGGATTTTCAAACACCGGTGAATTTTAATGGATGCGCACAGGTCTGAATTTAGCGTTCGAAATCAATAACGAATTCTGCACCCTAAAAATCTTACATGAGCCAATTTCCAGCACTGGATTCCATCAAGAGTCAAGAAACAGGCAAAAAGCGGTGAGCCACTGTGGCATCGGAAACATTACGATCAGGCATGATGAGGTGGAGGAAGGGGAGCAGGAAGGTATTTCCTACCTGATAATTCAATTATTCTAATATTCAATTACATAAATTTAAATGTGGAGCCACTTTTTGGAATCTTTCATCTCATTGCATGTAGGATTTTGTGGAGACCATCAGAGTACGTCCAGCCGTTCACAGTAAAACCCTGAAGTTTGAACCGAAAAGGAACATCAACATGAGCGTGAATCATAAGGTGTACATAACAACTCCACACCTGATATCAATGCTGATAATAATCACGGATGGCTTTATGAAATCGAGCTGGTTGTTCCGCGATATTTCAATTGAAAAACGCTGCAAAGTCCTTGTCACATGGGTTTATTATTCTGTTGGACATACCTACAGAAATGTTGGCTGTTCATTTATTGTTTCTTTCATGTGCAATAATTCAAATGGCTATTTCTGGTGGTTTCCACCAATTTTGGCCCACAAAAACACGAATTACGCTCTTTTTCTCTTCAAATTATCTTTGATCATGATAGTGCCATTTAATTGCCTTGATCCACCTGTTGACACGTTTTCTAATGTTATTATACAAATTTATGGCGATTTCAGACAATTTCCCAGGTTTTTGACTCATAAAAAATGAATTTTGGGAGCTGAATCTTCGTTAAAAACCACAATTTTTTACTCTTTGGTCAAAATCGACTTCATATTCGGTCGTCTCGCCCTAAAAAACATGGAAAAAGATACCTCAAAAGCTCATTGTACTAAAACACCAAAAAACTCTATTTTTACACTCATTTTTCACCCATAACACCCTTGGGCATATTCCGATCGGGCTGCGAAGTTTCTGGACACAACTAGGGACCAAATGGAGCCTGTGTGCGAAAGAACGAATTTTTTAGACCGAAAACGAAGTAGGTACGCCGCATGATACGGCGGACGGCGGACGGACATTGAGGACATTTTTGGAATCTACGCACCTTGAAACGTAAAAGGACAAATTTTGAGGGGGTGTTATAACAATTTTTTGCTGAGCGACTACATAGGTGTATTATTCACAGAATAATAAACCAAAAGGATGGTGATTTCGGATTTTGTTGATAGGCACAAGTTTGTTTTACGTGGCACAAACGAGTCATCCAAATTAGGTGAAACTTTTGCAGAAGGGGCATCCACACACGAAAATAATAAACCGTTGTGTAATAATTTTTTTTTTTTTTTTTTACGTTCAATTAATTGGACGATGTTAATATTCTGATAGACTTCTGATTTATAGTTACCACCGGGTAATAACAGTCTCCCTCAAACTTTAATGATGACGATGAGCGGAGGAAAAAATAAAAAATAAAAACCGAAGTCTATAAAAATTCAGATGAAGCTGAGGAGAAAAAGAAGACGTTGGAAGAGGCCCCCTGAGCCCCCTTCATCAACGAAATACGAGTGCAGGGCCTTTCCAAACTCGAGCAAAGACTCCTTTGGACAGTGGGTTACGTAACACGTCTGCTTCCGACCGGCGCTAGCAATGAATCGAATCATGTCTAGTTACATTAATTTAATTTTCTACTAAATCCCAATTACATAAATATTATTGTTGTATATTATTACAGGTTAAATATATACATATATGTATGTATATAATTCAGGATTGAGGAATGACCATTCTAGTCTTGTTTTTGATGGTTTTTTAATTCCCACAACGTTTCTACCCAGGATCTGGGTCCTATTCATGTGGATTTGTGGTCCAAATAGGAATAAGTGTGATCGGTGGATAGGTGGTAATTTCCAATTTGATTCACTGACCAGAGGTAAAAAGCAAATTGCTAATTGAACAAGACTAGACTGGCCATTCCTCAATCCTGAATTGCGTTCATCAACCTAGTCATCAGAATCAACTTGTTATATATATATATATATATATATATATATATATATATATATATATATATATATATATATATATATTTGCACCGGAAATCCTACGAGTATATTTTACTAGATCTTTAATGGTTTGAACTCTCAGCTGTGCTGCCAACTGCTGTTGTTGTCTGTGAATAAGTAAAACTTGGGTAAAACATACGTGCGAATTATTGGCGAAGGTATCAGGCGGAATCGGAAACCCAGTACGTATATTTATGGAAGGAGTATAAAAGCATTTATTTACAAGCATTTTAAGTATTTATCAAGGAGTACAAGCGCTTGAAGCCTCTGTGGACGAATTTGAATATGTTGATATCATCATTGGATGGAGTAGGTAAATCACAAAGGCGAGTACGACTTATCTTGAGTTAGGTACCTTTAATGGGTGAAAGCAAGCGAATGACAGATCGCGCGCGGATATGACAGCCAATGCCGACTATTAATATCATTTCACATTACCCTCCTCAGCTCGAAGGGAATGATATGATCTCGCAGTATGTGATGGTAATAGTACAGAATCTTCCTGCTGAATGTAAAAGCCGTTCCAAGGAAATCGAGCTAGTTAGGAATGTTCGAAGGAACTATTTCGAAAGGTATGTGTGCCAGGAGCCACTGTTTTGCTCCTCACATTGCCTAATTATACCTATTGGGCAAACAACAAGTTAACAACTGTTTTGAACGCGGATTTTTGCAATATCACGTCTCGTATTTTCACCCAATTAATATAGAAAAAGTTGTGTATGGTTCCAAGGCTAACAACAGCTATGATGAATTTCGTTAAGAGAATGGAATCTGTTTTTGGTCAAACCTCATAATTCCCCACAATGAATCTTTAGATTAGATCAGTTTTTGAGAAACCCATTCGAAGTTGGAACTTAGAGCCTAGTTAGAACTTAGTTTCTAACGAACCTGTTCTACCCCCCCCCCCCCCCTCCAAATTAACCGGTTATATGCCCATGATGGAAGAAATGGACCACTCGGAGTTTTACTATGCCTACGTTCGATACTTAAGACCAGTGCTGTCCCAAATGAATATTTTTAGCGAACCTCTGTAGGTGAAATAAAAATCATTGGAATAGGTTGAAAACTTTTTTTTATTGAATATCCCTACATGAGAATTACATCTTTCTTCCGGATGAAATCCTGAGTTTTGCTGTGAAACGTTATGGAAAATTCTGGAATTTTCAGTAATCATCGAAAAGACGGCTAACTAGGCAGTTAGGTAGGTACGTTGAATGACGCTGTTACGGTCCATTAGACAAACAATACGAATGCTGCTAATGAGACTGGACGAATGGAATTGGGCGAATATCCATTTAGGTACGTCTATTTAGGCAACCAATAAACAGGGACGAAAGAAGATTTGATAGGGGTAGCCAATAATCAACTGTAACGAGGCACTTTTGTGCACCAAATTTTGTATAATAGTACTAAGCAATGGCTCATTAATAATGGTAACCAAATACTATTAATAATATTTGGTACTCTTTTATGCTTTTATGACGTGTCAAAACAAAACCACAAATAAATAGATAAGGTAGCTAAATAAAAATTTGAATGAAAAATGTAGGTATGTTTTTTAGTAAATTTCAAATATTTAAATAATCGTGGAAACAGTTACATTATCGAAAAAACTAATGTTAAGTAAAATCATTGATAATTATGACTGTAACTTAAAATTAGTGTATAGAAACTTTTTTTAAAGGTGCTGATAAATACACATAATTACAAGGTAGGACAAAATTTCTGTACTGTTTTGGCTTTTATTTTAGAATTGTGCAGAAATCCTTTTGTATCTAGTGGTTGCTGGTGAAAGCCTCCAGGATGGAAGGGCTCAGTCGTAGGCTATTAAAAGTATTTAAGGGTGTGATGAAGGGCCTAACTGAAGTTGAAGGGATACCTGGGGTGCAAGAGGTGCGCGGGGTCTTGGGATGCGAAGGGTCCTCCTCGTTCTCTTCCTGCCAGGATATGGTCCTGACGCGGCTTACTTGGCCGCCGACTTGGCTCACTTGTACAACTTCAGCCTTCGTCCCGTTCATCCTGGTGTTCTACTGGGGTGTGGAAGCCGCTGGCCTTCCTCCCCTTCCTTTATGTATCTCCCTACCACTCCTTTTCCTCCCTTCCAGGTCTGACGCGATGAGAGCCTGTTCGGGGTTCCTCCCTCTCTTCCAGGATTCCACCCTCCCCAGGATCCTTTCTTGCGGTTCCCCGACAGGATCCGCGGTGTCCATCCGCGCCCTTCGCGATCCCTTTACACCTGGCGAAACCCTGGAGATGTATCACAAAGAAGAAACAGCGACTAAAGGAAGAATCAATATTATCACAGCTCATAATGTCCAAAAACCTCGGATTTTGGATGATAATTCTCTAAATAGTGCACCTGTGTACACCGCACAGTGGGGGAAAAACCCCCAATTTTAGGGGAAAACCGCTGCAAAGTCCTTGTCACATGGGTTTATTATTCTATTCGAATTAGGTACCTAAGGAATGTCAGCTTGTCATTTATTGTTTCTTTCACGTGCAATAATTGAAATAACTATTTCGGATTGTTTCCACCAATTTTGGACCCCAAAAACAGTAATTGAGCTGCAATTGTGTATTCGGAGCATTTTAGACCAAAATTTAACATAAATTTAAAGTGAAACTTCGTTAGAACCTCAATTTTTCACTCCGGTCAAAATCGACTTCATATTCGGTCTCCTTGTCCCCAAAAACGTGGAAAACGATACCTCACAAGCTCCTGTTACTAAAACACAAAAAAACCCTATTTTTACTCTCAATGTTAACCCATAACGCCCTTGGGTATATTCCGATCGGGCTGCAAAGTTTCGGGACACAACTTTTGTCCAAATAGAGCCTGTGTGCGAAAAAACTAATTTTGTAGACCAAAAATAAAGTAGACATGGATTATACGGCGGACGGCGTACGGCCCAGGTTTTTGACTAATAAAAAATGAATTTCAGGAGCTTAACCATCGTTACAAACTCAATTATTCACTCTTTGGTCAAAATCAACTTCATATTCGGTCTTCACGCCCTAAAAAAACATTGGAAAACGATACATCGTACGCTCGTGCTCACTAAAACACCAAAAAAACCCAAGAAAACCCCTATTTGTACACCCATTTTTCTCTCATACACCACTGGGTGTATTCCAATCGGGCTGCCGAGCTTTGGAACACAGTTAGGACCCAAATGTGTTCCCAAATGTGTTCCCAAATGCGGACCCAAACTGCGTGCGGAAGAACAACGATTTAAGACCAAAATTTAATGTATGTTTAAGGCTGAACCTCAATTTTCCACCCTTTTCAAAATCGACTTCATATTCGGTCTTCTCATCTTAAAAAACATGGAAAACGATACCTCGCAAGCTCATGTTACTAAAACACCAAAAAACACAAAAAATACCTATTTTTATACCCATTTTTCACATATAACACCCTTGGGTGTATTCCGATCGGGTTGCAAAGTTTCGGGACACAACTAGGGCCCAAATGGAGCATGTGTGCGAAAGAACGACTTTCTTAAACCAAAATGTAGCCGGTATCGATGCTAGGCGGACGGGCATTGCATTTTTGGAATATACGCACCTTGAAACGTAAAAGAAAAAATTTTGAGGGGGTGTTATAGGTAAAATTTTTTTGCTGAGCGAATACATAGGTGTATTATTCACAGAATTATAAACCAAAAAACCCTTATTGTTTGAATCTTTGGTCGTTTGATATGAATCTATATGTATTTTTTCGTGCTGAATCGAAATATTTGGTGACAAGAATCGAAAGAAATTACTAGTTACAGCCAAATTCGTTCTCAAAATACTGTATGCAGTAATATATTTTTGGGTTATTATTCAATAATAAACCGTTTTATTTTCCCTTGTACCGATTCCCACGTATTGCCCCATGGATCAATTGGTTCCGATTCAAATCATACAAAAAATGGTAATAAAATAACCAAAACAAAAAACAAAATATGTACCTAATATTTATTCACAACAAGTAGGGTACCTGCATTGAGATTCGCATTACCAAGGTACTTTTTCCGCGCTGTAAAGCTGAACGGTTGCTCAAAAAAAGTAAGAAGGATGAAAATAGCAAAATTTTTATTTTTAAAAAAGTTGTAATATGATGGTCAAAAGAAATACAGACGTTTAAAACAGAGTTATGAGCACTTAAAATACTTAATTAGGTAAGTTCAGACATGTTGAAAACCAATTGAGAAAACTAACAACTATAAGTAATGAAATCAAACTCAACGCATCATCTTTTGTTTTTTAAAAGGAGGACAAAAATCTGAAATAAAAGAATCCGATGACTTTTTTAAAAACGCTGCAAATCCCTGCACAACGGTTTATTATTTTGTATAGAATACCCTCCTGTTACAGATCACAGCTCTATGTACAGATAACCCTTCTATATAATATGATATGTACTATTCTATTATATACATATTATGTAGATCGCAGACCCTCCGTAGGTTAGTACCTAACCCCGTACTCGTTACTAGGTACCTACCTAAATCACGAGTTAAATGTTGCTAAAATAATTCTGCCGATGACAAACAGTACCTAACAAAAAGAAACGCACATAATGAAGTTCTGAAAAGAAATTGTTGATGAGGAGTGAAAAAAGTTGCAAAAGTACCTACCAACAAACTCCAGCCCCTTCTACGTAGATGGTATAATGAACCGTTGTGTAATAATTTACCGTTGAGTAATGATTTACCGTAGTAATAATTTACCCATCAATAATACTTCAACGTTTGTTCAAGTTTCACTACCTACCAACAAACTCCAAAAGAGCCATCATTTTTCAAGCGAAATAATATCACAGAACAACCAACTCGACTTCATACTCCACCAATATAATCAGGTGATCCCTACCAATGATTGGCCGTATTCACAAATTCCTATTGTGGGCGCGTCTCTGGTTACGAGATTTGGTTTGAATTGTATACAATTTCATTCACACTGGAGTCGAAAATGCCTGTCGGTGCAAACTTCGGGGCCTTACTGTGAACGAACGGCTGGACGTACGATGCTCCGGATGGTCTTAAAAAACTCGCAAGTTCAAGAACTATTTAAAACCGTAAGAATATTTACGTAAAAAAATAGTATAGGCGTTTTGAAAATTTCAACCCCTATTTTGAACCCCTTAGAGATGACTCACAGTAACGTCGAGCTTCGAGGACCAACTAGACGCCGAACGGAACCTATAACCCGAATTTCATCAATTTTTTTTCATGGTAACTAAGAAAAGTGGCCCGTACGGCGTACGGCGTACGGCGGACAGACAGAAATATTGGTTTATTATTTTCAATAATGAACCATTGGAATCGAGCATGAAAAAAAAAATTCTTACCCCCCCTCAAAATTTGATGGTTTACGTTTCAAGGTATGTAGAATCCAAAACTGCAATAAAAATATTTCTGTCTGTCCGCCGTACGCCGTACGCCGTACACCGTACGCCGTACGGGCCACTTTTCTTAGTTACCATGAAAAAAAATTGATGAAATTCGGGTTATAGGTTCCGTTCGGCGTCTAGTTGGTCCTCGAAGCTCGACGTTACTGTGAGTCATCTCTAAGGGGTTCAAAATAGGGGTTGAAATTTTCAAAACGCCTATACCATTTTTTTTACGTAAATATTTTTACGGTTTTAAATAGTTCTTGAACATGCGAGTTTTTTAAGACCATCCGGAGCATCGTACGTCCAGCCGTTCGTTCACAGTAAGGCCCCGAAGTTTGCACCGACTGAAACCGAATGAAATTGTATACAATTCAAACCAAATCTCGTAACCAGAGACGCGCCCACAATAGGAATTTGTGAATACGGCCAATCATTGGTAGGGATCACCTGATTATATTGGTGGAGTATGAAGTCGAGTTGGTTGTTCTGTGATATTATTTCGCTTGAAAAATGATGGCTCTTTTGGAGTTTGTTGGTAGGTAGTGAAACTTGAACAAACGTTGAAGTATTATTGATGGGTAAATTATTACTACGGTAAATCATTACTCAACGGTAAATTATTACACAACGGTTCATTATACCATCTACGTAGAAGGGGCTGGAGTTTGTTGGTAGGTACTTTTGCAACTTTTTTCACTCCTCATCAACAGTTTCTTTTCAGAACTTCATTATGTGTGTTTCTTTTTGTTAGGTACTGTTTGTCATCGGCAGAATTATTTTAGCAACATTTAACTCGTGATTTAGGTAGGTACCTTGTAACGAGTACGGGGTTAGGTACTAACCTACGGAGGGTCTGCGATCTACATAATATGTATATAATAGAATAGTACATATCATATTATATAGAAGGGTTATCTATACATAGAGCTGTGATCTGTAACAGGAGGGTATTCTATACAAAATAATAAACCGTTGTGCAGGGATTTGCAGCGTTTTTTTATTGCAGTTTTGGATTCTACATACCTTGAAACGTAAACCATCAAATTTTGAGGGGGGGTAAGAATTTTTTTTTTTCATGCTCGATTCCAATGGTTCATTATTGAAAATAATAAACCAAAATAATACTGTAAAGGAATTAGCTACGTAAAGCACCGATCAGTGGCCGCAAGGAAAGTGAAATGAACTCACGACGTAGGTAAACCAACAAATACCGCGGTGTTTACAACAGATCCCACGGAACCTTGTACTCAACGATCCCACACTCAGCTCGACTAGTTGGAATGTGAACGGTGAACACATACGGCCGCAAACGGCGACCAAATGTACAGAATACCTTCTTTAATGTGTTAATTATAACGTAAAAATACTCCGGGACTGGCGCTCCGCGGAGCTTTTTTTTTGCCTCCAATATTTGTCAGACAACATGATTTATTAGTTTATGTTTTAGGAAAACTCTGCTGAAAACGCGTAACATTTATTTTTATTTCAGAATAATTTATAATTTCAAGGTCAAGGTGTTATATTGTTTGAACAAACAAAGCACCAGCCGATTTTTCAAAACTTTATTTTGGAAGAAAAAAAATCGGTAACTTTTCATTAGAAAAAGCGAGATTTCCTACCGAAGTCATGAAAATCCGTATTTCAATGAGTTTTACACTTACTAAATATTATTTAAAATTAAAAGGGCTTCAGATCTTGAATGTAAAGGTATTTGAAAATGTAAAACAACCAATTTTGGGCCAATCGGAGACAACCAATTTTGGGGGTTTTCCCCCTCATTTCCCCACTGTGCGCCGTCGGCCGTATCATCCAGATCTACTTTTTCGGTAAAAAAATTCGTTCTTTCGCACACAGTCTCCATTTGGGCCTTAGCTGGGTCCCGAAACTTTGCTCGCAAGTTCGGCTGTTTCCGTGCTCCTCTTCCCACGTTCTCCCTTCCAGCCGGCAGCAATTTTGAATTTACTGTATATGCCTCAATCCTTTTATGAAAACCCTAGTTTTGAGGGGCTTAAAACGTGTGAAGGTATCAAACTAATTTTCAAACGATTTAATTTGTTTTCATATAGGTAATTATGTAGGTATCTATACCTACATCATTCACAACGCCGTAGTCATGCTGTGACATTATAATGTATTTTGTAAATAAGTAAGTTCTATTCTTGAAATTGTATTAATTTCTACTGATTTAATTTTTCAATTTCCCTCCAAAAGATAAATTATATCATAAAATGGATACCTAATATGCTGCTATACTGCATATTAATTCTGTGTTAATATTAAAGTTTCATTTTCAAAATAGTAGCTACCCATCTTTGGGAACTTACGAACGAGGTAAATCGCAATTATATAGAAAAAAGTCCTAGTCGTGACCTAAAATAAGCGAATTTTTATAAATGATCAATTATAATGACTTTTTAACCCAAAAAATTCAAATTTGAACAGTTTTTTTGGGCCCACAAATATACCTAACGTTCAAATTTACGGCATTTAAACGAGTCTGATCCATATGCAGCAAAAGAATGAATCTTACTATTTTTTGCGATTTTTAGTGCAAATTGTTTTGAAATTTGAGCATTTTTTTGCGTATCAATGTAACGTAATTCGCTAACAGAAATAGGCCACTGTGACCAGCAGAAAACAAATTTTGAAATGTCTTTGAACGGTGAATAATAACTTTTTGATAAAGGGCATTATCTAATGTAATCCGCAATCATTTTGCTCAGTATTAGGTAAAAGTATTAATTTATTCAAGATACAAGTATATAAAAGGCGTATATTATACAGTGTATAATAGGAATGCGCCTTCAATGATAGAACCGCATGACTGAAGCAGTTACGTGGCTTTTGACAGTGGATTTTTACACAATTATACTTTTTTTAAAAGTCGTTTTGTTGTTAATAAATATAGTTGAATGGAAAATTTGCGGGCATGACTCGAAGCAGGAATGTGGAACGGTTACTAAAAGAAACGGGTATGTTTGGAACAGTTACTAAAAGAACGGTACGGAACGGTGCTCCTTGCGAGGACCCCCCGCGGTCCTGACCCTATCATGACAGCAAAGACCTTATTCTGGCTTGGGGGTCGAAAGTGATCCGCGACATGGGCTCGATTGTAGCAATCAAAAGAACGAACTCTGACACCGTCGATAAGGGACCACGGAACCAGTAGCGGTATGTGGGCTCTAAAAACGGTGGGGCACCAAACCAGAACACATAACCAACAGATTTATCTACATAATACCCCAAGGCAGCAACACCCTTCCATTATTTACTGATCGAGTGGTATTCAGCAAAGCTTCTCTTTCAATCAACACTACGAAAACAACCAAAATTTCTACTGCAAATTAGCCACCGAATTCATGTGTTATAAAAATATATTATATTAATCTGAAATGTAACAAAACAATGACCCGTCGGCCGGTATCTAATTGAATGGAGAAGCTATTGACTTGAAGCTAGGCAGTTACCAGTGTGTTAGGACACCGATAAACCACAAGACCACAAACAGCAGGACAAAATGCACGTAGGTACCACGAATACAAATCTGTCATCAGAACTGGGCCGAACGCAAAACGCGCACAATTTGACGCAAAAAATTAAAAACTGACAACTGACTCAACAGAGAAAGGGAATATAATTCAGGAGACAACAAAAACAAATCAGAAGACGACGAAGCATCTCGTATCGAGACGACAAATTGAATCGAAGGGATCGATTCGATTGTGAAAACGAAGATTTTGGAGTAGAAATCAGATTTTGGGCACTGGACCCAAAGTGGGCGTGGCGACAACTCGGAGTGAGCATGCGTGGATGGGCCACTTTTCTCAGTTGCCATGGCGACACTAGGTCCCAGGACCCAGAACCTACCTAGTTTCAGGAGCCTAGGTTTCAATTTCGATTGCAGGACATCGATTACTGTCGCTTTATTCCAATAACATGCTTGGTCTATGGAGCACACCATGCATGCTCTACTACAATATTGAATATCCATAGAATTTCCATTCCATAGCCAGAGAAATCTGGCAAGTCGCTGTTGAACTTTGTGACCAGTGCTAGGTACAGTGTACGGAGGGAAATTCAAATGCCAACTGAACAATAGAGTTTTTTTTACTCCTAGTGTTTTTGGGTGCCGGGGCAGTTGCCCAAGTGGCCTTATGGAATGCAACGCCCCTGCACGGAACACATAAAAGTGGCCAGGAATGCGATCAGTGAGAAGGTCCGGAGGGTCGAGCGATAGCCTATGACCTGGCCTGGAAATCGCTGATCACAATGAGAACACGCCCATGAAAATCCGTTCAGCCGTTTGGCCCTAATGCTTACACACACACACACACCCACACGAATTATTATAATAGAATTTTCAAATAAGTGGCTTCAATTTTCATAGCTACAAAAGCTCTTCTGCTACATCAGGGGCCTAGGTACCACTTGAAACCCAGAAACAGTATAAATTCAAATTTAGCCAGTTTGTTGTGATTACAGTTCTCATCATTAGTTGCCATTTAACTGGGTAGAGTTTTTCCGAGGATGAGCGACGCGGGAACATCGGAATCAGCTGCGGGTGAGGTGCGGCCTTCAACAGGTCCTGGCGAGTCCGAAGAAGGAGAAACGACAGTCACGGAGGGTGATGTCCCGACGTCTACAGGAGGTATCCTTTGAAAAATAACCTCCCTATAACAGACGTCAGAACAGTAACCTCCCTATAACAGCAGTCAGAACAATAACCTCCCTATAACAGACGTCAGAACAGTAACCTCCCTATAACAGACGTCAGAACAGTAACCTCCCTATAACAGACGTCAGAACAATAACCTCCCTATAACAGACGTCAGAACAATAACCTCCCTATAACAGACGTCAGAACAATAACCTCCCTATACCTAACAGACGTAGCGTCGTATTTCTTTATTTGAACACCCAGTTCCTACCTCCTCTTCAGTATAAACTACAGAAATATTGTTTTGGTACAACGAGCACACAGTTACTCAGTTAAAGGGTCAGAGAGTGCCTGTCACTTTCCTTCAAATTCTGATAAAATCAGGAGGACATGAGAATTTTATAGGAAAATCGTAGGTATTTTTTGTCGGTAGGATTCTGTGAGATCCGCCTTGGGTACACCTGGCAATGAATAGAACAGTATTCAAATTTTGAGTTATATTGGCTCGTTGATGCAGAGGAATCGGAAGCTGAGAATGAAGACGCTACGGAAGTGGCGACGGAAGGAGAAGAAGGGATGCCAGGGGAGGGACCGCTACCAGAATCGCCCTTCCCAACAGAAGAAGCCGCCACTGCTCAATTTGAAGGTATTTGCGCAGTGCAATAAATTATGAAAGATTACAGCAATCGGCCGGTAATGCAACGGAAAACTGAATCACTAATCTGCCGTGTGAAGGAAGAACAACTCAACCCAAAAATTGTAGAAAATGGGATTTTCACGTAACCCCCTAATTTCAACCCCACCTTTTTGATGGTCAAATCATAATTCCAAAATTCGACCCAGAAGGGGTTGAAATTGTTAGGGATGACATCTGGAAATTGCTTAATTTTGAGGAAAGACGTCTCAACTCCGTGTTTTTTTAGTAAAAACATGTCAACGCCTCGATTGAAACACCCTAACTTGCGAGTTCTGTTATTTATTTGTTGAGGAAAAACGACTCAACTAGCTGAAAACGCCATTGAGTCGTTTTTCCTCCAAACCGTTGGCTTCAGGATAGGGGTCCAAACCGTTGGACTCAAAGGGGATTTGAGTTGTTTTTACTCAACAAACATTTCAAAAATCAACCATGAATAATCGATATTCGACTCAACTGCAATAAATCGATTGAAAAAACGTGTGTTTGGAGTATTTTTTGACAGCTATCGATCAAGTTGAACATGACTGGACATTTGGAAAAAAAAGGGGTTGCGGGAATGCCCTGTAGTAAACCTATAGCGAGTTTTCGTTGGAAAACTTCGAAGCTGATTTCTGAAAACTCAATAATTTTGAGTTGAGTCGTTCTTCCTTCACACGGCAGTAAATGTCAAGCAACTAAGCTGCTTTATTGACAAGTTGATGATGATATGAGTACTACCTCGCGATTTATTAATAGGAAGAACGGAAATGAAAAGAAACCTATGCAACTTTAATGCATGCTGTTGGGAGAACCCAAGCGTGCGTATTTTTTCTGTTAAGATCAGATAAACAGAATGTACTGGTTTTCTAGTGTAAGCTTTTTTGTTAGCTGTTGAATGCTTTCGTTTTGACATTTTCATGTCTTTACTTTGGCACACAAACTCGAAAAGCGTTACCAAAAAGCGACAGGAAAACGCGTTATGCACCATTTCTGATGATTTCGCTTACAGCCGATTCGTTTCTACGGAACTTAATGTTTGACATTTTTTATTGAACAAAAATCGTTCACCACGCGTTGGAATCGTGTGATTTTATTGAATATTTTCTTGTTAACCGTACCCCGGTACCTTCCGCGGTTGCTGAGCTGAGCATGGTGAAAAAAATGTGGGTAAACAAGGTAGTCGGCAACACAGGTAATGAAGTAAGTCATTGTTTACTAGTAGGTATCGAATGTGGTAACCTTGCACCACTGTGTAACCCGGATCGTGGTAACCTTGCTAACCGCAAATGATTCCGTAAATTATCCCTAAATTTTTTCCTTTCAAGTCCTGAATCAAGAAAAGGTTCCTTTTGGTTTATTATTTTCAATAATGAACCATTGGAATCGAGCAAGAAAAAAAAAATTCTTACCCCCCCCCCCCCCCTCAAAATTTGATGGTTTACGTTTCAAGGTATGTAGAATCCAAAACTGCAATAAAAATATGTCTGTCCGCCGTACGCCGTACTGGCCACTTTTCTTAGTTACCATGAAACAAAATTGATGAAATTCGGGTTATAGGTTCCGTTCGGGGTCTAGTTGGTCCTCGAAGCTCGACGTTACTGTCAGTCATCTCTAAGGGGTTCAAAATATGGGTTAAATTTTCAGAACGCCGTAGCTCGAAAACTTTCGATAGAATGGTATGGTTTTTTTTACGTTATTAAATTTTTCTTGAGCAAAAAAATTTTTGAGACCACACGGAGCATTGTACGTCCAGCCGTTCGTGTGCACCAAAAAGCTTCGTCAACACGACCGTGAATCAAACGGTATAATTCCGGCCCGGATATCATCGCTAGGGAGCACCTGATTATAATCAAGGATGGCTGTATGAAGTCGAGCTGGTTGTTCTGCGATATTATTTCATTTTATGGATGGATTTTGTTGGTAGGTACTTGTGAAATTTGAACAAACGTTGAAGTATTATTGATGGGTATAAATTTTTACACAACGGCAAATTATTACACAACGATTCATCTACCAAGAAGGGGCTGGATTTTGTTGATTGGTACTTTTGCAATTTGAACAACCGTTGAAGTAGGTATTATTGATGGGCAAGTTATTACACAACGGTTCATCAAACTTGACCACAGAAAACAGTGATCTACGCAGAAGTGCATCTCTTCCACTCCACATCAACAATTTTGCTTTAGAACTTCATTATTTGCGTTTCTTTTTGCCGTTTTAGTTACTTTTTGTCATCGGCTGTATTATTTTAGCAACATTTAACTCGTGATTTATGTAGTTACCTAGTAACGAGTACGGGGTTAGGTACTAACCTACGGAAGGTCTGCGATCTACATAATATGCATAGAATAGTACATATTATATTATATAGACGGGTTATCTATACAGAGATCTGTGATCTGTAACAGAAGGGTATTCAGTACAAAATAATAAACCGTTGTGCAGGGATTTGCAGCGTTTTTAATTGCGATTACGTAGTGTACGATGGATTCTGGAGAGTTTCGTCAGTTCATTATCGATACTCATTTCTCGCCAGACAACACGGACAAAGAAAAATATAAACGATTCCTAGAAACGCGATTGTCATCCGAGAGGAAAAGGAAATTGCAATTTACTAACTTAAATAAACTGCGTTTATTAAATAACTGAGTCTAATGGTTTGAAAACATTTTTGTGTGAAAGAGCAAAATTAAGAAATCACACCAAACAGCGTTACAATTTCTTTTCTGATGATGAAGAAAGAACAGGCGAGAATGATTCTTAGTTACCTACTCACTGTCAAGATAAAGCTTGTGATACAACATGAAAATGTCTCAATGTGTTGCGGACTTGTGGCAAGCGTTTTGTGTACGATGTACATTTATTCATAACGGGTCGTATACCTCGAATTTACATACTTCTACTTTTCAGTTTGTTTGGGAGAAATATACTTTGTTTGGGTGGCTGACTCCATCCATTTACCAATTTACAACATATCATATTTGAGCTCTGAGGCCATTCACGACTAATTCACACCCCACTATTAAAGGATTACACAAAAAATGAGTTAGGTACTCCGCACTTTTATCTCGCCCTCCACAACCACCGAATAAATTAATAATTAATACGTTTTTAATGGTTAACTGGCTTCATGTCCAAACTTTCAGGAAGAGAAGAATATGGAGAGAGGTCGGAAATGAGCGAGTTAGCCAGTGAGGAAGGCGAGGCAGGATTTTCAGAATACGAGCAGTCGTCGGATTACTACGAGGAAGACGCGGAAGAACCCCAGGGCGCGGACATAACTCCATTGTTTTCATCCGATGTCATTCAAGTCTTTTCCAGACAGGTAGTCTTTTACATACTACCTAATACTTCAAGGATAGAAGGCATTTTTTTGGGAATGAAAACAAAATTTTTTTGGGGATGAAAACAATCATTCTTTTAATTTTTGTTTATTGATCTACACAATGTATAGACTCGATTGCAACAAGAATTTTTAAAAAAGGACTTCGGGAAGCATGTTAAAAAAATGTTCAGTCAGGCACCTCACTAGTTTAGCAAGGGCGTCTCCGAAGGACTCGAGTGTCAATTATGTCAAATTATTTGCTTTTCGACTCAAAATTATCATAATCAGCAATTTAGGATAATTTCCTCTCATAAGATGATGCCTTTGAAGTTGGGGCAGACGAGACAGGATTATTCACCATTTCCACTTCTTATAGGCTCGCTTCTGGGGCATGCCCCACTTCAGCGTTGTCTGGTTGCTCCTGAGAGGTTCCTGGACGAACGGAATCCTTGGAAGGGTACCTACCTACCTGGTGGTCTCCTAACCAATTTTAGGAAAATTCGTTTTGACATCGGCATTTCGAGAGTAAAAAATGAGAAATTGCAACTAGAAAGAAAAACGCTGCAAATCCCTGCACAACGGTTTATTATTTTGTACAGAATACCCTTCCGTTACAGATCACAGCTCTATGTATAGATAACCCGTCTAGTATATAATTTATGATATGTACTATTCTATACATATAATGTAGATCGCAGACCCTCCGTAGGTTAGTACCTAACCCCGTACACGTTACTAGGTACCTACCTAAATCACGAGTTAAATGTTGCTAAAATAATTCTGCCGATGACAAACAGTACCTAACAAAAAGAAACACACATAATGAAGTTCTGAAAATAAATTGTTGATGAGGAGTGAAATAGATATGCGTACGAATAACGTATATCTGAATCAAAATCTATTTAAGCAGCATGAATTCGAATCAAGTTTACAAGGTGAAATAGTAAGAAAACACGCCAACTCATTTCCCTTGACCTTTCTCGACGCAGCTTTATTACTTCCAAGTTGTTCATGTTCGAAAATCACCCCATGTAGTCTCGTCCTCTCTTTTTGTCAAGGTTGCTGTATTGTTAAAAAAAAAAAACACACAAACGGTGGGTACAGCTTCCGTACAAGTACGCAACCACGAGGGACATTTTATGTCTTAGCGCCCCCTCCCGCACCCACACCAAGTACTTCCTACTTAATTGTTTTGGTCACCTAGTCCGAACAGCCTTCAGTCCCAATTAGTTCGGATTAGCCGGACTCCACTGTATTATGTACGTAAACATTCATTTAAACAATCACGCTCATACCGCAGCTTGTTGGCCACGCAGTCCGCAGTGGTAGTATGGTTAGGTAAATCGAGAGCTATCCAACGAGTGGTGAACGATTTTTGTACGATGATAACTGGCGAAGATAAAGTTCCGTAGCAACGAATCGGTTGTAAGCGAAAATCATCAGAAATATTTTCGTGACGTTGTTTCCGTTGCATGTCCCGCGTTTCATTTTCGAGTTTATGTAGCAAAGTAAAGACATAAAATGTCAAAAAGTTGCGAAAGTACCTACCAACAAACTCCAGCCCCTTCTACGTAGATGGTATAATGAACCGTTGTGTAATAATTTACCGTTGAGTAATGATTTACCGTAGTAATAATTTACCCATCAATAATACTTCAACGTTTGTTCAAGTTTCACTACCTACCAACAAACTCCAAAAGAGCCATCATTTTTCAAAAGAAATAATATCACAGAACAACCAACTCGACTTCATACTCCGCCAATATAATCAGGTGATCCCTACCAATGATTTTATCTCCGCCAAATTTCCTATTGTGGGCGCGTCTCTGGTTACGAGATTTGGTTTGAATTGTATACAATTTCATTCACAATGGAGTCGAAAATGCCTGTCGGTGCAAACTTCGTGGCCTTACTGTGAACGAACGGCTGGACGTACGATGCTCCGGATGGTCTTAAAAAACTCGCAAGTTCAAGAACTATTTAAAACCGTAAAAATATTTACGTAAAAAAAAATGGTATAGGCGTTTTGAAAATTTCAACCCCTATTTTGAACCCCTTAGAGATGACTCACAGTAACGTCGAGCTTCGAGGACCAACTAGACGCCGAACGGAACCTATAACCCGAATTTCATCAATTTTTTTCATGGTAACTATGAAAAGTGGCCAGTACGGCGTACGGCGGACAGACATATTTTTATTGCAGTTTTGGATTCTACATACTTACCTTGAAACGTAAACCATCAAATTTTGAGGGTGGGTAAGAATTTTTTTTTTCATGCTCGATTCCAATGGTTCATTATTGAAAATAATAAACCAAAACGAGAAATCACTGAAAATCACCACCAAACAACAACAAAACACGAGAGGGAAGGTCTCTTGAAAAAAAGCAAGGTTATGATAGTGTGAAGGCACTCAGAAGGTTTAGGCAATAGATAAATGAGATGGATACTCAGAAACCACTGAGTCTAGACAGAAACAACGACCTAAACGGGCGGGAAAGTTTAATTTTCGAAATTTGCTTCTCCTGAAAAATTACATTGTTCTTCACTGAAATACCTTTTTCTCGGTCCCTAATGGATGGAATAATGCAATTTTTACCAGGCATGAAGTATCTATAGATACACATTTAAGTCATAGAACTTTTTGAAATCTATGGCGGATTTGAAAAAAAAAATTTTTGAAGTCAACATTTCACTCGAGTTTCTAGGACTTTTTTTTGGAGTATGGTAAATTTTTTTCTGTGCGGTATTTCCAAAAGTTCTATGACTAAAAGGTACTTCGATATACCTATAACAACTCCTAAAAATTTCATGAAGATATCTTCAATAGATTCTGAGAAAAAGGTAGATGAACATCCATCACTTCTAGGCGTTTTTTTATCAGGAAAAAAATTGCCTTCTACCCTTAAATTAAAACAGGATTTTTTATTTTTAGTGTTACATGGGATTGGTAAACACACATACCTGTTACCAACTTTCAGTAGGTGGTTTACGTTGCAAATGTTCCAAACGTGCTCCATTACGAAGCTCCAATAAAGTATCTTATCAGAATCCCTAGCATCCCCTCTTTCACTAGGGTGTTCAAATTCGAGATCATAGCAGCGGGATTATGAATGCCCGTTGTATTGACCCAACGAGGAGTACCCATTTCTTCTGTTTATATTACTTTCCCATTTTTAAGTGCAAGTAGGTTCGATTCTAAAAAAATTGAGACCAACCGCACTCTCCTTCGATGAGTAGTTCTTTTCTGGGGACTGAAGACCAAATATGAAGTCGATTTTGACCAAAGAGTGGAAAATCGAGGTTCTACCAAATTTTCAGCTCCCAAAATTGATTTTTTATGAGTCAAAAACCTGGGAATTCGTCTGCAATCACCATAAATTTCTATAATAACACTGGAAGTAGTATCAACACGTGGATCAAGACGAGTAAATGGCACTACCAATGATCAAAGATAATTTGAAAATAAAAAAATAAATAAAAAAAGGAGAGTACCTAATTCGTGTTTTAGGGGCCAAAAATGGTGGAAACAATCAGAAATAGCTATTTCAATTATTTCACATGAAATAAACAATAACTGAACAGCCAACATTTCTGTAGGTATGTCCAATATTTCTGAGCTTTCAGTTTCGACAACAAGTGAGGTCTCTGAAAAATATAAACTAACTAATTTCATTTAAAAATATCCTTCATCAAGAAAATACCCTTGAGGAGTCAAAGGTACGCCTCATTATCTCAAACAACTATGTTGTGAAACGCTCGGTAACATAGTTTTGACTCTGAATTTCGGTGTCGGTACTTTGTGATCAAGCTTATATTATGTTTGCATGTAAGCACCCTTCGCATAGGCCTTGCACTTGTACGAGTATTTTACACAATATTCTTCTGTAAGTACGTATTATTAAAAAGAGGTTAAGAACAGAGATTTTCTATAGGTCGAACCGCTGGAGGCTTCGACGGTAAAAGTTGCCATAGACCCAGTTTCGTCAAGAGAAAAAACTCCTGAGAAAGAAGTGAAACGATCGTATTCAATCAATGAGTCTGACGAGGAGCTCACCAAAATACCTGTGCCCGCCATGAAGGCCAACAAAGTTATAGGTACGTAAGGCTTAGTAACCCGGTCTATTTGTCTATGTATTCTTCTGTTCTATTGCGTTTTGGTTTATTATTCTGTGAATAATACACCTATGTATTCGCTCAGAAAAAATTTTTTATAACACCCCCTCAAAATTTTTTCTTTTCCGTTTCAAGGTGCGTAGATTACAAAAATGCAATCGCGTATACCGGATTCATTTTAGGTCTAAAAAATTCGTTCTTTCGCACACATGCTCCATTTGGGCCCTAGTTGTGTCCTGAAACTTTGCAGCCCGATCGGAATGTACCCAGGGGTGTTATGAGTGAAAATGTGTATAAAAATAGGTACTTTTTGTGTTTTAGTAACATGTTAGTAACATGAGCTTTTCAGGTATCGTTTTCCATGTTTTTTTGCGACGGAAAGACCGAATATGAAGTCAATTTTGACCAAAGAGTGGAAAATTGAGGTTCTACCTATAATGTTCAGCTCACAAAATTGATTTTTTATGAGTAAAAAACCTGGGAAATCGTCTGAAATCACCATAAATTTGAATAATAACACTAGAAAAAGTGAATCAAGAAAAATGGCACTACCAATGATCAAAGATAATTATTTAAAAAAAAAAGAAAAAAAGCGTACCTAATTCGTGTTTTGGGGTCCAAAATTGGTAGAAACCATCATAAATAGCTATTTCAATTATTTCACATGAAAGAAACAATAAATGAACAGCCAACATAATAGTAGGTGTGTCCAATATAATAATAAACCCATGTGACAAGGACTTTACAGCGTTTTTGATATAATATTTGATTCTATCACGATTTTCGTTGTAACCACGTGGTATCTCGATACAGTTAAGCTGCCCGAGCCCAAGTACCAACCTTGGCCTGTCAAAGTGTTTGAGTCTGAAAACTTCTACAAGATCATGGAAAAGGCTGTTCCGAGGTTTTTCCCGAGGAATTTCCCATACAGCGTCAAAGGAGTGACCAAGCGCAGCAGCTTGCTCGCTCAGTATCTAGAGAGAAAGGCGTTTCAAATGGGGCACGACCGGAGGAAGCTGATAACCGTCGTGAGGTTCCATCAGAAGAACTGGAACGGACATAGGGCAGTTATACGGTAAGGAAAATTATTCAACCCTGCAACAAGAAGCATCCGAAGCAGAGGTCTGATTTTTTGGAATATGGCTGCAGCGTTCTTTTATAGATATCTACAGATGCATACTATCGCTGTTCCGAACTAAATCACTCGCGAAGAAATCGGGGAAACCCATTTCAAAGGAAAACGGAGTTATTGAAAAAAATAGTCTATTTCCACTAATACACGAAAAACGCAAAAAAACACTGTTATACCGGTTTCGGTGATCAAACCATCGTCAGTATCCATCGTTAGTCGTTATTGTTTGTTACTGACGATGGTTTGATCACCGAAACCGGTATAACAGTGTTTTTTTGCGTTTTTCGTGTATTAGTGGAAATAGACTATTTTTTTCAATAGGTAACTCCGTTTTTCCTTAGAAATATATGTAACCAGTCAACATAGACACCAATTTGTAGTTTGTTTTCTTCACCAGTTCAGGAGTATAAGATTAAACGGAACGACTACTATTGTTCGAGGGGTTGTTTAATTTAAGCAGAAGGTTGGTCAAGCAGGTATAGCTTTTCAAAGGAAAGTTCAAGGTTTTCGTGAACAAATTTTAAAATCCGTATTAAACGCCTCTATTTAGATTTGAAAAACCTAGGTATATACATTTTATTGTGAAAATCTACAATATTTATACCTTGAATTCATTCTTGAAATATTAAATAACGGTTTATTATAATGTACCTGTATACACGCTCCTTGGCGTAGATCACTGTTTTCTGTGGTCAATACCTACCCCCGTACTCCCCCAGGTAAGCCCTACATCGAGTATTGGACCCGGCCGGGGAATTGCAGTTTCATAAATATGCAGAGGATTCGATAATTCTATCATTAATTATTTTTTTTGTTATTCATTAACCATAAAGTTTGTTCAAGTTAAGAAACTAAATTGGTAACTATGCACAAAATCCTAAATAACCAACAAAAAAGTAGATAAAACAACAAGTCGACCGATATTTCGTTTGAGGGTAAATCACACGGCGTATGCGATGCCTACCTCAAAAAAATTGGACGGATGTATAAGCAATGTAGTGCCAAATACTTTCTTTTTTTTTTAATAATAAAAATAAGAACATCATTCTTCAAATGAAATAATATCACGGAACTACCAACTCGATTTCATTCAGCCATGCAAGATTTTAATCAGGTGCTCCCTAGCAATGATATCTGGGACTGATTCAAACCGTTTCTTTCACGATAATGTTGAAGATTTTTGGTACAAATGAACGCTCCGGGAGGCCTCAAAAAAATTCTCAATTTTGAGATAAATTTAAAAACGCAAAAACAACCCATACCTACCTTTCTACTGAAAGTTTTCTGGAAATGTCAACCCCTATTTTTCACCCCTTAGAGATGACTGACAGTAAAGCCGAGCTTCGCGGACCAATTAGACCCCAAACGGGACCTACAAGCCAAATTTAATTAATTTTGTTCATGGTAACTAAGAAAAGTGAGGAGTATGGCGGACGGAAAGAAATTGTTTTATTCCATTTTCTGATTCTACACCATAAAACGGAAACCTTCACATTTTGAGGGTTGGAAGGAGGGGTGGGGGTGAAAAAATGTGCATGATCAATTCCAGGTTCGTTATTGGAAATAATAAACCAAAATATATTTCTGAGATTTGAATTTCCATGTCTGATGTCTCAATGCTCATTCGATTTCCCCGTTTTATTTTCAAAGGTCGACACTGTTATTACTTTTCAGGTGGCTTTGGTGCATGGAGACGGACGCCTTGGTCAAATATGCTCACGAAGGAGAAGGTTTTGTAGTCAGTGCAGTTGTTATTGCTTTGTACATGGATTGAACCTGGTTCTCCATGGTCACGCACTCTTTCTAGCGTAGTATTGTAATTTTGACGAAATCCATAAGCGGGAGTTCCAAAAGGCAATCACAAGACTGCGAAGGGCAAGAGCTACTCCTTTATAACCGACTTTCAGACAAGTATGTTATTTAAATATCGGACCAAAATATAAAAACAATTTGTTCAGCAATACCGAAATACATATTTTATTAGGAACAAAGATGTGAAACCATAAAATCTACCTGACTTTCATTACTCCGAATTATTTTCTCTTCTTTATTGATGGCAATAGGTACAAATGTGGCCCATGTTGCCAGGTATAGCATTCGCACTTTGAATTAAAACTTTCGCGAATTGAATTAAACTTTTTGACAAATGAATTAAACTTTACGCAAATTGAATGAAACCTTTCACAATTTGAATTAAGCCTTTCGCAATTTGAATTAAACTATACGCAATTTGAATTAAAATTTTCACAGTTTGAATTAAGCCTACATAGGTGAAAAGATAAAAAATTGTTCAGCATACCTTCTCCGTGTTATCCTATCTTTATATTCCTTCTCAGGGTTTCCATGTTCTTTATCGTGTAACTGGCCAAGAAATATTCCTTAGTGGAACTTTATTTGTTTATTAGATAAGTTTTTGTGTTCTTCAACGAAGTGCTTAAAATAAATTTTGTTGAACATTTTGTGTAAAAAAAAAAACAGTGTTACCCAAGGTTTAATTTAAATTGCGTATAGTTTAATTCAAATTGCGAAAGGTCTAATTCAACTTGCGGAAAGTTTAAATCAATTTACGTAAAGTTGAATTCAATTTGCATAAAGTTTAATTCATTTATCGAAAAGTTTAATTCAATTTGCGAAAGGTTTAATTCAAAGTGCGAATGCTATATACATAAATGTTTAAATTTAACTCAAACGACTTAAATGAATACAAAATAAAAATAAAATATTTGGTCGTATAATCGCGCCATCTGGTTGGCAAGTATTCATCTTTACACATCAATAGATGATTAAGATGATTCCTTGATAGGATGATGACCCAGGTGAAGCTAAGGACACTAGATACGAGTTCATCAATAACATCGACAGGTGTTGTATTAAGCTACATATAACCAATCGATATACCAAAACCTGTATGATTATGTCATTCAGATATTTGAAGATCATAGACAGCCACCCTGAAAAGATTTTCTTTCGTATTTCTTGGATGTATTTTCATGAATGTAAGTTCAACTTTGTTGATCGTGGAATCACTGAATTTGAGGACGGACTCCTTTCCTCGCACAGACCGTTCAAATTTGAACTCTTTTGATACGGGGGGGAGGGAAGGACTAAGTAGGATTGATGTACCTAATACAACATCAAGAAGGCTCTCGTGATCCCTAACAAAATATTTATGTGGGTCCTGTGCCTAAGAGTTTACTCCGAAATTGTTGAACTGTTAGACACAGGGCCCACATAAATATTTTGTTAGGGATCATGGGGGCCTTCTCAACGTGTTAGGTATATCATTCCTACTTAGTTCTCCCCATCATCTTAATCATCTATTGATGCGTAATTAGACGAGTACTTGCCAACCAGATGGCGCAATTTTACGACCAACTATTCATTTATTATGGGTTTACAGTTTGTAAGTCAAATTCTGTAAATTACGATCGTATGGTGTTCAAATCTCAAACTGTGTGGATGCCCGGCATGAAAGACGTTATGTAAGAGGCGCAAAAGGACCCTGACCCTCAAGAGGTTATTAAGAAGTCTACAAATCCTTAGCTACCTGCCGTCCAGAACCTGTTTGCACTGCGCGCTCCCAACCTCGGCCTACCACAAGGTTTATTCACCGAATCATACACTGTCTATAATTCGATGGATTTATTGTTGGTAATGTTTATAATGCGTATTTTTGTAGTTCGCCTTGAATTTTGTTTGCAAGAGTCAGGTAGAGCTTCATATTAAAAATCCAGACGTAGGCCGATCAGCAGAATAATTCAGGGTTCATTACAGGTAGGCACCTACCTACCTACATTATAGAATTTACCTACTTTATAAAATAATTATGGTTGTATATCATTTGGGTTTTGAACGCAGTTTTCAACTCTCCACAAATGCAACACAAGTAGGAGCCAGATTGGTAAACTGAGATTCAGAACTGCTTCACGTTGGGATAGTCCCGTGCTATATTTCAGTGGATTATATACAATCGATGAGTATAATAATCAATTAAATTATTATCAAATTTATCTAGGCCCGTTAACTCTCTCTTTAGAAACCTTCGTTCCGAGAGTTTTATTCCAGTAATTAATAAATACCCCGTTCATATGTAAATTATTTATGTATTGTTAGTTGATTGAGCTTCATAAAATTAATCATTTGCTTGTTTTATGCTCAAGTGACTTTTATTAAACCCTTCAGTGCATTTTATTTCCCTAAGCTCAGTATTTGACATTTTCAAGTTTTCGAGAAATTAACAAATTTGGCAGATACACTGGATTTACAATACTAAATAATGTTTGAGCATTGTTGTCGCAAAGGCTCCGCAAACTTTGACGAGTCAGGTTTGACGGTTTGGCTTCAAGCAGCTCACCATTAATTACTGGATATAATTCCCTACTGAAATAGTAACCACCCCCCCGAAATGAACAGTAATAACTCCCAGTACTTAATTTTTTGGTATTTTTTGGTCAATAAATTATGTATGGGGCAACGTAATATGAGAACTTAGCCTGTCGATTGCCAAGACAGATTTTTCGTGCAAATTTGAACTTTTTATCTCAATTCTTTCGAGAGTTATCGTCTGGAATGACACATACATATATAAATATATATATATATATATATATATATATATATATATATATATATATATATATATATATATATATATATATATATATATATATATATATATATATATATATATATATATATATACATATAATTTTTGGTGTCTTTCGGCAGGGAATTCAGGATGGTCTGAAACGGATTTTGGTATAAAAATCTTTCGGAAATTCGAGTTTTAAAAATTTTGGACCGAGAACAATAGCTTCCTTTTCTTCGAAAATTCGCTAAAATAAAACAACCTATTTCCACGTAAACTAGCAAACTGTATGGAGTTAAATATAGTGGTCAAACGGGGCGTAGATCAGGGAAATATTAAGGGAACACGAACGATGTTTTAGGGATGGTTCTGGTAATTCGGCTTTTGCTAATCATTTGAGGGAGGAGGGTCATGGATTTAATTTCAGTATTGATAGGAACAATTCATCAGTTGCGATGGTTCATCTTTGTAATAAAGGTTCGAAACTGGATGCATTGGAACAATTGGAAATACTGAAAATTCGACCGATGGTGATTTGACCGATGGTTGTACTGACGATGGTGTAACAACCGAAACCGGTCTACAGTTTGCTAGTTTACGTGGAAATAGACTATTTTATTTTTTTTTTTTATCCTGTAGTTTTTTTGCTATGGATTTCCACTACTCCGCCGCAAGTGATTTAAGTTATATACCTATAGAAAGTTCTCACAGCGTTAAGACGCATAAAACAAAAATTTTTGACGGTCATGATTTCATTCATTTGGATGTCCATGAACTCACTCATACAGCACATCTGTATGCATCAAGCCAGGTAGGCTCTGTACAACACCGAAGGAGCTACTGGTGAGGAACTCTGCGACGAATTGAGGCAGGGCTTGTGCTGGGAAAATATTAATCAATTGGGTAAACAGCTGAGTGCCAGTGTCAGGGGAACAGTCGCCTGGCGGGTGATTGAGTGCACTTGGTCCGACTGGACGCGTGAGCTTGGTCCTGATCTTGGAGATAAAGGAATCGGCGCACAGCCACCCGATCGATTCGTACAAGGTTGGCCTAACGAGATCCTTGTTGAGCTAAAATTTCGTGGTATTAAAGTACTAGTTCTCCCACAGTTTATGGGTGAACTCTTGATCATTTCCCCTTTTGGTTTATTATTCTGTGAATAATACACCTATGTATTCGCTCAGCAAAAAATTTTGAACACCTCCTTAAAAATTTTTCTTTTACGTTTCAAGGTGCGTAGATTCCAAAAATGCAATGTCCGTCCGCCGTATCATGCATAACTACTTCAATTTCGGTCTAAAAAATTCGTTCTTTCGCACACAGGGTCCATTTGGGCCCTGGTTGTGTCCCGAAACTTTTCAGCCCGATCGGAATATACCCAGAGGTGTTATGGGTGAAAAATGTTCTTTTTTCGTGTTTTAGTAACATGAGCTTGTGACGTATCGTTTTCCATTTTTTAGGACGAGGAGACCGAATATGAAGTCGATTTTGACCAAAGAGTGAAGAATTGAGGTTGCACCAAACGTTCAGCTCCCAAAATTTATTTTTTATGGGCCAAAAACCTGGGAAATTGTCTGAAATTACCATAAACTTTTATAATAACACTAGAATTAATATCAACCGGTGAATAAAGACAATTAAATGGCACTATTATTGTACAAAGATAATTCCTCAAAAATAGGAGCCTAATTCGTGTTTTTGGGGGCCAAAATTGGTGGAAACCATAAAAAATAGCTATTTCAATTATTGCACACGAAAAAACCATAAATGTATTTCCAGCACTTCTGTAGTTACGCCCAATATAATAATAAACCCATGTGACAAGGCGGCGTTTTTTACAAGTTAAAAAAGTATGAATATTTCGCACAAGTTCCTTCCAAAACGTATAAATTAATTATCTTGATCAACTAAGCCACTTAATTATCTTAAGCTTCTTTCAGCTTTTTCACATTTGGACTACTTACACATTGAATCTAGTTCATCGTCTTGCCACTGTAAACTGTACAATCCACCGAAAAACAGTAGCTTGTATCACGATGATTTTTCGTAAATTATTATATCCTAAATCATTATTATTATAATTTATTTTGTTCTATAGGGAATGAACGCGAATCATTTGATGATGAAATTATACAATCATATGACTTCACCAAAATTTTGAGGAGGCTGACTAAATTTATCCTACCAGTTAGATGAGCCTTTTTCCAAAGTTTAAATTTCTTTTTATTTCGAAAATCGGATTGTTAGAGGAAACGTTTGACATGGTACAAGTAGTGTAAGGTACGTTCGTTGATGCTAAGTCAATGAAGGAGCTCCGAAAGGAAATGTACCGCCCGAGGAGCACCTGTAGCTCTGTCAGACGACACGAACAGGAAGGAGCGTCTACAGCAAGAAAGAATTTCGCGTGATTCTTGTACAAGTATCACCGTTTCGAAGTTTCATTCAGATTTACCATCCGTTTTAGATTTATCGTACGGTTTCAGGACGCCCGGCGAAATTCGATCTTCGCCAGCGGATTCTTTAAGGACGAAAAGGTTACGTAATGCCTGTTATGTAACCAAGGGATGAGAGGTTGTGGACTAAAGCGGGATACTCCCTCCACTAACGTGGTTCCTTCACGGCCGTTCTTTTTTTGAAGAAGGAAAAAAAAATACAGTGAATAAATTAGAAAACTATAATTTAACGGTATACGTTCCAAAACGAGGACATTTGTAGTAGATAGTAGTAGTAGTAGTAGACCACCGGTAAAAGCTCCATTTAATCCGTGTAGATGGTGATTGAATTTAGGTTTTGATCGTAGGAAATGAACAAAAATATTGTTCATTTCCATAATTGGTTGAATGTAGGTTTTGACCGTTTGTACCTGCTATCCCCAATGCAGAGAGGAACAACTGTAATTAGTGTCGAAGCAGCAAAATGAGGAGTGTACCCATGACTTCTGTTTATATTAATTTCCCACTTTTGAGAGTAACATTTAAGAATTTTGAGGCCAACCCCACTCGTCTACGATGAATAGTTCTTTCGGTTTATTATTCGGTGAATAATAAACTCCTATGTATTCGCTCAGCAAAAAATGTGTATAGCACCCCCTCAAAATTTTTTCTTTTACGTTTCAAGGTGAGTAGATTACAAAGATGCAGTGCCTGTACGGACATTGGATTTTTGGTCTAAAAACATTGCACTTCAATTTTGGTCTACAAAATTCGTTCTTTCGCACACAGGCTCCATTTGGGCCCTAGTTGTGCCCCGAAACTTTGCAGCCCGATCGGAACATACCCAGGGATGTTATGGGCGAAAAATGGGTTTTTTGGTGTTCTAGTAAAATGAGCTTTTGAGGTATCTTTTTCCATGTTTTTTAGGGCGAGAAGACCGAATATGAAGTCGATTTTGACCGCAGAGTGAAGAATTGAGATTGCAACGAAGTTCAGCTCCCAAAATTCATTTTTTATGAGTCAGAAACCTGGGAAATTGCCATCAATCCGTATAACAACACTATAAAAAGTGTCAACAGGTGTCAACAATTAAATGGCACTATCAATGATCAAAGATAATTTGGGGGGGGGGGGGGGGGAAAGGAGGGGAATTCGTGTTTTTGGGTGCCAAAATTTGTGGAAACCATCAGAAATAGCTATTTTAATTATTGCACATGAAAGAAACAATAAATGAACAGCCAAAATTTCTGTAGGTAAATCTAATAGAATAATAAACCCACGTGACAAGGACTTTGCAGCGTTTTCTATGAGCTTTCAAAGTTTCGGCAACAAGTGACGTCGCTCGCCCAGTGTGACGTCACTTTCTGTCGAAACTTTGAAAGCTCGTAGAAAAAGAACTATTCATCGTAGGAGAGTGCGGTTGTTCTCAAAGTTCTTAGAATGGAACCTACTTTCATTCAAAAATACAAACAGAAGTCATGGTTACTCCTCATTTTGAGCCATATTTAACCGACCACCTTATCTAACCGCTACCAACAGTCCTACTGCCTTATACCTGAAACTATAATTTACTAATAAACTTCGATTTACGGTAGATTTCGTCAATGGGTAAATACATCAAGAAGTTGAAGGAATTTCATACTAAACATAAGTCGATAATGTTCGAATGGTTTCCAAGATGGGAAATCGTTCAATACGTAGAATCTGCACAGGTACCTACTTATTTCAATGTTGACAAGCCTACCTACTTGTTACTAATAGTAATTACTTGGGCATACCTACTTGTTTTTAATGTTGGCTTAATAATTATTTTTTTAATTTAAATTCAAACATTCTTATCGATTTGTTTCTTCAAACATCAAAATAGAATGTTGAGATTTAAAAAAAAGTTATTTCATCTCGTTCAGTATATATGTGAAAATATCCACATGGACATCTAGTTCGACGGAAATGAGTTAATTGCGTGATCAAAATGCCAACGGCTGACTGGTTATATGGAGTTCCCTCGGTCCCCATCTATGGGCCACTCACGGCTAAAAAACTTGATCAAGACTCGCTACGAAAAAAAAAAATGTATCTGGGGACTCTGTCTTGGTTTCTGGACTAGTTCACAATACCGCGACGAAGATCTAGGAATGTTGACCAATAGGAAACCCAATAGGTATAGTCGAGGTGACAACAAACCACAAAGAACTGTCGAGGCGAATGGGGAAATTATGCAATCTACGGTTCGAGAACCTGTTATTTATTTTAAAAAAAAGATCAAAACAAATAAATCAAAATGAAATGAAAATAGAATTAGGTTAATTTTTTTTAGTACCGGAGGTTAGAAGCCTTGTATTCGATCAAGAACCGAAAACCGACAATAAATTTTGCCCTCCAAAATCAAAATTGCAAAGGTCATATCCGATTCTGTGTCCCATTTTTAGGAGAATTTTAAAGGAATTTTAGGGAATTTTAAGTTTAAATTTTAATTAATGAAATTTTAATTTAATTTTTTTGATGAAATATGAATTTTTTATACATATCAGTGAGTTTCTATGTATGCAACCACGTTGTGCTGGAGAAATGGATGCGTAGTACGTACCATAACTTACTGTATCTATCTTACTGTACCTATCAATGAACGTCAATGTTATGGCCTATTTGAACGTGACTGTGTCTGAAGGACTGAAAATATTGGAAAGATCGATTCATCCAGCTCGTGAACGGAAAGTAACATTTCGAAAAATCACCTTTTCAAAATCAGTTTTTCGTTCCAGTGATGAACGATCTCAAAATCACCACCGTGACAATCATTATATTAATTTCTTCTAATATAGACGGAGAATTTAGATATACTGCTCCAAATGAGTAGGTAGATTGGGATTATAAAATTGACATATTTGGACGTGCCTGTGTCTGAAGGACTGAAAATATTGCTGAAAGATCGATTCATCCAGCTCGTGAACGGAAAGTAACATTTCGAAAAATCACCTTTTCAAAATCAGTTTTTCGTTCCAATGATGAACGATCTCAAAATCACCACCGTGACAATCATTATATTAATTTCTTCTAATATAGACGGAGAATTTAGATATACTGCTCCAAATGAGTAGGTAGATTGGGATTATAAAATTGACATATTTGGACGTGCCTGTGTCTGAAGGACTGAAAATATTGGAAAGATCGATTC
Source organism: Leptopterna dolabrata (assembly GCA_954871275.1). Classification (NCBI taxonomy): domain Eukaryota; kingdom Metazoa; phylum Arthropoda; class Insecta; order Hemiptera; family Miridae; genus Leptopterna; species Leptopterna dolabrata. Next base: position 86,051,982 of record OX940975.1, on the reverse strand, counting down.
ACCCAGCTCGTGAACGGAAAGTAACATTTCGAAAAAGCACCTTTTCAAAATCAGTTTTTCGTTCCAATGAAACGATCTCAAAATCACTACCGTGACAACCATTATATTAATTTCTTCTAATGTAGACGAAGAATTTAGATGTACTGCTCCAAATGAGTAGGTAGGTTGGGATTATAAAATTGACATTCGGGTTTTTGTTATTAATTTAAGAAATGGAATTTTTAGACAAGAACACTGACTAGAAAAGCGTTGAAATCATCGTATTTCACTAATTTTACCCATCGTTGAAATTTGTTAGTAGGCACTGACGTGACTGAATTATCTTCACGTATTTCATAATCCCGTATATATATTTTTGTGCAGTATTTTTTCTTTTAAACCTTCTATCTTTATTATTTTGGATTGGAATTTTCACGTTGTTAGGATTATGGATTCTACTCTGAAAATTAGAACAAGGCGCACACCATAATAAACGAACCAGGTGTACCTGGCAGCTCCTGTCATTTTCTCTAGTTGAAATGTGAGTTTCTTTCGGGTTTCAGGAAATAATTGGTAAGCAATCTGTACGATAAGTCCTGACTGGTAGCGGGTGATTGGCGGGACAGGTGCCCTGAGGTAGGAGCAAGGTTGGGCCAACCGAGGTCCACGACACCGGAGACACTTGGGACCCTGACACTCTTTTCATCGAAATCGGACCCCTGCAACGGTGGATCGCCCCTGCAACGTGAGATATGCCCTGACGCAATTAACAATTAACCCCGCCCGACTACGTAATAAAATTATAATTGCTTTTGTTTGTCGAGCGACCCCCCCGTCGACTGCTAACCCGACTTTTTCTTTCTTGTACGGTTTGTCGACTCACCATTGTCGGATTTGATCTCTGAGCCGTTGGCGGTCTTCTGGGCGATCTCGGGCTTCATGGTGTCACTTGCGGCTCTACAACTCGAGTGGTAAGCGGCCCGAGGTTTTGAAGGTCTTTATATTCACTACCCCCCTTCAGTTTCACCGGGAGGCCTCTGACTGCTAATGAAGATCCTCTCAGCCCCCAGCTACCCACATTATGGATAATTCGGGATTTTCCGGTTGCCCCAGCTCAGGATCCATAGTCCTAGATGTGTGAGCCTTTGTGCCTCCTCGTGGATCTATCGTCTCGACCGGTAGAGCGCGCAGTCGGATGGGGACAACCCCAACAAAAACACGAGCCACTATTAGTGGGAATTTTGGGGCTAACTAATTTCTGATATTCCCCACTCAATATCTAAAAATGCATCGAAACGTGTTTTTTTAACATCTAAACTCATTAAAAATAAGTACAAAACAGACTAAAACAAGTTTATTATATAATAATATTTTTCCAAGTAGAGCAGGTTGAAAATGCGTAGGTAAACAAGTCTTCATACAAGAAGAAATTGTTGACATCCTGCTTCAGTTGTAAGCCAAAGACCAAGACAAAACCGTAGGTACCTGAGAAGATTTAAAACAAAAAACGCTGCAAATCCCTGCACATATCACAGCTCTCTGTATAGATAACCCGTCTAAATGATATGTACTAGACTATACATAATTATGTAGATCGCAGACCCTCCGTAGGTTAGTACCTAACCCTGTACTCGTTACTAGGTACTTACCTACATAAATCACGAGTTAAATGTTGCTAAAATAATTCTGTCGATGACAAACAGTAACTAGAGCGGCAAAAAGAAACGCAAATAATGAAGTTCTGAAGGAAAATTGTTGATGTGGAGAGAAATAGATGCCCCTTCTGCGTAGATCACTGTTTTCTGTGGTCAGTACCTACCCTCTGGTCAAGTATAATGAACAGTTGTGTAATAACTTGCCCATCAATAATACTTCAACGGTTGGTCAAGTTGCAAAAGTACCGATCAACAAAATCCAGCCCCTTAGTAGATGAACCGTTGTGTAATAATTTACCGTTATGTAATAATTTACCGTTGTGTAATAATTTACCGTTGTGTAATAATTTACCCATCAATAATACTTCAAAGTGTGTTCAAGTTTCAAAAGTACCTACCAACAAAATCCAGCCCCTTCTTGTTAGATGAACCGTTGTGTAATAACTTACAGTTCTGTAATAATTTACCGTTGTGTAATAATTTGCCGTTGTGTAATAATTTACCGTTGTGTAATAATTTACCCATCAATAATACTTCAAAGTTTGTTCAAGTTTCACAAGTACCTACCAACCATATCCAGTAGTCCATCACTTATCAAGTGAAATAATATCGCAGAACAATCAACTCGACTTCACACAGCCATCCTTGATTATAATCAGGTGCTCCCTAGCGATGATATCCCGGCCGGATTTATACCGTTTGATTCACGGTCGTGTTGACGAAGCTTTTTGGTGCACACGAACGGCTGGGCGTACATTGCTCCGGGTGGTCTCAAAAAATTGTTTAGCTCAAGACAAATTTAATAACGTAAAAAAACCATACCCTTCTATCGAAAGTTTTCGAGCTACGGCATTCTGAAAATGTCACCCCCTATTTTGAACCCCTTAGAGATGACTGACAGTAACGTCGAGCTTCGAGGACCAACTAGACCCCGAACGGAACCTATAACCCGAATTTCATCAATTTTTTTTCATGGTAACTAAGAAAAGTGGCCCGTACGGCGTACGGCGGACAGACAGAAATTTTTTTATTGCAGTGTTGGATTCTACATACCTTGAAACGTAAACCATCAAATTTTGAGGAGGGGGGGGGGGGTAGATTTTTTTTTTTTTTCATGCTCAATTCCAATGGTTCATTATTGAAAATAAGAAACCAAAATTGAAAATCCACGTTGGGAAACGTTTCAAATAAATCGGGTATTGCGATGGGCCAAATAGGTTTTAACAGACTGTATTTTGGGAGCAAACCTTAACTACTAACCCGTTCGTGTTAACAGTATGGGACCAGACTGAAGAGTTTTCTTTTTACACACGAAGGTGTGAGTGACATTTCAATCGATATCTGACCCGAGGAATCTTATTAAAACATCGCAAATTATTACACAACGGGTAATTATATACCTGTAGACGTGTTCTCTGTGGTCAATACCTACCCTCGTGCTCCCCCCCCCCCCCCCCCCCCCAGGAAAGTCCAAAATCGAGTGCTGGAGCCGGCAGGGGCAGTTACATAAATATTCGGTGGACTCAAATATCATCGGTTTATTTTTTTAAATTTTATTTATTCAGTAAAGTACAGAAGGTATACAAGTGAATCCTTAAAATTAGTACTTGCTAGAGGGAGTTGTAAAAATAATTTTCATGGTTAAACCAGCAAAAAAAAATCAACAAGGTACCTACTAAGTAAAAACATGGTAATAAAATTGAAAATTAGACCAAGGTAAATACAAAACAGACTAAATTAAGTTTACCAATACAAAATGTAAAAACGCAGCGAATTATTACAAAACGGTTTATTATTTACCTGTACAGGTGCCCCTACTGCGTAGACCACTGTTTTCTGTGGTCAATACCCTCGAGCTCCATCCAGGAAAGCCCTAAATCGAGTACTGGAGCCGGACCGGGATAATTACAGTTTCATAAAAATGCGCGGGATTCAATAATTCAATAATTAATAATTATTTGGTGTTATTGAAGCATAACGATTGTTCAAGTTGCAAAAGTATCCATCAACACAATCGAAAAGAGCCATCATTTTTCAAAGGATATATCACGATGTACCAAATATCACAGAACAACCAACTCGACGTCATACAGCCATCCGTGATTATAACCAGGTGCTCCCTAGCGATGATATCCGGGCCGGATTTATACCGATTGATTAACGATCATGTTGACGAAGACGCTAAAAAACCACATCCTTCTATTGAAAGTTTTCGAGCTACGGCGTTCTGAAAATGTCGACCCCTATTTTTCAGCCCTTAGACTGACAGCAACGCCGAGCTTCGTGGACCAACTAGACCCTGAACGGGCCTACAAACCAAATCTCATTCATTTCGGTTCATGGTAACTAAAAAAAGTGCGAAGTAAGGTGTACGGCGTACAATGTATGGTGTACAGCGGACGGACAGAAATTTTTGATTACTTTTTTGGAAGCTAAGAACCTTGAAATGGAAACTGCGCAAATGGCACAACCTCGCCATCAAGTAGGACAGTTTGTTCTTGGAAACCGAATTAGCCCAATGGGGCTCTTATCGGGCCCTCCCTCGGAAGAGGGAGAGACTCCGGGGTAGCTAACTCCCGCCTGGCTCCACTCCCCAGCGACCACGACCAAGGGGACGGGCAAAGGAGTCCCCTGCGGGGAGACCCCATGCCCAGGCTGGAGCAGATGCTCAGACAGCCCACGGCCTCGGGCAGGCAGCCGTCAACTACCTCGACGCTCGGGGAGCTACTGCTCGACCACCTGTCGTCGAAAATTGCCTGGAGGGCGGCCTGCCTAGGGGCTGTGGCAGGGAGGCGCAGCACCTCGTCTGCAAACTTGACGAGGGGGCTATACCTGGACGGGCTAGACACAACTGTGTCCAGTCCTCCCGGCCGCCACGGGGGAATATCACCCCCTCAAGGGCAGCCCTCTCCTCCCAGAATCTGGGGCACTCCCGAAGGATATGCTCAGCGGAGCCCTCTGGCCCAGGGCACCACGCACAGGCGGGGGAACTAACCAATCCCAGCCGGTGCAGGTTGGCAGGGAGGTCCCCGGGTCCAGAAAGAAGGTGGACCACGTTAAACCCGGGGACCACCCACTTCGCCCTCATTCTCCACTGGACTGATGGAATCAAGCAGTGAGTCCCCCGCCTTGTTACCCCACCAGTCCAGTCTTCCTGCCATCGAATAAGGATGGCCTCCCCCACCTCACGGCGAGTAGGCAAGTAGGACAGGTGGAAGATCACTAGTTGCAATGGAGCTTTTATATATAGGAATAGCCTGTGTTTTGTTGGGGTTAGCGGATGGTTGTTGACCGCCCAGTTGTTTACAGAATCAACATCTATATTGACCCGGTTGATCAGAGATTCAATTTCGGATACTGAACCATGGGCATAGACTTGTACATCATCCGCAAACATGTGATGGCAAGTAAAAAATAGGGTTTCATGCAATTCATTTATGCAAAGGTCGAACAAAAGGGGGCAAAAGACTGACCCTTGAGTCTGCAACTACAGGTAACTGGGTATGTAGTGCTGGATTTATAGAAATTGCATAGAAGAAATCCTCTACCTGTGGGATAACTGGATAAGGCCCGTTGGACTGGAGTGAAAAGCGCCCACAGGAGTTCGAGGTACCAGGCGAAGGTGCTGTGAATTGTGCCTACAGGAGATGGTACTACCAGTCAGTACCACGGAAGGTGTTGAGACAGCCGCAGCTACTTGGTCAAGTAGGTACATTATGTGTAGATTTATACAGTTTACTGGGTAAACATTTGAGCTAAGGTTGTTAGATATTTATTTACGCTCGCTCTATGAGCATAATACACTTTAATGTATGTTTTCATTTTCAGCGTTCGTTCTTCCGCGTCCATTCTGTGGTTCATACCTATTCATAGTATTTTCCACCATGAGCTGGAATATTGACCGAACGTAAAAGTCAGACTCAACGAAGAAGAAGCTTCTGCTATGTCTGATAAAAATGGTTCCAACAGTTTAGCCAGTTATTCGGCAAAGGACTGAGGGCAGTGGATGATTTATTAGGATTAGTCACTTACCTGCCAAGCAGTATAAATATATAGTAGTTACATTATGTAACATTGAAAAGAGTAAACAAAAAATAAACCTTTATTTAACACCGATTTAACACAAAGCTTTTCACTCGACTTCTGATCATCATCAGGTAGGTACTCACATAAGCACAGATAACAGTGAAACCTACCACAAACTTGCCTGACCTGGCATGTCATACAATTTATACCTATTGCTGTGGAGGAAAGGACTTCATAAGTCTGCCTAATTGCACCTTACCTTATCTTATTACACAGAACGTATTACTATATATTATTGTTATGTAAATGATAGTACCTACAATGTATTGTTTATTTAGGTACAGTTTTTTCTATGTTGCTAGGTTTGCTAGGTTTTTTTTCGATGTAGGTACGGTTTTTTCAATACACCTGTTTACTGTCACATCACAAACTGTAAAAAAATATCCCCTGAAACTTAAGTGAACCAAAACTACAGTTACGTAACTGAAGACCTTGAAAGATTATATGACGTGTGATGAATTTAGAATTTCATCACGGTGGCGTGAGGAAAGGAAAGGCGCAGGCGGCGGTAATCCACCGATCATCTACGCCCGGTTAAGGGGAGATAGAGGTGAGTGTAGGAATTTACCCAGGCGGCGGTAATCCACCGATCATCTAGGTTTGAGAGAGGAGGTGCTTGTCTAGGCGGCGGTAGTCCACCGATCATCTAGACAAGAAGGAGAAGGTATTCTCAGGCGGCAATCCACCGATCATCTGAGAGGGGGAGCAAGGTAGAGGAGAGAAGAGAGAGCTAGTTAGAGGAAGTGTCGACTGAGGCTAAAGCCCCAGGATCCAGGGTTATATAGGAACTGGAGGCCTCTCCCTCCAACTCCCTGTGGGGAGTTGGTAGTGGGGCTCCAGGTTGTGTCCCTGGGTTCTGTGGCCTGTCTCCCCACTCAGTTGTTTATTGACGGAAACTAAGTTTGACATAAGGATATTGGTGAGAGCTTAAAGTTACTAGTGGAGTGTTCCCGGGAGGGACTCACGACAGAGGTCCCCCCAGTTCGAACCAAGGTTTGAGGAGCTGAAGGCGCAAGGTGACAGGGGCTGAGGGCCACGGCAAACAAAAGTGGAGCTGAAGGCGCAAGGTGACAGAGGCTGAGGGCCGATGCAAACAAATAGTGGTGCTGAAGGCAGGGCAAGAGGTATGTGAGGGGCTGAAGGCGAAAGGTGACAGAGGCTGAGGGCGTTATTCTTAATCCTAGGTGACAGAGAACTTAAAATTAGGCGTATTGAGATAAGTACATGGGTATAGATGAATGGTTACAGAAGGAGGTGAGTACATGAGTAGTTGGGTGGAGATGAGAATTAACGTATGGTTGTGAGTATTTACAAAAATGAGTTAGTGTGGAAGCTTAGGCATAGTATTAACAAAGTAGCTAGAAGAGTATAGTAATAGTATGTACAGGTGGAGTATTGATAAGTGATAGTATTTACAAGATGATAGTATTTACAAAGTTGGAAGGTTATAGTTATAATATTTACAGGTGTAGTAGTTATAAGGCATGGTATTTACAGGGTGATAGTATTTACACTGGCGTAGGGGTACAATGGTAGGGTGCGGAAGTCCGCCGTTCCCTGGGTGTTGAGAGTATGTGGTGTGTGGATGGGTGTGGGTGTGGTGTAGGTGAAGTGTGGGGGCGGCTCGGCGAAGTGGCGGCGGTGCTGGGGCGGCCACGGCGGGGCTGTGAGAGGCGGTACAGTGCGTGTGGATACATGAGACACAAGCACTGTCCCGCGATCTCAAGGCCCCGCCGTGATTGCTCAGAGCGGGGCGGGTGACTGGGCCGCCGGGACGCGGGGGATGCGGGGACGCTCCCTCCGTCCGTTTCGCCGCCCGGGCCGTTTTGTCCCGGCGGAAACTATTGGGGATATCCCCGGCGGTGTTGGGGGGGTAGGGGGTGTTGGGGGTTTGCTGATTTGGGGGGTTGGTGGGGGAGATTTTGAAATGGGGGGGTCAAAGATGGAAAATTGGGGGGCGGAAATTTGGGGCTGAAAATCGGGAGGCGGGGGTTTGTGGGTGACAGGGGGGTTGTTGATTTGAACGGGGGGTGGGGGTGGCATGAGTTCCGCGAGGCGGAACTCGCGGAGAATGGGGGCCATCAATGGGTCGATGGGGGTGTAGGGAGGGTGTACCCCGGTGGCTTGTGCTGCGCGAAATTCGCGCAGTATTCGCCACTGGGGGTACTTGCACCGCCGGGGCCGGGGAGGTAACCCGGTGATCCTTTGCGGGACAAATAGAAGCGATGAAGTTGGCCCGGGCGAAGGGGGTAGGGGGGATAGCGGGTCCGGGACGAAAACGTCCCGGAGTATGGCCGCCATTTCCGGATCCGAATCGAAATCCGGAAACGGCGACGGGGGTGACAGGTGAGGTTGGGATACGTGCGACATGGCGAACGGACGGCGGGAGACTGATGGTGGATGTTGGGTGAGGGAGCACAGGGGCGGGCTTGCACCTGGCTAACGGGACAGTGTGGGGTTTCCCGTCCATTAGCAGGGTCGCGGTGGTCGGTGTTGTGCGGATGACTTGAAAGGGCCCGGCATAAAGGGGTTGAAAGGTTTTATGCATGCCGGGCTCTTTCAAGTACATGTGAGTGGCGGTGTAAAAGCGTTTGGGGTAAGTGGTGTCGTTTGTCGGTGTTGAAGTGCGGAGCGGTTCCCTGTTAATGGACGGGGTGTTATGTGGAGTGAAAATGTCGGCTGGTAAACGGAGAGGGTCTCTAAAAGCGTGTTGTGCGGGACTTGTGTTGTCTGAAGGACGGGCGGAGGTACGAAGGCTGAGTAGGACATAGGGGAGGGTTTTGGTCCATGAGGGAGATGTGGCTGATGTGGAGATGGCTTGTTTAAGGACCGAGTGCCACCGCTCTATTTTCCCGTTGGATTGGGGGTGATAAGGAGTGGTGCGGATTTTTTGAATCCCGAGGGAACGGAGCAGGTCGGCAAAGTGGGCTGATTCAAACTGCCTCCCCTGATCGACCGTGAGTGTCCGCGGACAGCCGTAGCGGCTGATCCACTGACTTAGGAAGGCCGCGGCGACGGCGTCCGCGGTGATGTGGGCGAGTGGGATGCACTCAACCCAATTGGTTGCACGGTCGATCATGGTGAGGCAGTACCTCTTCCCCTCGGAGGGGCGAAGAGGGCCGACCAGATCGAGATGGACGTGTTCCCACGGGAGGGAGTCGGGAATGGGTTGAGGAGGTACATGGGGGTGAGCCGAGACCTTAAATTGCTGGCACTTCTGGCACCCCAGAACCCAGGTACGGATATCTGTGTTCATGTGGGGCCAGAAGTACCGCGTCTTGATGAGGTCCCGGCTCGCCCGGATGCCGGGATGATGGAGTGAGTGGTAGTGGAGGAACAACTGCCGTCTCAGCTCCGGTGGGACGTAAGGGCGCGGTGAATCGGCCGTTACGTCGCACCAGAGGTTGAGGGGAGGCAGTTGTTCCAATTTGGAGGCGGAAATGAGGTTGGAGAGTGCGGGGTCGGAAGCTGGAGTTTGGTGTGATTGGATGATTTGTGGGGAGGGGAAAGGCAGTAGCTCCTCCACCGGCGCGGGAGTGGGGCGGGACAGCGCGTCCGCCACGCAGTTGTCGGCCCCCGGCAGGTAGCGAATATCGGACGTGAACTTTCCGATAAATTCGAGCTGCCGGAGGCGACGCGGGGAGGCGGATTTGCGGTTTTGGAGGAGGGCGTGGGTGAGGGGCTTATGATCAGTGATGACAGAGAACTGCCTGCCCTCCACGAAGTCACGAAAGTGTTTGATGGCTTCGTGGATGGCGAGGAGTTCTCTGTCGAAGGTTGAGTAATTTTTTTGGGTCGGGGACAGAGTTTTTGAAAAGAAACCAAGGGGTTGGGGGGTGGCGCCGGTGTGCTGTTGGAGCACTGCCCCGATGGCCCAGTCGGACGCATCGGTTGTGATGGAGAGGGGAGCGTGGGGGTCGGGATGGGCTAATAGAGCGGCGTCCACTAGGTCCTTTTTACAAGTTTGGAAGGCGGTTGTAAGGGCGGGGGTCCAGGGTATGGGGCGGTTATCGTTTTTTTTGGCTGGTTGTGGGATAGCGTGTATAAGTGGTTGTTGGTGTTGTGCAGCGTGTTTGATGTGTCTACGGTAAAAGTTTAACATACCCAGGAAACGGCGAAGTTCCGAGACGGTACGGGGCTGGGGAAAATCCGTGAGAGCGTGCACCTTGTCCGGGAGTGGCTTGATACCGTCGGAGGAGACTTGGTGGCCGAGGCAGCGGACGGAGGGTTGGGCGAGGACGCATTTGTCTGTGTTGATGTCGAGGCCTTCGGCAGAGAAGATGTCCAGGATTTGCTTGAGGTGTGTCAGGTGTTCTTGTGGGTTTCGGGAGGCGATCAGGATGTCATCTAAAAAGCAGAACACAAATGGTAGTCCCCGTAGGATATTATCCATATAGCGTTGCCATGTCTGGGCCGCGTTTCTGAGGCCGAAACCCATTTTGACATATTCAAAAAGGCCGAAGGGTGTTATGATAGCGGTTTTTGGTATGTCGGGTGGGTGGATGTTTATGTGGTGGAAGGCTCTAGAGATGTCGAGGGTTGAGAAAATGGTCGTGTTGTGGAGGTGGGAGGAGAAATCTCGAAGGTGGGGGACATTATAGAGGTCAGGTGTTGTCTTTGCGTTCAGACGGCGGTAATCGCCGCAGGGGCGGATATCCCCGTTGGGCTTCTGCACTATGTGGAGTGGTGAAGCCCAAGGGGATTTTGAGGGGCGGATAATTCCATCTGCGATGAGCTTGTTGAAGTGCCGCCGGGCCTGGGAGAGTTGGAATGGGTGGAGGCGGCGGGCTTTGGCGGAGATGGGGGGGCCAGTGGTTTCTATAAAATGTTGAATTGTGGAGATATGTGCTGAGGGGCGGCGCTGGGGTTTGTAGTGGTGGAGGAGGGCTTCGAACTCGGTTGGTGGGCGGTCGATCGTATGGATGAAACCGGGGATCGGTTTGTGGGTGGAGGGGTCGATCAGGCGCGCGTTTCGGACGTCAACCTGGAGGCCGAAATATGCGAGGAAGTCGGCCCCCAGGATTGCCTTCTCCACGTCCGCCACGGTAAATTCCCACTCGTACGCGAGCCCGCTCATGTAGATGGATGAGCGGTACGTCCCGTACGAGGGGATGGTGGTACCGTTGGCGGCGTAGAGAAGTTGCCGATAACAACGCGCCTGTCGACGGAGGATGTTGTTGGGGAAAATTGAGAGCGCCGCCCCTGTGTCCACGAGGAATGGGATGCTGGTTTTGCTGCACCTGAGGAAGAGGCGTTGGTGGGCTGGGGTGGAGTGAGGTAAAATGGCGGAGGCGGTGGGGGGTGGCGGCTGGGCGGGGTTTGGGCTGTCGGAGTTGATGGGTGGCTGTGTTGGCGGAGGTTTGTCCCCTGCGAAGGAGACGCGGGGCGGTCCTTTCCCGTTCCGGGGTGGGGGAACGGTAGCGGCGGCGTGAGTGGCGGCCGGAAGGGTGGCTGCCCTGGTGGCGGGCGGGGAGGTCCCGTTCCGGGGAGGGGGAACGGTAGCGGCGGCGTGAGTGGCGGCCGGAAGGCTGGTCACCCTGGTGGCGGGCGTGGAGGGGTCGTTCCGGGGAGGGGGAACGGTAGTGGCGGCGTGAGTGGCGGCCGGAAGGTTGGTTGCCCTGGAGGCGGGCGGGGAGGGGCCGTTCCGAGGTGGGAGAACGGTCGATGGTGGGTTGAGGGGTTTGGCGGCGCTGGTAGGCGCGGCCGGGAGGTTGGCGGCCGTGGCGGCGGCGTAGGAGGGGTATCGTGGCTTGGCGGTGGTGGTGTGAATGCGGGCCGGGGGGGGTTGGTGGGGGTCCCCCCCGTGTTGGCGAGGAGGGGGGCCCGCCGGATTTACCGGCGGGCGTCCGCGTTTCCCTGCTTGGAGGGGAAGGAGCAGGGGGGCTGACATTTGCGGGCCTCCCCACCGAAGTTTACATGGTAAAAACATCGGTGGGGGGGGTCCGCAGGGAGGTAGTCAGTCCTGGAGGGGCGACGTGTGGTGGAGGGGGTCGCAGCGGTCAGAGACTTTCCCCTACGTTGCTGAGGAGGGGGAGTGGTGCGGCGTTCGGGCGAGCGCTGGCGTCGGCGGTCGGCGGAGGGGGTCGGGTGGCGCTCGACGGAGAGGGAGCGGCGCTGGTTGAGGGAGGGGGGCCGGCGGCGTTCTCGCGACGGCGTGCGGTCCCGCCGTGGGGTGGTGGTGCGGGGTGCGTGGACCTCGGTGACGCTGGCGGCTGCGGCGAGGTCATGGACTGTGTCAGCGAGTTGTAGGAGGGGCTCATCCGGGCCGTCGAGGTGGCTGGCGAGCGCCATCTGCATGGGGTGGGGGAGGGCTCGCAGCCAGAAGGTCCGTGCGATGTCGGCCGTCATTATGCCTTGCAGCTGATGACGCAGACGGCGGTAGAGGTGGGAGGGCTTGCGGTCGCCGAGGTGCTGCGGTTGCGAGAGCGCTGCGACACGTGCGATCTTGGACGGCTGGAAGAGGGTGATGAGGCGGCTGCGGAGGTCGTCGTATGCGGCGGCGGCGTCGGGGGAGATGTCCGACGTCTGGAGGAGGATGTCGTACGGCAGCAGGGATATGATGCGGGAGTAGCGAGCCCTCTGGCTGCGGATGTTGGCGGCCGAAAACGCAGCGTCAACCTGGAAGAACCAGAGAGCGGGGTCGTGTGAGTAGAACGGGGGAAGTGATAAAGGGAATGACGCAGAAGTCGTCGTGACGTCGGCGGCGGCGTGTGCAGCGGCCGCAGCGGCGGCGGCAGCGGCGGCGGTTGATGCGGTGGAGCCGGGCGGCGAGAGGGTGGTGAAGGGGTTGTCCGCAGCGGCCGGTGCGTCCGTCGTTGGGGCGGCGGGCGGCTGTAGCGTGGCTGGTCGGAGGAGTGGGGGTGATGTCGTGTTCGGGTCCATAGCGGTGGTCTGAAATGTCAAAATTCAAATTTAGAGTGCAAATTTGAAAATCGCAAAAGTCGGTGGCGGAGGTGCGTGTGGCGGAGAGTTGAGAGCTGCGTGATTGCCGAGCGGTTGAGGGTGGGCCAAAAATTGCGAATTGAACACTGACTGGTTTGACTGAATATGAATTTAAAATTGGGGACACCGAACTGAACTTGACTGGGGGCGACACATGAGGTGGGAAAAGAAGGAAGAAGGTTGTGTGAACGTCGGGTTCACCACTGTGATGAATTTAGAATTTCATCACGGTGGCGTGAGGAAAGGAAAGGCGCAGGCGGCGGTAATCCACCGATCATCTACGCCCGGTTAAGGGGAGATAGAGGTGAGTGTAGGAATTTACCCAGGCGGCGGTAATCCACCGATCATCTAGGTTTGAGAGAGGAGGTGCTTGTCTAGGCGGCGGTAATCCACCGATCATCTGAGAGGGGGAGCAAGGTAGAGGAGAGAAGAGAGAGCTAGTTAGAGGAAGTGTCGACTGAGGCTAAAGCCCCAGGATCCAGGGTTATATAGGAACTGGAGGCCTCTCCCTCCAACTCCCTGTGGGGAGTTGGTAGTGGGGCTCCAGGTTGTGTCCCTGGGTTCTGTGGCCTGTCTCCCCACTCAGTTGTTTATTGACGGAAACTAAGTTTGACATAAGGATATTGGTGAGAGCTTAAAGTTACTAGTGGAGTGTTCCCGGGAGGGACTCACGACATGACGTAAAATTTAGTGGTACGTAACTTAAAACTATATGACATAACACTTTGAAATACCTATGCGATGTTGAAAAGCTGAAAAGCTTTGTGTTAAATAAATTGGTGGAAAGCTAAAGGTTTATATTTTGTTTATTCCACGTTGCAAGATGGCTTGCCACACAAGGTGTGAAATTAAATTCGATGAATTGATTAAAAAGAGTCGTCTATAAATGAGATGCGCCTATAAAAATTGAGATACGCAGTCATTCACGAAATTAAAACGATTTTTTACGACGAAGTTTGATCAATAAAGCTCAAGTTGGAAACCTTACGAAATCATTTAGATGGGGATTCCTGGCGTCATGTTGTTTCCAGCAGCTTCCACGCTTTGCACACTTTTGACGTGGCAAAAAGTAGGTAGGTAAGTATACAAAAATGTTTCTAGTTTCATATGCACGCATTTCGAAGGTCCGTCGATTTCTTGCTAGAGCCAGAAGGAGCAGGATAATATCTTCATTTGCTGCCTTTGTGGGTGAGAGGGAATTAAATTCTTCACACAGTATTAGGTATATTTTTTATACGTCGCAATGGGCTCCACTATCCGAGGGAGATGTTCGGCACACCTTGGCGGACTCAACAAACGCAAGTTGTACAGTTAACTCTTCCTCTTCGTTGAATCAGGTTTCCCACAACAAACTAATCAATTTTAAAATATGGTTGCTTGAAATATGCCGATTTCCTGATGTATGCTGTATAAGGAATAGCGATTTTCAGAGTTTTGATCGGGTGAAAGAATGGGTTTTTGACGATGTTTCGATTCTCCTTATTCCATTTGTGACTTGTCTGTTCAAATTTCATAAAAATAAATAATTACCTCCCATATAATATATGGTATTAATTATAATTATATTATAATATGCCAAGGCTTTCGATAAGCTCTCTCGTCGTCATCTTCTGTCGTTGATTAAATCCCTGGGTGTGTTTGGGACTTTCCTTGAGTGGATCTCGAGCTATCCGGTGTGTCGCCGGCTGGTGTTTCGCGTGGTCCTGTCTGCCCCGTTTGCGCTATCTTCGGGATTCCTCAGGGGAGTCACCTGGGCCCCCTGTGCTTCTTGCTGATGATCAATAGCGTTGTCCGCAGCTTCCAGAGTAACGTCCACTTTTTGCTCTTCGCGGATGATCTCAAATTATATGTGCGCGTGGAAACTCTGGCTGACTGTTCTACTTACCTTACAGTCAGCAATTGGTCAACTCGAGAGCTGGTGCCTACTGAATAATCTATTTCTCAACCCGGCAAAATGCTCAGTGGTCACCTTCTCTCGTGCCAACCAACCTATCATGTTTGAGTACATCGTATGTGGTGATCAGCTAAAAGACGTCCCAACATGTTTGATTTGGGGGTGCTGCTCGATGAACGAATGACGTGCTCGAGGCACATTTAGGGTGTTGCGGGTAGAGCGATGAGGGCTTTGGGGTTTTTGAAACGGAACACCCGAGAATTTACAAGTGTGGAAGCTATCGTCGTGCTGTATAAAGCGTTAGTACGTCCGATACTTGAATATGCCTGCCAGATTTGGTCCCCAAGCTATGCGATTCATAAATATACTCTGGAGAGGGTGCAGAATAAGTTTATTCGGTACGTGGGATACAAGCTCGGTGTTCCTACTTCAGAAATGCAGTACGATCTACTGTTGGACTCAAGCCGTATGCTGCCACTGGAGACTCGCCGGAGCCATGCTGACATCGTACTTCTATACAAGCTTATTAATAAGAAGTTGGATTGCCCCACATTGCTGTCGAAGATTGGTCTTCAGGTGCCACGGCTGTCCGCGCGCTCTTCCCCCCTCTTCCACATACCTTTCGCACCATCGAATTATTTGGCCAACCGTCCACTCCACAGACTCCCTCGTTCCGCGAACCTCTTCATCACTACCCACTGTGAATTCGACTTTTTCAACGACTCACTTGGCTCACTGAAGTCCCATCTTACGAATTCAAAGACAAGTTTCTGTTAATTCCTACCATTCTGTGCATCACTTAGTGAATTTTGTTTTTTCCCCAGTTTTCCTTATTTTCATTTCCGTATGAGGTTTCTTTATTTTTTGTATCTTTGTATTATGCAAATTGTTTCGCTGTCTGATTTGTATTATATTCCTGTACAGTTGGGCTTGTTCCCGTAAAAGTAAAATAAATAAATAATTTATTACTATTACCCTACACAAAGCTCAGACATAACTATTTCTCAACCGCACGTTCAACTCTCGCATGTTTCGATGGTAACATAGCACACTACACATTAGGAACATGGTAACTGGGGTAAAACCCCCCAATAGTCGGCACTCAACGTGCCATAAGAATACCAGTTTTGGGTTATTTTAAACCAAATTTGGAGGTTATGACAACCAAGGTCTCTACTTTCGTAATCTTAAACTCGAATTTATGTAAACATATTAATATTTTTATTAAAAATGCAAATGAGTGAAAAATCTGTTGGCCCCGATAGTCTGCATACTTTTCTGAAGCAGTTGGCACCAACAAGTGCCAATAAGCAGCACCCCACTGGAACCCAGGGAGCTGCATAGAAAATCACTTTATTAACACCGCAATGGAACATTAACTTAACTAGTTATCAAAATATCTATCCTAATATTATAAAAAATCATGTCTTCATAGGTAACTTTTTTTGGCTGCTTTCCGCCCGTCTTATTTACCTTCTTCACCTTTGTGCATCTTTGTTTTTGCCATCCCACTTACTATGCTTAAAAAAATAAAACCTTCAAGTGTCTGTAAAATTCTACAACATACAATAAATTATTGGTAAATTCATATAAACTAGTTCATTTCCATTTCCTAAATTCAATCAAATTCTGTTCAATGCTTATTTGGACAACCCACCTCAGTTCATTCAACTTTTCAGCACGAACTGAAACACCATTTTTCATGTTATTATATATTTAAGTGATTTATACGTCATGTGCTGAATTTTTGAGAATGGGTTTAATGATTATATTTTTTTTAAATCATCCTTTTTTAACGAGTAAACTAAAATCATCGCTTAATTTGCAAAATAGAAAAGAATGGTGCTAAGACGAAAACCATTAATGGGCATGCCGAATATACCAGTACCCGGTAGTGCTGATAACTAAAATTAGGGGTGCCCAAAACTGATAACACCGTCATCAGTACTCGGCACCCCCCCACCCACCCAATGTGCCGACTATTGAAAACTCAATGCTTTGGGAATCAATAGTCGGCACGCCTATTTTTTATTCACAAAACTATTATTTGGGGTAATAATGATAGTCAAAACCATGGGAAAGCTATACAGAACAAGTTAAAAGCTTAAAATACTAAAAATAATAGGTTTAAGTACATATGAAATTATTCTATAAATGAGGAGGCGGAAGCTTAACAAAATCACAGTGGACACCTTCTCCAAACGACAGGTCGACGCCGACTGAACTTCATCGATACTTAAGTCAGCCTCATGAGGCCTCAAAATCAAAACAACACACTTTTCGAACGCGTTGAGATTTCCCTCGTCCAATGAGATCATTCTAAAAGCCTTAAGGGGTCGCGGGAGGGGAAGGCCAGTAGCTCCCCAACCACGAGAGTGCGCTGACGATTGCGGTGGCAGGAAGTTGCGGAGCGAGATTTCGCGACCACTGCTAGGAGCGCTAGTAGCAGTGAGATCCACGACCCCTCCTGCCGAATTTCGACAGTTGTTGTAATTTGTTATCAATTCCATTGTCTCGTGGATACTCCATGGTTAGGTGAGCTCCTCCTCTGGAAGTCCTCGCCCTATGCAAGTGTTCCGCTCCTCAGGTTATATCAGAGCGGGCCTTCTGTTGCTATTAGTTCATTCCTTCATTCTCTTTGTTCTCTCACGTGGTTCATTCGTAGTGATTTTCATCTAGTGTATCAACTGTATACCTACATCACTGAGAAGTGGACCAGGTGAAACATCGGTATAAAGGCGACAAAAAGAGGCGCAGAACAGTAAGTTTATACCACAGATTTACATAATTAGGTTCCTAATTGGCGGAGGGATCTGTGGGTTTATCAATTTAGTATCGAACCATAAATAATATAGGTTTTTCCGTGCGGCTGGAATTCATAGAATCAAAGGGTCGTTTTGATTGTGTCAGGCGGATTATGTGCCTCTGTTGAGAATCCAGTCGATTTGTTTCAACATTACCTCTATTACCTCCACTCCTGAAGTGAATTTCGAAATTTCAGTGATATAATGCACAACTAGACCCTAAACTTAATTGTAGGCGCAGAAAAAGAGCCAAGCATATCGGCTGAAACCTCAATCGACCATACCTCAATGTGGTGGATTTTTCACTCCGTTCTCCAAATAGTGTAAAGATACCTACGTATTTACTGTCTCAAACCATTATCGTCCAACCTTGTGAAAACTAAGACGGTAAATTAGTGAAACAAAGAAAAACAAGCTGATGTCCAAGCAGTAGAGGAGTTTGGCTGTGATGGGGAAGGAGGGGTAGGCGGAGTGCCAGCTCGAATATTCTGAAGGAAAGCGTCTCAGTCAATTGTTACAGTGTTGCCAATTCGTTCTGGGAGTGCTGCAACACCGCATTCACCCTCTGACCAAGGACGTTGAAAATTATTTCCGACCCTCAACTGGGAAGCAACAGAACCATGGATACCTAGTATAGTGGGGGAGCATCAGCCAGCAGCTCTCCTTTCATTACCTGCCGCCAGAGAGCGGCCAAAGCCGGAGCCCCTATTTTGACGCCCTTTTTCAAAATCTTTGAAATTTATTAACAATTTTGCTCGCTCGCTTTACAAGTTATAACTGCGTTCATTGAATTTAATGATTTATTAGCCTTCCAAAAATCCCCCTACGAAAGGAATTTTGATTTAAAAAAATTTTGGCCCAATTTAACATTTTATTTTTGTTCAAATCTGATGAACTTTTGTGATCGGTTGATGTAGGGGTTTAGATTAGATTTAGATTTAGATTTGACTTTATTGGCAAAATATATCAACAATTTTAGGTAATATTACAAAAATTGCCCACCGAAGAATAAGTTCGAGAGAACTTGTGCTCTTCGGAGGAGATCAAGTGACATTGACTCATTGAGATTATAAAAGCAACAAACAGCCGATGCAAAGCCAAAAAGAACAACGTAAATTAACAATATATTTTATCATGTTAACGATGTAAAGAATAAATCAACAAGAAAATCAAATAATTATTAATAAGTGGTACCTACTAAACAAGAAAAAAAAAAAAAGTGGACATTAAAATGTGACTAGAGTGCAACAGAAGCAGTAGGTATCATACACAGCTAAGTATTTAATAGTTTCTTAAAATTAGACAGGCTGGAAAACGAAAAAATATTAATTTCTTTTTGATATAGAGTTCTAAGAGCAGTAACATAAGAATTTCTCTTATAGAACTCAGTATTTATACTAGGAAGAAGGATACGAGAATTATTATAATTACGGGTAACAAAAGCAGATGAAAGATGTCGTGAATCAATTCCAGTGCCAAAAAGATGTAAACAAGATTGAAGATGATAAATTTGATTAATCTTTTTAACTTCAAAAGATTTAAACAAAAGTGAGGAAGAATATCTAGAGTTTTGCCTGTTATTGTTGAAAAACCACGCAACAGTGCCGGCTATTGGGGGTTTTACCAATCAATCTAATTCAACTAAATTAAACTGTTAGTTAAATATAAGGTACCTACATATCTACTTAAACTATGCCGTTGTATAAGTGGCGATTGCTAAAGGGCGCAAAAGCAAAGACAGTTCATTATATTTTTCGTTCTGAACAATGGTAGTAATCAATTCTAAATTTTCAGAACATGAATGAATTTATAATGAGATACCTACAGGGCAGAAAACAGAACGAGCTGAAGGCCATACATTTGGCAGTCACCCTTTCCAGCCAATTATAATTTTTGCCTACATGTACCAATTCTTGAGACACTAATATCCCATTATAATAGTTAGGTATCTATACAATGATCAATTCCCAAACGCGGCCAACAAAATTCTTATTCCTTCACCCGGCCGAAACTTGAGAAATCAGTAAAAATATTCGTTGCAGTTTTATTGTGAAGAACGATCTCCAGCCACATCTCTGCAACTTTTAAGCCGTTAGCCAAAATACTTTCATTCCTACAAAAAAGTAGAGATGAATCTGGTTTACGGTAAATCAGAATAAATTAATACTAATGAAGCTACTGCCCGGCATTCGGACTCCGCAAGAAAAGTATACGAAGACCGCAGGATGCTTATAAATAAGTACAAGAGAGACGATGCCGCCGGGAGAGGTTTGGACAGATCGGGCCACGGAAGAGCCAAGATGGGCTTCCGATCACGAAAAAAACAAACAAACAACCTTGAAACGTAATCCATCAAATTTTGAGAGGTGTTAGATTTTTTTTTTTTTCATGCTCGATTCCAATGGTTCATTATTGAAAATAATAAACCAAAACACCCTTCCTCACTTGAATCACATGAACGTATAGAATAGTTGGGTAGGTTCGTTTTGATTAAGGTACCAACTGCGATCCAACCCGCGTGTACCCTCAAAATTTCAGATCTCTACGACTATTTTTCGGGTAGTTAGAAGCGTTACAAGGAAACGGGCAACAATTCATGTTCGCGCATGCGCAGACGAATGAAATTCTTATGGAACTATCAAAGAATTATTCTTGATCAACCTTCCAAATCTGAACTCATTTCAACGATATTTGAGGTAGTTGTGGGCGTTTCAAGTATTTTTGCGCATGCGCAGACGGAACGATTTCTATGATTTTGGAATGGAACCATCTGCGATCGAATCCGCGTGTACTCTCAAAATTTCAGCTCTCTACGTCTACTTTTCGCGTAGTTAGAAGCGTTACAAGGAAACGGTCAACATTTCATATTCGCGCATGCGCAGGCGAAAGTTACACTAAGATTCCAGTGAAATTCATTTAGAAATATCGCTGTATTATTCCTGATCGACCCTCCCTCATTTCAACGACATCTAGGGTTATTGCGGGCGTTTCAAGTATTTCACGTTTGCACTTGCGCAGACGAAAGTTATTTTGGTATGGGACCATGTGTGACCCAACTGGCATCTACTATCCAAATTTCATCCCATTTCGATTATTATTTCGGGTAGTTTCGCAGAACAACGCGTGGCCAGTTGTGTTACGATTATAGAGGTGGGAAGCTTTTCAATGCGCTCCCTCATAATTTTCGCGCAATCTCATCACCCTCTGTATTCAAGGTGAAGTTAGGAAACTATTTTTATAATTAAATTTTATTTATTTATTTTATACAAAAGAGTGCTATTTGTTTCTTTTATAGTTTCTGCTTTTCTATCATATTTCATATTACGAATTTTTAATGTAATTTTTCTTTTCATTATTTTTCTCCTTAAAAAGTTGATGTACCTACTCTTTTATTTAATATTTGCAGATGACCTAAAGCTGTACACTACCAATCGAAATTCTGGTGATGCTCAGGTATTACAGGACAAACTAAACTGTGTTCACCATTAGTTCACATTTAATGGACTCCAACTCAACTCAACAAAGTGTAATATGATTTCTTTCACTCGTAAAATTGCACCCATTAGTTTTGACTATAAAATTGGCGGGTCACAACTTCATAGAGTTTCATGTGTACGTGACTCGGGGATTTTACTTGATGTATCACTATGAGCAAGTTCAGCATAGAGCCTTACACTTGGTTTCATAATTGGACTCACGAAAGATTTCAAAAACGCTGCAAAGTCCTTGTCACATGGGTTTATTATTCTATTGGAGTTCTACAGAATTGTTGGCTGCTAAATTTATTGTTTCTTTCATGTGAAATAATTGAAATAGCCATTTCTGATGGTTCCACCAATTTTGGCCCCCAAAACACAAATTAGGTGGGTACGCTCCTTTTAATTTTTTTTTTTCAAATTATCTTTGATCATTGGTAGTGCCATTTAATCGTCTTGATCCACGTGGTGACACTTTTTCTAGTGTTATTATACAAATTGATGGTGATTTCAGACGATTTTCCAGGTTTTTGCCTCATAAAAAATCAATTTTGGCAGCTGAACCTTTGGTAGAACCTCGATTTTCCACTCGTTGGTCAAAATCAACTTCATATTCGGTCTTCTCGTCCCCAAAAACATGGTAGCCCCCTGGACCCCCGGATGCTTACTGCTTAGAGCCTACGGCTAAAATCCAAGAAACATGGAACATGCTTTAGCCGCACTGTTATGATTTCACTTCGTCACCAGGATACAACCAAGTGACAACCAAACAAGCGTCATTGTTTACTATCCATTTATAACATCCATTTATATAGTTATAGTATGAAACTACGAAATAAATACCAAGAACAAATACGAAATAAATTCGTGATAAATCAAGAGCTTTCCAACGAATGGAAAACGATTTTTGTCCGATGAAAATGAAAGAAGTTTCATTTCCCTAGCAACTACTCGGTTGTACGTGAAAATCATCGTTAAAATTTCGTGACACTTCCGCGTGACATTTTTCGGCTAGTTAGTCCAAGGCTAAAGCATGTTCCATGCTAAAAGATACCTCAAAAGCTCATGGTAACATGTTGCTAAAACGCAAACGCTGCAAAGTCCTTGTCACATGGGTTTATTATTCTGCTGGACATACTGTTCATTTATTGTTACTTTCATATAAAATAATTGAAATAGCTATTTCTGGTGGTTACATTAGGTACGCTCCTTTTTTTTTTCAAATTATCTTTGATCATTGGAAGTGCCATTTAATAGTCTTGATCCACGTTTTGAAACTTTTCCTAGTGTTATTCTACAAATTGATGGTGATTTCAGACGATTTCGCAGGTTTTTGACTCATAAAAATCAAATTTGGGCGCTGAACATCTGGTACAACCTCAATTTTCCACTCCTTGGTCAAAATCGACTTCATATTCGGTCTTCTCGTCCCCTAAAACATTGAAAACGATACCTCAAAAGCTCATTTTACTAATATGTTACTAAAACGCAAAAAGTACCTATTTTTATACACATTTTCACTCATAACACCCCTGGGTATATTCCGATCGGGCTGCAAAGTTTCGGGACACAACTAGGGCCCAAATGGAGCATGTGTGCGAAAGAACGAATTTTTTAGACCGAAAATGAGGGCGGTACACGTGATACGGCGGACGGCGGACGGACATTGCATTTTTGGAATCTACGCACCTTGAAACGGAAAAGAAAAAATTTTGAGGGGGTGTTATAAAATCTTTTTGCTGAGCGAATACATAGGTGTATTATTCACAGAATAATAAACCAAAATGTAAATTCCTTAAAGCTTCTATACCTACTTTACCTTAGTTAGATCTCGTTTGGATTACGCAACTGTTGTTTGGTCTCCCTTTTATCAAACCGACTGTCATGCAGTAGAACTTGTTCAACATAAACTCCTCCGTCATATTATAGCGTTTAAATTCAAACTGGACTGGGGAACTTATTTTAATTTTGATTATCAAGTTGCCTCAACATTTTTAAATATTCAAACCCTTCAGATCAGACTTTTACAATTCGACGCTATATTTCTTGTCAAAATCATTTTAAATTCTCTTCACTCTCAATTTCAAATTACCTTCCCACAATATCCGTAACGCGCAAATTTTCACAACAGCTTTCCATCGCTTCAACTACCTCCGAAACTCCCCCATGTCACGCTTGCAGACTGTAGTGAATACTCTGTCCTGCGACTTAGATTTTTCCTTTACATTTACCGATTTGAAAACTATAATTTACCAAAAATTAATTACCTATCTTTCATTTAATAATTTCATTTTCATCGATTATTATTATCAAAACTATACAACTTGTATACCAATGTTCTGTGCTCACAATTGTTTTCTGATACTTGCATGTTGGAAATGTTTCAAATTTAATACCGTTAGTCATATTATGTACCTGTTTTAAATTTTAGTATTACTACCTGTATTTTATTGAACTAATACGTAATTGGGCCCTGCCCGTAAATTTCAAATAAATAAATAAAATAAAATACTCAATATATGGGAACCGACGAATATAATCAATATAGGTCGTGGAAGAACTTTTACCACTGTTTACCTGTACCTACTTGGTTTTGAATTTTATAGTAGTACTGAAGAGGTGGGTATATCATACGCAAATTGATAACTTCCTTGTTATTATACTACTGGGTTAACTTTGCTATTGTACACGCAGCATACAGAGACGTTGTTATCTTGTTGCTTGTTCCTCCAAAAGCCTGCGTATTCCAATTCTGGTTTCTTTCCTTCCTATTCACCTTAGCTTAGTCCACTGTTCGAGATGTTACGTCATTCAAATGTATCCGCGCGTCTCACCGTCCTGAGAAACAGTTTAATAGCGAGCGAAATTTCCTCCTATTCGTTTATGCAACAGTGTTTGTTTACAAGCCTCATCGCGTAACTACATTGTGTAGGTACCTACCAACCAATAATAACAGAAAAGATTGACAACAGCAAACTTGGTACCTAGGTACTAACTTAAACCTTCCTAGATTGTTAATTACTATTTAAACCTTACTAGATAGATTAGGTGCCTAAATTTTACAGAGAAAGCTGTGTTTTCACTTTTGAGAGGGAAACAATTTTTGTCTCCAAAATCAAAATTTCCACGCCAAAATCAAAATTAGTATGTTTTAGAGTTTTCTGAACAAATTTAGTCCGCTGTTAGTTCGTCTAGGTCTGTGTGTCCGCCGTGAGAGCCAGTTCCTAACCTGATGAACAAGTGGAGAGACTTCCTTAATGCTTATCAAGTACAAGCCATTGGATATTATTATGTTCTTTCCATTTCCATGTGTTGGTCGAGTAGGTATATTTTATGGAGTCTACTTTTTCTAGCTTAGTACAAGTGCATGTTGTCTACTTTATGTTAAAACTTTAATGACCCACAATTTTCGTAAAATTTGGGGGGTGGGGAATATTCAGAACTCCTGGAAAAATGAGGCCCGTTTTAAAAATGAGCGTTCTTTTTTTAAATTAGGGCGATTTAAAGTAAAAATGCGGCAAAAAATGGTATCAGGTCTATTGACACCTGATTGGCTGTTGGCCCAAGGAGGCGGAGCAAAGCTTCAGAGGCGAAGGTTCTCAGTGCTGCCAACAACCCAACATTATTAATGGCAATTGCAACCTTCAAGAACCTTTCATGTGATCTTTTGTGAACCTCCCCTCGGTTTGGTCTTTAGGACGCATTTTTTAAATTTATTTGTAAATTTGCGGTTCCATCCATTGCGGTTGTGTACATCGTTTAACGTGATGCACTAGCGCTCCAAACGGGATTTGAGTTGAACTACTCGGAAATTAACCTGATAGGTCATTTCTAGCGAGGACACGGAAATCCAGATTTCACACCAGTTTTCTGCCTAGATTTTCCGACCGAAACACCTCATTATGCGGTCAATAAGTGTTAATTTGGCAAAAAAAGGGAATTTTTAACCCATGAAAAGCGCCCATTAAACTTGAGTTTATTGGTTAACCAGTTTTGTTGATACAGAACGAGACCTATATTACGTAACTTTATTTTTGTTAGGTTGACTGTTGAAAGGGAGAACTACTGGCTTATTTTGTTCAGAGATTTTAGTGGGCCAGTTCCAAGCTCTTCTCCTTTATTATTAATGCCACGTCATCTTCAAAGGCCACAAATCGGGCTTTGATTTTTTTTTCAAGGAAAATAATTAAGTATATTTATGGATTAAAAACAAAATATGTACAAGGACTGAGGTACCCATAGCTTACTGGTCACCCATACCCTACTGGTTCCACTGAACTGTTAGAATCTTGGAACTGAACGAACTGTTTCCGATTTGTGAGGTATGAGGAGGTACACCAACTAACAGCCGCATTACCAAGTCCGATTCTTACCAGCTTCCTTACCAATCTTCAGGCTTCAAAGGCCTTCGTTAAATCGATGAAAATTCCTGCACGCTACAGGACACGCTCCCGTTGTCAATGCGAGGAAGATATATGAGGCGTTTAGTTGCAAAACCAGCTCAATCCACTATTTTTCACAAATCACTTTTTTGGCTTTTCGCAAAGTCCTGGGTCATCTCTACAACCTCTCAAAGCGATTCCCACCGAATCCAGTTCGATCCTCTAGAAAAATGGCTTCAAAAACGCGGCTCGTTGCAAACCCAGCTCGTTCCAAGCTTACGGAAGCTGCCGCTTGGCGCGTAGTGGAATCCCCACCACAAATCGGTTGTTGGGATTCTGTGGTTCACGTGAATCTGCAGTCTACCTTTTGTTTTGTTTTGGGTTTTCCCTGCAGTGTAGTCTTCCTTTTGTTTTGGTGCTTTTTCAATTATTATTGTTCTGTGCCTTTAAGAAGATCTCCAAGAAAGGCAAAACGTTTTCGGATATTGCAGTGAACCCTGTCACTGTAGGAGTTCCAGTAACACCGGCAAAATTAACAGATGTTGGAAATTTGTTAGCAAAACACTATGGATCCGACTGGAGGGAACTCGAAACACTACAATACTATAAAGACGTCCTTTACCTCGCAGAAAACAACGTCGAGCAAGACGTCGATCCAAATGAGCCATATTGTGTAAATGCAACTTCAAACGAAAATAGTTTCTCCTAATTCGTCAATAATTGAATTATTCCTTTCTTTTATTATTCATTTATTCTCTAGAATTCATTTATTATTCATTCACTGTGTCTTGTGTACAAATAAGAACTAAAACATGAACATGTGTTATTTTATGGCCTATTTCAGGGAAAACAGTACTTTTTTGTACTGGAGTTTTGAATTCAATTTAACTATTACATTCATGAGCAATAAATCACAAAATAAGAAAAGGTACAGTATAAAATATTGACTTTACAAGAAAAATTGAAAGAAAAATGACCCGAATTGCAGCAAACCCAGCTCGATCCAAAAAACTGTTTGAATTTAAAAATACTAAAAAAAATTTAATGCCGGTAATAAATGTTGGGGAACTTTCCTAGACCTCTGTTCTTTCAAAAAAAGCATGAGACAGGTACCGAAATTCAAAGGAATGGACATGAGACGTTTTTCGTCTCTCCTGTAAAATTTTTGAAAATGGATTGAGCTGGTTTTGCAACTAAACGCCTCATATGTGACATTATAAACTTGGCAGACTTTTTCAATGCTAATCTTATAGTGTATCGTGGATATGCGTACCTACATCAAAACGCATTAGCATACGCATAATGCACAAACATTCCTGATTATCATGTTATCGATATAATTATTGAATAAATTTTTGTAACCTAGTACATACCTATTAGCGTAAAGACCCGATTTTGTTCAAAACAGTGTTTTAATTTCCTCCACATTACTCGTCAAAATTGAAAAGCACATTGGAACTTGAGTGTATTGCCAGTAAATATGTATAGTACCTAGCTACCCCGAGTCCCGCCATCAGTGTTTGCGGTCGCCAAAAATTGATATAAAACCACCAGAAGTGGTAGGCTGACGAGAATATTCCAACAGTCGGAAAAAATTTCAAATTCAACTTTTTAAGTGAGTTAAATTTGTAGGTTGTGGTAAACAATTCTTTAAAATTCATCGGAACTGTTACAGGATGGTGATTCGAGACAAGAAGGATGATGTCTATTACAGCCACAACAAAAAATCGCCTAAAAGAAAGTGGGTCAAGTTCGCATTTTTATAACTTGCTTATTGCTAAATTTGATTATAAATTGCTGAAGTGTCAAAAATGAAAATATTGTACCTTACCTCGACAATTCGGTCATTTGTTCATGCTGGATTACTGTAACTTTTTACAATTAATTTGGCATACGAGTTCAGTTCTGATAGTAGGTCAGTTTGAATTTGATCGATTGTTCCGATTTGTCGGAGCCTTGACAGAAGGCATTTCCGGATTCGACTGGAGCAGGGAAGGCAAGCGGCTCGCTGATTGCGGTTGGGTTTCAAATGGGTTTAATGAACACTTCGTGAAATCAGGAGTTAATTCCTCAAAGCCACAACCGAGGGTCAGCACTATAAGGCCGGTCACTAGATCAAATTTTCAAGGCGCGAGAATCGCTTTTAAAGCGAGAGCAGCCTTAATAGCTCCCACGGATGGTCCAAAATCTGAAATGGAGGTTTGGATGATTGACGGGGAAACCGGCAGTTAAAATGGGAAAGCCACTTTACATGTAAGTACATGTGAAAGAGATTGAAGGAGTTTCGTCATTTCCCTATTTCTTGATGTTTTGCTATAATACATAGTGCATAGGTACCTACCTACCTACCTACTGTAGTTAAAGGTGTCACTCGTCGTCCGAAGCTACTTTTCGCGAGGTACCTACGTGAACTCATCTTATTAGTATTATCGCAAGATAAGTTTCAGAAAAATACTAAAGCCTTTTCTCGCTATGTTCGACTATTTCAGATTGTTCTCTTAAAATGCAGTAGGTTAGTACCTACGTTAAGTTAGTAGTAGGTCAGTAGGTTAGTACAGTGGAACCTGGATAAGTGGGACCTGGGTAAGTTGGTAACCTCTTATGTCTGGGAACAAAAATCCGGTTCCATCCCCTCGATGAGACCTCTATAAGTGGGAGTTGTTTTTCCCAAGGACAACCTCCACGAGTGGGAACCTCGACTCGCAGAGTTCGAGCGCGACCTCTTATTATTATTATTACCTATATATATATTTTTAAATTATTATTTGGCACTGTACAATTAATTGTACATTTTGCCACACATTATTTACGAATTACAAATAATACAAAAGTGCCAAACTTTCAAATAACTGTTTTACAAAAATATTGTTAAAATCAAATATAGATACTTACCATTAATGAAATTTCAAATATTCACAACCCGAAATTAAACAAAAAACCTAAGCGAACTAAAAAAAAAAAAAAAAATCACAGATGTCTCGCAGCGTGACCTCTGATAGTGGGACTCGTTGATTTGCCGACCTCTATTAGCGGGAATCGGCCCCACTTTGTTAATTTGCGTTGTTTTGCTAAGAGCGGATTTCACCACCTTGAGTTTAAAGTGCGAGTTACTTGAAGGTACCAAGTTGGAGTTACAGATGAAAAATAGGTATGCAAAATTCATTCATTATTTTCAATAATAAACCTTCGGAATCGACCATGTTGAATACGAATAGCGAATAAAAACAATTCCGTCCGTCGTTTCCTTAGTTCCCATGAACCAAAATTCACGAAATTTGGTATATGGGTTCCGTTTGGGCTCTAGTTGGTCCTCGAAGCTCGGCGTTACTGTCATTCAACTCTAAGGGGTGAAATGTCCGGAGTAGTTCGATTTTTTCTAAATTTTTCTCGAAATTTGGTATATTCCTTAGGTCCCATGAACAAAAATTCACGAAATTGACGTTTCCTTAGTTCCTATGCACCAAAATCCACGAAATTTGGTATATGGGTTCCGTTTGGGCTCTAGTTGGTCCTCGAATCTTGGCGTTACTGTCATTCAACTCTAAGGGGTGAAAAATAGGGGTTGAAGTGTCCGGAGTAGTTCGATTTTTCTGAATTTTTCACGAAATTTGGTATATTCCTTAGTTCCCATGAACCAAAATTCAGAAATTGGCGTTTCCTTAGTTCCCATGCACCAAATTTGCACCAAAATTCACGAAATTTGGTATATGGGTTCCGTTTGGGCTCTAGTTGGGCCTCGAATCTCGGCGCTACTGTCATTCAACGCTAAGGGGTGAAAAATAGGGGTTGCAATGTCCAGAATATTCGATTTTTCTGAATTTTTGAAACCATTCGGAGCGTTCTAAGGTGTTGCCTTAACATTTGCTATACAATTTGCCGTGAAGAACAGGCATCAAGCTGTGTTGACAGCGCACATCACTGGTCTCCTGCAAGCTGGGCGATATAGCGCAGTGGTCTACCTAACGAACTGATACGCTAAAGTTCCGGAGATCAAAACCCTACCGGGACTGAATATTTTTTCACTCCAAATCAACAATTTCCTTTCAGAACTTCATTATTTGCGTTTCTTCTTGCCATTTTAGTTACTGCTTGTCCGACAGAATTATTTTAGTAACATTTAACTCGTGATTTAGGTAGGTACTAACCCTACAGAAGGTCTGCAATCTACATACTCTGTATAGAATAGTACATAATATATTATATAGAAGGTTTAACTATACAGAGAGCTGTGATCTGTAACAGAAGAGTGTTCTGTATAAAATAATAAACCGTTTTGTAGGGATTTGTAGCGTTTTTCTGTAACTCCAAGATGACGAAACCCGCACTGAATAGAAGTTGACTTTGTTAAGCTCACTCGATTTTTCTTTAAAAAAATTAATTTCTCAACCCTGCACATTTTTTTCACCAACACCTGCATGACAATGCATAACCTTTCCCAATTTAATTCAAATACATACTAAATAATGTTACCTTTTTGCACTTTTTTCATCGGGTAAATGGGTAAACTCGGGTAAATAGGAAACAATTATGAGCGGAATTCAACAATTCCGGTAATATCTACCGCCTCATAACCATGCAGCATATTTTAAAGTCCCATCTTTTTCTCGGCATGATGACGAGAATGATGAAAGTGTTTTATGTGTATACATTTCCAAGATGATTGAAATAAAACAGGATTGTACACATTAAACCGGGTAAAATGATTATGATTCAGTTTATGTGATAAGGATTCATTGACAGTATGTAACGATAATAAAGGGGGGGGGGGGGGGAATTATTCATTCCTAAATGTATGCCAAGTTAGCGGAAGCCTTGTGTTCACTTTGGGCGGGGGGAAAAAAATTGCTTCTCAAACATCAAAATGTCCACTCGCAATCAGTTTTTGTCTTTTCTGAACGAATTTGGTTCAGTGTTTATCGTTCAGCGTCCACTGATCCTTGCAACGCGCATTTCTAAAAGGAAAAAACCAGTCATGCAGCATGACTTAATGAGCGAATTTTCAAAGAAATATTCGAATTAATGGCTATGGTTTTGAATAAACTTGAGAAAACTTCGGTCTAAAATTTGGTTTTCTATGTATATTCTCTTCGTATTTATTTTAATTTGTACGTTTTGTCCATCCTGATTCTACCGTTTGTTTATTACGTAATTGTACTAAGTGCTTATTTATTTGATCGCTGTGGGTTCATATTAGGTAGGATAGGGTAGTTAGGACTTTTGACTTACCTACTCAAGAGAGTGCAGTAGGTAAAGGAGTTGTTATAGAAAATCATGAGTGCTTCAAGTGCAGGTTGTTTTTCATGCAGGCTCAATCTCAGGCTCAAGGGGGTGGGGGGGGGGGGTAAGAGTTTAAAGATTATCCTAGTTTTGGGTAATTTTTGCGCACTTTAAATGCTCTAATTTAAGAACGGATTTAGATATCTAAAATCCGATTTCACCATCGTGTTCAGCGTGCAAAAACCTTTAAAATGAGGGGTCACTTGTTAGAAAATAACATTTTGGGGATTTTTGGGTAATTTTTGCGCACTTTAAATGCTCTAATTTGAGAACGGATCAAGATATCTAAAATCCGATTCCACCATCGTGTTCAGCGTGCAAAAACCTTTAAAATGAGGGGTCACTTGTTGGAAAATAACATTTTGGGGATTTTTGGGTAATTTTTGCGCACTTTAAATGCGCCAAAACCCTCCTTAGAGTAGGCCAATTTTGCCCATCTTCGAACTTAGCCTTTCGATTGCCAAGATAGATTTTTTGTGCAAATTTGAGCTGTTTATCTCAATTCTATCGAGAGTTATCGTCTGGAGTGACACATATATATATAAATATATACTCGGCCCTTCGGGCCTCGCCAGGGGGCAAGCCCCCTGGACCCCCAAAGGGGGCTCCGCCCCCTCGGAACGGCTTCGCCGTTCCTCACCCCCGAAGGATGTGTTCTTATACTTCGTATAACAAAGGAGAATTTGCTATGCAATTTACCCCCCCCCCCCCCCCCCCACACCACCAACACACAAAAAAATAAAACGATTCTTTATCACATTCCTCTTTGTGCTCATCTTTATCACGTTCCTCTTTGTGCGCATCTTTATCACATTCCTCTTTGTGCTCATCTTCATCACATTCCTCTTTGCGTGACGCGTTTTTGTGACAGGATATTGTGACAGGACATTTTTTTCACATGACCCCCGGCGTTAAAATTGCATAGCAATTAATATACATATAAAAAAGTGTTAAATTTCAGGAATCGTTTTAGAATGGTCTGAAACGGCTTTCTATGAAGAAAATTTCCAAAAATTTATATTATTTAAATTTCGAAGCCATTGCAATAGCTTCATTTTCTTTGAAAATTCGCTAAAAAGGTCTTAGTAAGCTGAAATTTGATGGAAGGTGGGGGCGGGAGGGCTAGACGGTTTGACTGTTACTTTTTCTTCTGCGCAAGCGCAAACTCAAATGTACCGGCCTCATTTTCGGTCAAAAAATTCGTTCTTTCGCACACATGCTCCATTTGGGCCCTAGTTGTGTCCCGAAACTTTGCAGCCCGATCGGAATATACCCAGGGGTGTTATGAGTGAAAATGTGTATAAAAATAGGTACTTTTTGTGTTTTAGTAACATGTTAGTAAAATGAGCTTTTGAGTTATAGTTTTCCATGTTTTCGGGGACGAGAAGACCGAATATGAAGACGATTTTGACCAAAGAGTGGAAAATTGAGGTTCTACCATACGTTCACCTCCCAAAATTGATTTTTTTTATTAAGTCAAAAACCTGGAAAATCGTCTGAAATTACCATCAATTTGTATAATTACACTAGAAAAACGCTGCAAAGTCCTTGTCACATGGGTTTATTATTCTATTGGACATGCCTACAGAACCGTTGGCTGTTTATTTATTGTTTCTTTCATATTTAAAATAATTGAAATAGCTATTTCTGGTGGTTTCCACCAATTTTTGCCCCCAAAACACGAATTAGGTACGCTCCTTTTTTTTCAAATTACCTTTGCTCATTGATAGTACCATTTAATCGTGTTGACACTTTTCCAAGTGTTATTCTACAAATTGATGGTGATTTCAGACGGTTTCCCAGGTTTTTGACTCATAAAAAATCAATTTTGGGAGCTGAACATCTGCTACAACCTCAATTTTCCACTCTTCGGTCAAAATCGACTTCATATTCGGTATTCTCGTCCCCAAAAACATGAAAAACGATACCTCAGAAGCTCATTTTACTAACATGTTACTAAAACACAAAAAGTACCTATTTTTATACACATTTTCACTCATAACTCCCCTGGGTATATTCCGATCGGGCTGAAAAGTTTCGGGACACAACTAGGGCCCAAATGGAGCATGTGTGCGAAAGAATGAATTTTTTAGACCGAAAATGAAGCCTGTACACGTGATACGGCGGACTGCGGACGGCGTACGGCGTACGGCGTACGGCAGACGGACATTGCATTTTCGGAATCTACGCACCTTGAAACGGGAAAGAAAAAAATTTGAGGGGGTGGTATAAAAATTTATTGCTGAGCGAATACATAGGTGTATTATTCACAGAATAATAAACCAAAAGTGTCAACATGTGGATCAAGACGATTAAATGGCACAACCAATGATCAAAGATATGAAAAAAAAAAAAAAAAAAACGATGCAAAGTCCTTGTCACATGGGTTTATTATTCTACTGGACATACCTACAGAAATGCTGTTCATTTATTGTTGCTTTCATGTAAAATAATTGAAATAGCTATTTCTGGTGGTTTCCACCAATTTTGGCCCCCAAAACTTGAATTAGGTACACTCCTTTTTTTGGTTTATTATTCCGTGAATAATACACCTATGTATTCGCTCAGCAAAAACTTTTCATAACACCCCCTCAAACTTTTTTCTTTTCCGTTTCGAGGTTCGTAGATTCCAAAAATGCAATGTCCGTCCGCCGTCCGCCGTCCGCCGTATCACGTCTACCGGCTTCATTTTCAGTCTAAAAAATTCGTTCTTTCGCACACATGCTCCATTTGGGCCCTAGTTATGTCCCGTAACTTTGCAGCCCGATCTGAATATACCCAGGGGAGTTATGAGTGAAAATGTGCACAAAAATAGGTACTTTTTGTGTTTTAGTAACATAAGCTTTTGAGGTATCGTTTTCCATGTTTTTGGGGAGGAGAAGACCGAATATGAAGTCGATTTTGACCAAAGAGTGGAAAATCGAGGTTCTACCAAATGTTCAGCTCCCAAAATTGATTTTTTATGAGTCAAAAACCTGGAAAATCGTCTGAAATCACCATCAATTTGTATAATAACACTGTAAGTAGTATCAACACATGGATCAAGACGATTAGCTGGCACTACCAATGATCAAATATAAATTGAAAAAAAAACGCTGCTAAGTCCTTATCACATGGGTTTATTATTCTATTGGACATACTACAGAAATGTTGGCTGTTCATTTATTGTTTCTTTCATGTGAAATAATTGAAATAGCTATTTCTGATGGTTTCCACCAATTTTGGCCCCCAAAACTTGAATTAGGTAGTACCTACGCTCTTTAGGTTTATTATTCTGTGAATAATACACCTATGTATTCGCTCAGCAAAAAATTTTTATAACACCCCCTCAAACTTTTTTCTTTTGCGTTTCAAGGTGCGTAGATTCCAAAAATGCAATGTCGGTCCGCCGTCCGCCGTATCACGTCTACAGGCTTCATTTTCGGTCTAAAAAATTCGTTCTTTCGCACACATGCTCCATTTCGGCCCTAGTTTTGTCCTGAAACTTTTCAGCCCGATCGGAATATACCCAGGGGTGTTATGAGTGAAAATGTGTGTAATAATAGGTACTTTTTGCGTGTTTAGTAACATGTTGGTAACATGAGCTTCTGAGATATCTTTCTATGTTTTT